>CAMTDV010000008.1:74070369-75368494 GCA_947069175.1 Scalesia atractyloides
ATAAATGGTAGATATGCCTCTATGTTATTTGATACTGGTGCGGATAGAAGTTTTGTGTCATTAGAATTTGAACCTATCTTAAGCAAAAATCGGGATAAGCTCACGGAATCCATAACGGTAGAAGTTGAGGATGGGAAACCAGTTTCATTAGACTCTATATTACGCAACTGTACACTCACCTTAAACGACCACGATTTCTCAGTCGACCTTATTCCTATGAAGCTGGGAAGTTTCGACACCATAATCGGTATGGATTGGCTTAGTCAACATCAGGCGGAAGTTGTATGTTGTGAAAAATTTATTCGTATTCCTCTTTCAAACGGTCAGACTCTTCGAATCATTGGAGAAACCTCGTCGAAAGGGCTCAGTTTAATGTCTTGTCTTCAAGCTCAAAAATATCTTCGCAAGAATTATGTCGTGTTTTTAGCCCATATCATCAAGAAGGGGACCACAGAGAAGAAACTTGAAGACATTCCTGTAGTAAAAGACTTTCCACAAGTCTTTCCTGACGACATTTCAGGACTTCCTCCAGTTAGAGACGTTGAATTCCGTATTGATCTTATACCTGGTGCTACACCAGTTGCAAAGTCTCCATATAGGTTAGCCCCCTCTGAAATGCAAGAGCTAGCCAGTCAATTGCAAGAGTTGACTGACAAGGGATTCATACGTCCTAGCTCATCGCCTTGGGGTGCACCTGTCCTTTTTGTAAAGAAGAAAGATGGATCTTTTCGTATGTGCATCGACTACAGAGAGCTCAACAAGTTAACCATCAAAAATCGCTATCCTTTACCTCGCATTGATGATCTTCTTGACCAACTACAAGGTGCCAGCTACTTTTCAAAAATCGATCTTCGATCTGGCTATCATCAACTTAGAGTGCATGAAGAAGACGTCCCTAAGACTGCTTTTCGAACTCGTTATGGCCACTATGAATTCATGGTTATGCCATTTGGATTAACCAACGCACCAGCTGTCTTCATGGACCTAATGAACAGAGTCTGCAAACCTTATCTTGATCGATTTGTTATAGTCTTCATCGACGATATTCTTATTTATTCAAAATCTAAAGCTGATCATGAGCGTCATCTTCGACTCGTTCTTGCACTTCTAGAAAAGGAAAAGCTTTATGCCAAGTTCTCTAAATATGAATTCTGGTTAAAAGAGGTGCAATTCCTCGGGCATGTAGTCAATGACAAAGGAATACATGTTGACCCTTCAAAGATCAAAGCAGTTCAAGAATGGCAAGCTCCACGTACACCAACTGAAGTAAGATCTTTTCTTGGACTAGCTGGCTATTATCGTCGGTTCATTTCAAACTTCTCTCGCATTGCTGTGCCACTCATGGCTTTAACCCATAAGGGAAAACCTTTCGTATGGGGACCCAAGCAAGAAGAAGCTTTTCAAACTCTTAAACAAAAACTTTGTGATGCACCAATCCTCACTCTTCCTGAAGGTTGTGATGATTTTGTAGTCTATTGCGACGCGTCAGGGCAAGGATTAGGCTGCGTTCTCATGCAAAGAGGAAAAGTCATAGCTTATGCTCGAGACAACTCAAGACACATGAAAAGAACTACATCACTCATGACCTAGAACTTGGAGCCGTTGTATTCGCTCTTAAGATATGGAGGCATTATCTCTATGGTACTAAGTGTGAAATATACACTGACCACAAGAGTCTTCAACATATCTTCGATCAAAAAGAGTTAAACATGAGGCAACGAAGATGGGTCGAACTTCTGAATGATTACGACTGTGAAATTAGATACCACCCTGGTAAAGCAAATGTGGTGGCTGATGCACTTAGTCGAAAGGGTTATGCGAACTCCATTCATCTTCTATGTTCGCAATTTATAACCGACATTAAAGATCAGATTCGAGAAGCCCAACACGTTTCAATAACAGAAGAAGATGTACGAAAGGAGATGTCCTGTGGAGCCGAGCTTAAACTTGAAACTAAATCAGACGGTATTCTGTATTACCTAGATCGTATCTGGATTCCTAACCACAACAGTCTTCGTGAAACTCTTATGAATGAAGCTCACAAAACGCGATATTCTATACACCCAGGAGCCGATAAGATGTATCAAGACCTACGATACACCTATTGGTGACCTGGAATGAAGAAGGATATTGCCGTTTTTGTTTCCAAGTGCCTCACATGTTCCAAGGTGAAGGCTGAACACCAAAGACCCTCAGGACTTCTAGTCCAACCAGAAATACCTGTATGGAAGTGGGAAAATATAACCATGGATTTCATTACCGGGTTACCTCGCACTTCTGGTGGGTATGACACTATATGGGTGATTATAGACCGACTTACAAAATCAGCTCACTTTATTCCTATCCGCGAAGATTTCAAGAACGAAAAGCTTGCACATATTTATATCAACGAGATCGTAAGCCGGCATAGGGTACCGTTAAGTATTATTTCTGATCGTGATGGTCGTTTCACCTCACGAACATGGCAAGCAGTACAATCCGCTATGGGCACACGATTAGATCTCAGTACCGCCTAGCATCCTCAAACTGATGGACAGTCTGAGCGCACCATTCAAACACTTGAAGATATGCTTAGAGCATGTGTCATAGACTTCAAGGGAAATTGGGACGCCCACCTACCATTAGTTGAATTTTCGTACAACAACAGCTATCATTCGAGCATCGGCATGGCACCTTTTGAAGCCTTATATGGTCGTAAGTGCCGATCTCCTGTATGTTGGCACGAAATTGGGGAAGCACAAATTACTGGTCCAGAATTAATCCAAGAAACCACAGATAAGATCCATCAAATTCGAAACAATCTTCTAGCGGCTCAAAGTCGTCAAAAGAGTTATGCAGATAAACGACGGAAGTCCTTAGAGTTTAACATTGGTGATCATGTGCTTTTAAAAGTATCACCGTGGAAGGGAGTAGTTCCTTTTGGTCAAAAGGGGAAGCTAGCACCATGTTACGTAGGACCTTTCAAGATACTCGAAAGAGTAGGTCCTGTAGCATACAAGCTTGACCTACCAGAAGAACTCAACAGGATTCATCCCACATTCCTCGTGACGAACTTGAAGAAGTGCCTCGCTGATGGGAATCTCCATATTCCGCTGGAAGATATTCAGATTGATGAATCTATGCATTTTATTGAAAGACCAGTGGAGATCATGGACTACGGGGAGAAGCGTCTTCGTCGAAGTCGCATTCCAATTGTTAGGGTACGCTGGGAGTCGAAATGGGGACCTGAGTTTACTTGGGAACGTGAAGACTCAATGCGTGAAAAGTACCCGCATCTTTTTCCTACTACGTCAACTACTTAAATTTCGGGACGAAATTCCTAAAAGTAGGGGATACTGTAACATTTGTAAAAAAATCGGGTCTCCAAAACCCGCTCCGTTTTGTAATCAAGTACCAAGTTATAAAAGTTGCATTAAATATTTATGATTAATTTTGAGTTAAAACGATACATAATTAATAAACAAACTAAACTATAAAAATTATATTTGATAAAAAGTTAAAATAAAATAAATAAAAAATATTTGAAGCTGCCGGGACTCGAACCCGGGTCAGCAAAGAAATACTTCAAACAACTTAACACTCACTTCCAAGACCACTCCGCCACAATGTGTTTTCTGTTAACTCTAGGAACACAAATGAAATTTATACACAATTCAGTTAAACCGATGGCGCCATCTGAGAAACGGTAATCGGCAAACCAATCGTCAAATCGTTGTTTAATTCACATGTTCAGCTTATAACCGATGTATGACGGTTTCTAATCAAGTTGGAATTGATTGAACTTAAAGTTTCATCATTTTGGGTTTTTGAAACCGAAAGTTCATCAAAGCTCTGAATAACCCAAGCTTCAGACCATTCTCGCGATTCAGAGCTATCATATCAATACTCCATTTCAATTTCGTCGCATTTTCGGACCATCAGATTATCTGAATCAGCTCGCCGGAAAAACTCTGCAAGTCACCGGAAAACCGGGACTCACATCCACACGGTATTTCCTCCGACTCTTTCTGTTTAAATCATGTGATTAATCAGTCTCTAACACAACCCCACCATCAGAATCGATCCTAGTCAACGTTTATCGAAAATCTTATCTTCGCCGGAAAACTTCTGAAACTGCCGGAATCACACTGTGAACGGGTATGATCTCCTAAACTTCTGTTAAACCTTGTTTAAGTGACTCAACTTCATAAATAATCGATCAACGCTGTTAATTGGTTTCAACAGCCGGAGTTCACTTTCAGTACCGACGAACCTCCGCCGGATTTTTGTGAACAACATCAATCGGTATATTTTTTTTCCTTAAACTCTCTCCATTCTCTATTTTTAAATTACTGTTAATGTCTGAAAATTGTATAAGTAATAAATCAATCATAACAAGTCGGAATATGCTGTCTGTGTAAATCGACGAAGAAGATGAAGACACAACATAACATAAGATTAATTAAAAATGATATTTTAAACGGGTTAGACACACAGTCCAGCGGTGGACTGTGTGCAAATTTCACACACACGTCCCGAGTTCGATTCCTGCTATACGCACACCTTATATTATAACGCGCCTTTTTGTTTAAAAACTAAACCGGGATAACCCAGTTAGTTGTTAAGTATAATAAAAACCGAGATATTAACCAGGTTAGACACACAGTCCAGCGGTGGACTGTGTGCAACATGAACTACACGTCGCGCGTTCGAAACCCGTCACGAGCACCGGTCCGAATGAATTAAAATGTTTTTGCAAATAAAGGAAATTCGGTTAAATCGAATAAGTGTTTAAATATAAATAAAAACAAGAATATTTCGGGTTAGACACGTAGCTCAGTTGGTAGAGCTGCGTGCACGCGAACGGGAGGTCGCCGGTTCGAATCTCACCCGGCGCAGATTAATTCGCTGACCGAAACGGTCAACGGTCAACGCTAAAAAAATAATATTTTTTTATATTGTTATTTATTTAATTTAATTTAAAAATCAATTAAAAATACTTAAAAATAACATTTTTAAAGATAGAAAATAGCGATAAACTCACAAAAATATATCTAAAAATTTCATTAAAATCCTTAATAAAATCCATCCATTTAATATATTTTTCCATTATCATTTAGGCTAGTATTCCTCGTTGATCCGCTCATCTAAATCGTGCGCATCTCACAATCTCCAATCCAACGCACCCAAGGTGAGTGAATCTTACAAATTCCCCGTTTTAATCACGTTTTGGGGTGTATCATGTGTCTTTGTTTGTATACATATTATAACTAAACCATTGTGCATACATCATATCATGAACATGTGTATTCTGTTTGTTGCTGTTAAGTAGTTATTATTGGATGCAATTTATTATTCAGTACATGCAATTTCATAGGCCGCCGCTCCTCATTTATGAGCGTTGAGCATGTTCCCCATTTTATTATGCGGTTGAACCTGGCGTACCTACATACGATCGGCTCCGTTTGATTGAGCCTTGATCGCACAGTTCATTTTACATTTTCAGTACATGCAATACGATCGCCTCCGTTTGATTGAGCCTTGATCACACAGTTCATTTATGTTATTTATCGTATGATATTGGTATGTTCATGTATGCTATCAAGTGTTATTGTATGTTATAATTGTAACTGCTTTTTGTCATTGCTTGATTATTTACATTTGCTCATTTATGATTATGCACAATTTTTCATTGATAAACTAACAATTAATTCATTAATAAATGTTTATCTAATAAGGTTCACTCGCCAACTTATGTTGACCCGAAAACCCCCATTTTACACATGATACAGGTGAACCAGCAGCAGCTAGGAACACATAGGGCTTGGACTAGAAGAATAAAACGATTTAGAGTTGGGATTGTTATGTTTGGTTTATTTCCTTTGTATTGAATGAACATGTTTGGATATTTGAAAATGTAACTTTGACTTTATTAAATATGAAACATATTAGTAAATGTCATGAGCTTTGGTGATAACCCAATTATGCCCCGACTCTTATTCCGCTGCGGGTCGGGGTGTGACATTGGAAACCGCGTGGGTATGTGCTTACAATAGGTGGTGTTATTTCTTTATAGGAATTCATGGTGTTTTTTTATATTATGTGGTGTTATTTATGTTATAACCAATTATGCATCGTGTTTTTAAGTTATAACAATTTTTCCTTCAGGGTGTTTATTAACGGGCTATTTGTGCTGGTGTGTTTAATACATACAGTTGTGTTCCTTCATGGTGTTATTTATGGGCCTTATAATTACCATTAGCCGGTTTAAATACATACATACATACATACATATATGTGGTGTTATTTATGTTATAACCAATTATGCATGGTGTTTTTTAAGTTATAACAATTTTTCCTTCAGGGTGTTTATTAACGGGCTATTGTGCTGGTGTTTAATACATACAGTTGCCTGTAAATAACACCCTAATATGTAAACCCAAACACCCTAATACATACAGTTGCCTGTAAATAACACCCTAATATGTAAACCCTAATAGATAAAAGAACACCACAGTATACGTAAAAGCACAATTGCCTGTAAATAACGCCCTAATATGTAAACCCAAACAGAAACCAAAAACCTAACTAACAATTAATAAAATAAGTTGTAAACAATGAGTTACAGACTACAGAAATAACATCATTGATTTTTTATAACACCCTAATTGGTAAACCCTAACGCAAACCAAAACCGAAACTAACAATTTATAAAAACACCACAAACATTTAAAAACACCAACACATACAATATTCTAAAATAAGTTGTAAACCATGAGTTTACAGACTACAAAAATAACACCATTATTCTTTTATAACACCCTAATAGGTAAACCCTAACGTAAACCAATACCCAAACTAACAATTTATAAAAACACCAAAAACTCTTAAAGACACCATAAAACTTAATCCTTAAATCATACAATGCAGATTTATTTTTTTATGAATATGGCTTAAATCGAACTCCATTGATAAAAATAAAACCAAAACCTTAATAAGTCATTGAAAAACACCAAAATAGTTTCATTAGGTTGAAATTAAGCAACTTATCGAAAACCCTAATCATACCAACTAAAGGAATCAGCAATATCACAATAAAATGTTTAAATACGACTAAAAACACTCTGTTTTCGTAGCACATTACATACCTGTATGTGATTTTGCAGGTTTCCCCATCGACGGAGTCTGCGACGTCGTCTCCTTCTTCCGGTCGCCAATAAACGGTACCTTAATTTTCTTCATTTGTGGAGTGTGATTTTGCGATTACAACTGATATTGAAGATTGATATTGAAGATTGTTTTCCTGAATAACCTCTGTAATATTCGAAGTCTTGATTGTGATTGTTGGGGAGTCGATACGGTTTCTATTTTGAACTTGGTTAAAATGTCTAAAACACCCCTGAATGCTCCAATCAGTTTTAATTATTTGACACTTTATTTACAATAATGCCACTATGATCTCAACCTTTAGATTTTTAATCTAATGGTTGGTATTTTTTCTTAACTTTCTCACACTTTTAAATTTTCTCACAATAACCTCACCCTATATATATATATAATACTCACTCCAAAAGCCAAACCATGATATTAACCAGTCCATGGTTAAATGTGTTATGGTAAGGTGGAAAATATCTTGATCTTAGATTGGGCTTCTAATGAGTGTTTAACACTCATGAAAAACACATTTATAATAGTGTCCAAATAAGCGTCTAGGCAAGATATGTTTTACATATTTCATACTCGTAAAGTTCGTATACTTTCCAAACTCCGAATCCTCATACTCATACACCTTTGTTCACCTTTTTAGGGTGAATATGGTGATTCCATTCTTCAAACCTGCTCACTCGCATTTGGGAAAAAATTCGCAAACCGTAAGTTCAAACTTTACCCTTTTACGTTTTAAACACTATTTGGGTTGTAACATGTATCCATATTATGCAAACTTATTTAAACAATCAATCCATATACATGCTTATTTGTTATACTAATTTGTTATACATGCTAGAACATTCTTATGCTTAGGTATCTATCATTAACCTTACAAGCCTCCGTTAACATGAATATCGCTATAAGACTAACACACGTTTTGTGGGTCATTGTTAAGTTACTTTTTACGATCTTATTTATTTCGGTAATAAGGTTACGTTAGTGCAAAATTTGGATTGATTTTTTGTCTTTGCATGCTAGTATGTTACATGATTTTGTATACTTTAAACATGTGGATTTGAGATTCATTCTTATATATGCTATGTACACAAACTAGTATGCTCACTCACATAAGTTGTGTTGATGGATATTTTATACATGTTGCATGATGCTTTCACAAGAAACTACTTAGGGTGAATTTAGAAAATCACCTAGTTTATTTATAAAATTATGATGTAGTCTTGAATTTCCCGCTTGTTGTATTTCCTTTTTGAACAATGTAATATGTTATTCGATGATATGAAAAATGAAAATTTGAATCTTACTTATTATCGCAAAGTTAGTGTTATGACGTCTTTGAGCAATCTATTGCGTCTCGCCTCGATGTTTCCACCGTCGGTTGGGGTGTGACAACCACCATTGTCACCACCGTGCACCACCATCCCCACCACAAACACCACCACTGTCACAACCACCACCACTCCCTTTTGAAAATTGGGATCTCGAAATTAATAAGTTAAGGTTTTGTTTACTATTGGCGTTGAAACCATATGAGCTCCGATAGCATATCCAGATCCGCCATTCGGGTGAGCTCTGAGGGATTTAGATGCAATTTTGATGCGCCATTGTGCAGCAGATCCAGAGTTGCCATAGTCCGACACTAAGGAGGACTTGGTAGTGCTAAAATGTGAGGGGCGAGGGGAACAACGAGGATGGTGATGGTGGTGATGGCGGCGGTGGTGGGTGGTGAACAGAGTTAGGTATTGGTGGTGGTGATAATATTATGATGGTGGGTGAACTGAGTTAAGGGTGATGGTGACGGTGGTGAACGGAGTTAGCTGGTGGTGGCAGTGATAATATTGTGACATAGCCTATTGCTCCTAAGATTACTAGAACCCGAAAATTCTATTTTTTGACCTTTTTGGTGCGGGGCCATCTACCAAAACGGGCTCGTCAAAAGTATTCTGCTTTCTTGAACCTTGTAAATTCAGTTGTTGGCTATTACTTTCTTAGTGTTATATGATTGTATTATTTTTTTAATGGTGAATTGATTAGTTGAAGTTATGTAATATATGATATTTTTAACATTAACATTATTATTAAATGTAATCGGTTTTGTACAGCTTTCTAATACAGTTTTAAAAACTCAATTATTCCAAGAGAGAGAGAGAGACGAGAGAGAGAGTGAGTGAGAGAAGGGTTTTTCTGTAAGAAGAAAAGCATATAAAAATATTAATATTGAAGATTGGGGTAAGATTACGAAAATACCCCTGGCTCTAATACTCAAAACAACCGCTGATTGTTAAGAGGGGGTACGTTGATGCCTTTATGAAATGTCAGGGTGTTAAACTAATGAATTTTAAAATAGGCTTAAAAAGTGTTAGTTGGTGTAAATCGCATGGTGTAAAACTGCAGTTTACTTAATTAATTATTAAAATCCCGAATAGGTCTCATCAGGGGTAATGAATATATATTGCCTGACTTACAGACACCACAACCATCAAAATGGAACTGTCCATTGGTCTAAAACATGAAAGGTTGTATTTACTTAATGTGTACATCGTCAAATGATTTGCAAATTTCATAACACTATTTCTTTATCAACATATGGGTTAAACATTAACCTTGCATATAAAAAAAAACTCCCATTTTGATTACCCAAACTTAATCACAAAATTTAGATAAGAAAAAAATGGTTAAACACAAAACGCAGCCTGCAACTAATATATAGACCAAAAATTTAAGACAGTATGTTACTTACATCAACATAGCAAGACTGATTGTAAACTATATCAATAATAGTTACAGAAATTCGCCATCAATCCACAACAAAATGCCTTTTAGTTAGGTTTCAAAGTCATACGTCTTAACAGAATGAAACTTGTTTCTTTGTGGAATTCGTTTGGGGGGCTTAGCAATTGTCAAATAGTTATTAAGCTATTTTCTATGAAGTTCCATGGCAAATTTCCTGTGTTTACACTATAAACCACAACCCCGCCTAAACATAGGCAAAGAGTGGATGAAAGCAAAAAAAAAACCTTTTGCATACTCAGTGCTTACCAATGAAGGTGAGATGAATTCTAGAAGCTAACACTCCAAATAGATAGATGAGATCGCATTGACTCTTGCAAGATTAATAACATATAATTAAAGGCCTAGACATCACAAAAATGAGACAATAATTCAAAAAATCAACACCTAAACATTAGAGTAGAAAGAGAGAAAAAACACGCATTAGATTATACTCTCTGTAGTAATATAAGTAGAGGTTGTTTTAGAAAAACCGCATAAGTAGCAAGCTTTCCTATTATTGAGTTCCATGAAATCGTTAATGGATGTTTTGGTCCATTAAAGTTATTATGTTTTTGGGCTCATGATTTGTCTGGTCCATTAAAGTTGACATGTGCATTAATTTGTTGGGAATTTTGGCCGATGATGGCAAAGACAAAAGGCCATATATGAAGTCTAATTAGACTTCTGAACTCTCGATGATATATAGATACGCACAAAAGAAACAGACGGTTACGAAGGCAGTGTTATCATCATCATCATCATCAATATAATAGATTCATCAAATCCAATTCCAAAAAGAATGATCTCTGTCTAATCCAATAAATCATCGCGTGTAACCCGCAAATAGGTTTATATGATAGTTCTCATACGATTTAGAGATTAATCTAGGTTTCAACATTTTTTTACAATTTCAATTCGGGTTCTAGGTTTCTTTATTTTCTTTGAATTCATTGTTATAGACCAACATACAACAAAGATAAACCTATTTAAACCTATTTTAGGGTTCAGTTTGGTCTTTGGTTGTGATTCCTGTTTATAGTTTTTGAATTAACCCAAATTCACATGTTCTAGAGATTAATTTGGGTTTGTTTATCTTGATTTCACAAGTTTTTATTATAGAAATCTAGTTTCATAAAAAAATTTTCTAGCAGTGAATTATTTTCTGGAATCTCTAGGGTTATTTTTGGTTTTGGAAATCGATTATAAGTTTCATCATGCAAGTTTAGTATACTGTATTATTTTTATGGCATAAGGTTTTTATAAATTAATACTGTTTTGCATATACTTTGATTTTTCGTGAATAGTGCTTTGACTATTGACATCATTTTGCAAAATTATTGATGGTCTAAGTGGTGATTATATGATCACGGATCTGTGGTAAAATTTGAATTTTAATTCAACTGTTCTGACATTTGTTTAATCATGTGGATATGGTTAGTGGATTGATTTGGAGAATTAATTCAAGCATAGGAATCTATTTGGTTGGAGAAGTAATTTAAGAATTGAAAAATCATATAACTGAAAGTGAGGCCTTTTAAATTATATTAGAAGGGTACTGTACTTTGAATTTTATTTTGATCATCATCAAATTTCTAAGTCTGTTGATTTAAAAGGGATCAACATGATGAGAAAAGTGATAAGTTTAACAAGGAAAAGGGTAATAAAAGGAATGGATCAACATGATGAGAAAAGTGATAAGTTTAACAAGGATAAGGGTAATAAAAGGAAGCTTGATCGGGATAATATGGATTTCAATAAGAAACCAAAACAAGGTTGCTGGAGATGTAGAAAACCTGGGCATTTTAGAAAAAATTATCGTGTGAAGATTATGGGTGGAAACAAGCTAACATAACGAGTCCAAGTGGGTCAAAAGATCCAAAGGCTTCACAAGGTATACTTACTGATTCTACTTTAAGTTTGACAAAATCTATGAGTTTTGTAGTTGATTCAATTAGTCAATCGGGACATGTTAATTTTACAAAACACAAAAATTGGATTTAATTCAAATAAACAAAATTTATGTTTTGATTTGAATAATAAACAAATAAAAAGTAATATCTTTGGATCAAACAAATTCAATACAAAAGTGCAGCCTACTAGATATGATGGTAGAAACACAAGAAGTGTACAAGTCGGGAAAAATCCCTCTGGGTGTGAAATAAAACCCAGTCTCCGGGTTTGTTATTGGACTTAAAAATTCCAATGGCATATAAATATAATTCGGTTGAGAATTGTGTATCATTTATTTCTGAATCCTTTTATGTACAGGATGATATGCTTGCATGGTGGGTAGACTCGGGTGCTACGAGTCACGTGTGCCAGGATCTCATATAGTTTAAGGAATTTGAACCAATTGAAGATGGGTCTGTACTAAGGATGAGAAATGTTGCAACTGAGCCCATCAAAGGAGTTGGAAAAGTTAGACTTGTATTCACGTCTGGAACACACTTGTTGTTAGATAATGTGTTGTATATACCAAGGATTCGAAAGAATCTCTTATCTGGAATTGATCTAAACAGTTGTGTTTATAAACAGGTCACTGAGTCGGATAAGTTTATCTTATCTCGACATGGAACTTTTGTTGGACTTGGATATTTATGTAATGGCATATTTATGCTTAATATTTATGTCTCGTTTGTTGTTGAATCTGCATGTATGGCATCTACATCTTCTAGTAATGTTGAGAATGATTCACGTTTATAGCACGCTAGATTAAGTCATGTTAATTATTACAGGATGAAAGATACGTCTAAAATAAGCCTAATACCCGTCTTTGACATCCAAAACTATAGTAAATGTCATACTTGCAAGTTGACTAAAATTACTAGGAAACCATTTAAAGATGTTAAAAGGGATTCTAAGGTATTAAAATTAATTCTTTCTGATATATGTGACTTTCATACTACGCCCTCACTTGGAAATAAAAAGTATGTGGTTACTTTTATTGATGATGCCTCAAGGTTTTATTATGTCTATTTGTTGCATTCAAAAGATGAAGCTCTTGATAAATTCAAAATTTATAAACAAGAGGTAGAGCGACATCAAAGTCGTTTGATAAAGAACCTCCGTACTGATAGAAGTGGAGAGTATTATGATCCAGTTTACTTTCAGTCTACTGTCTACTAGTATAATACATCAAACCGCTGCTCCTTATACACCACAGCAAAATGGTGTATTAGAGAGGAAGAATAGGACTTTGAAAGATATGGTTAATTCCATGTTATCCTATTCTGGGTTAAGTGAAGGATTCTGGGGTGAGGCTAGGTTAACAGCCTGTTATTTGTTGAATAGAGTTTCTAATAAAAAATCAAAAGTCACATGAACTCTGGCACAAAAGGGCACCAAACTTAAGTCATCTTAGAGTTTGGGGTTGTAGAGTCGTGGTAAGGCTTACGGAACAAAAAAATGAGAAACATAGGTGAAAGAGGCATTGATTGCATCTTTATTGGGTATGGTGAGCATTCCCCTTTTCATATGTTCTATGCACAGAACCAAATAACTATGTTTCTATTCACACTGTGATCGAGTCAAAAACTGCTGATTTTGGCAATGAGGATATATTTTCTTCTGTGCCTAGACTAAAGGACATGCCTTATAGTTTGAAAACATCAGCGGTAACTGAGTTTGGTAGTAACTCTGCTGGTACCAAAGATGTACCATATTCTAGTACTGAACCCAGGAAAGGTACTAGGGTCAGGAAAACCAAGTCTTTTGTCTATGGCTTTCATCTTTATTTGGTGGAAGGAACCATGAATGGGGTTGAACGCTAGTATATATATTGTTTCAATATTGAGGAAGATCCTAAGACATACAGTCAGGCAGTGGCATCTAAGGATGTTGCTTTCTGGAAAGAAGCCATCCAGGATGAGATGGATTATATCATGCATAATAATACATGGAAATTGACTGATTTGCCTCCTGGTTGCAAACCTTTGGGTTGCAAATGGATTTTTAAAAGAAAGATGAAAGTTGATGGTAGCATAAATAAGTTTAAAGCCAGGTTGGTTATCCAAGGCTTTAGACAAAAGGAAGGAATAGATTTATTTGATACCTATGCTCCTGTTGCAAGAATTTCCACCATAAGGCTTCTTTTAGCTCTTGCTTCAATTCATAACTTGGTAGTTCATCAAATGGATGTCAATACCTCGTTCTTGAATGGTGAATTGGATGAAGAGGTATACATGAAACAACCTAACGGTTTTGTATTACCTAGATAAGAGCACAAGGTGTGTAAACTTGTTAAATCATTATATGGTTTGAAACAAGCACCTAAGTAGTTGAATTAAAAATTAGATGAGGTGATTATCACATGGTTTTCTTCTAAACCAAGCTGATAAGTGTGTCCATAGCAGATTTGAATCATCTAGTAAAAGAGTGATTATTTGTCTATATGTAGATGATATGTTGATCTTTGGCACCGACCAAGATCTGGTTAATAAGACAAAGAAATTGTTGTCTTCTAATTTTGAAATGAAGGATATGGGGGAGGCGGATTAAAAGGGGTAACAATGGTATAACTATGACACAGTCTCATTACATTGAGAAAGTGTTGAAGAAATTCAATCATTATAATTGTTCTCCTGTTAGCACTCCTCTAGATCCTAGCATCTGGTTAATGCCCAATTCCGGTGATTCAGTTTCACAATTAGAGTATTCTAAGGTCATTGGATGCTTGATGTATGATATGATTAGCACAAGGCCTGACATAGCTTATGTTGTGGGTAAGTTGAGCAGATTTACTAGTAATTCTAGTGCTCAACACTGGCAAGCAGTAAATAGACTGCGTAAGTACCTAAAAGGAATCATGAACTTTGGTTTATGCTATTCCGGTTTTCCTTCAGTTGTAGAAGGGTACTCTAATGCAAGTTGGATAACAAATAGGGAAGATCACTCTTCTACAAGTGGGTGGGTATTCCTACTTAGAGGTGAAGCAATTTCTTGGGCTTCAAAGAAACAAACTTGCATCACTGACTCAACTATGGAATCTGAGTTTGTGGCTTTAGCTGCAGCTGGTAAAGAAGCTAAGTGGCTCAGAAATTTGATCTATTAGATTGTAACACCCTGTAAAATCGTGTCCAATAGTATAGTGACACGTGTTGTATTTTAAATATAGTCTGTTAAAGACCAATAAGGACTAAAGGCGTCAACATGCTCAATCCGAGCCTCTGAGTGACGATCCGATGTCAACATGCATAAATAACAGCCTCTGAGTGACTGATATGTCAACATTCTTAAATCATTAGCCTCTAAGTGACTGATATGTCAACATGCTTGAAATTTGGCCTTTGAGTGACTATATGTCAACATGCCCAGCCTCTGAGTGACATCAGAATCAACATGCTTACCATAAGCCTCTGAGTGATCCTTTGTGGAGTCCTAAACTCTCATACGTGCCATTTGTTGGACGAGAGAGTTCAATTTTATAAATATGTGAAAGTTGAATATGGAGGGATTAAAAGTGTCAACATGTTAATTTATACCTCTGAGTGACCTTTTAACGAACGAGAGCTCAACAATGTCCGGGCATAATCCCGGATATGCCAAGTATTGGCTACGGAGGGCTAAAAGTGCCAAAAAGGTGTTTAAATAGGTTTTTATAAGGTTTAATAAGTTAAGGGGTTAAAAGTGTCAAATTTTGAAACTGGCCGTGGGGCGGTCGCGGGCCGCGAGAGACCAGACTTGGGTCTCTCACGGGGCAAGAGAGGCTATGCTGCAGAAAGTTTTGTTTGGCAGCCAAGCAAAGCTCCAAAACCATTTAATTCGAAACCATGGACTTGTAATCAGCTATGCCACATTTTGGGACACTTGTAAGGTTCCTCTTACACCCCTAAACACCTGGCTTCACCTCCTTTGATTTCTCCAACTATAAATAGGTGTTCAAGTGTTTCATTCCAACTTGCACCTTTCTAAATCATAACTCTTTTCCCTCCTCTGGAAGTTCCTAGCTGAAAGGAGCATCCAAGTTAGTTCTCTTGCATTGTAGGAACCTCTTGTAAGTGTTCCTTGCTCTTGCATTTTCGTTTATAGACTTTTATAGCCAAAAGTCAAGCGTTTTCGTAAAACGCTTTGACTTTCGGTTAAGACCATTATGGTCCAGCCATTGTTCGAAATGAACATGGGTATGTGATTGTAATAAGGTAGGTGTTAGTCCCTATAAAGGGCACCTCCTGAAGATCACGTTTGCTAGACCAATTGACGGGTCAAAGTTATGAAAATAAAAAGTCAAACAGGCCATTTTTCGGAAAAATAATAAATTGATCTTATATATGTTATGAAACCTGTTTTGACACTTAAACAAGTTGATAATGATTATTAGAACATGTAAGGACATGTTCGGCTCGTCAATTTCAGTTCTAGGGTCGGTTCGCAACCGAAAGTCGTGAAGTTCGACTTCTGCTTTAACTTTCGATTCTGAACCGATTTAGATTAGTTACTTACTGATCTAAAGTTGCATTATGATCGTAATATAATGTAGCATAACCCTCTGAGGTTATATTACATGATCATAATCAGAATCCAAGTTTATGTGCAAGTTCCATAATTATGCCATCTTTGACCAAAATTCCATTTTGCATAAAACAAGGTTTTAAATGGTAATGAACTTGAAAATGAGTTTCCTACTGACGTAATATATAAGTAGGATTATTTGGGATGTTAAACCAAGTAATAAACTGAGTTTTCAAACAGGTCCTTAAACTATGTCGATAAATGACGGTTTTAGCCCTTGTGGCTTATAAAATGGTTTTAATCAAATATTTTCATGGTAAATCAATTACCTACTGATATGTTAAATTAAATAACATATTTAAGACATTTTAATCTGACCCTAATGTCAGTTTTCATTAAATATCGCATAAAATGTCATTTTACGACATAAGCGTCGTTTCGGCGCATAGTATGGTTTTAAATCATATTGATGGACCAAGACTTGTTACCTACTGATTTTAAACTCACTTTAAAAATATTTATAGTAGGTACGTGTTATAAACTCAGAATTCCAAATAATTTATAAACTATGTGTAAAATGACCAAAATGCCAATTCGGTGCATTGTTTGGTCATAAAAAGATGATTTTTACACATATAATTGACATCTTACTGTATTATATCATAAATAAAGTATTTTTTCAGAATACTTATAACTATAACAATAAATTATATTAAGTTCCTTTATTACGGTATAAAATTACCAAAATGACCTTATTAGGCATAATTTCATTTTAAATCTTAACGGGCATATAAGTTGATATCCTACTGATATCTTAACTTATTTAAAGTATAATGGCATATAGAACTTTTCCATAACTTATCCGGTTATCCATTATCGCTTATGAGCGTACGGTTGATTATACATAACTAGTTTACGAAATTTAACCAAAACGGGTTTAACCTTGTCATTTAAGTTCAAAATCCAGAATGTTTATAGTTTACCCATATTATACAAGTCAAGTACTTGTAGGGATTAAACTACATTCTATCCGATCGTCGTTTAATCAAGCGTTATACGTAATGATCATTTACACTATTCGGTTTATAAGTACGTTAGTATTTAATTGGCTAGCTTATGCCATAATCCAGACTAGAGCCTTCCCGGTAAATGTTATCTGCACTTGGTACTTTTGTATACGGTTGAGTTATTTAAAAATAAAAGAAGAAGACTAGCTCAGGTAAATACTCTCGACTTATTTTACCTATACGGGCTTGGGATACGGTAAATTATTACCGCTTGGTCCAAAATGGGGTCAATCGAATGCCCACTTGTGGCTAGTAAACCCGCATATTTCGTTTTAATCAGTTTTGTTTGATAACTTAAACATCGAGGGTTAAATTACCGTGTCCTTGATATCCTGTGCTCAATACATTTGTTATTGGCCACGACCTTAGCACGGGGTGTAGGCATACACCTTTTGATGCTCATATGCAATGTTCCCAAGACGTTGGGGATGACTCCTTCGTGAGTCCTGAGTGGTGTGTATTTAATCATGTCTCGATTTCTGTACTGGGCCTTGTATGTATTGACAAACATGTGAATCTGATACAAGGTTGCAAGGTCAACTTTCCCAAGTTAATAAAAGATTTTGTGCCGTTTTGCACTTAAAACCATTTTAAAGTTTTCAAATGAGCCAGTTGGGTGTATTTACCAGCGTAAGCTGACATATCGTCCAAAGGCTAAACTGCAGGTACAATACGAAATAGGCCGGAAGCTGCTCGGTAGTGATAGAGGATCTTGCAAATCCTAAATCTGCCTAAAGTCTGTTTTGTATTCTTTCCATGTACAATTTGTGATCCGCCTGTGGATCTTCTATTACAAGCTTGTATATTATTTTGTATTTTCGAACATTTGGTTTGTAATAGTAATTTTACTCTAAGACTTCCGCTGTGCCGTGTTTAATCGACAATGATGTTATCAACTGATGTCACGATACTCCCCACCCGGGCCCACCGGTATTTAGATTTCGGGGTTGGAAATCCGGGGTGTGACATAGATTCCATTATGGTCAAAACTGATATCACCAATCTCTATCAGGTGTGATAGTGCAGCTACCTTGGCTAAGACATATAATCAAGTGTACAATGGGAAGTCTAGACACTTATGTGTTAGACACAATATGATTAGAGAGCTAATCATGAATGGGGTGATATCCATTAAGTTTGTTAGATCTGAGCTTAATTTAGCTGATCATCTAACCAAAAGCTTAGGAAGAGATCTCGTGAAGAAATGAGCTAAAGGGATGAGTCTAAAGTCCATTCAAATATCTTATGTCAAGACATCCAATTCCTATCTAATACAACATTAGATGCAGAATTCAATGCGGAAAGCTTGTCATAATGATATTAGAACACATTAGCAAATTATCTCAAGGTATGTGTTCAGACTGCAAGATAAAGTAGCTTGAAGTGGAACTTCTTAATAGTTCATTGATAAATTGTAGTGTAGGTGCAAGAGTAATGAACTACCTATAAGAATATGAAGTTTAGCCGCTTCAAGAAGCTTTGGACTTGAGCTTTGTTATATTCTTTGAAGGATTAGGACACAGACTAGTAAAAGTATTGTGTCAAGTGGAATTTGGATTTGTAAACACATGTGTATGTTACCTACATGTATTTAAATGAATAACATGGGTTCAATCCATAGAGACACCCAATTATTCTAATATTTGTAACATGTAATATACTAAGTGAAAATTCAAACCTCAAGACATTTTTATTATGCATGTGTTTGTGTTTCTGTGAGAATGGTTATGTTAATCATTGATACCACTAAAATGGGGAGTAATGTTGATAATTTTAGTGTTATTAACGGATTTTAGGGTATTGAATTAACTTGTTGATTGAGATAATTAACTTCGATGATTAATCGAGTTAGGTGACGTAGAAGTGCGGACTCTTTTAACACAATGTTATTAGAGCCTCTTAATATATTAGTTTGTTTAATTAAATAATTATTTAGACATCGCATATTTTATATTATTAATTTTGCTAAAAGTCCACTACATGGATGATGTCCATGAAACCGTTAAGGGATGTTTTGGTCCATTAAAGTTATTATAGTTTTGGGCTCATGATTTGTCTGGTTCATTAAAGTTGACATGTGCATTAATTTGTTGGGAATTTTGGCCGATGATGGCAAAGACAAAAGGCCATGTATGAAGTCTAATTAGACTTCTGAACTCTCGATGATATATAGACACGCACAAAAGAAACAGACGGTTACGAAGGCGGTGCTATCATCATCAATATCATAGATTCATCAAATCCAATTTTAAAAAAAGTGATATCTGTATAATCCAATAAATCATTGCGTGTAACTCGCAAATAGGTTTATCTGATAGTTTTCATATGATTCAAAGATTAATACAAGTTTCAACAATTTTTTTTGCAAAGTCAATTCGGGTTCCAGGCTTGTTTATTTTCTTTGAATTCATTGTTCTAGACCAATATACAACAAAACTTTTTTCATTAGGTTCCTTTTTGATAAATTTTCACTCATTTTTTTTTAAATCATACAAGATTTCTTCTAATTGTTTCCAAACCAAGGGGGTTTCCGGAAACCCCAAAAACACCCATGGATTTGCCCTGCTAGAATGCAAGAATTCAAACATACACAAAAAAAATCCATCTTTGAGCAAAACCAAAACAAATTGTAAAAACAACTCGATTTTTATCAACTGATTTGTGAAAATCAAAGAGCGAAGATTAAGCAAGCACAATAACACGTACACAAAATGGAAAGAAAAAGATAGTTACATATTGAATCTGAGTTTGAGCGAATATATCTTGAACAACAAAACAATTTCAAACTGTTGAAGAAAGATCATTATAAATGATTATCCTCATTTATCCATCCTGAACAACGTAAAACCATTAATGGGCATGGTTAATAACATTGTTAGTGGGCACGTTAAGTTGCTAATTGTTAATATATACAATTTTCTACCTTCATTTCATGTATATATACTTCACGTTAAGTTGCTAATTGTTAATATATATAATTTAGTACCTTTATTTCGTGTATTTATCTTCTATTTCACGTATTTCTACATCCATTTCATTTAATTATTGTTCACTTTCATATATTTCTAAACAAAACTTTTAGCATAAATTTGATTTAGGCTATTAATCGAAACTAAATGACCAAACAATAAACGTCAATCTAACCGAATAAACCGAACTTATTAATCAAAAACTGGTTGGTTGATAAAATAGACTAACCAATAACTTTGGTTTCGATTTCGATTGATGATAATAACTGAACTGACTGAGTCATGCACACTCTGATATTGTTGGTTTATCCACTTCGAGTCATTCTCAAGCCTTATGTAATTATCTTTACCCTAAAATATTACAAATCGTAATAACATAATTATATGTGTAATATATGTTTAATAAGGCATTTTTTCACTTCAATAGTTTATAATAACGTTAAAGAGTAAATTGCACAAAACGTCCTTTAAGTTTCACCAATCTTGCTGGTTTCAGCCTTAATCTTTAAAAGTTGCCAAAACCAGCCTTTAAGATTAATTTTGTTGCAGGTTTCATCCTTTATCACTAACCCAGTTACTAATCCATGTTAAATTGGCCTCATATGCATAGCATGTGAGGGTAAAACCGTCTTTTCATCTCTCTCTCTCTCTCCACTTTCTTTATCTTCAACCTCCAAAATCACCATAGCTTCAACCCTCCATTGTTGACAGCTTAAACGAAGTGAGAAAGATAGAGTTTACTGTAATTAGGGAAATTCCTAGTGAAATTCCTTTCTTGTAAAACACGGGGTTTGTCCCCATATTATTAATAAAATAATCTGGTGTTTTCCATTTTAAACGGTCCTGTTAAGATTTCCGTTGCCAAATAAATACCAATACCACGGGTTTCTGTCCCGCGGCTTCCGAACCGGCAAAACGGGTCGAGGGCCGTGACAGTTTCTTCGGTAAAATACCCCCAATCGTAGGGGTTTATTGATGAGAGTATGGATTTGGAAGGAAATACAGGGAGTTGGATACCACCCCTGCTGACTTGGAGGGTTCTGAGCAAGCGATGGATGTGGTGGGTGTTCAGTAGTCAGCCGCCTCTGCTGCCCAGTCGTTGGTGAACAGGTAGGTGCTGTTGCAGGGGTCTCGTTTGACTCAGAGATGAGGACGGTTTGGCGGGTAAATCAGGAGGTCTCATAAGGTTAGGCTCAGATGAACACGCTGTTGTTAATGCAGCTGAAAAGGCTATACAGAGTCAAAACCCAAAAATTGGAAGGAACGACATAGCTGTCAACAATGGAGGGTTGAAGCTATATGGTGGTTTTGGAGGTCGAAGATAAAGGAAGTGGAGAGAGAGATTAAAAGATGGTTTTACCCTCACATGCTATGCATGTGAGGCCATTTAACATGGATTAGTAACTGGGTTAGTGATAAAGGATGAAACCTGCAACAAAATTAATCTTAAAGGCTGGTTTTGGCAACTTTTAAAGATTAAGGCTGAAACCAGCAAGATTGGTGAAACTTAAAGGACGTTTTGTGCAATTTACTCAATGTTAAATGCTTAGAGTATCTGTTGCTTAAATATCATAAAGGGTAATTTGTGACAATGCTCTAACTAATAAAGATGTGAAAAAAAGTACCCATCTGTTGTGAAACAAAAGCCTGTTAGCAACTAATATCTAATATATATAGTATAAGAACATGTATCATAGGAATAGAGAACAATATAATAGATAATTTTTATTCATTGAGAATGTGTACATGCAAATACAAAGAAGCTTATGTATATAAGGTTCTTACATTGATACAAAGGAAATAAAGAGACTTCCATTGATATAAAGGAAATAAAGAGACGAGAGTTATAATGTGTATAGTCACCATAATATAATTTATTTTAATACTCTCCCTTGACTATCCATGTGATAGAAGGAAACAATGTATTATACTCTTGATGGTGCTGCACCATTAAAAACCTTGCTAGAAAAACCCAGTGGGAGAAGACTTCAGCTAAGGGAAAAGAGTGCAACATGTATTTTCTCCCCTTGATACTTCTGGATCAGGTATGTTGTCTCATTAAAAACCTTACTAAGAAAGTCCAATGGGATAAAACTTAGTTAAGGGAAAAAGAGGCCAACTTGAACAAATCTCCCCATCATTTTAACATGTATCATTTAAGTGGCACGTGTCCATCTTCTTTGAAAGCTGCTTAAAGCTTTTGTACCCCATGATTTACCACTTGATCCCTGAATGTGCAATTCTTTATGTTGAGCAATATTGTATAATCTTCTAACGAGACTGTAGGTACCTCCTCTAAAAAAATATCATATGTTCACGATTGTGTTTTGTTACATTCCTGCATCTAAAAGACTAACCAAACTTGTTTTAATGGGTTAGTAAATATAATCAAATATCGTTTATACCTGAAATATTTCTTTGAACTCATTCCAATGTTTCCTCGCTTGACGAAGGCTATATCATGACAATAGGCTCAAGTGAAAGATATTATAACCATATGTAACTAGCATAACATATTAATGCGCATATTCATTTATCGATAGTACTTCAAGAATTGGAATCTCTACTTTGATAGGAGATGAAAACAGTCCTTTCTTATAACAAGTGACTGAACAACCTTTAACGTACTTAAGGTTGAGTCATGTCCATACTAAAATCTCCCAGCATTTCTAAATGTACTCTAAAGGATCGATAAAATATAATTACATATATACTCACTGCATTTCGAATAACAATTAGAGCATGCCAAGGTCATTCAAAACTTCTCCATCTAAAAAGCTCGACAGTTCCTCTCGATGATGCCTAGAATCATCATAGTAAACTGCTATTATAGTGAACTTTTAAAAGAGATCTTATGATTAAAGATGGATAATTATCAAACTTATATTTCTTTTTATCTAAATATCTCATGAGTTGTATAACACTCAACCAACTATTTTAGTCCATACATATGTTGTTAACTTTATAAAATATTTCTTAAGATATTGATATCAATGCTTCAGGCATAATCAATCCTTTAAGGACTTTTCATCTTTACCAACTATGCAAGGTGCATTCATTCCTTAAAAGTTGTGGTACATAAATTTTATCATTTAACAAAACAATTTGAAAAATTGATATCATGTAATTCATTTCCAATGCATATTGTATCATTTTCATATACTGAGATATCATAATCAACAGGTACAATTTATTCCTTGCATATGTTTTGGTGCACAAAATTATCCTTAAAATGTTTTAATTAACCTTTTAGGCATTCAGCTGCCTTAGGAAACTTATCAAGAGTTCCAATTATATTTAGAAAATTATAGTGTTCTCGAGAACTTACTTTACATTACTTTGATAATTTAAATCATTCAGCAACTTTCATGTAAACTTTTAGTATCAAGTGATACATAAAATTTAGAAAACGCATATCAATTCTCTCTTTATATTACCAGACTCATTAAATATTGAAAAAGCTATTGTATCCACCATTGGAGAATACGTCTTTTCATAATCAATCATAGGTCTTTGCAAAATCCTTGTGCCACCAGTTTTGCCTTATATCATTTTCTTTTCAATTCTTGATTCGCACACGACCGTGTAATTTGAAAACAAGTAGGCATGTGTTGTCACATGATTTTAGTGAATTAATTTTCCTTTGGAATTGTGGATTCTTGTTTCTGTAACACCCCAACCGACGGCCAAATGTTACAAGACGTCTAAATTGTTCATAACATATTATACCATTAAAAGTGACATTTATTTAATCAAACGGAGTTAAATACAAGGAAATCAAAGTGTCTTAACATAATGAATCCAAACATATGATAGCGTTTTATTATTTGAAACTAGGTCTCATGCATCTTAAGTGTTTCAACAAGCTTGACATTATCTTAAACTACTTCACCTATATCATGTATAAACTAACAAGTCAACTAACAAGTTGGTGAGAAGAATAGGTTTTGATACATATATTATGAATAAAATAGCGAATCATAAGTCTACGATGTACTTTAAGCATATATGAATAAACAAATTAGCTTTTATCAAACCTACTTGACACGAATCATGAAGAATAAATGAATTCAGTTTCGATACTCAAATCCCTTCTATAAGGTCAAAAATATGGGCGGGTGGTCAATCAAATAGCAGTATTATTTACCACCTTAAGCTTGATGTTGTTAATGATCAAGCATGAAACAATGTTATAATCACAAATGGTAGAATCTTAAATGGTACAATAACACAAATGGTAGAATACATCAAACACATGGCATAACAAAATATATATATATATATATATATAACAAGTCTAAAAATAACATAAAATGCAATGTTTATAAGTATGTGAAATTGTGTATGATTCCAACAATTAATATAAATATAAAATAATAAGTTATTCATATTAAATAAATACTATAATTATACGATGTGGCGTAGTATATTTTGTAATTAAAGTTTCTATTAGTCTAAATAATAAATACGGTAAGTACTGGAAAAAATGATTATTTGAATGTACATAAAGTGTGTAATTGTTTTTATACTAAAGTGAATGTCTAATAGGGCATAATTATCTAATAGAGTTATGGTGTTAAATATATAATTTTAGTTAAGTAAAATACATATATATATTTAAATTATCTAGTCCTTTAAGAATCACTAAAAATATTCTGATACCATAACAATTTATATACACCTAATATATATATATATATATATATATATATATATATAATTTGTCTACAAGTCTCTAAAAGGGATTACATAGATTACTATAATATGAATTTTGGAGTTTTATATATAGTTTGCATGAATTATATATTTAAGATAAACATGTAATTTAGTTTATGATAAAATATCCAAGTAACGTTTTTATGATTCCATTATAATTTTTTTATTATTACCTGCAATCCATATGGTTTAGAATGTATAACAAGATTTATATCGAGTACGTATATTATTTTTAAATAATATATAATGATTAAATTAGCAAGAATAATAGATAAAATTCTAGAAAATTATCATAAGTATATTTGTGGCTAAAATAAGAATAAAACATCTAATAGCATGAATTACAACATCAATAATTTGGTTAATTAGTTTAAAATTAGAAATCCTAGAATCCCTAAATTAGTATTAACCTTAGATTGAGATTCTCCAAATTGAGAATTAATTCTTCTTTTATCATCCGAACTTTATAGAAGGCTTTTGTAAATGGCAAGAATTAAATGAGATTCGGCTTAAGAATTACCTGTAACATATTAGAATTGAGGTTGAATTCGTTGAAGGAAGTTCGAAGAAGTTTGTTTCGGTTAGGTTAGAGCGGAGATGGCTATAGCACTGTGCTTTATGGACAGAGGAAATCGAATGACAACATATAAATTCTCTTTTTTTAAAGCGGCTGAATACTAAATTAGTATTAGTGCAGCTGGCTGTTACGAAGACTATCATAACTTTCTTGTAAGTTTACTCCCTTCATAAAACTATAGTTACCATATTCTAGAGCAGCAACAACAATGAGTCTGTTGCAAAAGTTTGGCAGAGCAGACCACCCACACCCGACTTCCCTTATTGGAGGAGTTTGACAGATGTGGTTTGGTTTGTTTGAATCAAACCCTAATACTAAACCTAACTCTAATAAACTCTAAAGATAAACCCTAAGTACTAATGCTAAACACTAAGTCTTAAACCCTAGAGCTAAATCTTAAAGCTAAACTCTAATGCTAAACCCTAAACCCTAAAGTTAAACCCTGAAACTAAAACTAAAACTAAATCATTATCATCAAACAATGTTTATGTTATAATTCCCAAACACACACACACACATATATATATATAGTTATAGTTAAAAGATTAACAATATACATAATATATCCAAAAAAAATTAACATAAAAAGCAACGATTTTTTCAAAAAAAAAAACGAGAATCAAAAAGTATATATAAAATGAAAGAAACATAGACTTACTGGTTATACAATCCATCAAACTAATTTGATTATGAGATTCATCATAAAGCAAGTTGAATACCAAATGAACACAATAATGCACCATTATAAGACTATGGAGTGTGGGGTGTGGGTTGGGGCAGCGAATTGACTTTAACGCTGGCTACATCACATGGGCAAACATTGGGCATGGTGTTGCCCGCTTGGCATGGGGCGGGGGACTGAGTGACATGACTGGCTTTGGTTGGTTGGTTCAATCTATCCGTTGAGGGTTGTCGTTGCCAAACGGCTAGTTTAAATAAAAAAAATTATTTACATATTAAACCTATATAAATACCTACCAATTTTTTACAATTTTTACCACTTCTCTACTTCTTCTATCATATCTTTTTATTTTTTTATAAAATCAACCCACAACATCCTACAATGCACCCTTTTAATCGCAGTTACGACCCAAACAACCCCTTTGGATACCAAGAAAACCCGAACCCTAGCCCGCCACCAAACCATCCACCACTAAACCCGGCCCAAATACCTATTACACACGGCCATCCACAACAACCGCCACACGGTTTAGTATATTCATTGTGTCCTGATCTAGTTGGAATCGCATCGTATTTAGGAAATCGTGTTTACACTAACTTTCCACATGACGACATTCCAGTTAACCTATTCCAACCCGAATCCGTGCCCGAAACTCAACCACAAGACGTTGGTGGTTCGGCATCAAAAACGGCCATAAAAGAAGCCACAAGAAAAAAA
This sequence comes from Scalesia atractyloides, assembly GCA_947069175.1. Lineage (NCBI taxonomy): Eukaryota > Viridiplantae > Streptophyta > Magnoliopsida > Asterales > Asteraceae > Scalesia > Scalesia atractyloides. Next base: position 74,097,463 of record CAMTDV010000008.1, read on the forward strand.
CCGATGAAAAGAAAGCATTAGGGGCCGCTCAACGAACATAAATAAAACGGATGGTTCAAGAAGAAACTACTTTGACAATATGTTGGATCGACGAATTGCAAAACCCGATTCATGGTACTTTTTTAATATAACATATTTAATAGTTTAATAAAAAAATATTCCACATGACTGGCCACGCCCAGCTAAGGGACGCCCCACCACACCAATATTTTTTAGTATTAGCTTGTGGATCTCACCATCACCACACGTCGAGCAATACCCCAACCCAAACCCCTCCACACCCAATACTGTAAAAGAACTAAAAAGAACATATATATATATATATATATATATATATATATACGAAATAATCATTAATCATTCAATAACAAATCCCAATATTCCTTTTTGGATCAATTTATTTAAACATTCCTTTGGAAAAATATATGGTTGCATTGAATTTTAAGTTTTCAATACCAAAAACTAATTGTTTTTCTAGCGTGGTTCAATTTATTTAAACAATCACTTCTATGGGTAGTATGACTTGCGTGCTTATAATGATGTTGGTAGAACTTGCGGGGGAATATTATGAGATTGGTTCCAAATCGGAATTCACAACTAATTGTTTTTTTTTTTTAACTTGGTTCCATTTTTTAACCAAATGATAGACGGTGTCTTTACAAAGCCTTTGTCATCTCATCGATTTCTTCTTTTTCTCTTGAAGTCCAAGCAAAAAGTCGATACCCAGCCTTGGCTTGCAATGGAATATTAGTTGATATTTATAGGTTAGTATAGTATAATATAATTAGAAGGATCATGATGTAAATATGTGATTTATTTTTACCCTATGTATTACCTTGGTAATAATATACACAATACATTAATTCTACCAGATTAAGGGGTTACTGGTCCTAACCTACGGTTTTACATGTTACAAACCGGTTTTCAGTACACGTAACCAACATTTGTTAACACTAGCAGCACATCATTGTTTTTCTGGATGAAGTTCAAACATACATAACTCAAAACAAAACAAAACAAAATGAATGAACTAACCAAAGAATGAAATTTTGCTTATTTTTTGTAAATCAATTTCAAAAAAACTCAGATATGGAATAAGTTATTGGTTTTCACACAAAAGAAATGAATCTCTGGATGCACGAAACCTGAACTAACACCAAACCAAAAATACCAAAATGTCTTTCTCTATGGATTTGATAAATAATGTTTTTGGTTTCTATTGTTTTTATGAAAAGAAAATGCATAAATAACTTCAATGTTGAATGTGCCACATAGTAGGTTACTTCAGGACCAACTTGGTCCAATCTATGTATGAGGGTGACAAAGGTATTTGGTTGTGAATAAATCGGCACCAAAACCTTGTTGGATACTTTTGTCATCAAATGTGTGGTACGTGCATGTTTCCAGAGAATAGAACACTATCTTCGTGTCCTCACCATGTAATAATCTTGGAAAGTAGATCTTGTTTTCCATTTCGGGTGATTTAGCTTCAAGGCAAATACATGATGTATCAGATATATAAATCATGTGTTTTCCCAACGTATCTATTTTCTCCCATTCTTCTCTAGACTCGTTTAGTTTGAACACCTCAATCGACTCTCCAAACTCACGTACAATAACAAGTAAAAGATCTTGATCACCGTTTGTTGGAAAGTATCGAGTCGGGGAACCTCTGTAACGACTTTGTGGGACTTTGTCTAAAACAACCTCGGAAGAGTAAGCATCGGCGGCGGTTATGTCTTTAAAAACTTCAATTGTTTCATTGTTACACAAGGCATAGATATCCCGGCCACTGAACATTGGAAAGTAATACGAATTTGGATCATTATTGCCAAAATCCAAAGTATATGAAACGCCATGTTGATTCCGAAGATACAAAGTGGATGTATAAATGCTCTGGCCCAAATGTTGTAAATCCAACCACCATACGGTCAGGAGAAATAGGTGGTGCTGAGAAACAAAAGCTTTGTAAAACAGGCGCCTCTGGAAGCTCAATGATCTTACTTGTGAATGGGTTAAAGAACACTAGTGATGGCGATTTTGCTTGTTCTTCTTGAAACCCGATTTCGTTATCAATCTTAGATGTATAACAGTCTGTGATTGTTGTTTGATCTCCCAAATAGCAATACGAACTTGTTAGCATCCAAAGAAAGATCAATATAGGGTTTAATTTCGTTTTTTCTTACCTGATTGCGCTTTTTCGTTTTCTTACGAACCGGCGATTTTTATCTTCTTGTAATCCTACGATTTCGATCCGCAAGTGTGTGCAACAGATCTGTCATTAGGGTTTGATTAATCAAATCTTAATACGAACTCTGGTGGCATATAGGATCGATCGGATAGTAGGTTTCTTTCGTTTCGTTTGGTATCGCCGGCTGTTTTTCTTTTTCTTGTGTTTCGGATAATTCCGATCAGGTTAGGGTTTGTGCGTGCTTTATTTGATAATCGTGGACCTGGGAATTAGTAGGAAATTCTGATTTATTATAAAGATTGTGTTGATCGCGGTTAACGGATGTTAATTTAGCTAGATTGATACAATCTTTCTAATCGATTAAGGATTGATTACGGATTCTAGGGTTTCTTTGTTTGGTTTATTTCTAGTTTTGTTGTGTTTGCGGTATGGAGAGTGATGAAGTACTGAATGGTGATGGGTATCCAAAACTGAGTAAGGAGAGAGTTGCTAAAACTGGCATGGATGAACGTAAGAAACCTGGTGTGCATGTTGATCGAGCCAAAGTTCCGTTACCTAATAAGGGGTTTGGACACCGTGTGCTGAATATTGACGGTAATCCTAAGCTGCCCAGACGAGGGAATGCTCCTAACGCACTAGTGGAAGAAGTGAACTCTGATCCAAAGCTACTTAAAGCCACTGAAGAACGAAACAAGAATAAGGATACAGGAACCGTGGTGAATAATTTAAGGACGACTCGGAAAACATCACTGGAAAAGGGGCTAACTTGCATGGTAATTTGGAGGATATTGCACCTGATTCGGATGGTGGTGTTGCATCAGCTGAGTCCACGAAGGTAACGACTACTAAAACTATAGAACCGATTTCATTTGCTAAAGTTGTTCAGCATAACAGTGATGATATTAAGGTTAATTTTCGGTCTTTGGAAACTGATGAAATAATTGATGGGGCAGATGTTGTTATTCCTTTATCATCGGTAAAGCAGGTGAATGATAGATACTCGAACACTCTTTATGGATATTTTTTGGGAAAGCGCTTAGCGTTTCCGGTGGTAGATCATTTTGTTAAACATAAGTGGTCGAAGTATGGGTTATCTAAGATGATGATGAATGCTAAGGGGTTCTTCTTCTTTAAGTTTCAAACAAAAAAAGGGATGGCCCAACTACTTGAAGATGGGCCATGGATGATACGAAATGTTCCAATTATTCTTACTGAATGGACTCCTGATGTTATGGTTGAGAAAAAGGATATAACATCTATACCTGTTTGGGTAAAAATGCAAGATGTACCCTTGGCTGCGTTTACTGAGGACGGGCTGAGTTTACTGGCCTCGAAAATAGGTGTTCCAAAATTGCTGGATTCTTACACAACAACAATGTGTGTAGATTCATGGGGAAGAAGTAGTTATGCTAGGGCGCTAATTGAAGTTCAAGCAGGGTCTGAATTAAAGAGGGTTGTCACGGTTGCAATCCCGGCACTCGATGGAAAAGGATACTCTAAAGCGGAGGTAAAAATAGAATATGATTGGGAACCGTTGAGATGTTCAACATGTTGCGTGTTTGGTCATGATGATAACTCGTGCCCAAAGAAACAAACAACAGTGCAGATGGATGATAAGAAGGAAAATACTAATGATTTTCAGGAGGTATTATCGAAGAGTAGGAAAGGGATCAATCAAGGGCTGCATGTTAAGAATCAGAAGACGAAATTTGTGTACCGTCCGGTAACAAAGCCTAAATCCAAGGCTGAGGAGAAGGGGCAACCGAAGAACCAAGTGCCTATCTCTAACCCATTTTCTGTACTTCAAAAAGAGGAAAATAACTCTAATGAGTTTGGTGGAATAGATGGTATGACTTCAAAAGGTAACCAACAAAATAAAAGTACCAATTTGGAGGAAATAATTGCTGATGCAGTTGGAATTGAGGAGCTTTTAGGTGATATCTCAAAATTAATGGATCAGAAAGAAGAAAATATAAATTCTGAGGGTGCAAGCACACCTGGTGATACTAGTGTCCATGGGTAGTTTGGCTTCTTGGAACATAAGGGGTTTGAACCGGCCCCTCAAACAAAAGGAGGTTCGTCAGGTGGTAATGGACAATCATCTTCAGGTATGTGCAATTATGGAGACTCATGTTGACTCGTCTAATGTCTATAATGTTTGTAAGAAAGTTTGCTCGTCATGGAGCTGGGCGAATAATGCTGATTGTTGTGAGAAAGGTACTCGTATTATGGTAGGGTGGGACGCTGACATTGTGGATGTTATGATCCTTTCTAAAACTGATCAGGTTGTGCATACCCAGATCAGGTTTAAACTCGATCAAAAGTCTATTTTTTGTTCGTTTATTTATGCTGACAACTACTACAAAAATAGACGGTACCTATGGCAGAACTTATGTGCTCATCATTCTTATATGCATGATAAACCATGGACTATTATGGGGGATTTTAATGCTTCCCTGTTTCATGAAGATATAGCTCAAGGCCATCCACGCTTAGCATTGGGAATAGGGAATTTAAGGAATGCATTGATAAGATAGAGGTGTTTGATGTTAATCGAACGGGTTTACATTTTACATGGACGAATAAGCAGCAAAAGGGTATCATTGTTAAGAAAATTGATCGAATATTGGGGAATATGCAATTAATCGATACATTCCCTAATGCGGTAGCTTGTTTTCTTCCGTACCGCATATCAGACCATACTCCGTGTATCTTAAAATTGCCTAATGCGACTAGAGAAAAACCGAAGCCGTTCAAGTTTGTGAATTTGGTAGCCGATAAGAAGGGTTTTATGGAGGAAATTAAAAAGGTTTGGAATATGGACATTCAAGGTTATCGCATGTTTCAGATTGTCAAAAAGCTCAAGCTGTTAAAAAACCCGATGAGGAAACTCTTATACATACAAGGTAATCTGCATGAGAAGGTTAAGACGATGAGAAAGGATTTAGAAGACAACCAGATTGCTATTGATAATGATCCTTTCAACAATGAGCTTCTTGATAAACACAGTCGATTACTTCATGCGTATAAGAAAGTGGTAATTGATGAGTGTTCTTTTTTGCAGCAAAAAGCTAAGTTACAATGGCTTTCGCTTGGTGATAAGAACTCAAAGTTCTTTCATAACACGGTCAAAGCAAAAAATCATCGGAGTAGAATTTTCTCGGTAAGAGACAGTAGCGGTATACTACATGAAGGAATGTCGGTTTCACAAGTCATGGTGGAGCACTATACCCAGTTCTTTGGTAGTGTTGGAAGTATAAATTTGCATCCTACGCCAGATCTATTCCATAATGTATTATCGGTTGATAAAGCTTCTGCTATGGTTAGGATTGTTACGGATGATGAAATTAAACAGGCAATGTTTTCCATTGATGGGAATAAAGCTCCAGGTCCTGATGGTTACACCTCGGTCTTCTTTAAAAAGTCTTGGGATGTAGTTGGGAAGGATGTATGCAGTGCGGTACAGGAGTTTTTTCGAAATGGTAAACTTCTCCGTCAACTTAACCATACGATAATCTCTTTAATCCCTAAGGTTACTTCACCATCTTCCATTTCAGATTATCGCCCTATATCTTGTTGTAACACACTATATAAGTGTATCAGCAAGATTATTACAAATCGAATAAAAGAAGGGTTAGGTGATATTGTGAGCATCAACCAGTCAGCCTTTGTTCCGGGTAGAAGGATTTCGGATAATATCCTCCTAACACAGGAGTTAATGCATAACTATCATCATGATAAGGGGCCACCAAGGTGTGCCTTTAAGGTGGATATTCAAAAGGCTTACGACACGGTAGACTGGAACTTTCTTGAACATATACTGCTTGGTTTTGGATTTGATCGGAGAATGGTGAAGTGGATAATGGTTTGTGTTACAACCACGTCCTTCTCGTTGGCTATAAATGGTAATCTGTATGGGTATTTTAGAGGGCAACGGGGTTTACGACAAGGGGACCCAATGTCTCCGTATCTTTTTACGCTGGTTATGGAGGTTCTTACACTGCTTTTGCAAAAACAGAGTTCTTTGTCAGCTGAGTTCAGGTACCATGATAAATGTGAAAATCAGCGAATAATTAATCTCTGTTTTGCTGATGATCTGTTTTTGTTTTCTCGGGGCGATCATAGATCAGCAAAAGTGCTATTGGAGGCGTTAGACTTATTTAAGAATATGTCAGGTCTTGTTCCTAGTATGACTAAAAGTACGGTCTTTTTTGGTAATGTTCCGGATATAGTGAAAGATCGAATTAGAAGTATCATCCCATTTGATGAAGGCGTGTTGCCAGTTCGCTACCTTGGAGTTCCCCTTATATCTACCAGGCTTGTTTATAATGATTGTAAGCGCCTTCTGGAAAGTATGGATTTAAGAATGACCGATTGGAAAAATAAGAGTCTGTCATTTTCGGGTAGACTTCAATTGATTCGGTCGGTCCTGTCTTCTATGCATATATATTGGGCGTCGGTGTTTATTTTACCAAAGCGCATCATTTATGACCTGGAAGAAAGAATGCGAAGATTTTTGTGGGCGCAAGGTAATAACATAAAAGGGAAAGCTAAGGTGAGTTGGAAAAAAAGTGTGTATTCCTAAACGGGAGGGTGGCTTGGGTATTCGAAGGATTGGGGATATGAATAATGCGCTTATGGTTACGCATGTATGGAGTCTTCTTACACATAGAGAGTCTCTTTGGGTAAAGTGGATCCATTCATATCGTATACGAGACCGAAGTTTTTGGGACTTACCAATCCGAAATAACATAACATGGAGCTGGAGAAAAATGCTACAGCTAAGGCCGATTATTCAACAACATGTATGGACGAAACTGGGAGACGGTAAAAAAACACTTGTTTGGTTTGATAAGTGGGATGAGATATGCCCTTTGAATTCTTTTATTACGCCACGTATGATATCAAATGCTGGACTCTATTTGAACTCAAAGGTTGCGGATGTATGTGACCATGGGGGGTGGGGATGGCCGACCGAGTGGGTAAACCGATTTCCGGCTCTCCGAAACTTGCCAAGTATCATACTGAGCTCGGGATTACATGATAGAGTTGTATGGAGAACTAGATCAGGAAAGGAGACGAACTATAGTGCCGCTATAGGGTGGGATGAATTTCGACTACACCAGAATGAAGTCCCATGGGCAAGTATTATTTGGTATCCCCAATCAATTCCTCGTCATTCTTTTTTAATGTGGCTTCTTGTGAACAAAAAACTAAAAACGCAGGATGTCATGAGTCGATGGTCTTCGGCGGGTAGTCCTAATTATAACCTTATGTGCTGCTCGTTGTGTATGGGTGGTTTGGATTCTCATGACCACCTTTTTTTCGAGTGTTTATATGCTGCTCAGGTCTGGAATGGTATTCGAGATAAAGCAGGAATGGGATCGCTACCTAACAAATGGGAAAGGATTTTTGATCATTTGGTGCAATATGCGGATTCAAAGCATGCTACTCATGTTATTGGAAAGCTTGTTGTTAGTGCGGCAACTTACTTTGTGTGCCAGGAACGAAATCAGGGATTGTTTTCTATGAAAAAAAGGAGTGCAGATCAACTCATTGAGGTTATTCTACTAACAGTTCGGATGAAGGTACATTTGATGAAATTTAAAGACACGAGTCACACCAGAGACCTTCTACAGGAATGGAGCCTTCCTAGAGGTTTGCTGATAAATGATGATGAATATGGCTAATGGTGTTACATGTGTTTTCCTTTTGTAATTTAGTGTTACGTGTATTGTCGAGTGACGTGCTTATTAATAGGTATCTAGCGGCTGTAGGATGATCGCTTGATGAACTCTAGTATGGCTTGTCATACTTGAGAATTGAGGTTTCTGTCTACCTCACTTGTTATTTTGGATTGATTGATATAATATTTACCGGGGTAACCCTTTACCCAAAAAAATAAAGAACACTAGCCGGGATTTGCACTCAATTTCAAACATCAACAACCAACCATACTGTTGGGGAATTTTTAGAATCCGGATGATCAGAGAAGCGTGTGGTTACTCTTAGATCAAATTATTTTGGCGGTTCTACCGAATAATTCAATCGGATACAACTCTGATTTTTGGAGAATGAACAACAGTGTGCGTTTTTGTGTGGAAATTCGTATGAACCAGTCTGGCCAAAAGACACCCTCACGAATTTTGGAGATAATTCGTAGATAACTGCCCCAGCCAGGGGCTCTGCCCCTTGGACCCCGCCAGGGCTGCCGTCCCTAGGACTTGCTCCCAGGGGCGCTGCCCCAGGACCCCCGCCAAGGGGCCGTTGCCCTCTTGGAAATATAACAACTCGAACAAGCGTGCACTCCCACACCTCCTAACTTGTTCGATGTACATCATAATTCCCTTTGGTCACCAAGTTAATCCGAATTACACTAAAATATCTAACACATACTTGGAGCAGGATATTTGGTAACCACCTTTCAGTTCTTGAGGTGTTTTATATAAAATACCTATCACCGCATATCGGATCTATAAAAGTGATAGTGTCTCGACAAATGTCTAACACCATCAACCATGGAGAAGCTAATGAATACTTCTTCAATCTCCTTAATGCTGTTTTGTTGCTCCACTTAATCAGAGGTGCAGCTAAACTACAATCTTTGCAAGTAGCACGAAATCTAAGGTATTCGGCACCAATACAGTGATCCATAATCAAACTCAAAAGATGCAATGGCATATTCAGCAGGTGTGACTCGCCTGTTGTGTTATCAAATTCATCTTATCTCCCTTTACGACAATCTTAGAATCCTTGTCCTCTTCTTCTTGCTTAGATTTAGCATGATCAACTTATAACCTACACAATATATGATAATAAGAAAACATATTCCATCTAAAATTTAAAATAAAAATGCAATACCTCCAATCAAGCATCGCCCATGAGTACGCTTGGCTTTCTTGATGACAGGGAAGATAGGGTCACGCTTCTATCTTTGGCTCGGAATGAGGATATTGTGTTGCCAGACTCACCAAGAATATGTATACAACCACCTAACTCCGAGTCAACTGCACAACTGTAGTAGCATGTTGAGTAGTCATCAGTGAGTTCTAGGAGAAACATAGCATCTTCAAGGTCTACGATTGCCGCCCACATCATACTAGTAACATCCGGTTTAAACAAATACACGTCAACAATCATTTTCCTCCAACAATCATTTTCCTCGCTTCATCATTAGAACCGACAAAAATGTAGAACAACTCTGTACAAGATCCATCTAAAAGAGCACGATCGTATTTGATACTATGATGAGGACAACTATTGAGAGGAGTGTAAGGGAGTTCCACAAATGGCAATAGACTTATGACAACATCTTTACCTTTAACCACAATGTCAACCTGTATGACAAACCGATAATAACAATTCTGGCACATGGCATATACTTTACCATTGCAACAAGTAGGAGATTGTAGGATACAATCATCTACACCGACTTAAAACAAACGTACAAGCTGTGTCTGATAACAAGAGGAAAACCGAAGCTTGATCATCAGGAGGAGAAGACAAACAACAATCGTAAGAATCTTTTTCTTCAAGAGTCAAAGGTGGGAGACGAATGAAGTTAAGAGGTGAGTGGATTCCAATGAAACCAGAGGACGTTGTCGTGATGGTCAGAGAGAATGACCCAGCCATGGAAACACCCCCAGATTCGTCTCCCTGCAACTCATTGATTCGACACTCATAAGAATAGTGTTGGATGTCTGTGGGGCAAATTAAATGGGTTTTGGATTCCAGGTTCTGAGCAAAAAACCTTGCATGCTTTGGCTCCATCTATCATAAACCCTAATTTATGGAAATCAAACAGATCGCAAACTTAATTTACTAATCGAAACACAAACCAAAACGAATCACGGATCCGTCCGCAATTGATGTGGTGGTTGATTTTGAGCTTCAAATTACGCTAGGTTAAATATATATACACATACATATATATTTATTTCATTATATTCATTTATTTACTAGGTTAAAACCCGTTGATGACACGGGTTGCATAAATAATTTATATACTAAATACTAAGAATATATATCTTTAAGACACGTCGAACAAAATATAATTTCATAAGTTAACACATTTCGTCATCAAGATTTATCTTTTAAAAATGAATTTTGATGTACTATTTACTTAATACAACATTTTACTTTGTTCTTTTATTTATTATTAAGTTAAAAACACATGTACTACATGTTGAATCCTGTTTTTGTGATTCAATACCGTAAAATTGAGAATAAATTCTCTTTGAATGGAGTCAGACTTATTATATTTATAAATTGTGTTCTTTCTTTAATGGAGTATATAATTGTTATATTTAAAAATGGTGTTCTTTCTAAATATTAATGCAATATGTGATAAATAATGGGTTAAACCAATCATGTTTTTGATATTTGAAAGAATTGTGGGACTATAATAGTGAGTCCAAACCAATATAGGGACGCGTCTAAAAAGACTTTTAACTTAACAGAAGCTTATGACCCAAACCTAGAATAATTATTTAATTCCAGTGAAAAAATTAAAACAACATTACAATTATTAAGTATATATCACATGGGAACCTTTGATTCCTAATTTACAATAATTTCAATCACGGAACTCCAAAGATATAATTTTATGATTATATAAAAAATGCAAATGTTATTCTTATCTAAATTTTTGTTTAAAATTATTTATTGAAAAACAAATATTTATTCTTATCTAATCATCTGTTTAAAATTATTATTTATTCTTATCTAATTTTCTGTTTAAAATTATTATTATTTAATATAAGTGATAAATAGGAAAATAAGGTGAGAAAACACCAGAAATTGACACGTGTCCAAAATATATTTTCATTTTTTAGTATAGGAAGATTATTTTATACTCTTAAAAACTTAATGTCGGTGGTGCCAGAAAAAGCAAAATGGTAAGGTGCACTGCTGGTTGGCATGCCTAAGGGGTAGGGTTGTAAACAAACCGAACATTCAGCAAATAGTTCATTATTGTTCGGCAGAAAGTTTATTTACGTTTGTTTAATAAATGAACAAAAAATTTTGTTGGATTAGTTAATGATCGGAATGTCATGCCCCGGTCAAAGATAATATTTATAATGCCCAAATTGCCCTTAACAATGTGTTAGCGGTAGTAAGGGGTCGAACCACAAAGAATTTGTGATTTGCATATGGACGTGATTGATTATTAATGTTGTCACAATTTATGAAGCTTGCAATTGGGTTAATTTGAGTATTTGCTTGTTTGGAAAGAGTGTCGCATTGAATCGAAAAATTTGATGTTAAATTACTTGACTACTAGAATTGAACACTTTCTAATACACGAAAACTTGTTCGCTTGATTGAAATACTAATGAGAGAACAAGGCTCACACCCGGTTCAACAATTGCAAGGCATAGGCTTGCTACACATTTTTAGATTGATTTAGTTGAATTTGCCATTAACGATTTTGATTTCATGAAGCTTAGGTGTCAATTGCTATCAACACGTATAACGGACCGCAATGCACTTCGTTACCTCAGACAAGTAAATCCTTTTGAAAGATAAGGCACAAATAGACAAACTTATTTTCCAAAGTCAAATTTTATAATCACTCGACAATTTACAAATCTAGTTCAAATGTAAGATAATTATCAATCAATTCAAATACAATTCAACTTGTCGCAAATCAACTAATAAACATAAAGCAAACCTAAACCTCACAAAAGTCTACACCGGGGTAAAACCTGAGAAGATTAGTCGCTCATGACGAACAGAACACGATCAACAATTGGCGAGAACTTAAACTTGAACATAATCTTCAACCTTGGAGAATGGTGGAGTTAGGATTTAGTGAGTGGTGATGGTGGAGAGGTTTGGTGATTGATGATTAGATGTTGGTGGATTAGGGTTGTGATCAAAGAAAATGATGATGGATGTATGGAATGGATTGGATGAAGTGTTGAGGATGGTTGTGGCTCCAAGAATGGTTCAAGATATTCAAGAACTCGTAACCCCCAACTAATAACCCAAAAATTGGGTTTAAACTTGTTCAAAACGTCAAACAAACGAGATTCAGCGTTAGCACTTTCTTGAGAGCCCCTGGCGTCGCCAACGCCCTAGAAATTGCATTTTTCTGTTGGCACGATAACCAGCTGTCTACATAAATTCCATCAACGTTGGGGCATCGGCGACGCGACTTGTAGGGTATCATTTCCTTTTTTTGTTCGTTTCGCGTTCCTAGTTGATCCCATTCGCACCCGATGCTCCGTAAAGCTTCCAAATAGCTCCTTAAACTTTCTTAAACCTGCAAATACAATTATAATCAAACTTAAACACCATAAGATACCGGTTTTCAACCACATATCAGTTAAATGAACGAACATAAACAGAGGTCTCATTCGTTTAATTGTGTTCTTGAACATTCGTTCATTTGCATTCGTTTATATTCGTGCATTTGTTTGTGTTTTAATTAAAGATTTTTGTACTTTCATATATTTAATCTATACTGTTTTATATTATATAATTTTTATTTATGTTATTAACCTAATAATTAAATTAGAAAACCCTATTTCCACCTTGTTTATGCATCATTCCCTTTTCCTTTCTCATTATTTACTCGACGATACGATCGACCTCTGTTCCTTAATTAGGGCTTCAAGTTCAAGTGCTATTCTCTAGGCTATTCACATTTAGCCTTCGTCGCATTCGCCAAATGTATTTGTGTTCGTGAACACACTCATTTCCTTAATGAACAAACATGAACATAAAATCCCGTTCGGTAAGTGTTCATGAACCGTTTGTGAGCACATTTATTTCCTTAACAAACAAACACGAATAAGGCCTTGTTCGTGTTCATTCGGTTCGTTTACAGCCCTACTAAGGGGTGGTTGGCTCAAGCAAACCAAAGCATATGGTTTGGAACCGTTGGAGTATCTTACGTAGGGTGGCTTGGAGCTTGGGCGGTCCGCTCCAACTGGCCCGTGCAATAATACCGTATAATTAAACCTAAACAAGACAAGATAATTAAACCTAATCACCAACCCCTAAACTGTCGAAGTCGGCATTCGGAGGAGGAGCGGGTTGCATACAAGGATGGTTTCTTATCACTTTCCAGACTACCATGTACATAAATCTTCTATACTCGATGGTTTCATATTCCCGATGGGCCAGGAAATTGCTTGTGCATCCATTTTGCCACCACCTTGAGCCATCACGTGGTTGAAGATAGCATGAAATATGCTAACCTCCCTGAACGTAATATGAAACCCTTACAAAGTGGCATTTGAATTGCGATTGGTTTCTCCAACACGTTGATAGAATATTTCAGATAAAGGTTCTTTATCGATTGCCATCGCATACGTCCATCTAAGAGCTGACAAGAGCCATCTCTTCTTCTTCGGTCCAAGGGTTTCTTGTCATTTTTTTATCAATCCTTGTAGTGAGTTATCAAATTCGATATGCATGTGTTGTTTAAAATACGAATTGAATTTGTAGCAAGTAAAACTTGTCGTTGCAAAACTAGCCGTTTGAAAAAGTGGCCGTTGAAAAAGAGTCGTTAAGAATTATAATTTTTTTACTATTTTATTTGATTTTATATTAAATAAAAAGAAGATATCGAAAAAATAAAAATAATTATTACGACTTTATTATTTTAATATATTTAATAATAAAAATAATTATACATATTAATTAAATAAAATAAAAATAATTATATAAATTAGATATAATTTAAATAAAATAATAAGTAAGTGATGAAGTAAAGTTTGGCATGATTTATCGTTAGAGGAAAAACTGAGGTTTAAGATGATGATTTTTTAGAATCATATGACATACTGACTAGGCGCTCTTATAGATGCTCGAAGAACAAGCAATATGAGAGGGGTTGGATCCCTTTTCTTTTTATTTTTTTAAGTGCAAGGCTTTTTTTTAAATTGTAAGTATATTTATATCATGACTACCAAATGAATGGGATATATTCATCAAAGCATGAATTAGCAACATGCATGTTGCTATTGTACCTTGAGCTGTTTTTATATTTTCTACTTTGCTTAGTTGTAACCATAGGTCAGAAGGTTGTACATTGCTTTATAGGTTATAAAGTTTGCTTAAGCAATTTACCCATTATAAATTTATATAATTGAATTAGCAACATGCTTATGCATGTTGCTATTATACCTTGAGTTTTTTTGTATTTTCAGCTTTTTTTAGTTGTGACCATAGGTCAGAAAGTTGTACATTGCTTTATAGGTTGTAAAGTTTGCTTAAGCTATTTATCATTACAAATTAATAACATTATAATGCATACAGTAGTTGTACTCTTTACTGGGGGAGGTTTTCAAAAAAGTTGATATGATTACACTTTTAACCTAAAACTATCTTGGTTTTTTACTTTTGACCCCAAAACTTTCTAACTTTGTCAATTTAAACTCATAACTTTTTTTACTTTCAACATTGGTACCCTATACTCTTCATATTTCTCAAAAATTATGTTTTATGTTTTGTTCTAAATTTTGCGATTTAACATAATGCAACGTTCATGTGTGGTTCAACGTTTTTATGGTCGTCTATTTTTTCCCGTTTGATAGGTTCGTCGTGATGCACGGGGTCCTAAATCGAATTAGTTATTATTTTCTATGTTTTATGTTTCGGTCTAATTTCTCCGCATTAAGACGTCGCAACTTCAGTTGTAAAGCTCCGCGTTTCTATACTTTCTATATTTTGAAACCTTGTATCGTACTTCTATTTTTAGTAAGCGGTGTATCTTGTATTCGTCTTTTGTTGTAAATGTTGTAAACCGAGACTTTGATTGTAATGAGAAACTCGTATTTTATCCATATTGTTAATCATAGTCATGTTACACTTATACTTGTTCATATTTTAAACATGTAAACATATTCGTGGTACTCTCAATCGTAAACGTGTCATAACTCGCAAACATGGTTTGTATGCGTAAACGAGACTCAAACGTGAAACTCGTAATCGTTAAACTAAATTCGTTACGAAAATATAATTACCTATTCATTTATTAAGTTAATTAAATTAATTAATAAAATTAATTAATTTCTTTTACAAAAAATTAAAATGCTAATTTATATATATATATATACTAACATTTTGAATTTAAATGTTAATATATATCTTTCTTAATTAAGTCCAAGGTTTAAAATGTAAATATTGAATTCTTGAACTACAAGGGCCTTTCCTGCCATTTATGAAACTAATTTAATGGGTTATTTTAATAAAAAAAAACAATTCAACAAAACCGGGATCTGCTGGACTTGAACCCGGGACCCCCGGTTCAACATACAAAGCCTTAACCACTCCGCCACTCGCCACACTTCTGAAGAAACCCGGGAACAAAAGCCTTATATGCTTTGTTCTCGGTCGAGCTGAAACGCAACAAGGGCGGGCAGCAGGTTTGGGGGCGGGTTTTTGAGGTAAAAATTTGAGTTTTAGAGCATCTTTTTACATCTAATTCACACCTAAACTTCATCTAACTAACCCTAATCCTTTCCTTATAAAACCCAAGTGTTTTTCAAGCCTTTTTCCACTTTCACAACTCCATAATCTCTCCAAAATTATCTCAAGAACACTTGAAACTTCAGAATTCGGGCAGATTGTATACCTCTTACAAAAGTGAGCATATCTTGCTCATTTCTTAACCAAATCATCTCATTCTTCTTACTACTTTCTTGGATAAACTTTGGGTTGAATTCCCAGGGCTCTCCATGGAGAATCCAGACCTGGAAATGCCCCAAAATGTCCGAGAACTTTCTGTTATGATTAAACTTTTCAAAAACTTGTTAAATCTCATACTTTCTCATTCATCCTAGTGTTCTTGAACTCCTAATCACATATATGAGTATGGAGTCTAACCTAGGTTGTTAAACTTGTAAATAGGAGTGTTTAATCACTCCAAAGTTTCTGTTTTTTGAAGAGCATTGAGCTCACAAGTGATGCAAGTTCTTAAACTTGTTCATGTGTGTCCACCAAGGAAGCTTGGGCTATCCTAACTTGAGACCACACATCACTTGATGATTTTCATCAAGATCCCAAGATAGTTTGCTAGACTTAAAGTGTCACAACCCCACAAATCCGTTGACGATTGTCCTCGTGTGCTCGTTGGGTTATTGAATACTTGGCTACTTGGTATCTAGATGACACATTATCATTCTTGTATAGTATATAGTTCTTGTACCCTCCTTGTTACCAATGGTAACTTGTGTAGTGGTGAACATAATCCGAGGTTCAAAGTGGATGGTTTAACCTCCCACCTCATACTTGACATACATGACACTAGAGGTTACAAAGTGGATGGTTCATCCTCCCACCTCCTACATGATTATAATGATATATATAAATATATTATAATTCTAAAACCGAAACCTTGATAATGAACTTATAATCACCTATCAAGTTATAAAGTTTAAAACTAAAGTATGTAATTCCTTGTCACGATTCTAATAGGTCCCGAACCTATGAAATCACATCCAACTCGTAAGAGTTACTATAGTGTCAAAAACGAGTGTTACATCTTAGTGAATACTTTCGTATCATAATACTTTATCAAACTTATTTTTAATCATGCACGAATACTCCTAATCTCCCGTTGAAACTCTATACTCATACGCCTTGTTTCCTCTTGTAGGATAATTCGGCGTCATCCTCGAACCAACGTCTTCACGGATTGTTAAGTGTAGAAAAGACTTTGCAAAACCGTGAGTACACTCGACCCACTTTGTTTATAACACTTTTCGGGTGTAACATGTTTCCATATACAAAATCACGAACACTTAAACTTTATGAAACACACAAACGATCCCATATACATGAAAACTTAAATCTTATACTTGATGCTTGTCTTGGATATTCGTATTGCTATGCTTTAGTCATTAACTATTTTTAGCCTTCGTTTGACATGCTTAGCGCTATAGGAATTCACGCATCCACCTCCATCGTGTTATTCGTGAGGTCATGTTAAAACATCGTGATTGCGTTAAGGGTTTGATTATTAGTATTGCATGCCTTGATATTGCTCTTGTATAGATTTGGTTTCCATGTGGATTGTTTAAACTTATTCGTATACGTATACTATGCCTAAACTTGTGTACTCGCCTTTGCTTTCGCATTGACATTATTTTAAAACATGTTACAGGTTGAAGGAGATGATGCTATGAAAACAATACAGCAAGGACTAGATACACACAAATTAGACGTTAGGTTTAATGTCGATTTATCAATTTTGTTATGACTTTGCATATGTTATGTTGTTATTTGTTTTGTTACATTGATGTATTTGACAATTCTTATGAAATGAAATATGGTTTAATTCATTATTGTCACTTATTAATGTTGTGAGCAATGAGCAATCTCGTTTTCGTCTCATCCCGATGTTTCCGCCATCGGTTGGGGTGTGACAAATTGGTATCAGAGCCATAACTATAGGGAATTAGGTAGAATTGCCATGTTCGACCTAGTCTATAGTTCTAAGTACCCATTGTGACCATTCTTGATTATGCTTAAAACTTTATGCTTCCTACCTTGCTTCTCTCTTTCCTTTTGGTCTTAATACATATACATGGTGTCTTCCTAAGACACTTTTACACAGTACACGTTTGGACGCTTGAAGACACTCGTAATATAAAGGAGACGACTTCACTAAAATAGGTGTGAAAACCGCAATTTGGTGAACGACTCTCAATCCGCTATACTTATTCTTTTTGCACGCAATTATGCCATCGAGTTAGGAGTGAAATCCAAACCTTGATGTAAAATTTCCAACTCAAAACTCTAGTGGACCCTTACCAACGAATCGGAATTTGCTCTTCGTTTGGTAAGTACCAACCACACTTAGGGTACGAAAACGTCAAGTTAGGGGTGAAACCCGCACCTGATCGATTAAGTCCCATTCCTTGATTTTCGCTCTCGCCAAAGTCTCGATTTTCCTATCGGTTAGAGACGTGTAGTAACTGGAAGGGTAAAATGTCGTTAGTCGCTTCTCGATGAGAGCATTTTACCTATAGGCCAAAGCACGTTTCTCTAATTCGAAAAGATCTTCGATTCACTTTGGAATTGTCGACGATTCTCTACTCGAATCATTCCCATGTTTTACGAGCCTATTCTTTTTATGTGACTCAAATTTTATGTGTTTTGATACTTGCTACCTCGTTCATTTCAAACCGTTACACACTCGCACGTTTATCGCAATAAAAAACAATACTAATCCTCGTGAACAAATTAAATTTATACTCTTTATTTGTATTCATACGTGAGCATATATGTTATACTTGTGGAACTCATGCAAACTATGTGAACCATACTTGATGAACACATGTTTCTTATGTGAAACTTATGTGAATTTTATTAATACTCATGCATGCAAAACCTATTTTCTTTATTACAATCAAGTCTCATGCTTTTGTCTTGTTTACAACCTCTAGATGCCTCCTTTCTGTAACTCGTTGAACCGCCTCAAGAAGTCCAAGAAGACGGATTCCCAGAAGGAATCCAACAACGAGGACTCGATATCGAAGCAAGAACTCATTGGGCTCGTTTCGGAGCAAATGGCCGGGCAATTGGCTAAGATCATACCCGACATTGTTAGCCAAATCCACACCACACACGCCGAAGCCACACCTAAATCATCCGCTGATTCCAAAGCCGATACCCCTAAACCATCTTACCAATTCAAGCATTTCATGGCTTGTAAACCAGTGGAATTCACTGGCATGGACGGTGTTACCGCCATGATCAATTGGTTTGATTCAATAGAGCTTATCTTCCTTCAGGGCGGCTGCCCTGAGGAACTCCGAACCCTTAATGCCACCGGGTCTTCTGCAAGAGAGCCCTCGAGTGGTGGACCACCGAATGAAACACGCGTGGAAACGAAGCAGCCCATGCGATGACTTGGGAAGAGCTTAAGGAGCTCATGAAGGAGCAATTCTGTCCTCCCCATGAGACCCAGAAACTTGAAAACGAGTTCTGGAATCTCACACAACAGGGGAGCCACGCTGAAGGATTGATTGCGCACTTTAAACAGTTAAGTATCATTTGCCCCGGGCAAGTCGATACTGTTCCCAAGTCAATCGCCAAGCTCATCCGTTGCCTCTCACCGGTGATCATGAACCATGTAGCTGCAGCCAACCCGAAAACCCTCGAGGAAGCCTATGCCATAACCCTACAACTCAACCATAACAGCATCCTTCAGGGGCCTACGACAAGGTACCTACGAAGCATGCGCACCAAGCCATTGCCAACACCACCGAATCACCTACCCCTCCAGCCAAAAAGCCCCACAACAAGAACAAGAAGCGGAAGGCTTCTTCTTAAAACAATGTTGTCGTCACTCCGCCTACCCAAAACACCAACCAACCTGGACAAGGTTACATTGGCTCTCACCCCAAGTGTACCACTTGCAACTACCATCACCCTGTTGGCACCTCATGCCGAAAATGTGCCAACTGTAATAGGTTGGGACACCTCTCCAACTACTGTCGCCTACCCCAGAACCAGCAAACCCAAGCCCTTTTACCCAATCCTAACCCAAACCGCCAAACCCAAGCTACACCTGGTCGAACCTGCTACAATTGTGGCGATCCTAACCATTTCGCCAACGTTTGCCCGAAACGCACCAACAACCAACAGCAACAACAAACCGAACCTGCGAAAGGACGAGCTTTCGTTCTCACCTCAGCTCAAGCCCAAAGTTTGAATGATGTCATCACTGGTACATTCCTTGTGAACCATATCTATGCTACTTTTCTGTTTGATACTGGCGCGGATAGAAGTTTTGTATCTGTTGAATTTGAACCCTTGCTTAAGTGCGAACGAACTAAAATGCCTAATCCTTTTGCTGTCGAAGTCGCTAATGGTAAGACCATCTTCGTTGACTATGTTCTTTCTGGTTGCTCCCTAATCTTAAACGATCATAAGTTTTCCATCGACCTCATACCTATGCAAATGGGTAGCTTTGACGTCATAGTAGGCATGGACTGGCTTAAGCGAGTTCGTGCTGAAGTCGTTTGTTCTGAGAAATTCATTCGCCTTCCCCTACCTCAAGGTGACTCTTTACACGTCTATGGTGAGAAACCTTCTAAGGGTCTCAAGCTTATGTCGTGCATCAAAGCGAACAAGTACTTGCGTAAGGAGTACTTTACCTTTCTCGCCCACGTTGTGGAAAAGAAAGACAAAGGTCCTAGCATAAGTGATGTTCCTGTCGTTTGTGAGTTCCCTTCTGTTTTCCCCGAGGATCTCCCTGGTCCTCCGCCTCCTCGAGCTGTCGATTTTTGTATTGACCTCATTCCTGGCGCAACTCCTGTTGCGAAGGCTCCCTATCGTTTAGCACCCTCGGAGATGCAAGAGCTATCAAGCCAACTTCAAGAGCTTCTTGATAAAGGCTTTATACGCCCTAGTACTTCCCCTTGGGGCGCTCCCGTGTTGTTCATCAAGAAGAAAGATGGGTCTTTTCGGATGTGCATTGATTATCGTGAGCTCAATAAACTTACAGTAAAAAACCGATACCCACTTCCTCGTATTGACGATCTCTTCGATCAATTGCAAGGCGCGAAGTGCTTTTCAAAAGGTTGACCTCCGTTCTGGCTATCATCAACTTCGGGTTTCCGAGGAAGATGTACCCAAAACCGCATTTCGCACACGTTATGGACACTACGAGTTCGTGGTCATGCCTTTTGGTTTGACCAACGCTCCTGCAGTGTTTATGGATCTCATGAACCGTGTGTGTAAGCCTTTTCTCGATCATTTCGTCATTGTATTCATCGACGATATCCTAATCTACTCCAAGACGAAAGAAGAACATGGACGACATTTGCGTCTTATTCTTCAGCTTTTGCAAACCGAACGTCTTTATGCCAAATTCTCCAAGTGTGAATTTTGGCTAAAAGAGGTTCAATTCTTAGGTCACACCGTCAATGAACTTGATATTCATGTTGACCCTACAAAGATAGAAGCTGTGAAGAATTGGATTGCACCTAAGTCGCCCTCTGAAATTCGTTCGTTTCTTGGCCTAGCTGGGTATTATCGCCGTTTCATCTCGAACTTCTCGAAGATTGCCGTTCTTTTGACTTCGTTGACTCAAAAAGATAAACCTTTTGTTTGGGGTCCCGAACAAGAAGAATCTTTCCAAACACTCAAGGACATGCTTTGTAATGCTCCTATTCTCACTCTCCCCGATGGGAACGATGATTTCGTCGTGCATTGTGATGCCTCTAACCAGGGTCTTGGTTGCGTTCTCATGCAACGGGACAAAGTAATCGCTTACGCGTCGAGACAACTTAAAATTCATGAGAAAAACTATACTACTCACGACCTTGAACTTGGTGCAGTTGTTTTTGCATTAAAGATTTGGCGACACTACCTTTATGGTACAAAGTGTACGGTCTTTACCGACCATAAGAGCCTCCAACACATCTTTGATCAAAAGGAACTCAACATGCGTCAACGTCGTTGGGTAGAATTGTTAAACGACTACGACTGCGATATCCGCTACCACCCTGGTAAGGCGAATGTCGTGGCCAATGCACTTAGTCGTAAGACTCATGTCAAGAGTGCTCGTTGCTACCAAATCGTGAGAAAACTCAATGAGTTGATTCGACAAGCATAATTTGCCGTCATTAACGAGGGTAACCTCGATAACGAGTTGAATTGTGGAATCGAAAACCCACTCGAAGCTAAGCCTTATGGTATTCTTTACTACCATAGTCGCATTTTGATTCCCGATCGTCTCAATCTTCGGACTACTTTGATGGACGAAGCTCACAAATCCCGATACTCCGTTCATCCTGGAGCTGATAAGATGTATCATGACTTGCACGCATCCTATTGGTGGCCTGGAATGAAACGTGATATCGCTCTCTATGTCTCCAAATGCCTTACGTGTTCCAAAGTCAAGGCAGAACATCAACGTCCCTCCGGTTTGCTCGAACAACCAGAAATTCCGGTCTGGAAATGGGAGAGCATAGCCATGAATTTCATCACGAAATTGCCTCATACCTCGTCTGGTCATGACAGCATTTGGGTTATCATCGATCGTTTGACCAAATCCGCACACTTCCTCGCCATTCGTGAAGATTACAAAGTCGAGAAACTGGCTCGTATCTACACGAGTGAAATCATTAGTCGTCACGGTACTCCTCTTGATATTATTTCTGATCGTGATGCTCGTTTCACTTCTCGCCTTTGGCAAACTTTCCAATCCGCCCTTGGCACTCGTTTGAATCTTAGCACCGCTTTTCATCCTTAATCTGACGGTCAGACCGAGCGTACTATTCAAACTCTAGAGGATATGCTTCGATCATATGTAATCGATTTTGGCAGCAACTGGGATTTGCACTTACCCTTGGTAGAATTCTCGTACAACAACAGCTATCACACAAGTATTCAAATGGCTCCATTTGAAGCACTGTATGGTCGCAAATGTCGTTCGCCTATTTGTTGGCACGAGATCGGAGACGTACAACTCACCGGTCCCGAACTTAGACAAGAGACGACGGACAAGATCTACAGATTCGTGACAACTTGCTCAAAGCTCGAAGCCGACAAAAGAGCTATGCTGATAGAAGACGCAAACCTTTGGAATTCGACATAGGTGACCACGTACTTCTCAACGTTGCACATTGGAAAGGTGTTGTTCGTTTTGGTAAGAAAGGCAAACTCGCTCCTCGCTATGTGGGTCCTTTCAAGATTCTCGAAAGGATAGGCACGGTAGCGTATCGACTGGATCTACCTCAAACGCTCAGCAATGTTCATCCTGTGTTTCATGTTTCGAATTTGAAGAAGAAGAAGGACTTCAAGTTCCACTCGAAGATCTTCAGATCAACGATACTTTGCACTTTGTGGAGAAACCGGTCGAAATCATGGACCGAGGAACCAAGCAACTGAGGCGCAGTCGTATTCCTATTGTCAAGGTTCGATGGGAAGGTAAACGTGGCGCCGAATTCACTTGGGAACTTGAAAGTGATATGAAGACTAAGTATCCATATCTCTTCGTTACATCTTCCTAAATTTCGGGACGAAATTTCCAAAAGGAGGAGAGACTGTAACGCTCCACGTTTCTATACTTTCTATATTTGGAAACCTTGTATCATACTTCTATTTTTAGTAAGCGTTGTATCTTGTATTCGTCTTTCGTTGTAAATGTTGTAAACCGAGACTTGGACTGTAATGAAAAACTCGTATTTTATCCATATTATATTAATCATAGTCATGTTACACTTATACTTGTTCATACTTTAAACATGTAAACATATTCGTGGTACTCTCAATCGTAAACGTGTCATAACTCGCAAACATGGTTTGTATGCGTAAACGAGACTCAAACGTGAAACTCGTAATCGTTAAACTAAATTTGTTATGAAAATATAATTACCTATTCATTTATTAAGTTAATTAAATTAATTAATAAAATTAATTAATTTCTTCTTACAAAAAAAAAATAAAATGCTAATTTATATATATATATATATATATATATATATATATATATATATATATATATATATATATATACTAACATTTTGAATTTAAATGTTAATATATATCTTTCTTAAGTAAGTCCAAGGTTTAAAATGTAAATATTGAATTCTTGAACTACAATGAAACTAATTTAATAAATAAAAAAAAACAATTCAACAAAACCGGGATCCGCGGGACTTGAACCCGGGACCCCTGGTTCAACATACAAAGCCTTAACCACTCCGCCACTCGCCACACTTCGGAAGAAACCCGGGAACAAAAGCATTATATGTTTTGTTCTCGGTCGAGCTGAAACGCAACAAGGGCGGGCAGCAGGTTTGGGGGGCGGGTTTTTGAGGTAAAAATTTGAGTTTTAGAGCATCTTTTTACATCTAATTCACACCTAAACTTCATCTAACTAACCCTAATCCTTTCCTTATAAAACCCAAGTGTTTTTCAAGCCTTTTTCCACTTTCACAACTCCATAATCTCTCCAAAATCATCTCAAGAACACTTGAAACTTCAGAATTCGGGCAGATTGTATACCTCTTACAAAAGTGAGCATATCTTGCTCATTTCTTAACCAAATCATCTCATTCTTCTTACTACTTTCTTGGATAAACTTTGGGTTGAATTCCTAGGGCTCTCCATGGAGAATCCAGACCTGGAAATGCCCCAAAATGTCCGAGAACTTTCTGTTATGATTTAACTTTTTAAAAACTTGTTAAATCTCATACTTTTCTCATTCATCCTAGTGTTCTTGAACTCCTAATCACATATATGAGTATGGAGACTAACCTAGGTTGTTAAACTTGTAAATAGGAGTGTTTAATCACTCCAAAGTTTCTGTTTTTTTAAGAGCATTGAGCTCACAAGTGATGCAAGTTCTTAAACTTGTTCATGTGTGTCCACCAAGGAAGCTTGGGCTATCCTAACTTGAGACCACACATCACTTGATGATTTTCATCAAGATCCCAAGATAGTGTGCTAGACTTAAAGTGTCACAACCCCACAAATCCGTTGACGATTGTCCTCGTGTGCTCGTCGGGTTGTTGAATACTTGGCTACTTGGTATCTAGATGACACATTATCATTCTTGTATAGTATATAGTTCTTGTACCCTCCTTGTTACCAATGGTAACTTGTGTAGTGGTGAACATAATCCGAGGTTCAAAGTGGATGGTTTAACCTCCCACCTCATACTTGACATACATGACACTAGAGGTTACAAAGTGGATGGTTCATCCTCCCACCTCCTACATGATTATAATGATATATATAAATATATTATAATTCTAAAACCGAAACCTTGATAATGAACTTATAATCACCTATCAAGTTATTAAGTTTAACACTAAAGTATGTAATTCCTTGTCACGATTCTAATAGGTCCCGAACCTATGAAATCACATCCAACTCGTAAGAGTTACTATAGTGTCAAAAACGAGTGTTACATCTTAGTGAATACTTTCGTATCATAATACTTTATCAAACTTATTTTTAATCATGCACGAATACTCCTAATCTCCCGTTGAAACTCTATACTCATACGCCTTGTTTCCTCTTGTAGGATAATTCGGCGTCATCCTCGAACCAACGTCTTCACGGATTGTCAAGTGTAGAAAAGACTTTGCAAAACCGTGAGTACACTCGACCCACTTTGTTTATAACACTTTTCGGGTGTAACATGTTTCCATATACAAAATCACGAACACTTAAACTTTATGAAACACACAAACGATCCCATATACATGAAAGCTTAAATCTTATACTTGATGCTTGTCTTGGATATTCGTATTGCTATGCTTTAGTCATTAACTATTTTTAGCCTTCGTTTGACATGCTTAGCGCTATAGGAATTCACGCATCCACCTCCATCGTGTTATTCGTGAGGTCATGTTAAAACATCGTGAGTGCGTTAAGGGTTTGATTATTAGTATTGCATGCCTTGATATTGCTCTTGTAAAGATTTGGTTTCCATGTGGATTGTTTAAACTTATTCGTATACGTATACTATACCTAAACTTGTGTACTCGCCTTTGCTTTCGCATTGACATTATTTTAAAACATGTTACAGGTTGAAGGAGATGATGCTGTGAAAACAATATAGCAAGGACTAGATACACACAAATTAGACGTTAGGTTTAATGTCGATGTATCAATTTTGTTATGACTTTGCAAATGTTATGTTGTTCTTTGTTTTGTTACATTGATGTATTTGACAATTCTTATGAAATGAAATATGGTTTAATTAATTATTGTCACCTATTAATGTTGTGAGCAATGAGCAATCTCGTTTTCGTCTCATCCCGATGTTTCCGCCATCGGTTGGGGTGTGACATTAGTGTTGGTGGCCGTTGGCGGTGTTGTGGCCTTGGTGCTATTTTTCACGGTTTTACGCCCCCACCGCAATGCGGAGGGATTAATATTAGTTTGTACCAATTATGAATCCTATGTTTGTGCTTTAGCATATTGTATCATGTGCATTTTAAGTTGTACCTGTGACAACCCGCAATTTCAGGTTAATACTTTAAGCTAACCACAGTTGATTTAGATATGCATTCGTTACAGTGCATCTAACTAGGGTTAGTTAAATGAGTCGGTGTTTGTAATTCAGGGAATTACCGGAACACGCACACAAGTTAATTCTCTAAACGTGAGTGATTAACACGAATAATAACTATAAACAGACGGTTTATATGAAACTTATATGTTGTATGACAAATACGTGAATTATGTGTTGTACTGGGAATTGTATGATATTATGTGTCGTTGTGTAAAAAGTGTATAGTTAGGGGTGTGTTAGGGCCAACTAAGAAACTCTAATAAACTACTCATAACCCTAAACTCCCCATAATCTCACTGTATGGCAATTCTCTACATCATTTCTCTGATCTTTTGGCTACACCAAGTTGCCACACAAATCATCAATCTTGGGTCTTTCAATTCTCTTAGAACAATCTCTATATCAATCTAAGGTAAGTTTTTGCGCTATATGTTGTGATTCTTGTTCTTTCAATTTCATTCAAAACCCTAGACATCCAAACAATTTGTGTTTTGTTTCATGCCTGATGAATATATGATTGTTGTTAGATTGAAGGAATGCATGATCAATGAGAGACGTTGGAATTGCTATTGATATGATAAAACTGCTAGTTCATTGTTTGGATTCGTAACATCTTTGATTATTAGTGATTAGGGTTTTAATCGTAAAGTGTTACTTTGAAAACTGTGTTTCTGTGTTGGTTAGACCGGAGATAATTGTCAAACTTTGTGAAGTCACAAAGTCCGAAATTATCACATTCCGAGTTTAACTGGTTGTCCGAATATATATGTGTAATATCCGAGTTTATCTATGTATGGTTTGAGTAAAGTCCAAATTTATTAAAGTGGTGGAGTCCGAATTTATTGAAGGTATAATGTCCAGATTTATTGAATGTACGCATACGGGGTCCAAATTTATCTTGTAAGGACTTATGTGATCTTGTAAAGACTTATATGATTGAAAGAGTTTATTTTGTAAGGACTTATGTGATCTTTTAAGGACTTATGTGATTGAAAGAGTTTATTTTATAAGGACTTATGTGATCTTGTTAGGGCTTATGTGATCTTGTAATGAATTTTGTGATTGGAAGAGTTTATTTTGTAAGGACTTATTTGATGGAGTTTATTTGCAAAAAGAAACCCTAGCTACTGTGTGTTAGTGCAGATAAACATGATTAACCTGATCACTTAAACACTGGGTTGTTTGGACAATTAGGGTATTGCAAAACCCTACTCGTATGCATACTTACACTGATCGTACATTAGGTTGCGTGTAACGGACCTAACACTTAATTATGCGTAAAGGCACGTTAACATTTACCGAGCAAACTAAGGTGAGTTCACTACTCTTTCACAAGCATGCGTCCCGAGGGGACAAACTAATATTCCTTGGAGGAATACTTTTAACTGATGTAGTCTAAATTCGATGTTAGCTAATAAACTCAAACTCTATCATGAAAGTCCCTACTTACTATCGAGCTAGTTGCCTGGGAGGCAACGGGGTATCAGTTGATAGCGCTATTAGGTTTGACAAACCTCACACAGTGCAGGGAGCCGGGCGTGAACTAAGGACCTTAAACACTTTGATCAATGATGATAGACATTGTTGAGGGCACAACAAACATAACAGTCACATCGGTACCGAGTTTATTATTCTTAACATGTCTTTATACTAAACATTTACATGATTTACGTTGAACTAAAACTGTGAACTCGCTAGCTTTATTGTTGATACACTTGTCTGCATGCTTGCAGGTCGTTAGATGCATCATTGGATTGGGACTTGCAGTCTGAGGAGCTAGAGTTGTCATGGGTCGTGTTTTATGTTTTGAAACCATTTGATTTCGATTGATTAAACGATTACTTATGCTTCCCTGAACACATACTTTGTATTGGAAATGTTTAATTTGAAATACATTAATTATGTTGGATATGACATGTGCGTTTATGTTTACTATTGGTTCAATGTGATTGGTGGCTAGATCCTAGGACGTCGTACGCCTCGCAGTAAAACCTTGCAGGTGTTAATCCGGGGGTGTGAGAGTACCAGTTCTTAGGGTTCTGTTGTTTTATATTTATTTGCATACTCTGGCGGTGGGTGATTGCTTCTTCACCAAACCAAACACGTATGACCCCCATTTTATTTCTTTGACCCAAAACCAAGACAGATCACCACTCCTAGATGCGACTACTACAACCACCCACCTTTGAACACACGTATGGGGGTAATGGAGGTCTGTGGTGTTCCACTGCCATGGAGAACAACCACCAACGGCGATGGTGGCAGCTGCTTGGGGTCATCAAAGCCGAGGAGTTGATGTCTTATTGGTTGTCAGAATTGGCAACTGTGTCAAAGGTATTTTGCTTTATCTTTCCACAACAAATGTAATATTTATCTGAAGTGGCCCACTTTAGTCTAATAATCGGTACCATTACCTATGCTATTTGAACCCTTATCAATATCCGTCTTTATAGTTTTCGAATGATATAAAACTGGTGTCATATCCTTTTGGGCATATCACGACTTTATTTTTAAGTATTTCTCTTTTGTTTGCTATACCGGGTGATGGTGTCGTACAAGTACTGTCATGAACCGAACCAATAACGATAAAATTTCTGCACAACACGCTAGAGAATATTACTATTACTAGTTATATTAAAAATTGATTTGATTTCTAGAAGAGATCTTGAGATGATGTAAGCTAAATTGTTTGTGGTTGGTATAGATAGGTAGTTGAAACTTATGTTAGTATTTACACCAAGCCTAAAAACTAGCTTGTGATGAAAAAAAAATCATTTAATATTTGATAACTACAGCATCTCCAATAATGTATTACTTTAAAATTAATAAACATTTATAAAATCATAGATCATACTCATTTGACTTCAATTTTTTAATCATAGCAATCATGTTTTCGATATGGGATCGAAAATATACTATACACAAGCAAAAGCTCATACCAAACAACTGATTTGTACGCGATATGTATTTAGTAACTCACATAGAACCTAACACGCATGAGATTTAAGAGATTAAAGTGACCATGAATTCATGTATTTCATATTACCATTCTTCATTACTTTGTAACACAAAAAAACGAACTGCCAAACTTTGTTATTCTCTTTGGAAAATAGGCATGGCCAAATGGAAAAAACCAAGGGTTGGTGAGTAGAATGTTTGAAAGTCAGAAACCCCATGCGCTCTTTTTGTTCATATATGACCCTATGGCTTTTTTTATCATAAGACTGATAAAATGGGATGTGTACCCTCCAACTCGTCCGGTCATCCACAACCCAACAGTCAGGTGATCAATCCAACTCATCACTTTGACAACCCATCCAACACCATGGAAAACCGTGCAAGCCACCTAACGTTCTATGGATATGACAAGTTGGTTCAAAAGTCAACCGGGAACAACGATGCCACGTTGGCAATTCAAGACACAACAGGCAAGAAAGATAGCCATGATGAGACTGGGGTAAAAAGAAACAGAACCGAAGATATGGGAAGCATGGATCTTGAGAAGACGGCAAGCCTGAAGCCAGGGATAAAAAGAAACCGAGGAGAGGATATGGAAAACAAGGATCTTCAGAAGCTTCAGGCTCCTGGTGGTGGCGGTGCAGCTGCGGTGGTAGCTGCTGCTGCCGACGATACATCACCCAAGTTTGGTTTTAGTTTCTATGACAATAATAAAGTGAGTAATCATACCGATATACCAGAATAGAATACGGTCTTTTTGTTTGGAGTGAATAGCAACAATTGCAAATCGATCAAAACTGACTTTTTCAGAAAGATTCACAACACAAAATCATCTGTGTTTAATGCAACATACATACATGCATGCATATATTTCATATGTTGCATTATCATTAATCGTCTCATACTCTCGTTTTCATATTCGTATTCGTTCATCAATGCATATTTTTCATGTGTTAAGGTCTAGTTAATCCACCCTACAAAGTATAAATCTCTAAATTTTTTCCATATGAATTGAGAAGAAAACCTAACGTCATCCGACACTTACAACTTCTTCCCTCTACCCTTTTGAACCATGGCGTTCTCGGTTAGATACTCGACAAACTCGTCAATTAGATATGGCCACGCACCGTCAGCATCATAGTTTGAAAGTCCGGGATCCACACCCTACAAATGTTAACATACTTAAGATACAGATGCTGAAGAAGTACACGAGAAACATAATTTGTGGTGTATCTTACGGTTGCAAACTCTAATAGTTGAGACCACGTATCCCGAGAAATAGCTTTGTTATGCTTTTCCTAAAATTATCAACATGAGCATATTTGACGTCTAAAATGACAAATCCACATCGTAAAATGAGATTACTACCTGTAAGAACTGACACCAGTGATCCACCAACGGCCACTTCTTTTCCGCAAACAATAATTGCCACATCCCTATGGCTGTATCCAACGCCAGTGACTTCTGACCCTGAAATTGTGTGCTAAAATGAGTGCATTAAAAAGTCTAAAACTAGCTTTTATTGTAACACCCGTCAACAACCAATGTGAGATTTACGTGAGTGTTGCAATTGTTTTACAAGTAAATACGTTACATCCATACCTTTTCCTTTGCCCAGTCAAACGTAAAGATATAGATCTCCTTGAACTTCTCTGAACAAGTTAATAACAAAAAATTAGCAAGCGAGCATAAGATTCTCATAAATTAAACGATTTAAAGCATTCCGTACTTTCATTTAGACTAAAATATGCAGCGAAAAGATACTTTATAAGAAAAAGAGAGCACAATGCCATTTTCGCGGCCCAGAGGTTTGGCCACTTTTGCAACTTTCGTCCAAAGGTTTGTTTTTCCGCATCTAGATCCAAAAGGTTTGAAATCTTGCCATTTCCATTCAACTCGTTAACTCCATCCAGATTTTTCCGTTAAATGGGGGGCATTTCCGTCTTTTTTGACATTTTTGTGATGATTAAAGGGTTTGGGTACGGAGAAAGTCAACGGAGCTGGATCTTTATTTATATAGTGTTTCTTATTTTAATAAAAATGTCTAAAGAGATGGAAATGCCCCCTCATTTAACAGAAAAATGGATGGAGTTAACAAGTTGATTGGAAATGGCAAGATTTCAAACCTTTTGGATCCAGACGCGTAAAAACAAACCTTTGAACGAAAGTCACAAAACTAGCCAAACTTCAAGGACGAAAATGGCATTTTACTCAATAAAAAACAGATAGTCAGACTTGATTCTTAACTAATGAAAAAGTTAAAATAAGGTACATACGGTTATCACTTAGTTCAGAACGTATATACGGTAAACGCTCATGAAACCTCTCCAACGTATCTATCCTGTCACACAAATTAGAAAACAATACCAGGTAACTTTATCACATATCATTTCTAGATGCGGAAATAACGGATGCGTTTAAAACTGTAAGTACCCGAGAGATTGCAAGCCACCCACAAATTCCTGTTTGGAGAATTCACACATGGTAGCAGCCTTCATGTACCATGAGATAACCAACTGAAGTAACAATCCAACATTATGCCAATTATGTTCGAAATGTATCCAACTATAAAAACGTTCTAGAAGTTTCATTTGAAATTAGCATTTATGCTCGCATACCATGACAATATCTTGAGGGTCTACCTGTAATATAACAAGCAAGTAATGTCAAATAAATAATATCTCGTGTAGACACAAATGTAAAAGTAATCAGTGGCAATACTTCAAGCTACTATGTGACGTGAATTCTGATACGACCCGAAAACACATGAACCTAACACGAAATTTGCGGGTTTGGGTTTAGTCTAAACAGGTTTGGGTCAATTTCAGCTTGAATCCGCGAACCGTATAGCTAAACAGGTCGAGTTCGAATCAACCCGGTCGGGTTAGCGGGTTGACCCGTTTAACCCATTTTTATTTAGATTATATTATATTTTTTTACAATATGTTTTATGTCATAGATTATATTGGGCGTGCATTTTATGACATAATTATAACTTAAAAAGATAATTGACATAAGATTTTATAATTTAAATTGTATTATATACATTTGTGTTTTTTTAGAAAATTTAATTTTTAATATACTAATTTGAGGAGAAAAATTAAAAAAAATCGGGTTGAACGGGTCGTGTTCGGGTCAACCCGCATATATTCAGGTTGTGTTCGGGTTCATACGTATGACATGATATTCGGGTTCGGGTCGGGTTGAACCCGACAACCTGCGAACACAACCCGTTTAGCACCCTAGTGACGGTGTGTATCATCAACACTTCCGGAAAAAAAAAACCTGCCTTTTAATGTGAAGTAAGATGAAAATGTATGCTAGATTTACCATTAGGTCATTGCATAGGGTGCTAATACCATCAGCCAAAATCCTATCAGCATTAGGATCTGAAAGGCAAACATAAAAGAAATTATATCGAGTCATCCTGGATCATATCAGAAAGCGTATTTGAGGATAAAAAGTCAAACACGGCCCATTTTTTGATAATACATGCCTTTGTATCTATTGTAGAGTTTCTCGAGATGTCTTGAATCTGTAGATGACTGCTGAACTTGGGGTTGACTATAGAATACATCGATTGCTCCTTCAAGATACCAATCACTGGCCTTCAAAGCCTGTAGAGCAACTCTCTCACTGCAACAAAAAATACAAAAAAAAAGCCATCAAAATCAAGCAAATTGTACGCGCAATTAAAATGCGTGCTAACTCTAAAAGGTCTTAGCTCTTTAACTAAATAAATGAAAGTCCTGACTAGCTATTAACTAACAAAACAAATAAGAAGTATTGTACTAGCTATATTATTCTTCATAACTACGGAAATTATTTGAATTAAATTAATTTAATATACATATTTTTAACTTGAAGAACACGATAGTTTTGTGAAGAGTTTGCAGGGTATGTCATATGTGTGTTTAAAAGGGAAGACATTTCCTCAAAAACATCCCTACACTGAAATACCTCTATAGCTAAATTATTATATTTTTGTCTCTTTTCTACACAAGGATACCCTACTAAAACACATGATACAGCCTTTAGTGTGACTTTATCTTTATAAAGCTTAGGGGTAGTTGCATAACTAATCAGCCTGGTTTTGAATATTGAGATATCCATAACTAGCTGATCTACCATGAAGGATTGCAAAAAGAGTTATCCAAAAATTAATTTTTCATTAGCATCTTGTTAATTCAATATGTAACTACAAGTACGAAATCTCCTCAAAAGGTAGTCATAACATATGGGTTAAGGCAATGAACAAAGAGCTTGAAGCAAAAGTAGAGAATATAGAAGACTTTGATCCTTTGCGTAGAGTAAAAAAGTCGAGGTTGCTGTTCATATGGTCCACAAGCATCCACGTATAACAGATTAAAAAGGAACAGAAGATGAAATTCAACCTTTAGAGAAAGTTAATATTTAATGTTTAGCTTGCATAAAATTTTCACAAGAAAATTCAAAGCATCATAATGCTTGCAATCAGTGGCTAATATCTTGTTTCTTACAAACTCGTACTCATCATTGAGTTTCATCGCAAATTGCACTAGAATTGTATTGTCTTCAATTTATTAAAAATTTCTCAGTAGTTCTACATGAACATTCGTTCATTCTATAACTTTTACCACAATAGTCAGGAACCGAACTAGTTTGCTAAAGTACCCCGAGATACTAAGGTTACCTTGAGAGACTTCTACTTAGTTCACGTTCAAGCTGATACACAAGAGGTCCATTACTTTGACCATAGTTTCTACAACTTCCTCCATAATTTATATGTAGAGTGTGCATACAATACAATGAATACACTCAAATAGTTAATTTACCATTAATTTCCAGATCTAGCAAGTGATCATACAGTCACATCTTATTCATCCTTCAAGATTTTCATCACCAACCACTAGTTTAGAACATGAATACATGACCATTACTTTGACCATAGTTTCTGCAACTTCCTCCATAATTTATATGCAAAGTGTGCATACAATACAATGAATACACTCAAATAGTTACTTTACCATTAATTTCCAGATATAACAAGTAATCATACAGTCGCATCTTATTCATCCTTCAAGATTTTCATCACCAACCACTAGTTTAGAACATGAATACATGACACCAGGGCCGGCCAACCCGTGCCGTCGTCCGAGGCCCAGATTTTCAAACGGCCCGAAAGGCTTTTATAAGGTTTTATATACATGTATTAAATTATATATTTGGTATATGCATCCATTTATTATGCAAAGAGTTGGTGGCATGGAAAAAACCATCTTCAGATAATGTAGAGGTCTCAAGTTCAAGTCTTGGATCCACCACCAAGGTTTTATTTTTTTAGTTCATTTCTCCTTAACCACAATTTTGGGCCCAATTCTTTTTGTTGCCCGCGGCCTAAAATTTTTTGAGAGTTCTTGGAGACGGCTCTGCATGACACATTAACAAAACGACGTTCGGCATCTCAAATATCAGTCCTTGCCGATATCCAATTTTTATTACCTTATTAACTGCATAGGATGGCACTACCAAAAAAAATCCAAGGATAACTTAAATCCCTAATTTCCAAATTCAACTAAATAGCGAAACACACTAACTAGATGAGATTGAGTAAACAAAGAGCCATAGTTATCAAATGCGCTAGGCGCACTCTAGGCACGTAGGCCTCACCTGTCGCCTAGGTGAGAAGCGCAAAAAAAGTGCAAGCAAATAAGAACATAAAAAAATTAATATTTAGGTATTGAAAAAAAAACACTTTCTTCAAATTCCAAAAGTATTCAAATACCATAATCCTTATAATATAACCAAAATCATTATGAATCACCAAAAAATCCCAAAACCAAATTGTTCAGACTTGAAAACAAATAAAGTTCAAAAAGTAAATTAAATCATAAATAATTTATATGAAGCAATGAGAATGGTTGAATATACTGCATAACCATCATAAGGTCAAAAATACCTATAGCAGATTATGAATGTTTGTTTATCATGATAGGTTGTTATATACAGCATAATTATTGAATAAAAAGATATGATATCTCTTTAACTTTTCTAAAATTCAAATATATTTTTAAAGATATATAAGATTTGATTTGATTGAGATATGATTTCCAAACATAGTTATTAAAGGCGCTAGGCGCACTCAAGGCGCATAGGCCTTGCCTGGGGCCTAGGCGCAAGGCGCAAAAAAAGCAAGGGCCTGAGAAAAAAAATAGCCCACGATGAAAAAAATCAAAAATATTATATGTATTAGAAAATTAATACTATTCTTTAAATAAAATAAACAAAAGCTATTATATAACATTTAATATCATCTATTTAGTACCAAAAGTGGTAAAATATTAGTGTAGAAAAGTAGTTTTCCATGGATAAAAGTAGAAATATGGCTGGAATCTTGCCAGAATTTAGAGAATTTAGCGGGAAACTATCTGGAATCTTTGAATTTTGCCGAAATATGCACCTGAACCACCACCTAGGGAATTAAAGCGCAATTGTCTGGACTTAAAGCGCCATTGGCTCACCTAGCTTGAAAAATGGGCCTAAGCGCAAGAGGCGATGGCTTTTAACAACTATGTATCCAAACAAATAGATAGATATTTGTACATATAAGATAGTATTTCGAAAAAATCACGTGGCTTTTTTTACTTTGGAGGGAGAAGCGCAGACAGGTCGACTCGCCCAAAAATGTCGCCTAGGCGAGAAAAGCGATCACTTTTGATAACTATGCAAAGAGCACAAGCTCTTTCTCATATCAATAAAAAAAACCACACATTACAATATATACATGTGTGTATTGGTATGATGGTATCTAAATTCTAACTAATCATTCAAAAAGGTGTTAACTAAGGGGCTGTTTGGCAACTTCTGAATGGGTAAGTGCTGAACCAATAAGAGATCTGAATCATTAAGTGTTGAACCAGTAAGAGGTCTGAACCATTAAGAGCCCATTAAGAACTGAAACAAACAGCCCCAACTAAATGCAAATGGTCAGCTTATAACAAAATGAAATCTCCACGTTGGATATTCTACAAACAGAAACCCCTAAAAATAAAATAGCAAGATATTGCATCTTGACAAACCATCAGCTAGTCTCATATGGCATCAGCCAACAACACACAACTATGGATTTATAATTTCAACCTATGTTGTCAATGCTCACCCAAGCGTGTGCCTAGACCCACTATTCAGGCCCAGCGCAACCTTCTCGCTTTGCTTCAAAAGCCCCACTTTCAGACCCTAGGGCACATTTGTCAGGCCAAGTTCCGACAAAATTTTGGCCCAAAATCGTCCAAACAGGTCTGAAACAATTATACCAGCCCTAGACAAGCCTGGAATCAACCTAAACTAGCCCTAAGAAGCCTAAAAAATGTCTAAAACCCCTAGAAATTGTATTCGTATGACATACGCCCGGCCTAAAGTGCGCATACAACAACTATGATTTCAACCATTACAAAAAAAATAATAACTCTCAGTTATCTTAAAACAAAATCAAAGTAGCACATAACAAAAGAACAAACTGCTGGCATTAACAAACTAACAAAAATTAAGCAAACAACAAGCAACAAACTCATGAGAAAAGCAAACTACCTTGCGCCGGTGATAGCAATGAAGCGCTGAGCCTTATCACGGTTTCCTCTGCTCAATTTGTTCTGTAACGTAATAAAAGTAGAAACAAAAAAGCAAATACAAGTGAAAACGATTCAGAGGTTTTTGCTGCTAAACCTAGATGATGAATGAGACGAATGATTATACAATAACGGTGCATCTTTAAAGTAATTAGCAAGCAAGGGTTACAGTGATTGAGATGTAAAATACTAACCATTTTGAAGTTGAAAGAAACCCTAATCCAGTTGATGGAGAGATGAAATGTTCCGTCTGCGATTCTTCTTCCTCGTCAAATAATAATAATAATAATAATAATAATAATAATAATAATAATAAACAGGCTTACGGACTATTCGGTTTGACCCGTTTAAAAACACTTCGGTTTGGATTGAACTATACAAAAAAAACATGTTATTTTTGTGTTTTTCAGTTTTCCATTTATATAGTTATGGTGTTTGGTATAAAAGAACAGAAGACGGAATAGAATTTACCATACATCGCGGTTAATAAGCTAGTTAACTTGCACCTCAATTCTCTTTCTATCATTTTATTATGACGGTTATGTGTTTTCTTAAAACAACCACATATACACCTCAATTAATTAAGCATCCATACACACACCTCAATTCTCTCTCATGAGAATAATAAAATTTGAATAATAATAACAACAATGATTTGGGTTATATATTAGGTCAAGTAGTTATTGAACGTTTTTTAGATGGTCTCTCCGACCTCATTCAGATCCATCGAATCTAAGATAGCATGGTGATGCAAGACATACCTCGCATATAATAGATAGTAAATAATTCAATAATGTATACGTATTTGGTTGAGATTTGTGATGTGATATTTAGACTTGGTGTTTCGTATTTTAGGATAATTCCCATTATTTAAAGTTTCCCTCTTTTCAGTCGCACACTTATTTCAAGGAATCGCACGCAACGCAATCTGTGAGTGAATCTTACAACTCCCGTTTTTATTACACGTTTTTTTGGGTGTATCATATGTCGCATTTCGTTATTACATTTTACAAGATTTAAATACGTGCATTTCCCGTCTTGTGAAGCATATGTGTTATGTGTTAATTATTTTGTTTGTCACTTGGTGCATTACATTCATTTCAGACATTATATCACCATAGGCTCGTCTGTCCCACATTGCCTACGAGTGGAACTTGACGTTGCCAACCATACGATGTCAGCGCCGTTTGATTGAGCTTAGATCGTGCAGCACACCATAATATCGTGCACATTTGTATACAGTTGATTCGGTTATTGTTTGAGATTGTTTGTTGAGACTTGATACATGCATACAACATATTTACTTACATTGATTAATGCGTGCTTTCTCGGTAAACAAATTTAACATATTATTTTTCTAATAACAAGGAGATTCACTCACTAACTTTTGTTGACCCAACAACTACTTTTACACGTGATATAGGTGATCAAGCATGAAGAGAAGATTGGACATATAAGTTAACAAGAACGGATTAATGAAGTTTAATTATTATGAACAATGTCTCATATGTAATTGTTTCATTTGGATTATTTGTTATGTGAAACCTTTAACATGGAATTAATGAATATTTAACCATTTAATAAAAGTCATAAGCTTTGGATCAACCAATCATGCCCCGGTCACCTATTCCGCTGCGGGTAAGAGTATGACACCTTACCCTAATGGCAAAGGTTACCCATAATCAGAATCCGCATGATCCAACTGTGGAGGTGGCAACAATGTTATGATATGGGTTCAAACCCACATGGGGTACCCGTGCTACCCTCTCCCCTCTTAATTAGTTATATTAGCTTTTACATACTAAAAGTTTTCCACAAAATTTGAAGTATTCCAACCTAAATTAGTATTAGGTTTACATATAGTCGTAATGGCAGTACCAATAATTGTTTCATCTTTAGATTCGAACACAACTTAAAAAAGGTCGTGGTATCATGCAGGGCCGGCCCGGAGGGGGCCCAGTCCTCTAGAGGCCAAAATTTTTTTAATTAAACTAAATACAACTAAACAACTATTTAAATGTTTTTCCCATTTAGTTTAAAAAAAACTAATAAATTGAACAAGTTTTGAACATATTACGACTAATTCTTTTTGGATTGTTTGTTTTGTTTGTAATAGCGAGTGCATCAAAACAAACAAAATTCTCATCTTCGGCAACGTGAAGGTTTGATCCCACTAGTTTGTATATTTAACTTTTTATAGCTATGTATATATTTTTTAAAAAAGATGTATTTTTGCGGTCATTTTTTTCATCTATTTTTATCTTTTCTAGTATATAGATGTGTACAGATTAAAATATATTTATCCTTTTCTTTTTAAATTAAGTTATTGATTTTATATTATATGGGCTCATTTTCTTCTATTCGCACAGGGCCTAAATTTTTTAAAGGATTTTCGAATACGGCCCTGGTATCATGTTTGCCCTGCACACAAAGTGTTATGGACTAAAATTCTTTAAGGGCAAGTAGCGATAGAACTTAAACGAAAACTCCGTGATAGCCGGACTCTCAAAATCCAAATTGGTAACGGCCAGACTCTTAAAAGTATAATATTTTGTACTACAAGAAAAGTTTGGATATTTTCATTAAAATTAACAATACGAGCAAAAAAATCGGTGAGAACAAAACACTCCAACCCTAATAAAGCTTCGCTCCTAAGTGTAAGAAGGCTATGGGTATTTAGCTCTAAAACTATGCAAATAATAAATATAATAATAAGATAAGTAATAATGATGAAATGAATAATAATGAAAGACTTGAAAACAGAGAGACAAAGACGAAGAAAAAGGGAACATGAGTAAAAATAAATCAAAATATTGACTTGCAGCTGAACCATTCCAAACGACTCCCGCATTTGCCGTTGTCCTGGGAAATATACATAAAAACAATATTACAATGTGTAGAAAGTGATTTGCTCTTTTGATGTTACTTTTTTTCAATGATTATGATTGAGGAGGCGAAAATTTTCTAAATAGTATGAAGTGATGCCAACGTTTCATCCAAAGGCATGGTTAAAACTAATGGTGAGCGGGGCACACACATGGATGGTGTGCGGTGACCCGTTTACCGTTCGAGAACACCGTCGCCATCCCCATTTGGTGTGCGCTAAACCCTCAAAGGTGGGGAGTAGTCACCGAGGTGATTCATGTCATTTTTCGGCCATTGGGTTGTGGTGGAGAGGAGATGGAAGCACCCTTTATGTTTGAGTGCAAAATGAGAAGCGAAGAGAAGAGTTAGCATGTCGTACTGTGATTGGCTGTGGTAGAAAGGTTACTACTCCCCACGATGGGAGCATCCCTTACACCCTAAGACCACACGGTGTGGAGGGGCTTGAAGAATGGACGTTATTCGACATGTGTACGCCACGTCAACGTGTATTATAATAGTGGCGTGGAGGAAAAAAGGAGGGGGTGTGGAAGAGGGGCGTTATTCGACACGTGGCATCTATTTAATATTATCATTAGATAGGTAAAATAATTTGTTTGAATGAAATTTTTTTTAAATAATGTCGTTGTGGCCCACGCCTAGTGGAAACACTCAATCAAACCACGTCACATCAGCACACTAAACAGGTTTAGGGACTATTCGGTTTGACCCATTTAAAAAACACTTCGGTTTGGATTGACCTATATAAAAACATGTTATTTTGTGTGTTTTGAGTTTTCTATTTATATACTTAGGTTGTGTTTAGTTTGAAGGAAAAGAAGATGGAATAGAATGTATCATTCTAATAGAATGAAAAAAACATGTTTGGTTATCATGTGATAATAGAATTGACCATTCCAAAAAAATGTAACTCCTTTCAAATATAACAATTTTCATTCCTAGATAATGAAGTGTTTTTTTTTTCATTCCTTAAAGGCTATATTGTTATTATTAAGGCAAGTATATTTTTGTCATTTTTAATACAATTGTATTTCTTTACTTCGTTTTTTTATCAAATTGTACAAAATAATAATGATTCATTATATTCGCATATGAGTAATCAAACATTTCATTCTGTTGTCCATTCCATTGCCTCGTCAATTCTATTCCTTCATTCATTTAATTATCCTGTACCAAACAAACCCTTAGTCATAGCTATGTCACACCTTATTATCTACTATCTATTTATCACACTTATACTTATCACTGAAAATGTTACCAATAACCCGCTTATTACACAACGAACCCGTTTACTTAAAAAAAATAGGTTAAACAAAACAGGTTGACCTGAATTTAAGTATGGGTGGGTACTGGTTAAAATAGTTGACACGAAAAATGATGTGAGTTGGGTTTAAGTCATACACATTAACTCGTGAACTTGACACGATGAACACTCCTATTTATCTATATATAATTTATCTATATATAATTACAAAGAAGTTCTACAGTAACTTTTTCATTGCCCAGTTACTTTTTCATTGCCCACTTAAGAGCTGCCAAGTGGCAGCCAATGTTTTATTTTTTTTGTTTTTAATATTGTTTTACGATAAATTAGTTACATTTAAATTAGTTAATAAAAAATTTAGTTGGTGGAGTTATCTATATATAAATACAAAGAAGTTCTACAGTAACTTTTTCATTGCCCACTCAAGAGCTGCCAAGTGGCAGCCAATGTTTTATTTTTTTTAGTTTTTAATATTTTTTTTACGATAAATTAGTTACATTTAAATTAGTTAATAAAAAGTTAAGTTGGTGGAGTACTGAGGGAGTTGTTACATTTCTTTTCCACTAGAGTTCGAATCCCATTGCACCTTTTTTAGTTCTTTTAATTAAAACTTTGTTTCTTTAAACAAACATTATGTTTTTATTTCAAATTCAAAGCTTATTTATTTACATATTTGTAGGTATGCAAGTGAGGTTCAACAATATAAAATGGTAAGTTCTCGGATTAATAGATTAGTTCTTATTAGTTTAACTTTAATCTTTTTAATTATTTATTTTGTTCTCCTTTTTGAGTTCTTTTTAACGAATGGAACCGATGTCTTTTATTTTGATAAAACAATAACATTGTTGGTTGTGGGATTCGAACATGCCATTGTTGTTTAGCTTAATTTTTTACATTTTATTTTAAAAGCATTATCTTTGTTTTTGTTTAAAGATAAAAGGATTAGTATGATTTTTTTGTTTAAAGTTAAAAGGATTAGTATGATTTATTAGTTTAAAGTATAAAAAAATCGTTAATATAGTTAGGGCTAATATGACGGTTTACATAATATATAAAATTTTAATAATAAAATGAGAAATATACCACGGTTCCATATAATAAAATAGGCCTAGTATGACGGTTCGATATACCTAATATGACGGTTTAATATATAAGGGCTAATATGACGGTAATAATACGAGAAATATATGACGGTTCGATATAATAATATAGGCTAATATGACGGTTTAATATACTAGGCCTAATATGACGGTTCAATGGAGATTTCATAAATGGAATTAGTTTTCAAATCTCAAATATGGCGGTTTCATTTATGTAAATAAGACGGTACAACATTTCCAATAAAATATGTTTAATTCCAAATCTCAAATATGACGCTTTCCATAAAATCGTCTTAAAAACCTTTTCTAAACCGTCTTATTTGCTCTTTTTTTGTACTAGTGTGTTATCCCGAGTGCCAACGTTATGACGACAACGTAAAAAACCAAAAAGATACTTATCAAATTTTCTACGCCTAACGAACCAAAACAACGTCGACCAAATAACATATGCATCACGCAAGAGAATAAGGAAAAATTGTTGCCCGCTACGAAACGCGGGCTTACTTCGACCATAGTTTATTTTAATATAATGTTAATAGCATAAAAAACCTAACATATTTATCTTTTATTTTTTTTTTCGTAAAAGTCATTCAATATATTGATATAAAGTTAATAGCATAAAAAAACCTAACATGTTTCTCTTTTTGTTTTTCCGTAAAAGTCATTCAATATAATGTTCACATATAAAAGTTTGTCCACGTGTCGAAAGAAACACAAAAAATTACAGTAACAAAGTTTTGTTATATTAAAGTTTTTATAATTGTCTACAATGCATATGCTTATAAATAAATATTTAAAATAATGGCTTGTTGCCTATTAAATTTATAAAAAATGATTTTCCCTTATATTAACTGACAATTTTCTTTCCTCTCACACTTTTACTGTTCATCTTTTTTTGATTATTATTGGTCTCTCTTCAAATTTTGCTTTTAATTGGTCATAACACCACACTCTTTTTCTCTCTCCTGATAACACAACAATCTTTTTATGTTTGCATTCTTTTCAGATACTGCAAATGCTAAACAATCTTTTTATGGTTTCGGTGGCTAAGACGGTGGGAAGGGTAGAGTTGGTTTCGGTGGCTAAGACGGTGGGAAGGGTAGAGTTGTTTTAGAAGAAGTTGACGTTTTTAGAGAGAGAAGATAGAGTAGCGGATGGTTGTTGTGGTCGTTATGTGTTGATGGTTGTCTGAGGCGATGGGTCTTGATTTTTTAGAAACATAAAAGGTCACGGTAGTGATGGCGTTGTGGCAGTGATCCTACAGAGATATGGAGAGTTTCGGACTGAGAGAGAGAGATAACATAAGATAAGAGATATGTGAACACAAAGTTGTAAGTGGCGGTTTGGTGGTGATGGTGATGATGTGGTGTGATAAATTTGTGGTGGTATTGATTAAGACAAAGAGGAGGAAAGAGATTTAGAAATATTTACTGGCATATGGTTTTCTAAAAAGCAAATGATTTCAAAAACCATGTTCAAAATAGAAAGACCTTACTTGATTCCACTCTTTGTTTTATGTAGTGCTTTGGTCTCTCAATATACTATTGGTATATAAATTATATTTTCTGTATAAATATATACTAAGTAACCATCGTCAATCTTCTTACCATAGATTAGTAACTTAATTATAAAATTGTTTTATTATTTTTAACCATAGATTAATAACTTAATTGTTTTGTATAAATTGCTCTATTATTTAATTAAGATAATTATCATGTATTTTCTAAATATAAACTAATTACTCTAAATGTTTTATGAATCAATTTATTTGGTTATATAAACAAAATTATTAACAAAAAACGATTTGGTTAAATAATATCACTTACATTATATACCGGTATTCATTTTTAAGTTTCTCATAAATCCTTTTGGGCATCTGGATTTTCTTTTTTGGATGTTGTAGCGAGTAACCATACTATAACGAACCAATACTATCGTTTTGTTTACGTAACCATCCGCAACGCATGTGCTTGGTTAAACGTTTTAATGTCTATGTTTTGTTCGGTTTAATGGTCCCACAGCAACATGTGGATCCTAAAAACTCAACCTTTTTCAAATATTTTATATATTTTTCAAAAGTATGTGCATTATAGGCAATTATATATTTGGATGAAAATGGTAATAAAATATAACCCTAAAACTCAAATGCATTAAAAAGTTATTTTTAATGAAACAAGAAAATGTGATCAAACCTTTAGGACGATTTTGACATATTACTATAATATTAATATTAATAACAAGGAAAAAAATGTATCCTTCTGTGTTAATTTAAATATAAAATATAATTAAAAAACATAACATAAAACTAGTTATATGAATCAATAATAATAGAGTTTTTTTTCTAAACCAGTGTT
Source organism: Scalesia atractyloides (assembly GCA_947069175.1). Lineage (NCBI taxonomy): Eukaryota > Viridiplantae > Streptophyta > Magnoliopsida > Asterales > Asteraceae > Scalesia > Scalesia atractyloides. Next base: position 74,141,815 of record CAMTDV010000008.1, read on the forward strand.
GATGGAAAAGATATTTAAAATTTGGTTGTTTCTCGAAATCTATTTATCTTTTATTTTCTGACTAAGATATTATAACTTTTATTGTTTTTTTTATCTTTAAACGTTCGGTTCGGTTTGTTTTTTTTTCTCGGTTACTAAAATGGTGTTTTTCTTATATTTTATATTTACCTAACCGAGATACTATACCTTTTATTGTTTTTTTTCCTTAAACGCTCTGTTATCATATTTGATTTTCTTATAGCACTCTTTCTTTATTCTATCAATTTAATAATTTTAATCAATCAACTCTTTGTAGGCTTTTCAATGGGTTTTTCTTTTCAAATACGAACTATAAGAATTATGTTATATAAACTTATAAAATCAAATTTATGGGTGAGCAGAAAATCGAAAAAAACGACTCAAAACAAAAACTGACGGTTTTGTTTTAGGATTTTTAGTAACCGAAAAATTCGGTTTGGTTTTCAGATAACCATTTTTAATAACCGAAAAAAACCGAACCGAACTGATAAGTTGCAGTAGTAGATCTAGTTCATATATTTTATGTTTAAATTTAAGTTTAAGTTGTTAAAGTGTTAACCCATGCTAGTAGAAATTTAATTGTTTTCAGAGAAGTGGCGGTCCGAATCTTATCTAAACTGTGAGAATAACTGACTAAGCCGTGCCATAAGGGGTCATTCTCCAAACGGGTTATTCTTAAAGTTAAGTATCTATAATAAAAACATTAACATGTTTATATATAATTGAAATGATCTATTTATTGAAAAAATAACAAAATTTGATATAAAAATTAAATGATCTTCAAATGATTATGAAAAAAAATATTTTAATAAAAACTTTAAAAAAACATAAATAAGGATTATAAGGTTAGGTTTATATATGAACAATATTAATTAAAAACGTTAAATATAATGTTTTAAATTATACTTTTTATTTTTTGAATCTTACTAAATTCTGTTCCAAAAACTGAAATAACCAACCGAAAAATCAAATCAAACCGGTGTGAAAACTGAAACTGAAACCGAACGATTTTTAAAAACCGTAAACCGACATTTTGGATTCGGTTTTGGTTTTGCCCAAAAACTGAACCGAACAATGCACACCCTAATCAAATTAAAAGTATAATTTTTTTAATCAATTATTAAAACTTGACCGGCTAGTACTCTTAATATTAAATACAAACAAAAATCATATTCATTCCATTTCCTAGTCCTGTTGAGCAAGAAAGGTCGTTTTTATCTCCTTTTAAATTATATGTGCTATCGCATTTATTTAATTAGATATGTAAAATATAGGCAACTGATTATCCTCAAAAGGCGAATTTCAATTCCATATAAAACGTCAATCCATTATGACTCAAAATTCTAATTTTAAAACCAACCGTATTTGAAAAACAAAACCATTAGAGAGCCTGTAGATAGTGAGATTGGAAAAAAAATTAGATTGGTTAACTAAAAAAGTATTATAAAAAATATAAAAAATCGATAACGGGTCGTTTGAAGGAAAAAAAATAATAAAAAGGTATAATATATTGGTTAGAAAATAAAAGGTAAATACAAAATATAAGAAAAACACTATTTTAATAAATAGTTTTCAAAGAACATAAAAAACGTAAATAGTTTTTTTCCACCATATATTGGTTTATGAAAAAATTAATAATAATCGACACAAGAAGTCCCCATATCATTATGTCACGACGACTAAGGCAAGGTATGCAAATTAGGTGCATCAAGGCGTGTGTGTTTTTATGCCTTCCTAAGGAATCACACATTAGCACATCAGATAGCTCTCAAGTAAACATTAGTTAATAGACACAATATTTTTGTCATAGTTATAACTAATGTTATATAATTAATGTGGTGATTATAACATTAGTTATGTACATCATTTTTTAATACTATTAACATGTAATTGATCTATTTAAATGTTTAAGCATTTTATTTTCAAGGCATAAAAAATGATATGAGCTTAATTCTAGAACATCATGTAGAAAATTACGCCTCACGACCTGATGCATGTGCCAACATGTTACCTCTCGTCTTGGTTTTGGGACATTGTCACCTTGGAGTGTCTAAGTAGTCACGCTTATTAAAACACATGTTGACATTCACAGGCTCGGGTAGGTGCTCGCTTTCAAATTCGATATGGATCTTACACATGAATGATGACCTCAGAAAACGAAGACGTAGATGAAATACTCGAATATGTTGCAATGTTGTACTGATGACTTATATTTGAATATCTAGTGGAAGTTACGGAATGAAAATGCATGCATGATTGCATTATTCGAGGGTTGAAAACCAATTAAACCTCCTTTGTTTATATAGTCGCATGAATGATTAAATTCTCGAAAGTTTACTCACTTGTTTATTATAGTGGATGTTGGCTTAAATTATGATAGGATGTAATCATTTTATTGTTATGAGGTACGTAACCCTCCTTGTATGTGAGTCAAAGTGTAACATCCTAAAAACAGATTTGGTAATTAAACCAAATTAATTGGGAATGAGCAGGTTAAATACCGTTGGCGGTAAAGTTAACATGGTAAACAATAGGATTTAATTAACTAAATCTAATGTTTAATAAAAGATAAATGAATGTTTTTAGAAAATAAAGTTTATAAAAGGCCCGAGCTATCAAGACTTAACTTAAGTCAGGTTATAACATCCCCGAACTTAGTAAACTGAATTATCGTGATCATTTGATAATTGATACGAATATACAACTAGGAATATTAACCTAGTTAACATTGTTGTTTATTAATGAAGATTAAGTGAGTTATGAGCGAACAAAATACTAACCTAAACCTAAGGGGCTAAAAATGGATAAATGAAAAGTAGAGTAATTGAAAGGCAATAACTAAAAAGAACACACACACTAGTATGTGTTTTGATCGACTAAAAGAGAGGGAAAGAGGGAGAACACCCGGATAACCTTAAAATTGAAGAAGTTCTGAGATCAAGGTGAAATCAAAGGGGTTTTGAGTGCATGTTTGAAGATTTAAGTCATACTACATTACCACAACCTAAGGTAGTTATAGTTTCACTTTTGGTAAATTCTATAGTTTAGAGAATCCATGAGAAGGTCAAGTGGGTAAATCACTATAAGGATGTGTATTGGTGATTATAAGAGTGTTTATGATAGTCATATATGTGGATTATGTGAAGAATTTGAAGTATAACATGTGTGGATGATCACTCATGTATGTGAAGAAGTGGGTTTTGGTCATAAGGATTGACCCCATGAAGTATAATGATTATGATAAGTATTAGCTTATGATAAAGTGAAATTTACATGTTATTTTAACTGAAAAGAACATGCGAACTTGTTGAGTTTAGATAATACGACAAAGAGTGGTCAAACGTAGCTAAATATAATAGCTTAAAAACAACGTTCACTACGTGTTTGATAAAATGCCTAAGTGAATATTGAACGTGTTTGATACAATGCCTAAGTAAATTTAGAGATTTGATTAAGTGTTCATACATGTCATGAAATGGGTTTTGATTATATGAGGAAATTGATGTTGTAATAGTGTTATAGTCATCATGTTTACTAGTTTGTGTGAACAACTTGAATAATCTAGATGTTAAGTGAATGTCCAAATATATGATGAAATAGGTTTTTACATAGTGATGAAAGCCCCAAGTTCTAGTATGATAGTTTGATGAATTAGCTTATGATACTTGGAAGTTTATGCTAATGTGATGTTATCAAGTGTATGTACTTGTTGAGTTGGTAAAAACGTGGTAATTTGGTTAAATAATTAAGATAATATGATGGCCTAATAATGATGTCACCAAGTGTTTAATAAAATGCCTAAGTGAGTTTTATCAAATTGTTAATGTAACTATGTATGTCAATTGTCAGTTTGACTTTTTTTAGAGTCAAAGTTACGAAAAGTAAAATGGAATGATAAATGAGTTTGACTCTTGACAAGCTAGGTGGGAACTTGGCAAGGAATGGGTCAAACGGGTCAAAGAGCACAAGGAAGCTTTTGGGGATGCAAGATAAGTAAAGCTTACAACTCCTAGAATAGAATCACAATTTATGTGAAGGAAAGTATCTTGGTGATTAATGAGAATTGTTAAGATGTAACCTTATAGCTAAAACCATAACGGGTCAAAGGGAGTAAAACTATGACGAACCGTATTTTGGTGATAAAACAATGAATTTTTGAAATAGGTTCCTATGTTGTGATCTATAACGGGTTAAACAAGTAAAAGGGTAAGTAATCACACATTAGTGACCAAACAATAAAATTTTGAAATAGGACCCTATGGTATAAACCATAATTGGTCAAATGGGTAAGATGATTAGTAAACACCTTTTGATAATAAACAATACATGGTTAGAATGAAATGCCTAAAGGTAAGCCAAAAATGGGTCAAATGGATAACTGGTCAAATGGTGATGTTATTGCCATTTAAATATGATATTTAATGATTTGTTTTGTTAAGTCAAATACTTACAGGTAATCATAATGCAAGGGCATGCATTTTCATGAGCAAGCTAAAAAATCGTAAGGTATTGATAACGGGTCATTACTTGATCCCGCCAAGTATGTGTAATTGGTCATAGTTATGGTAAGGGCCTGTGGTCAGACTAAAGAAGGTTGGGTTAGAATTGGATTAAAGATCACTACAAGTGAGGTATAACCAGTAATTGGGTAAAATGACAAATTAAAGCCAATAATAATATGTTATGAAGTAAAATTTTAGCTAAAGGAGTTTTAAAAGACAAGGTCATTGGAGATCTTTATATCCTTAGGGACATTATTATTCTTAATGGGATAACGAGCTACACGTTACCGCTAGTTATCATATAAACTTTTAAAAGTTGGTCGGTTTGAAAAAAAGGGCATAAATTTAACTAAAATGTCAGCGGATAATGGGTTCAGGTAAACTACCTCCAAAGGTAGATTAAATAAGGAGTCCTAAGTTATTATCTTTTCGGTAACTAGATATGGGAGACTTGAACTAAAAAGACTTAAAGTCTCTCAACGGCTCAAACAAGTAATAAACCCAAACCGAATAGTAGGAGCAAAAAACTCAAGGAATATAAACCCGAGTAGTGGGTTATAGTTTCAAAGTGTAGAGGAATAATCCTCTAAAGAATTAAAATTGAGTCAGGTACCGAATTGGATTGTAGAGGAATAATCCTCTAAAGAATAAAATTCGATCTGGACCGAATTGGATGTGCATTGCCCCTCTGCGACACGCGGGGGCACCATGTTTCGGCAAAAGTGTTTTCATTGTTATTTTTAAATGCATTTGACTATTTAACTTAAACACTAATTATTTTTGGTGTTTATGATAGGATTTCGCAAAGGCGGGAACCGGACGATGACCAAACACGTGGAGAACCGAACACACCTAAACCGCCACCTCATTGGCAACTTTTAGGAAGATTGAAGCATGATCATGCACGCCAAAATTTCGAGTTTAGAACTTTATTATTTTAAACTAAAAATTAAGTATAACAATCAGTATGTCGGTTCGCCTGAGTTAACCTACACGTGTAAGTTTTATGTCTAAAAAAAGAACAAAAAAACTTTGGGGCCTAGTTATCCAGATGTTTAAAATATTGATATTAAACGGGATAGAATGTCACACAACAAGACTAGAAAACAGTAACAAAATGTGAATACAATGTATTTTACAGGTGGTTTGACGCATATACGTAAATTGTAGTGAGCATCACATTTCATAATTATTTAGAGAATTGGACAATTATTGTCACACCCTCAATTTCCACTTGGGGAGTATTACCGCGAGGCGTGTGATCAAACCAGAATCTCAGACACTAGCAATGTCGAACGACTCTATATGATTTATTTAAACGTTTTCAAAAAACATTTGTTGTAAACATGCATAGTCATTTTCAAAATTTCGAGGTTTCAAAGTTTAGCGGAAGCATTAAAATAAAGTAACGGGTGCAAACATAAACGCCAAAACCAAAATCCCAAAAATCATTCGTAAATAAAGACTCGATAAAAATGTCTTGATCAAATGAAAGTGAGTGCACCTAGCGCTCCTAGCGTCCTGAGAAACATGCAAAGAAACAAGTGTCAGCATTAAAGAAGAGTGAGTTCACATGTTTTTATAAGTTCACAAGTTCGGTTTAAAAGATTGTTTTCCCCCGTTATCCCTAACTCGGGATAACGACATAGTTCCATTATTCCTAACCTGGAATAATAAGGTTGGTTCGTAAATAAGTTCAATGTTAACATATAGGTAGCGAGCCTAAAGTTACGTCACGTAAGAGTCCGCGATCGAAGCTGACTGTTGTTGCCTCTATGTTGCCAGGTCTATTACTGACCATGGTGAAAGTTAGGCCAAATTAATCACCCGTTGACCATTCCCGGTCGGCTAGCGCGACTAGCTCGGGTGGGGCTTGTCGGGCCAAGTAGTACTACTATAATTTCCCCGCTATCTAACCCAATACTAACGATCCGAGAGTTGGTTGAGGACTTCCGTGATAAAGCTACTTAGTGACCATAACGTACATTAACATTAACTTAGTTACCGAATAGTTAACGGCGTTAATTTCGCATAACGTAAAAAGATTGAGTTGTAGAGCGTATATATGTTCTCTCCCCTGTTGTTCAAAATCGGATAAAATAGGGGCCGTGAACTCACCTTAAATTGCTCGGTTAGAATAACGCAAAAGAACCAAATGATGGAACCGCTAATCGCGTCCTAACATGTCAACCGCTTCAAAGTTAGTGTGTGAACACACTGACACAAAACCCTACGCATAACTAACACACAGTACGGCACACGTAATAACCAATTCGAAACCATAATCATGCATGCAAAGTATCACCATACAAAATAACGATCAAACCAACTTGTCATAAACACAGGATAACTCATACAACACTTAGATACATACAAACGCAAGTTATCATGTTTCAACTTGTACACTCATAACTGGGCTGTTTTCGAGAATTTTTATAAAATAGTTCCAACATTCTAAAAATTCCAATTTTTTTACAGGAGATGTCAATTAGACTGTAGAAATTTGTGTGAAATTTTCAAATCCTAAATCTTTACCAATTATTTACAAATATTTATATACTAGGCTGCAGTCAGATTCGTCGCTTTCTGACTGCAGTCCACGAGAAAAATCATTTAAAAATCATCGTTCATCCGATTAACAAAATTCTAGTGGGAGATTTTCGGAAATTCCCGTCTCCAGTTACTGTACAGATTTCGTGACCTAACCCCATACATACTATGAAATCCGACTCGATAAACTACCTGCAAATTCTGCAGAATTTACGCAGCTTCAGCTACTGCCCTAAATGACCATTTAAAAATAGCATACGACCTCATAAAATATGAATCCGGTGCCATTTGAAGCGTTTTTCAAAAATACACAGGCTTCAAAAAATCCACTTTTCGATAATAATGATCAGGTTACAGCCAACTGAAGTTGGCTGTATATGTCAATCAGCTTACTGTTTTCGACTTTATCGCATTAGAACATGTGTAAACGGCCATGACGCTTAGTTGTATTGATTAACAGCAGGTTAACTTGTCAAATATCATCTAATATATCAATATTCATGCAACCCTAAGTATATAACATGATCTTTATAGATAAAACGCAGTCTACGATTTTTAATATTCAAACATATCATCACAACCGCAAAGATTCGCATATTCATCCGAACTAATCATACACCACAACACTTTTTCATAACAATATCATACAAGCACATAATCATGATCAAGACTACACAAAACCTAGTGTGAATCGCAATACAATTAAACCCTAACCTTGAAACGATGACAATTAGCAAACCGGGACAAGCTTGGAATCGATCCGAGGAGTGTAGAGCTTGCGCGACCGAGAGAGGGGGGGGGGGCTGCCGTCGACTTCAACTAGAGTATTAGGGTTTTTTGAAGGTTTCCCACAACATGCATGTTTACGTAATTAAAAGGGGGTCGCATAAGGGGGGGGGGGGTTTGGGTTATTTCCTTGGGCCGCAAGGAGGTGTGGGCCGCAAGGAGTGTGGGCCGCAAGGGGGTGTGGGTGGCGGGTTGGGTTTGCTTGGTCGCGAAGTCGACACGTTTCGCAGGCTTGGTTCGGTTCGGCTTATAAATAGAATTTACTAAAATATTATTCGCGACACGGAGTTTATAAATTATTAAATCACGTATTTGGAGTGGAACGCAATTGATTCAAAAACATCTAATAACACATAGCACGTAATTCAGATACAACCCGTTAGAATTTCCAAACATTGTGTATTCCCTAAATACTAAAGTTAGCGTAGTTATTGCGAGCGCGTAATTAAATTCTCCGAATTAAATCAGCGTAGGAATGAATAACAATAAAGTAGCGCGTTTAAGATACCTGAAAAGCCGGGATGTCACATTATCCCCATGTTGAAAGAATTTTCATCCCGAAAATTGAGTAAACACGGTTTAGAATGCAACGCACAAAGATTCAGTTTGTTAGAATGGTACAAGTAAATCCTAGGCTGTCATAGTTATCTTAGGCCATTGGTTATACCCATCCCTAATCCTAGATTGGTAGTTCAATGCCACACTAACATATCCTCTGATCCATGAACTTATGTTATACTCTTCTCTGATCACTAACATTTTTTATATTATTTTAAATACTTGAACTTCTTCATTAATGGTGTTTTCAATGTATTGACAAATTACATACCTTGTATATTTGAGAATCATATTATGCAATATAATACAAGCATACATTACGTGCCTCAAATTTTTGGTGACCATGCACGTGTCGGGTTGTGCACATTGTGCCATCATTGATTTAGAACACCAAATGTCCGTTTGATAACCTTTCTAGCCGATTCTTGAATTTCTTTCATTTTTCATCTTTAAGAAAGGTGAAAGATTTGACAATTTTGTAAGGCCCCAAACCCGGGAAGCCCAAGAGTTGGATCATTGCATCAACATATAGTTCTTAACTGATAATAGTCATCAATAACAATCGAAAGTACGTTAAAACATCAAGTATTGATTTCATTGTCTTTAACAAAACATCAACTTCACCATAACTCAAACTCTTTCTTTCTCTTTTTGTTCAGTGACCTTTTTCAAGTGATTATCTTTTATGATTAAGGAAACCTATCAATGTCCGATTTAAGGCCGGTCTGGGCCAGTTTTAATAAGATTGTACAATTGTATTTAAGTCCTTTTTCATAAATATTTGTCATTGGACTTTTTTTTGGCATTACTATTATATTACAATGTACTCATTCCTTGCTTTTATGGGTTGTATGGGATTTGTTTATTAAAACAACTCTATTTTTTACATTGTATACGCCCAGTGTTTTGAAAACCGGATGGACCGTTGTACCAAAATTGGGAGCCTGGTCGGTCTAGTTAATGCTCTTAAAACCGTTCAGAGTGGAACAAGCTTGTCGGACAGTAAATCGATAGTCGAACCAAAAAAATGGCTGGTTAGACTAGGAATTTGAGTGGTACATCTTCCTTCTTAATTTTTATCGGGTTTTTATAAACAGGGATTTTGCAATCCATACCATTGCTGCTTTGGAACCCCAATATGTAATATATTGAGTCTCAATGAGTGAGATTGAGTGATTATATATTACGATTAACAAAACGTATCCATGCCAGTCGGCAAATCCGATCCGGTTTTAATAACCATGTACGGTAGTATTTAAGTCATTTTTCATAAATATTTGTGCTTGGAAATTCTTTTTAAGCATCACTTTCATATTACCATGTACTTTTTCCTTGCTTTTATGTGACAAAATATAAATCAGTGAAATCCAACAAAATTAAAGGCATAAATAAAACACAAAGAGGATCTCTATATTTAATCATAAAACATATTTCAAACAACATCTTCAACATTATCGTATCCAAGAAAAAACCAAATTCTTGTAAAAACAAAAGTATGTACGGAACCAAACACATTTACACTTGATGTGAGAGGAGCAGAGAAGAAAGTGAAAGGGCGGAACAACTGGCCTGCGGCATCGGAACCTAGGCATTCGTTTCTTCTTAAGAAAATCAAACCGGGCAGCCTCCATAAGATCTCTATCGACATGATCGTTCCGGACCGGTTTTAATAAACTTGCATGATAGTATCTAAGTCATTTCCATAAATATTTGGGCTTGTAGATTCTTTTTAAGCGTTATTTTCATATTACCATGTACCCGTTCCTTGTTTTCATGTAACAAAAAATAAATTAATGAAATCCAACAAAACTAAAGCATAAAAAACATAAAAGGGATCTGATTAATCATAAACATATTTCAAACAAGATCTTCAACATTATCATATCAAGGAAAAACCAAATTCTTGTAAAAACAAAAGTATGTACCGAAATGAAAGGGCGGAACAACCAGCCGGTGGCATCGGAACCACCTTGCGAAAACCTAGGCATTCATTTCTTCATAAGAAAATCAAATTGGGCAGCCTCCACAAGATCTCTGTCAACACGATCATTCTGGTCCGGTTTTAATAACATTGCACGATAATATTTAAGTCATTCCATAAATATTTGTGCTTGAAAATTCTTTTTAGGCCTTATTTTCATATTACTATGCACTCGTTCCTTGCTTTAATGTGACAAAAAATAAATTAACGAAATCCAACAAAATTAAAGACATAAAAAAACATAAAGGGGATTTGTATAATTAATCATAAACATTTTTCAAATAACATCTTCAACGTTATCATATCCAAGTAAAAACCAAATTCTTGTAAAAAACAAAAGTACATACCGAACCAAATACACTTACACTTGGCGTGAGAGGAGTAGAGAAGAAAGCGAAAGGGCGGAACAACCGGCCCACGACATAGGAACCACCTCACCAGAACCTAGTCATCTGTTTCTTCTTAAGAAAATCAAACCGAGCAGCCTCCACGAGATCTTTGTCAACACGATCATTCCGGTCTGTTCTTAATAACATTGCACGATATTATTTAAGTCATTTTCCATGATTATTTGTGTTTCGAAATTCTTTTTAGGTATTATTTTCATATTACCATTTACTCGTTTCTTACTTACAAAACATAAAAGGGATTGTATAAATAAGCATAAACATATTTCAAATAACATCTTCAACATTATCTTATTCAAAGAAAAATCAATTTCTTGTAAAAACAAAAGTACGTACCGAACCAAACACATTTACACTTGACGTGAGAGGAGTAGATAAGATATGGAAAGGGTGGAACAACCAGCCCACGACGTCGGAACCTAGGCATCCGTTTCTTCTTAAGAAATCAAACCGGGCAGCCTCCACGAGATCTCTGTTGGCACGATATTACCAAAACTAGACCCAGAACAACAAGTATGGTGGTAGGGTTTTTGAGAGAGAGGGAGAGAAAGAAGAATGAGGACGAAGATGAGGGTTGATTTATTTTTTTGTGTTTTAATTAAATAAAGTGGGTCCATCTGTTTTATTTTTTAATTGTTTAATATTTAAGCTTAGGAGTAAACAGACATTTTACATATGCTATACTAAGAAATCTAGTATGGGTAAGTGACAAGGATTACACGAGTTAAAAAAATTCAACCATTGGGATCACCTATGTAACTATTGAAGTCTGGGGACCAACTCCGCATTTAATATGATTTTTTATGTTTTACCACGGAAATATCAGTTTTCTTCGACTATAATATCATGTTAAAAACTAGTAAGTTGAAACTGCCATATTTTAACATAAATTTCTTCTTATTTGCTGATTTCTACTTGGAAAAATTGTTTTTGGCATTACTTTCAACTTACCATTTACTCATTCCTTGTTTTTATGGGTTGTGAGGGATTTGCTTATAAAAACATTTTTATCTATTTACATTGTGTACGCGACAGAAAATCATAAAAAATAAAAAATAAATAAAAATGAAGATAATACTTAGAAAGTAGTCAGAACTTTGTTGGAAAACTAAGCCCTTCACTTTGACACAATTATTATCCGACAAACAACTTTTTGTCGAAATTTGGTCGAAGACCAAAAACTTTGTTGGAAACATGTCAGTTTCTTTGTAGCATCAATAGTACACGAACTGTGTAATATGTATTTGATAATTTAAATTATATTACATCTTTCTTAGTAGTGCCAATAATAAACAAAACGTGTAATAGATATTCGATAGTTTAAATTATATCACCTTTTTTATTCTTCATAGTGAACCAAACCAATCCCTGGTTATAAAATATACTTATTTGTCATATTTGATTGAGTCTAATAGATACTCGATAAAAAGAATTTTATAGGTAACAAAAGAATCGAAAAGGTGGAGTAAATTATTGTCACACTCCCAAATTATCACCTGCAGGGTTTACCACCAGACGTGTGACGTACCGGGATCTAGCAACTAATCACATTAAACTAATAGTAAATACAAATGCACGTGTCATGTCCAACATAATTAGCGTATTTCAAATTAAACGCTTTAAGAAACAAGTATGTGTTCAACGGAAGCATAAATAGTTGTTCTATTAAACAAAACCATATTGTTTCAAAACATAAACATAACATTAAGTGTTTTCATCAAGCGATACGACCCATGACAACTCCCACTCCTCAGGCAGCAAGTTCCCATTCAACCACATATCTAACGACATGCAAGCATGCAGAAAAGGGTATCAGCGATAAAGCCGACAAGTTCACGGTTCTAATTCAACGTAAATCATGTAGGTGTTTAGCATAAAGACATGTTAAGAAAAATAAACTCCGTACCGAATGACTGTTATGTTTGTTGTGCCCTCATTGATGTCTATCAGCAATGATCAATGTGTTTAAGGTCCTTAGTTCACGCCCGACTCCCAGCACGGTGTGAAGTTTGTCAAACCTAATAACGGTATCAACTAATACCTCGTTGCCTCCTAGGAAACTAGCTCGGTAGTAAGTAGGGACTTCCATGATAGAGTTGAGTTTATTAACTAACATCGAATTTAAACTACAACATATAAAAGTATTCCTCCCAGGAATGTTTAGTTTGTCCCCCCGGGACGCATGCTTGTGAAAGAGTAGTGAACTCACCTTAGTTGCTCGGTAAGTGTTGACGTGCCTTTATGCATTAAGTAAATGTTAGGTCTGTTACACGCGACTTATCATACAATAATGCATAAGTATGTATTCAGGTAGGATTTTTTTAATACTCTATGTGTCTAAACAACCGAGTGATGTTCATGTGATCAGGTTAACATATTTATCATACAGTACAATAACACATATTAAATACTCTAGTTGGTGGTGACAAGTAGTACGGTTCAAGAAACTCGGGTGTAAAGATTATTAGTAAACATGGAGCAAGTGATTAACCTAAACTCCTAACAAAACCCGGAGCTCAACAAGTATATACGTTAACTCAGATAGCATGCATAACTTTGACATGTGAGCATATAAATTCGGATCAATCATACACATCTAACAAATTTGAATATACATCAAATTCGGACATGCATATATACATGTACATATTAAACTCGAACTCAACACATGCAATCAGACAAGTCGATTCTGAACAAGCATTCACGAGATTAAACCCGGACTCATGTGTAACCCCGGACCCATGCTTAAACTCGGATACATAACATTTGTGTGTATACATTTGTAAGCTCGGATATATAATAAAGTCGGACATAATGTTCTTAGTTAAATCCAGATATCATACCCTCACCTAAATCCGAACATCATATTCTTACTTAAGTTCGAACTTCCCTTTCTTAACAAATTCGGACCATATAAAGGCTTTCATGTAAATCCGGAATCCATACCACATGTACAAATTCGGACACCCACATACATTGACAGACTCTTGACTAAATTCGGAAACATATAAATCTCCTAAACTCGGACCTGTGTTTAACATGTATAAATTCGGAGAACATAGATATACATACCAACTCGGACCAGTTATCAAATTCAGACTTTATGACTTCACAAAGTCTGACAACTGTTCCCCGGAACCACCAACACAGAAACACAGTTTTCAAAGTAACAGTATACGATCAAAACCCTAATTTCCACAATGTTACCAATCAAATCATTAGGTTAACAGTTCTATTACAACAATAGCATCTCTAACGTCTAGCAACATCACACGTTCATTCAATCTAATAACAATTGCATATTCATCAGGCACGATCAATTAAACACAAATGATTGTTTGGATGTCTAGGGTTTGCATGAATCAAAGGAATTCCAAAATCCGAAACGGTCCAACATAACGCGGATTGAGCTTGCCTCGTCTCCCAAAATGAACCACACCCTTCAAGGGTGAGACTTTTAATAAGACACGGTCGCCCACGACGAACACTAAGGGTTTCCTACGCTTGTCGGCGTAGCTTTTCTGCCGATTACGAGCTGCCGCCATATGATTTCTGATTTGAACAATCTTTAGAAGTTCAAGCACGAGTTCTGGACTTGTGATTTGGCTGTCACCAACCTCAGCCAACAAAGAGGAAATCGACATTTCCGTCCGTACAACGATTCCAATGGAGTTGCCTGAATGCTAGTGTGGTAACTATTATTGTAGGAAAACTCTACCAAAGTAAAATGTCTTTCCCAACCATTACCAAAGTAAATCACACATGCCTGCAACATGTCTTCAAGCGTCTAGATGGTTCGTTCACTTTAACCATCCGTTTGGGGATGATAAGTTGTGCTCATGTCTAGACGTGAGCCGAATGATTTGTGCATCACTTGCCACAGATCAGATACAAAACGGGGGTCACGATTGAGATTATGGAAGTCAGTACCCCATGCCTAGAGACTACTTCTTTCAAGTAGATGTTGGAAAGTTTGGAAAACTTGTCGGTTTCCTTAATCGCAAGGAAGTGAGCGGACTTGGTTAAGTGGTCGACGATCACCCAGATGGTATCGTTTTTGTTTTGTGTTTTGGGTATGCAAGTGACGGAATCCATGGAAATTTGTTCCCATTTCTACATAGGCAGTTCTAGTTGCTGAAGCAAACCAGACGGTTTTTGGTACTCTACCTTGACTTTCGCGCAAGTCAAACATTTGCTCACATACGTCGCTATGTCAGCTTTCATTCCTGGCCACCAGTATAAGATTTTTAGTTCCTGATACAACTTATCAGAAGCCAGATGAATGGAGTATTGAGACTTGTGTGCTTCGTCCAACACAAGATCTTTTAGATTTCCGTGCAAAGGGACCCATACTCGCTCCATAAAATAGCGAATACCGTCATACGTGGTTACGAGTTGTTTCTCCATGCCCCGCATGGATTCAGCTTGAAGGTTCTCATCCTTCAATGCCTCAGTTTGAGCAAAACGAATCTGCTTAGGAAGGTTAGAATGAATAGTAAGATGTAAAGCTCGAACACGTTTGGTTGGTTTCCTTCCGACTGAGGGCGTCAACTACCACATTAGCTTTTCCTTGATGATACTTGATTGCACAGTCGTAATCGTTCAAAAGCTCAACCCAACGACACTATCACATGTTCAACTCTTCTGGTCAAAGATGTGTTGAAGGCTCTTGTGATCGGTATAAATAGTATATTTAGTACCGTACAAGTAATGCCTCTAGATTTTAAGTGCAAAGACTACGACTCCCAATTCCAAATTGTGAGTCGTGTAGTTCTTCTCATGAGTTTTCAATTTTCGGGAAGCATAGGCTATCACCTTCTCGCGTTGCATCAAAACACAACCGAGACCTTGGATAGAAGGGTCACAGTACACCACGAAGTCATCCGTACCCTCAGGTAAGGACAATATCGGATCACTGCAGAGTTTTTGTTTCAAAAGCTGAAAGGCATTCTCTTGGTTTGCTTCCCACGAGTAGTTAACACCTTTCTGAATCAAAGCAGTGAGGGGTTGAGCGATTTTCGAAAATCCCTCGATAAATCTACGATAGTATATCATGAGACCAAGAATTGTCGTACCTTCGTAGGAGTCTTAGGTGCCACCCAATCCTTGATAGAATTGATTTTTGCTGGGTCAACATGTATTCCAGATTCATTGACCACGTGACCAAGGAAGTGTACTTCTCGAATCCAGAAGTCGCACTTAGAGAATTTCGCATAAAGCTGCTCCTTCCTCAGGAGTTCCAAGATAAGACGCAAATGTCGTTCATGATCCTCTTTGCTCTTAGAATAGATCAAGATGTCATCGATAAACACAATGATGAAATCATCGAGATACGGTTTGCACACACGGTTCATAAGGTCCATGAAAACCATTGGTGCGTTGGTTAACCCGAATGGCATGACCAAAAACTCGTAATTGCCGTACCGCGTTCAAAAAGCTATTTTGGGCACATCCTCCTCTAGGACTCTCATCTGATGGTAGCCTGATCTTAGATCGAATTTCAAGTAAAAGCTTGACCCTTGTGGCTGGTCAAACAAGTCACCAATTCAAGTAAGAGGATAACGGTTCTTGACCGTCACTTTATTGAGTTGGCGATAGTCAATACACATACGGAAATACCCGTCTTTCTTCTTTACAAATAGGACTGGGGCTCCCATGGCGAAGAACTAGGTCGGATAAAACCTCTATCCAACAGTTGTTGAAGTTGGTTGGACAACTTTTGCAACTCACTCGGTGCAAGACGATATGGAGCACGAGCAATCAGAGCTGCTCCAAGTGTATGTTTGATCTGGAGTTCCACCTGTCGGTGTGGAGGTAAACCTAGAAGTTCCTTAGGAAAAACATCGGGAAAGTCACAAACGACTGGGATGTCTTCGATCTTCTTCTCCTCGTGTTGATGTTGGTAACTAGAGCTAAAATAGCCGGATAGCCCTTCCGTAAACACTGGCTTTCATAGCGGAAATGATGCCGACCATAACACTACTCCAGTGACCTTGAACAGACAGGAAATCTTCACTAGGGAGAGGAATACGAATGATTTTCTCTTTAAAGAGTATTCAGCTTGGTGTTTGGTCAACCAGTCCATACCGAGGACCACATCAAAGCTACCAAGAGTAACAGGAAGAAAGTCAATGTCAAATACTTGACCTAGAAGGTCGAGTTTGCACCCTATATGAACATGGGATGCTTCAATTGGCTGACTATCAGTCAATTCCACAATGTGCTTGGTTTCGAGAGGTGTTGGGGTTGATCCTAACAGTCTACTGAATTTCAAGGACACGTAACTCCAATTGGCACCAGAATCGAAACAACAGAAGCGAAAAGATTGTTCACTATTAACGTACCCAGCGTCACACGCGCCAATCGTGAATGCTTTCCCGCGAGCACCATTTCCATTGTTGTTATTGTTGTTGTTGTTCCCAGTGTTTTTGTTCCCATTGTTGTTGTTATTCTGGTTTAATTGCGGGCAATCTTTCTTGAACTTACCCTCGCTTCCGTACTGAAAGCAACCCTTTCGATTACCCTGCTGCTGCTGTGGTTGTTGCCTCTGTTGTTGTTGATGCAGCAACTGTTGTTGTTGCTGCTACGGGAATAGAGCTCTGCAATATTTAGCCATGTGACCTACTTTGTCGCACCTCTGACATATTCTAGTGCACTACCCGTGGTGACGGTAGTTACACTTGTTACACTTTGGCTGCTTCCCAGCATACGAGCCCTGATTCTGACTAGAGCCTTGGTTCTGATTGGTAGAAAAAGACTAGTTGAAGTTGCGGTTGTTGTTATTGTCAGCCCTGTTCTGTTGCTGGCTAGAGTTGGAAGCTTTCTCTGAATCATTCCACTTACGTTTGTTGTCGGCAACAGGAGCAATCACAGCACCACGCTCTAGTAGTGCTCCATGTTTGACTTCTTGGTCGGTGAACTTGTGAGCCAAGCGGACAATTTGCCGTAAGTTGTCGAGATTAGCAGAGGTAACCATGCCCTTCATCTAAAGTGCTAATACGTTGAGGCACAACTCGATTCTTTTGTAGTGTGGGCGTGATAGATTGGGGCACATCTCCGCCAACTCTAAAGAATGCTTCGTGTAGGCTTCGATTTCCGATCCTACCATCTTCATATTATAGTACTCGTTCTCTAGCTTCTGAATTTGATCACGGGGATAATACTCTTCCCGCATCAGCTCCTTGAAATTAGCCCGAGTTGTAGCATTTGCCACGATGATCCCAAGGATCTGAACTTAGGTGTTCCACCAAGTTAAGGCACCATCCTCCTGCGTGCCTGAAGCAAACTTCACCCTGTCTCCTACCGGGCAGTTACACATCGCAAGTGCTGATTCGACTTCCTCAAACCAAAGAAGAAGTCCCACCGCTCCTTCCGTCCCACTGAAAGTTTGCGGCTTACAATCCATGAACATCTTGAAGGTACAAATGGGCTGGTCATTCTGGTTTAGGTTTTGACCTAGAGAGGAAAGAACGCATGACGAACGAATGTGAGTTCAAAACACTAATAAAGTACAAGAGTCATCTTGTAAAAGGTGTCGTACCAGCTTGCTAAGCAGCTAATGCTTCGGCCACTCGTGTGTTGATGAGATCTGTCAACTCCGCCTGAGTCAGAATGACATTACCACGTCCATCGCCGCATCCACCGTTGCGCCCATCGTTTCGTCCGCTCATGATTCTAAATCCACAAGATACCAACATGAGAAAATATGTACAACATATTATTTCCATATTCAGCACAAGTAGACAAGAAAAGTAGAGAGAATAAAGATCAAGATTGAGTAGGAGTCAACCATCATTATGGCTCCTATAGATTAACGAGTCCCCAATTATGTCAGATAATGAGTCAGAATCCTCTTACACACGCTAGGTCTCACTTGGACTCTCATGCACCCCGAATTATAATTACGTGTGCACCCATAATGATAATTCGATTTGAATGTTTACCCCAATTCCTCCTAACTTGTGTTAAAAGATTCCTTAGATTCGAGGGTCAGAAGTGGGTGTTGTAAAGCGATAAAGATCACAAAAGGTCTAGAGATGATGCTATACATAAGTAGGTAACACATGCAATCGTAAAATAATGTTGTGTGTGTGGCTATATGCAATGCAATGCATGTGTATAAGCTAGATGTATAGTGTATACGATAATGAAAGACGAACCTTGCAATCTAGAGCGTAGTTTCATGGTCGCTTTCAGAACTGACTTGGTTATAGTTTAGTTTTATAAAAACTTTTTAAAACCTAGTTCATTATAACCAGTGGCTCTGATACCAAATTGTCACACCCCCAAATTACCACCTGCGGGGTTTTATAGCGAGATGTGTGACGTACCAGGATCTAGCCACTAATCACATTGAACTAATAGTAAATACACGTACACGTGTCATGTCCAACATAGTCAAATTAAACGCTTTAAAAATGAACTATGTGTTCAGTGAAAGCATAAATAGTTTTTCTATTAAACAAAACCATATTGTTTCAAAGCATAAAAATAAAATTAAGTGTTTTCATCAAGCGATACGACCCATGACAGCTCCCACTCCTCAGACAACAAGTTCCCATTTAACCACATATCTAACGACCTGCAAACATGCAGAAAAGTGTATCAGCGATAAAGCCGACGAGTTCACGGTTTTAGTTCAACGTAAATCATGTAGGTGTTTAGCATAAAGACAAATTAAGAAAAATAAACTCAGTACCAAATGACTATTATGTTTGTTGTGCCCTCATCAATGTCTATCAGCATTGATCAATGTGTTTAAGGTCCTTAGTTCACGCTCGGCTCCCAGCACGGTGTGAGGTTTGTCAAACCTAATAGCGTTATCAACTAATACCTCGTTGTCTCCCAGGCAACTAGCTCGGTAGTAAGTAGGGACTTCCATTATAGAGTTGAGTTTATTAACTAACATCAAATTTAAACTACAACATATAAAAGTATTCCTCCCTGGAATGTTTAGTTTGTCCCCCCGGGACACATGCTTATGAAAGAGTAGTGAACTCACCTTAGTTGCTCGGTAAGTGTTAACATGCCTTTATGCGTTAAGTAAATGTTAGGTCCGTTACACGAGACCAATCGTACAATAATGTATAAGTATGTATTCAGGTAGGGTTTTTGCAATACCCTATTTGTCCAAATAACCCAATGATGTTCATGTGATCAGGTTAACATGTTTATCATACAGTATAGTAACACACATTAAATACTCTAGTTGATGGTGACAAGTAGTATGGTTCAAGAAACTTGGATGTACAGATTATTAGTAAACATGGAGTAAGTGAGTAAAACCCTGAACACCTAACAAAACCCAGAGCTCAATAGGTATATACGTTAACTCAGATAGCATGCATAACTTTGACATGTGAACATATAAATTCGAATCAATCATACACATCTAACAAATTCGGATATACATCAAATTCAAACATACATATATACATGTACACATTAAACTCGGACTCAACACATGCAACTAAACTCGGATGAGTCGAATCCGGACAAGCATTAACGATATTAAACCCGGACTCATGTGTAACCTCAGACCCATGCTTAAACTCGGATACATAACATTTGTGTGTATATATATGTGTAAACTCGGATACATAATAAAGTCGGGCATAATGTTCCCAATTAAATCCGGACATCATACCCTCACCTAAATCCAGACATCATACTCTCACTTCAGTTCGGACTTCCCTTTCTTAACAAATTCGGACCATACAAAGGCTTTCATGTAAATCCGGAATCCATATCACATGTATAAATTCGGACACTGTTAGGTCTAAAACGTGTAGTCTAGTGTTATCAACGAATCAAGTCAACAAAGTCAACTCCAACAAGTCAAAGTCAACGCACAAGTCGACACCAAAGAAAGAATTGGCATGCTGAAGATCTAGATTTGATAATTATATTGCTTCGATTAATTAAATATATTTTGTTTAGACAAAATATATTTATTATCTTAGCTAATTAGTTTTTCATGTTTAGTGATACTTTTGGTAAGTTATTATCTCTAGGGACTTATACACATATGATTGTTTAGATGTCTAGAGTTTGCATGAATCAAATGAACATATTAACAACGTACAACATAACACTTACCTTGGATTAATTTAGAGTTTGTTCTAGAAGAGAATGAAAGATTGATGACTTGAGAGTTGTGTTGCAAAGCTAAAATGATTAGAGAATGCTTCTAGAGAATTGTCGTATGATGGATTTGAGATTATGAGAGGTTTTAAGGTTATGCAGACATTTATTAAAGTTTCACTAATAACTCTAAATAACCCCTAACTATAAAACTTCTACAAAAAGCACATATTCATCTTGTAGTTTGCAGTTAAAACACATAATTCAAGTATTTGTCATACAACATAAAAGTTCAGCATAAACCGTCCGTTTATAATTATAATTCGTGATAGTCACTAACGTTCGAGAGTTAACTTGTGTGTGTTCCGGTAATTCCCCAAATTACCAACGTAAACTCATTTAACTAACCCTAGTTAAAAGCAGTGCTATGAACGTATGTCTAAATTAACTGTGTTTAGGTCAAAGTATTAACCTGAAATTACGGGTTGTCACAATTTTACTTCGTTTGGCATGTTATTTACAATTTTGAGATAAATCTTGAACATCGGCTAAAGAGGATGATCAATCCTAACGTTTTAATATACACATAGGTTATTTAAGTTTGTATGATGTTTTAAGCTTGTTTTAACTCTGGAAGAATAAGGTAAAAAGAATGATCAATTCTTAGTGTTACACATTGGAAGGTACATCACTCTTTGACATTGATAAATGAACAATGACATTATTCACTTCTTCTATACTATAAGCAAGAAGATGAACACCCCTATATGAAAGATGTGGATGAAAATAAGAAAAGGATAAAGACAAAAAATATGAATCAAGATAAGAAAAAGCAAATAGTCGTTTATCTAAGCGAATTATTTGATATACGACATCTTTCACAGGTGATTTGACGCATATACATAAATTGTAGGGAGCGCCACATTTCATAATTATTTAGAGAAGTTGGTCATTCATCTTAGGCCACTAGTTATACCCATCCCTAATCCTAGACCGGTAGTTCAATGCCACATCAACATATCCTCTAATCCCTGAACCTAAGTTATACTCTTCTCAAAGCAGGCCCTTTTTGTATTATTTTAAATACTTGAACGTCCTCATTAATGGTGTTTCATCGTATTGACTAATTGTATGACCTATATATTTGAGAATCATATTATGCAATGTGATACACACATATATTACGTGCCTCAAATTTTTTAGTAACCATGCGTGTGTCGAGTGGTGCACATTGTGCCATCATTCTTTAGAACAACAAATGTCCGTTTGATATCCTTTTTGCCGATTCTTGAATTTCTTTCCTTTTTCATCTTTAGGAAAGGTGAAATATTTGACAATTTTGTAAGGCCCTAGGCCCGGGAAGCCCCACAATTGGATAATTGCATCGACATATAGTTCTTAAACTGATAATAGTCATCACATAACAACAAAATGTACGTTAAAACATCAAGTATTGATTACATTGTTATAACAAACATCAAATAACAAGTGGGTCAACTAATGTTGAAGGATATCTATCCAAAAGTAGGGGAACCTTTAATCAATGTTGTGGACTTCCTATCAAGCATCAACGTGTTTAACTAAGACAATGCAAGCAAAAAAGTTAGCTACTCTGAGTGAGTCCTAATTGTAGTAAAACAAAGAGTTAACAATTTATAAACATTTAGCAATTTCATCAAATCACATTTTAACATCAAATCATGCACATCAACTTCAATCGTATGCAAACATCAATTTGGGCCTTTAGGTCCACCCATCTTATTCCTTTTAAATATCCCACAACGGGCCTTTTATTAATCTCCCTTTATTAGGTAACTTGGGTTTTCATTCCATATATATATATATATATATATATATATATATAAGTAAATCCCTCATCAGAATTCCAAATTGTAAAAAATTAGGGTGTTACAATTGTTTCTTACTCGGGGTATATTCTATCAACAAGATAATACATGTGCTTGTATACCATGTCCTTAACCATAAACAAAGAATTAAGTGCCACTCTATTTAGGATGTCCTTAAAAACCTATGAAGAATTGACAATGTTTAACTTATATCTGAAACCGAGAATACCAAACAAAGGCATGCCAAATCCATAGATTTTGTGACGCCACACTTCCAGCATTAAAAAAGGATACTCGTGATCACTCAGTGTAAATTGACACACCATGCATTAGGATATGAATACCACGACTAATACATACAATCGTGTTGTATAGCATTATGGGAAAGCCTTTTGTTGCTTTGTGTGCCTAATATAGTTTTTGGTAGTCATACCATGTTGGTTTACACAAATACTTCTTGTTGTATAGTTAAATGATACCTTTGGAAAATCTTTGCATACTTTCCTGTGATATTTTCGAAGACACCTTCCGATACTCATCACATGCATTGCTAGATATGCTGTACGCCATTTGATAAATTGTTGAAGTGCACTTATGCAAAGGCGTAAAACCTTTTCTACCTCCCTCATCTCATGATAATCTAGAAAACTACATTGCCCTCTTTAAATCATCTACGATTCGTTGGAATAGGCAACTACTCACTCAGTGGCGGCGCCTAAAATCTTCGTTAGTGTAAACCGGGTTTATGAAAAAATAGTCAGCAACCAAATGATAATGTGCACACCTTCTATAATATATATAAACTAAACGTAATAGAAAAATATAATAACAGTAAAAAAACAACTAAACTTTTTTTCCTTCCCGATCTCTATTTAACTGAGCATTCCTTGTTCTTAATTATTACGTGTTTTTTTTCTTCCTCTATGATGATTTGTGCGCCTCTATTATTTAGTTGACGAAAAACCAAAGAAATGAAGAATCCACGATGTAAAATTGTGTAAAATTATTGAAATGAAGAGAGTTATATAGAAAAAAGTATTTATGTAAAAAGATTTATGTACGTTGTATTCTAGAGTGTATTTTTTTTTGAGCTTCCTAACGATACCACTCTTCGAGTCTCATTGTCGGCTTTCAGCTATAGGAAGTTATCTTGGTTTAATCATTTTTTTTTCACCCAGGCAGAGGCACTTTTCTGCCTTATGTAGACAACAATCATCGGTCTAAATAGTCTGAAACTTAAGACATAATTACAAACATCAAATATACTTTGAAACCATAGGGACCACAACATGTTCATACAAGAAGATGCATGCATAAGACGTTAATGTAGGGCTAGCTCACTTGATAAAGGAACAAACCTCTTAGAAAGGAGGTCTCGGATTCAAACCTTAGCAAATGATATTTTAGAATTATTGGTGTAAACTAGAACATGAGTAACTTTTGCCGTTCAAAATAATATCCATGCACACGAAGGCTCCTTATCAATAGAACAAAAGTATTCAATAATAAAAAAAAAGTACTAGGAACCCTATAGAACTCCTTCTAACAGGTACATATTCAATATTGAAATATTCCCTCTACAAATACCTTCAATGAGAAGATTATCAATGAGTTTTCATCAAAGAGAAAAAAACTCGTTAATTCTTGGAAAATAAAGAAGAGTTCAAATTGAATTTTTCTTTCATATAATAACTTACAAAGTATATCATCAACTTTAGAATGATGCATTACACGTTGGAGTTAGTTTAGGGTGGTGGAGTAGTTGGTTTTTACAAAAATAAAAATAAAAAAAATCCCGAGTGCAATTTGATGATGACATGCATATCAATAGAATCTCATCTGCTTTTCTTTACTTAACCGCTGCCCTGCAGGTAGTTTTCACTCCATTTCATTTCATTCCTTCAACACCCACCGGAGTAAGAGATCATAGTTGATCATCAATGGAAGGTGATACCGGAATAACCGACGACAGTGGCGCCGCTCCTACGAACTTCCTCCTATCTCCTCCACCACAACAATCTTCTTCATGGAGGCTCAATATTGACCAGTTTCGTCTTCCACAAACCTCTAGTTCCACTTCTCCTGATCGATTTTCGGGTTTCCGTCGCCTCTTTAGGCGTAGTCCGAGTAATTACTTCATTTATTTATGTTCTTAGTTGATTCACATTCTATATATGTGGCATGTTTGGCGGTATAATTTACTTTAATGTTGCAGCGTAATTCGGTTTTATGATCATTAAAGCATATACGATAGATATATACATTTGGATATCTAAATTTCATTTGATATTTATTGTTTAGTTCATTTGTTCATAAGGGCCCACACGAAAACAGATTCGAACCAAACACAAAATATGTAGGTTTGGGTTTAGTCAAAAGGGTTCGGGTTAGTTACCTGGCAGAACGACACTTTTAGCTAAACGGGTTGTGTTCATGCCAACTAGTGGATGTACGATTAACCTGTTAAACCCATTTTTTTTTCTAAATGTGCTTATGTTACAACGTAAACTACTTGAATATTTTTTATGCCAAAGTTGTTAAAAGAAACTAACATATTTTAAGCATTAGTGCTTAAAAAAGTTCAAATAATATGTAAATTTAGAATCTTATAGTATTAATATGCTAAAAAAAATAGAACTTTTTTCGGGTTAAATACGGATATATGTTTCATGTTAACGTTCATGTGTGTGACAAGATAATCGTGTAAAATTTTATGGTTCATGTTAAGTTCAATCTGTCAACCCGCAAACACGACCCATTTAACAACCCTATATAATTCCATATGTAGTCTTACAAACCTAGTTATAACTTCACAGGGAAACATAGAAAGGTTCAGGAGTACTACAAGAAACAGGAGCAACTCCTAGAAGGATTCAATGCGATGGAAACGATTAACGAGTCAGGATGTTTACCTGAAAGCTTAACCGAGCTCGTTTGCTACTTGTGTTGTTTGTTGCAGCTTGTCGAATAGATTTATCATTTTTTTCAATATATTCCTTGTTCTTTGCAGGATGAAATGAAGAATCTGGCTAAGAGTGAGAGAACCGCGATCGCTGTGTCGAATGTGGCTAACTTGGTTCTTTTCATAGCAAAAGTATATGCTTCTATTGAAAGCAAATCTCTAGCTGTTATTGCTTCAACTTTGGATTCACTGTTGGATTTGTTATCCGGGTTTATTTTGTGGTTTACTTCATATGCCATGAGAAATCCGAATCAGTTTCACTATCCGATTGGGAAGAACCGGATGCAGCCTGTTGTAAGCTCTTCAATCTTATAAATCACAGTCATGTAAAAGCAACAATTAATAGATCAGTAGTTAACATGACTACTTTGTTACCGGAACAGTTACTAGTTAATAGTTAACATGACATGACAATATAGGTAATATAAAAATTTGAAAAAAATAACATCTTGTTTAATATAAATTAGTATAGTAATAACATTGTAACATTTAAATGTATGATCAACCTCAAAATATTTGATTCTTTAAAAAAGTTACATTATCAATGACGCACTATATAAAAGACCAGTTATTTCAAAAGACTAATTTGTGTTTGTTTACAATTTACTTCTCAGCATTTTCATTGAATCATTTATTTCTATATGTATTAAAGAAAAACTACAGTATTTCATTTGGGTCTAAACTTCTAGCTTACAATATAGTATATCTATACAATTTTCTTTGCACTAATTATGTTGGATTGTAGGGGATTATTGTTTTTGCATCAGCAATGGGAACTCTTGGGCTTCAAATATTGCTAGTCTGCTAGACAACTTATTGCCAAGGTTTGTCCTCAACAAGATTTTGCATATCACTTCCTTTTACCAATCTTGATTTTTGTTTAATATGCACGTGGAACCGGTTTCAGACTCACCCTGACACGGACCGCGATCATGAAAAATGGGTGATCGGCATCATGGTGGGTGTGACGGTGGTGAAGTTTCTGCTGATGGTCTATTGCCGAAGATTTCAAAATGAGATAGTGAGGGCCTATGCACAAGATCATTTCTTTGATGTTGTCACTAATTCGGTTGGATTAGTTTCAACTGTTTTAGCTGTTCGCTACCAGTGGTGGATTGATCCTCTAGGTGCTATCATTGTAAGTATGATAAGAATCATGTCTTGCATTTGACGTGATGAATGGGTCGTGTTTGCGGGCCCAACCCAATATAAATTCAAAAATCGTGTCAGACATATAAACCCAAACATGACATGAATATTTGTGGATTGATATGAACACCACTCACCTAACCTGAGTTTTTTAATTTATTATTATTATTGGGTATTAATACTTCAAAAATACTATATTACAACAAATATATACAAATCATAATCAATTTTTATGTCAATTTCTCTTTGAAGTTCGAAAAATAAAATACATATCAAAATGGGGTTAACAGTTCATGTCAGCCCGCGAAACCGTCGGGTTGACATGGATTGCATAGCTAAACGGTTTCGTGGGATTAGCCCAAAACTGACCCGAGCCCATTTATACATGCCCTAACCCACAAATTTTGTGTTAGGTTATTGTCGTGTTAAAAATTCACACCTATACCTTGCAAGCGTGGTAGGTCAGGTCAGGTCACGTCAAAAAGAGTTATGGTCATGATGGGTTGGATGTGGGTGTTAGCCAATTTGAACCCATTCTAAGTTATGTGTTTCATAGGAGTGACACACTGAATAATTTCGGGACCCAAATAAACCTGTTTAGCAAACAAATAAATAACTCATTTATTTAGAAACGGGTCATGATTGTCACGTGTTAACACGATAACTAATTGTTTATTTGTTTCGATTGTTAATATATTGTTATTTCTTTAATCGTTTGGTCGCAGATAGCGCTTTATACAATCAGCACATGGGCGAGGATGGTTATGGAGAACGTGAGAGCGTTAATAGGCAGAACGGCCCCACCGGATTTCCTATCAAAACTGACTTATCTAGTATGGAACCACCATGAGGACATAAAACATATTGACACAGTGAGAGCCTACACATTTGGTTCTCATTACTTTGTGGAGGTAGATATTGTATTGCCAGAGGACATGCTGCTGAGCCAAGCTCATAATATTGGTGAAATGCTACAAGAAAAGCTTGAACAGCTTCCTCAAGTGGAGCGCGCATTTGTTCATATCGACTTTGAGTTTAGTCATAGACCCGAACACAAAGCCAAGGTCTAGCAAACTTGTATTGATCTTTTAACACTTTTTTAAGTTAAATAAACATACAAGGATCATATATCATATGATATTTTTATCGTCATATTGATCGAATTTGAATGAGTCTATTTTGTGAATCTAGTTATCTTTTTTTTGTGATCAATTTCCTTGTTAATGTTTAATTGTATCCTTGACTCTTCACCATCTTTGACGTTTATACTCGGGCGACTCATGTTTATTGAAATTACCTAAGGCCTTAGGGCCTTAAATTCAAAAGAACTTTTAAATATTACGACTAGTGTTTTTGAAACTTAACATGACCAAAAGAGGCATGATACCACCTGGGCTCCATGGGGTAAACAACCGTACAAAGAAACAACATGGTTTAAACGACCATATAGAAGATATATAGAATTACATATACAGAAATAAACATTTAGTAAAACTTCTTTTTGGAGTGTATTCTATAGTGGGTACAACATTCCTTTTTATTTAAATAGCTAACAGAATCAATCCTGAGGCACTTTCGAGGCATTCACTTGTCTAAACGGAGCAAGAGTAACCTGAGTCCATCACCAATTTCGGAGAAAAACTGGTAACCCACCCGCCCGTAGACACGACAGTAAAATTACCAGTAAAACTCATTTGCCTCAAGGATTGAACCCAGGTTTCCCCTGGGTCTCCTATCATTGGCCACCAGTGCCTCCCTGTACACTAATGTGGTGGAGCGTGAGCATAATTTTTGGTATATTTTAAGTATTTTCACTCGTTTATTCAAGCTTTATATTTATAAAACACGATATAATACTCTCACTCTCTACAACACACTAGGGCAAGTGCACCCATCGTTAGCATAGTATAGTGATGGTAAGATACCGAGGTCGTCCAAGGACACCAGAGCTTTTAATACTGGATTATCGTCAACGTCTAACTGACTCAAACTTTGGGAAAGATTTTGAAACCTAAATTGAAAGAAAATAAAGAAAAACAAATAAACAAGATAGAATCACTTAATTCCGACTCATCCTTTACGTATCCTTTGATGATTTCCGCACTTTGGGTTTTTTAAGAGATTATCTTGATTAAAGTAGCATGTCCCTCTTTTGGAGGTAACAATACCCTCGGCCATATTGGTCTAAGTCAACAGGGATACAATCCCGCAAGGCCCGAATATTGAAAGATAATTAAGTGAGTTGTTAATGCAAAATGTGGCATGTCCCTCTTTTGGAGGCAATGCTACCCTCAGCCATATTGGTCTGAGTCAGCAGGTATACAGTCTTACAAGGCTGGTTTAAAGTTTTAATAGTAGTTTATAAATAAGGGGTTCAAGCCGTTCTTACTTCCCCCGATTTGATGCTATCTGCCTCAAAGAAAGTCCTAGTAGACTTGAACCAAGTTCTCGCATATACTGAACGAGGCAAGAGTTTTACCCAAACCACCATTCTAACCCCCTTTCCACACAGTTAACATGCTTTATATAGACCGTAAAGACACAAATGGATGAATCAACAAAACATGAATGAATTATAAAATAAAATTCACTTTCAATATAAAGAAACTAATTATTAAAGTCATTAACACAAACCCAATTAAAAAGTTTACCAAAGATCGGAAATCAAAATTAATACAAAAGGATTTTGTGTTCACCAAGTGATGTAAGAGATTAGCCAAGCATGGCCATAATTTGACAAAGGCTCTTACTATCGATCTTGTATCCCGAGACTACTACACACTTTAAACTCTAATAATTGTGGTGGAAGATGATGGTGGAGTGGTGGTAGGTGGGAGAGAAATGGTTTGTGAAGGGATGGATTGAAATGAAACCAAGCACCCTTATTTATAGCTGGAAACAGACTGTTCAAACGGCCTCGTGCCTCCTTTTCCTCTGTCTTCATTTAATGATCTTGTCAGTCTGGATGCTCACACGGCCCCGTGCTTCACTGACACGGCCCCATGGCCATTGTACTTGTTGTACTATCCAAGATTTTGCGTATCTGGGAGTTGACCATGCCCGTGTCCATGGGACACGGCCCCGTGTCTCTTGCCTGCTTCTGTTTGTCTTTTTCTTCATGGAATCTGGAGTGGGGCACAGCCTCGTGACTCGGTGGCATAGCCCCGTGCCTGTCTTCTGACCTGTTGTTTTTGGTCTTGGGGTGAAGCTCGGAGGGTCGGTATGAAGTGCCAACTTCTTCTCTTTTGTATTTATGTTGTTTTTGCCGTTAATTTGTTCCTTTGTACATTTAAGTTCTTTTAATCCTGAAAATCAAAAGTATACAAGAAACGCACTTTTTCCAACATTAGTACATAAAACAGTTGATTTTATACCGTATCTGATACAATTTATATGTTGCATTTGGTGCATATCATACACCTAGTGGGAGTTGATCCTGCATCTCACAATAGAAATGCAAACCTTCCACCACTTGATAACATTCTATTACGAATTTGGGCCAGAAGGGATAGAATGTAATAACGTGCAAATGAGTTCAGCTTTAAACACATTATTTTTGCAACATCTTGAAGATGACATGTGAAGAGGTAACGTCCCCGTCTCTTGACCTTCTTGATTGGTACGAACAAACTGAAGTAGGGACCGAACCACGTTGACAAAGAATTACAGAAAAGCCTAATTAGGTCTCACCTAATAATTAACTCGAAAGTAATTGGTCCGATGGGGCCACTTGCTTACGCCACCTAATCCAAATGGTGTAAATACATCATCCACTATGCAAAAAATACAAGGCCGGCCCTAAGCATGGGCGGAGTGGTCGCCAGCTCAAGGCCAAAAATGTCAAAAGGGCCCGTACATTTTCTAAAAACATAGATATTAAAAATCTGAGAAGAACCCCTAAATACAATTAGAGATAAAGCCATATAAAACAAAATAATCATAGTCTAGTGGAAAGGTCACTTGTTTCCAACCAAATGGTAACGAAACTTGGTGTATGAGAAGTCTTAAATGTCAATTTTATTTCTAACTAGTATATTGGGTTACAAATTAAACCTTTGAGTTTGTTGAGTTTTAAATAACCCTACACTTATACACTTCTTATTAAGAATTAATTGTAACAAATTAAATAAATAAATAAATAAATGATATGTTATGTTTTTTTTATTAGTCAACTCATCTATGAATGTTTTTATTTTCTTATTTTTTGTTTATCATCGTTTTTAATTATAATTGTAACTTTAGATCAAATAAAGAATTGTAAAAGTTCAAGCAAAATCATATTGTAAAGTAGATAAGTGTAGTAAAAGGTTATGTCGGCACCAACCATAGCTCAATCGGTGCCGACTCACCTTCTAAAGTTCAGGTGTTGAGTTCAATGCGTACGTGCTAGGCGTTTTTTTGTTTAGTCAGCTTTCTTTGTTTCTCACTATCTCCTTATTTACTGCAAAAAGCTGGGTAGGGCCTGATTGTTCATCTCGCCCAAGGCCCAAAATTGTTTTAATATTTTTGGAGACAACCTTGAAAAAATGTATGCTCACATATACCCCGGACCACCTTTATTTCTAGTTTCTCGAAGATACTTTTTTCACGCGAGGGTGTTTGCAGAAAGACCACCCTCTCTCTTTCTCTCTCTTTGTGGCAAGTCTAGCCGGTGTTATTTTGTAGGTTAAGCTCATACAAAGGATTTTGATCATTAAGACCACACGGTGTGAGCGGGGATCAGCGGCGTTTATGTCTTTCCACGCCGCACACACTACAGCGCACCTGGTGTTGTCCACGATATTGAGTTATGGGCTTGGAGAATTCCACCGGCGTTGAGTTAAAAAGGGTGCATATGTGTCATCTTTTCATTGGGCCGTGGAAGTAGCCGTTTTACCCAATGGCTAGTAAAAGAAAACAAAATTTCAAAAAAATTCAATCTTTAGATATAAATACACCATTACACTCTCTTAAAAATCTCAACTTTTTATATAATTCTCAACACTCTCTCATAAAAATTTCAACTTTCATCTTATTACAATGCCGGTTATTCCATGGATCCTATAAAAGGACATCACGTTATGCGAATCATGGGTTGCGAGTGGGGAACAACCAGGGGCCTCCGTTATGCACGTCTTTATTTTGGGAACGAGTTTATCAAGAATTTTGTACGCGTAGGGGTGAGGCCATCCGATCCAAGAATGCACTTTATTTACGTTTTCGGATGATTCATATGAATTGTATGAGATTTGAAGGGATTCTCAATGGCATGGACAACGATGATGGTGAACTAAACGAAGTCAATATCATCCAAGTTGCTCTCGTCAAGTTCCATAACGTGTACAGACGTGACTTTAATTTTTTAATGTTATGTAACGTTATTAATTTTTAAGTTATATGATAATTAGTATTAATTGGTTTTTATTTACATTTAATAGATTTTATATAATCTTAAATATAAATAAATAATAAAAAGTGTGTGCCACGTGTCGGATAACGCCGTATTTACACGCCCTTGTCACTCCTTATTTTTTCCACCACGCCACTTTTCTGACTCATATGACGTGACCTCCACATATTGAATAACGTTCAAGTTTTAAGCCCATACACACCGTACGGTATAAGCGCTTGACTGTGATCTCCATTCTAAATTTTTTGAATTCCCTGGTCATCGTCACATGTTCGGGAAAGGGTAAAATGTAAAATGATTCAAACAAAGGGTATTATAGTAATTTAAACCAAACTAGGGTTTTTCTTCTTCTCTATAAATCTACAACACTCCCGTCGCTTTTTTATCAATCCATTCACGCTTGTAATCAAGTTCATCGGTAAGTTGTAACAATACAGAAAAACCTTATTGCCGATGATGAGTGATGTATTGTCCGTACCATCTGAAAAGTTTTAAAGCCTTGTTTGATCAGTACCAGCATCCAGTATCTGAGGCATCCTTTTCTTCTCAGATTTTAGCTTCGTAATTTTTATTATATGATATTGTTTCAAAGCTTGTTTTTGTAGTGATTAGTTATTAACTAGGCAACATTTTAGAGTCGCTTGTTTGCCTGGTCGATGGTAAATTGAGTGCTGCACGTTGCCGATATGAAATGGGACTGATATTCTGGCATTGTGGGTCCTATTTCTATTAATGCATTCTGATGTTCCAACACATTGTATTATCATTTATTTTATAGTTGTAGGAGGAATTTGTTCTGTTATTTTACTTGGTGAGACTTAATAGCTGATTAGTAACATTCTTGAGCTTTTGTGTAACATCAAGTCATCACCAACTTATAAATTGTGGCCCTAACTTATCAACATTATCCAAGAAAGTGAATAGAAATCAGAACACAGGGAACAATGAACCACTGACAAAATGTGCCCCTCTGATGAGATGGGTTAGGGCTGGCAATTCTGACACTAACACGATAACATAACACGAACCTACACGAAGTTAACAGGTTTTGTGTCTATAATAGGTTGACACGATGAGACCTGTTTAATTTCGTGTCTTATTGTGCTTGTGTCTTAACAGGTCATGTTCGTGTCTTAACAGATCATTGTTAGACACAATATGACCTCTTAACACCTGTTAAGAGTTAATACCATTATACAATACATGCTAAGACATGTTAATGGCTAAATATCAAACATGTAGTAACAGGTCATGTTCATGTCTTAACATGTCGTGTTCGTGTCTTAACAAGTTGTTTCGTGTAACCTGTTTATTATCATGTTCGTGTTTGGAAAATCTGACACGATAAGATTTCATGTCGTATTCATGTTTACTTGTTTCAGGTTTGTGTCTTATTGTGTTCGAGTCTTAACAGATTGGGTTGACACGATATGCCAGCTCTAGGTTCAAGTTTCGTAGTGGACAAATGTGTAAAAGTAAGATTGTAGATTATCTGTTAGCCGATTTAAAAGAAGACACATTTATTGGTGTGTAATCAACTAAGTTGTAAATTGTGTAAAACTATAACAAAGTTTTAAATCGGGTAACCATGATATGTTGGATAATTCACATACATTTCACATACTGAATAAACATTAAATATTAAATTTTTGGCACATAGGGGAAGAATGAGTCACTGACATAATGATTAGGAAGTTCAAGTTGCATATTTTGTGCATTCTGATGCTCCTACAACTGTTTATTATTTAGTCTATATACAAACTCTTGCATATTTTGTAGTTGCGGATTTTTTATAAACGATTTTTTGCTGTACAATGGTGAATTTGGGAAAACATTGCTAAACACAAACATTGGCAAAGAATGAAATTGGAAGCTCTGAACCGAGTAATGACATCGTTTTTTTATGATCAAAGCTCTTGCAGCACTTAATAGTTCTCTTTTCCACTGGCTTTATAAAAAGATGCACATCAACAAGCAAGAGGAAAAAACTGTTACCGATGATTATGTCGGTTACATATAAAACTGTCACAAATACAAATTGATACTCAAAATTGTAATTATATGATATTTTCATAGAAATTATGTATATATATATATATATATATATATATATATATATAATATAAGGGAAGGTTCATTTGAGAAGAAATTTAATATGAGAAAAAAATAAGAAAGAGCATAATTGTAAAATATTAAATAGTTAATAACTCCTCTCTTTAATTATGTTATCTCTCATTAATAAATAAAAAACATTTTATCCTACACATTTCAAAATTTATCCTACATATACCTTATATATATCGGAATTTACCCTACACACATGTAAATTTATCCTACACATTTAAAAATTTATCCTACACATGTCAAAAATTGTCCGTCACTATAAATTATTTTATCTTGAAAAAGTATATTAAAAATGAGTTACAAATTTAATTAATTAGCTAATTACAATTATAATTTTTACATATATGCCCTTTTTCATAACATTAAATACACACATTAAATGAAGTAAATGGAAAATTTCTATTGGTTTAAAGTTATTTTTTTTATTCTTACAAAATTTTTCTTTTCATTTGAACTCTCCAATATATATATATATATATATATATATATATATATATATATATATATATATATATATATATATATATATATATATAGGTAGAGGTTCATGTGAGAAAATTTAAAAGTGTGAGAAGGATAAGAAAGAATCTAAACTATTAGATATTTAATCTAATGGTTGAGATCATAGAGGCAATTCTGTAAATTGTGTTGACTATTAAACTAACTAATTTTCTAGATTAATGGTATAAAGATAAATTTAACATATTTAAATTAAGAAATTAACATTAATGCACATGCAAAGTTCCCACCTTCTTTTTTAAACGCCAATAACTTTTTATACGTAACTTTTTTTTTTAGAATTACACCATAATAACGAGTGATTTTTTATCTTTAATATGAGTACGATATTGATATACTTATGTAGAGAAAAAATTACGTCTCGTTTGAATGTTTTAGTCCATGGTGTTTTTTCTATGTTCATACAATGGTGTTTTAATTGTAGGGTGTTATTTCTGTTATATTTCTGTTCTTCGTAAGATGTATGCCTTCAATATACATGTTGTGGTGTTTTTATGAGTTAGGGTGTTATTCCTGTTATATTTAATGCGAGGACAAATGTCCTTGCATTGTTGTGGTTTCTGGTGTCTTTAGTAGGTTTTTGTTGCCTTCAAAGAGTTAGGGTGTTATTTCTGTTTTTATATATTTAGGGTATTATTTCTGTTTGATTCTGATTAAAGTGTTGACTGGTGTTATATTAGGGTGTTATTTCTGTTATATTCAATGTTAGGGTGTTCTTTATAAGATGTGTGCCTTCAATATAACTGCTGTGGTGTTTTTATGAGTTATGGTACTATTTTTGTTATATTTCTGTTCTTTATAAGATGTATGCCTTCAATATACATGTTGTGGTGTTTTTATGAGTTAGGGTGTTGTTTATGTTATATTTCTGTTCTTTATAAGATGTATGCCTTCAATATACATGCTGTGGTGTTTTTATGAGTTATGGTGTTATTTAAAATTCGAAAATCCCTACAATAACTGCCAAAAATCGGTTTCATATATTCATTTCATAATTAAATTTTATTAGTTAAATTACACTTATACCCTTAAAGTACCAAAATAAAAAAGGACACATGTCACCTCCAAAAATTTTCTTATCCTTCTCACACTTTTAAATTTTCTCACAATAACCTTACTATATATATATATATAATGCTAAACTGAGCTGAGCTTAAACTTAGTCAAATTTGATTTAGGACCTGCTCAGTTATATAGCAGTGTCATAGTGTAGTATTTGTCTTTAGAAACACTGTGTGCCTTGATGTATATTTGTTTAATTTTATGTAGCTTGGAATTATTGTTCATTAAGTGATAATTTCTTGGATATTGTGTTGGTGTATTTGGTTAGCCAAGAATCAAAAGAGGTTTTCAAATGCCGATGCTAGAGCTGAAGAGATTATTGCTAGTATTAAGTCTCTCGGGTTTTTTCTGGTATAGGAATTGATCCAAGAATAGGAGTCTTAGATGGGAAGATTGGTGTTATTTCATCTTTGTGTAAGGGTTGTTGTGTTTTTGCCGCCTTTGTTTGAGGTTTTGACGTTGTGAATAATAGTTACCTTAAAAATATTTTAAGTGATAATTGTTGTCACATTCAAAGTTTCACAAAAATATATAGACCACAAGCTCTAAATGCAGACTTGTTATTTCATCATTTCTTTAAAGACACGAGACTTGCTTGTGCATCAATCATCGTGTGTCTTTAATAACCGAAGAATGCAAACAACTTCAAGAGCATCAGCGTCAATCAACCCAATATTTCATTTTTCTATTTTTTTTTCTATGTAATGAATGCGATGTTTTCGTTGACCGATCCTTGAGATTTTTCAACTTTAATCAAACAAGATCAATCTATACATGTTACTTTGAAACTCAAAGTGAAAAGCTAAAAAAGAGTATCGAATTTAATTAAGTGCTTCAATTGCTATTGATTATTTAATGGTGCATTACATTTTCCATTGTCATGATCACCTCATATACCAATTGCCGCTCTTAGTTTACCTATCGCAACAACAAGTTATAATTATTTATTTATATAAATCTGAAATGAAAATTCGTACATCGAGTTAAGAGACATCAAACACTATTCTTGGTGAAAAGATCATGTCTAGGGAGGGGGCAATTTGGTAAAAGTTGTCTTTGGATGACGTGTTCTTTGACCCTACATGATTTGAACTCTGAAACTACACCACTAACCGTTTTATGTTCCCTTGGCGACCCTTTTCCAATTTTTAACATATTCATAAAGTTTAACCGCTTACATATAACAAAAGTAGACACTAACACCAAAGATCAACTCTGATTTCAATAATGAACAAACAAAACTAAAAGTCAAAAAAGAGGTAGTCACATAAACAGCCTCTTGTTATGAATGTATCCATTATGTAGTGACTTTCAACATGTATAACCCCTATCTATGAATGCATCCATTATGTAGTGATCTTCCACATGTATAACCCATTTCTCTTATTTACTATTGTACTAATGTAAATGCCTATATATAATGGCATTTGTATATGATGTTAGATGAATGAATAAGAATTCTCCATGTTCTATTCTCTACATGATTTCATAGTCTAGCTCTCATGTTTATATACATATATATTAGTTGCTAATAGACCGTTGTTTCACAACATGTTATCAGCACGAACGTGCTCTATGTGTTTTGCCACCCTTGGTATCCCTTTTTCCTTGCCTTTGATGTGCATTATTTTCCAACCTAACTCAATCTCGCACGTTGAGAAACCAACCCAATAATTATGCAACTATCTCTACTAATAAAGGTATGATTCTTCGTATGATTATTCATATTATATTTGATGATGATACATCAATCTTACTGGTGGCACTTATTAATATACATATATAAACTTAAACTGATCATTACTATAAATTCTAGAATGTAGTCTCATGATTGAGCTCTTATCTATATATTTTTCCATTTGCTTTTAGAAGTTATTATATATATATATATATATATATTAGCATGTTGGTATTCATCAGGATTTAGATGTTACATAATCAATTATGATGTTACAATTGACTAATTCATCTTTTTTTCTAATACTCATTATTAATTGAATAACTATAGTTTTCGTTGACGATGACGATATTACGAATATTTATTTTATTTTTCTCTTTTACAAATGATCCTTTCTATTATTCTAAATTGACTGGATTATCATTTAATTAGTTAATTTAATATATGTTGTTTAGGACTCTTACAATCTAGTGATGCTCATCTACATATTCTTTGAGCCACCATAATCATATATTTATGCTTCTTTATTAACCTTGTTAAGTTGTAAATAAAATTGTTAGTTATTTTGATTTGAGGAAGTTAATTTGCAATCTAGAGAATATTATATGTGCTTTTAGAATCCATGAAAAACAATTAAATTCAATATTCAATATTAGAAAGTATGAAACTCAATATTTATGGACTAAAAAATGCAATTGTATTAAGTATATATGCTTGTATTGGTGGTAATATATACACGATGTATGTACTAGATTTTCATTTTGTATAGTTTATAATTTAAATGGATATGAATTTTGTAATTAAGTGTTTTCATTAGTCATTGTTAATACATAGCATGCCAAAAGGCTTTTACGTAATTAGATATAAATGAGTTATGTGAGTAAACATCAATTGATTTAGTTTTAAATAAACTATACAATTTATAATGCAATATATTATTATTATTATTGTTATAACATGCTTATGCAAATATCGTTTAGTATTTATACTAAGGTTAATGCTATAACAAATTTTGTATATAAGAAATTCATATAATAGATTAATATTGCTAGATATCATTAGTTGTTTTTAGAGAAACATTTTCTAGCGATGTCGGTACCTCTACTGCAATCATTATGCCATGTCATAATGTTTAACAATTTATTTGCATATTAACTATTACTATTGCTAGTATAAAATAGTGACTATTGCTATTACTTCATATGTACAATGTATAGATTGCTTATATGATATTATCAGTTGTTTAAATATCAATATTTGAGAAGGAAAAAAAATGAGTATGTTATGTAATTCATCAGTATTACAGTTTTCAAATAAAATTTTCAAATACAAGTAATAAATGATCTGAGAACTTGAAAGAGATATATGTTTAAGTTTTAAAGTAAGTGTTCAAAATATATAAGATATTATGTTTGGTTATACCATAATAAGTTATTACATAAATTATATGCGTTTGCTTATTAGTGATAAAAATGTTTCTTATTTTATAAAGGCCCATTATAAGTTGTTTTTATATGATTACATGCTATAAGGTCATGTATTGTATGATTTGTTGCTATCTATACCTTGTATTCTATATGCTATCACTTCTTTGCATCGATAATACTGAATAGAACGACTAAACCAAAGTTGTGGTTTATTGTCATTCTCATGAAAAAGTAGAAATATGCTTCGATTTGACACCCAAAGTGTCATACTCCTTATACCTTATTATCAGGTATAAAAGAAATATTATATGACTCGGACATATAATTCCTTCTCAATTGACGTTATACGAAGAGAAGTTATTTATAAGGGAAATCGGATAAAACAAATTTTGTTTGTCAAACCTCAAATATACTCCTGAAGTAACAATATCATTTAAAGGGTATAAACGGTTTGAAACGACTGTATATCTATATGTTCAAGAAAATAATGGAAAAATCGTAAAAATTGTATGGTTTTACTCTGATGCATGAAGTGAATATATTGATCATTGGCATCATTGAAAAAGTTGTAATCATGATCATATTAATAATGAGATTGACCATTAGAAGTGCAACAATCATCATGTTAATAAGAGATCAAACTATCAGAAATTATAAGATAGTCAAGCTAATAATGAGATTGAATATCAATATTATAATGATAGTCATGATGAGATAGACCACCAAAAGTGGTAAACCACATAACACG
The DNA here is from genome assembly GCA_947069175.1 of Scalesia atractyloides. Taxonomy (NCBI): domain Eukaryota; kingdom Viridiplantae; phylum Streptophyta; class Magnoliopsida; order Asterales; family Asteraceae; genus Scalesia; species Scalesia atractyloides. The sequence continues at coordinate 74,181,605 of CAMTDV010000008.1, forward strand.
ATGGTTTGAACTTTGAAGTTATAATACATCTTATGTTTTGTATTACATACGGCAAGTAATACATATACAATATCATAAACCATAAGTTTATGGATCATGATTATTTAGTTTATTGGTATGACCGGTTAGACCACACCGAGTCAATGATGATGTGAAATATAATGAAGAACTTGAAGATTCTTCTAGTTGATAGCATATTATATTTGCTCTTAAGGGAAATTATTTATTTGCCAATTAATGGTATAAATCCCTAAAATATTATGGAATGAATGAAGGATGTATATATCCAAACATGATACCATTAGTGTTTTTAAATCGATGCATTGTCTAAATGGTCATCAAATTTACAACTTGAAGTTGTGTGTAGCTTAGCTAATGAGATAGCAAGCATATTATTCCATATTATCATATTTATGGTGGTTATAATATTGAATTTAGTATTCATGTTACTAATGATTATTGGAATAAGTATTGAACTTTCTAAATGCTTAAGACACAAATTGCTTTTGTTGAAGACGATGATCAAATGTCTACAAATTAATTGCAAAGTCAATAATCAAGAGAGCAAAAGTTCATATTTGAGCACATATGATTTTACGTGCAGTAACACTATTTCACATCAAGCCAACATGTTGTAGTAGTTTCTCCCCATTATAGTTGGTTTTGGTCAGGAACCAAATATTTCTCATCAAACTTTTTATTGTGTATTATACATTGGAATTGATCCACCACAACGCATAAAGATTGAAACTCAAATAATGTTAAGAATATATGTTGGATGAAAATACTATTTATGATTACATACTTAGAGCAATTAACGAGAGATTTATTTATGGCTTGCTAAATCTTACTTTAAGTAAATTAACATTTTCAACATTAGGGGGAGATTAATGGCTGTTGAAAAAGGAATTGATATGCATGAATATCATTGATCCTCAAACGAAATTGTGTGAACAAGAAGTTCAAAAGATAATTCGTTACCTAGATTAAAGAATTAATCACCAGATATGTTAACTGACCTAAATACAGTGACTAAGTAAGTCACGTAGTCAACTGCTAATGCTCCAATTAAGTTAATTGTCCTAGTAGGGCAAAGCATATATTAATGAGTCTATTGCATGCCTGAAGCGTGGTAGACTAGTCGATTCCAAGAAAATAAAAATTCCTAGAAAAATTGGAGCAAGTAATGAAGAAGATGGTCAAGTCGAGGTTATGGTAAAAAAAAGGTTTCTTGAAGAGACATTAGACATGATGGTTCTGGAAGAACCTCAGGTACCTGAAAATAAAAAGCTCTTAGTAAATTATATCATGTCTAGAAGTGTATGGAATCGAAACAAAATCGACGTCGTTATACTTTGTATATATAGCCCTTGAAAAGATGAAATGATGAGGATCAAGATTTAAAATCTGCCTATGAATAAATACAAAGATATGATTGGCCAAAAATGGAATGACGCAAATGAGGCAGGGTTGAATTCTCTATTGAAATGGAAAGCTTACGCGCCGGTAGTCCATAAAAAAGTTGTAAAATATATTTAATATAATTAGGTCTTTTATGTGGATCAACAATTGATGGCACAAGGATTTCGCAAAGACCTATGATTAATTATGAGGAGACGTACTCTCCAGTGGTGGATGCAATAGCTTTCCAGTATTTAATTAGTCTGGTAATATAAAGAGAGAATTGATATGCGTCTTATAAATGTTATGTATCATTTAGATACTAAAGTTTACATGCAAGTCCTTGAAGGATTTAAATTATGTATTTCATGTAAAGTAAGTTCTCGAGAACAATATAATCGTTGTATACAGATTCATTGTTGAATACGATTAAACTCCTGATGAGTTTCTTAAAGCAATTGAGTTCTTTAAAGGTGAATCAAAACATCTTAACGATGTAATTCTTGTGCACCAATAAACATACATTGAAAACTTGTACCCAGTGATTGTGATACTCAATAAATAGTGTACACGCATGGTACAATATGGATTTTGGAGATAAAGCAAGTGTTCATGACACTTTTACATGATATAGATATCTATGTGTTAAATGGGCAAATTTATATAGCAAAACTCCTGAAGAGTGAAAGCATATGCATATATGGATAAGATGGAACGAATTCCCTCATGGATTGATAATGCTAGAAGTATTGATGTCAAAACCTCAAGAACATACTATATAAAGTTGACAAAATACGTGTGGACTAAAATAGTCGAGTCAAATATGATATAATTGACTCACCAGTGAGCTCGAAAACGAGAAATACATATGGTGAAGTTGGTCCATTTGTTTTCATTAAAAGAACGATATGAGGTTTACAAGTATTATATGTTGATGATGTCATTGAATCTCCGAAGAGAAAAAAAAAGAGCTCAAACATTTAAGCAAGAAATTGCAAATGAAATACAATATTGCAAATTTATGGCTCGATACGTAGGACATACATTTATATTATAATCCATCAATCATAATACATCTAGAAAATGTTGGACATTTTCATATGGACAATTGGTGTAAGTACATTTAATGATGTTCAAATATTTGATATAGATAAAAATGACTTTTATCATCTTCTCTCAAATAAGCAAAGATCATTGGTCATGAAGTACCATAATTTAATACAAATATATATCTTGCTAGCTATACACGAACATATACCATTAAATTCGTTGGCAAGATTTAACTCGTGTACGACGAGGAGATAGTGAAATGAGTAAAACATTTATTTTCTATACCCTTAAGGTACGAAAGGTATGTGTTCATATTTTACTAACCCATCAACAAGTTTGGTTAGTTTTGTAAATATAGGGATTATAACAAAACACATTCATGGATCTTATGGTATCTACTTACAAGAGGAGGTAATTAAAGTTTTACATGAAGATCATACATCAAGTTCATTAATAGATTGCACATCAAGCGACAAATCACTCACTACAAAAGTTTTTCAACAACTTTCATAGAAGATTGGCACTTGTTACTTGAAATGATACATATTATATTGAGGGGGAGACATACTCGTTGCACTCTTTTTCCCTTAGCTGATGTTTTGTCCCATTGGGTTTTCCTAGCAAGGTTTTTAATGAGGCAACATCATTAAGCGTATTAAAGAATAGTATTCCATCATGTGGATAGTCAAGGGGGAGTGTTATGAATGTATCATTATGTAGTGACTTTCCATATGTATAACCCCTATCTATGAATGCATCCATTATGTAGTGACATTCCACATGTATAACTCATTTCTCTTATTTACTATTGTACTAATGTGAGTGCCTATATATAATGGCATTTGTATATGATATTAGATGAATGAATAAGAATTCTCTATGTTATATTCTCTACATGATTTCATAGTCTAGCTCTCATGTTTATATACATATATATTAGTTGCTAATAGATCGTTGTTTCACAACACCTATAGGATTTTCAAAAATTGCGAATTTTATCCTTGTTAAAAATTATTCATGAATTTCGTGCCTTACTTTCTTCTACCAAACAACTCGAACCATTATATTCCCTACACCTTTTAAGAAAAAAAAATAAATTTATAATAATAATAATAATAATATAATATATAATTATAAAAATTGCAAATCAAACACACAATTCCATATAAAGATGTGAATTTTTTACATAATACGAATGACGAAGCTAGCAAGAATCACATCTTTTTGTTTAGTCTAAAGGGGTGCATAGCAGATACCCCAGACACCTTTAGTTAAAATGACATGTTTTGGTGTTCATAGGTTGACCCACTTATTTTCTGAACTTAGACTTAATAGGTACTACATGTCAAATATTTAAAAACAAAAGAAAAATAAGAATATGGTTTTATCACTTAAAACATATTTCTTATTAACATTTGTACATTTGTTACACATTTGTAATGCCAGAGTACTAATATGAGAAGGATACAATAAACAAACTCTTTCTAAGTCAACTTATTATGTCTGTAAGTGTTTATATCAATGAAAAGGATCTGGATTCAGGAAATGCACCTAATAGTGATGCAGATTCACATGTTTTAAAATTTTGGTGGTGCTTGTTTATAGGTTGCTTAATATTCAGCAAATCATCTGTGGAAATTACTTCTAGAATGACTGTAACTACAAAATGCCAAGCTATATAAACAAGTGTCTTTAGTGGATTCAATGTGATCAGAAGTATATTCTAGAACCGGGATACTGAAGCGGATCTTGATCAAGAAGAGTAACCTCAATTTTAAACTGCTTATTAAAACACTTATTTCACTTGTAAATAATCAAATAACTACTTTGGACAAACAACGTCGTAATAGTTTATTGTCGTGTCAAAACATAATAAACAGATAAAGTAGTTTTAATAAGCAAATCCCAAACAACCCCTAAAAGAAGGAAAGAAGTACATGATAATTTGAATGTAACGCCTAAAGCAACCAAACACAAATCAGCAAATAATTACGAACTTACATTACAATATGGCAGTTGCAACTTACCCATTCCTAACACGATATTAAAGTTCAAGAAATTGATATTACCATGGTAAAACTTAGAAAGAAAACATGTTAAATACTTACAACCACAAACGTATATCCTTTTCCACATTTTCTTTGCATAAATCAATCAGTGTCCACCTGGACTACGGTTCCAAGACAAATATGATGGATCTCCAAGACGCCTGCACCAAATATTGGAATACAAATTAGCACCCTCCAATGCACCAAATCATATAACATCCCACCATATAGTATAACCTTGATAAATTTAATGTTTGATAACGGTCATAAATTGTTATTATTAGGGCTGCAAATAAACCGCTTGTTTGTGTTCGTTTGTTTCCATTTAGCTGTATTACTATAGTATTACACCATATTAAAATAAAATTAAAAAAATATAATTATATAATAATGGAAGTCACGACTCGCAACATCGTATATGAAAACCAACATGTTAATAAAATTACCTTGGCTTAACCAAATATATGACGGTGAAAGTCATAGCTAGTATGAAACACAAGCCACCAACAGCAAGATACGCAATGCCAATGAAGTTGTTCTTTCCACCGAGCCAGCTGGCGGTCGAAAGGACAAGTTTCTTCTTGCCGCTAAAACTGTAGGTGTTGTAGTTGTTCTGCAGAACCACATTAATAGTATCACCGGCTTTAAGATCCACTTCTATCTTCCCATACAGCTTCCGAAAAGTTGGAAGCGCTGCAGTCCGCATCCATACAATAAGGTCTTCCTGTGCGCTTAACTATACACATCCGGAAAAGTTCAAAAGTCAGCTACTCGTTTATTTTTCTCGACAAGAAAATATACGAGAAGAAAATATCCTTCTATATATAGTGTAAAGAGACTTACTGGTATTGATTCATTGAGATGTGCACCACCAATAAGAGTTCCATTTTGAAAATTTTTAGGGAAGACATCTTTGCCAAACTTATGATCCCTATCACTTTTCCATGAAATATCTTTCTTCGATACAGGCAATTGCCCATTATTATTAATGGAGAAGCTGAAAGTATCGTTAAACATACTCCATGCTACAAGTCCACAAGGCACAATCGTTGTTCCATTTACAGTATCTTCAGGCTTACAAGTGCTTACGTCATTCTCTTTGTTTCGGCTCCTTAATTGCTGATCACTTCGGCTCTTAACATACCTGCAAACACAATCGTGTTCATCAAAATCAAAGGTCTTCGTGTTCACACGTAATTATATAACATGGACGGCAACATACCTTCGATGATTCTGATAAAAGTTGTCGAGCTGATAATACACATAAATAGGCTTCTTCATATGTTTTGGCACCTAACACGCGTTAATTCATTAAACGTAAATCAGACTACAAGTCATAACAAAAGGTGTATCAGTCGGTATAAACTATGACGAAACCGAAGAATACGATCTTACAGTTAGAGTTCTATTGCACGTTTTATCTGCATTCGACTGTATAAACCGAACCTTATCACTCCTAGATCCGGACGGAGCACACTCATCATCATAACGATTAACAATTTCAACTACCTAATTGAACCAAAAGAACTTAAATCAACAAATTAACAGCATGAACAGTAATCAATTCAGAAAAAAACAGATCATACGTCACGAGAAGAAAACAGTGACGCAAGCCCTATCGGCACGAAGACGATCGTTACAAGCATAAATGCAGAAATCACCTGCAAATAATAAACAATTACAACATGTTTTGGCTTCCTGAATCGTTAATTGATAATATTACTAGCATACGCACCCATCGTGGAGTCAAAATAGGTTTACACGCCGGAAGTTCCTGCTGCGTAAACCTAGAATCTGAAATTTGAAATTGAAACGATAGAAAGTGAAATTAATGTGAAATTAAACACGTATTCATAATCTTAATCGTAATTGCAAGTAATTGATGGAGAAGATGAAGAAAATGAGATTTACATTTAGGTCGCTTTGAATTTCTTCTCGGAGAAGATGGATCTGGAGGTTCGGTAGCGGCGGAATGCGTTGCAGGCGTTGTGTTACTCATTGAGACGACGGAGATCGGGTGGTGGACGACGGTGATGCGGTGGTGGAATGGAGAGGAAGAAAGTGGTTAGGAGGGTGGTTACTTTTTGGTCTGACTTTTGTTCTACTCTTCTTTGACCATTGATGCTTAAGAAAAGAATATATATTTTAGTTTGTGTATCAGCCGGCAATTAGGAGTTTGGTATCTAGGTGAGTTGATGCGTTTGGGTTGTGGTCTTAGTTTTTTCAGTTTGAATATTTTGTCGGACGGAGCTCCAAAGTGGATCGAGCTTAGAGTCGGTAAAATTGAACCGAAAACCGGATTTTGATTGGTTTGGTTTTGATTTTAAATTGAGAAATCTAGAATTCTAACAAGATGGGTGTGTATCGAGTCAATTTCCTTGGTTTTGTAAAGGGTTAAGTTGGAATATATTTTCATGGTGGAAACCGAAAACTTGACATAGTTTATAGCTGGTAAAACATAATTGAATGCTGAATTCTTATATGGTTGGTTTCAGTTTTAAACTGAAAACCAAATTTTAACTAGATGAGTGTGTATCGTTTTGCTTTTCTTGGTTGTACAAGTAGAAAAAAACCCATAGCCCGATACATGTGATTTGGATTCTCTACTTTAACCTAATTTAGTTTTGTAAAACGGATTATCAAACCAAAAGACTGCATATGTATTTTGGTTCAAGTTTAAACAGTTTTGTTTCTAATCAGTTTGTAACTCCGGCATCCTCTTTTGTGTATGAATCATTTTAGTTTAAATTCATCGAATAATACATTTTAAATTTATGTAAGTTGGTTTCAACCATTATTGTTTATTGAAAATATAGATGCATGTTTGTTATTAAATAGTGTTGGCTACTAGGTTGATTTATAAAAGAAGGAATGTTTGTAGTTAATAATCATAAAACATAAGAATCAAGAGAAACACGTAAGTTAATGAATATACATAGTATGGGCATCATGCACCCTACACCTCAGCAAAATTCAAAACAATAGCGCCCAAGGTATCGTGGTAGCGAGCATTCGTAAGGATTGATGTGGGGCACATGCCTTTGACTAGCCAGTGGCAACATTTTTTTTCTTTTATTTTAAAATCTAATATTTACCTTATAAATATACCTATTTTTAACACACAGCTCATCAATTCCTCTCATCTTTTTAACACAAAAACCATCTCCTATGTCTCCACCCGAAACTCAAAACATAGTACCTGATGTAACACCTTAATTTTAAATATGTATTCAATTTTAAATATGAACATATAGTATGTTTTAGTACGGAAAATAGGTCCCAATTTTATATATATATATATATATATATATATATATATTTTGTTTGGAGTCAACATACATTTCATTATATGTATACTATGTGTCAAATTTAACCGAGTTGTTCATAACCAAAGAAAAAGTTAACACAAAATAACTTATTAAATTGTTGACGCATTTTCAAAATGTCGACCAACATCATGATGTGTGTTTTTAAACCACTTTGAGAACTTATCACAAATCGTCAACCACGTAGAGGGCATTAACTATACAAAAGTGAATCTTCATAGGCCTTATACGAAGGCTTCATTAATTTCAACTCGATATATTTAGCTCCTGCTTCACTAAATGGGGGTTCCACTTTGAACCCGAACTCTAATATATTGGAGCTTTACCTACACGTGATCATACGAGTAAGCATTAGTATAAACCACATAAACACACAATATTAAAATAAGGTTAAAAAATGTGAAATGATCACGAGGAAAAACTTGTGGACGTAATCGGCGCTGAACCGGGGGTACGCACAAAAGACTAATGGTGTAGCAAACTTTGCTGGCGTAAGCTACGCTTAGCTCAGCGTAGCTTACGTTGAGTTATGCACTTACCTGTACATTCATTCTTTTAACAATCATTTTAACCCATTACCCTATTTTGCCATGTGTTTACTTATACAAGCATATCTAAAACTTGTACGGGATAAATAATATATATATATATATATATATATATATATATATATATATATATATATATAGTGTGTGTGATTCATTGGAGAATATTAAAAAAGTGAGGAATTGGAAATACATTTAAAAATTTAACTTAACATGTTAAAAATCAATTTTGTTTAAATTTTTTTCGGCGCTTTTTCTTATAAATACTTACAAAAAGCATTTTTAATAAAAAAATTATAAAATAAAAATATAAAAAAGTTAAAAAAGGCTTAATTTTTTTACAAAAATGATTTTTTTATTGAAATAGTTTCTACCCGTTTTTATAAGGAAGATCGCTGAAGTTTTAAAAAAAATTATTTTTAACATGTTAAGTTAATTTTATAAGATATATTTTTTAACTATTTTTTAAACATTTTTTTATATTTTTTAGTTTTTGATTTTTTTATTAAAAATGTTTCTAGATGTACTTATAAGGAAAAGTGTCGAAAAAAATTAGAAAAAAATGATTTTTAACACGTTATGTTGAAATTTTAAGAGTATTCCCCGATTCTCCACTTTTTTAGTATTCCCTAATGAATATATATATATATATATATATATATATATATATATATTATATATATATATATATATATATATATATATTAGGAGGATAGAACGAAAACCTACTTGAGTTGATTTGTAAAAACCCCATGTAACATTTTTGTTTTTTCTAAAAAATAGGGAATGTAATATACATATATTTACATTTTTATAAAAGAAACACAAAAAACACCGAGTAGTTTATTTTTGTAAAACGTTAAAAATTTCATGTTACATAATATATATGTCCAAAAAAATGTAACATACAAATTTTGAACATTTTTATAAAAAAACATGTAGACGCTTTTTACATTTTTTATAAAAATGTTCAAGTACATTAATGTTACATTCCCCTATTTTTTAGAAAAAAAAATGTTACATAGGTTTTCTTGAGTTTTCTCAACTCAAGTGGGTTTTCGTTTTATTTTTCACATATATATATACACACACACACACACATATCTTAAAAATTATACATAACATGTTAAATTTTTTTAATTTTTTTCGATGCTTATTTAATTAATACATGTAGAAACAATTTTAATAAAAAAAATCAAAAACTAAAAATATAAAAAAATGTTTTAAAACAGTTAAGAAATAAATATCTTATAAAATTAACTTAACATGTTAAAAATCATTTTTTAAACATTTTTCAGCACTTATTCTTATTAAAATGGGTAGAAACTATTCGAATAAAAAATCATTTTTGTAAAAAAAAAATAATTTCGCCTTTTTTTAACTTATTTTATATTTTTAGTTTTTGATTTTTTTTATTAAAATTGCTTATGTATGTATATTATTCGGTTCAATTAAGAACTATCATGAGTTGTGAGAACCATGAGAACTCCTACTTCTCGCACGAGTTAGGCCACCATTTTTTACCAACGTAGATGAAAATGTTATAAATAAATCTGTAAAAACAAAAAATCGCGAATTGGTAGTTACGCCCAACAATTTTATTTACGCCTAATGTAAATTTTGTTTATGGCGGTGTAAATTTTTTTACATCTGAGGTAAATTTTTGCATGCAATATTTTTTTTTTGCTGGAATAAGTGATTTTATTAAGATTTTTGAGAAAAAAATTGAAAAAAAGTTTTGGAAGGCCTAGTTCTCATGGTTCTCACAACTCAAGATGGTTTTCCATATATATATGGTGGGGTTCTAGAGTGAACACTAGTGTATTTGCGAATTGAGTGAACAAATCCTAACCATTAATTTACGCACGTGTATGGCTTGGATTTCATCATGAAATCATAAAATACACTAGTGTATTTCATAATCAAATCTTGGCAATTGATTTACACACATGTATGGTCCGGATTAGTTTGTTCAGTTCGCAAATACACTAGTGTTCTCTCTTGAACCTAATCCTATATATGTATATAGAGTGGGGCTCTAGAGTGAACTGTACCGTATTTGTGAAATGAGTGAACATATCCTGACCATTAATTTACAACATCAAATTGTAAAATACACTAACATATTTAATCATCAAATCCTGGCCATTAATTTACACTTGTGTATTGATAATCAAGGGCTACGATTAGTTCACTAGTGTTCACAATTAAGGGGATTGTTCACTAATGAACCTAACATAATTAAGGGGATTGTTCACCAATGAATCAAGGGCTACGATTAGTTCACTGGTATAGACCAACCCCCGTCACGGTCTCAAATACAAATCGTCTATTTTCAACAACATATTATAAATTAACATACAGTACAAAATTAATTTCACTACACGGACATTTACTCGCCAACAACACTTTATTCATTCGAAAAAGTCTTTATTGAACGGAAAGGATAACCAATCAAGTAATCCACTAATGCACATGTGGATTCAGATGTCATTATACTTTCAGATTCATATTACACCTGTATATAATGTTATTCTTAACCATTCTTTTTATGTAGTACACATGTGAATGTTTTTATCCTCGTTTGGTTCATCATCATCTTCCTCGCCATCTTCTTCTGTAGACGAATCGTCCTTTGTGATGTTGCCTTTTTTCAGTGGGCAATTTCTTTTATCATGCATTCTTACCCTCTTGCCACAATAATTTCATTTTCTTCTATGTTTTTTGCATTGTTTTAATGCTTTCTCGCGAGGACCAATTGGACGTTTATGCTTTCCACTTCCTTTGTTGCGTATTTTCTTTGGTGCGGTGCATGATACTTCTTCTGGTTCCATATGATCAAGAATTTCCTGGTAAACGACAAACTTTTTTTAAGTTTCGGATTCGGTGGAACATCGCTAAAAACCTTATCTTTCAACAACTGTACTTGCTCATCTAGTTCCTGTAATTTATCAATCCTACCACGAACTCTCTCTCGACACATTTACATATTATCAAGTATCCTACGACAAATTCTTCCACTATGACTCTGATCTACATATAACCTATTTTCAACGCTAGATACACTAGAAGGCAAAGCATCTCTCCTCCATCTTGGGTGAATATATTGTCTCGGAATGTTATGTACGTTATGGTGCCCAAAAACGCAGAAGATATGACGGCATAGATATCCGTTTCTAGTATAACCCATGCATTCACACGAAACGAAGGCATCTTGTTTGTTAAAGGTGACCTGTAATATAATGATACAAAATAGATAAATTAGGGGATATGTTCAGAATAATGCACACCTATGTTTTAATATAAGAAAACACACTTTACTGAATGTAAATACCAACCATGAACACATTTATAACTTCTTTCATGTGGTCTTGGTGAGCTATCACAAAGTTGCTTATACCATCAGATACACATCGTTCAGCAATATAACAATTTTCCTTGCCGTTCAATATTTCCTTTTGAACATCAAAAAAAATTCTACATGTGTAGATATCATTTGCATGCCGTTCAATAGGCCAAGATGTTTTGAATTCAGGATTGGTGGTGTCCGTTTTATGTGTTAGTTCCCTCTGTTCGTTTCGTATCCCATCAACTGATATGTCGTAACACAAGATGAACTGAACCAAGGTGTTATGAGAACTAGAATTAGATTTGAACAAGTGGTTTGCACTTTCACACCTGGATGTGGTCTTCATGTACACATAGGTATCTCGCGGAAATAAGCCCGTATCCAGTTTGCACGAATGGAATACATCTCGGACAGCCACGAATGGTCTTGCAACCTGTATTCAACAATAAGATTGTGCCATATACTCTCAAATGTTTGTGGTTTAATGTAAGCATTCTAAATGAGTTTGTGGAACTTATGTTTTATTTCTGCATTGCTCCTGTCGTTCCCATTGATCTACATTTAACAAAAGAAAAAAAGTTACTTAGTCGCCAGGCTGCTTTAGTATGATACATTTGTGTACTGATAAAAAAAATTTTGGTTTGGATTTAGTACCTTCACCGATAGTTTTTGAATAATGTGCCACATACACAACCTGTGAATTGACTTGTCAAAGACCTTTCCGACAGCTTGTTTCATGGCATAATCTTGATCAGTTAGCACCAGAACGGGTTGTTTACCATTGTGTGCCTTAAGGAATTTTTGAAGAAGCCATGTATAAGACTCGATAGTCTCATTATGAAGCAACTCTGCACCAAAAATTGTACACCTTTTGTGGTGATCGACTCCAGTAAAAGGTACAAAAATCATATCATACATGTTTTTACGAACACAATTAGATACGTATATTAAAAGATAAATAATAGATTACAAATTTCATGTAATACTTACATATTTGTATGATATGTTGCACCGAAGGCAATAACATCGCCAAATGAGTCGTAGGTTGATTTCGATACCGCATCACACCCAAAAATTAACTGGAGTTCGGTATCAACAATATGGGTGTTAAACATGTAGTTTTCCTTGTTTTGCTACGTTCCTTGAATTTGTCAATTATCATCTGGGCGTCTCTATCCCCAATAAAATCTCGGATATCACGCCCACAGTTTTTGTAGTCGACAACGGTTCCGTGCACATTATGATGACCACCTTTTAAAACTACATGTACCTTGTGAGACTTGGTAGGTCCTAGGTTTGCGTTTCGGCATTTTGCTATAAACTCTTGGGTAGAAAAGTCAAGCTTCCTCCTCTTCAATGATAGATCAAGATTTTCAGGGGTAGTAAAGCCATGGTTATGTTGTTCTACAAAGTCATATATCTCATACTCAGATGAATTTTTTACACGCACAAATTTAAACACATGTCTTGCAGTCTGTAACTTTAAAGTTCGACCGTCTTTTTGGTGAACTTGAATTTACTTGTTCAGCCGTAGCATCTTTACGTTTAGGTTTGTTGGCTCTGGAACATAAAACGTATCGCCTATTAGTAACAATTTTGTCACCTATTTTTTCCTTCTGCGATGTACCAAGACGGGTTCCAAAACCGGCCAGTTGTGCATACTCTTCATACATCGCTATAGCTTCTTCAATTGTACTAAATCTAGCATTAATAAACGGTTTGAAACCGGGAGGGACGGTTGGTGTCCAATACCTAGATCCATTAGGAGATTCATATACGTTGCTCGCACCGGATTCTACAGAATTTATTGGAAAGTGTAAGAAACCGACTATGAAAAAACAAAGAATACACATATGTGTACTGTGTATGGTAGACTATAATTCTTTAAAAACGATAATAAAATTGAATGCCAGAATTACATAACAACTGCTAATTTTTAAAAGTATATACACATGTGTTAAGATCTTAACTCGTACACAGTTAACTAAAATTCCAAACTTAAAAATTTCGCAAACAGAATCAATGTGGTCTATACTATACAGCTATAAACAAGTGTGCTAATCTGGAACAATCTTTACAATTACAGCATGTGTGAAAAATAAAGATGTCATACAAGCAAACATGTACACATGGAATGTAAACGCAATTATAAACAAGTGTACTAGTGAATCTCTCATAAACATCATAATTACAAATCACAGATCCAAAATCAAAATAGCACATACATTGTGTATACTACTGTCTATGCACATGTGTACTTATCTGTAACAAACATGTCAGTTAATGTGTTTGGAACCAACAAAAACATCGGTGGCATCAAACCTAAAAAAAAAAACATCCCATCAAAATTTCGTATATGCGTTGTTTGTGAATTACATTTCTGGAATCTTGTTAAAAAACGGGATGGGAAATTAAACACATAAACGACAATGTTGAATACAAATACATGTCTATCAAAAGTTGTAACGAATTACAAATATAATAATCTTAAAAAACAAACACAACCAAACCTAGTCGATCCATAGTGGTAGCAAAAACATTGTCGGTACCCTTGACGTTGTCTTCAACACCGATCGTAACATCTTCTGGTTGTTCCATTATAAAGAGAAAATCCGATCGAATAGTTATCAAATACTGGAAATTATGTAATCAAATTCTGGGAAATTTGCGAATCATAATCTGGGAATGAATTCGTATTGTTTGTTTACCGATCAATAGAATGAAATTGAAATTCAAATTAATTTTGACTAACTGTTGTTGTTTATGGATATATAGGAATTGAAATAAGTTTAAAAAATAAAAAGATATCTAGACTTAAAAATAGGAATTAGATAAACATCTTGTAACTGACAAGGTATTTTTTAAATGGATATTTAAAACTATATTAATACAAAATTACAATCCTATCCTTATCAAAAAATAAAGAGATCAATGGCCCAGATTAGTTCACACAGTTCACTATGATGATTCTGTTCACAAATGATCCTAATCCTATATATATATATATGGGAAGGTTCATTTGAGAAGAAATTTAATGTGAGAAGAAAAGAAGAAAGGGCATAATGGTAAAACAGTAATAATTTATAACTCCTCTCATTAATTATGTTATCTCTCATTAATAAAACAAAAACATTATATCCTACACACTTCAAAATTTATCCTACATATATCTTATACTTATCGGAATTTCCCCTACACACATGTAAAAATACCCTACATATTTCAAAATTTATCCTACACATACTAAAATTTATTCTATACGTGTCGAAAATTGTCCTTCACCATAAATTATTTTATCTTGAAAAAGTATATTAAAAAATGAGTTACAAGTTTAATTAATTAGCTAATTAATTACAATTATAGATTTACCTATATGTCCTTTTTCATAATATTAAATACACACATTAAATGAAGTAAATGGATAATTTATATATATATATATATATATATATATATATATAGGATGAGGATCATTTGTGAACAACTTCTTGAGAGTGAACATAGTGAACTAATCTTGGCCTTTGATCATTTTTTAGATTAAAAGGGTAAATTGATATTAGTCAAGTACTTTTAATTAAAATCCTTTAATTTTCTCATCTCTTAACTCTCTCTCTCTCTCATTTTTAATTATTTCTCTATTATTTTAATTATAAAAGTTCAAAGGATAATGTTTATTTTTAAATAAACTCTTATGTTCTTTTTAAAATTAAATATTAAACCTAATTAAATTAGGTTTTTTTACATATGTGTACACATGTCAGTATATACAAGACTTATACACTTGTGTATAATTACATATTGTCACCACAGGTCGGTATAAACCAGATTTATACACATGTGTATTATTTAAGTACATATGTGTATAAGCTAACAGCTGTATATCTTGTATAAATTGATAGTTAGCGAGACTGTACACATACGTATAAACTAACATCTGTGTATCTTGTATAAACTAATACTATTGAGACTGTATACATGTGCATACACTAACAAATGTGTATCTTGTATATACGGAATTTAGCAAGATTTTAGAAATTTTGATTATATTGTTTAATAAAACAATTTACAAAAGACGCAAATACCCTTCTGTCAATTAATTTAAAGGGAAGTTACAACATTATAATTACAATCTTGCAATTGTTTAAAAATCTCTAGATGTATAATCCAATGGCTCAGATTAGTTCACACAGTTCACTCTCAACCTAGTGTTCACTATATATATATATATATATATATATATATATATATATATATATATATATATATGTCTAAGCACCCGTGCAATACACGGGTGAAAACATAAATTTTTTGTACTTTAACAATGTTGACGTAAGTAATTTAATTATATGCACGTCCAATTATTAACATAAATGATAATGAGTATATCAAATAATTGAAATACATGAGTACCATAAAATTTCACAACTCATTGAAGATCTCTTTATATACAATATTAGTTGTTTTATTCGTAGGTTTGCCTTCGTTGTCAAGTATTAGTAGCTTCACTTTATCTCGTGTTTTAACACTTGATAAAGCTACATACAATTGACCATGTGTGAGAACAGGTTGTCTCAAGTACAAACCAACTTTTGATAGCGAGTGCCCTTTGCTTTTGCTGATCGTCATGCGAAACATACGGCTATCAGAAATTGCCTCCTTTGAAACGCGAAAAGAATCTCTCTATCCGAAGGAATTAAATTTATTCTAGGTATGAATGTGCAAGTACTAATATTTCCACCAGAAATTATCTCCACTTTAATTACACGTTTATACAATTTGTAACTTGTAGCCTTCTAAAGTTTCACAAACCATTTTGTTGTTCATGTACTTGATTCAATTACTTATTTATGATTAATACCTAAAATGTAGTAATATTAGATATTAAATTGTGAACACGTAACATGTTCAAACTAAATATTTGCTTCTTTAGATGTATCCATATCCATTAAATATCAAAATAAATAAATATATTATCAGGTTCTAATGAATCTTTAAAGGCCACGATTTTTTTAGAAAGATGCAATGCCAAGATTATTTGTGAAGGAACAGAAAATTGAAGAGAGCTGCTTAGAATTTGGGATGAGTATGGTATCTGTTCGGCACCAAAAGTCCTGGTACTGAAAAACAGAGAAAAATGATATATTTATCGGTATTGAATATACCTGATACCAAATACTTATCTCTACTTAGAGTTGGCAAAATAGGTGAGTTGGGATTATTAGATAGGATCAAAACTTGTAATTTTTGGTATTGGTTAATATGGGTAAAACCAGGCTAACCCACAAACACTTCTCTTTTCATATCTAGAGTTATAAAATAATAATCAACGTTTTAAATGTAATTAAACAACCGTATGTTTACAATAAAGACCCGGTCGACCCATTTTCAATTTACTAATTATCAAAAACTATACCTTGTGTAACCTTTGCTTCCTAGCCTATTCGAAACATGTGACGCTCTTTGCCAGTCTGGCGAGTGCGAATAATACTTTTATATTTTGCACAAGAGACATCAATCATTGACTCTATATAATTAGTTTGACATTTGTCATTCATGGCATATAAATAGCAATTAAGTTCTTTGATAATGATAGTTGAGGATGACATTAGTAGCTCAAAAGAGTAAATACACGTTATAAAAATATAAAACCTGTTTTACAAAGGAAAAAAAGATTATAATTTCAGCCTTCTCAGGCTACAGTTAAAGTATTAATCACAAAAAGATCAACAGTATTATTATATATTAATGCTATAGTTCAGTTCAAAATGTTCCACCATACAGTTCCTAAAGGGATGAAAATGAAACCAGCTATAAACAAAATCTTTAAGAATTTTTTCTACAAACACTGGCAGATTCAAGAATTTTTTCTATTAGATTCATTAGTCTTAGGTGTTCCAATTTTATTGGACCGGACTTAAAAATTTCCGGGTCGGTTTGACGGTTCGGATCACCAGTTTTAATAACCGTTATTTACTTATCTGTTTCTCACTTCTATATAATATTCAAGTTTTACCTACTGTTTTCTTTACTTTATGTTAGACAGACATAATGTTTCAAAATTAAATAAGTATTACATGAAAACTTGTAATAGATGAAAAACCGTCATATAAACACGAACAAACTCACCAATTTTTCCTTTCTTTAAGAAAAAAATGTTTATTAAGCATTTAACTCGTCTGTGTTATAAATAAATACTTAAGAATACTTTTTTACGATAAAAGTATGTAAATATATAGACATAAGAGAACAATTCTCGAAACCTATCAAATTCCTATTCTAATCTAAATGATATCTAGATACCAATAACTCAATCATAAAATCATAACCGATAATTATCTTAAAAATAAAATAATCATTGAAATAGAATAATAATTCAGAAAGTAATCACAAGTTTAATTCTATTAAAAACTTCTATTCACTGTAAAAATTAGATACCCTATAAATCATGTAATATGTTCAACCTAATGAATATAACTAACAGGCAATTAAGAGGAAAATCTAATGATACAAATCACACATTGAAAGAAATTGAAAGTTTTCACATGATCTTGAATTTTTGCTGGGAATTAGCCAATCACATGCTGGGTACAATATTTTATACCTTAGGTTCTATTTTAGATTTTATAATGTAAAAAAAAAGTCAATAAATAACTCCAGCAAGAGTCGAATCCGTAACCTTTCTAGAATGGAAGCTGCATCAAACATTGCTTATACACCGGCTATCTTTCAATTTGGTAAATGGGTTCATCTCAAATTTCTTTTATGGGTTCATCCTAAATTTTCTATTACCAATTCTACTAAAAAGTTGAAATCGAGTGGGTTCGTATGAACCCGTATTCCTCAACGTAGATCCGCCCTTGTCTACAAACCATCTTTGTGGATACAAACATAAGGCTCAATCTATCTGGACATCCCTGATGCCTATTTGGACACCCTTGAGCCCTAGACGGGTCGTCTAGGGCTAGACGACCCGTCTAGGCACAGAATTTTAGGGGTCCGCAGGTGTATGGCAGGGCGTAGAAATTTATGTGTGTAGACGGGCCGTCTAGATCTAGACTACCCGGCTAGGACCATGGTTTTTTTTAGTTGGAAAAAGGGTGTTTTGTGGGGTAAATTGGTTGTTGTTGACGGTTGAAAAAGGGGTGTTTTGGTGGGGTAAATTGGTTGTTGTTGGAGGTTGATTTTTTTTTGTGTAATTTGAGATTTTTAAAAAG
This sequence comes from Scalesia atractyloides, assembly GCA_947069175.1. NCBI lineage: Eukaryota > Viridiplantae > Streptophyta > Magnoliopsida > Asterales > Asteraceae > Scalesia > Scalesia atractyloides. The sequence continues at coordinate 74,200,538 of CAMTDV010000008.1, forward strand.
TTTTGTTTATCGTATAAAAATAAGTTAGCGTCTTCGATCGTTTAAATATTTAACTGTTTTTACATTGTATTTTAAAAATATAATATTTAAATTTAATACTGTTTTCAACATTTTAAGAAGAATGCAAGAAGTATATGTGTGTTTCTGTATTACATTTCAACGTCGATTTAACACAAACAATCATCAAGTAATCGAATAACTGAAAACAAAGTTAAATATAACAGATATAACATATATAACATAACTTTGTACATCCGTAACAATATGTATCTGTACGCTGAATACTAAATACAAAACGTCTATGCATACGAGTTGGAGTCGGGATCTGGCTGCTGCGGCTGCTGCTAATGTGGTGCTCGAGGTGGTGGGAGAGGTATGGGAGGTAACCCGTCTCTCTCTCTCTCTCGTCTATCCTGTAACTCCCGAACCACCCAGCCCATGAGATAAGCCTGTCGACGTCGGCTCGTAAGCGCGTGTATGCTGCACCTCCCGGGGCATGACCTGGAATAACGTGTTGCGGAAATTGGGCGCCCCGTGGGGTGGTGGTGGCGGTGCCGGTGCCGGTCCGTCTAAATCAACCGGAGGCTCCTGGACGACCGCTGCCTCATCTGCCGGCGGATAGACCCGATCGAACTGATCTGGCAGCGGCTCCGGAATCCATGGCTCACCAGCGCGGGTTTTAAACCGCTCGCCTAGCACGCCGAACCTCTTCACCAGCTTCATCCCGCGCAAGGTCTGAAAACCCATCCGCGTCGACGGTATGGTCGGCTGCAAGTGTAGGTTTGTCTCCGGCAGAAGACCCAACGACCGTGCAATCACGGTGACGTACGGCCCGCCGTACAAAAAGCCGCGCTCCTACTGGTGATGGGCGGAGGCGAAGTACTGGGTGAGACCGTGCGCAAGTGCGTATAGCCTCCTGTACAATAGGCAATAGTAGAAAAATAAATCGATGCTCGTACACCACTCACGGCTGTGTCCGCGAGCGGTAATAGACGTAGCGAGCATCCGAGGTAGATACCTGCACATAATATTAGCGAAATACGGAAATTAGTTCATAGCAATAATAATCAAATAATTACCGTAATAAACGTACGTACCTGTACAACGGGTCGAATGTGTGAAATGCTCCCCTTCGCCTTGACATGCTCCCAAGTGTCATGGCCTGCGACCACCTCCCAAAATACCAAAAGAGTGGGTCTATCCACTACCACTAGCCCCTCCGTATAAACATCCGTAGCAATCTCCTCCTGCAGGTATATACCACTATGAATGGAGCGTCATTGAACGCCACACACCGGCAAGCCTAAATGAAACCTCAGGCGGAGGGAGAGGACCATGTGGCTTTGGAGGCGGCTAGTCGACTCGTGGAGGGTGAAACGTGAAGGTCGACAGGAACTCGATGAGCAGCTCCCTATAACTCGGCGTGCCAACCAAGTTATATAGACGGTGCCACGGAGAATCAATGGGAACGAAAAAACACAGTCTCGGCGTCTCACCAATCGCCTTGATCGCATCCCAGTCAACCGCCACGTGCGATCCGACGTGCATCCGGTGTAGCTTCCGGCAAAAACTGGCGGCTTCGGTGTCGGGCGGGAACTCAAGATAGGGGTGGCCGTGTAGCGGATCTGCTGGCGCTGGCAGAGCCCGTCACGGACCATGTGGATGTGGGTCCCCGTGTATCGGTTCTCCGATCTCCTCCATAACTAATCTGCGATTATATTAACAATGTAACACAAATACAAACAATAAACCAAATAATAGCAATAAACACAAATAATAACAATAAACCAAAAAGTATATATGTTAAACAAAAGAAAAAAATAAATTCTGGTCGTCTACAGGGTCGTCTAGGGGTAGACGCCGTCTTGTTCATAAAAAACCCAAATAATTCATAAGAACAGCACCTAAACCTAAAAATTTATCAAATTCAAACACAATCTACGGTCTTAATGCATAATACAGTAAAGATTATTGAAGTATAGATGAAAATACGTACCAGAGATGCTTGATTTGGCAAAAAAATACGGTCCAAATGCGGTGAAAAGATGAATATACGTATGTGTGTGTTAGGTTGTGGTCTTATGTGGCTGGTCGTCTAGGATGGCCAATCATATATGAGGCATAGACAGGTCGTCTAGCCATAGATGACTAGTATGGAATATTTGTTGAATTACCACTTTACCCCTGAATTGCCACCCGTAAAATGGTAATTAACCACCTGAGTCTTTTACAGCTCAGCGTGGTTAATTACCATTTTACCCCTGAATTAAGCCTAGACGGGTGGCAATTCATGGGTAAAATGGTAATTCGATGTAGACGTCTCGTACAGACCTAGACGTCTCGTCTAGGGAAATGATGAATTACCATTTTACCCCTGAATTGCCACCCATCTAGGCTTAATTCAGTGGTAAAATGGTAATTAACCACGCTGAGCTGTTAAAGACTGAGGTGGTTAATTACCATTTTACCCCTAAATTAAGCCTAGACGGGTGGCAATTCAGAGTAAAGTGGTAATTCAACAGTTCCCTTTAAAATTCAAAAAAAAAAAATGCCAGTTTCAAAGTTGCCGCTCAAATGGTACGCAACGTCTAGGTCTAGACGGGCCGTCTAACTCGACAATATTACCTTTTTGCCCCTGAGATAAGCCTAGACGGAGTGCAATCCAGGGTAAAAAGGTCCTCTAAAAATAAAAAGACTGGTCGTCTAGGTCTAGACAAGTCGTATATGACAATTTTTTTTTGTATTTTCCTTTTACATAGAAATCATATTAATCGTGAATAAACTTATCAAATTTCATATTAATTATATAAAATCCTATTAATTATACAAAAAATGTTATTAATCGTATAAAAAAACTTTGTTTTAATTATTAAAAATCGTATTAATTATTCAAAAAGTCGTATTAAATTACAAAAAATCATATAAGTATACAAAAAATCGTATTAGATGTACAAAAACCCTCATTCCTCCGATTCACTTTCGACGTAATTAATACTCGGGTTTGGATTTGGTGGGGGATTCATTATCAACGTATACCATTCTAAACGGGGCGTGTACATGTATAGCCATTGTTCAGCAGCGGCGCTTCGGTAGGTCAACTATAGGCCGTTTACTGTCGGCATTGGAAACTGGCCTTCCAGCTTAATATGTATGAAGTGGTTGTTATTAACATGTGCAATCGTTATCGTTCGTGGTTCTCGATCCGTCGGAGGATCATTATCGGGAAGAAGTTGGAACAATCATCGATGCTTAACAGGTGAACCACGATACCGTACCTTTGTGCGATAAGAAGCCCTGCGTGGGGGAAGTCCATCCAGTGAGTGGGGGGACAACGCTCCACTGAATCCCAGATTAGGCTCTGATGATGCGTGTAAAAGTATCCTTCCTCCATGCTTCAAATACTGGCGCCTAGATCGATGTGTTATGATCCATTTCCTGTAGAAGGTCTTTTCGAATGTGGCTCCACGCACTTTCTCCCATACCCAAGCCCACAGCCACATACCGAAACCCACAATGACCGTCTGGCCTCACATCTTGTATGCACGAGATATACGGGTGAAACAATGTCGGAAGGAGAGGCTTAAACCGTTTGATTGTTGACACATACTCGTCGCCCACTATCAACGGAAAACCATTATCGTCTCGAATCTTTCTTTGTTTAGAACTCGTTGAATGGCTTCATCACGCTTTGGGTTTTTACGACTTGATGACCGACTGTTGAGTGGCCTGCGATGGAACGTACGAGCTATGGTAGGGGTCATCGTATGTACTTTGTTGGGAACCCTAGGATGGAATGTACGAGCTATGGAGGGGGCGTCGTCAAACCGAAGTTGTGCTTGCTTTGTTGTTGGTCGTCCACGAGTATTTTGTTAGACAACCGGTGGTTTCTTGGTGGATTTGGTTGGGGTCAACACCGCTTTAATCTTTCCCAGCAAGCTTTTATTCTGAGCAGGGGGTGTGACTCTAACTGTTGCCGAACAATGTTCAGCTCTTCTACCACGCCAACGTCATCAAATGTCAATTTACATGGTTAAAAAAATGCACGGTTAAAGTCACATGATACGGAAAAGTAAAACACACATCGCTTCACGTTTAGCAAGTATTACCTGCACACACGTACTTTTCCAAAGCCTGCAAGCACACGGCAACCCACAGCGGTACCACATCTGACATCCACAAGATGAATGCAAGCGTTGCAAGACGTCTAGTTTCCTAAGTAGCTCTCCACTCAACAAGTCAAGCGCTATATGGGAAAATTTTCCACGTAGGTGGTCAAATAACGGGTTTTTGTGGTGGTTCATTATTTTTTCAATGCTTTTTTGAAAGCTCCTCCTTATTTCACCGTATTGTGTTTCAACTATATCCTTGACACAACCTACTATACGGTCCAATGAGCTCTTATCTTGGACGTATCTCTTTAAATTCGCGTGTTGACTCTCAACTCTGTTTGTGGTAAGCTGCCCAAAGTTGCGACTCTAATCAGTCCACGCAAAGATGAACATTTCCTCGTAGTCTTTCAGCCAGTTATCATACACGTACGTAAACACCCCTAAAAAGTATCAATAATTAGTTAAATGTACATAGGTAGGTCACATTTTATTACAAAAACTTACTTGAACGTTTGCACTCCACAAGTCACTTTTGCAGGTTGCGCAAGTTGTACTCGTATATGGGTATTGATGGAGACTCACACAATCTCCCCCAGGATGACAAAAATTTTTGCTAGTCTTCTTCCGTGAATGCGCTCTTGCAGTGCTTACAAATGTTCTGTTGTATGTGAAACCTGCAGAGATATCGAGAGGCATTTGGAAAAACTTTAGCACATGCGTTAATTAGGGCCATGTCTCTATCCGTTACAATCACACGTGGCTCCATACATTCGTCCAACATTGACCTGATCCTCTCAAGCACCCATACAAAGTTATCACTACGTTCTTTGCAGATAATAGCATGCGCGATACACAATGAATAGTTGGTGGGCGTCATACCAACTATCTGGATAAATGGCATATTGTATACGTTCGTCTTGTACGTGGAGTCGATCAGCAAAACGTGCGGGAACGCATGCCACATTTCACTCGAGTAGGGATGAACAAAGATCTCTGTAACGACCTCTTTTTCGGGTTCCTCCCGTGTCTCGTAAATAAATTCGTTTGTAATAAGAATGTTTTCTAGCGACTGCATGGGAGTCAGTCCGTATCTTTGTTCGGCCCTAATCTTCTGACTGCATTTTGAACGTCTTTCTGAACATGGAAACTTTCGGGAAACTGCTTCCTTATCGTTTGAAAAATTCTGCGCGACTCCACGTTTTGAGCTGTCAACTGCTCGATCAATCTGTATTCGTCAGGAGTAAACCTTCGCACAAACGCGTGGCCTGACAGGTCCTCACAGAGTTCGTGGGTATGTTTAGTCTTTCCCCCTTTTATCCCCCATGTTTCATACGGATGGTCTCACACAGCCACCAGGTAAAACGGGTAACCGGTTTTCTTGCTTCCAGTTTTTCTAACCGTTGCTGTAGTATGGTGCTTACCACCATGGTCACATTCAAGCCATACCCTCCCGGTCCTTCCACCAATTTTCTTTGATCGTCGGGTCACAATAACGAAACCATCCGCTTTTGCCGTTTGCTGTGCCCAGTTTTTTAGCTCATCTAGAGAGTTGAAAACCTGTAAAATCGATAGCGTTATACTAGATTTTATGTTTACTCAACTAACCAACATAAATAAATAAGTTTTGATACCATATCTGTGAGGTACGGATTGTCTGCGTATGGGGGTGCCTCACCACCATAACCTCCACCATCAGGATAGACTTCTTGACCGTACAAAGACTATGTTGCATTGTAACTTTCGTAACCGTCTCCTTCGTATCCATCCGGACCCTGTTGTTGCACGTACGAGTATTCACACCCGTATCCATAATCCGGAAACCCATGTTATGAGGATAACATGGTGCATCAACTTGGTACAAGTCGTCCACATGGGATATTTCATCAACGGGAGGAAACTCGTTCAAATCTAGAAACGGTCTATTTTTATTTCCTTGTACTCTTGACACAACCTCCTCTTGCTCGTTAGAATCGGGAACGGCGGTCTCCCCCTAACAACGGTAGCATCATTAGTAAATAATTAAAACAACGAGTAGTTTAAGCTAATAACTGTTACCGGAATGGCTTCGGGCACCCATGACTCGCCAAAATACGGCCCAAAGAAATAGTTGTCGTCCTAGTATGATAACATTTCACCACCTTTGAATGATATCACATGGGGTAATATGAGGCAAAGACGAAGAAGCTGAAAATTCCGATGAAGTGATATCAAATGCTCTACATGGCTCTATTTAACAAAGAAATATATGCCCCGTCTAGGCCTGGATGGGGCGTATCACTTTACTACTTTACTCACCTGAATGCAAACCACTAAAGTCAAAATCAACCTTCAAGACGTGTCGTCTAGGCCTAGACGACCATTCTTGAACAGGTCGTCTTCCGGCTCCATCTAGGTCTAAACGCCTCGTCTGATGTGACTGATTTTACATTGAACGAGGGCAGGAATGTGGTCGGAGAAAGGAAACGCCCCGTCTAGGTCTAGACGACCCGTCTTAAGAGTGTGAAAATAGGCAGATGGGTGTGTGAATATGTAGACCCCAAACATAATAAGGTGAACAACATAAACCTTTAGACAAATTTGTAGACATTCAAATCTTGTACTTTCCACCTTTACACAAATTTGTAGCTGTATACTTCCATGTACGTTTTATTTTCGAATAGTGACTCAAAAGGTGTATCGTGCCTCGTCTCAAGGTGTTGCGAGAGCAGTGGCAGATCCAAAAACTTTTTTCAGTTGGTTCGTTGATAGATTCTCACTAACTTTTTCAAATCATACAAGGTTCTCACTATTTTTCCTATTTTTTTCCAATCCAAGTGAGTTCATGTGAATCCACAAAACAGTGCTGGATCCGTCACTGTGCGAGAGTATGACAAAAAAAAAGTTTCATTCTTCCAACTCCAAGATATTTATTTCCAAGGCTATTGCGTACCTACACACAATCAAGGTTTTACATATTGGTTACAAGCAGATGAACCATAAGCATACCCAATTACGAATTTTGAACTTCAAATGCACCAACTTACCGAAAATCCCATGAACCGATCAATAGAGATAATCTAAGTAAATGGAATGGTTGGTGTGGATGAGAATACGAAACCAAAATCGAAAGCAGATCAACCTAGCGATGTAGTCTCAAACGCTCATAAAAGACTCCGGGTTACATCAAAATCTGAAAGGAATACTGCAGCCATAATAAAAAAATCAATGACAAATATTAAATACAAACCAAATATAAGAATTAATTCACCAAAATATGATTATATTATTGAAGTATAACAATATTAAGGAAGGATGGCCAGGTTTAATCTCAAGGGGTGGAAGGTGGAGATTTATAAAAGTTGAAGGATCATTTAGTTTAGTTTAAATGTTTTCTGAATTGTTTAATTAGTAGTATTTATCTGGGGTTAATGTTTAGATAAGGTTAATTAGTTTTTAGTAGGATTATAATTTATAGCTTGTAGACAAAGTAATTAGCAGTATAAACAGGAGATCCTTTATATTTGATTTTTACGTATGAATAATAAGAAGTAATTATTCCAGAAAGTTTTGTTCTGTTCGTGAGTTGCATCTGATAGAAGGCCACCTTGTAAACTCTACATATATCTCCAAATCCCATGTATAAACTTACTATAAGAATAATCAACTTTCCTATTCTTTACTTTTTTTCTGTAACTTGTTCTTTCCTAGGTTTTGTCCCATCGTGTTATTTTTGTCAACTATAAGCTCTCCAGTCTTGTTAAACATATGTAACAGATCAAACCTTTAAATGTAGAATCCATCCTACACACCGATCATTACCATCCATTTTAATTACTTGACCCAAATCAAACGAATATTTCAAGTTTCACTTGCAATTTGGTAGAGCTATAGAAGCACTTTGACTTATAGAACCAAACGACATCGGTTAGTCTTTAGTATGCCAAAAGCTCAACACGGAAAAAACACATTGAACCAGTGACTCCGTCAACAACGGAGGCATACGGCGATGCTGTTGTTCTCGCACTAGTAACAATCGCGACATATATCGCTATAACTATTTGGACTGGTTGGTGATGATTATGTTATTTCTCTTTGACTTATTTTGAAGTTTAGGATAATGCTTAAGGATTGTTAGTAATTACACTTAATTAATATATATACTTTGATTTTTTTGATTTATTTTCTTAGTATTGTTAGGTCCTATCAGGTCGAGTCAGTGTTAGATAATTCAATTCCCCGACTATAAAACCACACTTAATGTGCATGTTAACGACATACTTCCTATAAGTCGAGAGAATATCAAACATTTTTATAATAAACAACATTTTAAAAGTAAACAACAAATTCAAATTGGTGTCCAATTGCTATTCGATGACACAAAGACCGCTGAAGTAAAATACTTCCAATTTTTCATATGGATACCACATCATCAATCCATTTTATTGATAGCAAGTCACCATCATCCATGTTTAATCCTGAAAGGTTACGTAATAACCAACAAATAAATTTAAGCTAATAATAAAAGTCTTAAACCACAATTTTAACTAAAGTGCAATAATAATAAACTTTTCTACGATTCTGTGTAACTCTCTATTGTCAAAACCAGTCCTCATATTGTGTTTACATCTTTATACCTTTCTCGTATTAAGCTATATGTTTTCATCATCTAAACTACTGAAGCAATGTTTGACTATGTTCTTTTCAAAAACACATAGAACAAAGCAAACAAACAACAACAATACACACAAAGACACACCTTCACACAAACCACACGTGCGCTAATGTTACATTGGAGAAAGACAAATATACGGTGGAAAGCCCCTCATCGACAAACAAACAAACCTCCAAAAAACAATGTCAACCCAAAATACAAACAAAAAGTTAAGAATTAACAAATTCACAACTCAGAAACAAACATGATCTACACAACGGATGGCCAGAGAATTTCGCACATGCAGGAGATTCAGGGTTATAAAAGGGTTTTATGGAGAGAAGATGCCAGGTACGTATACACACACGCGTCTCAGTCAAGAAGCATTGCAACCAAAAAAAGCAAAACATAAAAAATGACAGAAGCATGATATACCATAAAAGCACAAGTTACAACCCACCGGAGCTGAAACTTGTTGCAAATCAAACAAAAGTCATGGTTCGAAATCAATAATTAAATTAACTTCATATTTAATCCAGCAGAGATAGAAATATAATAATGTATGTACCTATTGAAAAGCGAATTCGAGATGATGAGATCCGACGATGTTGCTCTTGATGCCTTGAAGTCCAAAACGAACAAAGCACATTGTTTTTCACCTCTGATCTCGTGTTCGGATTTGTTTAAATAACCTTTGTTTTTCTAGTTCCACAGTTAATGTTGTTCATAGAGTTTGATGAAATTGTTCTAGACCCCGTAAACTTCAAGTGATCCTTCTCTACTCCTATTTTGTTATTTTGACATGAACAGAGAAAGACAAATATGTGAGTTGAGTAGGTGGAAAACTCTATTCACTTGGTATTTGGACTTGAAAAAGTCAATTTCAATGGGAGTGGTACAACGGATGGCCCATGCACTTAAAAATAATCATCTCTTCAATATACTCTATTGTCTACATCCCTTGTCTTTTATAACTGTTTAACATTCTCCTTTAAGTTTTCAAGGGCATTTGACTCGATTAAGAGTTCTTGATTTGACTTTAAGCTAAGCAAATAAGCAATTTTTGACCTGATACCTGAGCTAGGTTGGGTACCCTAAACTTGATCTTTTATAGCTTTGGAGATAATATCAGATGGCTTCTCATATCCCAAATGCTTATTTTTCTTAAAAAAATGCTGCTATCAATCATGTTATTTAAAATGAGCTCAAGAACATAAGAGTTTCTTTAACTAAAATTTATAAAGTTACCTTAAGTGATGCTAAACTCAGTCCATCAGATATTCCTTTGCATGATTGTAGCAGGTCAAGAAGGTCTATGCTATGAGCCTGAACTTTTGTAAAGAATGAGTTAACCTAAACAGGTCATTAACCTATGAACGAAACTATAAAATTCAAACTTTGTAGGGCAAGTTATAACAACATACCATGTAAACTTTACTCATTAACGGATGAGAATCTTTAAGAACCTTCCTGAGTTCACCAACACAGTGATGCACGGTTGCCAAGTCCTTTTGTAGTGATTGATCCAAAGCCACATCAGCATCAACAAAAGACTCAAGTATTGGCTTAATCAACTCTAGTACTTCTTCAATGACGAGATAGCACTTTTCAACAATCTCACAAAATGTGGGGCTAGCTGACTTCTAAGTTTCAACTACTTGTATTCCTAGCAATTAAGTGCAACCATTAAAAACATGTCACAAGACTATACTGAATCAAAATAACTTTTTTACATATGTCAAACTTATTTCAGTATCAAGCTCAACCAAGAAATATTAATGGCATATGGTTAAGTTGTTAAGGTACATACTCATACAACCATGAAGCAAAACCTAAAGAAGATGAAAGCCAAGAGTTGACCTAAAAAGTCAACTTCCAAACCAGTTCCATTTTCAGATACCTGCAAATTTTGATCTGATCATATTCAAGACTACTCTTATTTTAAAAAAAATCATTTTTAAATTTGCATATGACCGAAAAAGCAATGTTAACTTTTCTAAGCATGTAGAATTTTAGAAAACATTAATTAAAATAAACTAAATTACCTGTATCAAAATCAACTAACGTGAACATTTAATTGAAAATCAACAATCTCGTGCACCTCGCCTTGCCTGTATTCATACTTCTGCCATTCAGAACATAAAGTCAATTAGAGAATGTGAACTAAATTTTGTAATTTCTTTCAACAAACAAATTTAGAGAAGTAATTTTTAGGATAATTACACTAAAAGATATTAAAATGTAATTTATAGTTATTTTTAAACAAATAGTATCTTTAACAACTGAACCTACATGCATGAGTTCACGACAAAAGCATTTTGCATAATGTAATTGAAGAATGATTAGTTTGATACATTGTTTAAGAAACATGTTTGATCTAGTAGACCTCACAAAAGAACAGAAGATTAGAAAGCCAAAATAATCTATAACATCTGATCACAAATAACAGTGCTTTGAAGATATGCTCCTCCCAAAGACAATGACTCAACAACTGCTGCTCTAAAGTCTGTCAAAGCTAAAGTCTGCTTACAAGAACTGTTGAAGACTTAAGTCTGTTGATACAAAGGTCTGCCCAAGAGAAACTCAACTAATGAAGATAAAGACTGTTGAAGATAAAGTCTGCTGGAACAACAGAGGTTAAAGCTCAACAGAGATTTCTTCAACAGATGTTTATCAATAGAGTTTACTTCCATTTTCAATGTAACAGGCCATAGCAAATGTTAGGAGTTTGTTAGACTGATAGATGTCACTGTCAAGGTAACGTCAGCTTAGATTCCTCAGAGGTTTCATTTGTACTATAAATAGAACAGTGCCTGTACTGTTCTATTCTTCACTTTCCTTTGACATTTTTGTACGAACAAATTAGAGTGATCGGGCTGAGGGGGAGTTTGTAATATCTTCATGCATACGTAAATCATATTTATAAAAGCATGTTGATAAAACAGTTTCTTCATTGTTGTGATTCAAAATTTTGTTATTCCGCTACATTAATCATCTCTGTTTTACAATCTTTCACTATTTCATCTTAAACTTTCACAACAATCAAAATCAGATCCTAACAATTGGTATCAGAGCTTGGTCAATCAAATTCGATTTAAAAATCAATTTGATATAAACAGATCAGCTCCTATTACTGATATCATTTGTTCGTTGAATTGAGAATAGAGTAAAAGTTTATTTACGTTCAAAAGTATTTTAAACAAAAAACCTGTTTGTAAACAATAAAAAATGTCACAAAACACTGGGTGTGACATTGGGTGCTAGAAATTGGTTATCTTCGGACCACATGTTCCGATGGTGCCGAGTGCCGAAGACCCCAAGGTTCGAGTACCAAGGAAGTTTGAAAACTACTATGAGCAAGATTTTCAGAAAATCGAGCTAGATGCAAAGGCATTTAGTATCGTTGCTAAGGCTTTGCCGAATAATATCTATGTTGGCCTGTTGCATAACAACAATGCTAAAGAGTTGTAGGATGCTTTGAAAGAGCAGCTTGGAGGTACAGAGGAAGTTATTGAAAACAACATAGAAGTTTTAAACCAACAATATGAAGCATTCTGTCATATTAAAGGAGAATCATTAACTCAACAATTTGAGAGGTTTAGTTGTCTAATAAGTGAGCTAAAACTGGTAAATGTTACTTATGCTAATTCAACCTTGAATAGCTGATTTCTAAGATCACTACCAAATAAATGGGACACTATTGCTTTTATAACAAGAAACTCTGTTGGGTTCAAAGAGATGAGTTTGACTCAGCTTCATGGTAGGCTCTTAACTTATGAAACAGAGCTTAACCAAAAAAAGAAGCTTCAAGAGTTAGGAAAAGTTGCTGATGACTATGCTTTTGTATTGGCATAACTTCTGGCGGAGGATTTAACTCTGACCCTTACTCACCCAATTATGCTTTTGTAGCTAATGGGGAAAACCAAGTTTCTGACAACTTATCTTTTGAGTTAAATGATCTTCAACATTTTGACCCCATTGATTTGGAAGAAATTGACATATTGCATCAACTTGCTCTACCAAGTGTTAGAACTAGCAAATTTTACAAAAGAATTGGTAGAAAATTTCCAGGATTAAAAGTTGGGTTGGATAAATCTAAAATCAAGTGTTACAAGTGTAAAATGTTAGGTAATTTTGCTAGAGAGTGCAGGAGCCAAACTGGTGGTCCTATTGTCACGCATCCAAGTCTTAGACCTAAATACACTCAAAACACTGTCCATGATTCCCAATATACCCCTGCTCCACATATGCAAAACACTTCTCATTTTGCACACCCTACAACCACTATTCCAGTTTAGTATGTTCAAACCGCTGTTCCTCAAATACAGTATGTTCAAACCCTAGTCCCTTAGGTTCAAGTGCAACCTGCACCACAAGCTACACAAACTTCTGCCCCTGCAGAAACCAGTCAACAGAGCTTCTTCACGCAAGGCTTTGTTGATTGGAGCAACTTACCTGAAGAACTTATAGATGAAAAGTTTGCTCTAATGACCACCTTTGAAAAGAAAAATGATGAATTCTATTTTATGGCATTAGAGGCAATATTGGAAGGAGTAGAGTCTAAGGAAGTGGTGTCCAATTCTGATGAGGTTTGTGAAAATGTTAAAATAGATGTTTCAGAAGAAAAGGTTGGTGAAGAAGTTATGAATCCTCTGTCAGACCCATGGGAATCTAGTGTTTGTGAAGAAGAATGTGATTGTGTCATGATGGCTGCTACTAAGGCACCTCAAGTCCTTAAATACTGATGTTCTCACAAATGTATCATTGCTTTTGCTAAGATTAAAGAGGTGAATGAAAATCTTAGAACTAAGATCTTAGATGATGAAATTCAGTTTGAAAAACTTGTTAAAGAGTTGAAATCAAAACTGATTGAAAAAGATATTGAAATCAACAGTCTCAAACATGAATTAAGCATAATCAAGTATCAACTCCAAACTATGATAAAAAAAAATATCAAAGTTGTAAAAGGAGCTTAAATCTACCCAGATCACATGTGAAAAATGGGTAGATTCCTACAAAGGTTATGAGTTGATGTTAGAAAAACAGATCAAAAGCAATGTAAAATTTGACATAGGTTTTCGCAAAAATGACCAACTTTCTCAAAACACTGCTGTAAATGATTCTGGTTTAGTTGAAATCATTCCTACAAACCTAGCTGGTCAAGAATTAAAATCACTGAACCAAATGGAAATAAAATTGTTTTGGAAAGACCTGAATGATCGTCAACCTTTGAGAAAATTGAAAAATACCAATTCAAACCAACATGGTTAGGTGAATATGACATTCTTGAAAATTTTAAGCCAATTGATTTCTCAACCATTAAAGGTGTAAAAGCACCTAAAGTAAAAAATCATTCCTTTGAAAGACCTTTCAGCAGATGTTATAACATCTATTGACAAAAAGGCAGAAAAAGGGAAGAAGAGAGAAAAAATAACCAACTTGTTTTGTGACTTTTGTGAAAAGAAAAACCATGTCACTAAAGACTGTTTTCACTTAAACGCATATGACATAAACAAGACAAGTGGATTGTTGCTGCACCTTATTGTACTATATGTGGGAAGAAAAATCACAAAACTCAAGAGTGTGTTTATCTCAAAAATTTTGATGTCAAGAAAAATAAGTATAAATCTAAAATATTTGAGAGTCCACAGGCTAGTATTCAAAGAGGAAAGTCCAAACAGACCTTTGTCCAAGTCCAAACATCTGTTACCAAACAACAGAATGTGACATCTGTTTCCAGATAGGTTCAGGTAACAGATGCACCACTAGTAAACAAATTTCCTAGAGGATATGGCCAACCACCTTATAAAAGTGTGCCACTTGGTTATGAGATCTACAAAAGACCTTCAAAACCAAGAGTTAACAAGCATCCTTATGCTTATAACCACTTGATAGGAGATGGTTCACAACAGATGTTTCAAAAATATGTTCAAAACACTGACCATTCTCATGGACTTGAGGCTGGAATGTCTATGACCCCATCCAAAGCCATTTTGGATTTGGACACTCTCAAAACTAATATGTTACTGATGTGCAAGGAGCTTCTGCTTGTCTTGATAGTTTATGGTATGTAGATAGTGGAGGCTCCAGGCACATGACAGGATGTAGAGCTCTTCTCAAAGATTTTCTAGCACATGGAGGGGGTGATATATCCATTGGTAACAACTCAAAGGGGAAAGTGTTAGGGTCAGGGACAGTCCAAGCAGGGAAACTCAAGTCTGAAAATGTCAATCTTATAGACAACTTAAAATTAATCCCCTTAGTGTGTCTCAAATGAGTGATAAAGGCTATGGGTTTTTCTTCACTATGGAAAATTGTAAGATTGTGGTGTCAGATGTGGTGAAAAAGATTGAAACAATCATAGCTGAGAGCAAAGCACAACTTATTGCTCATAGGAGTCGCAATGTGTATGTGGTAGATATGTTAAAGGATAATCCAATGTCTAATGCATGTCTGTTCTCAATTGCTTCTAACAAAGAGACAGAACTATGGCATAGAAGACTTGGTCACGCAAATCTCAAAACTATCACCACACTCTGAAAACAAGGTCTGGTAAGGGGCCTCCCTCCAAAACAATTCACTTGTGATGATCATTGTGTTTCCTGTCTAAAAGGTAAACAACATAAATGTCACACCCTCAAATTCCCCATGCGGGGTTTTACCGCGAGGCGCGTGACAAACCAGGATCATCGACACATGACCATATAGATTGACCTCAGTATGAATAAAACCAAGTTTTGACGCTGAATTAAATAAGGTTGCGGAAGCGTAACAAAGTTTGAAAACATAATTTGTAGCGTCAACACAAACGCTAAACCAACATAGTGAACTGTAAATAATGCAAACTTTAAAAATAGTTTAGAATGTTCATGCGGTGCTGCCTAATCGTGCTTGTGAATCCTTAGCCACCTAAGAAAACATGCAAAGAAACAAGTGTCAACATAATTGATGAGTGAGTTCACAGGTTTTAGTTTGTTATGGTTGTTTCCCAAACGGGCCACTGTTCAGACCCAAACCAGGGTGTAATAAATGTTTTCCCCTGATTCTATCCGGAATCAGAAATGTATATGTTACCCTTGATCCAAACCCGTATAAAGAACCCCAAATTGATTTCTAAGTTCATGTTATATTTGTAAGTAGCTAGCTTAGATTATGTCACTAAAGAGTCCGAACCGAAGCTAACGTTGTTGCCCCTGAAGGTTTCAGGCTATCACCAACCATGACTATGTTAGGCAAATTCAACACCCGTTAGACCTTTACCGGTCTGGCTAGCGCGACTAGCTCGGATGGGACTTGTTGGGCCCAGTAGTACTACCATAAACTTCCTCGCAAAGATCCATTACTAACGGCTCGTAAAGTTGGGAGGGGACTTGGAGTGATATGCTACTTTATGATCAAAACCGTATAACATAACTCAAATCAATTTCGAAAATATATGCATGTTACTAAACCGTAACATGTTGTTGTAAGTTTATCAAAATAGCGCTACTATACCATAGCAAGCACATGTTTTCTCCCCCTGTATTTAAAACCATTTAAAAGTAGGGGCCGTGAACTCACCTTAATTTGCTCGGTAGAATTCAAAAGCAAGGGTTGTGTCCGGTCAATCGCTTCCTAGAACGATTACCCCTTTTGATTAGTTTTAATGTTAACGCATGTTTATTCACACAATAACACTTAGCACATTTTCTTAGTTAAGCACATATTCATGACATATCATACAGTTGCAAACACAAATCAAACATGCAAACACCAAGCAACGAGCAAACAAGATGTTTTCATAAGCAGATTCACCATTTATACACATCAGTTATATTCCCAACATTTTAGCTGTGTTTAGGGATTTTTATAAAATAGTTACAGGTCACCAAAAATTACCAAACAATTTCACGATGTGTTAAAAGGTTCCTGTATGTTTGTGTAAATTTTCAAGGTCTAATTCTTGACAGATGTTACGTACAAATTCGTACAATGGACAGTGGTCTGAATTTTGTCGATTCTGCCCCTGTCAACTAAAGAGTCGATTCCAGTTGGAGATTCGTAAAGACACCTAAGACCTTCCACTATATAAATTTCATAAGCTAATAACAACTATTAACCCAGATATGACGAAGAACATACAACACAATTTCTGCAGAAAATTCTTAGCTATGAGCACTGAAACGAAATAAATATTTCACTGAACAAACAAGGTCCAAAATTTTTGAAACTAGCGGTGCTCGAATTGTACTTCAGAGTGGTTCATTTTAGGCTTTAGAAAATCACATTTTCGTTACGTTTTGACCCATTTACAGCCCACTGAAGTCGGTTGTAAACATCCAACAGCCTTCTGTTTTCAGCTTTTAACCTTTCAACGCACGTTTTGATGACTTCGTTAACATGTGTAGCGATCACACAACCTAACTACTCAAGTTTCTAACAGTCCTCTTACATATTTACCATAACACCTACCCATAATAATTAGTCTTCAACAAAACATGAGTTTTATTAACCCTTAACCCGTATTACTACCCTGCGTGCGTAACCGACAAGTAACCTGAACCCACCTAGTGCTATACTCACGAAACAGTTAAGAAACTACCAATATCATCACATAACAATCACAACATACCTATTTTTCTATGCACAAGAACACGTATCAAGATCACGCATCGACAAGTAACACATTACCGGATCAAGTAGTCACCCACAATCATACCCTTTTTACGTAACGTATTACCCTGATCCTTAGATCACCCTCAACCGTTCTATGCGAAAATCATCTTCAAGTTAAAATTATGTAATGATTTTATATTGAATAGGATACCTTGACGATAACTGATTGAAACCGGAATGGAGAGTAGCCGAGAGAGTGCTGGTGAGTTGTGATAGTGTCGCGGTCGCCGGTGGAGGGGGTGGTCTGCCGCGTCTGCCGTCGAGAGGTAAGGTGTGAATGATGAGATGTGTGTTTTTTTTTACTAACCCTACATGCATACGTATATACATGTGGGCGGTTGAGAGATGGGCCGCAAAGCGCGGGGAGGGTGATGGGTTGGGTAGTTTGTTAATATTGTTATATTATTATTATTATTATAATTATTATAATTATTATTATTATTATTATTATTATTATTATTATTATTATTATTATTATTATTATTATTATTATTATAACATCTTAACCTCGTTGGGTAAATAAATATCACGGTACTAAATGTCGTAACTTATGTATTGACTAAATGTCATAAACAACATAGCAAACGCTAACCTGGTTGATCGGGTTGTTACATTATCCCCATGTTGAAAGGATTTTTGTCTCGAAAATTGAATGTAAGCCACTTCACGAACAGTGGAGTAATAAGCTTCCTGTTATAGTGCCATGCCTTGCGGAGTAGTAAGTAAACATCCCAAGTAAACATCCCGGTTTGTCACACTATCCCCCTGTTCAGGAAACTTCGTCCCGAAGTTTAGTTAGCACCATTCGTGCTACGTGTTTCAAAGAGTTGGGGTACTTAGCTTTCATCTAGTCCTCTCGTTCCCACGTGAACTCCGGTCCACACCGAGAGTTCCAACGAACCTTGACGATTGAAATTTTATTGTGCCTCCGTATCTTGACCTCACGGTGCATGATTTCGATTGGTTCTTCCACGAACCTCAGTTTTTCGTCCAGTTGGATCTCATCCAAAGGCACAATTAAGTTTTCATCTGACAAACTCTTTTCAGATTTGAGACATGAAATACGTTATGAACCCCACTGAGTTTGTCAGGAAGGTTTAATAGATAAGCCACTGGACCCATTCTCTTCGTGATTTCAAATGGTCCAATGTAGCATGGATTTAGCTTTCCCCGTTTCCCAAAACGGATAACACCCTTCCAGGGTGAGACTTTGAGTAGAACCCTATCGCCTACTTGGAACTCCAAAGGTTTACGTCGTTGGTCAGCATAGCTTTTTTGACGGTCACGAGCTGTTGCCATTCTGTTTCTAATCTGAATAATTTTCTCTGTTGCTTCAAGTACTAGCTCGGTCCAGTTAGTTGACTATCATCGACTTTCGCCCAACAGACAGGTGATCGACATTTTCTTCCGTACAGTGCCTCAATAGGTGCTGCCTGTATGCTGGTGTGATAGCTATTGTTATATGAGCATTCTACCAATGGTAGATGAGTTTCCCAGCTATTCCCGAAGTCAATAGCACACGCTCGAAGCATGTCTTTGAGTGTTTGAATCGTGCGTTCACTCTAGCCATCTGTTTGGGGATGATAGGTAGTGCTCATATCCAAGCGCGTGCCCAATGCTTTTTGTAATGATTGCCAGAAATGTGAAGTGAATCGAGCATCTCGATCCGATATGATTGAAGTCGGTACCCCATGCCCGGAGACCACTTCCTTGATGTATAGCTGGGTTAGTTTCTCCATTTTGTCTGTTTCCTTAATCGCAAGGAAATGAGCTGATTTCGTTAGACGATCTACGATCACCCAGATGGTATCGTATCCGCCTCGTGTTCTAGGGAGTTTAGTTATCAAATCCATGGTGATTTGTTCCCACTTCCACATTGGGATCTCCGGTTGCTGTAGTAACCCTGAAGGCTTTTGATATTCAACTTTCACCTTCGCACATGTTAGGCATTTGTTGACATAGGTTGTGATTTCAGCCTTCATGTTGGGCACCAGTAAGTTGTTTTACGATCCTGATACATATTGTCCTAACCCGGATGAACAGAGTACTTGGATTTGTGGGCTTCATCCATTATGAGTTCCCTCAAATTCCCGTAGAGGGGAACCCATATCCGATTAAGAAAGTAACGAGTTCCATCTGATTTAGTTTCCCAATCACACTCCATCTTGCGTAATTTCTCAGCTTTCAGATTTTCGGGTTTAACTGCCTCCAACTGAGCGTTGCGAATTTGTTCGGGTAAGTTAGAGTGTATCGTGAGTTGTAAGGACCAAACCCGTCGGGGCTTCTCGTGTTCCTTTCTACTGAGAGTGTCGACTACCACATTAGCATATCCCGGATGGTACTGGATGGCACATTCATAGTCATTTAAAAGTTCGAGCCAGCGACGCTGCCGCATGTTCAACTCTTTTTGATCAAAAATGTGTTGAAGGTTCGTGTGGTCGGTGTAAACGGTACACTTGGTTCCATAAAGATAGTGCCTCCAAATTTTTAAAGCGAATACCACGGCTCCCAATTCAAGATCGTGTGTCGTGTAATTCTTCTCGTGAACCTTCAGCTGTCGAGATGCATACGCAATGACCCTATCCCGTTGCATGAGGACACACCCCAATCCCTGGATGGAAGCGTCACAATATACTACGAAGTCATCTGTCCCCTCAGGCAAGGACAAGATGGGCACACTGCAAAGTTTTTGCTTCAGCAACTGAAATGCTGCTTCCTTCTTATCACCCCAAATATACTTGGTGCCTTTCTGAATCAGGGTGGTGAGTAGTTGAGCGATCTTAGAAAACCCTTCGATGAGACGATGATAGTAGCCTGCCAAACCCAAATACTGACGAATCTATGTCGGTGTCTTCGGTGCTTCCCAGTTCTTGATAGCCTCTATCTTCAGCTGGATCAACATGAATACCCCGCTCGTTCACTATATGCCCTAGGAACTGAACCTCATGAATCCAGAACTTGCATTTGGAGAACTTGGCATATAGCTTTTCCCGTTGCAGTAACTCCAATAATAACCGCAGATGCTCTTCATGCTCCTCCTTGCTCTTCGGGTAAATTAGTATGTCATCAATGAACACGATGACAAACTTGTCAAGATACGGTTTACACACGCGATTAATGGGATCCATGAATACCGCGGGTGCATTGGAGAGACCAAATGGCATGACCAAGAACTCACAATGGCCATACCGGGTGCGGAATACGGATTTTGAGATGTCTTCCTCTCTAACGCGGAGTTGGTGATAACCTGACCTTAGGTCAATCTTGGAATAATAGCTTGATCTCTGAAGTTGATCAAAAAGATCGTCTATACGCAGCAATGGATATCGATTCTTGATAGTAACCTTGTTAAGCTCCCGATAGTCGATACATATACGAAAGGTTCCATCCGTTTTCTTGACAAAAAGTACCGGAGCTCTCCACGATGATGAGCTGGGACGGATAAAACCTTTATCCAATAGCTCCTGAAGCTGAGTGGATAGTTCTTGTAGTTCCGTCGGCGCTAGACGGTAAGGAGCTCTGGCGATTGGAACCGCATGGTTTGCCAATTGGATTTCGAATTTGACTTGCTATGGGGTGGAAGACCAGGCAAATCTTCAGGAAAAACATCGGGGAAGTCACGTACGATAGGAATGTCCTCGATTTTCCTCTTGCCGGTCGATGGATCTGTGATAAGAGCAAGAATGGCTACCAAAATTTTCTTATGAAGATATTTATGCGCCTGCATAAAGGAAATGATATCCGTGACGACACCACTTCAATCACCCTGAATGGATAGAGTTACTCCACTAGGAAGAGGGATGCGAATAACCTTTTCGTGACAAATTATTTCGGCTTGGTTTTGGACAACCAGTCCATTCCAATTACTACGTCGAAACTACCCAGCGTAGTTGGCATTAGGTTTATGTCAAAAGTGTTACCAGCGAGAGAGAGAGCTGACACCCTTTGAGAATGTGGGTTACTTCTACTGTTTTACCATCGGCTAACTCTATAGTGTAGTTGGTTTCTAGCGACACTAGGACAATACCTAACTGTTTCCTAAATGATTCTGGTATGAAACTTCTATCAGCACCAGAATCAAATATCATATTTGTAAAACAGTTATTCAAAGGAAATTTTCCAGAAACAACATTTGACTTAAGTCGCGCCTCACCTTTGCCTAGCGTGAATGCACGACCTTTAGCCCCGCTGCTGCTACCCGCGTTCCCAGTATTGCCCTGATCCTGGTTTCCAGAACTATTACCCTTGTTCAATTGTGGGGAATCCTTCTTAAAATGATTCGTGCTACCACACTGAAAGCATGACCTTGTAACCCTGACCACTGAGATTGGGACTGATTGTTATTTGACCTCTGCTGAGTATTCACACGGCAATCCTTAGCAAAGTGGCCTATCCGGCCGCATCTTTGACAAGAATTACATTGACGGGTGTGGTATCGAGAGCATTTATTGTAGAAGGACTTTTTGCGCGTATAACCACCCTGACCCTGGGTGTTGTTGTTGGAGTTACCATACTGCTGATTATTAAAGTTGTGGTTGTTGTTATTGAACCGTTTCTACGAGTTCTGCTGGTTTTGACCCAATGATGTTGGCTTTGAGGAATTGTTTTCCCATTTCCTTTTGTTGTCAGATGTGCCCGGAGATGAACCCTTCTTTGGTAGCTTTCCCTGTTCGATGGCCTTATCTGTTAACTTGTGTGCCAGATGCACAACCTGCTGAACTGTGACAGGATTACTGACATCACCATTCCCTGGATTTCAGGGGCCAAACCCTTCAGATATAACTCCACTTGTTTGTGCATCAGCCTAGCCATGTCAGGGCACAGAGAGACCAAATCATAATGCTTCCTGGTGTAGATCTCAATTTCCGATCCCTACATTTCGAGCACCCACAACTCCAGTTCTAACTGATGAACTCGATCCCGAGGACAGTTTCTTGCCGAATCAGTTCCTTAAAGGCATCCCATGTCATAGCGTTTGCTGCCTCTAGACCCGAAGTTGAACTCTGGCGTTCCACCAGCTCAAAGCACCGTCTTCCAAAGTGGAAGCCGCATATTTAACCCGGTTCTCAGGTAGGCAGTTGCACATAGCGAAAACAGATTCTGATTTGTCCAACCGCGGACCAAACCAATAGATCCTTCTTCCCCAGTGAACTTAGTGGGCTTAGCATCCATGAACATCTTGTAGGGGTTTACTCCTATACCTGACAGATTAAAATTCGCCAGAATAAGCTTAGGTAATTAAGTAGGAGAAATATTGATTGCATTAGTAGTTTAGATTGCAGGAATTCTAGAAGAGATTAAAAATTTCTGCCACCCTGCGGATTTTGAGCTTGAACATTCACGTTGTTCAGATAATGAGTAGCAATGGCCTCGGCTTCGTGCTGCTGAATAAGCGCAGTCAGCTCAGCCTGTGTCATGGTAATGTTGCCATGACTGTCATGTGTAGATCGTCCTGCCATTCTGTTTTAGCACCAAAAGAAAGAACACATAAGGTTATGTCACACATTTATCACATAGTTCAACAATTATATGAATTGTGCACACATAAAATTTAAGTAACCACACATTATATAAACTGATATTTAATCGTGGTTATTTTATGTGTTTCCCATAGTTTAGCATTCCGAATCTATGTTAAACATAAGGAATTGTAAGTTTTTAGGATTTTATGACTCAGAATTGCTAGATTATGGTGAAATAGTGCAGGATTTAAAAGGATACGCGAGAATGGATTAGAGTTGGGATAGGAATTAGGGGCGTCGTCGTCCAGAAGCGTTCTACACATTGCAAATGCTGCTTAGGGTGTCGCCTGGCCTGCTTGTCAATGCTCTGCATCATGATGGAGCCGAATATGAAACGCATACAACAGTTTGAATGTTTTAAATAAATACCATGGAAGTAATTCAAAAAGTGAAAGCAATATAAATATCCGAAATAAGCTTCATAATGTCAGAATGTAAAGTCATGCTGAAACGAATAAAAACCGAAACAAGATGTTTAAACAGATTATCTGATAAGTTGAAATAAAACGAAAATAGGATAACTAGATAACGAGTCTTCAGTCATTGATCTCACCATCCCCCATGTTCTCATCTTCGTTAGCCGCTGCCTCTGCAGGTGCCTCCCCTGGTTCCTCCTCCTGGTCCTCACCCTCCCTTGTTTGGTTATTCTACTCCATAGCTATAATACAGTTCTATACCATCTCTGTTCGTTCAGTGAGGTCGATAACCTAATGAGTAAGGGCTACTACCATCTCTTGGAGGTTATCGGCCCGAGTATTGTTGGCCTAAAGCGATCCCTTAAGTTGGTTCACCTCCTTCTTCAGTTTCGTGTTGCTCTCAATTAAGTCATTGATAGCTTCCGCCGCCTCACGCATATTGCGGACTTCCCTGGTCATCTTAGCTACAAACCCAGCGAAAGTTTCCACAAGCGGAAACTTAATCGGTGGAAGTTCGCCAACGACAGGCTGATTAACGCTCGGGAACTCCCCGGGTGTCTTGGGTGGGACCTCTTCATCAGCAATGATCTTAATAATTCAGGGATACCAGCTCCAATCCCCAATGTAGTATCGATCGCGTACGACAAAAGGTGCGTACTTCATTTCCTCTTTCAGTACCTCAGCACGAACTTGTCCCGCAAAATAAGGAGTAGGTTGGGATGAATCGAGTGCATCTGACCTGTCGCTAGATCCGTGAGAGCTAGAGTTAGACATTCCTGTTAAATATGGATATAACATAAGTATGTATCATAGAATCACATTACAAATAGAACAATACACAAATCATATAGTTATGTTGTGTCGTGTTCGTGACTATAGTCTAGGTCTAAATGCAACCTAATTCTCTATAGTCAATGGGGTCTGATACCAATCAGTCACACCCTCAAATTCCACATGCGGGGTTTTACCGCGAGGCGCATGACAAACAAGGATCATCGACACAAGACCATATAGATTGACCTCTGTATGAATAAAACCAAGTTTTGACGCCGAATTAAATAAGGATGCGGAAGCGTAACAAAGTTTGAAAACATATTTTGTAACGCCAACACAAACGCTAAACCAACATAGTGAACTGTAAATAATGCAAACTTTAAAAATAGTTTAGAATGTTCATGCGGTGCTGCCTACTCGTGCTCGTGAATCCTTAGCCACCTAATAAAACATGTAAAGAAACAAGTGTCAACATAATTGATGAGTGAGTTAACAGGTTTTAGTTTATTATGGTTGTTTCCCAAACGGGCCACTGGTTCAGACCCGAACCAGGGTGTAATAAATGTTTCCCCTGATTCTATCCCGAATCAGTAATGTATAAGTTACCCTTGATCCAAACCCGTATCAAGATCCCCGAGTTGATTTCCAAGTTCATGTTATATTTGTAGGTAACTAGACTAGGTTATGTCACCAAAGAGTCCGAACCGAAGCTAACGTTGTTGCCCTTGAAGGTGTCAAGATATCACCAACCATGACTATGTTAGGCAAATTCAACTCTCGTTAGACCTTTACTGATCTGGCTAGCGTGACTAGCTCGGCTGGGGCTTGTTGCACCCAGTAGTACTACCATAAACTTCCTCGATAAAGATCCATTACTAGCGGCTCGTAAAGTTGCGAGGGGACTTAGAGTGATATGCTGCTTTGTGACCAAAAGCGTATAACATAACTCAAATCAATTTCGAAAATATATGCATGTTACTAAATCGTAACACGTTGTTTTAAGTTTATCGAAATAGCGCTACTATACCATAGCAAGCACATGTTTCCTCCCCCTGTATTTAAAACCATTTAAAAGTAGTGGCCGTGAACTTACCTTAATTTCTCGGTAGAATTCAAAAGCAAATAATGAGTCTGGTCAATCGCTTCCTCGAACGATTACCCCTTTTAATTAGTTTTAATGTTGACGTATGTTTATTGCACACAATAACACTTAGCACGTTTTCTCAATTAAGCACATATTCATGACATATCATACAGTTGCAAACACAAATCAAGCATGAATACACCAAGCAACGAGCAAACAGGATGTTTTCATAAGCGAATTCACCATTTATACACATCAGTTAGATTCCCGACATTTCAGCTGTGTTTAGGGATTTTTATAAAATAGTTGCAAGTCACGAAAAATTACCAAAAACTTTCATGACGTGTTAAAAGTTCCTGTATGTTTGTGTAAAATTTTCAAGGTCTAATTCATGACAGATGTTACATACTGATTTGTACAATGGACAGTGGTCAGAATTTTGTCGATTCTGCCACTGTCCACTAAACATTTTGTTTAAAAATCTCAGAGTATCGAAACAAGTCGATTCCAGTTGGAGATTCGTAAAGATACCTAAGACCTTCCACTGTATAAATTTCATAAGCTAATAACAACTATTCACCCAGATATGTCGAAGAACATACAACACAATTTCTGTAGGAAATTGCAACTATGACCACTCAAACGAATAAAATATTTTCACTGACCAAACAAGGTCCAAAAATTTTGAAACCAGCGCGGCTCGAATTATACTTCAAGGAGGTTCATTTTAGTAATTATAAAATTGCATTTTCATTCTGTTTTAACCCGTTTACAGCCCACTGAAGTCGGCTGTAAACATCCACCAGCCTACAGTTTTCAGCTTTTAACCTCTCAACGCATGTTTTAATGACTTCATTAACATCTTTAGCGATCACACAACCTAAATACTCAAGTTTCTAATAGTCCTCTATCGTATATATCATAACACCTACCCGTAATAATTAACCGTCAACAAAACATGAGTTTTATTAACCCTTAACCCGTGTTACTACCCCGTGTGCGTAACCGACAAGTAACCCAAACCCACCTAGTGCTATTCTTACGAAACAGTTAAGAAACTAGCAATATTATCACATAACAATCACAACATACCTATTCTTATATGCACAAGAACACGGATCAAGATCACGCATCGACAAGTAACACATAACCGAATCAAGTAGTCATCCATAATCATACCCTTTTTACCTAACGTATTACCCCGACCCTTAGATCATCCTCAACCGCTCTACACAAAAATCATCTTCAAGTTACAATTATGTAATGATTTTATATTAAACAAGATACCTTGACGATAACTGATCGAAACCGGGACAGAGAGGAGCCGAGAGAGTGTTGGCGAGTTGTGAGAGTGTCGCGGTCACCGATGGAGGGGTTGGTCTGCCGCGTCTACCGTTGAGAGGTAAGATGTGAATGATGAGATGTGTGTTTTTTTAACTAACCCTACATGCATACGTATATACATGTGGGCGGTTGAGAGATGGGCCGCAAAGTGGGGGGTGGGTGATGGGTTGGGTAGTTTGTTATTATTGTTATATTATTATTATTATTATTATTATTTTTTTATAACATCTTAACCTCGTTGCATAATAAATATCACAGCACCAAGTGTCGTAACTATTGTACGTGACTAAATGTCGTAAACAACGTAAACGCTAACCTGATTGATCGGGTTGTTACAATAAAAGTTCATTCAAATATACTCATGAGTCCAAAACCAGTCAGTGTTTACAATTGTTGCTCGAGACATCATAACACTATATGCGACAATATTAAATTAAACAATCCATTTCATTCATTTATCAAAATGTCAAGTACAACACAAATTTAAATACAACGTGAATATAAATAGGCCAGCTTCAACAAAACATATCAAGTAACTTAGCATTCTAGGTGT
The DNA here is from genome assembly GCA_947069175.1 of Scalesia atractyloides. Classification (NCBI taxonomy): domain Eukaryota; kingdom Viridiplantae; phylum Streptophyta; class Magnoliopsida; order Asterales; family Asteraceae; genus Scalesia; species Scalesia atractyloides. Next base: position 74,227,625 of record CAMTDV010000008.1, read on the forward strand.
GTTTCTATGTCATTCCTTCCAATATCCTCAACCTGTAACATGTTAAGAGTATAGTTCAGTACAAAAGTATTGCCGAGTACACAAGTTTAAATATAGCATAAGTAATAAATCCGTTTAAACAAATCCACATCTTAAGCTAGAATAAGAGATTAATGTAAACATGGCATGCGATCTACAAGTCAATAATCAAGTGTCACCACAAAATAGACTAAACTTAACATGACCACAAGAATACGGGCGGTGTGTTACTCCTATAGCGCTATACATGTTAAGGGGAGGGTCGTACAAAGTTAATGATAACTAGTATCACATAAGAATGTTCCAAGTATATAAATCGGGTATCACGTAACTATAGCATGTATGATTGATTGTTTGTGTGATTTTATAAAGTATAAGTGTGATTTAGTGAGTTTTTGATAGACTAACATATTGCACCCAAAAGTGTAAAGCATAGAAGGGCATTGAGTGTACTCACGGTTTTGAAAAGCTTAAATCCGTGGAGTGTTTGGTTGGTTTCGGAACGGAACACCAACTTATCCTACACAAGGAAACGTAGGTGTGTGAGTATTGGAATGTCAATGGAGGTTTTAGATTAGGAGTTTAAAGTATGCAAAAGTATGTATTGTTGAAAGTATTTATCTAGACGGTAACATTCGTTTTTGACACTATAAACCCCGTAGGGTGTTTGTGGTTTCATGGGTCATGCCCATTAGAATCGTAAGGAGAGGTTAAGTCCTAGATAAAATAACCTAATGTTAGGACAAGTAACCATACGATCATTGTCAAAAGTTTGGTTATATATGTAAGTATTATTTACATATACATGTTATATATTATATCATCAAGTTTATCATATAAATCATAGATTTCATGGAAGTTATAGAAGTCATTCATGGAGGTAGGAAGATAATCGTCCTTTAACCTCTTTCGTAAGATTCACCAATATAGAAATTGTCACGAGGACAATTCGGATGGGCTAGAATGAAATAAAAGGAAAATACTTCACTAAGCTATGTATCGACCAAGTAAGCAAGCTAGGTGTGTGCATCCCGAACATGGTAACGTTTAGGGACGTGTCATAGCCTTGCTATTCATTTGAAGGTTGAACATAGCTTAGTGGTTATACTTAGAAATCATCAAGTGTGGTGGTGGATTGAAAGTAGGATAGCCAAGGCCTCCATGTAATCACACCTTTACCAAAACACAAGCTTTGTTAAGCTTGGATGGTTCCAACACCTGTGGGTTAAAACCCTTTTTTTTAAACAGAAAGTTTAGAGGTATTTTACACCTCTTAATTTGTATGAAACAACTCTAGCTAGCTCACTAATCATGGGCTTGATTAGAAGCACAAGTAGCACAAAGTTGTTTAGAGAAAACACGTGTAAGAAAAGTTTACAAGTTTATCTTCCAAAACAGAATGTTTGTCTATAAAAATGGTATTGTTCCATGTGAGTCCCAAAACAGATTCGGATCATAGTGGTTGATTGTTTTAACCCAAACAACTACGGATTAGTTGTTTTAATGTGCAAATACTAAGAAAAACCTAGCAAAGAAGATGAAGAATCTTGTTTGGATCAAACAACTAGTGTTGTATATGAAATCCCAATAACATGTAATCAATAACAGCACCTGGATATTCGGATGAAAGCACAATAGCAAAAATCACAACACAAGAAGATCACCAAATATGTCCAAGAAACTTGGACATAACTTCATTAAACAAGGTATTTATACAGACTGATCACCCAGCGTATTTATTAAATACGCTGGGCAATTAATTACGCCGCATACATAGATGTTTCACAAAATGACACTTTTGACCCTTTTGTTTTCCTAACTATTTCAGAATCAGCTCAAACTATGGTTTATCAAGTACCAAAAGTCTCCAAAAGTTCCAACAATATCCCCCCTAGACCGTTGCGTGCTTGATTTTCTTCAATCTTGTTTCCGAGCATTAGGGTCTGCGTCTGGATCTTCGGCTTGCTGTTCGGTTGCTGCATCAGTTGATTGTTGAATAAAAGCTTCACTAATTGTTGGATGGGCCTCCATTGTGACTTCATATGTGGATGAAGTCGGAGGTGGTTGAATGATCTGGACGTCTGAATCTGGAGATGGATCTTTGGTTGGAGGAGAGGATGATTCTTGTTCAGCTGCTTTCTTCTTGCTTAACGCTTCTTTTTCCTTTTTCGCTTCCACTCTGAGCAAGATTTCCATTATTTCAATCTTTCGAGCTCTAGCACGTTCGACTGCCCTCTGAAAGAGCATTCCCTCCTCAAGATATTCATTTCCGGCCCCAACATTTATCTTATGTCCAAACAAGATGTTCAGGTCCGAAAGACAGAACATAAAAACATCCATAGGGTCCAGAAGGCGAATGTTTTCATTTGAATCAGACCTTATGTCTGCCTCACCTGTTTTGCCGTCATAGAATTATTTCTTGAAATTGTTGAGCGTCACAGGTTGCTCTGGAGGAAGCTTCACCATGGTAACCACCTTTGCTAGATTTATAACCCACGTTAACTTTCCTTTACTGGTGAACGGATCCTTGGTGGTTTTGGACACACATTTTCTGGGGCACTGAGGCTTGAACACTAAAAATCCTCGTAAGCATTATCTTTGTATTAATCTTTCTAAATCTCCACATATGCTGTTGTTTGTCGGATTAATCAGCTCATGCTTGCTAAGCTCACGTATGTCCCATGTGGGCAAGCTCTGCATATCTTGAGCGCTTCGAAAATATTGAATCACTCCACCTCTTCGTTTTACAACGAACCATCCGGTCAGATTACAGTACTTCCAACTAATGATTTTATCAGTAATCTCAGTTTTCTCAACTGTGATTACCTGATAAAAGTCAGGCATTTTTGCTCGTTCCTTTTTGAACCACTCTGGATGCTATGGTTCAAATTCATCTCCCCCATCCGTTTCATACACCACATCTTCTTCCAACCCCATTCCAAGAACTTTGTAGGCATTTCTGCTTTGTCAACTTCCTCTTCGTCGCTGTCGTCATCAAGGCCAACATCAACCGCTGATTCAAGAAGCTTTTCCTTCCTTTTAGCTTTGTCTGCTTTCTTTTTCTGCTCTCTTTCTTTAAATAAGTCAAAGTTAAAGATTTCTTCATTTGAGTACTTTGGCTTTCTGTTTGCAGCACCATATAGCTCTTGAGCCATTTCATGCAACTTCTCCATCCCTTCCTGCTGAAATCTAATGAATTCTGTTTGCTTAGCAATGTATGCATGCAGTTCTTTGTTCTTCAACCTTTGCTCTTTCAACTTTCTCTTGAGAACATCGGTATCATTGACTTTGTTCTTCAACAGACAGAATTCCTTAGCGGAGAAAGACCCGATTTCCTTTGATAGACGGTTGCAGAGCTCTTGAAAAGGTCTGGGGCGAGAAGGAATTTGCTGACGAGGGGGTTGTGCCGATACTGGAGGTTTAGGTGGAACGCTTGCAAATGATACTTCTCCTGATTTTCTCTTCTTTGGCGCTGCAACTTCGCTTGGAGAAGGCTCCTGTGGATCAGCAAAAAGTCCCTCCATGAATCTATCTAACTGTTCTTGCTCTGATGTAACAACATCCAGGGTTTCAGATTCGGTCATTTCCCTTCTTTTCATTCTCCTCTCCCGTTTCTCAGCCTCTGCCACTACATGAATGGCCTGCATCCTTTCGATCTCTTCCCTGGTGGATCCAGCGCGAATGCTGTCAGCCATGATTTGCTCTGGGTTTGGCGTGTCTTTCTTGCTCTTCTTCCTCGAAGGTTCCTCTTCTACTACTTTCTCTCCTTTTTTTCCCGCTTAAGTACCAGAGGAATTTCTTCTTCTTCTTCAGTTTCTTCAGAGACATCAACTGGACGACTTCCACCTTCCCTACTTTTTCTTGTCTTTTCTGGATATTTGTTGTAAGCAGCAAGAACAACTGGAAGTCTTTCCTCACGATACATCCAGTGATGCAACATCACCCACTCTTTGGTTTTTAGCTCAGTGATCTGCCTTCCTTTTGGTAACTGAAACTGGTACGTGTTTCCATCATGTGGCAAGTTTCGATGCTGATCGTTAATGAGCAATCGCACGAATCTAGGATACATTGCCTATGCACCTTTATTGATGTTGTCAATCATGCAGTAAAAAATCAATCCAGGAATGTTGAACGACTGATTTGTACACAGATTCAGCATAGCCGCGGACCACTCTAGATTCAAGCCATCATAACCGCCCTTTCGATGACAGATGCTCATACAAAATGTGTGCAAAATGAATCTCCAGTATTTCGTTAGCCCTGACTTTTTGATTTCGTTTTTGTGACGAAAATCTCCGACGTAGTTCATTCCACGAAATCCCTCTAGAATTTCCTCCTTCTTTAGCTTCAATGGATCATTTGCATTATCTCCTAGGCTCAGAACTTTCCGAATTCCTTCCTCAGTCACTCTAATTTCTTTGTTTCTAACAGTCGTTATGATATGTTTGACGTTGTTCAGCGTTCTTGCCCTTTCCGTTCTCCAAAATTCTTCTATGTGAATGGAGTAAATAGTAGGATTAGCTTGGATTGCATAGCTAATTTTACTACGTGACAACCAATCCATCACGTCTTCAAAATCTGGCTCCGGAAGAACTAGAGTAATTGGTTGATTATGCTTTCTCGTACCGTCCCATACCAACTGTTGAGCCATGTCTGAAATGTGGAAACGAGTCAAGTTAGATTTTCATACAACGATGTAAGTTTAGAATTATATATATATCAAATATTAAAGTAAATTAAAAAGAATATACATATATATATACACAAAACAATTAAAATCGCTGATAAATACGCTGAACCTGAGGATAAATACGCAGAACATCTAACTGGAGAAATTAAGTGGTCTTCGGCGTAAAAGCTTTATTACGCTGGTTTAACTGGCGTATTACTTTAATACGCCGGTTGCTTAGCTAATTGTTTAAGACTTAACTTCGCCATTAGATGTCTCGTACAAATGCGCTGATCAGACATAATTACGCTGATTATAGCTTAGCGTATTTAAGTGCCAGCATATATGACTATCTACGCTTAGCTTAGCTGGCATATTTGTCTAATACGCCGGTTGCTTGAACTCGCGTTCAAGACTTAAATTCGCCAATCCTTGACCAGCATAATTACCCTATCTGCATATTAAATACGCTATATTCAAAAATTTCTTGATAAGCCCTTTTTAAACCAGAACTGACCCGATAAAAAACACTATTAAACAGAACAGAAAACTGAAATCTATGATTGAAACTCATTCAAACAATGACCGATGTACATTAGAATATCAAAAACTTACCGATATCGATTTCGTTCAGTTATGCTAAAGGAAGATTGAAAAACAGAGGATGTGAGAGTGTGGGTGTTTACTGATGAGGAAGAATATGAAATGGATAACTTTTTGAAAATATTTACAAACGGTGAAAAAATTAAGTATTTATATGATTTACATTCCAGCGTAATTATTGATTACGCTGGATAATTAATTACGCTGCAAAGATATTTTTCAAGGTTTCTTCAAGCCTAAGAATTTGAAATCAATTACGCTCGAAAACTTCAAATTTTCTCTAAAAATGTGCCCTTTTTGGTTAAAAATAATGTAAGAAATGAAAAATAAGCTTAAGAAAAATTGAAAGTTATGGATCCGGAAATTTGTTTCTGGGGCCAGGAAGCCTCCTTTTTCACATAAAATTTATGCTAACTGACTTGAATCCTGTGACTTTTCTGCAAAAGATCATACTGGTAACACTTCATTTGTTTGAGATAAAATATTAGTTATATTAAAAAATTAAGGCACAAGAAAAACTGTCAGTATGCTTGTCCTTTTAAATCCATGCACCCATCTTTCAACATTCGATCGAAGAGCCTTTTTATCATGTTGCGGTAATATTGACAAGAACTTCAATGTTCGCCACTCATGCCGACACAGTCAGAATGTTGTGCCCATGAGTCCCACGGCAGGACATACCCCCGCGATCAAGGTATGCGCAAAGATTCCTCATAACATGTGACTATACGGACTTCATTCATTTTTGAGATTTCAACGTTAGACATTTTGTGTTCAGGTCAGTACTTCTGTACAGCAGAGAGACCAAGGTCTAACGAGGGCTATGACAGATACCAGATGCGGTACGAATTAAGCACTTGAATGATTCTCAATGAGAGATTCATTTGTGTAGGGTTTTGGCCGCATAGGCTCTTTAAGAAAAGATATCATAGCTGTGTCTAGGTCAGCATATATCTGGATGCAGCAGAAGAGCAACTATGATATCCCCGAATGATTAGCCAATATAAAGACCCGAAATCTCAGACTTTGGCAATCTATCAATGCAAGATTTAAGACCATTAAGCCATATGCCGCAACGTGTTACCCGCAAGTTGCACAACATTGTGGGTATAAAGAATTCTTGTGTGATCATTAGAGTTTGTCTCCGTTTCGCAGTTTACTTCAAGGTATTGCTGAATCTACCGACACGTCGTTGCTTGAGGCCTTAATCTTTTTCTGTTTTAAGATCAGAACAAAAGTGTTAGCAGTTTTTCTATCATTTCTCGTGCAGGTGCCAAAGAAGAGATTCAGTCTCAACAATATTTTCTGGAAAACTTCCCCCCTTAAAATTTTATTTTCGAGAATCCATTGCTTGAAAAGAAATTTTAACTTTGCAGAAAATCTTTTTGCTGGGCACATTTTATGAGATTGTTATTTATTATGAAAATCATTATTTTTTTATTTTTTATTATTTTTTAACCAAAAGTTAGTTCCACTCAAGGAAGTTCACCATTTCCAACCAGGTTACCAATTGGTTGAATCGAGCTTTATCGAAGGCTTTCATAAATATATCAGCTTTTTGTTGCACTGAATCCACTGGCACCACTTGGATGTATCATTTCTCGTACGCATCTCTAATCGCATGAATGCGAATTTCGATGTGTTTCATTCTGGAGTGGTCGATGGGATTCTTCACAATCCCCAAACACGCTTCATTGTCGATGAATATTGGAGTCTTCATGATGTTGATCCCATAATCCAACAACTGATTCTGTATCCAAAGGACTTGTGAACAGCAACTGTAAGATGCCGTGTATTCAGCCTGAGCGGTAGATGTAGAGACTGTTGTCTGCTTTTTGCTCTGCCACGAAATAAGACGATTTCCCAAGAATTGGTAGCCTCTAGAGACAGATTTTCTGTCTACTTTGCAACCTGCATGATCACTGTCAGAGTAAGCTATTAGATGAAAATTACTATCTTTAGGATACCACAAACCAAGCTTTGGAGTTCCTTTGAGATAGCGAAAGATTCTATTGACGGCAGCATCATGCAATTCTTTGGGATTCGTCTGAAAGCGGGCACAGAGACAGACAACCCACATTATGTCAGGCCTACTAGTGGTCAGATACATTAACGAGCCAATCATTAAGCGATAGAGAGATTTGTTCACTGGCTTTCCTTGAAGATCTGAAGTGAGTTTCGTCTGAGCAGCAAAAGGAGTGCTTGCGGATTTGCAGTCATTCATGTTGTATTTGGAAAGAATATCTCTGATATACTTAGCTTGATGAATGAGAATACCATCCTTTCGTTGCTTCACTTCTAGTCCTAAGAAAAACGTGAGTTCTCCCATCATACTCATCTCGAACTTCGCTTTCATCACCTTCTCGAATTCTCTGCAAAGGGCTTCATCTGTCGACCCAAAAATGATATCGTCTACGTAGATTTGAACCAACATCACATCTTCTCCAATCCTTTTTGTGAAGAGAGTCATGTCAATTTTGCCTCTTGAGTATCCACACTCCAGAAGATATGTTGACAAAGTCTCGTACCATGCTCTAGGAGCTTGGTGAAGACCATAGAGAACTTTGTCAAGCTTGTAGTATTTCGTGGGAGAATGAGGATCTTCAAAAACCTGGAGGTTGACAAACATAAATTTCTTCTTTCACTTTCCCATACAGAAAGCACTCTTTACATTCATTTGAAACACCTTAAAGTTTTTAAACGAAGCATAGGCTAAGAAGATTCTGATGGCTTCTAACCATGCAACAGGTGCAAAAACTTCCTCGTATTCAATCCCCTCTTCTTGTCGAAACCCTTGAACCACTAATCTAGCCTTGTTCTTGATAACTACACCACGATCATCCATCTTATTACGAAACACCCACTTGGTACCAATTGGATACTTTCCGTCTGGTAGGTCAACGAGTTCCCAGACTTTAAGTTTCTGAAATTGTGCCAATTCTTCCTGCATAGCTTGTACCCAACTGAATCTTGAATGGCTTCTTCGATATCCCTTGGGACGGTTGCGAAAGAAAGGCTGCATACAGTCCTGTGTTGATGGTATGTGTTTGACCACGTGTTCGAACTCCATCTTCAACAGAACCGATGATATTTTCAATTGGATGGTTTCGATTGGTCTGTACCCTGCATTGGTGTGAGTTTCAACTTGTTGAGGCAGATTAGAAAAGTGTTCATCGACATAGATGATTGGAGTTTCGTCTTCTTTGGGTGGTTCATCCACAGCCTGCTGTGAAGAAGAATCATCATGTGTAGATGCATTCTCAGCAGATGTGTCACCATTTACTTCGAACACCGGAAGAGTAGGAGAGGCAGAGGCAGGGGTGAAATGGGTTGTAAACGGAGTAAAACCAATGTCTGAGGCATTAAACAAAGGTTCTAACGGAGTGGATTCTGAAGGTTCGGATTTAGTGATGGGTTCATTGATGCTGAAAGTGTTGAATATAATATCCACGTCATAAAACCAGTTCGGAGCGCTTCCAGTGTTAGTGGAGTTTCCTTCTTGAAAATCAACGTAGTATGATTCAATCACCATCTTGGTCCGTTTGTTGTAGACTCGATATGCCTTTCGAGAAGATGAATAGCCCATGAAGTAGCACACGTCACCGACTGCTTCAAACTTGATGAGATTGTCTTTAGTGTTAAGAAGTGTGCATGAACACCTGAACGGTTTGAAGAAATCTATCAGAGGCTTCCTTTTGAAAAGTAGTTCATAGGCTGTCTTTCCGTGAGGTTTGACGATAAGAGCACGATTCAAAACATAGCATGCTGTGTTGACCGCTTCAGCCCAGAAGATTATGGGAAGCTTAGAGTCGACAAGCATAGTTCTTGCAGCTTCGATGAGAGTTCTGTTTTTGCGTTCTGCTACCCCGTTTTGCTGAGGAGTCCTGGCAGCGCTGTATTGGAGGCGAATTCCCTTATCTTCACAGAAGGAGACAAACGTATGATTTTTAAATTCAGTTCCATTGTCACTTCTGATGGAGTTGACTTTCAGCTTGATCACGTTTTCAATCATGGGAATGAAGCTCTTCAGAATGGATGATGTTTCGCTTTTGGCTTCAAGAAAGAATACCCATGAAAACCGTGAGAAATCATCTGTAATCACCAAACAATAAGATCTTTTAGCTAAACTTTTAACGCTAAATGGGCCAAAAAGATCCATATGAAGTAATTGCAGAGGAGCAGATATCGTATTCACTGCTTTGGACTTATGAGGCTTTTTATGCTGCTTTCCTTGGGCACATGCGATTCACTTTTTTGAAAAAGGAAAATCTTTCATAGGTAAACCTCTTACTAGTTTAATTTAGAAAGTTTATTTATGTTCTTAAAATTCACATGCCCCAAACGCCTGTGCCACAGCAGTGATTCCGATTCAGAGGTTTTTGACATAAGACATGTCATTGGCTCATTTGATTTGGAATTCTTCATATTTAGCACGTAGGTGTTATTTTGACGGGGAGCTCTAAGCATGATCATCTCTTTTGGGACGGGGTAACCGGGTTTGAGGAATAAGCACTCCGTGTCATTGAACAGCACCGCGATTCCTTTGTCACAGACTTGTGAAACACTCATAAGATTGTAACACAATTCTGGAACATAGTTCACATTCTCCAAAGTGAGTGCTTCTAACACGACATCACCCATTCCGACGATTTTTCGTCCCTTTTTGTCTCCGACAAAGGATACAAAGTCACCATCAATAACTCGAAAGTTGGTAAGCAGATCCTTTAGCCCGGTCATGTGCCTGGAGCAACCACTGTCAACGTGCCAGATATACTCCATGAGCATCCGAAGCCATTTCTGAATTTTATTCTGTTATACAACAACAACAATAAAAAAATATGTACAATTAGCTAGTTTTTGGAACCCAGAGTTGCTTTACATTCGTTCTATTATGATTTTGAGCAAGAGTGTTGTCTTTTCTTTCCCAAAAACAGGTTGAATCAACTATGCATTTTACTGATTTCTTTAAACTGTCAAATTGATCAGTAAAACTTTTAACTAGATCTTGACTAGGTTTAGAAAATTTCTTGCTTTTACAATGTTTCGCCGTATGTCCTAAATGACCACAGCGAAAACATTGTTTTTTACTCGATCTTTTCTTCCTGGGTGCTGAGTGTGAAGATGATGTTTGTGATGAGAGTCTGGAGCATCTTGAGGAGTTTGATGATGTAATGTGGCTTGAATCTTTAGCTTTCTTCAGTTTCTCTTCAGGACGATGTTTATCTTCAATGTCGATTTCACTGTGCTCACTGTCTGATGAGGAAATTAATTCTTGACTTTCATCTGACCTTTCTTCATCGCTTTCTGAAGTTGTTGTGCTTGAATCTTCAGTGAAATCTTTATCAGTCTCTGTTGTACCTGCAACTGATGGAACAAATTCTGAAATTTCCTCTGTAAGGAATTTTCCAAAACTATTTTTCTTTAACTCTGGCACAAATACAGGAGATTCAAGCATAACATTTTCATCATTGAGAGCAAAGTTTAGGTCATGACCCTCAACCTTGGCAAACCCTTGGTTGTGAGCCTTAAGTGTAGGCACATTGCCATTATAGTCATCCTGAATTGTCAATTTAGGCATACAGCCATTACAATCATCCATCCTAGATAAACTATTATAGTTATCTCGAATAGAAATTTTGTTCATCTTATCACAATTCCAGGCGAACCAGTTAACAGTTGAATAACTGTCGCCTGAATAGCCTATTCCTATTTTCATCCCTCCACAATCATCTTCCCCATCGCACACATCTTCCTTACTCTCGCACAGATCTGCTTTGCTTTCAGAAAGGTTAGTGTTGTTTTCAGATTTATAAAAAATACTTTAATCCAAAAGATCATTTTTATTGATTAAGTCGTTCTTAGGATGAGGAGATGGCATAGGAACATAATTTTTACTGTGCGAAGGAGGAAATAATTTTCTTTCGTTTCCGAATTTATCTTTATATCCAATTCCATCCTTTATGAATGTCGGTCGTTGGCAGTTTACATGTCAACCAGAGCTTTTTGGCTAATTTCCATTTATCAATAATGATTTGTAACTTATTGTTTTCGTTTTGAGATTTTTCTAGCTTTTCGGTCAAATCATTTATGATAAAGTCTTTTCTGAAAACAAATTCCTTTAGAGTCTGCATTTCAGCTATGCTTGAATTCAACATTCGCTGATATGCAGCCTCATTTTCTTTTGGTTCTTGATTAATTTTCAAAACTTTTTCTTTTTCTTTAATTATATCACGGTTGAGTGATTTGTAGTATGCCACGACGTTCAAACATGGTTTTGAGCACATCTTTGCTTTAAATTCATATGGAATGCTGTTTACCAAATCCTTATCTTCAGCTTCTGATTTCATGGCGGTAGAGGATGTTCCAACCGCTGCATTCTTGCTGGTATTGATGACTTCTTGAACAGCAGGCTTTGACTCATTCATTTCAGCTTTCTGTTGTCTCTTCTCTGAAGTAGGAGAGATGATGCTTTTTAAACCGGTGTCATCTTTTAGAATCTTGGAGGTTTGTTTTTCAACACTATTTGAAGCAGACGTGACAGAGACAGTGGTAATGTTTGCCATGAGGGCCTTGTTTACTTCACCTTTTGCCTCAGCTATCTCCTCCGACCAATCATAATCTTCCACCACTAAAGCCTTATGATTATTTTCAGCAGCATTATTATTTCCTTAAATGGCAATCGGCCTCCTGTCTGGTTGATTTCGGTATTCTCGTTCTTCAACAACGGACACTCTCTTTTGAAGTGGCCCAAGTCTTTGCAGTTATAACATCTAAGCTGGGATTTGTCAAATCCAGCTTTTCCAAGAGCCAACCTCTTTCCTGTTTTATCTTGGAATTTCTTCAACCGTAGAGTGATCATTGCCATCTGCCACTTCAGATCCGTCTCCTCCTTGTCGTCAGGATCTACTTAATACATGTCCTCTGCTATCAGGAATTCTCTCTTCAACTCTTCTGACATAAGTGCCTCATAGCTACTTAAGAAGGTATTAAAAAGAGCTACATGTTCTGTGGAAATTTTAAGTGCTTGAGTGTCGCTGGCCACGGTTGTCTTCTCGGAAGATGACGAGGCCTTCATAGAGTTTGCAGAAGCATTTGAATAGGATTCGACAGCACTTTGGGGATTTGATCCACATGAGGTGACAGGAGCAAGAAATGCCATATTCTTGGGACCGAGGGTGCAGCAGCTTGCTGAGACGTCTTCTGAGAATATCTAGTTTGATTCATCTCTCGTTTCACGATGTCCATTTCAAAGGCTTTTAAAGTGTTAATCAATTCTGAGAGAGTAACTGGAGTTGTGCTGGTGAGGAAAGTTCTCTTAATCATCATGCATTGAAGACTCCATGATCGATGCATAATTTGCAACTGGGTTTCCCACCTTCTTCATCTTGGTCAACACCCCCAGAAATCTGCTTATGTGGTCGGACAAGCTTTCGCCACGAATACTTCCAAACATATCATATTCTTTCTGCACCATGTCTCGTTTGTTCTCCCTGAGTTCCTCATTGCCTTCATAATGGTCGATTAGAGCCAACCATAGTTCATGTGCCGAGGTGTATTCTTCAAACAGATTGTTATCATCCTTTGACAGAGCCATAGTAAGAGCAGCGTGAGCCCTCCGGTCACGTTGAATGAGTGTCCTATCTTCATCTGTGAATGTTGAAGGATCTTCATTGATAGTACGGATGTCGTCACGTATTATCATGGAAACATGCGGGCCCATAGTGACTGACATCCATTGAGTATAATCGGTATACTCAAAAAAGGACTTGATCCTATTTTTCCAGCTGCTGAAATCTTCTGAGCCTTTCAACTTTGGAGGCCTTGTAGCGGTTCCAGTTTCTAGTTCGGCTTGAGCAATCGGATTGAGTTGATTGAGAGACATGATGGATGAAAGATGATCAATTACGCTGAGATTTACTGAATCAGAGAACAATTACGCTCACTAAGAGGTAAATACGCTGGACCAGAGATTAATTACGTTGCACTTGGAAATAATTACGCTGATGGGATCGGCGATTTTGTCCTGCAAAAGCTAAATCCGCTGGATATTTGAAAACAAGCAAAGGTTTAGTTAATTTCGATGAACACATGATAAAATCGTTGAGGATTAGTATCATTGATTTCGAAGTCGCATTCGAGTAAATTCGCTGGACAATTACGCTGCCAATTTTATAACTCCGCTGATTTAAGAACCAGCGTAGTTGTTAACTACACGAAATTAAAGTTAAATACGCTAGATTCAAAATAAATACGCCAACTTCAAATATATCTACGCTAGCTTCAACATTAAATATGCCCAGAAGAGTTTTAGTACGAACAAAAACCCTCTAATCACCCAAAAACGACCCAAAATTCATGTTTCTTTGCAGCTAAATGACCAAAATGTTTACCAAACTACTGATTAACAACAACCCAAAGATTAAACGCACCAGATCAAGCCATTTTAATCCCAAAAATTCGAAAAACCATGAAACTTGAGAAGTTCTGTAAAACCTTCAAAACTTGACAAATCTTAACAAAAACTCAAACAATCAAGAGCACAAAGGCTCTAATACCAAATTGTGAGTCCTAAAACAGATTCGGATCACAGTGGTTGATTGTTTTCACCCAAACAACTATGGATAGTTGTTTGAATGTGCAAATACTAAGAAAAACCAAGCAAAGAAGATGAAGAATCTTGTTTGGATCAAACAACTAGTGTTGTATATGAAATCCCAATAACATGTAATCAATAACAGCACCTGGATATTCGGATGAAAGCACAATAGCAAAAATCACAACACAAGAAGATCACCAAAATCTGTCCAAGAAACTTGGACATAAGTTCATTGAACAAGGTATTTGTACAGACTGATCACCCAGCGGATTTATTAAATACGTTGGGCAATTAATTACGCCGCGTACATAGATGTTTCACAAAATAACACTTTTGACCCTTTTGTTTTTCTAACTATTTCAGAATCAGCTCAAATTATGGTTTATCAAGTACCAACGGTCTCCAAAAGTTCCAACATTCCACCTTGGTTTTCCATGGAAAACCTATGGTAACATCCCTAGAGGCTTATCAAACATTGTAGAGGAAGAAAACATAAAGAAAACATGAATTTTTGAAGTTATGAAAAGATGAAAACAAGCAGAAAGTTTGTAACACTTTTAGACCCCAACATGGTGAGGTTTCACCTTAGTTTGCCTAAGCAAACTTGTGAAAACCTTCCTAGAGGTTATCCAAGTATTTTAGAAGAAGAAAAAAGGAATGATTTGCAAAGGAAGTGAGTTAGAACTCACTTGCAAACTGAAGTAGGACAGCATTGAATTCTGGAAGTTCAGTGAGGATTTTTGAAGTGTTGGAGGCCTGTAAAAATGAGAAATGGATGGGGGAAGGCTTCTTTATATAGGGAAGGGATTAGGGTTTGGAGTTGGTTAGCATTTTGGAGGTTTAGGTGTTTGTTAGACTAGAAAAAAACAACTTTTAATACTTTAGCAGCTTGTGGCCGCAATCTGAATATGTATTCTGTTTTTTCTTTTTGTTATTTATTAAATATAAATAGGTTTCTTTGATGTTTATATATTATACTTTATATATAATATAAGTGTGGTGTGTTTGGTAGGTTAAAATCAAGTGTAAGGGTGTTATATGACCTGTAAAAAAAAGAACTTGTTAGGTAGTAAGTGTATAACATAAACGTGACAAGATTTACGAGGTGTCAATTATTTATATGCTTCGTGTTTAGAACACCAATCGTCTTGCATGATTTGAAATGTTTATGATTTACGAATGTACAATAAGAATTCTTGAGTTAACTTGAATTTATAAATCATGTAACGAAATAAGTGTACAAACATATGTATAAACGTGTATAAAGGTTACGGATTTCGTATAAATGATCAATTCGATTACAATCAAAGCCTTGGATTTACATCGACTTGGAATATGATACGATTACAAGGTACAGACTTTCCAAAAATGGAATTACGAAAAACTTTCTAAAAATGGAAAGTTACAAAAAGCGAGGCGTTACAGTCTCCCCTCTTTTAGGAAATTTCATCCCGAAATTTAGGAAGATGTAATGAACAGATGCGGATACTTAGTCTTCATGTCGCTTTCAAGTTCCTAAGTAAACTCAGCGCCACGTTTTCCTTCCCACCGAACCTTCACTTCAGGAATTCGACTACGCCTTAATTGCTTGGTGCCTCGATCCATGATCTCAACTAGTTTCTCCACGAAGTGTAGGGTCTCGTTGATTTGAAGATCTTCGAGTGGGACTTGGAGTCCCTCTTCAGCTAGACATTTCTTCAAGTTCGAGACGTGAAATGTAGGGTGGACGTTGAGCTCTTGTGGTAGATCCGTCGGTACACTACCTTGCCAATCCTTTCGAGAATCTTGAAAGAACCTACATTGCGAGGAGCGAGCTTTCCCTTCTTCCCAAAACGAACCACACCTTACATTGAGAAGCACAAAGTCACCAACGTTGAATTCCAAGGGCTTGCATCTTTTATCTGCGTAACTCTTTTGTCGGCTTCTAGCTTTGAGCAAGTTGTATCAAATCTGCAAAATCTTGTCCGTCGTCTCTTGTATAAGCTCAGGACCGGTGATTGAGCTTCCCCGATCTCGTGCCAACAAATAGGCGATCGGCACTTGCGACCATACAATGCCTCGAAAGGTGCCATTTGAATACTCGCGTGATAACTGTTATTGTACAAGAATTTTATCAAAGGCAAGTGCATATCCCAGTGCACCAAAATCGATTATGCAAGAACGAAGCATATCCTCTAGATTTTGGATAGTACGCTCGGTTTGACCATCAGACTGAGGATGGAAAGTAGTACTGAGATTAAGGTGAGTACCAATAACTTTTTGAAACGTTTGCCAAAGACGGAAAGTGAAACGACCATCACGGTCCGAGATAATGTCAATGGGGATACCATGACAACAAATGACTTCATCCGTGTAGATACGAGCCAATTTTTCGACTCTGTAGTCTTCACGTATGGGAAGGAAGTAAGTAGACTTGGTCAAACGGTCGATGATTACCCAGATGCTGTCATGCCGAGACGAAGTATGAGGTAGCTTAGTGATGAAATCCATGGCTATACTCTCCCATTTCCAGACAGGGATTTCTGGTTGTTCGAGTAAGCAAGAGGGACGCTGATGTTCGGCCTTCATCTTGGAACAAGTAAGGCATTTTGAAACGTATGAGGCGATATCTTTCTTCATCCCAGGCCACCAGTAGGACGTACGAAGGTCTTGGTACATCTTATCGGCGCCAGGATGAACAAAATATTGAGATTTGTGAGCTTCTTGCATAAGGAAGTCACGAAGGTTGTCACGGTTCGGAATCCAGACATGATCGAGATAGTAAAGGATACCATTGGGCTTGGATACGAGTTGATTCTCAGCTCCACACTTCATCCCGTTGTACAAGGTATTCTTGTTAACGGACGAGTACTAAGCGTCACGAATGCGTTCGCGGAGGTTATTCAAAATTTGAAAGCAACGAACACTCTTAACATTAGTCTTCCGACTAAGAGCATCGGCCACGACGTTCGCCTTACCAGGATGGTAGTGAATCTCGCAGTCGTAGTCGTTTAGCAATTTCACCCAACGACGCTGACGCATGTTGAGTTCTTTTTTATTGAAGATGTGTTGAAGGCTCTTATGGTCGGTAAAGACAGTACACTGAGTACCATAAAGGTAGTGTCGCCAAACCTTCAATGAAAATACAACTGCTCCAAGTTCGAGGTCGTGTGTAGTATAGTTTTTGTCATGGATTTTGAGTTGCTTTGACGCATAAGCGATAACCTTGTCTCGTTGCATAAGAACGCAACCGAGACCTTGACTAGAGGCCTGTAATACACAACGAAGTCGTCTTCTCCATCGGGAAGTGTGAGGATAGGAGCATTACAAAGCATGCCCTTGAGAGTTTGGAAGGATACCTCTTATTCAGAACTCCAAACAAAAGGCTTCTCTTTTTGGGTTAAGGAGGTGAGTGGGACGACGATCTTGGAAAAGTTTGAGATGAAACGATGATAGTAACCAGCTAAACCGAGGAACGAACGAATTTCAGATTGAGTCTTCGGTGCAATCCAGTTCCTAACAGCTTCAATTTTTGGCAGGATGTGTATGCCCTTCTCGTTCACAACGTGCCCGAGAAATTGGACTTCCTTTAACAAAAACTCACACTTTGAGAACTTGGCATAAAGACGCTCTGTACGCAGGAGTTGGAGTATAAGGTGCAAGTATCGCTCGTGCTCTTCTCGTGTTTTGGAGTAGATGAGGATATCGTCGATGAAAACGATTACAAAACGGTCGAGATAGGGCTCGCAATGCGGTTCATTAAGTCCATGAAAACCGCAGGTGCGTTGGTCAAACCAAAAGGCATGACCACGAACTCGCAGTGTCCATAACGTGTATGAAACGCGGTTTTGGATATGTCTTCTTCGAGCACTCGAAGTTGGTGATAACCCGAGCGAAAATCGATTTTCGAAAAGCACGTCGTGCCTTGTAGTTGGTCGAAGAGATCGTCGATGTGAGGAAGAGGATATCGGTTTTTGACCGTAAGCTTGTTGAGCTCACGATAGTCAATGCACATTCGAAAGGATCCATCTTTCTTTTTGACGAACAGAATGGGAGCGCCCCAAGGAGATGTGCTAGGGCGTATGAAGCCTTTATAAAGAAGTTCCTGAAGTTGTCTAGATAGCTCTTGCATCTCCGAGGGTGCTAGACGATATGGGGAATTTGCTACAGGAGTTGCACTAGGAATGAGATCGATGCGAAAGTCAACCGAACGAGGAGGAGGAGGAGCAGGAAGATCCTCTGGGAAGACGTCAGGGTAATCGCGAACAACGGAAACATCACTCATGCTCAAACCCTTTTCCTTCTTTTCCACAATGTGGACAAGAAAGGCAAAGTATTCCTTACATACGTATTTATTTTCTTGGATATACGACATACGCTTGAGACCTTTGGAAGGTTTCTCGCCATAGACGTGTAAGGAGTCACCATTGGGAAGGGGAAGACGGATGAACTTTTCGGAACAAACAACTTCAGCACGGACCCGCCTAAGCCAATCCATGCCTACTATGATATCGAAGCTACCCATTTGCATGGGTATGAGGTTAATAGAAAACGTATGATTGTTAAAATTCAATGAACATTTAGTAAAGACAGAATCGACAGCGATGGACTTTCCATCAGCGACTTCGACTTCGAACGGTTTAGGCAAATTAGAACATCTACACTTAAGCAATGGTTTGAATTCAATGGATATAAAACTTTTATCCGCACCAGTACCAAATAGACACGAAGCGTAAAAATTGTTGACGAGAAATGTACCCGTGATGACATCGTTGGCATTTGAGCTTGTGTCGCAGTGATGACAAAGGATCGACCACGAGCTTGCTGCTGTTGCTACTAGTTGTTGTTGTTGTTGCGTTGCGGGAAAGTGTTTGCGAGATGGTTGGATCTCCGCACTTGAAGCAGGCATGAACTGTGGTTGCTGGTGGTTGGGTTTGGTTTTCTGCAGGGTTTTGAGGTACTGCGATGGCTCCGGCTTGGTTGGCGGTGTAACATTCGTGTAAGACTGATTTCAAAACTTGCCTCGTTCATTAATTAAGTTTTGTTTTAAATGTTCGTTATTTATCTATTGGCGTTAGTTTTGTTATAAATGGCATGTAATAATAATAATAATAAATGAAATTAATTTTAATAAAAGAAAATTATTAGAAACAAAAGATTAATGAATTAAAAAAATATATAAAATAAAAGGGGTCAACCAGAATCGAACCCGGGTCGTACATATAAACACACACCAGAAACACCACTGCACTACACACACACTGGTGCTGGAAATGAAAACATTTAATTGATATACTAAGTAATCGCATAAACCTGCAAGTTCAGAAACATCAAGAATGTAACCGCCCCTTAATCAAAGATCAATTCTTGGAGATCCGTTTCGATTCTGCAAGTAACCGAGTGTAACCGACGTTTATCATTGCACTTTCAACCAAAACCAAATTAAATCAAGCCGTTTCTGCAAATCATTGCTCGTAACTGCAGATTTTAAACCCGAAATCAAACCTCACCGTAACAGCCTATAAATATCCACTGAAGTTTAGATCCAAACTCCCTCATAAAATTCAACTTCACACGCTTTTCCCCTGTTCAAAAACTTTCTTCTCAATTCACCATTCGACGGAAAATCACGTTCCACATCGGAGGTCAACCGGAGAACTTGCATTCCTTTCGATTCGGTACAATATCCCAAACCTCTTTTTTTTATTTTGTGATTTAAGGTTTACTTTTGTTATTGTTAAATCAATTTAAAAGAATTAGTAGGCGGATAAAACATTCTGGGAAGAAGATGATGAAGTTTGTGTTGTGTATTTATTTAATTAAAATCCTCATATAACCGGGTTAGACCCAACTGGTTGGGCTGGGTGCACAATAACACAGAGGTACCAGGTTCGAGCTATGACCTACACGCCGGTTTGTTTGAGTTTAAAAATCTTTTTAATTAAACTAAATCAAGATTTACTTAACAAGTATATAAATATAATAGAAATCAAGAAACTAACGAGTTAGACACGTAGCTCAGTTGGTAGAGCTGCGTGCACGCAACCGAGAGGTCACGAGTTCGAGCCTCACCACATGCTACCTAACAATACTTCCGAACGATCAGGTCCTTGTTAGACCTGACAAGGTTTTTTTAATTTTTAATTTATTTATTGATATTATTTTGTGGTTATATGATAGTTAAAAATCAATTAAAAATACTTAAAATACCTTTTTGAAGGTTTTAAATCTCAATAAAAAACCACAATATCAACCTAAAAATCTAACAAGAAGTATTAAATCAAAATATTAATTTTATTTTATTTATCGAATAATCGCGTTATTATTTTAGGTTAGTATCCTTTTGTCGGTCAACTTCTCAAATCGTGCGCATTTATTTTCAAGCAAGGAACGCACCCACTGTGAGTGAATCCTTACAAACTCCCTTTTTAACCACGTTTTGGGGTGTATCATGTGTCGTACCCATTTTATTTATTTATTTAAACACTTGTGCTAGCATCATTATGTGATCAAATGTGTATTTTTGTTGCTGTGATTATACGTGGTTACATTCTATCATTTCAGTGCAATCATTCATTTAAGGCCCATCAGTTCCTTGTGGGATACGAGTTGAGCATCAGGTGCCTCATTAGATCGGATCCGTTTGATTGAGCCTTGATCTCAAGTTCATCATTCATCATAGTCATATTGTTCATTGTGGATATTATGTGGTTTGTGATTGTTTATATATACACATATGCTTACTTGTGGTCTATGCACAATTTTTATTTAAAGAATCAATTTATGTCAATTGTTTAAATGTTTTACTTAGATTCACTCACCAACTTTTGTTGACCCAAATCTTTGTTTTTACGAATGATACAGGTGAACAGGCTGAGGAGAGGAACACATAGGAATGGCCTTAGAAGATTAATAAAATATATTTTGTTTAAAACAATGTTATCTTGAACTTTTATGTTTTTCTTGTGTTTGAATATTTGAAGTTTTAATTTCAATTTAATAAATATGAAACCTATTAGTAAATGTCATGAGCTTTGGTGATAACCCAATTATGCCCCGACTTTTACATCCGCTGCAGGTCGGGGTGTGACAGGCGAGGGCTTGCGGAGCACTTCGACATTGCGAAGCAAAGTGTCTATACCTATTGCAGCTAGTGCATAGGCGGCAAGGGGCCTTAACGGGATGGTGGTAAGGGCATGTGTTACACTTGGGATGCGGCCCAATGTATGCTCTTTTGATAGGCTCAGGGTTGGCTGAAGCTAGCTGTTGGGAGGGTTGAGGGTTTGGCGGAGTGATTACCGCGCAATTTTGGCTTAAAGCCTTCCGCTTCTTGCCTTTGTTGTTGTTTATTGGTAGCTTCGATGGGGTAGGTTCGACGAGGGTTTCGGTGGTGCCTTGGTGGGCATTCCTCGATGAAGCCTTGGTGAAGGCTTCATGGAGAACGTGGTGGTTATTGAGTTTAGTGGACAAGCGGTAGGTATCCTCGAGGGTTTTGGGCGAGGCGACGTCAACGAGGTTCATAAGGTGAGGAGGGAGGCAGCGAGTGTATTTGGCAATGGCCTTCTCAGTTGTGCCAATTTGACTAGGACAAATCACGCTAAGCTGCTTGAAACGGGCCGTGAGGCCGGCGTTGTCGTTCCCGGCTTATTTCAGGTTCCAAAACTCGTTTTTGAGTATCTTTCATTCATGAGGAGGGCAAAATTCTTCCCCATCAACTTCTTGAGCTCGGTCCAAGGGAGGGTGTATGCGGCATCATTCCCACGAGCGTTACGCTCGGAGGTCCACCAATCAAGAGCTCTTAATCGAAATACGCTCGTTGCATTGATGGTACGCAGGTGGTCGGGACGACCACTTTGTAGAAAGTTACTTCAATGGCCTCAAACCATTGCAGAACTTGGTGGCGTCCTCTTCGCCAGTGCTCTTGATCGAAAGACGCTCGTTACATTGATGGTACGCAGGTGGTCGGGACAACCACTTTTTAGAAATGTTACTTCAATGGCCTCAAACCATTGCAGTAACTTGGTGGCGTCCTCTTCGCCTGTGAAAGGCAGGGGGGTGCAGGAACAAAACTGTTTGAAGGTGAATGTCGACTTAGGTACTTCAACCTTGGAGTCGACGGACGCGTAGGGTGAGTCGGCGTTGGTGAGGGTTGGATTTTGCTGACAATATACGGGATGACCTAGGCCATTTTCTTGGCCATGAACTTCATAGAGTCCTTTTTGGACATTGAGTTGGAGCTGGACTTTGATTTCTTCTTCCCGGTGAAGTTTTGTGAGAAAGACATCTACAGGATTGACAATAGAGGAAAGGTTAAGTCTTTGATCATAATGTGTTTACATAATTCATTTTCGAGCATATAAGTATCACGTAACACATATGAATTCACATAGATGGCATAGGCATAACAAGTATTAAAAAGTATAAACACGTATCATTGCGTAAAGAGTATAAATTTAGTTGGTTTACGGGGATTATTATTGTTTTTGATTACGAAAGGCGTGCGAGTTGTGCTTCGAGCTCGAAATGAACGAGGTAGCAAGTATTAAAACACATAATAATTGAGATAACATAAAGATAGGATTAATAAAACCTTGGAGTGTTTCTGGTTGAGAAACGTCGACTATCCCAAAGTGAATTGAGATCCTTTCAAATTAGAGAAACGTGCTTTGGCCTAAAGGTAAAATGCTGTCGTCGAGAAGCGATTAACGACACTTTACCCTTCCAGTTACTACACGTCCCTAATTGATCGAAAAATCGAAACTTTGGTGAGATTGAAAATCAAGGAGTGGGACTAGTTGGCAAGGTGCGGCTTTCATCACTAACTTGACAATATGTACCCTAAGTGTGGTTGGTACTTACCAAACAAGGAGCAAATTCCAACTCATTGGTAAGGGTCCACTAGAGCTTGAAATGGAAATTCCCCATCAAGATGTGGATTTCACTCCTAGCTTGATGGTGTAATTTTGTGTCAAATCGAATACATGGATAGAGAGTGATCACCAAAGTGCGGGTTTCACCCCTATTTTGTTGAGATCGTCTCGTTTGTAGTATGAGTGTCTTCAAGTGTGTAAGTTGTGTAGGTGTCTTAGGGAAGACATATTGTATACGTATTAAGACAAAAGAAATAGGAAGAAGCAAGTAGGAAGAATTAACATTTTAAGCATGAATTAAGAATGGTCAAGTTGGTAACTTGAAATGTAGACTAAGTCGAACATGGAAATTCTATCTAATTCCCTATGGTTATGGCTCTGATACCAATCTGTCACACTCCAACAGATGGCGGAAACATCGGAGTGAGACAAACGAGATTGCTCGAGACATCATAACACTATATGCGACAATATTAGATTAAACAATCCATTTCATTTCATTTATCAAAATGTCAAGTACAACACAAATTTAAATACAACGTGAATTCAAATGGGACAAGTTCAACAAAACATATCAAGTAACTTAGCATTCTAGGTGTGTTTCTATGTCGTTCCTACTACGTTTTCGTCTTTCCAACATCCTCAACCTGCAACATGTTAAGAGTATAGTTCAATACAAAAGTATTGGTGAGTACACAAGTTTAAATATAGCATAAGTAAATAAATCCGTTTAAACAAATCCACGTGTTACGCTAGCATACGAGATTAATGTAAACATGGCATGCGATCTACAAGTCAATCCTCAAGTGTCACCGCAAAATTGATGAAACTTAACATGACCACAAGAATATGGGCGGTGCTTTACTCCTATAGCGCTATACATGTTAAGGGGAGGCTCGTACAAAGTTAATGACAACTAGTATCACATAAGAATGTTCCAAGTATACAAATCGGGTGTCACGTAACTATAGCATGTATGATGGATTGTTTGTGTGATTTTATAAAGTATAAGTGTGATTTAGTGAGTTTTTGATAGACTAACATATTGCACCCAAAAGTGTAAAGCATAAAAGGGCGTCGAGTGTACTCACGGTTTTGCGAAGCTTAAATCCGTTGAGTGTTTGGTTGGTTTCGGAACGGAACACCAACTTATCCTACACAAGGAAACGTAGGTGTGTGAGTATTGGAATGTCAATGGAGGTTTTAGATTAGGAGTTTAAAGTATGCAAAAGTATGTATTGTTGAAAGTATTTATCTAGACGTTAACGTTCGTTTTTGACACTATAAACCCCGTAGGGTGTTTGTGGTTTGATGGGTCATGCCCATTAGAATCATAAGGAGAGGTTAAGTCCTAGATAAAATAACCTAATGTTAGGACAAGTAACCATATGATCATTTTCAAAAGTTCGGTTATATATGTAAGTATTATTTACATATACATGTTATATATTATATCATCAAGTTTATCATATAAATCATAGATTTCATGGAAGTTATAGAAGTCATGCATGGAGGTAGGAAGATAATCGTCCTTTAACCTCTTTCGTAAGATTCACCAATACAGAATTGTCACGAGGACAATTCAGATGGTCTTGAATGAAATAAAAGGAAAATACTTCACTAAGCTATGTATCGACCAAGTAAGCAAGCTAGGTGCGTGCATCCCGAACATGGAAACGTTTGGGGACGTGTCATAGCCTTGTTATTCATTTGAAGGTTGAACATAGCTTAGTGGTTATACTTAGAAATCATCAAGTGTGGTGGTGGATTGAAAGTAGGATAGCCAAGGCCTCCATGTAATCACACCTTTACCAAAACACAAGCTTTGTTAAGCTTGGATGGTTCCAACACTTGTGGGTTAAAACCCTTTTTTTAAAACAGAAAGTTTAGAGGTATTTTACACCTCTTAATTTGTATGAAACAACTCTAGCTAGCTCACTAATCATGGGCTTGATTAGAGGCAGAAGTAGCACAAAGTTGTTTCGAGAAAACACGTGTAAGAAAAGTTTACAAGTTTATCTTCCAAAACAGAATGTTTGTCTATAAAAAAGTAATGTTCCACCTTGGTTTTCCATGGAAAACCTATGGTAACATCCCTAGAGGCTTATCAGACATTGTAGAGGAAGAAAACATAAAGAAAACATGAATTTTTGAAGTTATGAAAAGATGAAAACAAGCAGAAAGTTTGTAACACTTTTAGACCCCAAAATGGTGAGGTTTACCTTAGTTTGCCTAAGAAAACTTTTGAAAACCTTCCTAGAGGTTATCCAAGTGTTTTAGAAGAATAAAAAAGGAATGATTTGCAAAGGAAGTGAGTTAGAACTCACTTGCAAACTGAAGTAGGACAGCAGTGAATTCTGGAAGTTTAGTGAGGAGTTTTGAAGTGTTGGAGGCTTGTAAAAATGAGAAATGGATGGGGGAAGGCTTCTTTATATAGGGAAGGGATTAGGGTTTGGACTTGGTTTTCATTTTAGAGTTTAGGTGTTTGTTAGACTTGAAAAAACAACTTTTAATACTAGCTGCATATGTATTCTGTTTTTTCTTTTTGTTATTTATTAAATATAAATAGGTTTCTTTGATGTTTATATATTATACTTTATATATAATATAAGTGTGGTGTGTTTGGTAGGTTAAAATCAAGTGTAAGAGTGTTATATGACCTTTAAAAAAAAGAGCTTGTTAGGTAGTAAGTGTATAACATAAACGTGACAAGATTTACGAGGTGTCAATTGTTTATATGCTTCGTGTTTAGATCACCAATCATCTTGCTTGATTTGAAATATTTAAGATTTGCGTATGTACAATAAGAATTCACGAGTTAACTTGAATTTATAAATCATGTAACGAAATAAGTGTACGAAGATATGTATAAACATGTATAAAGGTTGTGGATTTCATATAAATTATCAATTCAATTACAATCAAAGCCTTGGATTTACATCAATTCGGAATGTGAAACGATTACAAGGTACAGACTTTCCAAAAAATGGAATTACGAATCAAACTTACTAAAAATGGAAAGCTACAAAAAGCGAGGCGTTACAGTTTGTCCCTGTTAAAATCATGAGTCTTAAAAAGAAGAGATTTGATCTTGTCATAGTTGATAATTTTTCAAGTTTTACACGGACTTACTTTTTACACTCCAAAGATGAGACTGCAGGTATTTTGCAGGATTTTGTAAGAAAAGTTGAAAAGGAATTTGATCTGCGAGTAAAAATCTTTAGAAGTGACAATGGAATAGAGCTTAAGAATAAGGAGTTGGATGACTTTTGTGTGTCAAAATGGATTGTAAGGTAGTACAGCATCCCAAGGACACAAGAAACAATGGGGTGGCAGAAAGGAAAAATAGGACTTTGATTGAGGCTGCCAGAACAATGCTTGCATATTCATGTTTACCATTGTCCTTTTGGGCAGAGGCTATAAACATTGCTTGCTGTGTGCATAACAGAGTTTAATCAACCCTAAACATCAAAAGACTGCTTATGAAATTCTGTTCAAAATCAAACCACTGATCTCTTATTTCAAAATATTTGGTTGCCCATGTTTCATTTTAAACTTAAAAGATTCAATTTCATAATTTGCAGCCAAAGTTGATTGTGGTTATTTTCTGGGATACTCAA
This sequence comes from Scalesia atractyloides, assembly GCA_947069175.1. NCBI lineage: Eukaryota > Viridiplantae > Streptophyta > Magnoliopsida > Asterales > Asteraceae > Scalesia > Scalesia atractyloides. The sequence goes on from CAMTDV010000008.1 coordinate 74,253,980, forward strand.
CTACTGCCAAAGCCTACAAAGTGTTAACACAAGGACTAGGTGTGTAGAAAAGACTTTGAATGTAAAGTTCAATGAACTTTCTTCTTAAAAATCCCAGCAAATCCTGCTGAAATGTTTGATTTAGATATATGTACATTTGAAGATGTGTCTATGTAACACCTCGTAAAATCGTGTCCAATAGTATAGTGACACGTGTTGTATTTTTATTTTAGTCGATTAAAGAATAATAGGGACTAAAGGTGTCAACATGCTCAAACTGAGCCTCTGAGTGACTTTCTGATGTCAACATGCATAAATATTAGCCTCTGAGTCACGGGCTTGGGTTACGGTAAACTATTACCGCTTGGTTGGAAATGGGATCAATCGAATGTCGGATTGTGGCTAGTAAATCCGCATATTTCGTTTTAATCAGTTTTGTTTGATAACTTAAACATCGGGGGTTAACTACCGTGTCCTGGATATCCTCAGCTCATTACATTAGATAATGGCCACGACCTTAGCGCGGGTGTAGGCATACACCCGATAGATGCTCAAAATGCATTACCCACAAAGTTGGGGGAATAACTCCTTCGTGAGTTCAAAGTGGTGAGTATGTTAATCATGTCTTGGTCTCCGTACCGGGGCACTGTATGTATGGACAAACATGTGAATCTGTTAACAAGGTTACAAGGCTGACTTTCCCAAGTTATAAAAGATTTTGTGCCAATGTGCACTTAAAAGATTTTTTTATATGGTTTCAAAATGAGTCAGTTGGGTGTATTTACCAGCGAAAGCTGACGTATTTTCAAAAGACTAAGCTTGCAGGTACAATACGTAAATAGGCTGGAAGGTCTTGGTAGTGATAAGAGGATCTTGCAAATCCTAGATCTGCCTAAAGTCTGTTATACATTTTTCTACATTTTACGATCCGCCTGTGGATCTTCTATTACGAGTCGTCTATATATTATTTTGTACTTTGAACATTTGATTTGTAATAGTAATTTAACTCCAAGACTTCCATTGTGCTGTGTTAAATTGTCTATGATGATATCAGCTTACGTCACGATACTCCCCACCCGGGCCCATCGGTGTTTGGATTGGCTGTGGAAAGTCGGGGGTGTGATAGGTTGGTATTAGAGCCAACGTTTGAGAGAATTAAACACTAACCTTCTTGTGTTTAATCTCAAGCTTACACAAGCACATTCCTTAGACTTCCGAGTCTAGGCATTGACCTAGGATTACTCATCTCATTATTAAGTTATTAGTATTGTTTTGAATTGATTTTTTTAACAGGAAAATGCCACCAAGTGTAAGAGGAAAAGGTAAAGGACCAATGAGGGGAGGACCTTTTGGACATATTCCCTCACATCCCCATCACTCGAACCTCTATGACGATTTGGGGGATTCATGGTCGTTATCGCAACATTCACCTTCTCATACCCAAAACTCATATCACTCATATCATTCACGTCATTCACACCACTCCCACCACTCTCATCATTCTTATCATGATGAGTTTAACCCCAACCAATACTTTAATACACCCCCAGCCGACCAAAATCAGTTAGACCAACCCAATCCCATGGACAAGGACTCTGACCCGGAGATACCGCCGTCAGGATCACACACCCACCCCATCGAAATTTCAAGCGATTCGAACTCTTACGCCGGATCGCCATACCAAGGTCCTAATGAATGGGACCAATATTGGAACCAATTTACCTTGGCAAACACTCCTTCCCATCACTCCCCAACTCCTCCTGTACAAGAAGATGTCCACATGGAACGGGTGGAACAACCTCAATCACCACCTGAACTGCCAAGGAGGAAAAGAGGAGCATGTATGTCGGTACGTGCGGGCCAACGGTCGGGATCGCTGCCACCTTTGCTCAAACCTTACCCTACCATTCACGAGGATCCACAAATGGGTGGACCCTCTAATGCTTCACTTGTGGTGGAACCGGTACCACCACTATTGGTTCAACCACCACTATCGGGTTATAAAAACCCTATCCCAACATATCCAGATACATCTGGATATGATCCTTTTAACCCATCTACACCTGTTGATTATCAAGCATTATTGCATGACCCTTACATGCAAGCGGTCATGCATAATGCACTTTACCTGTCTCCTTTCCCACCTGCTTATCCACCTACTGGATATCCAAGTTATGGGTACCAGTATCCTATTGTGCCACAACCACAACCACAACCTTCGCCACCACTCGAGGCCATCAATGAGGCCTTGGAACGAATGAAAAAAATCCAACAACAAGCGGAGAAAACTGTAACATTTATCATAAAACGGGTTCCAAAACCCGATCCGTTTTGAAATTCAAATATACGTATGATGTTCGTTGAGCATTTATGTTAAAAGTTCAAAATTTTGTTATATTGTTATTAGTATTTAATAATAAATAAAAATAATAAAGTAAAATAATAAATGTTAATAAATAAAATATAAATAATAAAAATAAACAAAAAAAGTGAATACCGCGGGTATCGAACCCGGGTCTCCACCCAACCAACATACACAACACACCCCTACACTACACACACATATCTGAAATAAACTCAAATTAAATAAATTTTATATTGAAAAAACCCCTGAAACCAATTTCAAAATAACTGTCTGTAATGGTTGTAACCTTCAATCCATCTTCAAATCTTCGTTTCTTTTGCAAATTAAACCGAGAAACGTTTCTAAATTGTGTGATTAAACGTAATCATTGGGTCAGCTCGGTTACACAATCATTCGGTCATCAATTTCTTGACCGAAACCGATAAAAACCAAAATTTAAACTCAAACCAGCTCTTGTCTATAAATACCCTAGAATCCATTTAGAACTCGCTCACTCTCGCAAATCCCTCTAAACTCTTTGAAGAATTATCTATTTTCAAATCACTTCGCCGGAAACTATGTTTGTCATCGGAACTTCACCGGAGATCACACCTGTTCGGTACAACATCCTTGAATCCTTTTCTGTTTAATTATTTTCATTATCAGTAGTAATAAATCAATAAATCCAATAAGTGTTATTGGATTATCAACCGGGAATGTCAAATGATGGACTGTCGTTAGTGTCAATCAAAAACCGAAATAAACTACGTAGATAGGATAAGTCGGGTATCAAATCAAGGGAGTTTTGTGGAAAGCGTTATACTAAAAAATCTAAATACTGAATGCAATAAACACTGAACTTAACTTTAAATTTATGATACTAAAATAAACACAATAACTTGGATTTTAATTCAATAGAGAGCACGATGATTCCCCTGAACTTTGGAATGATAATCAAATTATTATAATACGTTTTATCTAACCATTGAGACTGAGTATTGATTGAATTACCCATTGTGATGTTACATGACTAAGTACTCTGATTAACAAGTAATGAAAGGTTATCACATATACATCATTTACAATTAACCAACCCTAATCCTTAGCCAAATAGATCCCAATTTCAAGAACTCACAGGAATTGAATGGTTGCAAATCAAGACTGAACAAAATGTAAATGGTTACAATGCAAATAATCAAATATGTAGTGAAAAGCATCGAATGCTTAGATCACTAAATCCCAATGATTAGCAAAACATACTAAATATCTGACTTACATCATTCCTCCATTCGGAGGAACCATAACAAAGAACTAGCCACTCATTGTTCGATTGGAGACTGCAAAGGTTGGGTAATAAGTTGGAATCTTGATCATGTTGATGCTTTGGTGTTGAATTATGATGTTTGGAGGTGAAAAAGTCGCCAACTTTGAAGCCCTAGGTCTTGGTTTTCATTCCTACTCTTGATAGCTCACCAGAATTGACCTAATCCACCTTTTATTGCTGCAGCAACAACTCATACAAAATTTTTTCCATCTGACTGTAAGCTACGGTCTGCAAGTTCTGACCTTATTTCACTCAACCGTAAGCTACGGTACATAGACCGTAAGCTACGGTTGCAACATTCTGTCCAATTGACCAAGTGACCGTAAGCTACGGTCGCTTGACCGTAACCTATGATCAATACTTGCTGGCTTTTTCCTCTTGGTGTAATCTAACCGTAACCTACGGTCATCTAACCGTAGGCTACGGCGGGGTTTCATCTTTTGGTCACCTTCATTGTATCTTTCACCGAATTACCAATTAACCCCTGGACTTCTCATGATATCCATTTTGGCGTAATTCAACATTAATTCCTAGCCCGAACAACTCCCGATTGGTACTCACTGCTGCGTAACTGTATCTCGAGTCTTCCACGTCATCTCTAACTTCGTTAAACCGTCCGAATTAACCAGTTAACCTGCAAAACAACCAATTCTCGTAGTTATCTCATTCAATGCACATAACGACCAAAAACTAATTAAGACACGCAATTTATAACCATTATCACTCGGATTTCACCCCATCCATCACATTGCCACACTTACCTTTGATTATCCCCAAGCAAACCAACTATGTATTACTCACCACAATAACAACACAACAAATCTCTTAATTGGTTCATCCAATTCAATTCTCTAAATCGTAACCATCCCATAGACTAAAACAATCAAGATTTACAGCCTGACACGGCTAGCACAATTCAAACACAAGACTTGTCTGTATAAAACTAACATGCTCATAATTTGAACACATGCTACTTACCCCTCACAATGTACCCTCCACTCGGTTCAGCAATTGACTAGCATATGATGTGCTAGTATATACTCATGGCCAATTATGACTTCTGCAATTATAAACTTGTATAACAATCACGCTTACATTGTACAAATGACATGATACATATCAGTAGCCCTTTTATCATAGACTTTGAGCTAATGGTAGGAACTCATTGTCATTCTTCCCTTTTCTTCTTTTCTCCTACTAGCTAACACTAACCCACCAAATCTTAACGGCTTCTTCGCGTATGTACACTTGGTTTTCTACCCCCACATTTGAATTATTGCTCCCCTTCTTCTTTTATTCTTGTTTTCCAAGGAATTTTTTTTTAACAAATGAATGACGGGTGAATTCGCTTGAGCCATTAAAACTAATCGTCATACAGCCACACTTCCGCTACAATGTATATGATTCCTAATACCTTCATTGTTCATCCACCCATGTCACCGCACAGTTTCAACATGCATCAAATTACACAAGTTCTAATGCAGAATATTATATAGACCTCTCTCAACAATTGATTCATCTTGATATCCTATCACATCCATTGGCTCAAACATCACCAAGAAAAAGATAACGGTTGCCAACAAATAGCATGTGCAATCTATAACATGTTACCCTTATACACACATATCTCTCCACTTTAATATAAGGCAACCCCGTCAGGCCTACTCTCATGAAACTTAAAGGGACAATTACGACAAGTGTGCAAATTACTACCAATAAGGGACCCATTGATGTTTGAAATTGTAAGTTTTCATAACAATTGGCACACTTGAGGCGATAAAGATTTGAAAAATTTTAAAAAACTCCCAATTTTCTATCAACTTCATTATTTCAAGCTTTTCAACGTTTACCCAACTATCTCTTCTCGAGCCTCCCGCATCCCCACACCTGGGATACATTGTCCCCAATGTATGGTGCACTTTAAAATTAGCCCGAGAATACGAACCATGAACCCCAAAAGACGATTAATTCAACCAATTACAAACCATCCCAAATACATCAACACACCACGAATTAACACAAAATAAAAATTGTCTTAAACCGGAAATAACAAACAGCTAGATAGAGTCGAGCACATGGACCTGATCGAAGCAACTGATCAGTGAAGGCTCATTGATATGATGGGCCCGGCGAATGTCCATATTAACCACCCAGATGTTCATAGAAAGCGCTCATGTCGAATATGTCAGCTAACCCTCCTTCCGGACGATCTTGCTGCTGTTGTGATGACTGCGGTTGCTGCTGTGATTGTGAGTACTCATAAGGCGGCGGCTGATATGGGTATGAGCTCTGGAAGTGCGGCTCTGTATACTCTCGCGGCAATCACATGGACTTGTGGACTTGCGGCATCGGATGTCGGTCATTCCAGGCTGATAGGGTGGCTCCTGGCTATAATCCACGTATGGTGGATTTTCCACATATGGAACTCCTTGGTAATAGTCCAGATGGCGTCGGGTCTAGTTCTCATCATATGCCCGCATATTCAGTTCCATCTGTGATTCAAGATGGCGCATTCGCTTTGTTCGTGCCATATAATCCATCAGCTCCTTATGCTCACGTTCTCGCTCGATATCTTGCCTGGATCCTTGATCGAAGATAGCCTGCTGCGACATCTCCCACTGCCCATAATCGGATGGTCGCCGGCTATTAATAAACACTTGTGTCTCATCATCAAAGATCCCCCATGAATGCGTTGACTGTTGTTGTGATTCCGGTTGCCTGCTCGACCCTGCACCTACATCAATACCAGCCTCACGTCTCCGCCGTATCACCTCCTCATCACTGGAATCCAAATCATCCATCTCTCCCTGTTTAGGTACTGTTTTTCCCCACTGCAGTACCTTAAGTTTTGCCCCATCCCCGTACTGAATTTTGTGCCACAGTTTTGTCTTCTTGTAGGTAATGCGGTCATGTTTGCACATATCTGCAATGGAGAAGATTGCATGAGTTTTGGAGAATGGGTATTCCGTTGGTAGCAATGCTCCCTGTCTTCCTAGAAGTGTACTAATCAGTCTGGCATGAGGTATCAACTTTTTCAACTTAGCATTCCTGCTCTGCCAGACATGCATCATCACTAGCTGCCTAAATGATAAGCGTGGTTGACCGGTCATGATAGCATACAGGAGTGGCAGCTCCCACTTCCTTATAGCCATTTTGTCTCCCAGTCTAGGAGCCACATTGGTCATGACAAAACTTAGCAATACCCTGACGAGCGGCTTCAGATTATCCCGCCTCATCTCAACGCCCGTATCCAACAGGAACAGTTCCGAGTACATCAAACGCTCACTCAACAAATTCGTTTGCTCATTAAAGTAGTCATTCTCGTTGATCAGTTGGTAAAAATCATCGGCTTGCGAGTCAAATCTGGCCACCTGCCTCAGTGTCGCCAACAACATGGTGGCACGCTTTCCATTAACCACGCCAGTAAGAGTAGTGGTCCTTGGTGGATTATTCCCCTCATCCCTTTCCAATGTGCTCAGCCACGCCATAAAACTCTTTATGTACACATCAGCTTTCTCATGACCTTTGAAGTCTGTGACTGCCTCCCATCCAAGTGCTACCAGTTTTTGGTATAGCCCCAATGCCCTTAAATTCGGTTTATAGACCATTTTCTCAAAGCACGTACTTTCCTTAACCGAATGCTCATCACCCATTTTGGCATAAAATAAATCTGACTGATACTCTTTGCGTTGCTTGTTGAGGGGGCCCTTCGTCCAGGTTGGGCGGTACGGTACGTCACCATGACCATACTGGAGCTCTTCCTCCTTTTCTGACGATTCTATCTCTCTAATCTCTACACCTGTGTCCCGTCTTCATTTAGATCCCGTAGGAGCAGGTACTGATGGCTCGACAGCCTTTTCCTTCCCGGCTCTTTTCTCTCTCACCATCTACACACAAAAACCAAACAACCAACAACAAAAATTCATCAAGCTACTTCAATTTATACAATCCAACCAATTCACACATGTAATCCCATGACCCTCCCCACACTTGTTTCTTGACCTGTGGGGAATTCAGTACTCATCTAAGCTTTCATATATTCCCCAACCCTTCAACAGTTGTAAATCACAGTATAGTTATCAATGCATGCCTCGAAATTTCATAATCAATCAGTAATAATTGGATGAGTACACGTCACCCTTTAATATCTAACTGTACCTTCATTCTGACCGCTAAGAACAAAATTGGGGATAAAGATCATACCTTTGTAGCTTAGAATGCTTAGATACTACCAGGTTCACTTGACTTAAGGTTTGGATGAAAAGTCCCAAAATTTGAATTTTAGGGTTTGTTGTTGATGAACTGAATCTCCACGAGCGGATGTTCTTCGGAGGAAACTGAGATGGGGGTTATATTCCTCTCGAATTTCTATGCGATGTGAGCTCTTGGATCACCCGATTTGGTCGTGTAACGAGAAATTGAGGTGGGAGGAAAAGATATGGAAGTTGAAGGATTTGGGGGAAGAAGAAGATGGTGATAGAGTGTTTGTGGTGCAATTGGATAAGGTCATAATGTATTTAGGGTTGGATGTGTATCTCTTTTAAGTTCCCATCATATTTTTAAGAGAATTTAGTCGGATCAATTACCAACCCGACCCAAATTTCACCTCTCTGCACCTGACCATAAGCTACAGTTGGGGACCATAGCTTACGGTCCCGTAACTATGTGACATTTCAATTGAACCGTAGCCTACGGTTGGAGACCGTAGGTTACGGTTAGATGTTGCTGGCCAGTTTTTGTTATGTGGACCGTAGCCTACGGTCCTCAGCCGTAGGTTACGGTCAAGCTTAATAATTTTTTTTATATGAGTTAAGAAGTTGTTTAGATTGTACTTGATGGGTTCTCCCATACCATGCCACCCCCCTAAGAACTTAGTGTCGACCACGACACACAATTACTCCCTTCAGCGCCTGGCGCAGCTAGTGCGTGTCCACACGTGCACCATGTCCAGGAGTAGGGACCAACAACCTATTCAACATTCCACAGCCCATAAACACAAGAAAACATGAAGCAAACAAAGAAGAAATATGTACCACAATCCGGGTTACCTCCCGGTAGCGCTAAGTTTACGTCTTCAGCCGGACCTCACAACTTTCTAAGAGGTTGTATTCTCGGGTGAACTTACGACGAAGTTCACCTCATCTATCGGTGATTCATTCAAGTCATCCGCGTCTAAATACGGTTTCAGTCGGTGACCATTTACCACTTGCCGGCGTTGGTCCTTGGGATCTTCGATTTCCACATCGCCAAACTTCCCAACACGTACGATCACAAACGGGCCCGCCCACTTGCTTTTCAATTTTCCTGGGAACAATTTCAGACGTGAATTAAATAACCATACCTTTTGACCCACGGCGAAATCTTGACGTTGCAACTTCGCATCATGAACAGCCCTCATCTTATCCTTATAAGCGGCAGCCGTGTCGTATGCCTCGTTTCGCAACTGTTCAAGCTCACTCAACTTTAACAACCTGTGGGCACCTGCATCAGAATAATCAGTGTTGACCTGTTTAACAGCGCATAATGCTCGATGAGCGATTTCCATGGGTAAATGACAACCCTTCCCATACACCAATCGATAAGGGGTAGTGCCAATAGGGGTTTTATACGCGGTGCGGTATGCCCATAAGGCGTCATCCAGTTTAGATGACCAATCCTTGTTGTCAATACGCACCGTTTTTTGTAAAATTTCCTTGATCTGCCTATTTGACACTTCCACTTGTCCACTTGTCTGTGGATGATATGGTGTAGCAATGCGATTTCAGAAGTTTAGCCACATTGAAATTTTTAAAGTGCGACCCCCCATCACTATTGATCACTCGGGGTACTCCAAATCGTGAGAAAATATGTGCCTGAACAAACTTACAAACCACGGTGTGGTCGTTGGTCCTGGTGGCTATTGCTTCAACCCATTTTGAAACATAGTCAACCGCTACCAAAATATATAGATGACCGTTAGAATATGGAAAAGGCCCCATAAAGTCGATTCCCCACACGTCAAAAATGTCAACAACCAAAATTGGCTGCATTGGCATTTCGTCTCGTTTAGAAATTCCGCCCATTTTCTAACAATTGGTGCAATGTTTAGCAAATGCAAAGGCGTCTTTAAACAGCGTCGACCAGTAAAGGCCGCATTCTAACACTTTATGGCCCGTCTTCTGTCCGCTGAAGTGGCCACCACACGCCGAAGCATGGGCGTGTTGCAACACGTCTTGAAATTTTGTCTCCGAAATACACCTCCGGATGATTTGATCAGCACCTACCTGGAATAAAGCCGGTTCATCCCAAATATACTTCTTCACCTGTGCCAAAAATTGTTCTTTCCTCCTCTTATTCCATGCTTCCGGCATCGTACCTGAAACAATATAATTAGCAAAATTAGCATACCATGGTTCAGAATTGACAGACATAATAAACTCATCCGGGAATTGCTCATTGATCGCAGGTGTGACATCCTCGCAATCCTGCGGTAATCGTGACAAATGGTCCGCGACCACATTTTCACACCCCTTTTTGTCTCGAATCTCTAGATCAAATTCTTGTAGTAGAAGGATCCAACGAATCAACCTTGGTTTCACATCCTTCTTCTCCATTAAATATTTAACTGCGCTATGATCAGAGTAAACGATTACTTTACTTCCCAAAATATATGATCGGAACTTGTCCAGTGCATAGACAACGGCAAGCAACTCTTTCTCCGTTGTAGTGTAATTAAGTTGAGCATCGGAGAGAGTTTTGCTCACACAGTAGATGACAACCGGTTTCTTATCTACCCGCTGTCCTAGTACGGCCCCGATCGCAAAATCACTTGCATCACACATTATTTCAAAAGGTTTTGTCCAGTCCGATGATTGCAAGATCTGGGCTTATACCAGTTGGTCCTTTAAAATATTAAACGCGTGAATACAATCATCATTGAACTCAAAAGCAACATCTTTTAAAAGTAGATTACACAATGGTTTGGTGATGACACTAAAACCTTTGATGAACCTACGGTAAAACCCGGCGTGTCCTAAAAAGGAATGGACGCCTTTGACATTAGTGGGCGGAAGTAATGTGGATATCACTTTGATTTTAACCCTATCAACTTCAGTCCCTTTACTCGACACAACGTGTCCTAACATAATGCCCTCTTGAACCATGAAATGGCTCTTCTCCCAACTAAGTACCAAATTGGTTTTTACACATCGTTCCAATACCTTAGCTAGTTCGTTTAAACATGTGTCAAATGATGGACCGAACACAGAAAAATCATCCATAAAAATTTCCAAGGTATCCCCGACCATATCTGAGAAGATACTCATCATGCACCTTTGGAAGGTGGCTGGGGCATTGCACAGCCCAAACGGCATTCGACTAAATGAGAAAGTGTCGTATGGGCATGTGAATGTAGATTTGATTATACCCTGAGTAACCATCTAAAAAGCAGTAAAATTTCTGACGCGACAATTTTTCAACAATCTGATCAATGAAAGGCAAAGGAAAGTGATCCTTTGATGTGGCGGCATTAAGTTTTCTGTAATCAATGCACACGTGCCACCCGGTTACCAGCCGAGTGGTGATCTGCTCACCGTTTTAGCCTTTAACAATTTGGATCCCTGCTTTCTTGGGCACCGTCTGGGTCGGGCTTACCCACGCACTATCGGAGTTTGGATAGATGATGCCAGCATCTAAGCATTTAATAACTTCCTTCTTCACCACCTCCCGCATGTTCGGATTCAAACGCCGCTGTGTATCCCGTGCGGGCTTTGCATCTGCATCAGTTATAATCTTGTGCATTACAATAGAAGGGCTTGTACCTTTGAGATCGGCGAGAATCCAGGCAATAGCCGCTTTATGTGTCTGAAGCACCTTCAGCAATGCTTCCTCCTGTTCTTTTGCTAAATTTGCAGCGATGATGACGGGAAGAGTCCGATCCTCTCCCAGGAAGGCGTATTTGAGATGTTGTGGTAACTCTTTTAGCTCAACCTTTGGCGGACTGATTAAGGATGGCTTCAGTCCTGATGAAATTTCGGCCGGGAGGCTATCTACTTGATGAGTCCACGGAGGCCTTCTTTCTTGCATTGCTGCCACCTCCAAATTCTGTATCTCCTCTTCTAAAGCTTGCATCTGATTCTTTCTGCCCTGTCACACAACAAATATAGCTCGGATATCTCCTCTTCTAAATGAAGAGAGCATCCATCAATGATATCTGCCATGAAACATTCATCACTGGGAAACATGTCAGAAGCATTAGAAAACACATTTAATTTGACCTTCCTATTGCCAAACGTCATATCGACAGTGCCAGTTCGGCAGTCGATTAGTGCATGTGCCATTGCTAAGAAAGGTCGACCCAAAATGACATTCGGTTGATTGATTTGGTCCGAGGAGACATAATCAAGCACCAAAAAGTCTACTAGAAAATAGAATTCTTCCTCCTTAACAATGACATCACGAACAATCCCCGAGGGAGCTTAGGGGTCAAATCTGCCAATACGACAGTCGTACCGGCTCGACGTAATGGACCAAAATCATATTGGTCATATAAGCTTCCCGGAAGAATGCTCACGCTAGCTCCTAGATCTAGAAATGCCCTATTCATTTTAAATCGCCCACCTGAATGGGAATTAATGGCATTCCAGGATCTTGCAGCTTAGGTGGAAGTACTCCATTCAGCACGGCACTCACTCTTTCTGTTAAATCAATCTGTTTAGGCACTTTGTGTTGCCGTTTTTGAGTACACATGTCTTTTAAATACTTGGCATATGCTGGAACCTGTTTAATGGCATCAATCAAGGGTAGATTGATTTTTACTTGCTTAAAAACTTCCCAAATTTCTTCGGGTTCCGGTCCCCTTTTGTTGATGATGCCTTTATTACCCGGATTCCTAAGGCTTCAGGAAAGGGAGGTGAAAGCGGTTCCCCTTCCATAGCCTTGATTGGTTCAGCATTTAGAGTTTGGTTTTATTATTAGTATTCTTATTTGTGTCGTGCATATTAACAACCTGTGGTTCTGTTTCGTCATCACTCACCCCATCCTCACCTTGATCCTCCACCACACCTTCCACAAAGTGTGGTGGATTGATAACTTTGGTGTAAACCTTGCCACTTCGAAGAGTACTCACCTGATGGATTTGATTTCCCTTTTTCTAGTGAGCTGGATTTGTTGTTGTATCGCTTGGTAGCCGCCCATTACTTTGTTTCAGCTCTTTCAATTCATTCGCGAGTTGGCCCATCTGCGTGGTTAACAATTGAATAGCTTTGTCATGTACCTCATCCTTCTGAGCCCGTACTTCATCCAATTGATTGTGTTTCTGCAAGTCTTTCTGAATGGACTTTAACATCTCCATTGTATCAGTACCTGCATTATGGTTAGAAGACCCAGTTGCACCACCCTGGTTCGGGTGGTACCCTCCTTGAAAATTCTGCTGAAATCGAGGTTGATTAAAGTTCCTCTATCCCCCAGGCTGATTGTTGCTACCTTGAAATCCCGGGTTGGCTAGATTATTAGCATTCCCATAACTGAAATTCGGGTGATTTCTGAGGCCCTGATGATATGTATTCGAATTCATATTGAAGTTTCTGCTACCCCCTCCATTTCCTTGGACATAATTAACATCTGTGACGCCCGTACCAATACTCGGGCACTGATTCGCAATGTGCCCCAGATCCCCACAATGTCCGCAGAATGGCATTTGCCCACTAACTTTCGGTGCATTATCAACCGCCCTTACAACAGAATGCCGAGCACTTCTTGAAGATTGAGCCTTGCGTTTTGATGTTCTCGCGTTCCTTTCCAAGTATTCCCAATCAACCTGCTCATAATTTGTGCCAAAAGTTCCATTTGAGGTTGAACTAAGATCTCGTGCATCCTTATCCGACAAACCTTCATGAAATGCGTTCAACAACTCCCACAGTGGAATCCCATGATGTGGCCAATTCTTTAACATCATTTTAAACAGATTAAATGCTTCGTGGAATAGTTCCCCAGGTTGCTGTCGGAAGTTCCGAATATCCTTTCGTGCGTTGTTCGTCCGCAGCGGTGTATAGAAATCGTCGAGGAACAGTTGTTGCATATCGTGCCATGTGAAAATAGAAGCCGATGGTAGCGAATGGAACCATTGTTGTGCCTTATCTTCAAGTGTGAACTGGAAGGGTACCAGTTTCACATCGTCTGGTGTGAACCCTTGACCACCAATGGTGTTGCATCGGGCATCGTATGCTGCTATGTGTAGATATGGTTCTTCTGTAACTACTCCATGATACTTTGGAAGGCTCTGAATTGATTGTGCCCTGACCTCAAATGATCGACCTCACAATTGAGGAATAACCACCAGTGACCGGTTATTGGTGATGGCCGGCTTGAAGTGACTTTCGACACCCCGTACAGGTTCCCGCTCGAATCTTCTTTGGATACCTTCAAACTGGTTAATCGGTAGAGGTATGTTTCTCGGAGGTGCTCTATGTGGACCTTGAGCATGTTGTGCCGGAAATGGTTGCGGTACAGTAGGAATCGGCCCTTGCTGTGGTGCTGGTGGAATCGGCATGATAATTGGCTGACGGTTAACTGGTTGCTGATTAACCGGCATGGGGGCATTCACTGATGTAGGAAACCCCGAATTTCCATAATTCATCCCTTCTCCTGCTCTAAATCGCGTATCGTAGTTATCTTGTATCCCCAATCCCATCATTGATTTTCCCCATATTCATCAGCGGTTTCAAAACTATCGCCCGAATCCGCTGCCGTATTTCGTTGTTCAAATGGTGAATTTCTTGCGGAGTGTTGTTGGTGTGAAGACGGGTAATACGTTTGTTGACCCAAAGGCTGAGTTTCAGGGGCGGGGACAGAGTTAGATGGCCATGTTTGCATCGGCGGAATCACAGTATCATCAGTGACAATCCTCACATATGGTGAAGATTGTGGAACATTGGTAGATGGAGGAACCGGTTGACTTGGAAAAGGTGGGAGGTCGCCGAGATTAGGAAATGGTGGTGGTGCTATCGGTGGAACATTTGTAGTTGCAGATTGAGTCTGTGGTGGTTGTGGAGATGGTATGGTTGTATTCGGTGCAGGATGAGTATCAGTTGGTGTGAATTGATGTTGCGGAGGTGGAGTGACTGGTTGGTTTTCGAAGTTACTTGAACTCTCCATTGGAAGTGTTTCGGTATTGTAGGTTATGCAATCCTGTTTTCACGATGCAATACTCGAGTATGTCGTGTTGTTCTTTCTATCTCTGGATCAAACACTAGTGGTGACGACTGCCCAGAATGTCGAGTATGATGCATGCAAAAGTTGATCACCTGCACTACACAAACAAAAGAGATTTCACGTAATTCTGAACGAAACAAACAAAAATGAAATAACTAATCAAACATTTGTGCACGCCTCCCCAGCAACGACGCCATTTTGATGGACTGTCGTTAGTGTCAATCAAAAACCGAAATAAACTACGTAGATAGGATAAGTCGGGTATTGAACCAAGGGAGTTTTGTGGAAAGTGTTATACTACAAAATCTAAATAATGAATGCAATAAACAGTGAACTTGACTTTAAATTTATGATACTAAAATAAATACAATAACTTGGATTTTAATTCAATAGAGAGAACGATGATTCCCCCGAACTTTGGAATGATAATCAAATTATTATAATAGTTTTATCTAACCATTAAGACTGGGTATTGATTGAATTACCCATTGTGATGTTACATGACTAAGTACTCTGATTAACAAGTAATGAAAGGTTATCACATAAACATCATTTACAATTAACCAACCTAATCCTTAGCCAAATAGATCTCAATTTTAAGAACTCTCGGGAATTGAATGGTTGCAAATCAAGACTGAACAAAATGTAAATGGTTACAATGGAAATAATCAAATATGTAGTGAAAAACATTGGATGCTTAGATCACTAAATCCCAATGATTAGCAAAATATACTAAATATCCGACTTACATCATTCCTCCATTCGGAGGAACCATAACAAAGAACTAGCCACTCATTGTTCGATTGGAGACTGCAAAGGTTGGGTAGTAAGTTGGAATCTTGATCATGTCGATGCTTTGGTGTTGAATTATGATGTTTGGAGGTGAAAAAGTCACCAACTTTGAAGCCCTAGGTCTTGGTTTTCGTTCCTACTCTTGATAGCTCCCCAGAATTGACCTAATCCACCTTTTATTGCTGCAGCAACAACTCATGCGAAATTTTTTCCATCTGACCGTAAGCTATGGTCGATAGACCGTAAGCTACGGTCTACAAGTTCTGACCTTGTTTCACTCAACCGTAAGCTACGGTACATAGATCGTAAGCTACGGTTGCAACATTCTGTCCAATTGACCATGTGACCGTAAGCTACGGTCGCTTGATCGTAACCTACGGTCAATACTTGCTGGCTTTTTCCTCTTGGTGTAATCTAACCGTAACCTACGGTCATCTAACCGTAGGCTACGGCGGAGTTTCATCTTTTGGTCACCTTCATTGTATCTTTCACCGAATTACCAATAAACCCCTGGACTTCTCGTGATATCCATTTTGGCATAATTCAACATTAATTCCTGGTCCGAACAACTCCCGATTGGTACTCACTGTTGCGTAACTCTATCTCGAGTCTTCCACGTCATCTATAACTGCGTTAAACTGTCCGAATTAACCAGTTAACCTGCAAAGCAACCAATTCTCGTAGTTATCTCATTCAATGCACATAACGACCAAAAACTAATTAAGACACGCAATTTATAACCATTATCACTCGGATTTCACCCCATCCATCATCAAACTGTTTTCATAAGGAAGAAGATGAAGTTGAAAGTGTACATGTATATATATAATTAAAGCTGGTGTTTATACCGGGTTAGACACACAGTCCAGTGGTGGACAGTGTGCATTTTAAACAAATGGTTCCGGGTTCGAGTCTTTAACACGCTGCCGAATTCCTATATTATCCCAAAAGTTTTTATAATCAATATATAAGTTAAACCAGTTAGTGTATAAACTTAATATAAATCCTAAATATTCCGGGTTAGTCACACAGCCCAGTTGGTAGGGCTGTATGCAACACGAAGCAAGGGCGCGGGTTCGAGTCCGGTCGGTTACATGTTCTGAAAATTATCAAACCTTGTTAAAATATAATCAAATTATGGTTAGGCTTAGTATGTATATATATAATTAATTTACTGATATATTTCGGGTTACACAAGTAGCTCAGTTGGTAGAGCTGCGTGTACGTAAACGAGAGGTCACATGTTCGAGTCCCACACGCTGCGTATTTACTCCGATCTGACCGGTTCGACCCCTAAAAGGGGTATATTTTTTAATTAACCTTTTTCTTTATTTTTCTCCAAAAATCATAAAAATATATAATAAAAGTGAGTCCTTTTAAGCACAAAAATTAGTGATAAATACTATAAAATTTCCTAAAAAGTCTAATAAAATTCATTAAATAAAAGTACTAATTTTAAATAAAAGAAATATATTTACCGAATTATTACATGAATATTTAGGTTAGTTTTCTCGTCCGTTGGAATCTTTAAATCGTGTGCGCTCGTTAGCAAGTCAAGAACGCATCCATTGTGAGTGAATTCCTACAAACTTCCCCTTTTTATTCATATTTTGGGGTGTATCATGTGTCGTTTTATTTATACCATTTATTCAACACTCGTGCTACTACCATTATATGAACTAACGTGCTATGTGATATTTGGTTTATTACTATATGTGGTTATACTTTCTCATTTCAATCAAGCATTCACATTAGGCCCATCAGTTCCCTATTTTATACGGGTAGAGCATCACGTTGCCTAATTAGATCGGCTCCGTTTGATTGAGCCTTGATCTCACAGCACATCGCTTATCGTGCTCACATGTACATTGCTAGATGATTATGTGGTTTGTAGATTGTTTACATATACGTTTGCTCATATTTGGTTTATGCACATTTTATTAAATTAATCAACATAACGATTCTTTCTAATGTTTAAATGGGATTCACTCGCCAACTTTTGTTAACCCAAATCTCTATTTTGCACATGATACAGTGAACAGGTTGAAGCAAGGAACACATAGGACTGGGCCTTAGAAGAAAAATAAAGCGTTACTTGAATGTCATGTTTTGAACATTTTGTGCTTGTATGGTTTATGTGTTTGTTGGAATTTCTACTTTTAATTTGAATTAATAAATATGAAACTTTATTATAGTAAATGTCATGAGCTTTGATGAAAACCCAATCATGCCCCGACTACCATATCCGCTGCGGGTCAGGGTGTGACAGATTGGTATCAGAGCTTTTGACTATAGGGATATAGGATAGGTTATTAGACTCTTAGAGCCTATACTATAGTCGGTTAGATTTTAATTGCTTACGTGTTAAATTGGTTACATGCAAACTCATGATATTTACTTGTTTTACATTTATCTCACACACAAATGCATGCAAGCACTTCCACTACTGTATAATTTTGTGTGATATACATATTATTAACATAACATGCTTACATATATACACATCACGCACAACTCAATTTTCACAGATTTGAACATTTTTCATACTTTCTTTCTCAAAATTTGTGATGTATTCATTTTTCAATCTCATCAAAGTGAGTTCTACGACGGGCATGTCGTAACTGGAAGGGTACAAGTACCGGTAGTTGAAACGTCCTGTCTAGAATTGGCATTCATATAAATCCAATATAGCGGACCAGTTTGCCTACCTGGGGACTAACAATGAGAGTACGAAGGACCTATTAGGACAAAGCATGCCACACCAAACGTAGTGTGAACTAACCCCACTTTGAGTTGTCACTGTGTCTACACCTGGACACCCTCCGACTTTATACCTCGCAATCATGTTTTAACGATTTTCATTCGGGTGGTGCAAGTGTTATCAGGCCAACACCAATGTGAACCCTACAAAGCCCAGTAGTCATGGGGGCCCACATGACTACCTAGGCCAAGTATGGGGGACATATGGGGGCCCAAACATGAGCAAGGCCCAAGACATCCTATGGATGTAGTGAATTTATTTTTCTCATTTGTTTTATGGATGTTATTTTCTAAATGCGATACATGACACCTATACGCCAAACTCATAAACTCGTTACGTATTTCCTGTGGATGTCTTCTAGGCACTCTCGAGGAGGTAGGAGATCAGGAAGATCCGGCGAGCGCATGACTACTGAAATAGCCCAACAAATGGTCGTCGTAATTCCCGACATTGTAATTCAAGTCCAACAAGCTCTCGCCGCTAATCCTGTCAACCCAATCAATCAAGAAGGTCAAAATGCTGCCAATTCTCCCACAAACACCACCAAGTGCACCTACAAGCACTTCAACTCATGTGACCCTCCAAAGTACGAAGGGACTAAAGGGGTTACTACTCTCCTTCGGTGGTTTGAAGAAATGTAGAGTACCTTCCTCAACTGTGATTGCCCCAACGACCGCAAGGTGCGTTATGCTATTGGTCGTCTGTATGGGGTAGCACTCACGTGATGGAATGCGGAGAAAGGCAGACGAGGCGTCGAAGCCGCGGTAGCCCTAACTTGGGAAGAATTGAGAGAACTCATGACCAGACGCTTCTATCCAAGAAGTGAAATTAAGAAGTTAGAAGATGAGTTTTATTTCTTGAAACAAAAAGAAGGAGACCATATAACCTACAACAAGAGGTTTCTCGAGTTGAATCAAATGGTTCCCAATTTGTACACTCCTCTCTACCGTTTGATTGAGCATTACATCTGGGGTCTTCCCTCGAAAATTCAAGACTCTGCGATGAGTACTACACCTGCAACTTTGGAAGCAGCAATGGAGCTAGCTACTGAGCTCACTGAAAATCACATCAGGAACGGGGATTTCAAAAACGAGAAGAAGAAAGATAAAACACTTGCTGAAACCCCTACCTCAACCCAAACTGGATCCTCTTCTCGATTCGTTGGCAAGAGAAAGCGAAATGGAAAGAACTTTGCCGTCACAAATCAGCCAACCTAAACCAACCAACCCATTGTCACTGCTCCAATCACTCAAGTTGCTCCTCCTACTGCTCCATTCAAGAAACAGTATACAGGACCTCACCCAAAATGCAACCGATGTCAATATCACAACCCTCTCGAAAACCCTTGTCTTCACTGCACAGGTTGTGGCCGTACAGGTCATACAATCCAAACCTGTTGTGCTCTTCAAAAACCAACCCGCAACCAATCTCAAGCCCAACCAAACAACCAAGTGGTAGGCCAAGCTCCCTACCAAAAACCTCTACTACTACCACCTACTCAACCAATGGCTCAATCCTTTTACCAACCTAACTACCCTATGATGTCGCCTGTCAGAGCTTGTTTCAATTGTAGAGATCCAACCCATTTCCACAACACCTGTCCGTGTTTAGTGAACATCATAAATGCACAAGCCCAAGCTAATCCTATGAACCAAGCCAGCCAAGCCAATCCGCCAGCTAGAGGAAGAGCTTTTAACATCAACGCCAACCAGGCTAGAGCAGATAACAACGTGGTTAACGGTACATTTCTCGTTAACGGAAGTTATGCATCTATTCTTTTTGACACTGGCGCGGATAAGAGTTTTGTGTCCTTAGAGTTTGAATCTATTCTTGGTTTACCTCGCGTTAGTCTAGCTGAACCATTTACAGTGGAAGTAGCAGACGGTGAACCTATTACGTTAGACTCTATCATTCGCGATTGCACCCTTACTCTCAATGATCATGACTTTCCAATCGATCTATTCCTATGAAGTTGGGTAGTTTCGACGTCATCATTGGTATGGACTCGCTTAGTCAGCATCACGCTGAAGTAGTTTGTTATGAAAAATTTATTCGAATTCCTCTCGCCGACAGTCAAACTCTTCGTATTTTTGGTGAAACCCCATCCAAAGGACTCAAGTTGATGTCATGCTTTCAAGCTTGAAGATACCTTCGCAAAGACTACATAGCATTCTTAGCGCACATTGTCAAGAAAGTGGGCAAGGAGAAGAAACTCGAAGACATTTGTATTATGGAAAGTGTTATGGATTAAGCATTGATTAACTAATTGCAGAAAATATAAATTCAATTGGTTTGGTTGTTTGATTATCTAAAAATTACTAAAAACGGAGTTTGTAAACAGTTGGAAAGAAACTGATTCCTCCAAGTTTCAGATTCAAAGTGGATTCAAGTTATTAGTTTTAATTGAGAAAACCACATAGACATGATTCAGATAGTTAATTAACTAATTGTAATAAACGAGGAATAAGTACTTTGAATGATTAACAACGAAAGGTTATCACACGATTATCAATTGAAGATTACCAAACCCAATTCCTATCGAATATATCCCGGTTACTAGAACTCTCGGAATTGAAAGAATCAAAACTAGCTTTTAAGTAAAATCAGTCATTTACAATCAAGTAATAAATCCCTACGCACAAAACATCGAATGCTTAAATTGCTAGTCTCAATTACAAAGAAAAACTCAAAACAATCATCCACTTACAAGAATCCTCCACTCGGAGGAAGCCACAAATGAATTAGCCGCTCATGTTGGTCACTTGATCATCAAACACTTGAGAAACGGTTGAATTCATAACTTTGATATTTGATTCGATAGGAATTATGATGGTTTGAGGTGAAAAGCTCCCAACTTGATGCTCCTAGATGCCAATTTTCCTCCAAGGAAGTGTTCTTTTCGAATTAGGGTTTAGGAAACCTTTTGTACCTCAAAAAAAAGCCAAATTCGCGTTTTCCAGATATCCTACCGTAAGCTATGGTCGCGGACCGTAAGCTACGATAGGGAGTTTCTGGTCTCAACCGTAGCTTATGGTTGACTGACTGTAGCTTATGGTCGGCAGATCCTTTCCAAAACTGTTTTCTTCATAACTTCTTCGTTTTAGCTCCGTTTTACGCCGTTTTCGCCTACGTGTTCGTAATTCAACCCTCTATCATTCCATATCTTAAGATCTTTAATTCCACTCCATTTGTTTTCCTCAAAACACGTCCAATCTTCATGTTTAACCTACAAAACACCATTTTCTCGTAGTTATTCAATTTCACACATTTAAACACATAGAAACTCATAAGGTTAGTCATTTAAACATGTTTAACACCATTCCAATCCCATTCCATGAGCAGGCAATTGATCCTTAATAGTCATACTTTAGCAAAACAAAAAATAATTGGTTTTATTTATCAACTCATTGATGTATCTTTTTTTAAGTTTCAAATTGAATGAAATAAGCTTACTTAGAAGGTTGCCAGTTGTTGTTTGACTTCCGGTATCATAATTAAATACCAACGGACCTATAAACAATACATAAACATTTTGTAATTGGATTTCTTTTAAAATTAACCTATAATCTATATACATTATAGGTTTAGACCACCGCTCACCTTCCTTATCATCGGTAACGTATTGTAGGAGAACATCCAGATTTATTATAAGAAGGAATCACTAAGCAAAACACAAAGCCACTTGCAGAATGCGTTATGGCTAAATAAATAGTTGAGCCCATATGCGCAGTTTCTGATTAACAAAACACAAAGCCACTTGCAGAATGTGTCATGAATTTGGTATGATATTACCTGATGAACAAATGTTCTTTGAAGAGGGCTTTTATCATCATTTAACTGCCAAGAAGAATAGAATGCGGTAAATTAAAAAGCAACATGATTTACAAAGAATGACAAACAAAGTGAGTAAAGAACCTTAACAATTGGAATTGTACTTCGATCTTGATGACCTGTATACCATATCAAACAATCAAAAGAACTGCAATTTTCAATTAGTATTCTTTTTATCTAAGTATCCTTGTTTCCTTGAAGTTACCATAAACCGGTCCTATCTTCTTTTATCAAGGCGAAAAAAAACGTTTAGCTCTTTCAGCAAGACCTAACCATGATCAAACAAAAACATGGAATAAATTACGTGTGAAAGAAAGGCAAAAAAGCACTTCTTCATTCTACATATCTCAAACAGCTTAAGCCTCAAAAAGTGCATCCATATTATTATCAGAATCACCCTAACAAATTATAATGTACAGAACATACTTGAACCTATTTCCTGTTTACTCCAAATTTGAATATCAATCTACAAACATCAAGTTCATTCCACATATTAACAACTGAACAAAAAAAACTAAAAACTTCCACCACTACTGTAAACAACCACCAAAGTAACCCCCCCCCCCCCCCAAAAAAAAAAAAAAATTTGAAAAGGACATGAGGTTTATGAATTCAGGGTTTAACAAACTGTAAAACTTACCATTACCAAAATCACCAGCCCTTAACAACTCCTCACACCGTGAGCGTCATCCCTAAGAGACCATTGCCAACAAACGAAGCTACAACATCAACAAAGAAACCTGCAAATTGCAAATAAACAAATCAATAACCAAAATAAACATGCACTACAAATAATTCACATCTGGACCCTATACGATAATAAAAACCCGAATAATAAAGAAAAGAATAACCCTAAACCCCAAAGCCAACAATTAACTAAATGAAACAATAAACTACCCACCAAATTCAATACTTTCGACAAAATAAAAGCAAATAAATATAGCTACATGAAAAAACTAAAGCATACCACATAAATCATGCGCAGATTAACAATCACCAAAATAAATTGCACCAATTTGAGGCAAAAGCAAAAAAAATCTGATAATAAACAAAACAAATAAGTAAATCAAAAAAAAGAATACAAAAGAAATGAATGTAATTTCAGAAAAAACTTACCCGAATACAGAGAAATGCTGATGAGTTATAGGTTTCTAGTCGGAGGCGTTGTAGATCAGATTATACTAATCCGATGAATAGCCACAGATGAATTGCCACAAAACGAATTAGGATGAGAGATCGAATTATTAGAGTCAGCTTCAAATCGAGATTGGTAAAATTCGTCTACAATCTTCTAGAAAAGCAAAATCATCAGCATCAATGGAAACATAAAGGCTTTATAAGCGATAATAATGGAAACGTATTCATAATTTTGTAGAAGATTTTGAAATGATTGATGATTGAATGGAGTTTCCAATATGAAGAACACAGCGGTTTCACAAATGAATGAAGAAGAACGGAGGAAACCCTTTTGCCGCTCACAAAAGTGAAGGAGAATAAAGGAAATCCATTTTGCCGCTAAGACACACAATTATCAACCTAAGTAGCTATGCCACATCAGTAGAGGTGATGTTGAGAACGCTAAATATTGCGAGAACCGTGAGAAGGAATGAGAAAACCAATCAAAATCAATTTTCCAATACAACTAATTAAAATACAACATTAGAAACATTTTTTTTCTGCAACGAAAGGTTATCACACAATTATCAATTGAAGATTACCAAACCCGATTCCTATCGAATATATCCCAGTTACTAGAACTCTCGGAATTGAAAGAGTCAAAACTAGCTTTTAAGTAAAATCAGTCATTTGCAATCAAGATAATAAATCCCTACGCCCAAAACATCGATTACGTTAGACTCTATCATTCGCAATTGCACCCTTACTCTCAATGATCATGACTTTCCAATCGATCTTATTCCTATGAAGTTGGGTAGTTTCGACGTCATCATTGGTATGGGCTGGCTTAGTCAGCATCACGCTGAAGTCGTTTGTTATGAAAATTTTATTCGAATTCCTCTCGCCGACGGTCAAACTCTTCGTATTTTTGGTGAAACCCCATCCAAAGGACTCAAGTTGATGTCATGCTTTCAAGCTCGAAGATACCTTCGTAAAGACTACATAGCATTCTTAGCGCACATTGTCAAGAAAGAGGGCAAGGAGAAGACACTCAAAGACATTTGTATTGTAGAAAGTGTTATGGATTAAGCACTGATTAACTAATTGCAGAAAACATAAATTCAATTGGTTTGGTTATTTGATTAGCTAAAAATTAACTAATTGCAGAAAATATAAATTCAATTGGTTTGGTTGTTTGATTAGCTAAAAATTACTAAAAACGGAGTTTGTAAACAGTTGGAAAGAAACTGATTCCTCCAAGTTTCAGATTCAAAGTGGATTCAAGTTATTAGTTTTAATTGAGAAAACCACATAGACATGATTCAGATAGTTAATTAACTAATTGTGATAAACGAGGAATAAGTACTTTGATTGATTAACAACGAAAGGTTATTACACGATTATCAATTGAAGATTACCAAACCCAATTCCTATCGAATATATCCCGGTTACTAGAACTCTCGGAATTGAAAGAATCAAAACTAGCTTTTAAGTAAAATCAGTCATTTACAATCAAGTAATAAATCCCTACGCACAAAACATCGAATGCTTAAATTGCTAGTCTCAATTACAAAGAAAAACTCAAAACAATCATCCACTTACAAGAATCCTCCACTCGGAGGAAGCCACAAATGAATTAGCCGCTCATGTTGGTCACTTGATCATCAAACACTTGAGAAACGGTTGAATTCATAACTTTGATATTTGATTCGATAGGAATTATGATGGTTTTGAGGTGAAAAGCTCCCAACTTGATGCTCCTAGATGCCAATTTTCCTCCAAGGAAGTGTTCTTTTCGAATTAGGGTTTAGGAAACCTTTTGTACCTCAAAAAAAAGCCAAATTCGCGTTTTCCAGATATCCTACCGTAAGCTATGGTCGCGGACCGTAAGCTACGATAGGGAGTTTCTGGTCTCAACCGTAGCTTATGGTTGACTGACTGTAGCTTATGGTCGGCAGATCCTTTCCAAAACTGTTTTCTTCATAACTTCTTCGTTTTAGCTCCGTTTTACGCCGTTTTCGCCTACGTGTTCGTAATTCAACCCTCTATCATTCCATATCTTAAGATCTTTAATTCCACTCCATTTGTTTTCCTCAAAACACGTCCAATCTTCATGTTTAACCTACAAAACACCATTTTCTCGTAGTTATTCAATTTCACACATTTAAACACATAGAAACTCATAAGGTTAGTCATTTAAACATGTTTAACACCATTCCAATCCCATTCCATGAGCAGGCAATTGATCCTTAATAGTCATACTTTAGCAAAACAAAAAATAATTGGTTTTATTTATCAACTCATTGATGTATCTTTTTTTAAGTTTCAAATTGAATGAAATAAGCTTACTTAGAAGGTTGCCAGTTGTTGTTTGACTTCCGGTATCATAATTAAATACCAACGGACCTATAAACAATACATAAACATTTTGTAATTGGATTTCTTTTAAAATTAACCTATAATCTATATACATTATAGGTTTAGACCACCGCTCACCTTCCTTATCATCGGTAACGTATTGTAGGAGAACATCCAGATTTATTATAAGAAGGAATCACTAAGCAAAACACAAAGCCACTTGCAGAATGCGTTATGGCTAAATAAATAGTTGAGCCCATATGCGCAGTTTCTGATTAACAAAACACAAAGCCACTTGCAGAATGTGTCATGAATTTGGTATGATATTACCTGATGAACAAATGTTCTTTGAAGAGGGCTTTTATCATCATTTAACTGCCAAGAAGAATAGAATGCGGTAAATTAAAAAGCAACATGATTTACAAAGAATGACAAACAAAGTGAGTAAAGAACCTTAACAATTGGAATTGTACTTCGATCTTGATGACCTGTATACCATATCAAACAATCAAAAGAACTGCAATTTTCAATTAGTATTCTTTTTATCTAAGTATCCTTGTTTCCTTGAAGTTACCATAAACCGGTCCTATCTTCTTTTATCAAGGCGAAAAAAAAACGTTTAGCTCTTTCAGCAAGACCTAACCATGATCAAACAAAAACATGGAATAAATTACGTGTGAAAGAAAGGCAAAAAAGCACTTCTTCATTCTACATATCTCAAACAGCTTAAGCCTCAAAAAGTGCATCCATATTATTATCAGAATCACCCTAACAAATTATAATGTACAGAACATACTTGAACCTATTTCCTGTTTACTCCAAATTTGAATATCAATCTACAAACATCAAGTTCATTCCACATATTAACAACTGAACAAAAAAAACTAAAAACTTCCACCACTACTGTAAACAACCACCAAAGTAACCCCCCCCCCCCCCCCCCAAAAAAAAAAAAAAATTTGAAAAGGACATGAGGTTTATGAATTCAGGGTTTAACAAACTGTAAAACTTACCATTACCAAAATCACCAGCCCTTAACAACTCCTCACACCGTGAGCGTCATCCCTAAGAGACCATTGCCAACAAACGAAGCTACAACATCAACAAAGAAACCTGCAAATTGCAAATAAACAAATCAATAACCAAAATAAACATGCACTACAAATAATTCACATCTGGACCCTATACGATAATAAAAACCCGAATAATAAAGAAAAGAATAACCCTAAACCCCAAAGCCAACAATTAACTAAATGAAACAATAAACTACCCACCAAATTCAATACTTTCGACAAAATAAAAGCAAATAAATATAGCTACATGAAAAAACTAAAGCATACCACATAAATCATGCGCAGATTAACAATCACCAAAATAAATTGCACCAATTTGAGGCAAAAGCAAAAAAAATATGATAATAAACAAAACAAATAAGTAAATCAAAAAAAAGAATACAAAAGAAATGAATGTAATTTCAGAAAAAACTTACCCGAATACAGAGAAATGCTGATGAGTTATAGGTTTCTAGTCGGAGGCGTTGTAGATCAGATTATACTAATCCGATGAATAGCCACAGATGAATTGCCACAAAACGAATTAGGATGAGAGATCGAATTATTAGAGTCAGCTTCAAATCGAGATTGGTAAAATTCGTCTACAATCTTCTAGAAAAGCAAAATCATCAGCATCAATGGAAACATAAAGGCTTTATAAGCGATAATAATGGAAACGTATTCATAATTTTGTAGAAGATTTTGAAATGATTGATGATTGAATGGAGTTTCCAATATGAAGAACACAGCGGTTTCACAAATGAATGAAGAAGAACGGAGGAAACCCTTTTGCCGCTCACAAAAGTGAAGGAGAATAAAGGAAATCCATTTTGCCGCTAAGACACACAATTATCAACCTAAGTAGCTATGCCACATCAGTAGAGGTGATGTTGAGAACGCTAAATATTGCGAGAACCGTGAGAAGGAATGAGAAAACCAATCAAAATCAATTTTCCAATACAACTAATTAAAATACAACATTAGAAACATTTTTTTTCTGCAACGAAAGGTTATCACACAATTATCAATTGAAGATTACCAAACCCGATTCCTATCGAATATATCCCAGTTACTAGAACTCTCGGAATTGAAAGAGTCAAAACTAGCTTTTAAGTAAAATCAGTCATTTGCAATCAAGATAATAAATCCCTACGCCCAAAACATCGATTACGTTAGACTCTATCATTCGCAATTGCACCCTTACTCTCAATGATCATGACTTTCCAATCGATCTTATTCCTATGAAGTTGGGTAGTTTCGACGTCATCATTGGTATGGGCTGGCTTAGTCAGCATCACGCTGAAGTCGTTTGTTATGAAAATTTTATTCGAATTCCTCTCGCCGACGGTCAAACTCTTCGTATTTTTGGTGAAACCCCATCCAAAGGACTCAAGTTGATGTCATGCTTTCAAGCTCGAAGATACCTTCGTAAAGACTACATAGCATTCTTAGCGCACATTGTCAAGAAAGAGGGCAAGGAAAAGACACTCAAAGACATTTGTATTGTAGAAAGTGTTATGGATTAAGCACTGATTAACTAATTGCAGAAAACATAAATTCAATTGGTTTGGTTATTTGATTAGCTAAAAATTAACTAATTGCAGAAAATATAAATTCAATTGGTTTGGTTGTTTGATTAGCTAAAAATTACTAAAAACGGAGTTTGTAAACAGTTGGAAAGAAACTGATTCCTCCAAGTTTCAGATTCAAAGTGGATTCAAGTTATTAGTTTTAATTGAGAAAACCACATAGACATGATTCAGATAGTTAATTAACTAATTGTGATAAACGAGGAATAAGTACTTTGATTGATTAACAACGAAAGGTTATTACACGATTATCAATTGAAGATTACCAAACCCAATTCCTATCGAATATATCCCGGTTACTAGAACTCTCGGAATTGAAAGAATCAAAACTAGCTTTTAAGTAAAATCAGTCATTTACAATCAAGTAATAAATCCCTACGCACAAAACATCGAATGCTTAAATTGCTAGTCTCAATTACAAAGAAAAACTCAAAACAATCATCCACTTACAAGAATCCTCCACTCGGAGGAAGCCACAAATGAATTAGCCGCTCATGTTGGTCACTTGATCATCAAACACTTGAGAAACGGTTGAATTCATAACTTTGATATTTGATTCGATAGGAATTATGATGGTTTGAGGTGAAAAGCTCCCAACTTGATGCTCCTAGATGCCAATTTTCCTCCAAGGAAGTGTTCTTTTCGAATTAGGGTTTAGGAAACCTTTTGTACCTCAAAAAAAAGCCAAATTCGCGTTTTCCAGATATCCTACCGTAAGCTATGGTCGCGGACCGTAAGCTACGATAGGGAGTTTCTGGTCTCAACCGTAGCTTATGGTTGACTGACTGTAGCTTATGGTCGGCAGATCCTTTCCAAAACTGTTTTCTTCATAACTTCTTCGTTTTAGCTCCGTTTTACGCCGTTTTCGCCTACGTGTTCGTAATTCAACCCTCTATCATTCCATATCTTAAGATCTTTAATTCCACTCCATTTGTTTTCCTCAAAACACGTCCAATCTTCATGTTTAACCTACAAAACACCATTTTCTCGTAGTTATTCAATTTCACACATTTAAACACATAGAAACTCATAAGGTTAGTCATTTAAACATGTTTAACACCATTCCAATCCCATTCCATGAGCAGGCAATTGATCCTTAATAGTCATACTTTAGCAAAACAAAAAATAATTGGTTTTATTTATCAACTCATTGATGTATCTTTTTTTAAGTTTCAAATTGAATGAAATAAGCTTACTTAGAAGGTTGCCAGTTGTTGTTTGACTTCCGGTATCATAATTAAATACCAACGGACCTATAAACAATACATAAACATTTTGTAATTGGATTTCTTTTAAAATTAACCTATAATCTATATACATTATAGGTTTAGACCACCGCTCACCTTCCTTATCATCGGTAACGTATTGTAGGAGAACATCCAGATTTATTATAAGAAGGAATCACTAAGCAAAACACAAAGCCACTTGCAGAATGCGTTATGGCTAAATAAATAGTTGAGCCCATATGCGCAGTTTCTGATTAACAAAACACAAAGCCACTTGCAGAATGTGTCATGAATTTGGTATGATATTACCTGATGAACAAATGTTCTTTGAAGAGGGCTTTTATCATCATTTAACTGCCAAGAAGAATAGAATGCGGTAAATTAAAAAGCAACATGATTTACAAAGAATGACAAACAAAGTGAGTAAAGAACCTTAACAATTGGAATTGTACTTCGATCTTGATGACCTGTATACCATATCAAACAATCAAAAGAACTGCAATTTTCAATTAGTATTCTTTTTATCTAAGTATCCTTGTTTCCTTGAAGTTACCATAAACCGGTCCTATCTTCTTTTATCAAGGCGAAAAAAAACGTTTAGCTCTTTCAGCAAGACCTAACCATGATCAAACAAAAACATGGAATAAATTACGTGTGAAAGAAAGGCAAAAAAGCACTTCTTCATTCTACATATCTCAAACAGCTTAAGCCTCAAAAAGTGCATCCATATTATTATCAGAATCACCCTAACAAATTATAATGTACAGAACATACTTGAACCTATTTCCTGTTTACTCCAAATTTGAATATCAATCTACAAACATCAAGTTCATTCCACATATTAACAACTGAACAAAAAAAACTAAAAACTTCCACCACTACTGTAAACAACCACCAAAGTAACCCCCCCCCCCCCCAAAAAAAAAAAAAAATTTGAAAAGGACATGAGGTTTATGAATTCAGGGTTTAACAAACTGTAAAACTTACCATTACCAAAATCACCAGCCCTTAACAACTCCTCACACCGTGAGCGTCATCCCTAAGAGACCATTGCCAACAAACGAAGCTACAACATCAACAAAGAAACCTGCAAATTGCAAATAAACAAATCAATAACCAAAATAAACATGCACTACAAATAATTCACATCTGGACCCTATACGATAATAAAAACCCGAATAATAAAGAAAAGAATAACCCTAAACCCCAAAGCCAACAATTAACTAAATGAAACAATAAACTACCCACCAAATTCAATACTTTCGACAAAATAAAAGCAAATAAATATAGCTACATGAAAAAACTAAAGCATACCACATAAATCATGCGCAGATTAACAATCACCAAAATAAATTGCACCAATTTGAGGCAAAAGCAAAAAAAATCTGATAATAAACAAAACAAATAAGTAAATCAAAAAAAAGAATACAAAAGAAATGAATGTAATTTCAGAAAAAACTTACCCGAATACAGAGAAATGCTGATGAGTTATAGGTTTCTAGTCGGAGGCGTTGTAGATCAGATTATACTAATCCGATGAATAGCCACAGATGAATTGCCACAAAACGAATTAGGATGAGAGATCGAATTATTAGAGTCAGCTTCAAATCGAGATTGGTAAAATTCGTCTACAATCTTCTAGAAAAGCAAAATCATCAGCATCAATGGAAACATAAAGGCTTTATAAGCGATAATAATGGAAACGTATTCATAATTTTGTAGAAGATTTTGAAATGATTGATGATTGAATGGAGTTTCCAATATGAAGAACACAGCGGTTTCACAAATGAATGAAGAAGAACGGAGGAAACCCTTTTGCCGCTCACAAAAGTGAAGGAGAATAAAGGAAATCCATTTTGCCGCTAAGACACACAATTATCAACCTAAGTAGCTATGCCACATCAGTAGAGGTGATGTTGAGAACGCTAAATATTGCGAGAACCGTGAGAAGGAATGAGAAAACCAATCAAAATCAATTTTCCAATACAACTAATTAAAATACAATATTAGAAACATAATTTACTTTTTAAATAATTCAACTCACCTTTCAAAATCACTCTTAATAAGTTTTCTACACATTTGTAAATACAACAAATTTACACATATATAAATGGTAAACTTATACATGTATAAATTTTCTTTATTTACGAATACATATAAATTAGAACGTGTAAATTTAATTTCTAATATTGTATTCGAATAATAATGATAATTGTAAAAAGAAATTTTGAATTTGATTGTTTTTAACCAAGTTTTCATGGTTTTTTCATTCGTTCTCATGGTTCTCGCAATATTTAGTGTTCTTATTTAAACTCTCCCCTATATAACCTTCCCTAAACGTGTTATCTTGAAATTTCCGATCTATCTTGATTTTCACTTTTCAATTGAATCTTCTTTCGTGAAATCCAAATTTTTCAAATAAATTAACCTTAGTTGGATAGGCAAACATGCGAATGCATTTATGTGAAAGCACTGGATCGATGACATACAACATCCATTGCACTTGAATAAGACATGAAAACCCCAAAACATAGAAGATAGAGTAGAAGATGTAGGAGAAACTTATTCATTTCATTTCAATCAACACAGATTTACATTGCTGAACGAGTATGCATCTCCTATAAATTAGTTTAGATCACGAATATCTAAACCCTAGCTTTCTCTCTCTAACAAAAAAAAATTACCCTATGCATACCATACGTGTAAAGCGAGATTTTATAACAACATTGACTATATACCTTGATATTCCAATATCCGGTTTCAAGTTTTTGTAGACGGGTACCTTAGGTGGCTTTTTTAGTTTTTTTTTCACCACCAATGTCTACTCTTGCAATACTTAAATTCGGATTTGTTATTGGCTAAGAAGTCATTGTTTGTTTTTGGGCCAAGCAATTCGTTGAGATGTTTTTTTGGGCCCATGGCTAATTAAATTTGTATACGCAAAACAAAATTACAAAACATCACCGTCAAATTTTATAAAATATTTTTTTTTGTGTACACCATAAAATTTTATATAATTTATATTTTTATGTACAGAAAATTGCTCTTAAAACTTATTTTTATTTTCTTTTCATTAGGCTTTTCTAAATATTAGATCTAGGTTCGAATATGTTTTCTTCGTCCTGCATGTTTTAGTCATAGACGGTGGACGACGGTAGGAAAAAAAAAACTCACGAACATCTTCAAGAACATACCAATATCTTGAAAAACATGCACTTAAATGTTGAATAATACCAATTCATACGAAGTGACTAATAGCGAGACGAAAATCCACAACTAGAGAACATTCATAAAAAATCATAACATTAAAAGTTTGCAGAGATGACTGTTTTTTTTCTGTAAACTCGAATACTTATAATAAATTAATAGTATGTATGTATATAATAAATTAATAGTATGTATGTAAGTTGCAAGTAAATGAGATGAATATTGATCGTGTGATTAGTGTTTGAAGTTGAAAAAGTAAATAAATCTCAAGTGTCGATCTCTAAGTGAGCAACTAAAAGTTGAGCATCGAATGAGAATAGAATCATCAAGAAGATGAGAATAAATTCCAAAAGGCGGGAAATGATGCTTCAAGCTCAAGCAAGCAATCTAGACCAGTTTAAACTAATAAAGAACCAACTTGTTTCATTTGTTTTGATAAAACAAACATAGTATTAATGGTATATTTTTATATTAATGAACTAAAAGTTAAAACTTAGCTTTATTTTTATCTTTTCTTTTTGATGCACATGCTATTGTGTTATTGAATACCGCGTAGATCTATTGTTGTATATAAAACTAATTAATAAACATGGTTTTTTTTCCAACATTAAACGAATAAACATGATGTATGTCATCACTAATATTAACAAACATTTTTAAGATCAGTAAACATTTGTATTTTAGTAGCACAAATCTATGCTATCACTAACAATATAAAATATATGAAAAAAATCATATAATGTTATTATAACAGATTCTCTCTTGTTACATAATTTCTCATAAACAAGTATCAATCTGATTAATACATTAGCAATAAATGATCGATCACTAATTATAAAAGTATAAATATATGAAAAATAATATAATGTATAAAAACATATAAGGGAAAGGTGTGAATCTGAATAATTAACATTAGCAATAAAGAAGTGGATAGTAACTGAATATTGTCATGAAATAAGAAAAATGTTTGAACTAGAAAAATAAAAAGGATATATTACTAATAAGAAGAAAACATGAGGAGGAAGAAGAATGAGAATCTTCTTTTGATTGTATAACAAGAAAGCATTTATTCCCATGGGTTAATATGAAGCATCCATTCCATCTTTTTCTTTTAACTAGATGCTTCGGATATTTTAACCTTACTTAACTGTTGTACCTAGCTAGTATACAGAAATTCAAATACCAAACCTATTTTAAACAGAAATTTATGACAACCATTTGAATCTTTTGTTTTAAATAAAAACCTAAGTAAAATCATATTTTTAAAGTAAGACAAATATAATACATATCAGGATTGTGTAATTGCTCATTTTTCTCTTACACTACATCCAGTTGGCACTACACATAGTTGTTTTCTACCTTTTAATTCTTAAAGTTCGTCGTCATTTTAGAACCAAGAATATGTTAATTAAGAAGTATAAGAACCGAATATTTATACATAATTATTGTATGTGATGATAATTAATTAGAAACACATACAACATTTGATCTATCTTCTTTTGGTTAAATGCCATGCAATCTTGCATGTAATTTCTTTTCAGATTGGATGGGAACTAAATAAAGGTTGGCCATGGATATGCACATGTATTAACACAATGATTCTCATGACCGGATAGGAATATTTCACTAATGTTTCATGTTTATTTACAGACTGCTAAAACAGTAGGCCATTTCATACACTTCTCGTGCTTTAATGACCTTAAATTTAGTCTATTATACACTCATTAATCCAAATGTCTATCGGGTCGAATCGACAAGCTTGCTATTAAGAGTAAGTTAGGTTAATTAGATTAATGGTAAAGTACATGCATGCATGGCAGGTGGACAATCTTGTACTCTACAAAAGTTGAGAAAATTAGAAAGAAGTTAAAGAAGAAAAGATATAAATGTAACTGAAGAATCCGTCGATCTCTACACCCCCCAAGAAAAAAGGTTGAACAGGTCCCCGTAGTCTACAAGATGCCATCACTTTATAAA
The DNA here is from genome assembly GCA_947069175.1 of Scalesia atractyloides. Classification (NCBI taxonomy): domain Eukaryota; kingdom Viridiplantae; phylum Streptophyta; class Magnoliopsida; order Asterales; family Asteraceae; genus Scalesia; species Scalesia atractyloides. Next base: position 74,288,726 of record CAMTDV010000008.1, read on the forward strand.
TATGATGCATTCTCATCATCATCCTTAAATCTAAGCAAATACAAATTATTGTGAAAATGAAAAAAAAATAAGTAACCATTCCTTATTTAACAAAAAATTAAAATAAAATATAAATATATTGGTTTTTATTTCTCACTTTTTTATATATTTAAACAAAATATTAGTTTAATCGTTCATTTATACGCATAACCTAGATTTGTAGGTAATATATACTAGCTTAGAACCTCGTGTTACACATGGGTTGAATAAAATACCCGTATATTACACAAGTTAAATGAATATAATGTAATCGATTAACACATACGATATGTATTAAATGATAAATTCAATGTACTATTTACTTATTAAAATTTTCATTTGTTTTTTTTATTTATTATTAAGGTTAGAAACATGTATATTACATGTGATATAACTAATGAAATATTAGATCATTATTAATAAGCGGAAAAATAGAATAAATAGTAAATAAATAAGAAAGATCCATGAAGTTTGTTATTTAATATAATTTTCTTATTTATGTATCTTGTTTAAATATTAAATAATAATAATAATAGTATTAAAAAAATAATTTCACTAAATCTAATTTAAATGAGAATAAAAATTTATATATTATCCTGCTTCTATAAAAAAAACTTCTTTTATCTCCTACGGAAAATAAGAAAATACAAATTATATATATTATTATTAAGTCAAAGTTTGATAAAAAAAAGTTATTGTCCTTATTTAAATATATTTAGTCAAACTAGTGTTTAATAGGAAATAGAAATTAAAAAAATAAGATAAGGAGATTATTAATTCAAAGTATGATAAAAAAAAATATTATCCTTAGAACTTGAAAAATAAGATAAGGAGATTATTATTTTAAAGTTTGATAAAAAATAGTTATTATTCTGATCTAAATTATATTTAGTTACACTATTATTTAAATGAAAAAGAAATTAAAAAATAAGATAAAAAAATACCAGAGATTGACACATATTAGAAAACATTTTTTATTTATTAGTATAAAGATATACTTAAACATGTGTAACAAATTCAAAAAACGGTACAAGATTTAAACATACATGAATATAGATGAGTTTGGTTCTTTTTAATAACATAAAATTTAAATATATTAATTATTGATAAAAAAAATAATGGTCTTAGATTTTATACTTTTTATCCTTGCAATAAAACATAATTACGCGCGCACACATTTTATATATAAATAGGTGTTTTTTTGTGTGTGTATACTTCTTTACTACTTTCTTTTCCATGTACAACAAACTTAGTTTCCACTATGTATTTTTTATGTTAAAATTCTTCTTCGATCTTCTTCTCCAATCCCTACCACTTTTCAAACTTTATATCTCTTTTGAGCGTTGACACCTAGGAATTAGTGCACATTTTCATACTAAACTTAAACATTGCTTCAGATCCTCACCCTTCATTCAATATATTACGATTTAATTTAACCTACCATAAATAGAATCTATAGGCTTCGATGAGAGCCAATATTCACATACACTTCAACAAACATACTAAAATTAAAACAATTCATGATTGAAATTATTAACTTAATCAATATATACTCGTGATGAATATTACATACCTTGGTGTAAATACATGTCCCCCATTTTTATATATTATCACCCATTCGTATGTAGATGTACACACTTTGGTGATAAGTCTGTGAATTGAGGTCTTTTACCCATCTATTTCTTACGCAATTTCACGTATGGTATCTTCACTTGTTGATTACTACTGGTTGGCATCTTATCCGTTGGACGAATGTGTAATGATTTTTTTGTTAAGAGATTATTTAATATAGACAAATTGGATTTAAATGATCCAAACTACAACATGAGTAATGACACTTCTAACTTTCACTTTTATAACCAATAACATTGACGAAGAAGTAACTTCTTTGAACAATTGACTAAACTTTATCCAAACCATAATGTTATAAATTGTTATGAAACGTCATAAAAGAAAGTCAGCAACAGATGTACTTACGTTTCCGTTAGAGTAAGAGTGTCATTGACCACCGGCGCCACCGCCATCCCTACCACCACCGGCCACTGCCACCGCTCCCACCCACTGTCACTACCCATCGCCAATTTTATTCATTCATCTTTCTCATCTACCAGACAAGACAAGGTAATGATTCATTCCATTTGTAACTAAACAAGACATGGAATGGTAATGATCCATTTTATTCAGTTGTCTATATCATTACCTCGTCCATTTCATTCCCTCTTTCATTTCATTACCCCATACCAAACAGACTGAGTTCCGATCTTTAACTAACTAAAATGAATCATACTTCCAATCATATTGCATATACAAGCTAGCTAAGGTGTGTATACACATACAAGCATAGATTCTTTTCTTTAGTTCTTTATTCTTTTCCTCCCTTCATGTGGTTATAACTCAAAACGAGTAACCATGAGTAATACTTATCGAGTATTAAATAATTAAGGTAATCTAGCTAGCAAAGCTAGCTTCTTGTTGAGCCAATAATATTAATTTAACCCCAAAAAAAGGGTTTCCCAGCTTTAAAAGACGAACCCTATTCTTCTTCCTCTATTTGCATATCGCATTTGTTCTTCTTGAATATCTCTTTCACACACACACAGAGATCAAGAAACAAACAAACAAAGAATATTCCATTCAAAGAAAGCAGCTGCTATGAATTCACTTCACCATAATCTTCATAATCATCATGAAAGATCCAACATGTGTGGTGCTGGTGGTAGCACCGGCACCATACAAGGTGACTCAGGTCTTGTGCTCACCACAGACCCCAAACCACGCCTCCGGTGGACCGTCGAGCTTCATGAGCGGTTTGTTGATGCTGTTGCTCAGCTTGGAGGACCTGATAGTATGCTAAATAACTAATCCTCTTTACTTTCAAACCCTATACATGTATAAGAACTTCTTTCGGTTTAGGTAGTTTGGAGTTTTTAACATGGTCTCTAGTCAAGGATCGAAACATGTTTGGCTTTTAGGTGATCAGCTAATTTAACTAGCGGATCCGGTATGTTTCTTACAATTGTAAGAGATGTACCTGAAGTAGCGGATCACCTAGAAGCCAAACATATTGCAAAAATCGACTAAAATGATGTTGAAAACTTCAAACCACCTAAACGAATTAAAGTCCATATATAATATAGATTTTGTCTCCATGATTGTTGACTGATGCAGGTTGCATATGTATGTTTTTGTTTTGTTTGTAAATTTGTAGAGGCAACACCAAAGACAATCATGAGAGTCATGGGTGTAAAGGGTCTCACACTTTACCATCTCTTCAGGTATCTTCATTGACATATACATGCATACAATTACAAACCAAAATTATTTTATATTTTTATTAATTGTTCATATTTTTTAAATTTTGCATTTCTTACATACAAATGTGTATGTTATGTATATGAAAATCATTAAATGGCATGTATGTTCTTTTTAATTTTTAATCGTTACCTATACGTGTGTAGGTTCTATACATAACGAAAGTTGTTCATCCATTTTTATTTTTATTTTTTTATTTTTTATTTTTTTTGAGTTTCAAGACACATGAATAAAAATTCCATAATTTCTTATATTTTAAAATGTTTCAAACTGAAAAAAAAAAAAAAGAGAATGATTTATTTTGTTTCGATAGAGAAATATGTTCATACTTTCTTTTCGAATTCCAAAAGAAACGGAATAATCATTGCATCTCAACCATTTTCTTATATTTTAAAATAATATGTGTAAGACTGAAAAATATATGTGTGTGCATCATACATGCATAGACACTTTTAAGAGTTTCTACTATCTATAACTTGAATTTAATCGGGTAATTTGAATTAAACAGAAATTCAGGCTAGGAAAGCAACCTCACAAGGAATTTAATGATCACTCAATAAAAGACAGTGAAAGAGGTAAGTTATATATGTATATATACTAATGCGTGTGATCATTTCATGACTCGAATCATTTAAAATAATTAATGATCTATATATATGTTCTAAATGCGCGTACTAATGTCCCGAAGCTTTAATTGCAGTAGAACATCAAAGAAACAACAATGCATCATCTTCCGGAATGATAAGTATGAACGAGTAAGTATTCGCCTCATACATACGCATACAACTTGTTTATCTTCGTCAATATATAGTCTTAATGTCGAAAATCGGTGTAATTAGGATGCAGATTGAGGTTCAGAAACGGCTTTATGAACAACTAGAGGTACCCACTAGCCGATAATCGATTCTTTCTCGAGCATATATTAACTAGAAAATACTTATAGTTGGTGTTATCCGCAGGTACAGCGACATCTGCAATTAAGGTTAGAGGCAAGGGAAATACATGCAGAGTATGCTAGAGAAAGCTTGTCAGACACTGGCTGGAGATCAAAGCATGGCGGCCGCTGCAGCTGCTGCTGGTGGTGGTTACAATAATAATGGTAATATATAAAGTGTGAAAACTTTTGTATAGTGCTAATTTAATCTGGCTATAGAGAATATATGAAACTGAGAAGACAAAGAATGTACCTTAGATTTGTGTTTATTATAAGTTAAAAGTTGTTACACTACTTTTAATGTTTTTTATACCAATTGATACAATCAAATTGCAACTAACTCGTTAACAACTTAACTGTAACTAACTAACTAACATTAACAAATATTTTACGGTCTTTGATATTCCTCTCAAGCTAAACAACGCTTAGCTTGAAACACAAATACTAAAAAAAAACATTCTTCTGACTCCTCATAAACTCATTCATAGTGAAAAGAAGTAATGAGAACTTTATGGTAAAGTGGTTCATGAGATGCCCAAAGTGTTTTCAATGGAAGAGGCCCATTCACTGAACCCACCTGGTTAGCCCAATGCTGTTTTCTAAACAGTATTTTGATTTGGTAACCAACCATCGGCGGATCTACAGGGGGTACAAATTTCCAATTAAACTGAGTACTTGTCGGAAACTTTATATACCGTTGGACCCTCTCTTTTTGACTCTATAGAGCACAAAATGTTAATAGAAAAAGAGAGTAGAATGTTCGAAGTATTCCGGCCAGTGTGCGGCGGTCCGGCACTGTCTAGCGGCGGCGCTCAGTATCTCCGGCTGGATTGCTTACCGGTGTAAGTTACAGGGTAAGAGAAGAAGGGATCCGGTTTTAAAGCTAAAAGGCCGAAATAATCCATATATAAGTAATATGGGCTTTTTATCGAATACTTGAGGTATGGGGTTAAGGTTATATATTAGCCTGTTAGGCCCAACTTAAATTATAAAAAACCTAAACTTTTTACATCAATTATCAAAATGGCGCCAAATGAACCTGTTCATCCTTGCAGTCTGTAAAACGCTATCATACATCAACATCAACATCAACTTTTTTTTTCTTCAAATATGTAAAGTACTTCACCTACAGCCATCTACTCAAAGATAAAGTAAGTTTAGTTTTTTATTCTACTATATTATTTGTTGACTTTTATTTTATCAAAATATTAAATTTATTGTTTGATTTAGAATTTTTATTAATGCTTCTGAGTTTTTATGGTTTTTTACGTTTGTATGTTTTATTTATGAATTAGGATTTAGGATTTAATGTTAGTTATTTATCATAATTTTTTTTTCTTTTATATAACATGTTGAAACTTTTGTTTGAAAAAGTATATAATATACTTTGTTAAAAAACAAAAACCAAATATGGAGACTTCATCAAATCTGTTAAATAATAACGGAATTAGTAAAAGTCTGGAAGAAGTTGAATTATCTGAAGATGAAATTGTTGGTGTCCCAATTTTGCGTGAACCAAAAAATACGTTGATGTAAGTTGAAAAATTACGAGTGAGAACCAATTCTATTACGACCCCCCAAACAAACTTTTCTAGTTCCGTCACTGTAACCAACATCATTTGACACTTGTTAGTTCATCGTCATCATCATTATACTCAATAGATCCCACCAACAGCAAAGAGTAGCAAATCTTTGTTTATAGAACTCAGTATCGATGTTTGATTTCCGGAAAATACAAAAAAAAAATTAGTTAACTGCATAACTACCAACCATTAGATAGTTACATTTGATATTCTTAACAAAGTGATTGTGAATACTGGTGCAGGCATTGGAATGAGTATGAATATCAATGCAAGCACTAGCAGTACTAGATATCTTGATCAACCACCACCTGACCATAGAGGTAGTAGTGCCATGCTTTTTCCAGGTGATCACATGCCATCAGCTATTAATAATCTTCCATCCTTTCAAGACCTTAACCTTTATGGCTCTTCTTCACCAACAGGTGGTCCTCTTCTTCATCACTATTTTATGAGTGTTTGAAAACGCTTAAATAAACTCGCTATATACCAATACAAAACCAGTTTTTAAGTAGAGAAATGTAAAACCGCCTAGACACTTGTATCTTTTGCTTTAAGTCCCATTATCTACCAAGTACAATGCATTATGCAGTTTTTGCAGTTCTCTCCTTAATATTAGTTTTGTATTGTATGCGCGTCTATGTAGATGAAATTAATAAGTTTTAAATGATATGATTCGGATATAGCACAGGTACTGGTGTGGCCCGAAAGAGCCCCTTAATGTGGTCAAATGAGGAACTCCACCTCCAAGATGATCATCATCTTACTGGGGTGCTATCGAACAACAGCTCTGAAGGAAGGGTCGATTCTGCTGTTCCGAATGATGTTTTTGAAACAAAGCCATTGACTTAAGCTAGTAGTCACAATATCGATCATCACCTTGGTGTGGGGCCGGCGGATCATCATATAAAGTTGGAGAAAACATCCCCAAGAAGACCACCATTGTCATCACATAGTTCTATGGATAACATGAAGGACACCCTCTCTACTAACAGTAATTCCAATATGTCTCCACAAGGAAGAAGCTCCTCATTTGGCTAGCTAGCACATTCCTATCTATACACACACATATATAAAGATGTTCCTATGTTAGATTATATAATATTTTAAATTCAGACACTGGTATACATAAACTTTTAAATGCTAGTTAATAACTTGTATCAGTGAGTGTATTAAATTATTACTAATTTAGTTGGTGTCACCTGTTGAGAGCCATAAATTGAATGTAAAGAACTTGTTGATGTTTTCAGATGTAGGCATGCATGGTGTATTTTTTGGAAATTAATTTGTTATACCCCCGCAATATTGTTTTATAGTTGTATTAAGAATGCGCTTGCTCTTTTTCAAATTGAACAATATTTTGTTAGGTGCGAAAATGGTATGAATTAATAAAAATCATGAGAAAAAATTAATGGGACTTGTTCATGTCGTGTATTGATCAACGGTCGAGTTTAAGTACTAGCAAGGAGCTGTTACATCAGTTGACCACTATTCATGATTTTGTATTGGGAGTTATTTACTAACACTTTCATAATATCCCCTCTACTTTAGAACAATTACAATATTGGTCCCTATTATTTTCAACTACCATAACAATACCCTCCCATATAAACTTTTTGACATTATGTGAAACCGAGCTAGAATTCATGTATAAACTATAGCCCCAGAAGATCATGATTTAACCAAAAAAAAAACAGAAATTGTTATGGAAGAAAACGACAGTATTATTTGAAATTTTTAGTGTTTTTTTTCCATTCAATCGCTTACATCAATGTTTGTGTGTGTGCGCGCGACTACGTATATCCCACGAAGTGTCGCAACTTCAACATTTATTTTCTGACTTTTAGACTTTACAGAAAGAACCTTTAACTTATTACAAATACATAACTTACTTAAAACAGATTTTGTAATAGTTACAGTTCTAATCTACACTTTAACCTTCCATGCATATTTAAACTCGGTCAAATAATTAATGCCAATAATCCCCCCCCCCCCCCTCTAATTTTTTACTCGACTTGATTCTTATTTTTGTGGTACTGACTTGAATTGCTTCTTCATTTTGATCCATCAATCATCTTCAAGTTGGTTAAAACCCTTAAAATATCCAGATGTCCAGCGGAACTGAATTGATCACTTCCCTTTCCTAAAAACCTATCATGAGTTTCGTTGACCCCCCAAACCGGTTTGCAGCCAGAACTACTTGAAAAAAACCATGAAACATACACCTAGAGGCGTACAAAAACCAGGTTTAGGCCCAAACCGATTTGATTCGTAAATAGACTCAGTTTTTTTCATCATGGGCTCAAACTAGTTTGGCCAAACCGGTTCAGTTGATGAATCCATTTCAGATTTAAAAGCCCGAATCTATCTGAATTGGTTTGGGTTAGGTGGTTCTAAACCGGTCTGAGGCCAAACCACTATTTTCTTCTTCTTCTTCTTTTTTCTTCACATCTCCTCTACTCCCAAGTCTCAAGTCTTGTAAAAAATGGAGAAAACTTGGATGATGGGCCTATGAGGTGATAACAGAGCCCACTACCAGATCAGCCCATTAACCATTAACATCAGTATCCCCACCATCAAACCGGATCATCACCCTTCCACCGACTCCATTTCGATTCAACACAAGTGTAAAAATGTCGATCCTATGGGAGAAAAGCTCCGCATGGCGATGGCTAGTGAGGAAAACACGAGACTCCAAGCCTTTTTTCTTCGGTTTCGCCACCGCCTGTGCGGTGGTTCCCGGTGCGTCGGCTATTACGTCATGCAGTTCACCAATTCACGCAACGATCAGCTCGAAGCACAGCTCCGCCGTGACGCTCGCCCCGATACCCTAGTTAGTACATATTTCAATTTTTTGAATTTGTTTCAATTGATTTGATGTGATCGTTAGGTTATATCCTGTTTAGTTGATTTGATTTGTGAGTGCTAGTTAGGTTATATCTTGTTTAGTTGATTTGACGTTTGCTTATAGGATATTTTTTATGATTTGAATGTGATAGTTTAGGGTTTAGGGGTTGATTATTAGAAGATATGTTAGCAATTGGACTGCTTAATTTTAGGGCTTGGTTAGGCCTTTAGGTCCCAAAAGTTGATGCGATAGCTTCACGTACGTAGGCGTTATGCAGTCAAAGGTACTCTCACCTAGGTGCAGCTAAGCGCAGCAATAACGCCTTGTCACCTTCAAGGTGCAAAAAAAATCTGGAAAAAACAGCCAAAATCTGCAAAAGTAAGTACTCTGAACCGATCTAAGCTAGTAAAAAAAACAGTCTAGAGCAGCTAAAAAGGGCCTGTTTGCATGGTGCACCTTGCTTGCCTCAAGCCCTCATTTATAAGTGCCTAGGTGACTGGTTCACCCTTTGCGCCTTGAGACTTCTTAAAACCAAGCTTAGGGTTTAGAGAATTCATCTTGTACTTGAGATTATACAATCGTTGATTAGAGCATACAAGAACATGAATTTATATGTGAAACAGTTGATGGGAAAAGCGAACAAAGAGAGGCTGGGAGAGTTCCTCGGGGAGCTGCAGAGGAAGGAAGATACGAATGATAGGTACGTTGCTGCTTTGAAGGGGGAAACCTTAACCAGAAATCCATACATCAGAGTTCAACCTGTCAACCCCTCTCAAGCCGACAAAAGCAATTAGGGAAGATCTGGTGAGATTACACTTTTATCAGAACGTTGTCGAGTTTACGATGATGGATGAATCTGCAACAAGAAAGAGGAAAGTTTATGATGTACCTGAAGATGATATCAATTGATGGTTTTCCTTGTGTATTTTGCTTCTGTTTTGTCTTTTATATGAGGAAACTAAATTCCTGGCCTTTTTAAATAAGTGGATAAAAGTAGAAAATAGAGGCAGTTACTGTATGCAAGGCAAATCAGCCGATTTAAGATTTATATTGCTTGTTACACAGTTTGGTTTCGGTGGTTTGGAACTGGCCATGTAAATCCTAGCACGTTTACCTTTTATATACTTGTTAATTTTCTATTTTCTAGTTTTATTTTCATTTTGAAATTTTACAAGTATAGTTATGCATCATTGTATCATACTCGAAACGATCTTTACCATTTAAATATCATACTCAAATGAAAAATTTTGTAAAAAAAATTGGTTCAAACCTTCAAACAAATCCGTTACACCATCATATTCGGCCAGTTAGAATAAATATGTTATTTCCATAACATTTTCTATCAAACAAGCTGAATCAGACCATGATCACTGTGAACGAAAGTGTTACTTCTATTTGTATTTTCTATTAATATTAGTCAATAACTTCATCATAATTCCACATTTCACAAGCATGTGGCTTTGTTTGGAACACTTGTAGAATATTTTCTAGCCTCCATGTGAATTTGCTTGCAGATATTGTGGATCACTCATACAAGTAGATTTTTATACATTTGATGCCTATAAATAGTAATTCCCGATCAAAAAACTGAGACCGGTACAAAACAATTAGGCAAAAAATCAAACATATTGCAAAAGACTTTCCTGTTGGATATCATTAGTATAAACAGTATTTCCTGATCGCTAGAACATAGTTACAAATAAACTGAGACCAGGTACAAAACCAATGGGCAGAAGATCAAACATACTGCAAAAGACTTCCTGTTTGGGTATCTTTACTATAATTAGTAATCCCCGATCTCTAAATTATAGTTACAAAACTGAGACCGGTAGAAGATCAAAACATACTGCAAAAGACTTTCCTGTTTGGGTATCATTAGTATTATGTATCATTGATATCAACAAAAATGGTGTAGCAACTGAATTCTATGTTAGTCATCGATATCTTGAACCCATGCTAGATGCCTAAATCTGTCATAAATAAAGGTAAGTGTTCATAGCCATGTCATCAAGTGTGTGTGTGTGTGTAAGAGAGAGAGACCTTTAAGTACGGATCCTACTGCTGCATTTGGAACAAGAAGTCCAACAATTCGTTCATTATCTGTTGTTGTTTCAATGCCCACAACATGCAGTCGTTGATGGGCTTTGCGGGCCTGTATTCAATATAAATTTTTAACTTATCCTTATATAACTACCGAATCACACCAATTTGTGAAGAAAACCTTGTATACCTGTCTGGATAGGGCCTTTGATATTGTTCCCCAGATAGGAAGAATCAAGCCACCAAGTAAATTTACTTCCTGTATTCTTTTGCCAACTGTACAAAAGCTTCCAATCTTACACTTTGGACCATGCATGCACTGCCAGGTCAGCAAATAGTTCATTAATGATTAAACTAGTCACACGATTTATATAATTAAGTTGGGATTATACATTTATACTACATTAACCATATGTTATACCTGCTTGGATGAAACTTCATACTCGTCCTCCCATTCACGTTGCACCTTTTCTAATGATTTTGGCTTTCTGTACTTGTCCTTCAGCTCAGTTCCAGGCATTTCCCTGCAAGTCGATACAAAAAAATGTACACCCAACCATTACAATATATATATAGGAACTAAATTTGAGTTGTGAGAACCACGAAAACTACTTCCCAAGTTTTTTTTTCAAAATTTTTTTACTAAAGTTTTTAAAAAAAAATTACCTTCCAGAAAAAAATCAGGACACTTTTTACGAGGGGGCAGAATCACAAACATTTGCTCTTGAGTGATTTACAGCACCGTAAATGAAACTTACATGTCGAAAAGAACCGACTCAATTTCTTTTTCGGAATTTTTTTTCACGTGTCTTTTACCTTTGTACAAACTTTGGTTGAAAAACTCACGGGATGTAGAAGTTTTCGCGGTTCTCACAACTCAAGGGGGGTTCTTATTTAAACCTGATCCTATATATATACACACATATAATGAAGGGAAGGAGGTTTTGAATTTTTCTACCTGCTCGTTTCTCCAGTAGCAGGACGAAATATCTTGAATGTTCCAGGAGAACTGAAGGACAGAAACTTGTCTCAGTGAACAACGATATATTACTTCTAACTTTTTTATTATTGCGCTTTTTTTGTATCGAGTGCGTATTGCGCTTTTGACTACAAAGATGAAGATGGTTGTCAGAACATTGATACCTTTCAATTGCCAAAAGAAAGTGTCTTCTCCCAAGCCATTCTCTCTTAGACTCGTAAAACCCACTAGCAGAAGAGCCCGACACGTCTTTTTGTTTCTCATGAAGCAAAGCAGATGCGGCCTAAAAACATGAAAATATCACAGGCTTAAAATATACGAAGTATTTTTTAACCAACAGTGAAGCCCGGTGAATAAAAACCGTACCTCCAAAGTAATACCACGATCCATAACAAAAGTGTAGAGTACGGTAGACGACCCAGACATATGATCTGTATGAACAGTCTGCCAAAAAGATGGAAGTTAACAATTAACGCTGTATATATGTTACACTGTACGGATTATAACTTTATAAGTATAACCTTTGGAGTTCCTTGTAGCTCAATAGTGTTAGCTTTGAAATCAACAATGCCGGTATCTAAATGTCCTTCGAGACGTGCCTTGTTAAGAAGATGATCAAAGATGCTAACAAACAATTCAAAAAGCCTGCAAGCAATAATTTGATATTAAGCATCACATTGAAAATAGGGGAAACAGGAATTCTATAAATACTTAAAATACTATTTTGTCAACATAAACCAACTTTGGCCCCTCAACTTTGGTAATGACATATTTAGCCCCTCAACTTTAATAATAATATGTTTAGCCTCTCAACTTTTGTCAACATCAACCAACTTTGGTAATGACATATTTGGCCCCTCAAATTTGGTAATGACATACTTAGCCTCTCAACTTTAATAATGACATGTTTAGCCCCTCAACTTTTGTCAACATCAACCAACTTTGGCCCTTCAACTTTGGTAATGACATACATAGCCCCTCAACTTTAATAAGGTTTCCTTTTTATTTTCATTATTTACCTACACTTTAATATAGTTACTATTTAGACCTTTGCTTATTTTTGTCTGCGTTTCGAACCCGCTAGTTAAATATTAAAAGGCATAACCTGTTTTGGATCTCTGGTGGTAATCCTAAAATCCGATTCAGAAAACGTCCAACATCATTCATATCTGGATCAGCTATGCGGCCACGAAGCTTCCGAGAAACCTTGCCATTCTCTGTACAAATTAACGTAACAAGATACTATTGGACTAAAACTACAAATTACTGTATAAAAAATAGCTAACCGACAAGTGTGTTGCAAAAAAAAATACCACCAGCAACTGTATCCCTAATAATGCCAATAGAAACAAGAGCAACTTTGGCCGTTTCAATAAAATCTTGGATTGTATCGGGATTTTCGAATGAACAGTTTGGTGGCACAACTGGAAAAGAATCCTGAGAAACAGAGTTATCGTTGGTTGAAAGGGGACCCACATTAGGAGAAATAGAAAGACCAGAAAAAAGGTCAAAGAGGATAAGATATAAGAACCTGCTCCATAATTCCGCTATACATCTTATACAACGCGTGTTTCCCATACAAACTATCATAATTAAAGGCGCTAAGAGATGGCCCAGCCCTGTAATAGAAATGCCAATTAATGAATACTTATCTTAAACAGTTAAACTATACTATTACAATGTTAATCTTTGTTATATAGTAGAGAATACATTTACCGCCGATCACCTTGTGTTAAAGCTCCAAGCGACGCTAGTCGCTTTGCTACAACGGAAGCAAATCGCCTTTCACCTCCAAGATTTGTAAACAGTAACCTAAGAAGTGATATTTTTTAAAAAAAAATGAAAACTTTCAATAGGTGTAGCATGATACCTATTAAGTAGGGGTGTTCAAGATCGGATTATCCGGTTTTCGGATATCCAAAAATTTCAGATAGTGAATATTAATATCCGAATTCGTATCCGAACTTCCGAATATCCAAAAATCGAACCAAATTTTTGGATACGGATTCGGATTCGGATATTTAAACGGATATCCAAATTTATAAAAATTAAAATAAAAAAATTGTTTCGTGCATAGACAAAAAAATGTTCATAAATCCACATCCGAATCCGATTATTTACTATTTTTTTACTATATTTAAACTAAACATGGTGCCTCATATAATATCTATTTACTATTTATTTTAGTTTTCGGATATCGGATAATCTGATTATCCAAACATTTTAAAAATCCACATCCGAATCCGAAAATTCGGATTATACAATTTTCGGATATCCGATATTTCGGATACAGATTTTCAGATATTTCGGATTCAGATCCAGATTCTTTTGAGCACCCCTATAAGTAAGTTATAATACAGTAAACAGATTGACATATCTTACCTGTATTCAGTGCAGACGTTTGATTTGAACGGTGAGTCCTCCCAAATTGCTGTATTGCGCGATCAACACTCCAAGGTAGTTCTAAAGTTACATGGACCCTTCTTTTCTGTTACAAAACATTAAAAGACGTTGAAGTTTGATCTTATTTATAATGTTGGTCCTTTGTGTATTTACCTGGTTTAGTGCTCTTCTATCAGCCTGCAAAGAAACGCCCGCTGATCCAGCTTCAGAAATAATAGCAACCAGTTTCTTACCATCCATGAAAAGTCGTTTTTCATGCATGTTGACCATTTCCTTGGTTACATCCTTTCTGAATGGATATAAGAGCATCAGCTGCTGAATACAAAATCCAAATATTATGCTAATAATAATAATCAAGCATAAACTTACGTGTTACGGAACTGATAAGTGACTCCTTTTCCATTGGAGGCGCTAACAAGCATACCTCGTCTTCCTGTTATTTCTGCAACATTATCAGGGCCTCCAAGCTGCAATCAGTTGAAAATAGATATTGAGAAATATTCATGATAACAGATATACATACATGTATATAGACATTTGTATGGCAGAACCTCAGTTGATAGATACCTGATCAATGAGTTCATCCAATGGATTGTTTGGAAGGTCAAAAGTACGAATTGTGTCCAAAAGCTTTGACTTATGCTCTACGGCAGTTTCATATCTAACACATTCCACCACACAGCATTTGTTAACACATTTAAAGCGACATAAACAGCAAATAAATTATAGAATCACACCTTTTTAGTATTTCTGGTGAATACGGATGTCTTGCGTGAGAGTGTTCCACAGATTCAGCATCAGATTTCTCAGACGCATAGTCAGAATCAGCTACATGGTTGAACAACAATTAGAAATAGTGTTAGTTAATAAACCGCATTTGAAATTTTACTTGATCAATGAAACGAATACACATCAAATGAATATAAAAACTTACTCTTCAGCGGTCTCATCATCACTTGGAGGTTCCCATTCTGACTCTTCACCGCTCTCATCCTCACTTGCAGGTTCCTGTTTTGCAGCTTTCCTAACCCTCCCTTTAAATGAAACATCAGGATTTGCTGAGTGTCTCTTACGCTGAAGTTCCTTCACATTATCTTCAACTAGTTGAATAATAATATAAAATGCAAATAATATTAGTGAACTTGAAAAAATAAAATTACAAATTCCTCATCACATGAGCTAATGAACTAACGAACACCTGGCGGAGATTCAGGCTTGTCAGGAAGAGGATAGTTTTCTTCAACAAATTTAAATAACAGCTCACGAGGTCCAGAAATAAAATCATCAAGTTCAGTCCCCTTCCAATAAATAAACGAAAAAATCAGAACACATGCATTTTAATTTAACTTGCAAAATAAGGGTTGGGTTCAATGGGGAACACTAAAAATGTGGGGAAGCCCTAAAGTTAAACCATAAGACTAAAACCTAAGCTAAACCATAAAATCTTAACTCTAAACCCTAAAGCTAAACCATAAGACTAAAACCTAAAGCTAAACCCCAAACCCTAAAGCTAAACCCCAAACCCTAAAGCTAAACCATAATATAAAACTCTAAAAGCCAAACCCTGAAAGCTGAACCCTAAACCTAAAAGTTAAACCCTATATACATATATTATAAGGTTCGACGAGTCAGTTCCAATACTGCTGAAATGAATCAAATTCCAATGAGAGTTCGTTTGAGTCAGTTTCCCTCGTTTCCCCGTTTTTTAGTGTTCCCCATTAAACCTCACACTGCAAAAGAAAACTCACATATTTTGTTACTGCATCCTCTGTTCTTGCCTCCCGGTACTCTGAAGACCAATGACCACGCACTTGTTTTCCATTAAAGCCTGCTTAGTAAGGCTTACACAACAGCAGGCACCTTTGCTGACATGCATACAGACCTAAAGAACCGCTACAATATAACAGAAGCAACAAAACATATAAACAAAAAGTAACCACCAAGGAAGCATTCCAGTACACGGGTACACATATGAATGTAAAACAAAGTTGAACTGGCAAACCTGATGGCTTCCCCAGTATAGTCTCCACCGCATAGCAGACTTAGCCTTCTCCCCACAAACGAGTTCACTTGCAGATAGCAATTCCACCCTCAATTCAGCCCAAAATTCAGCAGCTTTTTTGTATATCTCCTGCAGATCATCAAATATCAATAGATAGATATTTTACATGCAAAGACACAAAAACTGTGGTACCGTAATGTTAGCCTCCAGTGGAACCTCAACAACTTCAAACTCAGATCCTTTATAACTCAGAGTGCGACATACATACATCCCTCTGAAATGTATAACAACCTAATTGGTACGGTAATCGGTTACATAAGCTGTCTATGATATATGATATATGATAACTGCCAACCTTGCTTTCATGTCCATTGCAACAAGTTCAAGTGCCCCCACTCCTCCTTTGTTCATAGCATCTGCATCGAGAATTTATATTACATGAATATATTAAAAGGGATGAAACATTCACTTCCCAAAAAAAAAGAAATATGTGAACCTTAAAATTCAGTAAAATCCACAAAAGAAGTTCCAGCTTCCCAAAGACCAAGCCACACCATATAACCCAGATTTCTGGGTTCTGATGCACCAGTTGCCGAACAATAAACAACGCGTGCTTCCGGAAGTTGTGCCTGTTATGATTGAGCATAAATAATTATATATTTATATTATGCAAAGATATTAGTTCAAGAGGCAATGTGCACCAAATAAAGCTAGAAAAAAGGTCAAAATGAGCAGAAACAGAGGTCTTAGAAGTTAGAACCTTTAAAAACAGTATCACTACATAATGTAATATCAATGCAAGGTTATTTATGTATTATTGCTTTGGGAATTGGATTATATCACTAAATTATGCAAAGATATTAGTTCAACTATATATAGCTGAAAATTAATTATCATGCATACACTAAATAAGTCGCATAAGTCCCATTTTAAGTACCTTAACTATTAAATAGCAAGCTTGAATAAACATACAAGTCCTCATATCGAGATTATCATTAAAAACAAAATCTTCTAAAACATCTTTTATTTTCTATGAGGTACTTGATATCTAGTTACACCTTCTCTTTAGCATAACAACTCATTGAATTTTCCATTTAAAAATACGGAGGATGCCATAACAGCCCCATAGACAACACAAAAGTTCATCACCAATAATAACAAATAACAGTTACAAGATCTTCCATAAATAAAAACAGCAGGTGCTTTCATGATTTGGTGCGAAAACATACCTGAAGTTCAACAACTGCTTTACCCGTTTGTGTTGCTTGTCCTTTTGCTTCAGGAACCAAATTTTTGGCCTTGTGGCACTACAATCAAGCAAAATAGTCTCACGAACGTTAAATTTGGTTATCAACAGCTTGCACAAACAGCCATATTAACTCAATTATACAGTCTTAACCTGTAAAAAGGTGTGTGTGTGTGTGTGTGTGTGTGTCTATATATATATATATTGGTACCTCATCAAATACGATTAGCCTATCATATTCTGATCCACACCACTGCACAAGCTGCTTTAACCGAGAGCGGCCATTCTCAGTAGAAGCTATAAGAGTGCTATATGTCGAGAAAACCACACCGTCTTTAATCCCAACAGACTTGGAATCAAGCTTGGAATAGGCGAGTTTGTTCAAAGCATGCACTGCAAGCAAATGATAACCACTGTCACCATGAGTAAGTTTTGAATATTCTAGTTAGTGGGATCAGCAAAAAAAGAAAAACGAATAATAGATCCTTTGGTAAAGATAAGCTTTTAGTTATAGAGTCACGAAAGTGTGCCAAGAGACTAAGGGAAAAGAAGACCATAACATGTTTTGCGCTTGCACACACATACGTACCAACATACATACAAACATACACAGTACACATAATGACATGCACACATATATATATATATTGAAAGTTTAAAATACAAAAGTCTCTTAACGTGCGACGGTACGCGACCACCAAAATAACGTGTGTAATTAGGGTTAACCCAACCCGTGCGTAATTATGTATTATAATGTGCGTATTTTAAAATGAACAAGCGTAATTCCCTTCACACAGTTGTGTATCGTCACACGTTAAGGGGCTATTGTACGTTAACCGACTCAAACAAACTCCGATTACGCTCAATCCAGCGGCATTGAAACCGGCTAGTCGAACCCTAACTAGAACTCTAAACCCTAGAGCTAAAATTTAAGCTAAACTGTAAAATCTAAACTATAAACCCTAATATAAAACCTTAAAAGCCAGACCCTATATATATATATATATATATATATATATATATATATATATATATATATGGTGTGTTTTGTGAGAAGTGTAAGAAAGAATCTACACCCTTTGATCTATAATCTAATGGTTGAGATTATAATGGCAAAATTGTAAATAATGTTTACCCTTAAAATAATTAATTTTCTAGATATAAAAGTAAATTTAAAATTTTTAAATTCAAAAACCCACATCAATGCATATGCAACTTCCCCCGTCTTTTTTAAACGTCAATAACTTTTTATACGTAACTTTTTATAAAAAAAATTACACCACAATAACGGGTGTTTTTTATCTTTAATATGAGTACCATATTGCTATACTTATATAGAAAAAAAAAATTACGTTTTGATCCGATGTTTTAGTCCATGGTGTTTTGTCTATTTTGTTTTAGTTATATAGTGATTCAAGGTGTTGTGTTTTACTGTAAAACACCATGAAAGTATATAAGACACCATGACATTGCAAATACCATTGAATTCAGCACTCTACCATTTTCTTATACAACTAAAATAAAACACCATAAAAAACAAGACACCATACAAGTATACAAAGAACCATTCTATTAGCAATAAAAAATATCAGTAAATTCAACGAGCTAATTTTTTTCCTTTTACAAGACCATAATCTGTTTTGAAATCCTAAAATAAAACACCATAGAAAATGAGATTGAAAGATTGAACGTAAATGGTATTTGCAATGTTATGGTGTTTTATACACGTTCATGGTGGTTTACTGTAAAACACAATGTCTTGAATCACTATACAATTAAAACAATATAGAGAAAACACCATGGACTAAAACATACGATCGAAACGTAATTTTTTTTGCATATAAGTATAGTAATATGGTACTCATATTAAAGATAAAAAACACTCGCTATAATAGTGTAATTTTTTATAAAAAAAAGTTACGTATAAAAAGTTATTGACGTTTAAAAAAGACGGGGGAAATTGCATATGCATTGCATGTGGGTTTTTAATTTTCTTTAATTAAGTTTTTTGTTAAATTACTTAATTGCCCTAATCCTAATAAATTAAATAATAACATGTGTCATCATCATGTTCATTCTTATCCTTTTCACAAATTTCATCTTTTTTACGGGATCCTATATATATATATATATATATATATATATATATATATATATATATATATATCGGTGGAGGTTCATATAAGAAAATATAAAAGTGTGAGAAAGATAAGAAAGATTTTGGAGGTGACACGTGTCCGTTTTTATTTTGGTAGTTTAAGGGAATAAATGTAATTTAACTAATAAAATCTAAATATGGAATGAATAAATGCAACCGATTTTTGGCAGTTATTGTAGAGATTTTCGAATTTGAAGGCAATATGGTACTAAAACATCCAAGCGAGACGTAATTATTTTCTCTACATAAGTATATCGATATAGTACTCATATTAAAGATAAAAAAACACTCGTTATTATGGTGTCATTTTTTTTAAAAAAGAGTTACGTATAAAAAGTTATTGACGTTTAAAAAAGTAGGGGGGGAACTTACATGTGCATTAATGTTAGTTTCTTAATTTAAAAATGTTAAATTTACCTTTATACCCTTAATCTAGAAAATGAATTAGTTTAATATCTCAACACTATTTACAAGATTGTCATTAATATCTCAACCATTAGATTAAAAATCTAATGTTTTAGATTTTTCTTATCCTTCTCACATATTTTCTTACAATAACCTCACCCTATATAAAAGTGTGAGAAGGATAAGAAAGAATCTAAAACATTAGATTTTTAATCTAATGGTTGAGATATTAATGACAATCTTGTAAATAGTGTTGAGATATTAAACTAATTCATTTTCTAGATTAAGGGTATAAAGGTAAATTTAACATTTTTAAATTAAGAAACTAACATTAATGTACATGCAAGTTCCCCCTTCTTTTTTTAAACGTCAATAACTTTTTATACTAAATCTTTTTTTTTTAAATTACACCATAATAACGAGTGTTTTTTTATCTTTAATATAAGTACCATATTGATATACTTTTTTAGAGAAAAAAAAATTACGTCTCGCTTGGATGTTTTAGTCCATGGTGTTTTTTCTATGTTTATACAATGGTGTTTTAATTGCAGGGTGTTATTTCTGTTATATTTCTGTTCTTCGTAAGATGTATGCCTTCAATAAACATGTTGTGTTTTTTTATGAGTTATGGTGTTATTCCTGTTATATTTAATGTGAGGACCAAGGTCCTTGCATTGCTGTGGTTTCTGGTGTCTTCAGTAGGTTTCTGTTTTCATTCCATAATTAGATTTTATTAGTTAAATTACACTTATACCCTTAAACTACCAAAATAAAAAGGGACACATGTCACCTCCATAACCTTTCTTTTTCTTCTCACTTTTAAATTTTCTCACATGAACCTCTATATGATAGAGGTTCATGTGAGAAAATTTAAAAGTGAGAAGAAAAAGAAAGGTTATGGAGGTGACATGTGTCCCTTTTTTATTTTGGTAGTTTAAGGGTATAAGTGTAATTTAACTAATAAAATCTAATTATGGAATGAATATATGCAACCGATTTTTGACAGTTATTGTAGGGATTTTCGAATTTGAAATAACACCCTAACTCATAAAAACACCACAGCATGTATATTGAAGGCATACATCTTATAAAGAACAGAAATATAACTCATAAGAATACCCTAACTCATAAAAACACCACAGCATGTATATTGAAGGCATACATCTTATAAAGAACAGAAATATAACAAAAATAACACCATAACTCATAAAAACACCACAGCAGTTATATTGAAGGCACACATCTTATAAAGAACACCCTAACATTGAATATAACCGAAATACACCCTAATATAGCACCAGTCAACACTTTAATCAGAATCAAAACAGAAATAACACCCTAAATATATAAAAACAGAAATAACTCTACATAAATATATCAATATGGTACTCATATTAAAGATAAAAAAACACTCGTTATTATTGTATAATTTTTTAAAAAAAAAAGAGTTACATATAAAAAGTTATTGATGTTAAAAAAGAAGGGGGGAACTTGCATGTGTATTAATGTTAGTTTCTTAATTTAAAAATATTAAATTTACTTTTATACCCTTAATCTAGAAAATTAGTTAGTTTAATAGTCAACATTATCTACAGAATTGCCACTATGATCTCAACCATTAGATTAAATATCTAATGGTTTAGATTTTTTCTTATCCTTCTCACACTTTTAAATTTTCTCACAATAACCTCACCCTATATATATATATCACAAGTGCCAGCTAAAATATTCAATGCATAGAAGAGATGAAAGTTGCAGACCATACTTAACAACACATATAGTGCTCATCAGAACATACAAGTTCACATCAATACCTTTAACACACGTTGCTCCAACATCATCCAAATCTCTTCTTGCATCGAACTTTAAGTCTGAACCAACAGAAATCCACCTGAAATCATCACAATTAGTGTCACCAACATGATAAACAGAGCATACCTATCATATCAATCAAATATGTCTCAAACAACATCAAGCATATGCAACCATCAACAAAGTCCTTACAATGCTTTTCTCCTCCCATGCTGCCAATTCTCCCAAATAAGCCCCGCAACCATACGTCCTTTACCGACACCAGCTCCATCCCCTATAAAGAATCCTGCTCGGGTGCCGTTATCAAGGTGCTGAAGGTGTCTCTGTGAAGAAAAAAATAGACTATAACACAAGCATAGCTTATTAGCTAAGAAGTTAATGCGGTAAAAGTCGGATATTGGTCAAGGACCTATGTTTGAGATATAGGTTATCGCGGTGGGATATGGGTAATTTTAATATCATGTAAATATTTTATATATAGCAATTTAACACTAACAATTTAGTATACTCTCCTCTACCATTAACAAATTAACCTTTTGCAACTTGCAAAACATTAACAATTGTAGCAAGTAGTAACTGATTAAGACTTAAAACACTAACAATTAACAATTAAGACTTAAAACACTAATAGCAGCAATAAAAAGAAAGACGGATGGTAGAACTAAGAAGAAAGATACTCATATTGGGAAAATCGGTTATATATCTGTCAATGTTGCCGATAATATCTGTACAGATATTCTGACCGATATTTGGCACTAATATTTCACATGGGGACCGATAACCGATATATCGGTGATACATCACCCATTTAACAGCATAGATTCGAAGTTCAAAGTTACGTACTCGGCAGGCATAAACTAGTGTCTCAATCTGCAGACAAGATAGTGCTTTTGTAGCTTCCAAGTGATTCTTTGTTTTAAGATCATATGTGGGTTCAGGTGGTTGTACTGCAGATAAAGAAGAGGTTTCCACAATAGGATCTGGATGTGGAGGGCCGATTGACATCTTTGGTGGGCGCTGCATTCATATAGAGTATGATATAAGCCAAAGATTAAAGTGGTTTTGGGTTTGTTTTAAGAGATCACTTTGAGAAGAGCTAATGAGAAGCATAGAGACTCACATAGTCGGTAAATGTTTCTCCCGCAACGCCTCCACCGTCTTCTTCTCGTTCCACTTCAATAGCTACCTGAAACAGTGTAATTCAGCGGGTGAAACAAAAATGTAATGAAAAACAAACACCATGTTAGGATATAATGATAACCAAAGTAAGGATAGTAGCCTGCATTTTGTACTTCATTACTTGATCTGAAAGTCCAGACACAATTTATAATAACTGAATCCAGTTCAGTGATTATAACAAAACTGCTTTTGGATCTCCAAGCATCCTCTGCTCATGAAAATTCCAGTGTGCCGTATTGTATCCATTGATAGTTTAGTCCCCATCATTAAGAAGATAAAAATCGTAAAATAATTATAACCGCATATCGCAATGAAACAAGTTTCATAGTACTTCTTTCAGCCAAAGTATGGATGACCTCTTTGTGAATCATGATATGGTAAAGTTACATGTACACCACCGACATACTTTTCACACACCATTGACTGCCTATACGTGACGTATATACATTTTTGCCATATAACCCTATACAGACCGTTTAGCATGGCGAAAATGCACCTACAAGCCAGTATAAAGCGTTATACAAGCTGCTACACAGACCCGTATAACTATACTAAAACCAACCGATGTTGGAGGTTTGTTGTGTCAAAAGTCATACAGGCCGTATGACGTAAAAGTTTGCTGTAAATGCCCACATAACATGACAGATTTCTGGTCTAAAATAGTCATACAGGTTTGTATGACCTCATTCTGCCCGTTTTGATGTGACAGGCATGCTAGGATGCATATATTTTTTAAGAGTAGTTTTTTTACATCTAAATAACACCTAACCTTACTCTTGCAAAGATTTGAACACACACACAACTTGTGTGTGTAACACCATACCACTAGACCACTAGGTCATACGTTAGTGTGCACATATGAAATAGTGTATATATAGCCCTATAGCATCAACCAGTAAATCACTAAATAAACATGTGAGTTATCCCCAACTGTCTAGGACAATCATATTAGCTCAACTAACAAAGATAAGTATAAAAAAAGTATGTTTAGTGTTAGCATCAAAATAGATTTTATCATACTAAACGTACAAATAACCAGAATAATTTTCATTTAAACTAGAGTTTTTTTTTTTTTGAGCCACAAATTACCATACTCCTAACATTCCTATATTTGCACTTGTAAGAATTAAACCATAGGAACTCAACTAGAGTAATTTTATTAACCTAGTTGTAACAACCATAGTAATAACAATTAATCTAGTTACTCTAGTTATTCGTATATGTTTGGCATAGTTATTCATGTGTGTTTAGTAGATTAAAATATTTGTACCTGATATACCTAAATAATACCTAGATGATAAAAAAATATAAACAAAAAGAATGAACGAATGTGAAAAACATAAACACCTCGTTGACTTCCTCAGGAGGTGGAGGAGCGAAAACTTCCGTATTGCAGTTAGGGCACGCAAATCGTGCTAAACCATGAGGAACGTAAACCATAGCCTTACAGTTAACGCACGGAACTTGAACCGGTGCCGGTGGTCGCACCAGATCCGGCGGCAACACTTGCGTCAAATGACATTTACGACATACAAACTCGGTCATCCCCGGTCCAACCGTCGATTTCTTTCCACAACCAGCGCAACGAAATTTGTAGTTACCGGTAACAGCAGAATTGTGAAATTGCGGTGGTGGTGCTGGTGGTTGTTGCGGTGGTGGTGCGAGTGGAAGAGATTGTGAAATCGGTGGCGGTTCCATTGCTATCCGATAGTGTATAAGGTCAGATGAAACCGATGGTGGTAGTAGTGGTGGTTGCGGTGGTGGTGACGGTGGTTGTGGTGGTGCGAGTGGAATAGAAGGTGAAACCGGTGGTTCCATTGCTACCGGATAGTGTGTGTATATAGAAAGCGGTGGTTATGGTCCTACGGTGTGTGTGAAGCGGTTACAGCGGCGAGTGGTGGAGGAAAAGGAGGGACTGGTGGAAGCGGGGGAAATGACTTGCGTGTGATGGAATTGGCGCCTTTCTACCCTTGTTCGTGTTGATGATATATATATATATTAATTAAGTACGCTACAAAAGAAATGTAAGGGGCTCGTTTGAAAAAAGTTTTAGGAATTTGGATTTGTATTAATTTTTTTGTAATTTTATATTATGTTTGGTTTGCAAATTTATAAAAGAAAATGGAATGTTAAAAAAATTAAATCACATGCATGTCTTTTGATAAACCTTCCCCTAAATAATTCAAGTTACTGTATTAAGAAGAAGAAGATTTATTTAAAGATGTAAGAGTTATTTGTTAATTATATAACATTTCTATGGAAAGGTTGAAATTCCATTAAAGAAGTGAAGCAAAGTGGAAATCCTATGATTGAAGGAATTTGGAAGAAAACATTTCAATTCCACTTTCCTTTTATGCAAATCAAATATGATTTATAATGAAAAATATTCCAATTCCTTATGATTTTGTTAAACAAACACCCCACAAAATTAACCAAAGGAAATGAGGTCTAAAATGTAAAAAGTAAATACAACAAATGTATTTTATAGTTCTAGTTTGTTTAACTCTATATTTAATATTTAAAAAGGTGTTATTACAAGTACAATCATGTACGTCCAAAAAAAGAAGATTCGGTCATCATATACTAATGACCTCTCTTTTTAATCTTTTACTGTTCCACATCATTAGCGGATCTTCGGTGGCGAGGAAACGGTCGTTTGAAATTCAGGTGCCCATGAATCTACATATAAACCTATGAACAAACGTTCATCGGCCATTTGAAATTTAGAGAGTTATAATTTAAGATAAGATACAACCTTTAAGATTCATGATGTTTTAAAGTCAATATGATCAAAGTTATCCTCTAACTAGACATGTAGCTTGTAGAATAAGGCAAAGAAAGAAAAAACAAAAAAGGCATGTTTTAAAACTTAATTCGAAACCCAATTTTTATATTATTTTCTTTTCTCGGTACATTATGCCATCAAACTGCCAATATGGACAATACAATATCCTGCGTTACCCTGTCACTCTCCGCCACATAAGTCACTTCCATTCTTCCTTCATTTTCCAAGATGAACCAAGTATTATTAAAAAAAATTTGTTAGTTTTAACTATTTTTTCTTGATTATGGTTTTAATCAATATAGAAATATAATTGAGGTGCGAGATTAGCCGAAGCTAAAATTAATCTATTTTTGGGCAAATCTAAAATAAAATATCTAATTTATTTTGAAGTAAAGTGTAATTTGTCTACCTGATGTTTGATATTTGATTCTCTTTATTATAGTTTTTGTCCTTTAAAACACTGACGTGATATTTCATTGCCACATGCCTCAATAGTTAATCAATTGTTAGTTTGACTGTTAATTTTAAGGGTAATTTGGTAATTTCACCCACGAATCTTATTGATCACACCTTATATCCCTCTTATCTTTTCCTTTTCACTTTTTGATACCCTCAATTAATACACACAAAGTCATCTTCTATTACTATATGCAACGTTTATTATCTTAATTTAAGATTGTCATATGGTTGCACACTATTGCAACCCTAAAGACAATCTTATCCCTTTACAATACCAATAAGGAGTTGCAATAATGTGCAATTATTTTATTTAAGATTCTCATATAGTACTTCACATATTTATTATTTTAATTTATTTGGAGTTTATTATGTTACGTAAATGTTTTATCATGACTTTTGTTTTTTATAATTATTATTTAAAACGTCACGCATTAGTTCTACATCACCTAAAATACACCTAAATACAGACAATAAAGTTTGAACAACAAACTTGCATGATAAAACATACACCCCAAGTTAAGATAAATCATGCATGTAATAACGCCTAGACATTGAATTAGTGCATATAACCCGCTCAACTATGCAAACCTAAGTAAAAATTACAATACCAAAGATGTTTTCTATAAACCCGGAAACTCAAGAGACCATAGGTTGCTTGTCGCTCTCAAGGACTCTTTCGCCCACGTCCACACTGCCCACACCATATCACAAACACACCCAAGGTGTCTGACCCAAATACATGGCTGCCAGTCTACGCCGCATGCTGAACACCCATACTGATCAGACCCAACAACTCAGTCCAAGACCCGAGTGGCGACCCTTCACAAAACCAACTTTCCAACCCTATTGGCTTATTACGACATGCATGAGAGTGCGCCAGCTGTACCCGTTGTCGTGGCCAGTGGCGGACCCAGGAATTATTTGTTGGGTTGCGGAGGAGGGGTTGAACCATATTTTCTAGGGGTGTGATCGGGTTTTTTTGGCTTAAAAATATACGAATTTTTTTTAAGGGGTGCGCCCGTCCACCCACAAGAACGCATAGAAAAGGTTCAAACATCAAACACATTATAAGGAAACGCTACCAATTCAATAACCACACTTTACTGCAAACATACTTCACATAAACTTCTGCACAAGACTCAATCATGCATACACATTACACAACTATATTTGTATAGAAACTGACTTCAGTTTTAACGAGAACGGCACAGTTTACTTGTATTACTAAGAACTTTCCTTACCGACCCACAACATTGCCCAAATCAATTTCCAACACAAGCAACAATCTCACAATCTATACAAACAATCAAAACAACTCTATATTTCTCGACTTGTATAACCGAGAGTTTTCCCAAAAATCAACAGAAATATACACGGAAACGTTAACGCCATAAAAAGCAAAGCATTTGTTGGTTTTTTTACTTGGGAGAGGTTGTGTGGTTCCACCAACTGCCTTCAGCAACAACCACCTTCTTCAGTTTTTGAGATCCACCCTCACTAGATGATCCCGCTTCTGATACGTCACCAATGTCTAAAGAATCTGGAAGATTCTCCGTAAAATCACCGCTATGCAGCTGCAAAATTGAGGTTAATCGAGTTACCAAAAGAAGGAGCACATGAATACATTGTAGGGTCTGTGTGTGTAGGTCTTTAACGAATAGAATGTTCATGAAATGTTCGTGAACTTGTTCGGTGGGAAGTTCGTTTATTTGATAAACGAATGAACATGAACACAGGGTTTATTCGTTCATTTATGTTCGTTCATTTGTGTTCAATCTTGTTCGTTTATTCACATTTGTTTATGTTCGTTCATTTATGTTTGTTCAGTTCAATTATGTTCGGTTACAATTAAAATACATAAGTAGTAATAAACAAATAACTACTTTTAAATATGTAAATATAACTAACTGGTAATTGGGCTTTCTAGTAATAAACATGGGGTTTCCAATGGAATTAATCGTATAAATCACTAATTTATATAAAAATTACTTTATGTTTGTTTATGTTTAGTAAATTATGTTCATTTAGGTTTCTTCGATTATGTTCATTTGTGTCATTTATTGTTTGTTAAATTGTGTTCGTTTAAGTTTGTTTCTTTATGTTCATTTACGTATGTGAACTATTCGTTTAGATTTTAAACGAACACGAACATGCCCATTTTCTTATTAAGCGAACATGAACAAAAAAATGTGTTCAATAATATGTTCGTGTTCGTGTCTGGTTAAAGTTTACAGACCTTTGTGTGTGTGTGTGTATGTGCGTGAGAGAGAGAGAGAGAGAGACGTTAACTCATACCTCAAGTTGACTCAGCATTTCAACTGTGGCTTCTATATCGCCGTTGCATGCAGTATAGACACTGGAAAGAGACTCATCAGAAACACCGGGAAAGACCGTCTGAAGATATGCCAAATTCATGTCATGATCGATATCCAGAGCTTGTTTTCCGGCTAACTCTGTATGTGATGAGGAACCATAAGAACCAAAACCAGAATGATTCTTAAGTTTCAAGCTATCGGGACTCTCGGGCACGGTATTGTGATTCTCGGAGTATCTTGGTGACTGGTTTAGTGTGGTGCTCCCGTGATCATAGCTTTTGCTTTCATCGGTTGCTCCTCTTCTAGAGAGCGGAATGTATGATGTAGCGTATGGATTCAACGATGATGACCTTGCCTTCATTCTCTTAGCTCCCAAATGACTTCTCATGTATCAAACAAAACATAAACGAATTCATGAAGCACAGGTTCAGCATACATTACAACAATAGCTCTAGGGCATCTTGACATCAACATCTTTGATTATCAAAGATGCAGGATAAAGCGGTTACATGATGCTATATTGCCGAATTTATAATAATGACTACATGAGCCAAAGGAAACTCATATATAGTTGAGCATGTTACTTGATATTCTCCATTGGATACTGACTGAAGCCCAAAATCCACATAACACTTTACCTATTTAGATGCTTTCACGCCTTACTACTTGAATAACCTTTATTGACGCCTAGTTTAAACAGGTCTCGGCATTTCATTAATGTGTGTGAATGTGTCTTATTAAAAGATACATTAGTTGGTAGCAAGTCTAAAAGGCCAAAAGAGACGGTCAGAGTTTAACGAGCCGAAGAATTCAATAGTCGCATGCTAGGACCACCTTTTATATAAAAGCAATAATACGTGCATTTGTAATCAAGAATTCAGAGAGGTTAAAGCAGTAAAGCAAAACGGTGTATTAGCTCTGAAAGAAGTCAGCAGATATGTCCGATAGTCGATATTCAGAAACTATTCAGAAACTATGATACGCGATCCTCGTTGCTCATTCACATCATACACAAAACTTAACCCATTCAGAAACTATATATTACCAGAGCTACTTCTTATGATCAATGATCAGTGGCAAGGTGATTATCAAGAACAAAATGAATAGCCACAGCACTAAATCCTCAAATTTTGTGGAGTAACAGATTACCTAATTGATATCATAAAAGGTGAAAAAAAGCATGCACATACTCAAGAAACAATAGATTCAACAATTTGCACAACAAATATACTTAGACATATATCAATATTTTACAGAGCATCAAACACAGGTGTGATTCAGATTCTGATTCCAATTCCTAATACAGATACACACAGAAATCAAAATTCGTTATCTAACGGTCACAATTCTAATAATATTTATTTAACCAAATTACGAACAATCAGACCTCAACGCAACACGAACCAGAAACAATCAAACGCACACGAACTAGATCAATATATAAATCATATAAAGAACGAACGAACGATCGTACGATATAAATCATATAATAGATTTAATTAATCTAGAAGTATCTTACATGATGAAATTGATGACGGATGATGAAGTAACGATCAAACAGCAAGAAGGCCTAAATTTTTGGTTGCGATGACTTTCTCTCTCTAAAGAAGCGATGTTTCTCTCTCTAGAAAAGAAATTGGGGAGAATTGATGAATGAAAATGGGATGACAGGCTAAACGGGAAGGGAGGTCAGAGTGCGGTTTTGACGTGGATGTGTATGTCTGGCCCATTCTTGTTTCATAATCCATCTGTATGTAATAATGCAATAATAAAGAATTCAGATATTTTATTCATTAATTATATAGTATACAGATATTTTATTAATTAATTATATAGTATAGATTGTAATTTAACTAGTTTTTGCCCGCTCCTGTTGCGGGGCACTTAGCCAAATATTTTTTTTCTCGTAACATGTACCTCTATGTTTCGATTATTTGTACATATACTACTCATAATATGATCTAAAAAAATTATATCGAGTCAACCAATTAATACAAGAAAATTACCTTACTTTTGCAAAAAGAAAACTAAAAATGAAAAGATTATAATTGAAACTGAGGGCAAATTTTAATTTCTTTAAGACAGATGAGTGTGTGTCAGCCAACCGTCTGGCACGAAAAAAAATTACACCGAGTCAACCAGTTAAAACAAAACACTACCATAGTTTTGTCAAAAAAAAAGAATAACTCTAAAACGATTGCATGACTATATTTCACATTGCATGCAAAATCGTAATTTGAGAGGGAAAAAACAAAAATGATGGCAAAACTGCAAATTTAAGCTAAGAGCATAATCATAATTTAGCTTAGAGGGGAAAACAAAACCAATAGTAAAACAATAAATTTAAACGGAACAAAATCGTAATTTAACTGTACCAATAGGGAAGTGTCAGGCAGCTGCCTGACATTACTGACCGCCGCTATATTAGCCAATGGCAGGGAGTTGCCTAAGATTACTGACCGGCGCCATATTTGCCAATGGCAGGGAAACACTATTCCCTGCCATGGCTTTTGCTGTTATATAAATCAATGGTAGAGAAACACTATTCCTTGGTGTTGTTTTTATAGAATAATATATAATATATAATATAATATATAATAATAAAATAAAATGTTATTATATAAAATAATGCAACACATAAAGCATTGAGATATTTTATTCATTAACTGTAATTTGATGACATATAATAAATATAAATATATTAAATTATGTATGTATTTGAATATACTTTAGGTCAACTCTACCTCATACTAAAATATTAATTTTTGTATTAACTCTTATAATCAACGCGTAGCAAAGGACGTGAGAGTCAGGCCCTATGCTAAGAATTTAAATGTCATGTATGAGTTGAAAAAAATCTTTGGATCTGATTTATATAAACTATTTTTTAAACTACGACAAACATTACAAAATTAATATAGCAAATTTATAATATTAGAATAATATACCATAATAGTTGTGAGGGATCCAAACCTTTTCATCTAGAGGTTATGATAGTTTTTATTATTTTCACATTATTCATCTACAACAATTAAGTTTTTTTATCAATCAAATAAATGTGCAACAGGCTTAAGAATAACTATTAATTTGATTGTTTTTACTTGGTAAAACACATTTCTAATACGATAAACCAATGAATAAAACTATCAAATGTTTCATGCTTAATTTTATTTACTATTTAAAAGAAAAGAAACAAGGTTTAAGGCAAATAAAATTGTGATATTCTCATTGTTTAAGAATTTGTATCTTGTGTTACTTTCATTTCCTAAATTGCGTCTTAAAGCTTTGCTTAATACTACTGTTGAAACCATCATCATTGGGATAGGGTTCATTTTAGTTTGTTGACGATTGTGGCTGATAGTGGTGGGCAGTGGTTGCGGGTGGAGCGACGGTGGCTGGTAGTCACGCTAGAGAGAGAAAAGTGTGTATATATATATATAGTAAATATGATGGATTTAATAACAGCTTTAAATAAAATAAAAAGGAATTGCCTCTTACTAACAGAGATCCATGGATGGGGTTAAGTTAGTTGGACTAAAATGGTAATGTTAAAAAGTTTTACAACCCACAGACGATAAATGAAACCTTTGGACTTAAGTGGCAAAAATGTCCAAACACAGGGACTAAAATGACATTTTGTTCTTCTTCTTCTTCTTCTTCTTCTTCTTATCATTATCACTATTATTATCATTAGAGTAAATTACAAGTTTTGTCCTTTATGTTAGCACCATTTTGCAGAAGGTATCCTTTGACGCAAAACTTGACAAGTTTTATACTTAATGTTTTAAAATCTTGCACGCTCTATCATTTATGCCAAATTGATATGCGCCAATGCAACATATAAATTGTATCAAATACGGTATAAAATCAATCATTTTTAGTACTAACGTTGGAAAAGTGTATTTCTTTTTATACTTTTGGTTTCAGGACAAAAAGAGCTTGAATATACAAAAGAACAAATTAGCGACAAAATCCAAGCATAATTATGAAAAAAGGGAAGACAACGCACTACACCAACCCCCCCCCCCCCCCCCAAGCTTCACCCCAAGAAATAAAACAACGAATCAGAAGTCTGTCACGGGGCTGTGCCTCGTCGGAATGGGGTCGTGCCCCTTCAAGACTCTAGATCAGAAGAAGACAAATGAAGTGGACAAGAGACACGAGGCCGTGTCTCACTAGACACGGGCCATGGTCAACTTCCAGATCCGCGTATCTGGGATAATACAACAAGTACAATGGCCAGGGGGCCATGCCCGTAGGGCACGGGGCCGTGTGAGCTGTCTGTTTCAACCTATAAATAGGGGTTTTGGTTCCATTCCAACTCATCACTTAGCAAACCACTTCTCTCACACCTACCACCACTCCACCACCACAATACCACCATCATCCACCTTAGAGTGTAGTAGTCTCGGGATTCAAGATTGATCATAAAAGTTTTTGTCAAACAAAGGCCATACTTAGCTAATCTCTTACATCACTTAGTGAAGACAAGTTATTTATATATTACTTTTGATTTCCTAGCATTGGTAAACCTTTTAATTGGATATGTATTAATGACTTTAATAACTAGTTTTTTATATTGAAAGTGAATTTTATTCTATCATCTCTTAATGTTTCGTTGATTCTCTTATTCGTGTCTTTACAGTCTATATAAAGTGTGTTAACTGTCTGGAAGGTGGTTAGAAGAGTGGTATGGATAAAGTTTTTTCCTCCTTTAGTGTATAGATCCTGCGAGGACCTGGTTTAAGCTTATTAGGACTTCCTTTGAGTCAGATAGCATCAAATCGAGGGAAGTAAGAACGGCTTGAATCCCTTATAAACAAACTACTATTAAAACTTTAACCCGGCCTTGCGAGACTGTATCCCTGCTAACTCAGACCAATATGGCCGAGGGTAGCGTTGCCTTCAAAAGAAGGACATGCCACATTTTGCATTAATAACTTACTTAATTATCCTTCAATATTCCACCCTTGCGGGACTGTTGTCACACCCCGACCCGCAGCGGAATAAGAGTCGGGCATAATTGGGTTATCACCAAAGCTCATGATGTTTACTAAAATGTTTCATATTTATTAAATTCAAATTACAACTTCAATATTCAAAACAAGTTCATACAATTACAAGGAAAAAGAAACTAAGTAAAACAATCCAAAGCCTAAACTGATTTATTCTTCTAGGCCGTCCTATATGTTTCTTGCTTCAACTGGATCACCTGTATCATGTGTAAAAATGGGGAATTTTGGGTCAACAAAAGTTGGCGAGTGAACCTTGTTAAAAACATTTGTTATTGATTTCTTGTTGTATTTAATATGGAAAAAATTGTGCAGTAATCATATGTGAGCAAACGTAAATGAACAAACAATCACAAACCACCTTGCTTGAGTATATGACATGAATGATAATGTATTGTGAGATCAAGGCTCAATCAAACGGAGCCGATCGTATATTGGCAACGTCACGTTCCGCTCATCGGTAATGGGGAACATACGAGCCTATGATGATGTATGTGAGATCAAGGCTCAATCAAACGGAGCCGATCGTATGTTGGCAACGCCACGTTCCGCTCATAGGTAATGGGGAACAGACGAGCCTATGATGATGTATGTACTGAAAATGATAAATTTAATCTAAACATTAACCACACAACAACTGATACATATTGGATACACATTGATCATGGATATGATGGATGCACAAGTGTTTTAATGTAATAAATAATAAGCGACACATGATACACCCCAAAATGTGATTAAAACGGGGAATTGGTAGAGATTCACTCACATTGGGTGCGTTCTTTTGATGTTGATGGATGCGCACGAGTTTTGGAATTTGATCGACGAGGAAAACTATCATAAAAATAATAACGAAATGGTACGGTAAATAAGTGGATTTTATTACCAATTTTAATAGGATTTTTAGATTTATTTTTGTGAGTTTAAGGTCATTTTCTAACTTTAAAAATATTATTTTTAAGTATTTTTAATTGATTTTTAAATTAAATAAATAAATAAATAAATTTGACTTTTTGGTTGACCGTTGACCGTTGACCGGCCGTTGACCGGTCGGACTGTGGTCTGAGTGTGCACTGAGTGAGGTTCGAACCCGGGACCTCTCGTATGCGTGCACGCAGCTCTACCAACTGAGCTACGTGTCTAACCCGAAATATTTTATGTTTTAATTATATATATATACTAATTAAATGTTAATTTATTTGGTTTATATTAAAAGGATTTAAAATGGTCGAACCGGTTGCAGGGACCTGGATCGAACTCGGGTCCTTCGATTTGTAAGCGCACAGCCCAACCAGTTGGGCTGTGTGTCTTATCTGTTTAACTTACAGTTTATATTAATCTTATAAACATACTGGGACCTACTCTGATTCAGTTTTAAAAAAAATTGGTTTTAATTCGGAAAGTCGGTGCGTTTGTAAGGTTCGAACTCGTGACATGCGCTATGTGTTTGCACACAGTCCACCGCTGGACTGTGTGTCTAACCCGGTTTAATATCTTGTTTTAATTAAACTTATACATGACGTTCGACTTCGTCTTCTTCATTCAAAGACACAGACAAACGATATCCGACTGTTCTGGTTTAAATCGTTCGTCAAGCATATAAGTGGTGGAAATTTAATGGTCGTCGGCTCTGATTTGTGAATTCCGTCTGATTGAATCAATTAACAATTTTGATCGATGAGTTGTGAAATTAAATGACTAAACAAGAGATATCAGGAGGTTTAGATGATTGTACCGATTTACAGTGTGATTTCGGAAATGTCCAGAGATTTTCCGGCGAGTGCAGAATATCCGGTAACGTCGTCTGGGACCGATTCTGTTGAAGGATTTAAGTTAGTATAAGTCTAACAATGGATTGAAAACGAAAGAGTCGAGAAATTTACCGATTTGATGTATGTCTCGGTTTTCCGGCGAAAGTCCGGCGATAGCAGATAACGATTCCGACGAACAGAAGTTAGAGTGAAAATGAAATTGAGGATTCTGCGAGTGTTTCCGAGATATGAAGCGATGATATTATTAGCGTAAATTGAAAGTAAATTTCATTTCGGTTTTAACTCTCAACAATCATATGAATCGAATTCATTGAAGATAGAATTGATTAAGAACGTGGGTTGGCATTGATTCATCGGTTATACTCAGGAACTCGCGATCACCCAAAAGTCTCTGGATATTTGAAAGCCGATGAGCGGTTTCAGTTCTTGACGTAACCAGATGAATTCACGGGTGGAACTTAAGTTTTATTTGATTCATTGATTACACAAACGAGTCAAGTGGCGGAGTGGTGAAACGCTTGTTTGTTAAACTGGCTGACCCGGGTTCGAAACCCGGCAGCGGCATTTATTTTTTTCTTCGACCGTTTTTATGGTTTATTAAATATAGTTTATAAATTCTAATATATTTATTAATTATGTATTGTTTAAAATTAAAAAGAGAATTAAATAAGCAACGAAAATTGTAACTGACTATTCGATTAATAAACGAAGCGGTTTTGAAACCCGTTTTTCGATGGATGTTACAACTGTATCCCTGCTGACTCAGACCAATATGGTTCAGGGTAGCGTTGCCGCCAAAAGAGGGACATGCCACTCTAACTAAGATAATCTCTTAAAAAACCCAAAGCATGGAAACCATCAAAGGATACGTAAATAATTAGTCGGAACCAAGTGATTCTATCTTGTCTATTTGTTTCTTTCATTACTTAGTTTACTTCTTTATGTTTATTTATTAAAAACCTTTTCTCAAATTTTGATTAGATTAGACGTCGACGATATTCCGGTATTAAAAGCTTTTGTGTCCTTGGACGAACTCGGTATCTTGCCATCGCTATTCTACGCCAACGATGGGTGCACTTGCCCTAGCATGTTGTAGAGAGTGATAGTTACATATAATGTTTTTATAAATTTAAAATTTCAATAAACGAGTGAAAAGTACTTAAAATATATCTAAAAATCATATACACCTTTGCTCACGTCAAGTTTTTTGCGGCGTTGTCGGGGACACAAGGATTTTAAGAAAGTCTAAAATCGAAGGCCTGATCATTTTTATGCTTTTATAATTTTTCTTTTTATGTTTTTCTTCTTTTTTCTTAAATTTTTCTTCTTTCTGCAAAAAAAACACGTAGCCGTGTTTGATCAACACAGGGCCGTGCCTAACCTACAACATAGGAAAGGATTTGTTTTCTTGTTACTGGAACTAAGACACAGGGCCATTTTACATGAGCACAGGGCCGTGTCCAACTTCCAGTATCTAGGAACCTGGAAATAGAAACTTTTTCTTAAACAACACAGGGTCGTGCCAACTTGACACGGGGCCGTGCTATCCTTTAGACTATATAATTTTTATGTTTTTGTTTGTAGAAACTCACGTCATCCCGCATAAATCTCAGAAATACAACCTGGTGTGTGACCTCCGCCTCCGACAAAGAAATAAAAGTACCGCTAGAAGAACCCGAACGCTTTTTCTGGAAAAGACTTCAAGCCAAAAACCGACAAAAAGCCTCAACCCAAAACCCCCTATAGCGGATCAACGGACTCTCATGGATTACCTACGGCCTATGGTTGATAATCTTGGAGCCGCAATTAACCCTACCAATGTCGACGCTAATAACTTTGAGCTTCGACCACACCTCATCCAAATGCTCCAAA
The DNA here is from genome assembly GCA_947069175.1 of Scalesia atractyloides. Classification (NCBI taxonomy): domain Eukaryota; kingdom Viridiplantae; phylum Streptophyta; class Magnoliopsida; order Asterales; family Asteraceae; genus Scalesia; species Scalesia atractyloides. The sequence continues at coordinate 74,325,857 of CAMTDV010000008.1, forward strand.
ATTTCGTCACCTTCCACGGCATACCCGATGAAGATCCCCATTTACATATTACCAACGTTTTGGAAATATGTGATACCTTTCGGATCAACGGAGCCTCCAATGATGCCATCCGGCTCCGTATGTTCCCTTTTTCCCTAAAAGACCCGGCGAAAGCTTGGTTAAACACCCTCCCAAGTGGGTCTGTGCACACTCATGAACGAAATAAACTCTTACTCACAAGATGACAGGGAGTCTTTGAATGACACATGGGAAAAGTTCAAGGAGTTATTAAGGAAATGCCTGCATCATGGCCTTGAACTGTGGCAACAAGTTTCTATCTTCTACAAGGACTCTTACCACACATAAGGCAAATCCTTAATTTCAACTCCAGGGGACTCCTTGGGAATTGACGACCCGAGGAAATCTATAATCAAATCGAAGAAATTGCTCAAAACAGTTTTCAATGGCACATACCAAGGGGTTCAAAATCACTTGCCCCAGGTGCCCATAAAGGGACGAAAACACCTCTTTACAAGCCCAAATCGAAGCTTTAACTATAAAATAAAGAAACTTGAATTGAATAAAACAGTTTCGGTTATGGTTTGCGAAGGGTGTGGCGGACCACATCAAAACTGGAGTTGTATGAAGGAGATGAATGTGATATCCCGGGTTTTTCGGATAACTTACACGTGACACTTGTCGAATAATATATACGCTAAGTATTAAGCGTGCACGAATTAAATGAATACGTGTTGTGTGTTGTGTGAGTGTTTTAGTAATTGAATCATTAGAGTAGATACGTACACGAACTGAACCGAACCGCGACACGTTCCAACCTTGGTTCATTGTGACTCTAGGAGTTCACAAAGTTTAAACCTTGAACCCAAATCTTCGGCTAAAAGAAAACAACGATCAAACCTAAACTTAAAACTCTAACTATTCGGCCAAGACCAAACCCAAACCAAACCACTCTAATACTTGGCCGCGAGATCAAATCCAAATCAAACTAACTCACTCTAATACTTGGCCGCAAGATCAAACCCGAAACCACAAGATCAAAACCAAACCAACCACCCTAGTGTCACGGCCACAAACCCAACCGTAACCTTGTTCTCTTGCGGCCGTGTGCTAAACCAAACCGCAACCCTATCCCTTTGCGCCTATAAATATCATCCCTTGCATGCCTTCATTCACATATACAAAAACCCTAGAAGGAAAACTGCCGTCGGCAGCTTGTTCACAGCTCTTGCGATCGCAAAACAGCCTTAGTTCAGTCCATTCAGCCGCGAACAGCCCTACACTCCTTCTTGACCACAGGCAGCCCTTCTTCCAGTTCTTGTCGGTTCGGACGTGATCTTGTTGGAGCAGCCGGGTCGCCCTTGTCCACATCTCGGCTTGTTTGTCTAGTTACTCAAGGTTAGGATCATGTTTGATTTGAGATCATGTTCGGATATATATATATATATATATGTATGCTTGAATGATTAATTGATTAGTTGTTTCGGGTCTTATATGTTGAATAGATAATCGGCTGTTTTGATTATGTTCTTGTGTATAAATGTTTGCGGAAATCATAAGTGCTTGAATGAATTGATTGTATTGTCTTCGGATTATATGTTTGAATGAAAAGTCATGATAGCCGATTAGCTAGTAATGTGTGCAAGTGAGGTTTGTTCGAAATCTGAAAATCATAAGCTGTATTGGTTTATAAAAACAAGAGATGTTGACTAGGGTTTGCATGGATAGGTTATTAGTATTAATCTAGGACTAGAAATCAGTTCTAGATCGCTTAGGTTAATCGCATGAACGGGTTATACGAGTTCAGGATAAACATATGCAGAAAACAGCCTGCTGAATAATAGTTACAGCCGATTTCATCTGGCTGTAACTCGGTCGTTAGTTGTCGAAAAACGGATTTTCTGATGTCTAAAACGTAGAGATTTGAATAAGGAATCTAATGGCACTGGATTCATAATTTTCTGAAGTCGTTTGATATTTTTAAAGGGCTAAACAAGTTCAGTAGCTAAAGCTGTGAAAATTCTGGAATTTTGTTGGTTGTTTATCAAGCTAGATTTTAAAATCAGTAGGGAGTTGAGTCATGATTTTTGTACAGCAACTAGGTATAGAAATTTCCAGGCAACTCCAATTGGAATTTTGTTAATCGGACGATCAGTGATTTTTAAATAAATTCTTCCGTGGACTGCAGTCAGAAAGCGGTAAATCTGACTGCAGCTTAGTGAATTAATATTTATGGTTAATTGGTAAAGATTTAGGACTTGGAAAAATTATATAAGTTTCTATGGTATAAATGTCACCTACTGTAAAAATATTGGAATTTTTGGAATGTTAGAACTATTTTATAAAAATCCTAGAAAACAGCTGAATAATTGAGTGTTAAGCAGAAAGTTGATAACTTGTGATTGTATGCATTAAAGTGTTGCATGGATTTGGAATATGTTCATGATAAGTTGATTGTTTACCATGATCACATGAGAATACTTGCATGCATATTTGAGTGTTAAATATGTTGTTTGTGTGTATCACCTTGTGAGTAAATTGCGTGTGGAATTTGTATTGGTGTGATTACACACTGACGTGGAATTAATTGGTTTGTTAGGACGTAACTAGCGGTCCCATCTCTTATAACATCTTTGCTACACTAACCGAGCAAATAAAGGTGAGTTCACGGCCCCTAACTCTATCCGGTTTTTAAACAACAGGGGGAGAAACATGTATACACTCTCAAACTTAATCTCTTTACGTTAAACGAATTTAACGTCACATAACTATACGGTAACTAAGTTATTGTTAATGTAATGTTATGGGCACTAAGCAGCTTTATCACTTAAGTCCTCGACAATCTCCTCGGATCGTTAGTATTTGGGTTAAATAGCGGGGGAATTATAAGTAGTACTACTGGGTCTGACGAGCCCCATCCGAGCTAGTCGCGCTAGCCGACCGGGTATGGTCAACGGGTGTATGATTGGCCTAACATCGCCATGGTCATGTGATAGGCCTGGCAAAACGGAGGCACAACTGTCAGCTTCGATCGCGAACACTTAGTGACATGACTTTAGGCTAGCTACCTATATACATTAATATTGAACTTAATTACGGAACAACTTAATATTCCGGGTTTGGAATATTGGAAACATCAACTTATTATCCCGGGTTGGGGATAATGGAAACAACAACTTAATATTCCGGGTTGGGAATATTGGAAGCAACAACTTATTATTCCGGGATTGGAATAATGGAACTGATATGTTATCCCAGGTTAGGGATAACGGAGTAATAAACTATAACCGAACAAACAAATTTATGAAAACCTGTGAACTCACTCATCTTTAATGTTGACACTTGTTTCTTTACATGTTTCTCAGGATGCTAGGAGCTCTAGGTGCACGTACATGCATTGAACAAGACATCTTATTCGAGTCTTATTTATTAATATTGTTTTGGGATTTTTCATTTGTTTTGGCGTTTGTGTTGGCGCCCGCATCACTACTTATTTATGCTTGCGCTCAAACTTTAAAAATAATGCTCTGCTAAATATTGGTAATTGATATAAAATCTACAATGAACGATTTTGCAAAACGTATAATCAAATCATGTAGAGTCGTTCGACGTACTAGTGTTTCAGATTCTGGTTTGTTCACATGCCTCGCGGTAAAACTCCGCAAGTGGAAATTGAGGGTGTGACAATGAAAAACCAAATGAAAGTGGTGAACTACCTTAACAACCGCCCTCATCCATCCAGTGGACAAGGTAACACCTTTAACCCCAAATGGCGAAATCAATCCAACTTTGATTGGAGAGATTGGGAGGTAACAACCAACAAAGTCAAAGCCAACGCTCTAACTTTCAATAACAACCCCAAAGTGAGCAATAAGGCTTACAACCACAACAAGGAGGAGGAAAGAGAAAGTCTTGAGGACCTTATCACTCGCCTCTTCTCTGAATCCGACACAAGGTACTCGGGGAGGTTCTTACACACCAAAGCTGAAATAAGGAACCAACGGGCTAGCATACAAAACATCGAAAAACAAGTAAGCCAACTTGCCCAAAATTTCTCTGAAAGACCACAAGGAGCCTTGCCTAGCAAAACGAAAACAAACCCAAACGCCCAAGTAAACGCTATCAACTTAAGAAACCTAAGGGTAGGTCCCGAGGACGAACCAACACCCCAACAACCCGACTCACAACCCACAAAAATACCCGTAACCAATAAGCAAGAAAATACTCAACCTTAAAATACCGAACCAACCAAGCCTCCTCCGGTCCCTTATCCCGGTCGTTTACTTCGGCAAAAGACCGATGAGCAATTCACCAAGTTCATTAGCTTGCTTAAACAACTCCATATCAACCTTCCTTTTGTAGAAGTCCTCACCTAAATGCCAAAGTATTCCAAACTAATGAGGGACTTCCTAACCCACAAAAGGATGATTGAATCAATTTAACAAGTGAACCTAAGTGAAGAATGCTCAGCGGTACTCCTCAACAAACTCCCCCAAAAGAAGATTGATCCCGGAAGCTTCACCATCCCTTGATCCATTGGAGGGTCGCCAATAAGCAATGCTCTTGCCGACCTAGGGGCTAGCATTAATCTAATGCCCGCCTATATGTTTAACCGTCTTGGACTAGGAAAACCTCACCTCACAAGGATGAGCATACAACTCGGGGATAGGTTGGTATAATACCCTCAAGGTGTCGTAGAAAATCTCTTGGTAAAGGTCGGAGGCTTTGTATTCCTGGCCGAATTTGTAATCCTAGATATGGAGGAAGACACCGAGATCGCGCTCATATTAGAAAGACCATTCCTTGCCACCGCGCGAGCAATAGTGGACATTACTGACGAAAGATTAACATTGAGGGTAGATGACAATGAAATCAAGTTCAAAGTGGGACAACGAGTGGAAGATGACCCGGTCAACTACATCAAATCTATAGACTCAACCCTCGACTACGCCATTCATCGATGCAACTTGGGGTGCGAGTCATCTCGCTCGGGTAACATCTGACCGACTTTGGGTCTAGTGTAACAATTGTCGTAAAACGGGTTCTAAAAACCCACTCCGTCTTGCAATGCAAGTTATGATGATCGTTACGCATTTATGTTAAGCATTGAAATCTTGTTATTAGTATTAAGTAATAAATAATAATAATAATAATAAAGTATAAATAATAAAGTTTATGTAAATAATAAAGGTTAAATAATAATAACATAAAGTAAATAATAAAAATTAAAATAGAAAAAGGGGTGTGGACCGCGGGTATCAAACCCGGGTCTCCACCCAAATCAAACACCCCATACACCACTGCACCACACACACACGTTCGTTTTAAACTCAGACCAAGCAAGTTTTATATCAAAACTACGTTTGAAATCAAAACCAAAAAACCCGCTCTGTAACAGCCAAACTAGAATCAAGCTATCATCACAGATCCGTTCTTTCCTTTGCAATTAAAGTGCTAACCGTTTCTAATCATTAGAATCAACTTAATTACCGAATTAATTCGTCAAACACGGTCATGAAATCATTGTTGCCATTAAAATCTTTGACCAAAAAGTTTGAAACCGAAACTTCAATCGAGACTTGTCTTACTCTATAAATAGGGTCTTCCGAACACCACTAGAACACACCTACACTCATTTCAAAACCCTCTGCACACTCTGTCTTCGAAATATCACTTCGCCGGAAGTTTTCGTTTGTTGCCGGAATTTCACCAGAGGAAATCAAATCACTCCTCTGTTCGGTGTAACATCCTTGAAGCCCTTTTCTGTTTATTTATTTATTTTTTTATCAGATGTAATATAACAATAAAATCCAATGAGTGTTATTGGATTATCGATCGGGAATATCAAACTGATTTCATAAGGAAGAAGATAAAGTTTGAAATGTGTTTTAAGGAAATTAAAACCGTGTTTATACCGGGTTAGACACACAGTCCAGTGGTGGACTGTGTGCAAAATTAAACGCATGATCCCGGGTTCGAGTTCTATCACGCAACCGGTTCCTCTATTATCCCAAACATTTTTATAACCAAAATATGAATTAACTCAGTAAGTGTTTAAGTTTAATATAAATTCTGAATATTCCGGGTTAGTCACACAACCCAGTTGGTAGGGCTGTGTGCAACACGAGTCAAAGGGCGCGAGTTCGAGCCGGTTCGATGCATGGTTATACGCTTTCTGAAATAAAAAAAACCTTTTTAAAATAAAACCAAAATATAATTTGACTCAGTAAGTGTATATAATTAATTTAATTCTAGAATATTTCGGGTTAGACACGTAGCTCAGTTGGTAGAGATGCGTGCACGTATACGAGAGGTCATGAGTTCGATTCTTACACGATGCCAAAATCATTCAGTTCGACCGGTTCAACCCCTGAAAGGGGTATATTTTTTTAAATAAAATTTTCTTTATTTTTATCCAAAATCCATAAAAAATATATATAAAATAAGACTTTTTAAACATAAAAATTAGTAATAAATACTATAAAAATTGTCTAAAAGCCTAATAAAAGGCGTTAAATAAAAATATTAATTGCAAATAAAAGAAACATATTTACCGAATTATTACGTGAATATTTAGGTTAGTTTTCTCGTCGGTTGGAATCTCTAATCGTGCGCGTTCGTTATCAAGTCAAGAAACTCACCCACTGTGAGTGAATTCTTACAAACTTCCCCTTTTTATTCATGTTTTGGGGTGTATCATGTGTCGTTTATTCAAACACTTGTGCTACTACTATTATATAATCTAACGTGCTATGTAATATTTGGTTTATTGTTGTATGTGGTGATATTTTTCTCATTTCAGTCAAGCATTCACATTAGGCCCATCAGTTCCTCGTTAGATACGAGTAGAGCATCGTGTTTCCTAATTAGATCGGCTCCGTTTGATTGTGCCTTGATCTCACAACCCATCATTTATCATGCTTTATGTGTACATTTCTAGATGTTTATGTGTTTGTGGATAGTTTACATATACGTTTGCTCATATTTGGTCTATGCACAGTTTTATTAAATTAATCAACATATTATTTCTCTCAAATGTTTAAACAAGATTCACTCGCCAACTTTTGTTGACATAAATTTCTATTTTTACACATGATACATGTGGATAGGTTGAAGAAAGGAACACATAGGGTTGGGCCTTAAAAGAAAAATAAAGAGTTACATGAATGACATGTTTAGAGCATTTTGTGCTTGTATGATTCATGTGTTTGTTGGGATTTCTTCTTTTAATTTGAATTAATAAATATGACACTTTATTATTGTAAATGTCACGAACTTGATGAAAACTCAATCATGCCTCGACTACCATATCCGCTGCGGGTCAGGATGTGACATCTAGCCAAGGACCCTTATAAACATGGCGCATCATGGAGGCATTCCATGGACTATCCTTAGGATAATTAGTTTGAATTTTAGTGTAATAATTAGTTTAATGTTTTTCTTTAAGAAATCTCCTTGTAAGAATAAGTTACACTCGAACGAAATATGGAAAATGTCTAAATGAACGTTGAAACAGCACCTCATGCACGTAAACAGACACGTTCTGACACAAAATCTTCATAACAGTAAGTGCAACACGGGGCCGTGTTAGATAAGCACGCCCCCGTGCCTCAAGTCTACAAGAAAAATTATGAAACTAGAACATTGACACGTGGCCGTGTCTCATGAGCACGCTCCCGTGTCTGCCTCCCGAAATTTTCCCAAGAACCTGTTACTGGCACTTTTGACACGGGGCCGTGTCGCCCTACCACGCCGCCGTGCCCAGTGCCTGGTTTTTGAAAAAATTGTTGTTTTTAACCCACATCTACACATTTAATCAATTTTAACCAATTTTGGACACATTGACGACAATTTGTAATTTAAGTGGGGGTACGTTAAACTTAAATTTGTTTGTCCTAAAAACAAGCATTACACAAATATCTACTTGAAAACGCTAAAACACCCTAAATCTTTTTCAAAAACATTTTTTATTTTACTTTTGTCTTGTTTATAGTTTAAGTCACAAACCAAGACCTAAAACTTTTACAAGTTTTTATAAAGTTTATAACCGATAGCGCCGTGATAAAAAGAACCATACAAGAAAAATATATAAAAATGGCGTAAGAATTCTTTATAAAATTTGATTGTATATACATTTTCACACTTATACTCCTTTTCCCACAAAAATGTGAGTTTTGAACCTTTTATCGAGCATTCAAATCTATATCTTTACTAAATGCTCAATTTCTTTTCTTGTGTGAATAGCCGTATGGTTCTTACGAATCTAGAACTTGAAAAGACAATACATTCCCGGTCCTTACCGACAAATCCAAGTAAGTAAATGATGGAGACATTAGGATTTTAAGCCATCTTTTTCATCTTCAACTTTATTTATTCTTTATCTCCCCACTATAAACAAAAACAGACAAAAATATATTCACCTAGTTAAATCCCTTTGAGCCTAAACATTTCACTTTAAAACCCGAAAATACCATTTTGCACAAACCACCCATCACCCACCAGTTTTTCTCTTCACACCCCTTATTTTATTAAAATGCGGTTCTTTTGAAAAAATATTATAAAAAAGAGGTGACTTAGTTATTATATGAAAAAAATATCTCTCTCTAGCTACTTGAAATAAATAAGCAAAATAAAATTTCAATGCTTATAAATATGTAGTTTATAACTAAGTCACAAATAAATAAATTTTCGAATAGGAAACCGACATTTTACGTTTTTAGCCACTTTTCAATAAAATTATCCTACCACTAGCCAAAACCTACCCTTATAAAAGTTCTCTTGATATCTACAAAGAATTTGTTAAAAATGAGGAGGTTTGATTGCTTGTCAAGCATATGATAGGAGTAAGTTCCATACCGGTATTGAGCGTTTCACTTAGACATCTTCGGCCGAGTGTTGAGTGATCACTTGTGAGGTGTGTGAAATTGTATATCGATAAATAGAATTTTATAATATTTTTTCTTAAAAATGTTCAAATAAATCATGTCGAATAGGATTGTGAATAATATAAAAACAAGAACAAAAAGAACTTGGATTCCTGACACTCTACAAACAAGTCCCAAAAACTTCTTCTATACCAATTCAATTTGGGTGTGTAAGCAATAATAAAGAGTTTTGCTTGAGGACAGACAAATATTAAGTGTGGGGGGTATTTGATATGCGCCAAATGCAACATATAAATTGTATCAAATACGGTATAAAATCAACCCTTTTTAGTACTAATGTTGGAAAAAGTGTGTTTCTTTGTATACTTTTGGTTTTCAGGATAAAAAGAGCTTAAATGTATAAAGAAAACAAATTAACAACAAAATCCAAGCATAATTATAAAAGAAGGGAAGACAATGCACTATACCAACCCCCCAAGCTTCACCCCTAGAACAAAAAAAAAAAGAATCCGAAGTCTGGCACGGGGTCGTGCCTCGTCGGCATGGGGTCGTGCCCCTTCAAGACTCCAGATCAGAAAAAGACGACAAGAGACACGGGGCCGTGTCTCACTAGACACGAGCCGTGGTCAACTTCCAGATTCGCGTATCTGGAATAATACAACAAGTACAATGGCCACGGGTCGTGCCGTTGACACACGGGACCGTGTAGCAGGCTGATCTGACAACACAATTAAATGAAGACAGAGAAGAAGGAAGGCACAGGGCCGTGTGAGCTGTATGTTTCCAGCTATAAATCGGGGTGCTTGGTTCCATTCCAACTCACCCCTTGCAAACCACTTCTCTCACACCTACCACCACTCCACTACCACAATACCATCATCAATCACCTTAGAGTGTAGTAGTCTCAGGATCCAAGATTGATGTAAGAGTTTTTGTCAAACAAAGGCCATGCCTGGCTAATCTCTTACATCACTTGGTGAAGACAAGTTATTTATGTATTACTTTTGATCTCCTAGCTTTGGTAAACTTTTTAATTGGGTATATATTAATAACTAGTTTTTATATTGAAAGTCAACTTTATTCTATCATCTTTTCATGTTTTATTGATTCACTTATTCGTGTCTTTACGGTCTATATAAAGCGCGTTAACTGCCTGGAAGGGGGTTAAAAGGGTGGTATGGGTAAAGTTCTTGCCTCGTTTAATGTATAGATCCTGCGAGGACTTGGTTCAAGCTTATTAGGACTTCCTTTGAGGCAGGTTGCATCAAATCGGGAAAGTAAGAACGACTTGAATCCCTTATAAATAAACTACTATTAAAACTTTAACCCAGCCTTGCGAGACTGTATCCTTGCTGACTCAGACCAATATGGCCGAGGGTAGCATTGCCTCCAAAAGAAGGACATGCCACATTTTGCATTAATAACTTACTTAATTATCCTTCAATATTCCAACCTTGCGGGACTGTATCCCTGCTGACTCAGACCAATATGGTTCAGGGTAGCGTTGCCTCCAAAAGAGGGATATGCCACTTTAACTAAGATAATCTCTTAAAAAACCCAAAGCATGGAAACCATCAAAGGATACGTAAATAATGAGTCGGAACCAAGTGATTCTATCTTGTCTATTTGTTTCTTTCATTGCTTAGTTTACTTCTTTATGTTTATTTATTAAAAACCTTTTCTCAAATTTTGATTAGATTAGACGTCGACGATATTCCGGTATTAAAAGCTTTTGTGTTCTTGGACGAACTCGGTATCTTGTCATCGCTATTCTACGCCAACGATGGGTGCACTTGCCCTAGCATGTTGTAGAGAATGATAGTTACATACCGTGTTTTTATAAATTTAAAGCTTGAATAAATGAGTGAAAAAGTACTTAAAATATATCTAAAAATCATATACACCCTCGCTCACGTCACAAATCCAGTTAAATTTATGTGTTAAGTTATGTTATGTGCAAGGTAGATGTTGGTAATGTTGTAATTTTACCTATTTGATTAAAAGAATTAAAAACATATATATAAACCCAATAACTCTCTCTCTCTTTCTCAGTACTCATTCTTTATCTATATTCTCTCTCTTTCAAGAATCAAATTCATCTACATCTCCATTCTCATCTCTTCAATCTCCCGATCATATCCATCTTCATCTTGTCCACCTTCATAAACCCTTTTCCCTACAACCCAATCGACGACACAACCATCACATTCTTTTTGGCGGTGGTGTGTAAGTAAGAATGTAGGTGACGTGTACAGCGGTGGTGATAGTGAACAAAGGGATGGTGGTGTTCGGTTGTAAAGTATTGGAGTTGTGACACCTCGGAAATTTATATCAAATAACATGGCAAAACATGTCCGATAAAACTCTCAAATATTCCAGATTTGTCGGATGAGAGGGACTATATTGTATAAAAATATGGAAGATATTGAATGGAGGGATCAAATGTGAATAAATGCCAACCTTTTGGCTTCTGACGGTCCCTTATGGATCGTAAGGCTGTTTAAAACATTGGGCGACAAAGAGGTCCTTACGGACCGTAAGCCATCACCCTTACGGTCCGTAAGGGGTGTCGCTAGTAGATTCCTGCAGCTGAGAGTTGCAGGTTGCAGTTTTGCCACCCATCCCGCAAATTTGCTACCTTTTCTTCAAGTTTGGACATGTGTGATGACACTAATATCATGCTAGGAGCTTCAAATCACGCTTATCACAATCGTGGAGCTCAAGATCAAGTATAAATAGCCTCGATCATGAGCCATTCAAACTTGCACGTTTCAATTTTCTTTCTCTCTATCTTTTAGAGTTGCTTCTGATCAAAAGAGACTTCCTACCTGAAGTCTAAACTTACCTTGAACACAAGTAAGTGTTCTCCTTAGTTCTATGTCCATTCATAGGCTAGTTGTTAGCCGAAAGTCAAGCAATTGACATTTTGCTTTAACTTTGACTTAACACTAAACCAATTTGGGTTCTAATGATCTTCACTCCAAGAATCACATCAGCTAGACCCATATATTTCATGTCAAACCTCGCTTTCAACATGTCTTTAGTAGATCTGATCATTTTATCATCACTTCCAATGATAAGCATATAATCTACATAAAGGCATAAAATCACATAACCTTTAGAAGTGTCTTTAACATAGACACATTTGTCGCATTCATTTATTTTGAAACCACTGTTAAACATAACTTGGTCAAACCTTTTGATGCCATTGTTTGCTTTAAGTCATACAATGACTTAACGAGTTTACACACGTTGCCCTCTAGGTCAGGAGCAGGGAAACCCTCTGGCTGCTCCATGTAAATCTCTTCCTCTAATTCCCCGTTGAGAAATGCGGTTTTTACATCCATTTGATGTATTTCCAAGTTTCTCAAAGCTGCAATTGCAAGCACCAATCTAATAGAGGTTATTCTAGTCATAGACGAGTATGTGTCAAAATAGTCAAGACCTTCCTTTGGTCTAAACCCTTTAATCAAAAGCCTTGCCTTATACTTGTCGACAGAGCCATCAACTTTCATCTTTTTCTTGAATATCCATCAATATCCAAGTGGCTTGCACCCTGGTGGAAGATCTACTAGCTCCCAAGTATAATTCTACAAGATAGAATCAATTTCACTCTTGATGGCTTTTTTACATTGAGGTCCATTTGAAGAGGTGACTGTTTCTCGATAGGTTTGAGGCTCACTCTTAACCATGTATGTAGGAAATTCAGGCCCAAAGGATTTCATAGTCCTTTGCCTTTTGCTTCTTCTTGGCTCACCCTCTTCAGCCTTTGATTGTTCTTGAGTTTTCTCTTGAACAATCTCATCAACAATTGTTGATGAACTCACACGAGTTTGTTCCAACATTGGAAACTCTTCTTCAAGTAAGTCACATTTCATAGCCTTGTCTCTAGGATAAAGTCTTTGTGCATATCAGGATTTTTGGATTCATATACAAGAAAACAATTTGAACTTCCATTTTTGACATATCTAGTGACAATGCAATCGACAGTTTTGGGCCATATTTTAAGTGTCTTTGGAGGTTTAACAATCACTTTTTCCAGGCACCCCCACATTTTCAAGTATTTATAAGATGATGTATGTCCCCACCATAATTCATGAGGTGTTACATCCTTATTCTTGAAAGGTATTTTAGTTAACAAAAAAATGTCCGATAAAATGGCCTCCCCCACATTAACTGACTCATCCAAGAACTTATCAACATGGCATTCATCATTTCTTTTATTGTACAATTCTTTCGTTCTGCAATGCCATTTGATTGGGGTGAATAAAGAGGGGTACACTCGTGTGTTATGCCACTTTTTTGCACATACTTTCCCAAATGGTAAAGGCAGCTACAAGTGGCTCGCGGCAATCGAAGTGCACCATTAAAGCGCCTATCATCCTCGTCCCGGTGCCGGTCCCAGTCGTGGGCGCGTGTCGGGTGCTTCGCACCCTCCTGGCGACCGTTGGGTGTGACTTGTTACATAGGAATACAATCTTGTAGAGAATTCTTATTATATTATAAATCCACAAATTTTTTATCTCTCCATCTATGTGGGACAAATACAATTCTCACACATTTTTGGTTCCAACACACAAACTTAGTGCTTAAGATCTCTCATTCATCTCGGCTTAATTATGCCAAAGATCTCTAGATCAAGTGGTGGAAGACTTGCACTTCTCTTGAGAGATGCAGGTTCAACTCCCACTTAGTGCAGAGTGAGGCACTGGTGGGCAATGATAGAAGACCCAGGGAAACCTAGGTTGGATCCTTGAGCCAAACAAGTTTTACCGATAACTTCACTGCCGTGTCTATGGGCGGGTGGGTTACTGGTGGTGGACTCGGGTTACTCTCGGAGTACTTCGTTTGTCCAGTGGATACCACGAGAATGCTCGGGATTGATTCTGTTGACCGTTAAAAAAAATCTTGGCTTACTTATTAATTAATCATTATATTAAACCCATAATATAATATTATTTATAAAATTTCCCACAAAAATAATAAGAGGTCATCACCAAACCAATCCTGATATTTCTTCTACACAAGGCCATGAGAGTCAGAATTCTATCCTTTCCTCTTTCCACATAAAAGTATTTATCTATTTCGGAATTCACCGATTCCAATTAATATGACCAGTTTGATAAGGTTAAAATGTAAAGCCCATCCATTAACAAATATATTGATTATAATTATTATATAAAAAAACTAACTAATATGTAAAATAGCAATACGTGAGATAGGGGTTGGGGTGGTAGGCCATGCCTTTTCAACCAATCAAATAATTGTCTTTGTTCTTTTTACTTATTATTATTATTTTAAAGCATAGTTGGTAGTGAAACCATAGAGAAGGTTAGTAAAAAAAGTAAATGAAAGTGATGTGATAAAGTGACTTTTATGACATGATAGTGATGTGAACTGATGGTCTAAGCTCACGAGGTCATAGCCATGCAATCTTCAGGGCATCTCTTGATCTCGTCCTTCAGCCATCACAATGTGTATAACAACACACATAATGTTAATCAGTTTGTTCACGTTCAAATCACATTTAAACTTTAGTTAGTGTAATTGCTCAACGTGTGACCCTAGAAAATCATATGTCGTTAGCAATGTTTTTAATAAATTGTGTCTTGCACATGTAGATCCAATATATAGCTCGGCACACCACATCTCTATACCTTCTGATCCAACACGATTTCTTTAACGAATGGCGTCACAACTGTTGTTCTCTTGGATACCCCTTGTCCCGGGTCTTCCTCATCTTCACGTTGAGGAAGCTCACATGAAACATGGCTCAACACTAGAAACAAGCCTTCCTTCGTACTTCGAATAAACCCTTACGCACCTTTGTCAAATGACAATATACAATTAAGCGTACACTACATACTAGTATATACGATTATAATCGTTAACTAGATATCAAACCTTTTAAACCCGTCATCTGACCAGTTGCTTCGTTTTTCCTGGTTTCGTAGGTTGAATCACGTCGACCCTTGATCTTTACATGGTAAAAAGAAAGAGCGTGCCGTGACGAAAGAATAATGGACAAAATGGCATTACTTTAATCTTAATAATCCACGAGTAACCGTGTAACATTTTCCATCATATAAACTCATTACAACAATGAATCAGAAAAATTTAACTGAGGGGTGGCATCATTACCAGAACCGCCGCAGTATTCCATGGTACAAGCTGAAGACTTGCAGCATTCTCGAGGCGAGCCCACGCTTCCTTCCTCTTTTCTGTTTCAAAACTCTCTTTTTCTTGCTCCTCCAAGAAACGCGCAAAGCAGGCCAGAAACAACATGTTATCCATCTCTGTCATCACATTTCTCACACTGTGTGTTAAGTTTAGGACCGATTGGTTCCAATGGTTTTGCATGTTCATTTCGAGTGCTGGAAAAATGATGGGTAAGATCACTTCTCGGTTGTGTACAATTAGATTGTAGATGTGGTCGTTGTTCCATAAAAGCAGCGCCCTTTCTGCCACCTGAAACCGTAATGATTCGTCAAGTTTTGATCAACAAAAGGTGAGGATGCGTTGGAAGCTAGGGGACTAGAGGTGCGATCTCAACGAGTTTACTTATTAATTGGTTGATTTTTGGGGGTTTTTATTTATTTATCTAAAACGGGCCGAATCGCAAAATTTAGATAAAAGGGAACAGGTCAAACGTAATTCAAAGAATCAACGTCGCCTTAATCTATTTTTAATCAAAGCAACCTCCTAAATTGTTTTGTTTAAAACATGTAGAATTATTGTAATTTTTAAATGGATAAAAAAGTGTTTATGGGTGAACCCAACCTAACCAGGCCCATTTCAACCACCCAAAAATGATCCGTTTTTGACCCAGACCCGGCAACCAGCATGTTGTCTTGTCACATCTATTTGAAACCGTAGAGGTATGTGTTTAATCATACTACTTAGCTTATTGTAATAATAAACTAGTCTATAGCACAGAACAGTGAACATGATTTTGCATACTCATTGGACTTGACTTTTCGTTTCAAACTAACCATTGTTTTCGCAGAAAAAAAAAAGTAAAAAAAATGCTTAGCAACCCATTACATTATGGCCATAGCACAAAACAGCGAACATGACGGCAATCACTGATTTGTAACGGGTCAAAACTGGTTCACGCTAAGTCAAAAGAAATGTTAATGCAGGTCAAAACGGGTCAGATGAAACCGACCCACAAACACCTTTTATCCATAGTCAATCAATCAATCATACCCAGTAAATCCCACAAATAGCAAAGCTACTTGTAGGGTCTGGGGAAGGTGAGATGTAGGCAAACTTTACCTCCATCCATAGGGATAGAGAGGCCGCTTCCAGAGAGACCCACGACACGAAGAAAAAAAAATTTTAAAAAGGCCTCAAGATAAAGTTATAGACAGCGCCCAAATAACAGACATAAGGTTGTAGATGAGTAGCATAGTAAAGTAGAAACAAATATATAACTAATAAGACCACATATATGCAGAAAAGATAAACCCATGCAAAGCAGTGGCGGACCCAGGAATTATTTGTTGGGGGTACGGATGAGGCGGTCAACCATATTTTCAAGGGGTGCGGTCGGGTTTTTCTCTAAAATATACACTAAAAACTTTTTTTCAAGGGGTGCGGCCGCCCACCCACGATTATGGGTAGGTCTGCCCCTGATGCAAAGTATACCTAAATTTATGAACTCTAAGCCCCTATAACCAAGCTAAGACCCACTCTATTAAAAGTCCTTAACCTTAATCTTACATCCCCATAGACCCCTATCATGTACCATGTCCTCAGAGAGGTGCAACTCTAACAAATCCTGCCTAATCCGCTCATCCCAATTAATTTATGCCGACCTCTACCCCTCCTCCCCTCCACAGTCAAGGATTCCACTGCTCTGACTGGTGTTGTCGACTGCCTCCTTTCCACATGTCCAAACCATCTCAATCTTCCTTCTTGTATCTTATCTGTTATACTAGTCACTCCCAACCTTACCCTAAGAAACTCATTTCTTATCCGATCTAACCTCGTATGCCCACACATCCATCTTAACTATGGAGGGGAGGAGGTCTATCCGCAACCCTATAAAATTTCCCCTTTAATTTAGTTGGAAGCCTCTTGTTACACAATACCCCGGTGGTTGCTCTCCACCTACACCATCCAGCCTAGCCTGGATGCGATGAACTACATCACTATCTATCTGCTCTCCACCTTTTATCATAGTCTTATTAATAATTAATATGTTAAATACTCTTAAAAATACTATATCATTAGTAACTTTAACGAAACGTTAGGCATGTTTGACCAGTTTCCTTTTTAGATAAATGTTTCAACCCATCCCGTTTGACCAAATTTATAACACAACCCAAATCGACCTGTTTGCAGTTAGGTACCGAATCATTGTTCATACCTGAAAATGTGAACTATTAATGCAGCAGCCAATCCGCCAAAACAAAGGAACCATAATTCTCTGAAACTCGACCATGCTAATCGCTTCGAGAATCTCTTCAATCTCTCCCAAAAACATCACTTCCTTCCGACTATTAGTAATCGGCCAATACTTCAACAACCCCCGAATCACCATGCTAGCTAACTTCGGATCCTTTTCAATAAACTGCGATACACAATAACACAACTGCTGAAAATAAACCCCTAAACACTTCGGTTTATGCAACGGGATCAAAACCCTCAATAGAAAGATCCTGTGTTCTTCCTTCAACGGCAATGAAAAACCCGTGATCACACTCCCGAAAATCTCTAACAACTCCGCTATCCCAGTGTGTCGTTCGCTTTCGAAAACAAACCTATAAAACACATTACTTATACTTTTCCGAATAAACGGTCGGTGCACCATAAATTTGCCATAAATTCTATGCATTATCGCCTTTAAATACCCACGCTCCCGAGGATCTTCGGATTCGAAAAGATCAAGCAGTTGTAAAATAAACGAATGGTTTATATACTTCTTTGCAACTTTCGGTTCAACCGAAGCCGATGCAACAAATTCGAGTAATACATCGTATACGATTCCCAAATGTGGCCACGCGGGATCGAATGAGGGCTCATTGACATCATTCTCCGGTTTCTCTCCTCTGTTTTTACCTCGCGAACATCGATTACTTCGATAATTTGGTGGGAAGATTCTATACAGATTAACAGAACACATTTTACATAATGCCAAGATTGCAGGCTCCGAGAATTTCGGAGCCTGTCCGGATGCGATAAACTCGAGCAATTCGATTAATGTTAACCTTTTGAGCTCTTTTTCATCTGTGTTTTTACTAGGATCAGTGAAATCGAAAACCATACAGCAGAGGCTTAACTTACTGATGAACAGTGACATCTGTTCTGAAATTGGGGCATCTTTGAAGGGTATAAGTGGTTCAAATTCCTGTTAATATGCTTGATGGGAACACTGCAGATGATGATCTTTTTGTGGTTTGGTTTTGGATTGAAGGGTCTTCTAAGATTCAGACTTTATGGTTTTTTGGAGCTTGTTGAGAATCTGCTTCAACATTGTGAGATTAAAGATTTACAAAGATGAAATCTTTAAGTGAAAATAGTGTGAAAGATTGAGAAAAGATGATATTTTATGAACCTAATGAGTTCTTCAACTGAAACCAGCATGAAAGATTGAAAAAAAGATTAAATTTTATCAACCCTTATGAATTCTTAACTGAAATCACTCAAACACACGAAAGATTGGAAAAATGAGATTTTAAGAAACCCTAATGAATTCTTTAACTGAAAACAGCATGAATGGATTGAAAAAAAGATTAAATTTTTATCAACCTTATGAATTCTTTAACTGGAAACACTCAAACAGCATGAAAAGATTGAAAAAGATGATTTTTATGAACGCTATGAATTCTTTAACTGAAAACAGGATGAAAAATTGAATAAAAGATGAAATTTTATGAACCTGATGAATTCTTTATCTTAAAACAGTGTGAAAGACTGGAAAAAGATGAAATTGCTATGAACCTTGATGAATTCTTTAACCCAAACAGTGTGAAAAATTTGAAAAAAGATGGATTTTATGAACCTAAAATGTAACAAAGCAAATTTGGGATTTTAGTTGTGAAATTCAAGAAAGGTTTTCAAATCAGAATATCTGGACACAAAAGGTACAGGATCCATTCATGAATCTACACAATGGAATTTACATTAAAAAAACATGTTATGGAAAAACAAAAAAAAAAGAAAAAAGAAAAACAGTCTTGCAAACAATGTTCTGCGTCGATCAGATTATTGAAAAATAATTGTCTTTCAAAATGTAAAGTTGGAGGATAATAAAATATTGTAGATCTTTTGATAAAAATACAAAATTTGAGCACTTAAAGCCAAAAAGTTGCATTTTTTTTCACTTTTTTACTTTTAGGGATTGTTTAGGACATAACGAGAATATCACATTGCAGACAAAGAAGAGTTGGGAAATCTAAAAAATACAAATAATTTAAATTGCTTAAGATGACTCGACATTCTATAAAGGCATAACAAAAGAGAGAACTTACAATCGATACATATAGATAGAAAATGATAGGGATTCGTATAATGCATATTTTAAGTGAAAATTCATAAACTTTAATTTTAATACTAGTTAGTGTTTGACACGTTAGAATGAAGTATAACAGAATTGATATTTGAGTGAATGAAAAAACGTGTTGATTGGTCAAGTAATAGAATTCCATTTCCCTTAAAACATCAATTCATCAACCCACACTTTTGTTTTTTTTATTCTATTCACTCTCTCACCTTCATCACCATGACCACCGTCACCACCGGTCATTGTCGCCACTGCCTGTAGCCGCGCGCCGCCACCCACCCCACCCATTGCCGGCGCCACCTTCTGCCACCACCCAGCATCGCTACCACTCACCAACGCCACCACCACCTGTCACCATCTGCCATTGACCATCATTGTTGCCACCCTCCGCCGGCGCTACCATCCACCGCCCATTTTATTCCTTCGTCTTTTCATGTCAACCAAACAACACCAAGTAACGATTCATTCCATTATCACATGGTAACCAAACAAGAACATGTAGTAATAATGATACATTTCATTCTTTTGTACATTTTATTAACTCGTCCACCCTATTCCATCCTCAATTCCATTATCACATAATACACTTTTTGTTCGCAACACTTCCATTATCACATAATAAACTTTTTTTGTTTGCAACACTGATTGAATTTTCACCACTTAGAAAGATTAAATGACAGAGTTTTATCCAACACCAATATTTTGATACAATTAAAGTTAGTTTTGTGTTAATTTTCTTTATATATATATATATATTGTTTTAACTAGTATGCATAATTTAATTATGTTATGTTTTATTATATGTTCTGATTGATAATCGTATGGGCTTACTTTTCAAGTACATGGTTGTGGAGCCCGGTAAGAGCAATCACAATAGATTCTTTGTTCCACATCTATATTTATACTAAAAAGAGTAAAATGCAAATATGCGTCCATATGCTTATAGGTCGATGTCAACTTGAGTGCCCAAATGAAAATTTCGCTGCCTGAGTCCATGCCCTATGAAAAGCGCTATGATTTGAGTCCTTGCCGTCAGAATCTGTTAGTTTGATTGTTAGGTTATGGGGCCTTTTGGTAATTTCTTAATTAAAAAACTAAAAGAAACCCTAAATCTAATTTCATATCCAACACATTCTTATCTTCAAAACATAAGTCCAAATCTTCAAGAACATCACCATTTTCAACCATCATCATCATCCCCTAACCACCATAAACAAATTCGAGTTCATGAACAAGAATCTAAACATCCTACATGTTCTTGTTGTATGATGATGATGATGATGATGATGATGATGATTATGATGATAAGTATATGAACAAGAATCTGAACATCTTACATGTTCTTAACCAAAATCTGAACAAGAATTTATGTTGTTGTATGATGATGATGACAAGAATTCAATCCTACATGTTCTGAGCAAGAAACTTAACTAGAATGTGTACTGATGAAATTGAATTGAAGATGTACTAATGGGGATGAACATGAAATGATGATGATGAACATGAACCGATGATGATTTTGCAAAAACCCACCAAAAACCTCCAAATTTTCGGACCAAAGATGTCCATCAGTCTTCCAAACCGTTTTGAATTTTAAAATTCTGTTCGGTTGGTTTTGTTCGTCTCGATAAGTTACACAATATGCACCCAAGAACCACTTAATTTTGTTAGGAATTGAAGGAGATATCATGTCTTGAAGTTTCAGGGTTATAAGAGTTGTATGAAGAACTGATGATGATTAATGTTGAATTTAATTTTAGATCTGGAATTGAAACTATTTAGGAATAAAAAATGTTAAGGGACTCAAATAATAAATGGTTATAAACTATAGGGACGCAAACTAATTTGGAAAAAAGCAATATAGTCATTTCATTAATTTAAACTAATAGAGTTAGTCGCAGGGACTCAGAGTGTAACGAATTTCAAACAATAGGGACTGTTTTCAAGCATCGAAATTTCATTTGAAGGACTCAAGTTGACACCGGCCTATAAGCAAAAGGATGCAAATTACAGTTTACTTTACTAAAAATCATTATCTTTTTTCTCTCATTTCTAATTAAATAGTATTTTTTATACTTTTATAATTACCTTTTTTATTTTCTTTACTCACAACCACTTTAAAAAATATTAAAAAAATTACAGAGAATAAACAATGTCTCTTCAAAATTGTTGATAAATAACAATATTTTTGCTCTCATCTACTCACAACTATTATATAAAATATAGAGAAAGTATTCACATATATATGAAGAATTGATTGTGAATGCTCTAGCTGGTTTCTTTGTTATTAACTTTTCATTAAATTCTAATTTGGGTTATTATCCAGCTCACAAAAGTGGTATAGTTAGAGAAAGAAAGTGAAATATTGTAATTTTTTTTATTATGTTACAGTTTTTCAAGGCACATGAAGGCAAAAAAAGATGATATGTTTTGTTTTCTTTTTTAAGACGTTGATTAGGATATATTTTTCTTGGTATAACCATTAAAGATCACCTTGTAAGGATTCTTTGTTGGTATATAACCGTTAAAGATCATCTTGTAAACACAACAATGAAAAAGGATGGGTAAATTCAAAGAAAGATAATTAATTAAAAGGAGAATGACTATCTATCATAAATCATTAATAATTTTAGTGGTTTATTTGAGTTGTTCAATACGTGTTAGTTTTTTTTTTATTTCAAATAAGAATGAACTGAAAATTTGAAACATGGAGACTATTAAATTATGGACCAAAACAATAAGTATTGTTCGGGTAAATATTGATTCTTCAGCTTATCCTCACCGCAATTTGCTCACTCCTATATTTAGTTGTCAACGGCTTTTTGACATAAAATGATTTTAGAGTCAACTTTATAATTGTAGTTAACATTAGGTTGTAATTACAACAAAACCAACTTATGATTAGACTACAACATACTCGATAATGTATACAAAATTAATGAAAACAATCGTTGATATATATTATCTTGATTTAACATTAGTTGAATCCATATATATATATATAATATATATATATATATATATATATATATATATATATATATATATATATATTAACTTATTTGCGTTTTGTTGTTTTAATACTCACCTATTATCACAATTTAAAAAACAATTTCGTATTTATATTCAAACAATAAAGTGAATTGAGTTTTGAATACATACTACTAACAAACATAAACAATAGGTAGAATAAAAGGAATATCAAACCCAACAAACATGAACCACACCCTTAAAAGGCATAGTTTAGCACTACAATTGACACGAATTTAACTAATTAAAATAAGTTATGTGTCAAAACCGAATACATTGATTGGGATCATTTGTAGGCAGGCATAACTAGTAAAGATCACGTTGATGAAGAAGAATGGGTATATTGAAAGAAAGACGATTAATCAAATGGAAAATCACTACCTAATACCAAACATTAATGCTTTTAGTGAGCTTATTTAAGTTATACAGTATGTTTTAGCTTATTTAATTTTAGATTGGACTGGACTGAAAATTGAAAACATAAAGACCACTTATTTATATTTAAAAAATTAAGTCATAAAGTTCAAACTATGTACAACTAACAAATATAAAAATAAAAGGTATACCAAATCCAACAAATATGAACCACCAACTTAAAAGATATACTTTAGCACATAGAAAACACAATACACGAGCAAAAACTAATGCCTCACATGAATTTTATCAACTAAAATAAGTTACTTGTCAAAACCAAATACATGAATCCATATATTTCACCACTATACAATCATACTTTCTTTCAAACAAGTTCACAAAGTGAGGTAACTTAACTTAACTCATTTACAGTCTTTTAAACGGCAAATATTATCCTTATACCAACAATATTAAATCCTTCTTTTACCCATGTTTGAACCTAATACCCTCCTTTTACAACTATACCAATTGAGCTACCCAATTGGCCAATCAAACCAATTTTAAACAAACTTCAAGCCACAAGCTATTTAAACAACCTCAATTAACAAGAACGAACCCAAAGGACCGTAACTTGGAACTAGGGCACCTATTTAAGACACGATTAAACCTGTTTAATAAAAAAAATACACTTAGTAATATTATTTTCTTTTAAAATAATTATAATTAGAAGGTTATGCTATGTCATGTCTTCTACTAAGTACATAAAATATACAATTGTATGATATACATGAGACATAAAGTAGTTAAATGAGCTGTATGTACCTATGTGAATCCCGTCAATAAGACCCGGCTTGCCGGCCCTACTTGGAACGGTCTAGGGCCTAGGTCCGTTGACTCATCTAAAACTACAAGACAATGTGGCGCTAGCCTACTTGGTAGAAACTCTTGTATCCTAAGAGGATGTCGTGGGTTCAATCTCAAGCAACAAATAGTTTAGAATTAAATTTGGTATAAATCAGAGTGAGTAATATTGCCTACTTACACGTCGCGTGTGACACCAAGAACCACTACGTCACACACCTTGAAAACACCGATAACCCGATCCAAAATCAAAACAACAACAAATCACTCATTTCAACTCATCAATCTATCATTCTCTCGATGATTCTACACCTTACGCGTTAATTCCACCGGTTAGTTCCACCTCATTCGCCGTTAATTTTCATATTTTAGCTCTATATTTCATAGCAAGATATTAATCAGTTACACTACTGTTTTGTCAATGTTTTTTAGGTTATAATCGGTTGTTGATTTGATCTGGTTGATCACAATTGAGGTTCGTTGTTGAATGTTCTGATATTGATACATTGCTTGCTGAATTGATTCGATTAGATTTGGTTTTCAGAGATTTTGTTTATGAACTTGTAGTTACTTGATCAGCAAGTTTCAATAAGTTTAATATTATTACTTTTGATCTGATTAATCATTATTATTGTGCTGGAACTGAGTAATTTGAGTGAGAAATTGTGAAAGAAATATGTTCACATGAGCAATTGTGAAGTAATTTGGTGTGAAACTGTGACATAAACCCTAGATTCACGAATTAGTGAACTACCTGTAGTAATGGAGCGAGTGGAGAGCCGTAATGACGGAGAGCTTGTTATCGATATTACAAGTAGCAGTGAAGCTTCACCTTCTAGTGTTACAACTGTTGATAGATCGGCTAATCGGTCAAACTCAAGTCATAATGTGGAACCACCGTCGACTAGTGTTACAAGTTCTGCTGCTAGTGTTGGAGTATCGAGAAACGCGTCGTTTGCTAGCCATGGTCAAAGGAGTCCGTTGAATTCGGGTTATTGGGTGTGCACTGAGCTGGTTATAACCATGAGCCAGATTGTGGCAGCCGTTGTTGTTTTGTGTTTTTCGAGGCATGAGCATCCGCAAGCTCCGTTGTTTACGTGGGCTATCGGTTATGCTTGTGGATGTATTGCAACGCTACCGTTGCTCTTTTGGCGTTTTCATAATTGTAACCAGGTTTCGGATCAAGATCTAGCTCAGCGTGCTCGGAGTTCTACCTCAAGCAGCCTATCAGCAACAAGATATCTGACAACTGTATTAGCGAGTACAAGGTAATGTTTTCTTGTGATTATGTTTCATATTTTCTATTATACTCTCTGCATTTTTGTTTTTAGCGGTCTTCTAGGGTTCTCAGATCTTACTAATATTTTTTAGACCGCCACCATCTACTAGACCAAATACATAGAGCTAGAACGACTCTTCATCAGTAAGAGAATTTAGAGGAAAACAAAATTGCAACTTGAATACATTGAATATGATTATAAACTAAGCATGATTGAGTGATTGGCATCCATACTATTAACTTGAGGGGGAGTATAGGAGATACTAAATAAATCTTTTGCAAGGGATTTTTTAATTTTAAAATAAGGCTAGTTAATATTTTTGTTTTTACTGTTGCTGAAAATAAGGTTATCGAGATTTTTAGTTCCAAAACTAATGCTTGAGCGGAACCAGCATCAGCTTATAGGCTATAACTCTATAAGTTTACCCTTGTATGTAGTTCTTTATATATATAGACTTGGTGATCTAAAATAATCCACGTACCTGATGAAAAAAAATCCGGTTTCTGTTTTGCAGATTCAAGGTATTCATTGAATACTACAAAATGGGTTTGGATTGCTTCTTTGCAGTCTGGTTCGTGGTCGGGAATGTATGGATGTTTGGTAGCCGTTCTTCTTTTTCTGATGCTCCTAATTTGTACAGGTATTAGTCAATCTTGTAAGGGTTGACCATCTCACACAGCAAGAAAAAATTACTGGAAACATAAAATGAAAAACACAATATTTATGTGGTTTGACATTTATCCTACATCCTTGATCAGTAGTAGAAATATTTTACTGTATAACAAATACCTTTACTGAATGATTAAGACTAGGGGTGGCTAATTGGGTGGGACGGGTGCCTTGGGTACCAGGTTAAAAGTGAAAAGTATTCTAACTGGGTCCAATGCTTTTTCCTCAAAAAATCTATAAATAATTATTGAAGTAAAATGCCATTTTTGTCCCCATTGTTTGGCCAGTTTTGCGACTTTCGTCTAAAGGTTTGTTTTTCCGCATCTGGGTCCAAAAGGTTTAAAATCTTGCCATTTTCATCTGGCTTGTTAACTCCATCCATTTTCTCCGTTAAGTCAGGGGTATTTCCGTCGTTTTTGTTAACTTAAAGGGCAATTCGGTCTTTTTCACTTTATGTGAACTCATTGGCAAATACCCCTGAAATAAAGGAGAAAAATGGATGGAGTTAACGAGCTGCATGAAAATGGCAAGATTTCAAACCTTTTGGATCCAGATTCGGATAAACAAACCATTTGGACGGAAGTTGCAAAACTGGCCAAACCTCAGGGACGAAATGACATTTTGCTCTAAATAATTATTGTGTCAACTATTACTACAAAAACTTTAAAATAATTTTGATATCCTGAACAAAATTTGAGGAGGTCATATGCATTATAATTTAATAGGAAGATTCATGCAACTTTCAAACTCTTTCCTTTTTAGCTAAAGTTTTCAATTGGAACCTTTTCGTAAGTAAATGGATCAAAAATACCAACTTTAGATTAAATGTGTTAAATTATTTTCCAAAAAAGTGCAAATCAGGCTCCACATCCAACTTATATATTTCATTTTGTTGTCTTTTTTTTTTATAATTTTTTTTTGTAATTTTGTTCACAGGTTATGTATAGTATTTCTTACCTTAAGCTGTCTCGGATATGCAATGCCATTTATCTTGTGTGCAACGGTCTGTTGCTGTCTCCCATGTATAATTTCCGTCATGGGTTTTAGAGAAGAACAGACACATAATCGAGGAGCCACTACAGAGTCCATTAATTCTCTGCCTACCTACAAATTCAAGGTTAAAAAAAGTAAGCACACAAATGACAAAAAAACCGACTTAAATGCTGGTGAAGGCGGGGTTGTGGCCGCAGGAACAGAAAAAGAGCATGTGATATCAGGAGAGGATGCGGTTAGTCTCATTTTCTACTAGCTTTCGGTTTTTGAAAACCGTTTCAGTTTTAACAACGGTTCGGTTCAGTTTTTGGTTTTTGAAAACCGTTCGGTTTTGGTTTTTCCAGTTTTAACAACTGTTCGGTTCGGTTTTTTGTTTTTTTTTCTTCCGTTTTTTGGAACAAAATTACGTTTTATTCAAAAATAAAAAGTTTAATCCAATATTTAATAATCTTTCTTAGATGTTTACATATAAGTTAATATAATAAACCTTTTTAATTTTATTTTTCACATAAATTTAACCTTCTAATCTATTTTTATATTTTTGGAAGTTTCTCATAATACTTTGAAATCATATTAATTTTATGTTAAGTTCCGGTATTTCTTGTAGGCAAAACAAATAATTTCAAAGATAAATAACATTCAAGAATAAAATTAATAATTCCTAAATCAATCTATAACAAACATTATAAAAATGATTGTTTAGGTTATTCGGTTCAGTTCATAAAAAGCAAAACCGTAACCAAACCGAAATTTCGGTTCGGTTACTCGTTTTTTTAGTTTCCGTTCAGTTTTCTGCTCACCCCTAAACTAAGTTATCTTTAGTTTTTGTAACAAATATAAGCAAACTATCGTTCTTGAGAAAGGTCATGTACGATGAGTTTATTAGAGGTGGCAAACTGGGAAGGATGGGAACTGGTCAAAATGGGTAATCATGGATCAGGTCGGGCTGACCACTTTTGTCTACGCTTTTGTTAATGTGTAGGTATTAACTTGTTTAACAGGTGTGCTGCATTTGTTTGGCCAAGTATGTAAACAATGATGAACTGAGAGAGTTGCATTGTTCTCATTTCTTTCACAAGAGCTGTGTTGACAAATGGTTGAAGCTTAATGCTTCATGTCCCCTCTGTAAAGGCCAAGTTGGTGAAAGTGTTTTGAGTCCCCAAACTGAAGCAACTGCCGGTAATGTGTCTCGATGACGCATTGCGGTATGATAAATTGTTAATATCCAAATGTTACATCATGATTGCTGTTTCTTAAATGAACATATGCCCAAAAGTCCAATTTTAAGGTTTTGTTTTCCTTCATTTTTTAAGCTACACATGATATTGAGAATGGAATATGTTTATGGATATCAGGCATTTTATTAGGTCTATTATATCATAACGAATCAACAAGTAAAATAATATAATAAATTGGTTATACATGAAAATAGTTGAAATAATAAATTGGTTATAAATGAAAATAGTTGAAATAATAAATTGGTTATAAATGAAAATAGTTGAAAGCTAGCTATATCTATTTAAATGCTTTTAATACCCTTACTACTTTTATTAATTTATTATAATTATTATCGTTATTATTATTTTAGTAACATGTATTTTGAAATTATATATGATATACTGGTTATTTGTAATTCACACTTCAAAGTTGAAACAACTTCAAACTTCTAATCTCTGAAAAGTTAATTGTTTTTTTAGACGAATGGAGTAGCTGTGTGTAGGGCTGACATATCTTGTTAACCCGATCTGTTAAGACACGAACATAATAAGACACGAACCTGAAACATGTAAACACGAACATGACAAGAAATCTTATCGTGTCAGATCTTCCATACACGAACACGAAACCTAATATTGAACAGGTTGCATGAAATGACCTGTTAAGCCACGAAAAAATTACCGGCGTATCATGTGACCTATTAAGACACAAACATGGCATGTTAAGAAACATACACATTATTAAAAACAATACTATAAGAATATTAAAGATGACATCTTAGCATCATTTATAAAAAAAGAACAAAT
The DNA here is from genome assembly GCA_947069175.1 of Scalesia atractyloides. NCBI lineage: Eukaryota > Viridiplantae > Streptophyta > Magnoliopsida > Asterales > Asteraceae > Scalesia > Scalesia atractyloides. The sequence goes on from CAMTDV010000008.1 coordinate 74,354,460, forward strand.
ATGTGGGAGCCCCCCATATTTTTTTATGGAATAATGGATTTTAATAGTTCAAACTATTGCTTGTTGGCTGACAACGATCTCAACTTCAAAAATTCTCCTTGGCGGTCTCATCTTTTGACATATTTGCCTTCAATGGACATTGACTAACAGTACCTTAACGCCGTTAGTCTCCGGTCACTGGAAAAACGTTTTTGGTCGGAAAAAGGTTCCTAAAGATCCGATCTATGATTATAAACAGGTTTGGGACGAAAACTTTGAGTTTTCCGACAAAAAAGTTGAGTTATCCAGCCAAAAAGAAGTTTTCCGGCGAAAAAAGAGTTTTTCCGGTGACCTTTGTAATTGGGGATTTTACTAGAAAAGGTTCCTAAAGGTTCGTAATAAGGTTACAAAGAGGTTTGAGACGAAAAGATTGAGTTTTCTGGCCAAAAAGGAGTTTCCCGACCAAAAACGTTTTTTCGGCGACAAGAAACTAACAGCGTTAGAGTTCTGTTAGTCAGGGTCTATTGAAGGCCAATATGTGAAAAGATGGAACCGCCAGTGTGATTTTTTTGAAGTTGGGATCGTTGCCGACCAACGGGTAATAGTTGGGATTATTAAAATCCATTATTTATTTATTTTTATTTAAAATCATAAACGTGTCATTAATGAGTCTTAAAACGTAAACAAGTGTTTTAACCTGTTAAGACACGAAATTAAACAGGTTTTAGCATATCGACCTGTTATAAACACGAAAGCTATTAAGGTTAAACTCAAAACCTATTAATTTCGTATAGGTTCGTATCGTATTATCGTGTTAATGTAGAAGTTGCCGGCTCTAAAGCTACGCATGCAGAATTGGATACCTAACTGGGTCAAAAATGTCAAAAATATTGTGTGAAACTATATAATATTAAAATGAAATAAAAAACTAGTGGGAACCTGGTTGACTCGTTTACTAGACCACGTAAACTGGTGGACTATATGATATTATTAGAGGGTTGACTAATCAAGTTTATCTAATATTTTTTTTCGCTTAATGAAAGTTAAGTGGTTCTTCCCTTTGTCAAAGGTTCGATCATGATATGAATAAAATATTATAAATTATAGTAAAAGTTTTTCATATAATTAATCAATATGGTTCGATTAGTTTGCAATTTTTTATCTAGAAAATGCCACTCAACTCAACTTATAACTTATAAGAACAGTAAAGTTGTGCCAAAACAAGAACAGTAAACATGGTGTTCTATCCATCTAAACAAGACTAGAACAGAGTAAACAAGTCTAATATAGACACACAAAACCGATAGAGTAAACGCATAAGACTATGTGTTACTGCTTCATAAATTTTCACTGTCACATCATTGTCATGTAGTAATAGGCATTCACTCACTTTTTCACATTTATTATGTAATAGTTATGCAAGTTTTCACTATCCACCACGTATTAAAATTAAATAAATTAAACGAAAAGAAAAGGAAAGATGTAATATGATTGATTGATAGCCTTGGGGCCTGCCGTGCCTTCTTTCACATGAGCGTGAAGCAGCTCACACCTTCACCTCAAAGGGCAATGTCTAACGTCGTGAACTCGCCACCTCATTGAGAGCGTGAGTCGGTAACACACAACCTAATGAACATATGGGAAAGAAAATATATGTAACTGTGCATCCTATCACCTATTAGAAATAACTCGTAATTGTGGCCTATAGATCATGTAAGTTAACTTTACCAATATGACATAATGGATCCCTAACAAATAGTTGATGGAAGTAATTGCGAATATCTATATGTTAAGGGTGTCACACCCCGACCCGCAGCGGAATAAGAGTCGGGGCATAATTGGGTTATCACCAAAGCTCATGATGTTTACTAAAATGTTTCATATTTATTAAATTCAAATTACAATTTAAATGTTCAAATCAAATCCATACAATTACAAGGAAAATGAAACTAAGTAAAACAATCCAAAGCTTAAACTGATTTATTCTTCTAAGCCTTCTTATGTGTTTCTTGCCTCAACTGTATCACCTGTATCATGTGTAAAACGGGGGATATTTTGGGTCAACAAAAGTTGGCGAGTGAACCTTGATAAAACATTGTTATTAATTTCTTGTTGTATTTAATATTGAAAATTTGTGCAATAATCACATGTGAGCAAACATATATATATAGCATAAACGCAAACCACATTGGATGAGTAAATGACATGAATGATGATGTATTTGAGATCAAGGCTCAATCAAACGGAGCCGATCGAATGACATGAATGATGATGTATGTGAGATCAAGGCTCAATCAAACGGAGCCGATCGAATGAGGCACTTGATACTCAACCCGTATCCCACGGGGAGCTGATGAGTCTAATGAAATGCATGTACTGAAAATGATAACTTCAATCTAAATATAATTCACACAACAATTGATACATATTGGATACACATTTGATCACGGATATGATGGATGCACAAGTGTTTAAATATAATACGGAATTAAACGACACATGATACACCCCAAAATGTGATTAAAACGGGGAATTTGTAGAGATTCACTCACATTGGGTGCGTTCTTTTGATGACGTTGGATGCGCACGAGTTTTGGGATTTGATCGACGAGGAAAACTAACCTAAAATAATAACGAAATGGATCGGTAAATAAATGGATTTTATTTGAGATTAATTCTTTTAATTCATAATCTTAATAGGATTCTTAGATTTATTTTTGTTAGTTTAAGGACATTTTCTAACTTTTAAAATATTATTTTTAAGTATTTTAAATAATTTTCTGATTAAATAAATAAAGAAGAAAAAAAAATATAAAAATGTTGACTTTTTGACTTTGACCGTTGACCGGTCGGATTCAGTTTATTCATGCGCTGGGTGAGGTTCGAACCCGAGACCTTTCGTACGCGTGCACGCAGTTCTACCAACTGAGCTACGTGTCTAACCCGAAATATTCTCTGTTTTAGTTATATATATACTAATTAATTGTTATTTTATTGGGTTTATATTAAAACGATTTAAAATGGCCGAACCGGTTGCAGGGACCCGGAGTCGAACTCGGGTCCTTCGGTTCGTATGCGCACAGCCCAACCAGTTGGGCTGTGTGTCTAATCTGTTTGACTCACGGATTATATTACTCTTATAAACATACTGTGACTTGTTCTGATTCAGTTCTAAAAATATTGGTTTTATTTCGGAAAGTCGGTACGTTGTGTGATTCGAACTCGTGACGTGCGTTTTATGATTGCACACAGTCCACCGCTGGACTGTGTGTCTAACCCGGTTAAATATTCAGTTTTAATTAAACTTATACACATTTCGACTTCGTCTTCTTTATTTATAAAGACACAGAACAAAGATGCCCGACTGTTCTTGTTTAATTCGATTATCAAAACTTATAATTGTTTGGAATGTATTAGATAACGAGATTAAAGAACAGAATTGTACCAAACAGTGCGTTTACTTCAGATGACCGGCAGGAGTCGTCGGCTCTGATTTGTGACTCTCGGCTGAGTGGAATGTTTGACAGTTTAGTTTCTTGTGTTATGAAATTAAGTTACTGAGTAAGGGATTGCAAGAGTTTTTAGATGATTATACCGATCGACAGTGAGACTTTGATGTTTCAGTGGAATTCCGGCGAGTGTGAGATTTTCCGGCAGCGTAGTCTGGGACAGATTCTGGTTGAAGGATTGAAGTTAATATATGTCTAATAATGGATTACAACCAAAAGAGTCGAGAATTTTACCGATTTGAAGTAAGTCTCGGTTTTCCAGTGAAAGTCCGGCGACTGTAAAATATCTCCGGCGAGTGCTAAAGCTTCGAGAGTTTGTGCGATTTTGAGCGAAAAGATTACCAGAGGTTTGAGTGGGTATTTATAGGGAAGAAACAACATGTATTTAGTCCGAATTTGGTCTTGATTCGTGGTCAAGGTTTCTCCGGCGGTTATGACTAAAATCAAGGGTCAGACATCGGTTATAACCGATGTCTTAGTCGGTTAGCGTGTTTTGGTCAAAAGGAAATTGGCCAAAGTCGCGGATTGCCGGATTTCCCGGTGACTGCGAGTTCTGAGCGCGGTGACACTCCGGTTTTGAATTCGGATTTCATCTTATGTATTATTTGTTTCGTAATATACACAAAGATGGCAAGTGGTGGAGTGGTATGTTGTGTGCTTGTTGAAGCGGCTGACCCGGGTTCGAAACCCGGCAGCCCTATTTATTCACTTATTTTTTTGTTTTTATTAATTATGTTTTAAAATTCTAACAATGTTTATTAGTTATGTATCGTTTAAAATTAATATGAACATTAAATACGCAATGAAAATTATAACTGAAATATTCGATTAATAAACGAAGCGGGTTTTGAAAACCCGTTTTTCGACGGATGTTACAGTATCCCCTACTTTTAGAAATTTCGTCCCGAAATTTAAGTAGTAGTGGTAACATGAAAAAGATGCGGGTATTTCTCGCGCATTGAGTCTTCATGTTCCCAAGTAAACTCAGGTCCTCGTTTCGACTCCCAACGTACCCTGACAATTGGAATACGACTCCGTCTTAAACGCTTCTCTCCGAAGTCCATAATTTCTACTGGTCTTTCAATGAAGTGCATAGATTCATCGATCTGAATGTCTTCTAGCGGAATATGGAGGTTTTCATCGGCGAGGCACTTCTTCAAGTTTGATACGTGGAATGTGGGATGAATTCTGTTGAGTTCTTCTGGTAAGTCAAGCTTGTATGCTACAGGACCTACTCTTTCGAGTATTTTGAAAGGTCCTACGTAGCGTGGTGCTAGCTTGCCCTTCTGGCCAAAACGAACTACTTTCTTCCACGGTGATACTTTTAAAAGTACTTGATCACCAATGTTAAACTCCAAGGGCTTTCGTCGTTTGTTTGCATAACTCTTTTGACAACTTTGTGCCGCTAGAAGATTGTTTCGAATTTGATGGATCTTGTCTGTTGTTTCTTGAATTAATTCTGGACCGTGATTTGTGCTTCTCCAATTTCGTGCCAACATACTGGAGATCGGCACTTACGACCATATAACGCTTCGAAAGGAGCCATGCCGATACTTGAATGATAACTATTGTTGTACGAAAATTCAACCAATGGTAGGTGAGCGTCCCAATTTCCCTTGAAGTCTATGACACATACTCGAAGCATGTCTTCAAGAGTTTGGATGGTGCGTTCAGATTGTCCATCAGTTTGAGGATGAAAAGTGGTACTGAGGTCTAATCGTGTACCCAAGGCGGTTTGTACGGCTTGCCATGTTCGTGAAGTGAAACGATCATCATGGTCTTAAATGATGCTTAAAGGTACACCATGACGGCTTACGATCTCGCTGATGTAGATACGAGCTAACTTCTCGTTCTTGAAGTCCTCGCGAATCGGAATGAAGTGAGCTGATTTTGTACGACGATCAATGATTACCCATATGGTGTCATACCCACTAGAGGTGCGAGGTAACCCGGTAATGAAGTCCATGGTTATGTTTTCCCACTTCCATACAGGTATTTCAGGTTGGGTTAGAAGTCCTGAAGGTCTTTGATGTTCAGCTTTTACTTTGGAACAGGTAAGGCACTTGGAAACAAAAACAGCGATATCCTTTTTCATGCCCGGCAACCAGTAGGTGTATCGTAGGTCTTGATACATCTTGTCGGCTCCTGGGTGTACAGAGTACCGTGTTTTGTGCGCCTCATTCATAAGAAAATCACGAAGGTTATCGCGATCGGGAATCCATATGCGGTTTAAATAGTATAGAATACCGTCGGATTTGGTTTCGATTTTGAGTTCCGCTCCACATGACAGTTCATCGCGTACGTCGTTTTCTGTTACAGAAACATGTTGAGCTTCTCGGATTCGATCTTTGATGTCGGTTATGATTTGCGAACATAGAAGACGAATGGAGTTCGCATAACCTTTTTGACTGAGTGCATCAGCCACCACACTTGCCTTGCCAGGATGATACCGAATTTCACAGTCGTAGTCGTTAAGAAGTTCGACCCATCTTCGTTACCTCATATTCAACTCCTTTTGATTGAAGATATGTTGGAGGCTCTTGTGGTCAGTGTATATTTCACACTTGGTACCGTAGAGGTAATGTCTCCATATCTTGAGAGCGAACACAACGGCTCCAAGTTCCAGGTCGTGGGTGGTGTAATTCTTTTCATGAACTTTGAGTTGCCTAGAAGCATAAGCTATCACTTTTCCTCTTTGCATTAATACACAGCCTAGCCCTTGCCCTGATGCGTCGCAATAAATGTAACATCCGTCAAAAAACGGATTTTACCAAACCCGCTCCGTTTATTAACCGAACAATCAGTTTAAAATTTCGTGGCGTATTTAATGCCCAAATTAATTTTAAACGATACATAATTAATTATTAAATTGGAATATATAATTTGTTTTTGAAAAACTGTTAAAAATAAGAAAATAAAAATAAAATGTTTCTGCTGGGTTTCGAACCCGGGTCAGTCAACCGTTTCAGCAAACAACTTAACACACACACTCAACCACTGCGCCACTAGTGTTTCTTGTTAATTATTAGAATCAATTAATACATATCATGATTCTCGAATTCAAAATCGGCGCGCCCAAATGCAGTCGTCGGAAATACCGGCGATCTCGCGAGATTGGACGGTTACTTCAGTTATAACGTAAACCTTAAACACTACATCGGTTATAACCGACGCCTGAGTCCGCGACACAAGTTATAACCGCCGAAGAATTTCTAACCGACGAATCAAGTCGGAAATCGGACCAAATTCATCGACGACCTGCCCTATAAATACCTCCTCGAACCTCTGCATGCTTTTTCGCTCAAAACCGCACCCTTTCTCGGCGAAAATTTACTCGCCGGAAAATACCTGCAAATCGCCGGAAAACCGGGTTTTTCACTTCTGTGCCTTACTCTAAACACTGAACACTCAGAACTCATACCGAAGCTACCCACATTCATCTCAAGCTCGTTGAAGACCCTCTGCCGCAAGACACACGTCGCCGGAATCTTTTGCTGTCACCGGAGTTTCGCCGGAGAAACAGAGGAGTCCAGTCGGTATACTTTACGCTTAAATCTTTCATTCTTTTTATATATCTCACATGTAATTAACCACCAGACACTAACGAACATGATTTAATCTTCGAACCAGTCGGACTTCCGATTCTGGTTAAAATCTAACGAAGAAGACGAAGTGTCCGTTGTCTATAAGTTTAATTTAAATCAAGTTATAACTCGGGTTAGACACACAGTCCAGCGGTGGACTGTGTGCACATTAAACACGTAAACGTCTCGAGTTCGAATCTTGTCCCACGCATGCTTGCCTTAATAAAAATGTCTTTTTTTGTTAACCGAACCGGAGTCACCGCTGTACATGTTAAGTTTAATAATAACCGGAATAATAACCAAGATAGACACACAGTCCAGCGGTGGACTGTGTGAATGTTTAAACACACGTCACGAGTTCGAGTCCGGTCTACTGCACCGATTCGGACAATTATCTAACTTTTTAAAATAAGGCAGAAATGAAATAATGAAGTTTGTTCATAAGTATAATATAAATCGGATTATTTAACAAGTTAGACACACAGTCCAGCGGTGGACTGTCTGTTAACTCAACCCACAGGTCCCGGGTTCGAGACCTGTGGAGCGCACCGAGTCACTGATTAAAAATCTTTTTAGAAATAAGTTGATTTTCGGATTAATCTAATTAATATATAAATATAATTAAAAAACAGAAATATTTCGGGTTAGACACGTAGTTCAGTTGGTAGAGCTGCGTGCACGCGTACGGGAGGTCTCGGGTTCGAGCCTCACTCAGCGCACACTTACACGCATACGAACCGGTCAAACAGTCAAGGTCAACGGTCAAAGGTCAACGGTCAACGGTCAACGGTCAAAAAAGTCAAATTTTTTTATTATTTTTATTTATTTATTTTAATTAAAAATCAATTAAAAATACTTAAAAATAACATTTTTAAGGTTAGAAAATAGCCTTAAACTCACAAAAATACACCCAACAATCCTACTAAAATGGATTAATAAAATCCGTTTACTTACCGAAACATTATGCCATTATCTAGGTTAATTTCACTCGTGGTTAAAACCACTTCGCGTGCATTCAACATCATCAACCGAACGCACCCACTCTGAGTGAATCTTACAACTTCCCCTTTTTAATTACACGTTTTGGGGTGTGTCATGTGTCATAAAATAATTAACTCGTTTATTTAAACTTGTGCCATACCATATCGTGATCTAAACTTAGATTGTTTATATTGTTGTGATTATGTATTTCATTTTGTCAACTTATATGAAATTCATTCATTAAGCCCATCAGTTCCTCGTGGGAGACGAGTTGAGCAACGCGTGCCTCAAAACCAATCCATTATTGTTCATGTGTGTATTATTGAGTTTATATTGTTTGTAGTTATGTCTTTCATATTATCATGTTTATGCAATTCATTCATTAGGCCCATCAGTTCCTCGTGAGAGACGAGTTGAGCAACGCGTGCCTCTAAACGATCCATTATTGTTCATGTGTGTATTGTTTAATATTAAATTGATTTATGAATAAGTTTACATCTATTTTTACTCATGTGTGGTTGTGCACTTTATTTCATAATCAATTAAATAAACTTGTTCAAATGTTTTCCATAGGATTCACTCGCCAACTTTTTGTTGATCCAAAAACCCTTTTTACACATGATACAGGTAAACAGGATGAAGCAAGGAAAACATAGGAAATGCCTTAGAAGAAAACAATGAAGCTTAGATTGATATGTAGGACATGTTGTAATATTGATTGTAATTTTCCATTAAAGTGTATTAATGAATATGAAACGTTAAAATAAATGTCATGAGCTTTGATGATAACCCAATCATGCCCCGATCACCTTTTCCGCTGTGGGTCGGGGTGTGACAGATTGGTATCAGAGCCATGACTATAGGGATATAGGATATGTTATTAGACCCTTAGAGCCTATACTATAGTATGCTTAAATTTTAATTGATTAGGTGGTTACGTACAAACTTATGATATTTATTTGTTTCATATATGTTTATATTTACAGTCAAATATACATACTTACATACATATTCATTATACACATATCAATGTTCATATATTCAATTCATCTTCATACTTTGATTATTCAAGGATTTTGTTGCAATTTTCAAATCTCATCAAAGTAAGTTCTGCGACGGGCATGTAGTAACTGGAAGGGTACAAGTACCGGTAGTCGGAACGTCCTGTCTAGGTTGGCATTCGTATAAATCCAATATAACGGACCAGTTTGCCTACCTGGGGACTAACGATGAGAGTACGAAGGACCTATTAGGCCAAAGCATGCCACACCAAACGTCGTTCGAACTAACCCCACTTTGAGGTGTCACCGTGTCTACACCTGGACACATTCCGAATCTCATACGTTATATACATATTTCTCGATTTTCTCCGGGTTTTAGTGTACGTAACCAGGCTAACACATGCGAACCATATGAAAAACCCGGTATTCATGGGGGCCCACATGATTACGAAGGTGAAGTATGGCGGCATGTAGGGCCTAATGACGAGCAAAGCCCAAGACATCCTATGGATGTAGTAGATTTATTTTTCTATAATTATTTTATGAATGTTCATTCCTAGTGCGACCCATGATCCCAAAAACATCCAACTCATACTCTTGACATGTATTCCTTGTAGATGTCTTCTAACCTCACCCGTAGGAAGATGAGAGCAGGAAAAGCTCGCGAGCGCATGGCTGCCCAAATCGCTCAACAAATGGCTGCCGTAATACCCAACATTGTAATCCAAGTCCAACAAGCACTTACCGTAATCCTGTCAATCAAGAAAATCAAAACGATATCAACCCTCCCCTAAATATTACTAAATGCACCTACAAGCATTTCAAATCATGCGACCCTCCAAAATACAAAGGGACTGAAGGCGTCACCGCTCTCCTCCATTGGTTTGAAGAAATGGAGAACACTTTTCTAAATTGCGATTGCCCCGATGATCGCAAAGTGCGATATGCTACGGTCGATTATATGGGATAGCACTTACTTGGTGGAATACAGAGAAGGCCAAACGAGGTGTTGAAGATGCTATGACTTTAACTTGGAATGAATTAAAAGAAATCATGACCAGACGATTTTGCCCAAGGAGCGGAATCAAGAAATTAGAAGATGAGTTCTATTTGTTGAAGCAAAAGGAAGGCGACCACACCACGTACAACAAAAGATTCCTCGAGTTACATCAAATGGTTCCCAACATGTTCACTCCCCTCTACCGTTTGATCGAGCACTACATTCGTGGTCTTCCGTCAAAGATTCAAGACTCTGTAATAAGTACCACGCCTGCAACTTTGGAAGCAGCAATGGAGCTAGCAACAGAGCTCACCGAGAACCGAATCCGGAACAAAGACTTCAAGGAGGAGAAGAAGAAGGATAAAGCATCGACTGAAACCTCCGACCACACCCAAACCGAATCCCCTTCCCAACCTAATTCTAAGAGAAAAAGAGACGGGCAACTTTTCGCTGCTATCCAACGAAATCAACCAATTTCACACGCCATACCCATCCAAGCTATCCCAATCACTAAAGTGGCACCCAACTCAACTTACCCAAATAAGAAACCATATCTTGGACCTCACCCTCGATGTAACAACTGTTTTTATCACCATCCCCTTACCTTACCTTGTCGACTATGTGCAACTTGTGGACGCTATGGTCATTTGAGCAAGGTTTGCCGCACCTTTCAAAACCAAATCTCTTCCCCTACTCAAAACATGGTCCAAACCTATCAACAACCCCAATACCCCATGTTCCCATATGTTCGAGCTTGTTTCAATTGTGGCGACCCTACCCACTTTAGAAACACGTGCCCTCGATTGGTTAACATCATAAACGCTCAAGCCCAATCAAACCCAGTTAACCAAGTAAACCAAGAAAACCCAACCGCTAGGCCATCAGCAAGAGGAAGAGTTTTCAACATCAACGCCAATCCTGTCGAAGATAATGACGGCCCAAACGAAGATACCCAACTAGTCCTCTTCACCGAAAATCTAGATTCAACTCTAATCGTTTAGTTTTAAGTTTTTCTTTATGTTTTAGAATCACATAGAACCAATCATAACTTAAGGATAAAGCCAATGAAACTTTGACAAAAATATGGTGGATACGCCGCTGGTACTTCCTATATATAAGTATTCTTGTCAAAGGGTCAGAAGCATTATCTGGCGGTTATGAGAGGTTCCATGTGTAAACTGTTTGAGTAATTATTGTTTATTATTTTCAGTACATGCAATTTCATAGGCCGCCGCTCCCCATTACATTATGAGCGTTGAGCATGTTCCCCATTTTATTATGAGGTTGAACCTGGCGTGCCCACACACGATCGGCTCCGTTTGATTGAGCCTTGATCGCACAGACATTTTTCATTTTCAGTACATGCAATACGATCGGCTCCGTTTGATTGAGCCTTGATCGCACAGACATTTTCATTATCAGTATCTTGTGGTTGTTGTGTTTGTTGTAGAGTCACATAGAACTAATCATAACTTGCGGATAAAGTCAATGAGAATTTGACAAGAATATGGTGGATACGCCGCTGGTACTTCCTATATATAAGTATTCTTGTCAAAGGATCGGAGGCATTATCAGGCGGTTATGAGAGGTTCCATGTATAGGCTGTTTGTGTGATTATTGTTTAGATTAAATTTATTATTTTCAGTACATGCAATACGATCGGCTCCGTTTGATTGAGCCTTTATTGCACAGACATTTTCATTTTCAGTACATGCAATACGATCGGCTCCGTTTGATTGAGCCTTGATCACACAGACATTTTCATTATCAGTATCTTGTGGTTGTTGTGTTTGTTGTAGAGTCACATAGAACTAATCGTAACTTGCGGATAAAGTCAATGAGAATTTGACGAGAATATGGTGGATACGCCGCTGGTACTTCCTATATATAAGCATTATTGCCAAAGGATCAGAGGCATTATCAGGCGGTTATGAGAAGTTCCATGTAGGATTTAGTATTGCGTTGGTTGAAATTTGTGTTACATTCATATCATCTCGCCATTTAAAGAAATTGGACTGTGTTCTATTTCTACATAAACTAACCTCTCCATCATAACAAACTAGAGAGGAACTGTCACCATTCAAACCTATATGCTATCAGAATGTGGATTCAAATATTGGTTGTTGTGTTATTTACGTTCTAGAGTTACATCATAGGTCCAATCATAACTTACTGATAAAACCAATGAAAATTTGACAAGAATATGGTGGATACGCCGCTGGTACTTCCTATATATAAGTATTCTTGTCAAAGGATCAGAGGTATTGTTAGATGGTTATGAGAAGTTCCATGTAGGTTGTAGTATTAGAAGTTTTGCCTTAGGATATAACCATATCCTTCCAAACATATCCAAACTCTTATGCATGATATCATATTTAGCGAATCAACTCTGCTTATCAATACTTTTACAGTAGGCAACAAAAAGCGATTCCTGTAATAGGGTACTTAACCCTTACAAGGGACGTTACCGCCTCAAACAAAAATTTAAACTCTTACTTTTCTTCTAAGTATGTAACTGTCAAACTAAACACCATCATTCTTTTAGTCAAATATATCACTACTTAAATTTCGGGACGAAATTTCTAAAAAGCAGAGGATACTGTAACATCCGTCAAAAAACGGATTTTACCAAACACGCTCCGTTTATTAACCGAACAATCAGTTTAAAATTTCATGGCGTATTTAATGCCCAAATTAATTTTAAACGATACATAATTAATTATTAAATTGGAATATATAATTTGTTTTTGAAAAACTGTTAAAAATAAGAAAATAAAAATAAAATGTTTTCTGCCGGGTTTCGAACCCGGGTCAGTCAACCGTTTCAGCAAACAACTTAACACACACACACTCAACAACTGCGCCACTAGTGTTTCTTGTTAATTATTAGAATCAATTAATACATATCATGATTCTCGAATTCAAAATCGGCGCGCCCAAATGCAGTCGTCGGAAATCCCGGCGATCTCGCGAGATTGGACGGTTACTTCAGTTATAACGTAAACCTTAAACACTACATCGGTTATAACCGAAGCCTGAGTCCGCGACACAAGTTATAACCGCCGGAGAATTTCTAACCGACGAATCAAGTCGGAAATCGGACCAAATTCATCGACGACCTGCCCTATAAATACCTCCTCGAACCTCTGCAAGCTTTTTCGCTCAAAACCGCACCCTTTCTCGGCGAAAATTTACTCGCCGGAAAATACCTGCAAATCGCCGGAAAACCGGGTTTTCACTTCTGTGCCTTACTCTAAACACTGAACACTCAGAACTCATACCGAAGCTACCCACATTCATCTCAAGCTCGTTGAAGACCCTCTGCCGCAAGACACACGTCGCCGGAATCTTTTGCTGTCACCGGAGTTTCGCAGGAGAAACAGAGGAGTCCAGTCGGTATACTTTACGCTTAAATCTTTCATTCTTTTTATATATCTCACATGTAATTAACCACCAGACACTAACGAACATGATTTAATCTTCGAACCAGTCGGACTTCCGATTCTGGTTAAAATCTAACGAAGAAGACGAAGTGTCCGTTGTCTATAAGTTTAATTTAAATCAAGTTATAACTCGGGTTAGACACACAGTCCACTGGACTGTGTGCACATTAAACACGTAAACGTCTCGAGTTCGAATCTTGTCCCACGCATGCTTGCCTTAATAAAAATGTCTTTTTTTGTTAACCGAACCGGAGTCACCGCTGTACATGTTAAGTTTAATAATAACCGGAATAATAACCAAGATAGACACACAGTCCAGCGGTGGACTGTGTGAATGTTTAAACACACGTCACGAGTTCGAGTCCGGTCTACTGCACCGATTCGGACAATTACCTAACTTTTTAAAATAAGGCAGAAATGAAATAATGAAGTTTGTTCATAAGTATAATATAAATCGGATTATTTAACAAGTTAGACACACAGTCCAGCGGTGGACTGTGTGTTAACTCAACCCATAGGTCCCGGGTTCGAGACCTGTGGAGCGCACCGAGTCACTGATTAAAAATCTTTTTAGAAATAAGTTGATTTTTGGATTAATCTAATTAATATATAAATATAATTAAAAACAGAAATATTTCGGGTTAGACACGTAGCTCAGTTGGTAGAGCTGTGTGCAAGCGTACGGGAGGTCTCGGGTTCGAGCCTCACTCAGCGCACACTTACACGCATACGAACCGGTCAAACAGTCAAGGTCAAAGGTCAAAGGTCAACGGTCAAGAGGAATGCGAATGAACTTTTCGCGGCATACAACTTCAGCGTGGTGTTGGCTGAGCCAGTCCATACCGATTATAATGTCGAAACTTCCCAACTTCATAGGAATGAGGTCAACTGGAAAATCGTGATCGTTTAGAGTGAGGGTACAATTTCGTATAATAGAGTTTAATGAGACTGGTTTTCCGTCAGCAACTTCCACCGTTAGAGATTCCATGACATTATCACGAGTTTGGTTGAGGATAGGTTCAAATTCTAAGGACACAAAACTCTTATCCGCGCCAGTATCGAATAACATGGATGCATAACTACCATTGATGAGAAACGTACCGTTAACCACGTTGTTGTCAGCCCTAGCTTGGTTGGCGTTAATGTTGAAAGCTCTTCCTCTAGCAGGTGGAGGAGCTTGGTTAGCTTGGTTTACCGGATTTGCTTGAGCTTGGGCATGGATGATGTTCACCAAGCGTGGACATGTGTTCCTGAAGTGGTTCGGGTCTCCACAGTTGTAACATGCTTGCATGGGTTGCATCATGGGGTAGTTGGGTTGGTAGTAGGATTGGGCTATATGTTGTGCAGGTGGTAGAAGTAAAGGTTGTTGGGCTTGACCCACTAGCTGATGGTGGGTTTGGTTGAGGGTTGGTTGCGGTTCATTCGTTGAAGTGTGCGACAAGTTTGAATAGTGTGACCCGCACGGCCACAGCTGGTGCAATGTTGGCAAGGAGTTTCGGGGAGGTGGTGGTATTGACAACGGTTGCATTTTGGGTAGGGGCCGGTGTATGGCTTTTTAAATGGTGCAGCCGAGGGAGCAATTTGGGTAATTGGTGCGGCAGTGATAGGAAGGTTTGTTTGTGTGATGGCAAAATTTATGTTGTTTCGTTTCCTCTTACCAGCAAACTTTGAAGAGGAGATGGAATGGTTTGAAGTTTGGGCCTCAATGGGGGCTTTCTTTTTCTCATCCTTGAATTTGCCGTTTCGAATGCGATTCTCAGTAAGTTCGGTAGCCAGTTCCATTGCGGCTTCAAGTGTTGCAGGCGAAGTGCTTAGAACCGAGTCTTAAATTTTCGAGGGGAGGCCTCGAATGTAGTGTTCAACCAGGCGGTACACGGGGGTGAACATATTAGGGATCATTTGGTTCAGTTCGAGAAATCTTTTGTTGTAGGAAGTGTGATCCCCTTCCTTTTGTTTCAACGAGTGGAATTCATCTTCCAACCTTTTGATTTCGCTTCTTGGACAGAAGCGCCTTGTCATGAGTTCCTTTAACTCTTCCCATGTTAAGGCCATGGCATCTTCGACTCCTCTCTTACCCTTTTCTGTGTTCCACCAGGTAAGGGCTACCCCAAACAGTCTCCCAATTGCGTAAAGTACCTTGCGATCCTCGGGACAATCGCAATTGAGGAAGGTGTTCTCCATTTCTTCAAACCAGTGGAGGAGAGCAGTAACACCTTCGGTCCCTTCATACTTTGGGGGATCACAAGATTTGAAGTGTTTGTAGGAGCACTTTTTGGAGTGAGGGTTGGCGACGCTCTGGTCTTCTTGATTGGGAGGGTTGATAGGGTTTGCGGTGAGAGCTTGCTGAACTTGAATCACGATATCAGGAAGCACCGCGGCCATTTGTTTAGCAATTTGAGTGGCCAAGCGTTCATTGGATCTTCCTGACTTTCTACCTCCACGTAGTTGCCTAGCCGACATCTACAGGAACATACATAGGAAGATTGTGAGTTTAAGAAGTTTTTAGGTGTCATGTGTCGTTAAAAGAATAAAAATATCATAATTATCAATAATGCAACTACATCCATAGGATGTCTTGGGTTTGCTCATGTTTGGGCCTCCAATGTCCCCCATACCATCGCCTGTATAGTCATGTGGGCCCCCATGACTATTGGCTTAGTAGGATTCACATTGGTGTTGGCGGTTTAACACTCGCATCACCCGAATGAAAACCATGAAATATGATTGCGAGATGTATGGTAGGAGGGTGTCCAAGTGTAGACACAATGACAACTCAAAGTGGGGTTAGCTCACACGACGTTTGGTATAGCATGCTTTGGCCTAATAGGTCCTTCGTACTCTCATCGTTAGTCCCCAGGTAGGCAAACTGGTCCTTTATTTTGGATTTATACGAATGCCAAGCCTAGACAGGACGTTCCGACTACCGGTACTCGTACCCTTCCAGTTACTACATGCCCGTCATGAGAACTCACTCTGATGTAATTTGAAAAATACAAAAATCGTTGCAAAAATCATGGGAATTGTGAGGTGTGTGCTCTCATGGATATGATATGTTATGGGGATATGATTCATGATGAGCATTGTATAATAATATGTACTTATGAACATGCTTGCATAATATTGAATGTAACAATAAACATAAAGCATATAAACATCATGAATTTTGTATGTAACGCATAAACAATTTAAAATTTTAAATCAACTATAGTATAGGCTCTAAGGGTCTAATAACCTATCATATATCCCTATAGTCATGGCTCTGATACCAATCTGTCACACCCAGACCCGCAGCGGAATAAGAGTCAGGGAATAATTGGGTTATCACCAAAGCTCATGATGTTTACTAAAATGTTTCATATTTATTAAATTCAAATTACAATTTAAATATTCAAATCAAATCCATACAATTACAAGGAAAATGAAACTAAGTAAAACAATCCAAAGCTTAAACTGATTTATTCTTCTAAGCCTTCTTATGTGTTTCTTGCCTCAACTGTATCACCTGTGTCATGTGTAAAACGGGGGATATTTTGGGTCAACAAAAGTTGGCGAGTGAACCTTGATAAAACATTGTTATTAATTTCTTGTTGTATTTAATATTGAAAATTTGTGCAATAATCACATGTGAGCAAACAATATATATATAGCATAAACGCAAACCACATTGGATGAGTAAATGACGTGAATGATGATGTATTTGAGATCAAGGCTCAATCAAACGGAGCCGATCGAATGACATGAATGATGATGTATGTGAGATCAAGGCTCAATCAAACGGAGCCGATCGAATGAGGCACCTGATACTCAACCCGTATCCCACGGGGAGCTGATGGGCCTAATGAAATGCATGTACTGAAAATGATAACTTCAATCTAAACATAATTCACACAACAATTGATACATATTGGATACACATTTGATCACGGATATGATGGATGCACAAGTGTTTAAATATAATACGGAATTAAACGACACATGATACACCCCAAAATGTGATTAAAACGGGGAATTTGTAGAGATTCACTCACATTGGGTGCGTTCTTTGATGACGTTGGATGCGCACGAGTATTGGGATTTGATCGACGAGGAAAACTAACCTAAAATAATAACGAAATGGTTCGGTAAATAAATGGATTTTATTTGAGATTAATTCTTTTAATTCATAATCTTAATAGGATTCTTAGATTTATTTTTGTGAGTTTAAGGACATTTTCTAACTTTAAAAATATTATTTTTAAATATTTTAAATAATTTTCTGATTAAATAAATAAAGAAGAAAAAAAATATAAAAATGTTGAGTTTTTGACTTTGACCGTTGACCGTTGACCGGTCGGATTCAGTTTATTCATGCGCTGGGTGAGGTTCGAACCCGAGACCTCTCGTACGCGTGCACGCAGTTCTACCAACTGAGCTACGTGTCTAACCCGAAATATTCTCTGTTTTAATTATATATATATACTAATTAATTGTTATTTTATTGGGTTTATATTAAAACGATTTAAAATGGCCGAACCGGTTGCAGGGACCCGGAGTCGAACTCGGGTCCTTCGGTTCATATGCGCACAGCCCAACCAGTTGGGCTGTGTGTCTAATCTGTTTAACTCACGGATTATATTACTCTTATAAACATACTGTGACTTGTTCTGATTCAGTTCTAAAAATATTGGTTTTATTTCTGAAAGTCGGTACGTTGTGTGATTGAACTCGTGACGTGCGTTTTATGATGGCACACAGTTCACCGTTGGACTGTGTGTCTAACCCGGTTAAATATTCAGTTTTAATTAAATTTATACACATTTCGACTTCGTCTTCTTCATTTATAAAGACACAGAACAAAGATGCCCGACTGTTCTTGTTTAATTCGATTATCAAAACTTCTAATTGGTTGGAATGTATTAGATAACGAGATTAAAGAACAGAATTGTACCAAACAGTGCGTTTACTTCAGATGACCGGCAGGAGTCGTCGGCTCTGATTTGTGACTCTCGGCTGAGTGGAATGTTTGACAGTTTAGTTTCTTGTGTTATGAAATTAAGTTACTGAGTAAGGGATTGCAAGAGTTTTTAGATGATTATACCGATCGACAGTGAGACTTTGATGTTTCAGTGGAATTCCGGCGAGTGTGAGATTTTCCGGCCGCGTAGTCTTGGACAGATTCTGGTTGAAGGATTGAAGTTAATATATGCCTAATAATGGATTACAACCAAAAGAGTCGAGAATTTTACCGATTTGAAGTAAGTCTCGGTTTTCCGGTGAAAGTCCGGCGACTGTAAAATATCTCCGGCTAGTGCTAAAGCTTCGAGAGTTTGTGCGATTTTGAGCGAAAAGATTACCAGAGGTTTGGGTGGGTATTTATAGGGAAGAAACAACATGTATTTAGTCCGAATTTGGTCTTGATTCGTGGTCAAGGTTTCTCCGGCGGTTATGACTAAAATCAAGGGTCAGACATCGGTTATAACCGATGTCTTAGTCGGTTAGCGTGTTTTGGTCAAAAGGAAATTGGCCAAAGTCGCGGATTGCCGGATTTCCCGGTGACTACGAGTTCTGAGCGTGGTGACACTTCGGTTTTGAATTCGGATTTCATCTTATGTATTATTTGTTTCGTAATATACACAAAGATGGCAAGTGGCGGAGTGGTATGTTGTGTGCTTGTTGAAGCGGCTGACCCGGGTTCGAAACCCGGCAGCCCTATTTATTCACTTATTTTTTGTTTTTATTAATTATGTTTTAAAATTCTAACAATGTTTATTAGTTATGTATCGTTTAAAATTAATATGAACATTAAATACGCAACGAAAATTATAACTGAAATATTCGATTAATAAACGAAGCGGGTTTTGGAAACCCGTTTTTCGACGGCTGTTACAAAGGGACCATTATGATTTCCCTTAGATGCTTCTAATATAAAGAATGCGACGAGTTTTGAGTAACTAATAAAATGGATGATCACCATCTTCATTCATTGTGAAAACAACCCTAAAACTCCTAAAACACCAAATAAAAAATTCTCTCTTAGTCTCTATAACTCAAAGGCATCATAACGGGAATCATGGCTTCATTATCGTCATCATCAGTGAAGATAATTATACCCACAAATTCCTATGATTTTATGTTCATGTTTATGTGTTAACTTGATAAACATAATTAGGGTTTTTAGTTTTTGCTTATGAATAAGGATATAATCATTATGTGGCATTTGAGCAATGTTGATTATATCGAATTCAATTATGTATTTGATGTGCAATCGTTTGTAACTTTAACAAAACTGATTTGAACTTGAAAAATAGATTATTATGGTTTCATGAGGATTCACACAAATAGTCTGATGGATATAGATTATTATGGTGTCATGAGGATTTGCATAAATAGTCTAAGTCTGATGGATTAATCGATTTATTGTTTTCTAAAAAATCGTTGATGCTGTAAGTGGCTGTTTAGTTGGATTTCGGATTTATATTATATTATTCTAACCTTCAATGCCCCTTTTGGGTTTACAATGGATTTTGTAAATTAATTAATTAATGCATTGGTTCTTATCCATTGGTGGTGTTTATCAAATGCTCAATCTTTTTACATATCTCTGCTGTCTATTTAGACTCCTATTGGACCTTAGATGGGTCGTTTAGAGCTAGACGCCCCGTATAGAACTGATTTTTAGAAGTCAGGAAGTACCTGGAAGAGCGCATACATTTTAGCGTTTAGACTGGACGTCTGGACCTAGACGACCAGTCTAGGAACTTGTGTTTTTTTGTTAGAAAAGGGTGTTTTGGTGGGGTAGATTGGTGGTTGTTGGAGTTTGAAAAAATAGTATTTTGGTGGGGTAAATTGGTTGTTTTTGGTGGTTGATTTTTTTAGGTGTAATTTTAGATTTTTAAAAAGTTTTGTTTATTGTATAAAAAGTGAGTTATCTTTTTCAATCGTTTATATATTTAACTGTTTTTACATTATATTTTTTTAAAAATATAATACTAAAATTTAATACTGTTTTCAACATTTTAAGATGAATGCAAGAAGTTTATGTTGTTTCCGTATTACATTTCAACGTTGATTTAACAGAAACAATCATCAAGTAATCGAATAACTGAAAACAAAGTTAAGTATAACATATATAACATAAATTTGTACAACCATAATAATATGTATCTGTACAGCTGAATACTAAATACAAAACGTCTATGTATACGAGTCGGCATCGGGATCTGGCTGCTGCGACTGCTGCTGATGTGGTGCTCGAGGTGGTGGGAGCGGTATGGCAGGTAACCTCTCTCTCTCTCATCTATCCTGTGCCTCCTGAACCAGCCAGCCAACGAGATCCATAACCCTGTCGACGTTGGCTCGTAAGCGCGGGTATGCCGTACCCCCCGGGGCATGATCTGGAAGGACGTGCTGCGGGAATTGAGGCGCCCTGTGAGGTGGTGGTGGCGGTGTCGGTCCGTCAAAATCAACCGGAGGGTCCTGGACTACCGCTGCCTCATCTGCCAGCGGATAGACTGGAGCGAACTGATCGGGCAGCGGCTCCGGAATCCATGGCTCACCTTCGCAGGTTTTAAACCGCTCGCCTAGCACGCCGAACCTCTTCACCAGCCTCATCCCCCGCAAGGTCAGAAAACCTATCCGCGTGGACGGTATGGCCGGCTGCAAGTGCGGGTCTGTCTCAGGCACAAGACCCAACGACCGGGCAATCACGGTGACGTACGCCCCGCCGTACAAAAAGCCGCGCTCCTGCTAGTGATGGGCGGAGGCGAAGTACTGGGCGAGACCGTGCGCAAGTGGGCACGGCCTCCTGTACAAAAGGCAATAGTAAAAAAATAAGTCGGTGCTCGTACACCACTCACGGCTTTGTTCGCGAGCGGTAATAGACGTAGCGAGCATCCTATGTGGATACCTGCACATTATATTAGCGAAATACGGAAATTAATTCATAGCAACAATAATCAAACAATTACCGTAATAAACGTACGTACCTATACAGCGGGTCGGCAACGTGAGAAATCCTCCCTTTCGCCCTGACATGCTCCCAAGTGTCAGGGCCTGCGACCACCTCCCAAATCCCAAAAGAGTGGGTCTATCCACCACCACTAGCCCCTCCGTATATACATCCGTAGCAATCTCCTCCTGCTGGTATATGCCGCTATGAACGGCAAACTCAGCCAAGCGTCATCGAACGCTACACACCGGCAAGCCTAAATGAAACCTCAGGCGGAGGGGGATGTAACATCCGTAAAAAACGGATTTTACCAAACCCGCTCCGTTTATTAACCGAACAATCAGTTTAAAATTTCGTGGCGTATTTAATGCCCAAATTAATTTTAAACGATACATAATTAATTATTATATTGGAATATATAATTTGTTTTTGAAAAATTGTTAAAAATAATGAAATAAAAATTAAATGTTTCTGCCGGGTTTCGAACCCGGGTCAGTCAGCCGGGTCAACGACTTAGCACTCAACTCTCCAACCACTGTGCCACTAGTGTTTCTTGTTAATTATTAGAATCAATTAATTCATAACATGTTTTTCCGAATTCAAAACCGGCGCCCAAATTTCAGTCGTCGGAAATCTCGGCGATCTCGCGAGATTGGACGGTTTCTTCAAGTCTTAACGTAAACATTTAAACCCACGTTGCAGCCCGTCTAGGCCTAATTCAGGGGCAAAATGGTAATTAACCATGCTGAGCTGTAAAACACTCAGCTGGTTAATTACCATTTTACCCCTGAATTAGGCCCAGACGGGCGGCAGTTCAGGGTGAAATAGTAATTTACATTTTAAATTTAAATTCAAAATTTATGAGGGATAAAAGATCCCGCTCACACCGTATGTTGCGTCTAGGTCTAGACAACCCGTCTAGGCCTTAACAGCATGCCCATTTTGCCCCTGATTTTGGCCTAGACGGCCAACAAACCAGGGGTAGAATGGTAATTTATATTTTAAATTTTAAATTCAAAATTTACCAGGGATAGCTCAAACTATATGCTGCGTCTAGGTCTAGACGACCCGTCTAGGCCTTGAGTATGACCATTTTACCCCTGGGTTTGGCCTAGACGGCCAACAAACCAGGGGTAGAATGGTCTTCTTGCTAGACCAAAACGGGGCATCTTGTAAGACCCTATCTTACTTGAATTTCTATTAGAATTTTGCATTTTGATGTGTGAATGCGAATATACGTCGCTCATATTTACGAGTTTATTAAAAATTTTTCAACATCTTTAAACAATTTAACATGTTATCGTTGGTTAGATTTATTATAATCAAAATCAAATGCGGAAGCTTGAACTTTGATCGTGTTCGGTTCTTCATATAGCTTGATCCACCTCCGGTGCTCCAAAACATCACCTATATTTCATAATTTATGAAATACATTAGTTATAAATAAATTATAACTTAACCGAATAAACATGAAATCTTAAAATAATAAAATCAAAAACTTTATTTCAGACCCCACCGTAAGCTACGGTGGTCACCGTAGCTTACGGTCCAGCATAGTCCTAGCTCACTGTCTTACGGCTAAGACTTCCAAGTTCAATCAGCAGCTGCCTACCGTAAGCTACGGTAGGCCACCGTAGCTTACGGTGGGATGCTACAGCTTTTCTTTTGTTTGTAGTTTTAGTTACGACATTTTCCGTAACTCACTCAATTCTTCTCCGTTTTATCCGAAACTTGTTTCTAAATATCCGTAGAATATTTTCTTACATATTTTAACCGAAATCCTTGACTCGGATTCTATTTCTTATGAATTACACATTCACTATTGATTTATGCGTATATTCATTTTGACCCATTAAGTGATTTAAGTGTATAAACTTAAATCTCACTTCCTCTTACTTTGTTTCTCGTTTTCCCACCAAAATATCTATTTACATTCCACCACAAGTATACATTGTGGTGGATTGGTTATAAAAATGCTATATTTTAAATTCTACCCTTCGGTTTGACGTTTTTACGAAAAAGATCTAATATGAGGCATTAAGCCGAAACGGCTTATGTTTTTCGCCTTTACATTACCAAAGAGGTCTATCGTATTATAAAACTCATTTTTAAACAAATATTAGAGTCGTTTACCTATTTTATCATTCGAGGGCATTTTGGTCAACTTAGACCCTTCTTTACGACGAAGGACTTACAATATTATGTTTTGACCAAAACGGATATTTAACCATAATCTAAGTAAAATCATTATGTTCTTAAGAACATAATGATTACAGATTAGATTATTAGATTTACCTTACCTTAGCTAATCCCTTTTTCATTTAGGACTCATTTTGACTCGTTACACACGTACCTGGCCCGGGTCATAGCATTGACCCGTTTAATTACTTTGCACTACTAGTTACTAATTAATAGCGATGCGAACCAAACACCATTTCCCTGTGATTACAAAAACTCGACTAGCGTTCATTAGATATTATTGTCAAATGGTGATATCATCACCATTTGATCCATTTGGTCTAAATGACCATTTTATCATCACGAGATGGTATTTATTTACCATCTCATCATGTATCCGTTTCAGTTTACACCACATGATCATATTACTTAAATTTGTTTCTCAATTCATTCGATCCGTTATGGCATATGCCATAGGGTGTCTATATCAAAATTTAATATTTATTTGTCAACTCGTGACTGAATTACCATTTTACTCTTTTATTTCTTATGGCGTACACCATAAGGTAATTTTTCCGAATTCCTTTTTTATTTGTCATTACATGACTAAATTACTGATTTACCCTTTTTTCAATCAAATATGGTTTATTACCATTTTCACTTGTTCTGACCCATATCGATTCAAGTCGGAACCTTGCATTTCAAATCTCATTCTGATTACCAAATCACTTATTCTTAGTCGTAGATTTTCTATATTAACGATGGAAGCTTTACTTACCTTGAAATCCAATTATGCTCTTTCCGCGTACTTGATCCGTTTAACCCGATTCTTCCTAAGTCTCCACCTAGCTTGTCAAGCGTCAAACTATCATTTATCATTCGCAAGATGGTTAGGTTAGTCATCATTTAAAACGACTATTCCACCTTACGGATTTTATATCAAATTTATCATTTGATCTTATTATAGGTCAGTTTGACTTTTAAAAGTCAACTGCCCATTTACACATACAAACTCACGGATAAGTTTAACAACTCATTTAAGTATTTTGTTAATTACCCGGTAAGCGCTATTCTTAGGACACCATTATAGCTACGTTTTCCAAACCAAGTTCATGTCGTTCTTTCACTTAAACAAATTCAAGCGATTGTTAACATTAAGTTAACTTAGTTTTTGATCAACAATGCTAATTTATCCATTAGCTAGGTTTTCATCTTTATGTAGCAATTCATTTCATCATATTATTAGACATTCATCCGAATACCTAATATTACCAATTTAACATCTATTTCATCATATCATACAAAACTCATTTCAAGTCATGTATGATTACTTACTCGAATCTCTAATTTGTTCGAGTATCTTACACATGCATACAAGTATGATGATCATAAACATTCCTACATTATTAATTTCATCATATAGTCAAGAACCCATTTCATTATTTACTTGTTAATCACTAACAAGAAATCTTACATCAAATTGTGTATGATTTCTTTAAGTTTAACGAAATCAATCATACACATACACTTAATTTCATCTTTGGATCATAATCCAACTATCTATTTGTAAGTATTCAACTTGTCTCAAGTTATGATTTTTCACCAATCTAGGTTTGAGAAATACCTTATGATCCCCTCGATTAGGTGATCGTTTATATGCGTTCATGCATGGATTCCGAGCTCAATTCATCCTTTAATTTGATGATTTAGGAAGAACAAGGGTTTGCCCCTTGTTCTCCAGCCGTAGAACACACACACATACACATTCACTATGTGTTTTGTATTTTAATTTTTTTATATATAATACAGTTCCCTTTTTGGCAGCTTTGGTCCCTCAAGTTTAGTTCTGATTATGAATGAGATCACAACTCATTGTTTGGTTACTTGTATACATTTTTTTAACTAGGTTTATTTGTTCCTAGTCATTTTGTTTATAGTTTAACTTTCACCGCTAACGGTCTTTTACCCACTTTTAATATTAATGTGGTTTGATCACCAAACCCGTTTTTGGGGTGTTACACGTCTAGGTCTAGACGACCCGTATTCTCACATTAATTTTTTTTTGGTGTAACTAATAGTATTTTATTTACTTAGTTTAAACTTTGATATAAGCCGACATTCCACCAGTACACCCAAGGCACAAACTCCGGGTATTAACAAAACAGACGGTAATCATACTCTTCGAGCTCTCACGTCCATCGTCGCCACCGGCAGTATTGACATTTCGTCATCTGCCGGTGCCGACGGTTGGACGTGAGAGCTCGGAGAGTATAATTGCTAATGTTTGTCAATACCCGAAGTTAATTGCTGTGCCTTGGGTGTACTGAAGGATTGTCGGCTTATATGAAAGTTAAAATTAAGTAAATAAAATCCTATTAGTTATACCAAAAAGTTTTTTTATTGTATTAAAAAAATCTTTGTATTAATTATACAAATAAATCGTATTAAACATAAAAAAATCAGACGAAGTTCTTGCTTTGTTGACTATGGTTGACCAAAACTGATCGTCAGACGATGACTGAGAATCGTTAGGTGCTGTAGAAACACCTGAAATAAGTTCAACAACATATTACTATGTTAAACCACAAGACACTCTATTACGTAAACAAAAAACATATATATATATATTTAAAAAGGGACAATATTTCTCGTTTACCTGCATTAACTCCTCGAGTTCCCTTCAGTTACAGTCTTCGATTGAGCACAAGACACTCTTTGACGTGTAGTCGATTGAGATACAAATTTGCACGCTGGAAACCGTCCCTCCAATAGTTTTTTCCAAAATATATAAGGCTGGTCTCCATCGGGTAAATATGTTTTTATCTCACTATGTAACCCTACTGATGACAGTGTCGCAATAGCAATTCAACCTAGTATGAGAGGAACCGTTGATTCGCACAATTGGTCATCGCGCTTGGTTGAAAAGCCAGTGGCGCGATTTGGGACACGCTCAATATCTATCATCGACCCAACGAGGTGCTCGGGTTGCTTTTCAAACCATCTCTGTGAGGTACGGATTACGCGCATGGTGTTGCCTCATCACCATATCCTCCACCATCACGAATAATGTCTTGTACACTAGACATAACTACAAGACACTCTATTACGCAAACAAAAAACATATATATTTAAAAAGGATAGTATTTCTCATTTACCTGCATTAACTCCTTGACTTCCCTTCAGTTACAGTCTTCGATTGAGCACAAGACACTCTTTGACGTGTAGTCGATTGAGATACAAATTTGCACGCTGTGAGGTACGGATTGTGCGCATGGTGTTGCCTCACCACCATATCTTCCACCATCACGAATAATGTCTTGTACATTAGACACAACCTCCTCTTGCTCGTTAGAACTGGGAACACCACTCTCCCCCTAACAACGATATCACCATTAGTAAATAATTAAAACAACAACTAGTTTAACCTAATAACTGTTACCGTATTGGCTTCAGGCACCCATGAGTCGCCAGAATGCCCCAGAGAAATAGTTGCAGTCCCAGTTTGATGACATTTCACCACCTTTGAATGATATCAGATGAAGTAATATAACTCAAATTTCAGGACAAAGAGAACTCCGACGACGTATTTAAAGTTTTATGTGAGACATCAGATGCTCTGCATGGGTCTATTTAACAAATAAATATATGCCCCGTCTACGCCTAGGCGGAGCGTATCACTTTACTACTTTACTGACATGCATTGAACGACATCAGATGAAGTAATATAACCCAAAGTTCATGACCGAGAGAATTCGGTCGACGAATTGAAAGTTTTCTGCAACATGAAATGCTTGGCATGGGTCTATTTAACAATGACATATACGCCCCGTCTAGGCCTAGATGGGGCATATCACTTTACTACTTTACTGACATGCATGTAGAGCACAACGTCAAGACGTCCCGTCTAGGCCTAGACGCCCCATCTTGGGCTGGTCATCTTGATCAACCGTCTACGGCTAGACGCTCCGTCTGATGTGATTGATTTGACGTTGTACGGGCCAGGAATGTGGTCGGATAAAAGGAAACCTAGACACCCCGTCTAGGTCTAGACGACCCGTCTAGGTCTAGACGACCCGTCTAAAGGGTGTCTAAATAGGCAGATGGGTGTGTGAATATGTAGACCCTTATCAAAAGACCTTCATCTGTTTTTTTAATCGGCAACACTTACTTTACTCGAATACTCTAACAAATTCTAAATTAATCGTCCATGCCCAGGTTTGAACCTGGGACCTCACCTCTAAGAGGCATATTTCTCTATCAAGTGCGTTAGCACCATATTGGTAAAATGCTTTATTAATACATGTCCTTTTCTCAAATGTTTGTTTGAAACTTTCTGGACATACTAAAATTAATTCATACGTATTGGTTGTTTTGATTAAAATTGAAATAATTAATCTCACTAATGTAATTATAATTGATGCATTTAAATTGTTTAATGTAATTACATGACACTGCACCATATCTTGTTTCCTCAGAAATTAATGTTTCTAACACCCCAAATAATGAAGGCACATCAAACTCACACAAGCATAACCAAATCCCTGAACCAGTTAATGAACTTATTGAACCTGAAAATCAGCTTAGGAGGTCATTAAGGACAAGAAGGCCCACTAACTTTGATGATTACGTAACCTACTTTAATGAAGCTGATTTGGATTTAGGAAAGTATAATGACCCAACCTCTTATAATCAAGCGGATCAATGCACCTACCTCAAAATAAGTGGGAACAACTTTGCTATACTTGTCCTTTATGTGGATGATATTCTTTTGGCGAGTAATAGTTTAGATTTGTTGTATGAGTCAAAGCGATCACTTTCGCAAAACTTTTACATGAAGGATTTTGGAGAAGCCACTTATGTAATAGGCATCGAAATACACCGAGATTGTACCAATAGGATATTAGGTCTATCCTAGAATGTTTATATTGATCATGTTCTTACACGTTATAACATGCAACAAAGCTCTCCATCAGTAGGTCTAGTAGTTAAGAGATATGTTTTCAGCTCTTTTTCAGTGTCCGAAAACAGAGGTTAAAAAGGAGCAAATGATATTGATACCTTATGCTTTAGTAGTTGGAAGTTTGATGTATGCTCAAGTATGTACTTGTCCTGATATTGCATATATTGTTGAAATGCTAGGGCCAATATCAATCTAATCCCGACCTAGATCATTGGAAAAGCAACAAAGAAAGTGTTGCTATATCTACAAGGAATGAAAGACTATAAATTGACATACAAAAGAACTGATAACTTGGAAGTAGTAAGCTATTCTGATTCTGACTTTGCTAAATGCAAAAATGATAAAAATCAACTTCGGGGTACATCTTTATGCTTGCAGGCGAACCAATTTCAGGGAGGAGTCTAAGCAACAATCACTAACAACCTTAATGATGATGGCAAATATGTTTCAGTGCACAATGCAACATGACATGGGATGTTGTTAAGAAATCTCATCACTGGACTCAAAGTTGTTAACTCCATATTACGACTATTGAAGATTTACTGTGACAACTTAGCTGTTGTTAGTTTCTCTAAAAGTAATAGTTTGAGCAGAGCTAGTTTATACCTCGATACAAAGTTTTTGTTCGTTCGAGAAAGAGTAGAGGAAAATAATCTTTGTATCGAGCACATAAGCACTAAAAATACGCTAGCGGATCCGATGACTAAAGGTCTATGACCCAAAACTTTCCAAGATCTTGTAATGAGAATGGGTTATAATAAAGACTTTGTATGATAACATATGGTGTGTATGAATGACTACTATTTCCTCGAATGTTTTATTTTGTCTATACTAATGTCTGTGCGCACCTTATGATTTATAGACAAAACTTATGTAAGCTATTTATTTACCCTAATGATTTTATTTCAGTCATTTTGGTTTTATGATTAAGTGTTTTATATTGAGACTTTCATATGACTGTTTGGGTCCTGAAATGGCTTCAATTTGAATGACTGTAACTCTCTGCTATAGTTTCAACATGAAACTAAATGAGTGTTTTAAACTTGGCCAAAATTACTTAATGCTCATCAGAAATGATCACTCGGTCAAGTGGGAGAATGTTAGAAATAACCTATAATTGTGGCCTATAGATCATATAAGTTAACTTTACCAATATGACATAAGGGGCCCCTAACAATTACTTGATAGGAGTATATGTTAATATTTATAAGTTAAAGTACCATTATGATTTCCTTTAGATGCTTTTAATATAAAGAATGAGGGAATATTTGAGTAACTAACAAAATGGATGATCACCATCTTCATTCATTGTGAAAACAACCCTAAAACTCCAAAAACACCAAATAAAGAATTCTCTCTTAGTCTCCATCACTCAAAGGCATCACAACGGAAATCATGGCTCCATCATCATCATCATCATCATCATTATCATCTGTGAAGATAACTATTCCCACAAGTAAGTGCCTACACATTTATGTTCATCTTTACGTGCTAACTTGATCAACATGATTAGGCTTTTATGTTTTTACCCATGAATAAGGATATAATCAACATCACCCATTTGTCATGTATTGTGCAGTATCGTCATCTTCACAAAAGTACGTTATTTAATTTTTATTTTGTAAAATGGGTTCTAGTGCTAACTTCCGTAAAAAATCGTATTAATTAGGGATGAGCAAATGGTACCCGGTACCGATACCGAATTTACCGAATCGGGTACCTTTTCGGTACCATTCGATACTGACTTTTGACATTTGCGATACCGGTTCGGTACTATTCCTGTACGGTATCGGTATTTACCGCTTTTACCTCAAATACAAGTACCGGTACCAAACCATACCGTACCAGGTATATTCGGTACCGGTACCCACTTTTGGGATTTTCGGTACTGGAACCGGTACCGGTACTGAGCTCATCCTTAGAAATGACTAGTTCACCCTTTTAAAAAATTATAGAGACTAGAGTAAAGTACAATTTTCGGGATCTTGTGGTATGAATACTGGATCAACTTGCATCCCTACTTTCAAAATCTCGCATGCTAAGACCCTATGGTTTACATTTAGTATTCTCTAAGTCCCTTCCTCTAAGGGACTTATATTTTCTAGTTACATACATACACATATATAATCAAATCCATACATACTAATATTTTCATTATTCCACAATTGGCAACATAATCCATGGTTAGCTAATACAACATAATTCCAACATTATCCCTTAACAGTAAGCTCATATGCTTCACTTTTAGTATACAATCATTTCTTAATTACAATTAAGTAATCAATCAAGCACATAGTGTGCATCATACCATTCAAGCATAGAGTACAAGCTACTAACTCATACTTCTTACCAAATCATACAATCAAACTAAATTTCCACATGCAATTTCCATTTAAAACACATTCCTTATGTTAGTTTATTATCATTTACATCGTTGTTACATTCTATACATATTCATCCTTTACTTGCATACAATTTCGCTACTAGCCTATACTGGACATTTCATCGAACACTTGGAGTTAGGACACCAATTCAGCCCCATATACAAGCTCTTCATCTATGATATTCCTACATATTGCTTTCATTCTTCAGTTGCAACTAAACTCAAGTTACTTCTATACTATACTCAATCAATCTAACAAGAATCAATCTAACAAGAATCAATCAAATTCAACCTAATACACCCATGTCGCCACCCCTACAAGTGGGTTTCATCTCAAAACATCAAATTACTTGAAATCATTCATAAACCAAGATCTATTTGGTGATTCTAACACACATTCATGCTTTTTAACATACGAAATCAAAGATTGATCACATACCCTTTACTTGCAAAGTCACTAAATAAGAATCCACAACTTACCACATGTTTGTTAGGGATAGATGATGCTAAATCTTGATCTATGCACTTGATCATCAAGCTAACACTCCTTCAATTTGCTATTTCCACACTTGTTTTTGAGAGGGTTTCACCTCCTTTCCTTTCAATTTCTTTCCATACACGACACACACACACCTACACATTCTAAGTTTTTTATGTAATAAAATCTTAATTTAAACTATGAAATTCAACCCATCATGTTTGCCATTTTATCCCATTTGTCACAAACTTTATTTCCTAATATTTAACTTATACTTTAACTAAGTTAAGTAACTTTGTTATCTCATTTCATACCATGGCACTAGAGCCCCTAGACATTATTAACCCATGGGCATTCGTTCTAAACATTGAATCTCATATTCTTGCATGAATGCTAAATCCCTATCAGTCATCCTCACTGCATATTTATTCATTCAATTCATTTAAAACATATACTAACACGAATCCACTCAGAGCTCATACAAAAGTTTTGTTCCTACATTCTTACATTAACAAGAGGTTTTTTATGCATTCGTCATTCATAATGAATCGGTTTACTCTCTTTTCAACTCATAACCCATCGTTGATCTTCCATTCTTGTATTAGTTTTCAAAGGCGCTCCTTACGAGCTTACTACAGTATTCTAGTATTAACATCCCTTCTAAATACTTTCATTGACACATGAAGATTTAGAATATGAACACACACATATTGCAAACATTCAATCAAGGTTATGATTATCATAATATATATCTACTTTATCATTCTCACTTATTCGTACTTGATTCGAGAGCTAAACCTCATTCTATAATCACTACCGTTACATCTACTATGCACACCCCTTTAAGGTAAACTTCTGGGTTATTTTATTCATGCCTTTTGTTTGATAGTTCGATTCATGTACTACTTACAATACACGTTGCACAAGTTTTCACACGAGCATAATTTAAAATCTCTATTCAAAGGTTTGAGTTTCCTATCCATGAGACCAAGTCTAAGCTAAAATTCCTTCCTATGTTGACCTTTAAGGTCAAACATTCTAATTTATGTCATACTTGAACTACCATTCATTTGTACGGAGAGTACGATTCAGTTTGAACTCCTTTTTAACAATAATATGTTAAACATTTTACTAACCTTGCTTTCATTGAGTATACCAACGATCCATGAGTCGGATCAGCTTCTTCACAAGTCCCTGCCATACTTGGATTGGTTTCATTCATCCGTATGATGAGTTCCAACTCGTGAGAACTTTTTCCCCAACTCTATTGGTTTCATCATATCATGAGTTCTGTCGTTCGTACCTACAAATATAACAGTTAGACATATACTTGCATTCCATAACAATATACTTTTTAATAATCCTTTCAAACTTTCTTTCACATAATATGCATAGAATCATCCAATTGTTTCATATATTCTTCTGTTTACGTGCCAAACCAACTCACCTTTTATTTGTTACGTAAATTCCTTACATTCGATTCGTTATCTTGCCAAAATCTGCAGCTTGACTTTTTAAGGTCAAACTACCGCTTCTAACTTACTATACATTGAAGTACATGTTTATACTTCCTTTCAATTTGGACATATTTACGTAAACATTCTTTATCATTTCCAACAAAAATATTACTTACCTATATCTACTTAAGTCGTTCGTTTGGGTCTTAGCCCGTTTTTCATCCGGATAAACATGCCAAATATGTAATTCTTTTCAATACATCTTTCTTTCAATAAAATTTACTTTCCACAACAATAACTTTCAATGGTTATGCTTACTTCCTGAACTAAACCTTTCATGCTATCTTATTAATACTTGCTTTATACTTTCTATGTAGCTCGTTTGAATATTTACAAGCTTAAACTGTCAACACATTCTTATCGAGTTTTAACAATTAGCTACGACCTATTTCCACACATATTCATATGAGCTTTCTATAATCACGCAACACGCGTTTCCCAACTAGGTTACTAACACCACGAATCTACAATGTTCATACCTACATTGGCTAGACAGGGAAACACATTCCCTCCTTTATTTCCGCCCGATCCTACTTGCTTATGGAATACACCTTTCATTCATTTAGGTAATACATACATGTGGAGTCCGTTAGTCAGACAACATACACATTCCAAAGAAGTTATTAACATTACCTACTTACTATATTCATACTTACCATAGTTAGAGAGAGAATTGCATTCCCTTCTTTATTCTTGCCCGACCTTACTGGTTGGTCGGTTCAACCTTTCATTTTCACATGATTGGTTCATACTTACCTACAAATTAAAAGCCTTTCATTCATACATTCCATTCTTATATGTTTGATCCGTATTCACCTATGGATTCAAACTTTTCATTCATACCTTCCATTCTTATATGTGTGATCCGTACTCATCTACGGATTCGAACTTTTCACTCATATCTTCCATTCTTATATGTTCGATCCGTACTTACCTATGGACGCAAACCATTCTTTCAAGACTTTCATTCAATTATGTTTGATCTGTACTTACCTATGACGCAAACTTTTCTTTCAAATCTTTCATTCAATTATGTTATTGCTCTTAATCACTTGAGAATCTTACAATCCCTTTCACCCACACGGCCACTTACTTTTCAATTCTACCAAACATACATGGGACGATTCTCATGGTCTCACGAGTGTCATATGCTTCTTGTGCACGGGCTAGTAACACAATCCACATACTAGCCTTGCGCCTTCATGTAATCGTCACCTTATGCTCGGGGAATGGGTTTAAGTTTGTGCAACACTTTAAAAATCTTACCAAAACAACATTGTTGTGTTCGACCAAATCTTTAAAATTTACCCTCCCTCGGGAGGTTTTTCCCCCAACACAGGTAACGGTGTATACTTAAAGATTGCACATGTGGCCAGTCCGTCTTATTATATGCCTTGAACCCTGTTCTGGATCGCGTCCTCAACAAATCCTCATTGTCAACTTAAGCTCACCTTACATATACAACATAGTTAGTTTCATTATACATACATACTTACTTTTAGTTCTACCTTCGGGTCTTGATTGAGTCTTGAATTGTACGGAAGAATACACTGAAGAGACGTATTTTTCGTATAGTGATCTTTTGAAAAGTCCATAACCAAAGATGTTAATAAAGATATAAAAGGGGAGTCGGATCTAAATGATTCTTCTTGTTATTGCATTCGTTTAAATTTAATCACTCTGTTTTTATGTTTAATCTTTTTTCACAAAACTTACTTTTTGGTTTTACTAGAAGTTGACAACATCCATCAATATATAATTTCATGACAATGTGACAGTGTTCCACAAGTAATATCATGCTTTTTTTTCTATTTTATCTACAATGGAGGGTTTACTTTATAACCCAGTGTGTATTGTAGTATATTGATATAGTTACAACTATCATAAACACGTCATTAAGGTTCACAAGGGATTCTTAAACATAGTATTACAACATGGATAAAATAATAAATAAACAACATAAAGTAAAATTACATGTCCACAATCGTCCCGTTCCAAATGATTCGATTGTCATCATGGAGCTAAAAAAGGCAATTCAGCATATGAATTTATTCAAATTATTCTCATTCATAGTAAGTAACGCCATCTAAAATATATAGATAGAATCTAAACCTAGTTTTGATTCTTTCAACTCTCGTGAGTTCTAGTAATCGAGATATATTAGATAGGGATTAGGTTTGGTAATCTTGAATTGATAATCGTGTGATAACCTTCCGTTGTTAATCTTAGTACTCGTTTATTACAATAAGTTAATCAACTATCTGAATCGTGTGTATCTGGTTTTTTCAATTAAAACTAATAATATGAATCCACTTTGAATCTGAAACTTGGAGGAATCATTTTCTTTCCAACTATTCACAAACTCGTTTTTAGTCATTCGTAGTCTCATCGAACAACCAAACAAACCGATTTTATATTTTTTCAAGTAGTTAATCATTACTTAATTCATAACGCTTTCCACAAGACTCCCCTGGATTGATACCCTAGCTACCTAGGTTAATTAGATTTTTGCATGACCTGTTCGACAGTCGTCACATAAGTACTATACAATGTATCACGAGAATAAACGTTAGAGATCTATCTATGATAGAGCTGTTGCTCATCATCGCTGAAACATCCATCAATATTTAATTTTATGACAATGTGACAATGTTCCACTAGTAATATTTGTTTGTTGTTGAATTTCTTGTCGGTAATGTTGGTCCTTGATCTGTTGGTGATATCTTTACCCACTCTCAGTTTCCCACGAATCAATACCGACGGATTTCAACCTCTCCGACAATGTATTACCGACACATACATCTGTTGTTGAAAGTCATCTTATGTTTTAGTATTGGTTATAGAATCTTTTATCATGCTTTTTTTTCTATTTTATCTACAATGGAGGGTGTACTATATAACCCAGTGTGTAATATAGTATATTGATATAATTACAACTATCATAAACACGTCATTAAGGTTCACAAGGGATTCTTAAACATACTATTACAACATGGATAAAATAATAAATAAACATCATAAAGTAACATTACATGTCCACAATCGTCCCGTTCCAAATCATTCGATTGTCATCATGGAGCCTAAAAAAGGCAATTCAACATATGAAGTTATTCACATCATTCTTATTCATAGTAAGTAACACCATCTAAAATATATAGATAGATCGAATATTAGATCCAACAAAACTGATGTGTGCAAGTCCCACAAAATGAAAAAATAGAGTTTTGGATGTAAGTATCTAATTAAATATTACCTACTCTCCTAATATTTCAATTTGTTTTACTTTTCTTTTAATCATTTTATCTATTGAAGTTCATAAAAGTGTTTGAATTTAGTCATTTGCTTATCTCGTATCCTTTTAAACTGGTTTTCTTGCCGAATTCTATCAATTCTAGGTTATGTTTTAAAGGAAAATTAGTGTTAACATGGCAATAAAAAATTACAATAACAAATTTCATCATATTCTCTTACACAGGTTTATATTTATATTGTGAAGCTACCAACGCTTTAACAGTATTAATTAACTTATATCAAACAGAACTAATGTTTTTAGAAAGGAGAAATACATACATATCTAATGTCACACAATTAAAGAATCGGTTTAGAAGTTACCACTTAACCAAAGACTTTGTTATGTAGTTTAATAAAAGTTGAATGATTATATATGATATATATCAGTAATTCTACTTAAGTCGTTCGTCTGGGTCTTAGCCTGTTTTTCAT
This sequence comes from Scalesia atractyloides, assembly GCA_947069175.1. Classification (NCBI taxonomy): domain Eukaryota; kingdom Viridiplantae; phylum Streptophyta; class Magnoliopsida; order Asterales; family Asteraceae; genus Scalesia; species Scalesia atractyloides. The sequence goes on from CAMTDV010000008.1 coordinate 74,391,123, forward strand.
TCGGATTAACATGCCAAATATGTAATTTTTTTCAATACATCTTTCTTTCAATAAACTTTACTTTCCACAACAATAACTTTCAATGGTTATGCTTACTTCCTGAACTAAACCTTTCATGCTATCTTATTAATACTTGCTTTATACTTTCTATGTAGCTCGTTTGAATATTTACAAGCTTAAACTGTCAACACATTCTTATCGAGTTTTAACAATTAGCTACGACCTATTTCCACACATATTCATATGAGCTTTCTATAATCACGCAACACGCGTATCCCAACTAGGTTACTAACACCACGAATCTACAATGTTCATACCTACATTGGCTAGACAGGGAAACACATTCCCTCCTTCATTTCCGCCCGATCCTACTTGCTTATGGAATCCACCTTTCATTCATTTAGGTAATACATACATGTGGAGTCCGTTAGTCAGACAACATACACATTCCAAAGAAGTTATTAACATTACCTACTTACTATATTCATACTTACCATAGTTAGAGAGAGAATTGCATTCCCTCTTTATTCTTGCCCGACCCTTACCGGTTGGTCGGTTCAACCTTTCATTTTCACATGATTGGTTCATACTTACCTACAAATTAAAAGCCTTTCATTCATACCTTCCATTCTTATATGTTTGATCCGTATTCACCTATGGATTCAAACTTTTCATTCATACCTTCCATTCTTATATGTGTGATCCGTACTCATCTACGGATTCGAACTTTTCACTCATATCTTCCATTCTTATATGTTCGATCCGTACTTACCTATGGACGCAAACCATTCTTTCAAGACTTTCATTCAATTATGTTTGATCTGTACTTACCTACGACGCAAACTTTTCTTTCAAATCTTTCATTCAATTATGTTATTGCTCTTAATCACTTGAGAATCTTACAATCCCTTTCACCCACACGGCCACTTACTTTCCAATTCTACCAAACATACATGTGACAATTTTCATGGTCTCACGAGTGTCATATGCTTCTTGTGCACGGGCTAGTAACACAATCCACATACTAGCCTTGCGCCTTCATGTAATCGTCACCTTATGCTCGGGGAATGGGTTTCAGTTTGTGCAACACTTTAAAAATCTTACCAAAACAACATTGTTGTCTCTGACCAAATCTTTAAAATTTACCCTCCCTCGAGAGGTTTTTTCCCCAACACAAGTAATAGTGTACACTTAAAGATTGCACCTGTGATCAGTCCGTCTTATTATATGCCTTGAATCCCGTTCTGGACCGCGTCCTCAAAACATCCTCATTGTCAAATTAAGCTCACCTTACATATACAACATAGTTAGTTTCATTATACACACGTACTTACTTTTAGTTCTACCTTCGGGTCTTGTATGAGTCATGAATTGTACGGAAGAATACACTGAAGAGACTTATTTTTCGTATAGTGATCTTTTGAAAAGCCCATAACCAAAGATCTTAATAAAGATATCAAAGGGGAGTTGGATCCAAGTGATTCTTCTTGTTATTGCTTTCGTTTAAATTTAATCACTCTGTTTTTATGTTTAATTTTTTTTCACAAAACTTACTTTTTGGTTTGACTAGACGTTGATAACACCATCAATATATATTTTTATGACAATGTGACAATGTTCCACTAGTAATATATGTTTTTTGTTGAATTTCTTGTCAGTAATCTTGGTCCTTGATCTGTTGGTGATATCTTTACCCACTCTCAGTTTCCCACTACCGACGGATTTCAATTTCTCCGACGATGTATTACCGACACATATATCTGTTGTTGAAAGTCATCTTATCTTTTAGTATTGGTTAGAGTAGAATCTTTTATCATGTTTTTTTTCTATTTTATCTACAATGGAGGGTGTACTTTATAACCCAGTGTGTATTATAGTATATTGATATAGTTACAACTATCATAAACACGTCATTAAGGTTCACACGGGATTCTTAAACATAGTATTAAAAAATGGATAAAATAATAAATAAACAACATAAAGTAAAATTACATGTCCACAATCGTCCCGTTCCAAATCATTCCATTGTCATCATGGAGCCTAAAAACGGCAATTCAGCATATGAATTTATTCAAATCATTCTTATTCATAGTAAGTAACGCCATCTAAAATATATAGGTAGATCGAATATTAGATCCAACAAAACTGATGTGTGCAAGTACCACAAAATGAAAAAAAAATAGAGTTTTGGATGTAAGTATCTTATTAAATATTACCTACTCTCCTAATATTTCAATTTGTTTTACTTTTCTTTTAATCATTTTATCTATTGAAGTTTATAAAAGTGTTTGAATTTAGTCATTTGCTTATCTCGTATCATTTTAAACTGGTTTTCTTGCCGAATTCAATAAATTCTAGGCTATCTTTTAAAGGAAAATTAGTGTTAACATGGCAATAAAAAAAATTAAAATAACAAATTTCATCATATTCTCTTACACAGGTTTATATTTATATTGTGAAGCTACCAACGATTTAACGTTATTAATTAACTTATATTAAACAGAACTAATGTTTTTAAAAAAAGGAGAAAAAAATACATATCTAATGTTACACAATTAAAGAATCGGTTTAAAAGTTACCACATAAACCAAAGACTTTATTAAGTAGTTTAATAAAAGTTGAATGATTATATATAATATTATCACAAAAATATTAAAAACCAACACAATTCAAAGGTTAAGAACTTGGTTAATAGATACACATACTAATAAAAACTATAAAAGTGAAATAGGTTAACCGTTAAAGTGATGATCATGCTAGAAGGGAATGATAAATACATGATTAAAATATCATCAAAATACACAATATCACATCAATTAAGAACATACGTAACATGGTTTATCATATATGTAAATATATCAAATTTGGATTGATGAGCATTGTAAATAGTTATATTGTTATTGAGTATATACTCATTGAGTTAGTTATCTTTTTTTTGAACGACAAAAACTCTCTCTCTCTCTCTCTCTCTATATATATATATAGCCAGAATATAACAATGAAAATGAAAACAAAATCACAACAGAACGTCACAATAATTACGCCATAACCACAAACATTTTCCTCATGGGGCGGAGATGGTCGGAAGTGTGTCAGGAATAATTCTAGCATGTGAATACCAAACGGCACCATTAACAGAAAATGTCCTTCGAGACTCTTTTCTTGATTTGCAACTACGCTCATTGAGCTGCATAGTTCCATCAGATAAACAATTCTTGCAGACCACATCTGATATATTAGGAGCACATTGCATGGACCCATATAATTTCTGGGAACCAGCTGGCCCATAAGGTACAGACCCATACCCGTAACGCTCTAAGTTTTTAACTCCGATTGCCTTTTCCATTATTGTATTTCCCAGATTGTTCCACGCCTTCTCTAACTCACCAGCAGTAGCATTACCCAGACCTGGTGGGGCATCGAATTGAACCCCAGCCCATTCGGCTAGATTTCCTTGATTTGGATGATCTGCATAACGAACCATGCAATACGTGTACGGTAAGATTGACCAAGTCGCTCCCTCCTTATGTTTAGGGCAGTCTTTCTTAAGAAAAGGGATGGTATCTTTGAGAAACTTCCGACACCACTCCATTTTATATTTGGGGGGGGGGGGGGGGGGGGGGGGGGGGGGGGGGACAAAGAGCATGGGCCCAAATTCCACCATTATTGCTCCTTTGAGCACAAGTGAATGGAAGTCGAAAGCTTTTGTCTAGTTCATCAAGTGCGACATCTTGTGATTTTAGTAGCGCATTTGAATTCAGATCACCATTTTTACTACATTTAGAACCATGTCTATCCGGATGTCTGGCCAGATTAACACCATTGATGATTGCTTGAAGGAGCATGAGCGAAACTAGAAATTTGGTTTCCATTTGTGGCTGGAAATTTTTGATATTTTCCCTTTCTAATAAACCGATATATATAGATGAACATATATACGGTTCTAATTTATAGACATGTAATAAACTAGAGTTCGAGTTCTATACATATGTTTCACTAAAATCTAATTGATCTGTTATACAATAAAGAGATCAAGTTAAATGTTCCCTCCTCAACGAATAAAATTTCTCATCTCTTATCTTAATAACTAAAATTGATATGATATATTCTATAACCTAACTAAAAGTAGGTTTTGATGATGTCGGCATACTTTTAATTACACTTAGTACATGAAGATCAAGTAATCAAGATACATCCGAAATTCAAGTTGGGCCGCTAGTTTATTTATGTTTATTAGTTTAATGGGTCAAACAATTATGTCTTTATTTCGTATTGGGCCGTAGGCCACTAGTTATTGGGTCGAATACTTTATTTAGAGTCCATTAGGTTATTATGTTTGGGCTTGTTTTAAAACAATGTGTGTGTGTGAAGGTTAAACCGTACGAACAGTTATTATGGGATCGACATCTCCCTCCTTCAATCGACACATCCCTTCACAACACACCTGCTCGCAAACTATAAGTAGGGTTTCAAACTTCCAGTTTAATGTAATCCAAGTTTCAGACTATATCAAGTTCCGATTCGGTTAGTTTGATTCTACATGTTCAGTTTGTAATTGTTTGTTATTCGTTGTTATCATGAAGACTAGTTGGTGCGAAGTTTGTTATGATCACGTTTATGATTGCCAACATACACGTTCTCGTGCCCGTTCACAATGGTCCTGGGAACCCGTAAGTTGTGATACCAACAGTCCATACCACAATAAAGAGAAAGTGTTAAATGCTCCCTCCTCAACGAATAAAATCTAACATATCTTGCCTTAATAAACTAAAACTCATATGATATATCCTATAACCTAACTAAAAGTAGGTTTTATTGATGTCTGTCAAACTTTTAGTTACACTTAGTACATATCATGTGTGTTAATAAAAACAGTTAGTAATGAGCAATGGAAAAAAATTCTCCTACAATTACCTATAGAACATAACAACAAATGATTATGTATAAATGGATGTTAACTTTTTTTGAACAGATAAAAGGCCCATTTTATTACTCAAAGGATTCTAGCTAGTAGCTAGTTCCGAGTACAATACATCATACAATTTCTCTACTCAGTTATCATATTTATATCAACCTTGTAGCACTCCTCTAAACTACTTTCCAGTCTTGCTTGCTCTGTAATTTAGCCACATAAAGCTGCATTCTTTAACATTTTCCACCACGCTGCCTTTCTTTTCTTTTTAGTCAACTTCAAATCTTTTAAAGAAAGTAGGATCTCTTTGAAAGACCTGCAATTACGTAGAATGTGGATGCCCAACCATGACCCCATCATCCACCATATTGTTTTCATAGGAAGGCATGAAACTACAATATGGTCCTCAATCCCTTCTAAGTATCCACAGCAGGGGCATAATGAGCTTCCGTACTGAATGCCTCGTTTCATTAACTCGACCTTTGTTGGTAACCCCCCGTCGATGCTTCTCCATACTAACATGTTGGCCTTTGGTAGAGCCAACTATTCCACTTCATCCCGGATCCCCCGGCTGTGTAGAGCTAGCCTTAGTGAGGTCACCGCACACTCTTTTAGCCGTGAAAAACTCCACCTTGTCGTTGGCCCAGCCCCAATTATCATTCCTAGTCTTCATATTTAAATTCCTTGGCAGCACCATCAGTTGTAAAAATTCTACCCATTCCTCGCCTGAGCCCGAGTGTTTCTTCCATTGCCAATTCCATATTGTTGATGCCCGAATCTTTTTATAATTATCTGCCACCGCTACTCTAGTTTTTGTAGCCATCCTGAATATATAAGGGAATGCTATTCGCTGGTAATCAGAGAAATTCTATTACTTTCTGTGTATCTTGAATATTACAAAGACAAGGAACATATTTAAATAGGATTAATACAATGACAAAAGAAGGAAAGACAATAAAGGTTTGAATATAATTGATTCTTGGTAGCGGTGTGATTGAGCTCTATTTTGTGAAAAAGTATGTCACACAACCAACCCCATATTTTTTACTTTCCTTTTCTACTATAACTGTTTCCTTTTGAATGTGATTGAACTCTCACCTTTCTTCGATTTCCTCCTTTGCGATTTACTCTTGCAACCGATTTTATCCCTTGCTTTCTATGATTTGTTTTTGTCTTGAATAGGTATGTTTGTTTTGTGCTTATTTCATGAATTATCTATGTTCTTAATGCAACTTTTCAAAGTTTAAGAATTATCTGTCTTTTTTAATTTTTTAGCACCGATTGATAGTTTTTTATTCAAGGTTTAATTATATTTGTGATTTATGCATCTATTATACGTTTTTAGGGTTTTTAATTTTAAGTCAGAGGAAGAACAAAGCTAGAATTAGGCTTTTTTCCTCAATGGTGAAAATGATGATGATATGACGAATTGCAATTTGATTTTATGATAACAATTCACTGATTTTGTTTCTCTTTGATTTTTTTTCAATTATTGATTTGATTTGAGGCGCTTAAGGATGATAAAACAAGTCAACACCCCAAAATGGATTTGAGAGTTTTGGGTTTGTTCAGTTTTATTCAGAGGAATCGCCTTTCTATGCTCTCTACTTAATATGGAACTTCTTTTCATTGAAATGGGAAATTTCGGTTGAGAATTGAAATTCTTTTCTTGCTAATGTAGAAGTTCATATGTGTAGAAAAGGAAGAAATGGACTGTCATGTTGCAAAAAAAATATTATAGTTTGGTTTATTTTTAATTTACTTTTTGTCTCAATTAATCTGTTATTTGTATTTAATTTGGGGCTTAATTTATCACACCCGCTCATAGGCGGAAGCACGAGGTGTGATCGTGATTAGTTCTCATTGCATACGATGTTAGTAAACAAACTATATGAATAAAAATAAATACAATGTTTTCCATGATATAGATTTGAGATAAAGTTTACAAGCCACAATATGTTCAAAAAGACACCACCAAGTTATATTGTTTAACAAATGACATGTTACAAAAATAAGTTTAATTGAGTAAAGGCTTTGCATTCTATATCTCGCTCGAGGGCGAGATATACGAACCAAACCCTACAAAATGGATGACATCGACTACCGAATCTTGTTCTTTTGTTGTCTCCTTGTGCAAAGTCCACTAATTTCCTGAAATCATGTAAGTTGAAAAGTCAACAAAAGTTGGTGAATTCATGTGTTTTAGTTGTATCAAATGAATCTTTAAAATGTGAGATGTATTTGTATAAAATCTAGTATGTAAAGCGTCAATGAAATCATTGATCATTAATGTTTTGCAAGTATATTAATATGTGTGACGATATAGGAAGCAATTCAACCCTTGACGATTTTTGTGTCGATTACCCTGGACTAGGGCACAAAAGCACTCTTCCGTGTGGCAAGAGTGGGGCTCGCCAAAACACAATAGATCTACCATTTTCGTTCCTCGGTCTAAAAGAGGGGATATGAACTCACTGAATGCGTTTGTGCGTAAGCTGCTAGAAATCAACTGCGTTTTCTCGTTGGTGACAGAACCTACGAGTGTCCTAACTTCGTTAGCACTTAGGTCTACGTATAACCTATGTACAAGTCTTCCATCTTGAGTGTGTATTAGAACTTGTATTGAATTGTATGGATATCTTGTTTATTGAACTATGTTGTAGATGGATAAGTTTCTAAGTTGTTAATATGTATTTCACAAAAATATATATTTGTATGTTAGCATGTTGTATGAATGGGCCTAGCCCTCTTGTGACTTCGTGCCTCGCATGAGTGTTATGTACGCGTCCTCGACATGTGTAGGGTCGAGTCCCCTTGTAGTTGGGTCTCACACGTTAGTCTCGTCGGCAACATTAGTGTATATATTTTATCCACTTAAAATATATTTTCTTGTTTAATGTGATCTTTGATCACATTCTAAGTGTATATGTATATATTCTCAACCATATATATATATATATTCTAAGTTCGATGAGAGTTAAAAAATAATATATTTTTAACTTGTTTCTTGTATTTGTATACTTATACTTTTTCTTAATCTCTTGTATTTGCGTACCGTTGACTAAGTCAAAGTAGATGTATATTTGTATTAATTTTTCAAAATAAATATGTATGACTTTTATTCTATACTTGGCTAAATAATATTTTCCCATATTATTTTGGTATAAGTATACTTGTATGATTACTTGAATATCTTGTATTTTCACCAAATGTATACTTTGACAAGTATTTGTGTATTTAGGTATAAATACCTATGTATTTTGTATTTAGTGGAAAAAAATCATTCTTATGATTTTTATGTTTTTTCGGAATTATATTTCTTGTGGAATATGTATTTGACACTTCTTAAAGATAATATATTTTTAAGATTATTTTGTAATATATATATTCTTATACTTGTCAAGTATTTATATATATTTCGTCATTCGTCCGATTTTTGTATAATTATTCACCAAGTCTTGTTAATATATATATTTTGCCCTTTATAGGCATATACTTTTTCAAAGTCCATATGTCCAATAATTGTATGATTCTTGATAAGGGAATATTTATATAATTAAATATAAATATTAATATGTATATATTCTTTGTATTTTGTCCATATACCCATGTACGGGTAAGTATATGTATTTTATACTTAGTCACATTTCAATGTATCTTGTAGGTGTATTTTTGTATTTCTTGTGAGTAGTTAGTTAAGTATAAATCCTTACACTTACACTAGATATATGATACACATAGATATACAAATAAGCACATAATTTGTGTGACAACTAAATATATATATATATATATATATATATATGTGTGTGTGTGTGTGTGTGTTGCCCTAAATATATATATATATATTTATATCCATGTTATTTTTTTTATGAAAACTGTAATTTCTTAATTGATATTTTTGTGTAAAAATTGGGATAATTGTGCTTAGTGTCTTTGAACACTTTAGTTTATAAGAACTTGTTAAAAATATATTTTCTAACACTTTATATTTTACAAAAAAATTCCATAGTTTCTTCTAGATTTAGGGGTTTTCCTATGTTTAGAACATGCTTACAAATCGATTTTCCAACTCAACAAGATCATCCAACATTTCAACAAGACTTTATATTTTGTAAAATTCCAACAATGAACTTATGAACTTGTAAACAACATCAAACTTTTAGATCTACTACTTCCTTACGATCATTATCATTTTCAACAAGTTTATATTAAACTTTAAAATTTCAAGATCAAAACTTTTTAACTAGATCTTTATATATTTTTACTTGTTACATCTTCTAAAAATCATCCAAGTAACGTTTTCAAGTCCATAACCTCTTTGTTGGTGGATCTTGCTATATTTAACATTTTATGTTAGATCTATATTTTTAACATAATATTTACAAGATCACTTTGTTCATAACAACATCACTAGATCTAACACAAAATCAACTTCAACAACAAGCATGTAAGTTAGATTTTTTAGTGTTTAGTTATGTTTTTACCATGTATTTTTAAGTGAACTTCAAAAAGGTTACTTGCACTTTTATAAACTTTATAAAATAAAAAGCTTGAAAATGTGGTAGGATGAACTTAGCACAAGGCTAGGGAAGAACACTAGATGCAAAGAAGAAAAAGATGAAGAAGATGATGATTCAAGTCTTGGATAAAAGCAAATGGTGGTGGACAAAGAGCTTCCTTCACTTGCAAGCACCTTTGTTCTTCATGCACATCATCTTATATATTATGGATACAATTGTTGGAGCTTGAAAATGGGAGGTGACTTGGTGGGTTCTTGGCCGATTTTGGAAGAAGAAAATGAGAGAAATTGTGTGTGTATAGGAAGGTAAAAGATAAGGTGAAGATAAGGTCGGTGAATGTTATATGATGTTCAAAATGGACTTCATCCATTCTATACATTTCATTTTATAATTTGCTAGAAGTCCACACATGTACATCATCCATTTTATAAACTACGTTGCATAAATCGCTAGAAGTCCACACATGTGGTGTGTGGGGCCCACTTAAGGGGGGGGGGTAAAGTGTAACATTTCTATAACATGTGATGTATATGTTAATCTATAGATATTTAGGGGATTAGTGGAAGTCTTGCACAATTAAAATGCTAAATGGCGTTTATGATGTTAAATGACCTCTAACTAGTCCACTAAACTAGTATATCATGTTTGGATAGCAAAATTGCCATTTGTTTGGTCATCTGATCGTTAACGGACAATATATGAAGCGTGCACGGTAATAACGGGATCGATGTCTTTGATATTTAATTGATATCCTCGAGTATGTTTAAGATGATTATTATCATTTACAAGCTTTGTTCATGCTGTAAAAAATGTTGACTTTCATGTTGCAGACAAGTTGTAGGTGTTAAATTACAACTCGGATCGGACAATTATTAATTTAGGCATTATTCCGGAAAGTTAAGGTGTCATTGCAAATGATGCCCCTAATTAGGGTTTTTGTTTAGATATTTGTTATGACATGCTTTCATATCATTAGTTAGTCGTTTCAGTAAGTTTCTGAACTCTGCTGCATGAATAGTGTGTTCGGGTGAATAATATTTTTTAGCATTGTTCGCCAATGTATTAGGACATAGTTGTTTGTTTTCACGACATGGCGAATCAGCAATATGAATTGTAATGTTTTAACATGTCCTGTCACTGCTATACTTTGTACGACTCAATCATTCATAAATTAAGTCAAAAGAACGCAACTAAATTGTATAAATAATGATTAAGTTGTACGGAATTATTATGAAGTTTTGCCGGTTGTCATATAATTATTATGCTGTCACAACGTTATAAAAGATATGAACCCTGTCACAAAACTAATTATTAAAAAGATTAAATGACAACCCAAAAACTGATTATTTTTATGTTATGTCAGAAATTTCCACACCTGTAGTATAGACTATAGAGTTTTGGTTAAATTATCGGATGCTTTTTGGTGGTTTTTGAACAGGTTATATACGCATAAACACCTAATGATGCCTTACTGGCCATAAACAATGGTGCTCAAGGGATTGGACTTTCTAGGACTGAGTATTGTATTCTTTTTTAGTGTTCTTATCTCTGATATGAACATATTAACATCAAGAAAATTTGCAAGTTATTCTGGATTCATGTTTCATTTTCATGATCTCAGGCTAGGCATTTTGTATCAGGAGCTAACAGAGATGCAGGCTTGTGCAATCTTTCAAGTTGATGTGTCTATGACCAACCAGGGCCTTACGGTTAATCCATAGATCATGGTCCCATTAGTAGGAGCACATTAGGCACGATACTTTTCATAAACTTCAATCTCTTAACCACGTTACTGTATAGAATAATGAAAACCGCATGTAAGGTATTATCTATTATTAATCAATTATATATCGGGATACGGTTAGTATAATAACAAAAACTATTCATTTCATATCTTTAAACTATGGTACTGATATAACAATAAACTCTATCACAGGAACTGCGACATCAAATTAGTGTCATTCGCGGCATAGCAATGAATGTTCTTTTTTTTTTTTGCTGAGGTGGGGTTGACATTGGAGTATAAAGGGGGCACCATGATTTCATACAAATAACCTGCAAAATCAACAACTTTATGTTCAAACTGTTGTGAATGATTGATTGAAGTCAGCTTTATTGTTTCTTGAGATGTTTAATTTAATCTTGCAAAGTTAATGCTTTTAGACAATGTTTTAAAAACCAGTTTAAACCGGTCAGTTGTACCGATAGAATCGATTAAATCGTCCAGTACTTATGGAGAAACCAATTCTGAGTCAAATCTGATACGTTATAAAAACCAGATTATAAAACATTGCTTTTAGATACATATAGAGTTTCTTGATTGTTATCATAAGTGAGTTATTACCAATAATGGAAAGAAAATACCCAAAATGCCCTCGTACAATTGAATTAAGTAAAATTGCTTATGTGTGGAATTTGTGTGGTAAGTTTGACTTTGACCACCACCATGGTCATCCTCATCAGAAGCTATTGTTAGATAAGAGCCATAGGAGCAAAAATCTACCAGGTGAGTTCACTTTATGTTGGTAATCTTTACTTAATTTATCTTGCTTTGGTGAACTTGCATAACTCATGTTATAAGTTCAGCATCTTTTTTGAGAAAGTTTTGATAATGTAATATGTTTTCTATGGTAGCTCGAGACAGGAAGCGTTGGTACTCAATTTGTATAAATAGATGTTAAATAACTTTGGAATTGAAAATGTCATATGTTGACTTCAAAGGTAACACTGAATGTTGGGATTTACTGGTTTCCAATCTTTCTGAACATGAATGGAGCCCAGTAAGAATGGTGACTTTTGGTGAACAACATATAAGCATTTATGTAAGTAATATTCTACTTTCAATTAACAGTGTGAATGAATTGTGTTTAGTCTAAATGGTTTGGGTCAGGTTCAAGTTGCACGCGTAACATGTTTAGCTTAATGGATCTGTTCATGTCAACCTTACAGGTTTACGGGTTGACCCGTTTAACCCATCTGTTATTTTTTTTAAATGTGTTTGTGTTAAAACTTAAACTATAGTAGCATTTCATGCCAAGTTTAATGGTTTTACCATCTGTTAATTTTTCTTAAATATGTTTGTGTAATAACTTAAACTATTATTTTATGCCAAGTTTAATAGTTTTAAACTTTTAATATAAGTTGGCATATTTTAAATATAATCTTTAAAAATATGTAAATATTGAAATTTTTAAGTATTAATATGCAAAAACTAAATAATACTATTTAATATTATAATTATAGATTAACTAAAACAAAGAGTAAATTAAATAAAACTATATCAAGGTATTTTTATTAGATCATGTCTTAACGTTGTGTTGTTACCATTTCTATTTCTTATTCTTAAATACTCATTTTCTAAATTTCATCTTTTACATGTCACAGTTCATCCAAATTATTCAAGAGCAAACATAATGTGTATCCTCTCCAACATCAAATTCTCAACATAGCAGATCATTGGGCGGCAGAAGCCGCAGGAGTTGCGTCTCACGCCGCTGCTGAGGTGGTTTGCCTCACATCCACAAAGTACTAATTGGGTATATCAACTAAAGTATTAAGAGAATGATCGTGGGCACTTGGTACATGAGTCTCTTGAGGAGTTCTGAACATTTTAACTGATTGGAATCATTTATTAATGTAACAAAGGTACGTTAATGTATACAACTATCCAAGCGTTTATTTATCTTTTATAGGAAATAAAAATGAGGTATTTGTCTGACTAAAGAATAGTGAATCTAAGCGGCAAGCCATACATGCTAATGTTGAAGTAGGACTTGCACTACTGGCCGACTTGAGAACTGAGGTTTGATAAAAAAACCACAATATGGTAGTGTAAAGTGATTAAATCATTGTGAGTGTTAAAGATCTTTGAAGACACGATGGCTATAGTATCTACATAGAAACGTTGAAGACAGTAACAAATATATCTATATGTAAATTACTAAATCAAGAGACTTACAAGAAGTATTTCCTTTATCCAATCTGTGTAAGACACGAGAAGTTAAACTACTGATTATATATAATATATATCACAAAACATTAAAAATCAACACAATTCAAAGGTTAAAACTTGGTTAATAGGTACACATATTTATAAAAACTTTAAAAATGAAATAGGTTAACCGTTAAAGTGATGATCATGCTAGAAGGGCATGATAAATACTAATTAAAATATCGTATAGGTTAATATATCAAAATTTGGCTTGATGAGCATTGTAAATAGATATATTGTTATTGAGTATATAGTCATTGAGTTAGTTGCCTTTTTTTAACGGCAACAACACTTTATATATATATATATATAATATATATATATTAGGAAGGGTTTAAATGAGAACGCTAAATATTGCAAGAACCGTGAGAACAAATCAAAAAACCCCGAGAACTTCATAAAAAACAATTCAAATTCAAAATTTCTTTTTACACTTATAATTATTATTCGAATACAATGCTCGAAATTTAATTTACACGTTTAAATTTACGTGAATTCGTAAATAAAGAAAATTTACACATGTGTAAGTTTCTCGTTTACACATGTGTAAATTTGTTATATTTACATATGTGTAAAACATCTAATAAGAGTGATTTTGATAGGAGAAATGAATTATTTGATGTCGTAAATTCTTTTTTTTTTGATGTTGTATCTTAAGTACAATGATATTTGTATTAAAAAAATTGGTTTTGATTGGTTTTTTTCATTTATTCTCACGGGTCTCGCAATATTTAGCGTTATCAAGATAACCCTCCCCCCTCTCTCTCTCTCTCTATATATATATATATATATATATATATAAATATAAATATAAAGAACCAACAACAAGCTGAAATATAACAATGAAAACGAAAACGAGATCACAACAGAACAAAGTTACAATAATTACACCATGACCTCAAACATTTTCCTGATGGGCAGAGATGGTCGGAAGTGTCTGAGGAATAAAATTAGTAAATGAATACCAAACGGCACAATTAACAGAAAATGTCCTTCGAGACTCTTTTCTTGATTTGCAACAACACTCATGGAGCTGCATAGTTCCATCAGATAAACAATTCTTGCAGACCACATCTGATATGTTAGGAGCACATTGCATGGACCCATATAATTTCTGGGAACCAGCTAGTCCATAACGTATAGACCCATACCCGTAACGCTCTACGTTTTTAACTCTGGTTGCCTTTTCCTTTATTGTATTTGCCAGAGTATTCCATGCCTTCTCCAACTCACCAGCGGTACCATTGGTAGGGCATGGAACTGAACCCAAGCCCATTCGGCTAGACTTCCTTGATTTGGATGATCTGCATAACGAACCATGCAAGACGTGAATGGTAAGATTGACCAACACGCACCTTCCTCTTGTTTCGGGCAGTCTTTCTTAGTACATACCACAATAACGAACCATGCAATACGTGTATGGTTTTATTGATGTCATACTTTTAATTACACTTAGTACATACCACAATAAAGAGATCGTGTTAAATGTTCCCTCCTCAATGAATAAAATTTCTCATCCCTTATCTTAATAAACTAAAACTGATATGACATATCCTATAACCTAACTAAAAGTAGGTTTTATTGATGTTGTCATACTTTTAATTACGATTAGTAAATACCATGTGTGTTAATAAAAAACAATTAGTAAAAAAATCTCCTACAATTACCTATAGAACATAACAACAAATGACTATCTATAAATGGATGTTAACATTTTTTTGGCAGATGAAGGGGCCAATTTTATTACTCAAAAGGATTCTAGCCAGTAGCTAGTTCCTAGTAAAATAAATCATACAATTCCTCTACTCAGTTATCATATTTGTACCAACCTTGTACCACTCCTCTAAACTCATATTTTCGAGTCCTGCTCTGTACTTTAGCCGCCACATAAAGTTGCATTCTTTAACATTTGCCACTACTTTTGCATAATTGAATGGGATCCCTATGAAAACCTTCTCATTCCTTTGTAACCATAATTTCCAGATTGTGGCCATAAATATACATCCGGCTGTCTTTCTTTCCTTTTTACTCAGTTGCAAATCTTTTAAAGAAAGTAGGATTTCTTTGATAGGCCTGCAGTTATGTAGATTGTTGATGCCCAACCATGACCCCATCATCCACCATATTGTTTTCGCGGAGAGGCATGAAACTACAGTATGGTCCGCAGTCTCTTCTAAGTATCTACAACAGGGGCATAATGAGCTTCCGACGTGGATGCCTCGTTTCATTCGCTCAACCTTTGTTGGTAACCTCCCGTCGATGCTTCTCCATACTAACACGTTGGTCTTCGGTAGAGCTCAACTTTTCCACTTCATCACAAATCCACGGCTGTGCAGAGCTGGACTTATTGAGGTCATCGCGCACTCTTTTGATCGTGAAAGACTCCACCTAGTCGTTGACCCAACCCCAATTATCATTCCCGGTCCTCATATTTAAATTCCTCAGCCATCAATTGTAAATTTTGCCCATTCCTCGCCTAATCCCGGGTGTTTCTTCCATTATCAATGCCATATTGTTGATGCCCCAATCTTTTTATAATTATCTGCCACCGCTACTCCAGTTTTTGCAGCCATCCTGAATATATAAGGGAAAGCTATTCGCTGGTAATCAGAGAAATTCTATTACTTTTTGTGTATCTTGAATATTACAAAGACAAGGAACATATTTAAATATGAAAGATACAGTGACTAAAGAAGGAAAGACATTTTGAGAAAAATTATGTCAGACAACTAACCCCATATTTTTGGTTTCCTTTTCAACACCCCCTCAAGTTGAGTAGTGGGTTTCCCAGAACTTTACTTGCTCAAACAGTTATTAAAGGTTCTTGCATTAACCGCTTTTGTTAATATGTCGGCAAATGATCTTCAAATCGAACAAATGGAAGTTCTACAATCCGTGCATCCAATTTTTCTTTGATGAAGTGTCTATCCATTTCTACATGTTTCATTTGGTCATCTTGAACCATATTTTTTATGAGATTTGAATTCCAGCCATATTGTCACACATGATCCTTGTAGTTTCTGTTGGAGGAAAACCAATTTTAGTTAACAGTTTTAAAATCCATAAAATCTCTGTTAAGCCTCGTGCCACTCCTCGGAATTTTGCTTCTACACTAGATAGGGATACTACCTTATGTTCTTACTTCTCCATGTAACTAGATTTCCTCTTACAAGAGTGAAATATCTCGAAGTTGATCTTTGTCTCCTTTGTCTCCTGCCTAGTCTGCAGCCGTGTATCCTTGGATTTTTAAGTGTCCATTTGGTCTAAAATGAACTCCATGTTCGGTAGTACCTTTAAGATACCTTATAATTCGTATTACCAACTCCATGTGAGTTTTTTGAGGTTGGTGCATGAATTGGCTCACTACCCCTACCGATGTGCTATATCTGGGCGAGTATGAGATAAGTATATTAGTTTTCTCACTAGTCGTTGATATCTTCCTTTGTCTATTAGCTTTTCTTCTTCCACTATTCAAAGTCCATGGTTTACCATCATTGGAGTGTCTTCAGGTTTGCAATCAATCAACCATGCCTCTGCTAGGAGATTGAGAACATACCTCTTCTGAAAAATAAAGATTCCTTAATGGACCTTAGGACTTCTATTCCAAGAATATATTTGAGTCTACCCAGGTCTTTCATCTTAAATTCTTCAAACAAATTTCTTTTTATTTGTTTCATTTCCTCCATCCTCTCATGTAATAATCATATCATCGACATATAAAATTAGACGGTTACTCGTTCATTTCTTTGTTTAGGAAATAAAGTATGATATGAGTTGCTTTACTTGAATCCATATCTTTTCATTGCTAGAATGAATCTCCAAACCAGGCTCGTGGATATTGTTTTAGTCCATACAAATATTTTTTAGCCGACACACATCTCTTTCTTTAAAGCCTTTGGTAAACCATGGAGGAGCCTCCATGTATACTTCTACTTCTTATAGTTCTCCATGAAGAAAGGCATTCATTACGTCAAACCTGGTGGAGCGGCCACCCTTCATTTGCTGCTATGGAAAGGAAGACTCTAATTGTGTAGTTGATTCCATACGTCTGTGTATAACCTTTGGTTGCTAGTCGAGCTTTATACATTTCAATAGTGCCATCTGGTTTGTGTTCCATTGAGAATACCAATCGGCATCCTACTGCTTTCTTTTGTGGTGGGAGAATGCACTTCTCCCATATATCATTTAGTTGATAATGCATCCATCTCGGTTTGCATGGCATTTCTCCAATCTTTTGACTCCAATGCTTCTTCCATTTTTTGGTGCTTGCTCATAGTACAGGGACGAAGCAAATGCCCTGGCCTCTTCAGATAAATGCTCTTTAACTATATTTGCAATAGGGTACCTAGATCTTGTGGCTTCATTTTCTAAAGAGTATCGATTTAGTAGGCCTCCCTAGTTTGCTCTTGGTGGTGTACTATCTCTCCATGGTGTTTTCTTGGATTGTCATCCATTGTTTTTTTTTCTTGAACTTCATCATTGATTCAGTTGTAGTTTGTTCCTCTTGGTCATCATGGTTAAGAGTAAAAAGAGATTTAGTAACTTAACTGATTTCAGGGTTTTGTGCACTTACCGGACGCCCGGTTAGGAGGACCTAGGGTGACACTGTATGGTATGGAGTGAAGTGACTCATCTTTATCAATCTCCTCTAATGAAGGAAACCATTTCAGCCAACTCAGTGGGTCCTCATAGTGTGTCTCCCCCTGACCACTATGTTGAGAGTTATAGAAATGTTGGGTTTCAAGGAAGTCACAATTCATGGTGGTGTAAACATGACACTTGTTCAGGTAATAACACATGTACCCTCTCTGGTTAACTCCGTAGCCGATAAATACACATTTTTCTGCACATGGATCAAGTTTAGAATGGTTGATTTCAGGTATGTGAACAAAGACAGAGGAGCCAAAGACTTTTAGGTCAAAGGTGAGAATAGAAGGAAATATTTCTAAATATTGATAGAGTTTGCAGTGGAGCTTTTAGCTGGAGGGCTTTGGTTGGGAGTCTGTTGATAAGATACGAAGCTGTAGGAGTAACTTTAGGACAAAAAAGATGTAAGCACATTGGATTCAATTAGAAGTGCACGTGTTATTTCAAGAAGAATATGATTTTTGCATTCAAGGATACCATTTTGTTCTGGTGTGTGTGAGCATGATGTCTGGTGGATTATTCCTCTCTTTTGACAAAACTCGTTAATTGAGGCATTAACAAATTCACCTCCATTATCAGATCAGAGGGTTTGAATATTTCTTTTAAATTGTTTTTGAATCATGACATAAAACATGGTAAATTTTTCAAAGACATCACATTTATAATTTAAAAAAATAAATCCATGTCATACAAGTGCAATCATCAACATGGCAAATATGTCAAAGACCTCAGATTTATAATTTAGAAAAAATAAATCCACGCTATACGAGTGCAATCATCAACAAAAAATAGAAAATAACGAAAGTATTGTCCCCCAAAAACTTTAGATGGCCCCCAAACATCAGTATGAATAAGAGAAAAAAGGAAAATCGACTTTGGTGTTACTAGGTTTATGGATATGTCTATGGCTCTTAGCCAAAACACAAGTCTCACATGTTGGAGTTTTATTCAACGAAAAGAGTTTAGGAAATAAAATATGTAAATAACCCATGGAAGGATATCCAAGCCTTCTATGCCAAACCTATGCTTCCCTATCAGCAATTCCATAGGCCAGCGTTGCGTTTCCTTGATGAGTCGCATCATGCACTTAATACATTCCTTGTCGTTCAATGCCACACCCAATAATCCCACCATCTTGATATCTTGTAAGATACAAAAGGTAGGGTGCATAAGAACTATGCAGTTTAGTTCTTTTGTCACATGGCTCATTAATAATAGCTTATGTGACAGAGAAGGAACAAAAAGACAATTAGAAAGTTTCATTGTCAGAGAAAATCCAATAGTTCCCCCTCCTTTTAGATGCATATTTCCCCAAATTCCCTGCATAATAATCCAAACTCTTCCAAGGATGACCCATTCTGTTTGATGTCGTTTGCCTTGGCATGAAGGTCAAATGTTTGAAGCTTATCTTTACCGCTACTATATGTTACCACCAATGCGTCCCATAATGATTTTGCGGTGCAAAATTCAGTAAGATTGCTGGCCAATGCGGGTTTGATATTTTGTATAAGCCATGAGAACACGATCAGATCATCTTGTTCCCATTGCTCGTACCCTTCATCTGTAGGATTTGGTGGTGGTGGTCTTCTCGAAAGATGGCTTATCAGGTTCTTGGACTTGCCCCAGATGGTCACTCGAATCATCTGAGCCCATAGGGTGTAATTTTGGCTATTAAGTTTGAGGATGATCTTCAGGCTGTCTGAAAGGTTTTGTTTTTTTTGTTTTGATTCTGAGTATTGAGGTTGTTTCTGAGTAGAATTGCGAGTTGGGTTGATATATCACTATTGTTGAGGCTCGAATTGATATTTGAGCTACCAACATCATCAGACATGATGGCTTACAGGTTGGAAGAAAGGTAGATGATGAACATAGAATGGTCCAAAGACCTTTCACTTCACTGCTCCTTATACCATATTCGCTGGTAACACAAGAAAGCCTATTACTTTCTGTGTTTCTTGAATATTACAAAGACAATAAACATATTTAAATAGTAAAAATACAATGACTAAAGCACGAAAGAAAATAATGGTTTGAATATATTGATTCTTAGTAGCCGTTGGATTGAGCTCTATTTTGAGAAAAAGTATGTCAAACAACCAACCCCATATTTTCCTCCATATTTTTGGTTTCCTTTTTAACGAATGCCTCCATTAAACGTTTATTTGGAATCCATTTGTCCTCCCAACACCTTACTTTATTACAGTAACCCATTTTACAAATCAATTTTTGGGAAATTTGTGTAGGAAACCGTTCATAATAGAAACTAAAATAATAATTTTATTAATCAAATTTTGAATACAGGATATATACAAAATTGAAATAAACAGAATGAAAATACATAAGAAAACTAAACTGAGAAACACATTACAAAGAAAAAAAGAAATAAAAACGATGGTGACTGAGGCACGTGAAGATCACACTTCCCTTAAAACAGATTTCGGGCCACCCAGGTGAACCCGTCTGTTTTCCAGGGTACAACAGCCTAAGCAGATTGTACTGTCGGGATTAGCCTAGCACCTGAAAAGATACCTGAAACAAGAGTGTGCAGAGTATCAAAGTTAGGAAATTCGTTAGAGATGTGTGTTGTATGAACCATACGATTTTCAGTGTGTCTCCAAAACAAAGCACAAAGCTTTGTATATCCGCGATGCAAGCGTGCGAAGTGCAAAGTGCGCCATCAAAGGGCCACATTGCGCTCATCGCCCTCGTCCCCGTCCCGTGCCCGGGCGCGTGCGTGTGTCGGGTGCTTCGCACCTTCCTGGCTGCCATTGGGTGTGACTTGTCACATAGGAATACATTCGTGTAGAAAATTATAGATATAAATCAACAAAGATTTATCTCTCCACCAATGTGGGACAAACACAGCTTTCCAGACATTAAAGTTCCAACACACAATTAAAGCTTATGATCTCTGATTCATTTTGCTTTAATCACTAAATTATTTATCAGAATTTCCAACAATCCCCCACATGAATGGAGATCATCCCACACACTCAAGTGTCACGGGTAAAATTTCAGTGGTTAAGTAATGCAGGATAGGTAATTTCCTTTTAAACCCTCCTTGGTGACATATACTTAGTCTCCTAGCAGTTAGTAGACGCGATGTCCTTGAACCAACTGCTTTTTAAGTAGACGTTATTACACATCACACATTACTCTTCCTGGTTTGGCTAACCCCTCATAGTTGTGTCCGTTATGGTCATGGAACACTAACCTGGTTCTGCGAGAGCTCTAGGAATTGTACCCCCAATTCCATTTGAAGCGACTCCACTTCTCTTTATATAGGTGATTTACAAATCATTAAAAGCCATATGCTTAACCTCTCTTGATATCTCTGATTTAAGTAGGAACGGACTAGGAAGTTTGTAACTCCCTTTGTATGTTGAGGTACTCCCCCACAGTGACCTCAGTTCGTACAGTTAGGTGGTCCTATTGAGCCAAGATCATGGGATCTCCAATCTTCTAGGATAGGTTTTCCGTTGTACAAACTTACTCCAAGGGCTTTAGTCCAATTCCCATTGATGACTTATGTACTACCTCTCTGATTAAGCCTTTTGTAAGCGGATACGCAATGTTATCCTTTGACCTCACATAGTCAATCATGATAACTCCAGTTGAGAGTAGTTGTCGTATCGTGTTATGCTGATGTCGTATGTGTAACATTTGTCAAAAACGGGTTTTCAAAACCCGCTCCGTTTTGTAATCGAATATCAAGTTATAAAAGTCACGTTGAATATTTATGATTATTTTGCTTTAAAATGATACATAATTAATAAATAAAATAAACTATAAAAATTATATTTGATAAAAAGTTAAAACAAAATAAATAAAAAGAATATGTTGCTGCCGGGACTCGAACCCGGGTCAGCCAGAACAACTCCAACGACTTAACACACACTCACATCACCACTCCGCCACTTGTTGTTTTCTGTTATCTCTAGGAAACAAATAACATTTATACACAAACTCGGTTAAACCGGTTGCGCCAACTGAGAAACTGAAATCGGCAATTCAATCGTCTAATCGTTTGATTAATCGCTCATTCACGTTTTATAACCGATGAACCGATGATTTTAATCAATTCAGAAGTGATTGAACATCAATTTTCTTTATTATTGGTTTTTTATAACCGAAATTAATCAAGTCCCAATTACTTCAACTCAAGACCACTCTCGCGACTCAGAAACATCATACCAACATCCCATTTCACTTTCGTCACATTTTCAGACCATCAGAACGTCTAAATCAACTCGCCGGAATTTTCTGCAAAATTCGCCGGAAAACCGTATTCATCCTCAAACGGAAAATCTTTCAATATCATTGTAGTTCAACAATTGTTAGGCTATTTCTAACTTAAACCTCTCAATTGAAATCGAATTCAGGCACTGTATTCAGATAATTCCAGTTCGCCGGAAATTTCCTGAAAGTTTTTATTTCCGTCTGTGAAACGGTAAGGACCTTCAATCCCGCTGTTAACGTTTGTTTATCACTTCAATTCCACGATTGACTAATCAAAATGGTTAATTGTTTTGGTTCAGTTGAGGTGCACAAAAACAGAGCCGACGCATTTGCCAGAAATTCTATGATATATCATTCCTACGGTATGTTACTTCCAACACCGTTTCTATCATTTCATTTTAACCTTAAGAAGGTTTGATAATCGTAAAAACAAGAAACGGATCAGTGATTCAGTCGACGGAAATTTGAATGAAGAAGACGAAGTTAGTTAAGTTATAAGTTTATTTAAAACCAGTAAAATGAACGGGTTAGACACACAGTCCAGCGGTGGACTGTGTGCAAAATATACACGCATGTCCCGAGTTCGATCCCTGATACACGCACTCCTTATGTAATAAAATGCCTTTTTGTTTAAAAACTAAACCGGGTTAACTCCGTTAGTTGTTAAGTATAATAAAAACCGAGATATTAACCAGGTTAGACACACAGTCCAGCGGTTGACTGTGTGCAACACTAAGTCACATGTCGCGCGTTCGAAACCCGTCACTGGCACCGGTTCGTTGAATTAAAATGTTTTTGAAATTAAAAGAATTTTGGTTAAACCGAATTAGTATATAAATACAATTAAAAACAAGATTATTTCGGGTTAGACACGTAGCTCAGTTGGTAGAGCTGTGTGCACGCGTACGGGAGGTCTCGGGTTCGAGCCTCACCCGGCGCAAACAATTTCGCTGACCGAACCGGTCAACAAGTCAACAGGTCAACGGTCAACGGTCAACGGTCAACGCAAAATAAACAATTTTTTTTATATTTTTATTTATTTAATTTAATTTAAAATCAATTAAAAATACTTAAAAATAACATTTTTAAAGATAGAAAATAGCTTTAAACTCACAAAAATATATCTAAAAATTTCATTAAAATCCTTAATAAAATCCACTCATTTAATATATTTTTCCGTTATTATTTAGGTTAGTATTACTCGTTGTTCCGCTCATCCAACTCGTGCGTATCTCACCATCTCCAATCCAACGCACCCAATGTGAGTGAATCTTTACAAATTCCCCGTTTAATCACGTTTTGGGGTGTATAATGTGTCTTGATATATATATTATACTTAAACCATTGTGCATACATCATATCATGAACTTGTGTATTCAGTTTGTTGTTGTGTGGTTATTGTTGGATGCAATTTATTATTTTCAGTACATGTAATTTCATAGGCCGCCGCTCCCCATTACATTATGAGCGTTGAGCATGTTCCCCATTTCATTATGAGGTTGAACCTGGCGTGCCCACATACGATCGGCTCCGTTTGATTGAGCCTTGATCGCACAGACATTTTCATTTTCAGTACATGCAATACGATCGGCTCCGTTTGATTGAGCCTTGATCGCACAGTTCATTTATGTTATTTATCGTATGTTGTTGGTATGTTTATGTATGCTATCATATGTTATTGTATGTTATAGTTGTGATTGCTATTTGCCACTGCTTGATTATTTACATTTGCTCATTATGATTATGCACAATTTTTCAATGATAAACTAACAAGTAAATCATTAATAAATGTTTATCTAATAAGGTTCACTCGCCAACTTATGTTGACCCAAAACCCCCCATTTTTACACATGATACAGGTGAACCAGCAGCAGCTAGGAACACATAGGATTGGACTAGAAGAATAAAATGATTTATAGTTGGGATTGTTATGTTTTGTTTATTTTCTTTGTATTGTATGAACATGTTTAGATATTTGGAAATGTAACTTTGACTTTATTAAATATGAAACATATTAGTAAATGTCATGAGCTTTGGTGATAACCCAATTATGCCCCGACTCTTATTCCGCTGCGGGTCGGGGTGTGACAGATTGGTATCAGAGCCATGACTATAGGGATATAGGATAGGTTATTAGACCCTTAGAGCCTATACTATAGTTGATTAGAAACTTATAAGATTTTTGTGTGTTACATGCCAAATTTCATGATGTTTGTATGTTTTATGTTAAATGTTACATTCAATATTATGCAAGCATGTTCATAAGTATGTATTATCATATAATGCCTATCATGAATCATATACTCATAACATATCACATCCATGAAAGCACACACCACATCATGATTGCTTTTACAATGATTTTTGTGTTTTCAAATCTCATCAAAGTGAGTTCTCATGACGGGCATGTAGTAACTGGAAGGGTACCAGGACCGGTAGTCGGAACGTCCTGTCTAGGCTGGCATTCGTATAAATCCAAAATAAAGGACCAGTTTGCCTACCTGGGGACTAACGATGAGAGTACGAAGTACTTATTAGGCCAAAGCATGCTATACCAAACGTCGTGTGAGCTAACCCCACTTTGAGTTGTCATTGTGTCTACACCTGGACACGTTCCGACCAAACATCTCATGAACATATTTTGTGGTTTGCATTCGGGTGATGCGAGTGTTAAATTGCCAATACTAATGTGAATCCTACCAAGCCAATAGCCATGGGGGCCCACATGACTATATAGGTGAAGGTATGGGGGACATTTGAGGCCCAACATGAGCAAACCCAAGACATCCTATGGATGTAGTTGCATTATTGATATTTATGTTATTTTCATTTTCTTAAAGACACATGACACCTAAAAAGACACCATAAACTCACAATCTTCTCATTGTATGATCCTGTAGATGTCGTCTAGACAGCAACGAAGGGGTAAAAGATCAGGAAGGTCTCAGGAACGCTTGGCCACACAGATCGCGAAACAAATGGCCAGATACTGCCTGACATTGTGGTCCAAATACAACAAGCCCTCGCTACAAATCCTACTAACCCTCCCCAACAACATGACCAGAACATCGACAACCCTCCTACCAGCAAGTGTTCATACAAACATTTCAAGTCTTGTGATCCTCCTAAATTTGAAGGGACTGAGGGTGTCACTGCTCTCCAACATTGGTTCGAGGAGATGGAAAACACCTTTCTAAACTGCGATTGTCCTGAGGATCGCAAGGTTCGATACGCTACCGGGAGACTATTTGGGGTAGCTCTCACTTGGTGGAATACTGAGAAAGGGAAGAGGGGAACTGAAGATGCAATGGCCTTAACTTGGGAGGAGTTAAGGGAAATCATGACTAGGCGTTTTTGTCCTAGGAGCGAAATTAAAAAGCTGGAGGACGAATTTCATTCTCTAAAGCAAAAGGAGGGTGATCACACCACCTATAACAAGAGGTTCTTGGAGTTGAACCAAATGGTTCCAAATTTGTTCACCCCAACCTATCGTCTGATCGAGCATTATATTCGAGGACTTCCCTCGAAAATCCAAGATTCAGTTCTCAGCGTTTCACCAGTAACACTTGAAGCTGCTATGGAGCTAGCAACTGAACTGACCGAGAACCGAATTCGCAACGGGAAGTTCAAAGAAGAGAAAAAGAAAGCCCCTGTTGAGGGTCAAACTTCAAACCATCCCATTTTTTCCTCAAAGTTTGCTAACAAGAGGAAGCGCAACACCAGAAATTTTGCAGTTACTCAAACCAACTCCCCTATTCCTGCTGCACCCATTACTCAAGTCACTCCTTCATCCGCCCCATACAGAAGACCTTACACTGGCCCGTTACCAAAATGCAACCGTTGCCAATATCACCATTTCCCTGATCATCCTTGCCAATATTGCACCGGCTGCGGTCGCGCAGGTCATACTGTTCAAACCTGCCACATGCCTCAACGAACGAACCGCCACCAACCTTTAACCCAAACCCACCAACAATTAATGGGTCAAGCCCAACAACCCCTACCATTACCACCCACCCAACATTTAGCCCAAACATACTACCAACCCAATTATCCTATGGGCCAACCTATGCGGGCTTGCTACAATTGCGGAGACCCAAGCCATTTCAGAAACACTTGTCCAAGGTTGGTGAACATTATTCATGCTCAGGCCCAAGCCAACCCGGTGAATCAAGCGATCCAAGCTCCTCCACCTGCAAGAGGAAGAGCTTTCAATATTAACGCGAATCAGGCTAGAGCTGACGGCAATGTGGTTAACGGTACGTTCCTTATAAATGGTAGATATGCATATATGTTATTTGATACTGGTGCGGATAGAAGTTTTGTGTCTTTAGAATTTGAACCTATCTTAAGCAAAAATCGGGATAAGCTCACGGAATCCATAACAGTAGAAGTTGCGGACGGGAAACCAGTTTCATTAAACTCTATTATACGTAACTGTACACTCACCTTAAACGACCACGATTTCTCAGTCGACCTTATTCCTATGAAGCTGGGAAGTTTTGATATCATAATCGGTATGGATTGGCTCAGTCAACATCAGGCAGAAGTTGTATGTCGTGAAAAATTTATTCGTATTCCTCTTTCAAACGGTCAGACTCTTCGAATCATTGCAGAAACCTCGTCGAAAGGGCTCAGCTTAATGTCTTGTCTTCAAGCTCAAAAATATCTTCGCAAGAATTATGTTGCGTTTTTAGCTCATATCATCAAAAAGGGAACCATGGAGAAGAAACTTGAAGACATTCCTGTAGTAAAAGACTTCCCGCAAGTTTTTCCTGACGACATTTCAGGACTTCCTCCAGTTAGAGACGTCGAATTCCGTATTGATCTTATACCTGGTGCTACACCAGTTGCAAAGTCTCCTTATAGGTTAGCCCCCTCTGAAATGCAAGAGCTAGCCAGTCAATTACATGAGTTGACTGACAAGGGATTCATACGTCCTAGCTCGTCGCCTTGGGGTGCACCTGTCCTTTATGTAAAGAAGAAAGATGGATCGTTTCGTATGTGCATCGACTACAGAGAGCTCAACAAGTTAACAATCAAGAATCGCTATCCTTTACCTCGCATTGATGATCTTCTTGACCAACTACAAGGTGCCAGCTGCTTTTCAAAAATCGACCTTCGATCTGGCTATCATCAACTTAGAGTGCATGAAGAAGACGTCCCTAAGACTGCTTTTCGAACTCGTTATGGCCACTATGAATTCATGGTTATGCCATTTGGTTTAACCAACGCACCAGCTGTCTTCATGGACCTAATGAACTGAGTCTGCAAACCTTATCTTGATCGATTTGTTATAGTCTTCATCGACGAAATTCTTATTTATTCAAAATCTAAATCTGATCATGAGCGTCATCTTCGACTCATCGTTGCACTTCTAGAAAAGGAAAAGCTTTATGCCAAATTCTCCAAATGTGAATTCTGGTTAAAAGAGGTGCAATTCCTCGGGCATGTAGTTAATGACAAGGGAATACATGTCGACCCTTCAAAGATCAAAGCGGTTCAAGAATGGCAAGCTCCACGTACACCAACTGAAGTAAGATCTTTCCTTGGTCTAGCTGGCTATTATCGTCGGTTCATTTCAAACTTCTCTCGCATTGCTGTACCACTCACGGCTTTAACTCATAAGGGAAAACCTTTCATATGGGGACCCAAGCAAGAAGAAGCCTTTCAAACTCTTAAACAAAAACTTTGTGATGCACCAATCCTCACTCTTCCTGAAGGTTGTGATGATTTTGTAGTCTATTGCGACGCGTCAGGGCAAGGATTAGGCTGCGTTCTAATGCAAAGAGGAAAAGTCATAGCTTATGCTTCGAGACAACTCAAGACACATGAAAAGAACTACACCACTCATGACCTAGAACTTGGAGCCGTTGTGTTCGCTCTTAAGATATGGAGACATTATCTCTATGGTACTAAGTGTGAAATATACACTGACCACAAGAGTCTTCAACATATCTTTAATCAAAAGGAGTTAAACATGAGGCAACGAAGATGGGTCGAACTTCTAAATGACTACGACTGTGAAATTAGATACCACCCTGGTAAAGCAAATGTGGTGGCTGATGCACTTAGTCGAAAGGGTTATGCGAACTCCATTCGTCTTCTATGTTCGCAAATTATAACTGACATTAAAGATCAAATTCGAGAAGCCCAACACGTTTCAATAACGGAAGAAGATGTACGAAAGGAGATGTCCTGTGGAGCTGAGCTAAAAATTGAAACTAAATCTGACGGTATTCTGTACTACCTAGATCGTATCTGGATTCCTAACCACAACAATCTTCGTGAAATTCTTATGATTGAAGCTCACAAAACGCGATATTCTATACACCCAGGAGCCGATAAGATGTATCAAGACCTACGATATACCTATTGGTGGCCTGGAATGAAGAAGGATATTGCCGTTTTTGTTTCCAAGTGCCTTACATGTTCCAAGGTGAAGGCTGAGCACCAAAGACCCTCAGGACTTCTGGTCCAACCGGAAATACCTATATGGAAGTGGGAAAATATAACCATGGATTTCATTACCGGGTTACCTCGCACTTCTGGTGGGTATGACACTATATGGGTAATTATAGACCGACTTACAAAATCAGCTCACTTTATTCCTATCCGTGAAGATTTCAAGAACGAAAACCTTGCCCGTATTTATATCAACGAAATCGTAAGCCGACATGGGGTACCGTTAAGCATTATTTCTGATCATGATGGTCGTTTCACTTCACGAACATGGCAAGCAATACAATCTGCTATGGGCACGCGATTAGATCTCAGTACCGCCTATCATCCTCAAACTGATGGACAGTCTGAGCGCACCATTCAAACTCTTGAAGATATGCTTCGAGCATGTGTCATAGACTTCAAGGGAAATTGGGACGCCCACCTACCATTAGTTGAATTTTCGTACAACAACAGCTATCATTCAAGCATCGGCATGGCACCTTTTGAAGCCTTATATGGTCGTAAGTGCCGATCTCCTTTATGTTGGCACGAAATTGGGGAAGCTCAAATCACTGGTCCAGAATTGATCAAAGAAACCACAGACAAGATCCATCAAATTCGAAACAATCTTCTAGCGGCTCAAAGTCGTCAAAAGAGTTATGCGGATAAACGACGGAAGCCCTTAGAGTTTAACATTGGTGATCATGTACTTTTAAAAGTATCACCGTGGAAGGGAGTAGTTCGTTTTGGTCAAAAGGGCAAGCTAGCACCACGTTACGTAGGACCTTTCAAGATACTCGAAAGAGTAGGTCCTGTAGCATACAAGCTTGATCTACCAGAAGAACTCAACAGAATTCATCCCACATTCCACGTGTCGAACTTGAAGAAGTGCCTCGCTAATGAAAACCTCCACATTCCTCTGGAAGATATTCAGATTGATGAATCTATGCATTTTATTGAAAGACCAGTAAGATCATGGACTTCGGAGAGAAACGTCTACGACGAAGTCGCATTCCAATTGTTAGGGTACGCTGGGAGTCGAAACGGGGACCTGAGTTTACTTGGGAACGTGAAGACTCAATGCGTGAAAAATACCCGCATCTTTTTCCTACTACTTCAACTACTTAAATTTCGGGACGAAATTCCTAAAAGTAGGGGATACTGTAACATTTGTCAAAAACGGGTTTTCAAAACCCGCTCCGTTTTGTAATCGAATATCAAGTTATAAAAGTCACGTTGAATATTTATGATTATTTTGCTTTAAAATGATACATAATTAATAAATAAAATAAACTATAAAAATTATATTTGATAAAAAGTTAAAACAAAATAAATAAAAAGAATATGTTGCTGCCGGGACTCGAACCCGGGTCAGCCAGAACAACTCCAACGACTTAACACACACTCACATCACCACTCCGCCACTTGTTGTTTTCTGTTATCTCTATGAAACAAATAACATTTATACACAAACTCGGTTAAACCGGTTGCCCCAACTGAGAAACTGAAATCGGCAATTCAATCGTCTAATCGTTTGATTAATCGCTCATTCACGTTTTATAACCGATGAACCGATGATTTTAATCAATTCAGAAGTGATTGAACATCAATTTTCTTTATTATCGGTTTTTATAACCGAAATTAATCAAGTCCCAATTACTTCAACTCAAGACCACTCTCGCGACTCAGAAACATCATACCAACATCCCATTTCACTTTCGTCACATTTTCAGACCATCAGAACGTCTAAATCAACTCGCCGGAATTTTCTGCAAAATTCGCCGGAAAACCGTATTCATCCTCAAACGGTAAATCTTTCAATATCATTGTAGTTCAACAATTGTTAGGCTATTTCTAACTTAAACCTCTCAATTGAAATCGAATTCAGGCACTGTATTCAGATAATTCCAGTTCGCCGGAAATTTCCTGAAAGTTTTTATTTCCGTCTGTGAAACGGTAAGGACCTTCAATCCCACTGTTAACGTTTGTTTATCACTTCAATTCCACGATTGACTAATCAAAATGGTTAATTGTTTTAGTTCAGTTGAGGTGCACAAAAACAGAGCCGACGCATTTGCCGGAAATTCTGTGATATATCATTCCTACGGTATGTTACTTCCAACACCGTTTCTGTCATTTCATTTTAACCTAAGAAGGTTTGATAATCGTAAAAACAAGAAACGGATCAGTGATTCAGTCGACGGAAATTTGAATGAAGAAGACGAAGTTAGTTAAGTTATAAGTTTATTTAAAACCAGTAAAATGAACGGGTTAGACACACAGTCCAGCGGTGGACTGTGTGCAAAATATACACGCATGTCCCGAGTTCGATCCCTGATACACGCACTCCTTATGTAATATGCCTTTTTGTTTAAAAACTAAACCGGGTTAACTCCGTTAGTTGTTAAGTATAATAAAAACCGAGATATTAACCAGGTTAGACACACAGTCCAGCGGTGGACTGTGTGCAACACTAAGTCACATGTCGCGTGTTCGAAACCCGTCACTGGCACCGGTTCGTTGAATTAAAATGTTTTTGAAATTAAAAGAATTTTGGTTAAACCAAATTAGTATATAAATATAATTAAAAACAAGATTATTTCGGGTTAGACACGTAGCTCAGTTGGTAGAGCTGCGTGCACGCGTACGGGAGGTCTCGGGTTCGAGACTCACCCGGCGCAAACAATTTCGCTGACCGAACCGGTCAACAAGTCAACAGGTCAACTGTCAACGGTCAACGCAAAATAAACAAATTTTTTTATATTTTATTTATTTAATTTAATTTAAAAATCAATTAAAAATACTTAAAAATAACATTTTTAAAGATAGAAAATAGCCTTAAACTCACAAAAATATATCTAAAAATTTCATTAAAATCCTTAATAAAATCCACTCATTTAATATATTTTTCCGTTATTATTTAGGTTAGTATTACTCGTTGTTCCGCTCATCCAACTCGTGCGTATCTCACCATCTCCAATCCAACGCACCCAATGTGAGTGAATCTTTACAAATTCCCCGTTTAATCACGTTTTGGGGTGTATCATGTGTCTTGATATATATATTATACTTAAACCATTGTGCATACATCATATCATGAACTTGTGTATTCAGTTTGTTGTTGTGTGGTTATTGTTGGATGCAATTTATTATTTTCAGTACATGCAATTTCATAGGCCGCCGCTCCCCATTACATTATGAGCGTTGAGCATATTCCCCATTTCATTATGAGGTTGAACCTGGCGTGCCCACATACGATCGGCTCCGTTTGATTGAGCCTTGATCGCACAGACATTTTCATTTTCAGTACATGCAATACGATCGGCTCCGTTTGATTGAGCCTTGATCGCACAGTTCATTTATGTTATTTATCGTATGTTGTTGGTATGTTTATGTATGCTATCATATGTTATTGTATGTTATAGTTGTGATTGCTATTTGCCACTGCTTGATTATTTACATTTGCTCATTATGATTATGCACAATTTTTCAATGATAAACTAACAAGTAAATCATTAATAAATGTTTATCTAATAAGGTTCACTCGCCAACTTATGTTGACCCAAAAACCCCCATTTTTACACATGATACAGGTGAACCAGCAGCAGCTAGGAACACATAGGATTGGACTAGAAGAATAAAATGATTTAGAGTTGGGATTGTTATGTTTGGTTTATTTTCTTTGTATTGTATGAACATGTTTGGATATTTGGAAATGTAACTTTGACTTTATTAAATATGAAACATATTAGTAAATGTCATGAGCTTTGGTGATAACCCAATTATGCCCCGACTCTTATTCCGCTGCGGGTCGGGGTGGGACAGTATGTGCCTTGATCTACCATTATACATTGCATTTTGAGCTCTACCAATAACTGATTGGCAATCACAATGTATATAAATAACCGTCACAGGCTTAGGCCATCGTGCAACATATTCCAAGAATTGACGTAACCATTCTGCCTCTTCTCCAGCTTTATCTAATGCGATAAACTCAGATTCCATCGTGGATCTAGCTATAAGCATTTGTTCGGACGACTTCCAAGATATAGCTACTCCTCCAAGGGTAAACAAATAACCACTTATAGCTCTGGAATCTTTCATACCGTATATCCAGTTGGCATCACTGAATCCTTCCACAACAGCTGGATTTTGGCCATAATGCAGTCCATAGTTTCTCGTGTATATCAAATACCTTAATAATCTTGTTATACCCTTCCAGTGCTCTGAACTAGGATTACTAGTATATCTACTTAGCCTACTCACAGCATATGCTAAGTCTGGCCGAGTACATGACATGAGATACATAAGACTGCCAATGATCCTTGAGTGTTCCGATTGAGCAACACTCTCGCCTCTATTTTTTGACAAATGTTGAGAGGTACCAATTGGAGTTTGAGCTACACTCATGTCCTCTAGATTGAACTTCTGAAGGATCTTATCAACATCATGATATTGACTTAGTACCAAACCAGTTTGGGTTCTAATGATCTTTAGTCCAAGAATCACATTAGCTAGACTCATATCTTTCATGTCAAATCTCACTTTCAACATGTCTTTAGTAGATCTGATCATCTTATCATCACTCCCAATGATAAGCATATCATCTACATAAAGGCATAAGATCACATAACCTTTAGAAGTGTCTTGCACATAGACACATTTATCGCATTCATTTATTTTGAAACCATTGTTAAGCATAACTTGGTCAAACTTTTGATGCCATTGTTTTGGAGCTTTCTTCAAGCCATATAATGATTGACGAGTTTACACACTTTGCCCTCTTTGCCAGGAGCAGAGAAACCCTTTGGTTGCTCCATGTAAATCTCTTCCTCTAATTCCCCATTGAGAAATGCGGTTTTTACATCCATCTGATGTATTTCTAAATTTCTCAAAGCTGCAATTGCAAGCACTAATCTAATAGAGGTTATTCTAGTCATAGGCGAGTATGTGTCAAAATAGTTAAGACCTTCCTTTTGTCTAAACCCTTTGATCACCAGCCTTGCCTTATACTTGTCGACAGAGCCATCAGGTTTCATCTTTTTCTAATATATCCATCGATATCCAAGTGGCTTGTACCCTGGTAGAAGATCTACTAGCTCCCAAATATGATTCTACAAGATAGTACAATTTCACTCATGATAGCTTCTTTCCATTGAAGTCCATCTGAAGAGGTGACTGCTTCTCGATAGGTTTGAGGCTCACTCTCAACCATGTATGTAAGAAAGTCAGGCCCAAAGGATTTCTCAGTCCTTTCCTTTTACTTCTTCTTGGCTCACCTTCTTCAGCCTCTGATTATTCTTGAGTTTTCTCTCGAACAATCTCATATGATTTGAAGAACTTGCAAGAGTTTATTCTAACATTGGAAACTCTTCTTCAAAGTAAGTCACATTTCATGGCCTTGTCTTTATTATAGATTCCTTGTGCACATCAGGATTCTTGGATTCATGTACAAGAAAACGATGTGAACTAGCATTTTTGGCATATCCAATGAAAATGCAATCAACAGTTTTTGGCCCTATTCTAAGAGCCTTAGGGGGTGTAACTATCACCTTGGCCAGGCACCCCCACACTTTCAAGTATTTATAGGATGACTTATGTCCCCACCACAATTCATGAGGTGTTACATCCTTGTTCTTGAAAGGTATTTTGTTTAATAAAAAATGGCTGACAAAATGGCCTCCCCCCACATATTCTGGCTCATCCCCGAACTTATCAACATGGCATTCCTCATTTCTTTTAGTGTACGATTCTTTCGCTCCACGATGCCATTTGATTGGGGTGTATAAGGTGGGGTACACTCGTGTATTATGCCAGTTTTTGCACACACTTCCCCAAATGGTGAAACATATTCACCTCCTCTATCACTTCTAACACGTTTTATTTTCTTGTTTAGTTGATTCTCAACTTCAACTTTATACAAGATAAACTTGTCAATTGCTTCATCCTTACTCTTAAGTAAGTATACATAACAATACCTTGTATTGTCATCGATAAAGGTAATAAAATATTTATTACCACCTCTGGTTGGAATTGATTTTAAATCACACACATCAGTGTGTATCAGATCAAGGGGTTCAGTTATTCTTTCAACCGATTTGAAGGATGATCTTGTTTGTTTGGCTTCAACACATGTTTTACATTTTGTTTTAGAGTCAATGGCACAAGTTGGTATGTAATCTAATTTAATTAAACGGCACATCGAATTAAAATTTACATGACCAAGACGTCCATGCCAAACATTAGGAGACTCAACCAAGTAAGCAGAATTACTAGCATTTTTATTCATGTTTTTCTTAATAGACATTACATTAAGTTTGAACATGCCATTTTGGGTATAACCCTTTCCAACAAACATACCACGCTTACTTAAAACAAATGTATCACTTTCAAAAACCAAACGAAAGCCAAACTTGTTAAGCATCTAGCCCGACATAAGACTCTTGCGCAAATCAGGGTCATAAAGCACATTCTTCAAAGTGGGCTCTTTCCCTGAAGTCCACTTTAAGATCACATCACCTCCTCCCTTGATATCAGTTTTATCAACATTTCCCATGTACAACTTCTCTTTTCCCACCACCTCTTTAAACGTATTAAAGAGGGTCTTGTCTGGGAACACATGGCGGGTTGCCCCAATGTCAAACCACCACCCTTTTGGCTCGTTAGCCACCAAATTTACCTCCTCCATCATGGCAGTGAGGTGTGAAATCATGGCTGCTAAAGGCATACCATCATCATCAACCGTAAGAGCCGTGTCACGTTTAGGCTCTTTGCATTGATCAGCACGATGACCAGTTTGTCCGCAGTTGTAACACTTCCCTTTAAAGGGACCACCTTCTTCTTCACACACCTTTCTTTGGCCCAAGGTCAACACCTTTGTTTTTCCCTTTGCCATTAAACTTGTGGCCTTTGTTTCCCTTGTGATCCCTTGAAGATTGACTATGTTCCACAAGGTTTGCTTTTGCAGAAGCTTCAACTTGACTTCCTTTGTGTGACAGCCTATTGTCTTCTTCAATACGAAGACGAACCACTAGGTCTTCAATGGTCATTTCCGTTCGCTTATGCTTAAGGTAATTATTGAAGTCAACCCAACTAGGAGGCAACTTTTCAACAATTGCTGCCACTTGGAATTTTTCACTAAGATTCATTCCTTCAGACAAAATGTTACTAAGAATAATATGCAATTCTTGAACTTGACTCATAACAGTCTTTGAATCAATCATTTTATAGTCCAAAAATCTAGCCACAACATACTTTTTAGTACCCGCATCCTCGGTCTTGTATTTGCGTTCCAACGACTCCCATAATTCTTTGGTAGTTGGAACCTTCAGATACACGTTATACAATGCATCTGACAAGCCGTTCAACACATAGTTGCGACATATGTACTCAGAATGTTTCCATGCATCAACAACACTCACTGATTGAACATCAGATGTCCCTTCTGCGAGAACAGGAGGGGACTCAGTCAGAAACCTCGCAAGGTTTAGAGTCGTCAGATAGAACAACTTCTTTTGTTGCCATCTCTTAAAATTTAAACCAGTAAATTTCTCTGGTTTTTAGCATGGTTAGCAACCGCTTGAGCCGCTTGGGCACTAAGTAATGGTCCCATGGTAGTGGATGTGGATCCAACAATGGTTGATGTGTTTGCTTGAATAGTTGCCATTTCTGAAACAAGAGTAAATAAAAATCAGTTTATGGTAGAAACAAATTGGTTTACAGAAAACCAATGCAAACTACAAAAGTTTTGCAATAATCAACAGAAACACTTTATAAAAATTTTAAAAACCAAAACAGTGAACGGGTTTTAAAATCTGTTTTAAGCTTGTAGGGAAACCGTTCACAATACAAACTAAAATAACAACGATGGTGACTGAGGCACGTGAAGATCACACTTCCCTTAAAACAGATTTCGGGCCACCCAAGTGAACCCGTCTGTTTCCCAGGGTACAACAGCCTAAGCAGATTGTACTGCCGGGATTAGCCTAGCACCTGAAAAGATACCTAAAACAAGAGTGTGCAAAGTATCAAAGTTAGGAAATTCGTTGGAGGTGTGTGTTGTATGAACCATACGATTTTCAGTGTGTCTCCAAAACAAAGCACAAAGCTTTGTATATCTACCGAATAGAATTTGAAATGATAAGTTACTATTGAATACACAATTCAATAAGATTAATTCTCAAATTCAATGGCATAATAATTTTGTGACTTAATCATTTACAGGTAGGAACTTGAACAGTCTCTAGCTGACAACACCAAGCCAAGACACATAAAAAAATACTAAAGGCGGCTCCAAGCGGCTCGCGGCGTTGCGAGCTTCTGGTCCCGTGCCCGGGCCCGGTGCGTGCACGTGTCGGGTGCTTCGCACCCTCCTGGCTGTCACTGGGTGTGACTTATCACATAGAAATACATTCGTGTAGAGAATTATAGATATAAATCAACAAAAGATCTATCTCTCCACCAGTGTGGGACAAACACAACTTCCTACACATTAAATTTCCAATAGACAATTAAAGCTTATGATCTCTCATTCATTTTGCTTTAATCACTAAATTATTTATCATAATTTTCTGCCTGCATGTTAAATTTCAGGAATTCTTTATCAATCGACCCAATGTTTTTCCACACACTCGTTAAAATGTTGTTTACCGGAATAATGTCGTGTTTCCAATTTTTTTGCCATGAAATGCCCGTATCACTCGAGCCCATAGTTGTTCACCGTCTTCCCTAAACCCCCACCATCACTTCAAAATTAGACCTAAATTGGCTCCAATAATCTACCCAACCCAAGGCCGCTCCTCCTTTTTGAAGAAACCAACTTCTCCGGAGCAATCCACCGAATATTTTTGACACTGCTACCCCCAACCCAAACAAAACATCTTCTTTTCCCTTCGAGTGTTAATGATTTGCTTAGGTGCTTTCTATAGATATAGATAGTATGCTGGAAGATTGCCGAGGACCGTCTTTGCTAAAGTTACTCGACCTAAAAAGGAGAGACATTTAGCCTTCCATCTTGATAACTGGGCGTTGAATCATTCCACCACTACTTCCAAACTTGCTATTCTATTCATGTTTAGCCCTACCATTAGCCCTAAGTACTCGAACGTCACATTCCCTTTTTCACAATTTAAGATCGACGCGAGATGTATCAATAATTGTTCATCCATCCCCACTCCATACAGTTCGCTTTTGAGTGTGCTCACATTCAAACCCGTCGCCAAATAGAAACAATTCATGACCCGGTTGAGGTTCTTTGTATGTTCCACACTTCTGTTTCCGACAAAGATGACATCATCGGCATAGAATAAGTGTGAAATATATGGACCATTATTTGGTAATTGCACTCTACAATATAATCATGCCTCCTTAGCCTTATTCATGGTGACGTTTAGCATTTCCAGAGCCACACTGAAGAGGAAAGGGGAAAAAGGATCCCCTTGCCTTAGGCCCCTTTTAAACGAGAAGCCTGTTGTTGGGGAGCCGTAAACTAAGACCATAGCTGAACCTGCAAAAAGGATACCCAAAATCCAACACCTCCATTTGCTCAATAAACCATATGGGTTAGGACCGAGACCAAGAACTTCCAATTGAGTGTATCATACGCTTTGTTGATATCTACTTTAAAGAAAGAGACCGCTACCTCAGGCTTCTTCACCCATGCTTGAATTTCGTTTAGGATTAGTGGGCCTTCAATAGGGGTGGTCAAAAATATCCGAATCCGAAAATCGATCCGAATTATTGATATCCGAATCTGAGCTATCTGAAAATTCGGATATAAATTCTGGTTCGGATTCGTTTAGTGATTTTCAAAATCTCTGGATATTTCGGATATCCAAAATATCCAAAAATTTCTAAGTTTATTTTTATCGGATATTTGCAATATCCGAAAAATATCCGAATATCCGAGAAATATCCAAAAAAATATCCGAATTATCCAAAAAATATTTAAAAAATCAGATATTCGGATATCCAAAATTCCGGATGTCTAAAATTCCGGATACGGGTTCAGATAGTAAAATAGTCATCAGTGATATTTCTATAGATGGTGAGAAAAGTGTACCATCACCTAACCAATCTGTTCACCAAAATTTTGGAAATCACTTTGTGAATCAACCCGATGAGAGAGATGGGGCTGAAGACATTTGGTGTTTTCGGGTCAAGACACTTTGGAATCGGCGAGATGAATGTAGCACTATTGGGCTTATGTAGTGTTCCGTGAGTATGAAAATAGCTAAGCAAAGCCATAAGGGGATCTTCAAAGTAGGACCAGAACTGTTTGATAAACTCAAAAGTCAAACCTTCTAGGCCTGGTGCCTTGTCACCACCACAGTCCGAGACACCGATTTTCAGTTCCTCTTTTGTGAAAGGCCGTATGTAGAAAACTCCTTGCGTGTTCGACAACTGATTAAACCCATCACTCAGAATCCTCAGTCTGGACTGCATGGGCTCATCGGATTATTCTTCAATAAAAGTTTGAAAATTGTCTTTAACTGTGTCAGGATTCGTCAACCAGGTGGCATCCATCATAATGTCGTTTATACGATTCTTCACCAGGTTGTTGTTTTCCACTTTATGGAATAAGGTTGAGTTCTCGTCCCCTTGTTGAATCCATGTGACCTGTGCCTTTTGTTTCGGATCCCCCAGATCCCCAGCTTTTTTTAATTCCCCTTGTTCAACACAATTTTTCGCCTGACCTTCTCTGCCTCATCCAATGGCCTATTTTCAGAAATTCTTCCAAGTTTCTCAATAGTGTCGTTTGCCTCTTTTAACTTATCCTAGTCGACCAGGCCCTTCTTTGATCTCTTGTTTCAGCACTTTCAGTTATCTTGCTAAGGCTAGACCTTTGATTGAAGATGAGTCAGCTATCGACATCACCAATTTAACGTCAGCCAACTCCGGCTCTTTTAACCATGAATTAAAAATCGGAACGGTAGCGGCCCGTAATTGTCTGAGGTCATTGTTAGGACCAAAGCTCTATGGTCGAATTTACCTATCTGGAGCACCAATAGCCTTGTGTTTTGCCATTTATCAATAACTGTCACACACCAAAATACGCTCTAGTTTGTTGCTGTTGGAACCCTCTTATGAAAAAAAAACATGTGATTAGGCCTACCCCGCCCTTATTATACTCCGAAAGTCCCCGTGAGCCTTATAAAATTGTTAAACACTAACGCGTTTCCTGGGTTTAAAACCAAATTACATCTATCGTGCACGCATCTACTTCGTTGAAATCGCCCAAGAGCACGAACAAACCCTTTAAAGAGTTCCTGGCCTCCAAGAGTTGGGTCATTCGGAGTATAAATATTTATGATGGACAAATCTTCTTCTATCCCGTGAATCCTGCCACGAACCACAATATAATTTTGTTTGGTGATTATAAATTGCAGGTAAACACGGCCGGGTCCCCTAACGAGACCAAGCCTCCTAAGTGGCCCACAGCGTGTGAGACAACCTCTTCAAAAGGCGAATTATCCCATAGTCTCTGCAGCTGCATCTTCTATATTTTAGCTAACTGAATTTCTTGGATTGCATAAAAAGAAATTCTATTCTCCCTTTTTAATCTCGTTATCCAGGTCGCCTTGTTACTACTGTTACTGCTACTTCTACTTCTACTGCTCCTGCTGCTGTTGTTGTTATCTATACTATATTAAAATACAACTCATTGGGATAAAAGGTAATTCCACGCGATATTAAAATGTAAAATGAAAACGATATTAAGACGTGAGATATTAAGACAATACGATATATTGGATTATAAAGTGAAAGCTTGAAATTTAATACAAGAGATACGAAGACACGACATATTAAGTCAATACGATAACTTGGCTGTAAAGTCAAAGTTTGAAATTTAACTTTCCATCATTCTAACCTAAAGACCGATCACCTCATTCCCTTCAATGTAGTGGTTGTTTAACTAACTAATAACCGGCACCTTCATCTTTTTTTTTCATTTTTTGAACCTTATTTAATTTTTATTATTTTAGTGAAATTAAACACTACGCTGCATCATGACGGGTTCCCTATTGTGTGTAATGCATCTTAGATTGGCAAAATTTATTTCCTATAAATGTTATAAATTTAATGAAGTTGAGATTAGTTAATAAAGTTTGGGAAATTATTATGTGAGATATACATAAATTTATTATCTATTATTATCATTATTCATATTGTTGTTGTCCTCGTTTTTATCAACTCTTAGGGATAAAAAGTCAATGTGGATTCCACACCATATGAAGATAATATTAAGGCGATGATGTAACATTTGTGTAAAACGGGTTTTGAGAACTCGTATCATTTTCATTAATCAAAGGTGTATTTATCGTTACGTATTTTTATTATTATTTATTTAATAAGGATATTAAAATTTATAAATAACAATAATTAAATTAAAATAGACTAAAAGAAATATCAAATAAATAAAAAGTTAAATTAAACTTTATAACTAATCAACCAAAAATTGAAACAAAAAGAAAGAGGGAACCGGGATCGAACCCGGGTCGCCCGGGTTGTCACACACATTCAACACCACTACGCTACACACACAAGATGTGTTAGTTTCTATGTCTTATTATATATATATATATATACACACCATCTGGGCGGAAAACCTGCAACGCGGTTTTCCTGAAATAACTTCATCAAACTCGCTGTCAGCAATCAAATTTCGATGCTGATTCTCTTTGTTTTAGAAACAATCAAGGTCTCTGTCAATCAAAATCTCGCAAATTTGGTCGAAATCAATCAACTAACTCGTTTTCCTTGCTCTATAAATACTGTCGACCTACACCTATAATCCTCGCTCAAAGCCTTTCAAGTAACCGTGAGTTTTCTCTGCTCGGAACCCCCCGCCCCCTGTTTCACCGGAAACCACCGCTCCTCGCGGAGAACCGAAGGAACTGCCATTGTTGGTAACAATCCTCCTCCTAATTGATTTAATTAATGTTTAGATTCATTATCGAATCAGAATGGGAAATCATACTTCTGATAACTAGTTATTTGGGCGGGTATGTTTTGGGTTTATTCAAACGAAGAAGATGAATTGCAGAATGTTTATTTGTATAATATAATTTGAGTTATAAACCGGGTTAGACACACATTCCAGCGGTGGACTGTTTGCACACGAAACACACACGTTCCGAGTTCGATCCATGCCACCAACGTTGTCGAATAAACAATTTTTTTTAAAAAGGAACCAAACCACACTGATCCCCCAAGAAGTGGTTAAATTTAATAAAAAATGTTATGTTTACGGGTTAAGCACCCTACCCAACTGGTTGGTCCGGGTGCAAACAAACTTCAGGTCGCCGGTTCGAGTCTAAGCCCTCACACCGGTCTGATCACTTAAAAGTCTTTTTAAAAATAAATCATTTCAGTATGGACTTAATTTGTATATAAGAATAATTAATATCGAGAATATGTCGGGTTAGACACGTAGCTCAGTTGGAAGAGCTGCGTGCACGCAACCGAGAGGTCACGGGTTCGAGTCTCATCACACGCATGCCAAATCGCAATAAAACCGGTCAGGCCGCTGACAGGCCTGACAAGGTTTTTTTATATTTTTATCTTTTTTTATTATTATTTATTATTTGTTTTCTTTTCTCTTTATAAATAATAATTAATTATCCCTATTAAATTAAAGAAAAATCCTAAGTTATAAAGCCATTGAATATCACAAAAATAACCTAATAAAAAGTATTAAGTCCAAATATTAATTTGTTTAGATAGTTATCGTATTTATTATCTTAGGTTAGTATTCATTGTTCGATCCAACCTTTTCCTCGTGCGCACTCATCATCAAACAAGAATACGCACCCACTATGAGTGAATCTCTACGAATTCCGCTTTTTAATCATGTTTTGGGGTGTATCATGTGTCGTATATTTTTATTATTTATTTAAACACTTGTGCCAAAATCATCTCGTGATCAAATGTGTATAGTTGTTGTGTGGTTATGTGTGGTTACATTTTATCATTTGCAATCATTTCATTAGGCCCATCAGTTTCTCGTGGGATACAGGTTGAGCATCAGGTGCCACATTAGATCGGCTCCGTTTGATTGAGCCTTGATCTCAAGTACATCATTCATCATGTCATGTGTTCAATGTGGATATAATGTGGTTTGTGATTGGTTATATACATACATCTGCTCAAATATGATTCATGCACAATTTTTATTTAACAACAATATAATTCAATTACTTAAATGTTTTACTAAGGTTCACTCGCCAACTTTTGTTGACCCAAATATTTTGTTTTACGCATGATACAGGTGAACAAGCTGAAGAAAGAAACACATAGGAATGACCTTAGAAGATTAAACAAAGTTATTATGTTCTGAACAATATGTTGGTTTTATTTGTGCTTGTATGAATTATGGTGTTTGAATATTTGAAGTTTAAATTTCAATTTAATAAATATGAAACTTATTAGTAAATATCATGAGCTTTGGTGATAACCCAACAATGCCCCGACTTTTATTTCCGCTGCGGGTCGGGGTGTGACAGATTGGTATCAGAGCTTGTGATTATAGGGATATAGGATAGGTTATTAGACCCTTAGAGCCTATACTATAGTTGATTAGATTTTAATTGTTTATGTGTTACATGAAAAATTCGTGATGTTTATATGTTTCATGTTTATTTTCACACACAAATATATGCAAGCACTTTCACAAGTACATGTTAATATGTGATGCTCATTATAGTTCATATCTCAATAACATATCATGCCTATGTAAGCACACACCTCACGATTTCACAATTTCCATGATTTCTTTTCAAAGATTTTGCAATGTTTTCATATTTTTTCAAATCACATCAAAGTGAGTTTTTCACAACGGGCATGTAGTAACTGGAAGGGTACGAGTACCGGTAGTCGGAACGTCCTGTCTAGGCTTGGCATTCGTATAAATCCAAAATAAAGGACCAGTTTGCCTACCTGGGGACTAACGATGAAAGTACGAAGGACCTATTAGGCCAAAGCATGCTACACCAAACGTTGTGTGAACTAACCCCACTTTGAGTTTTCATTGTGTCTACACCTGGACACCCTCCGATCCTACATCTCCCAATCATGCTTTACGATTTTCATTCGGGTGATGCGAGTGTTATCAAGCCGACACCGATGTGAACCCTACCAAGCCCAATAGTCTTGGGGGCCCACATGACTATACAGGCTATGGTATGGGAGACATTTGGAGGCCCAAACATGAGCAAGCCCAAGACACCCCATGGATGTAGTTAAGTTATTTTCTTCAGTTATTCGTAAATGTTGTTTTTCATTCTTTTTACGACACATGACACCTAGAAAATTATCAAACTCACAATCTCACTACATATATTCCTGTAGATGTCTGCTAGACACTTATGAGGTGGTAGAAGGTCAGGAAGGTCTAGCGAACGCATGGCCACACAAATGGCTCAACAAATGGCTGCGGTACTTCCTGACATCGTTTTGCAAGTTCAACAAGCTCTCGCCGCCAATCCCATCAACCCTACCAATCAAGAAGGCCAAAATGTCGCCAACCCTCCTCCCAAACCCACTAAATGCACCTACAAGCATTTCAAGTCTTGCGATCCCCCAAAATATGAAGGGACTGAAGGTGTCACCACTCTCCTCCGTTGGTTTGAGGAGATGGAAAACACTTTTCTCAATTGCGACTGTCCTGAGGATCGCAAGGTGCATTACGCTACTGGACGTTTGTTTGGGGTAGCACTTACCTGGTGGAACACAGAAAAGGGTAAGCGAGGTGTTGAAGATGTCATGGCCTTAACATGGGAAGAATTAAGGGAAATCATG
The DNA here is from genome assembly GCA_947069175.1 of Scalesia atractyloides. Classification (NCBI taxonomy): domain Eukaryota; kingdom Viridiplantae; phylum Streptophyta; class Magnoliopsida; order Asterales; family Asteraceae; genus Scalesia; species Scalesia atractyloides. The sequence continues at coordinate 74,435,677 of CAMTDV010000008.1, forward strand.
ACGAGACGCTTCTGTCCTAGAAGCGAAATCAAAAAGCTAGAAGACGAATTTTACGCTTTAAAGCAAAAGGAAGGAGACCACACCTCATACAACAAGAGATTTCTTGAGTTGAACCAGATAGTCCCCAACCTGTTCACTCCGTTATACCGTTTAGTCGAGCATTACATTCGAGGTCTTCCCTCGAAGATTCAAGATTCGGTTTTAAGTACTTCACCCGCAACGCTCGAAGCTGCCATGGAATTGGCTACTGAACTTACAGAAAATCGCATCCGAAATGGCGATTTTAAAGATGAGAAGAAAAAGACACTTGTTGAAGCTCCAACCCCAACCCAGTCAGGTTCATCCTCTAAATTCGCTGGTAAGAGGAAGCGAAATGGCAAAAATTTCGTCGTCACCCAAAGTAATCCTCCTATCACTGCTGCTCCAATCACACAAGTTGCCCCTCAAGCCGCCCCATTCAAAAAGCCATACACTGGTCCACACCCAAAATGTAACCGATGCCAATACCACCATCCCCTTGAGAACCCTTGCCAATACTGCACAAGTTGTGGCCATGCATGTCACACTATTCAAACTTGCCGTACACTCCAAATATCAAACCGCAATCAGCCTCAAGCCCAAACCAATAATCAAATGGTGGGCAAGCCCAACAACCCTTACTTTTACCACATGCCCAACCCATGGCTCAACCTTACTACCAACCCAACTACCCAATGATGCAACCCATAAGAGCCTGTTTCAACTGTGGTGATCCAAACTATTTCCAAAATACTTGCCCATGCCTGGTGAACATCATTAATGCCTAAGCCCAAGCCAACCAGGTGAACCAAGCTAATCAAGCTAACCCACCTGCTAGAGGAAGGGCTTTCAACATCAACGCCAACCAAGCAAGGGCTGAAAACAATGTGGTCAATGGTATGTTTCTCGTAAATGGTAGCTATACATCCATACTATTTGATACTGGTGCGGATAAGAGTTTTATGTCTTTAGAATTCGAGTCCATTCTTGATCTACCTCGTGTTAGTCTCGCTGAATCAGTCACAGTGGAAGTTGCTGACGGAGAACCCATTATGTTAAATTCGATTATACGTGATTGTACTCTTACCCTAAATGATCACGATTTTCTCAACTGATCTTATTCCTATGAAATTGGGAAGTTTCGATGTTATCATCGGTATGGACTGGCTCAGCCAGCATCACGCCGAAGTAGTTTGCCATGAAAAGTTTATTCGAATTCCCCTCGCTGACGGTCAGACACTACGTATTTTTGGAGAAACTCCTTCGAAAGGGCTAAAATTGATGTCATGTCTTCAAGCTCGAAGATATCTTCGCAAAGATTATGTCGCGTTTCTAGCTCACAACGTCAAGAAGGAAGGCAAGGAAAGGAAGCTCGAAGATATTCCAATCGTTAAAGAATTTCCTCAAGTTTTTCCCGACGACGTTTCAGGACTTCCTCCCGTGCGAGAAGTCGAATTTCGAATCGATCTTGTACCTGGTGCTACACCAGTCGCAAAATCTCCCTATAGGTTAGCCCCATCTGAGATGCAAGAATTGGCTAGTCAACTGCAAGAGTTGACTGACAAAGGATTCGTACGTCCTAGCTCGTCGCCTTGGGGTGCACCTGTTCTTTTTGTAAAGAAGAAAGATGGAACTTTTCGCATGTGCATTGATTATAGAGAGCTCAACAAGTTAACCATCAAGAATCGCTATCCATTGCCCCGTATTGATGACCTCCCTGATCAACTTCAAGGTGCCACCTGTTTTTCAAAATCGACCTTCGTTCTGGTATCATCAACTTAGAGTGCGCGCAGAAGATATTCCAAAAACTGCCTTTCGAACTCGTTATGGCCACTATGAATTCATGGTTATGACTTTCGGGTTAACCAATGCCCCTGCTGTCTTCATGGATTTGATGAATAGGGTGTGCAAACCCTATCTCGATCGTTTTGTCATAGTTTTCATTGATGATATTCTTGTCTACTCCAAGACCAAATCCGATCATGAGCGACATCTTCGACTCATCCTTACACTCTTGAGGACTGAAAAGCTTTATGCTAAGTTCTCGAAATGTGAGTTCTGGTTAAAAGAGGTACAATTTCTTGGTCATGTCGTTAATGACAAAGGAATTCACGTCGACCTTTCAAAAATCAAGGCAGTACAAGAATAGCAAGTGCCACGTACTCCTACCGAAGTTAGGTTATTTCTTGGCATGGCTGGTTATTATCGACGCTTCATTGCAAATTTTTCTCGTATCACCGTTCCACTCACAGCCTTAACTCACAAGGGAAAACCCTTTATTTGGGGACCAAAGCAAGAGGAGGCTTTCCAAATTTTGAAGCAAAAGCTTTGTGATGCACCTATCCTTACACTTCCTGATGGTTGCGAAGACTTTGTGATTTATTGCGACGCGTCAGGGCAAGGGTTAGGTTATGTCTAATGCAAAGAGGAAAGGTGATAGCCTATGCCTCTAGGTAACTCAAAGTGCATGAGAAGAACTAAACCACTCACGACCTAGAACTTGGAGCAGTCGTGTTCGCTCTAAAGATATGGAGACACTATCTCTATGGCACCAAGTGTGAAATATACACTGACCACAAGAATCTTCAACATATCTTCAATCAAAAAGAGTTGAACATAAGGCAATGACGATGGGTCGAACTCCTAAATGATTACGACAGTGAAATTCGATATCATCCTGGCAAGGCAAACATTGTGGCGGATACACTCAGTCGTAAAGAATATGCAAATTCCACTCATCTCCTATGTTCTCAAATTGTAACCGACCTCAAAGATCAAATTCGGGCAGCTCAACATACATCAGTAACGGAAAATGACTTACGCGATGAACTGTCTTGTGGAGCTGAACTCAAAATTGAAACCAAATCCGATGGTATTTTTTACTACTTAAACCGTATTTGGATACCCGATCGCGACAATCTTCGTGTTTTTCTCATTAATGAGGCGCACAAAACACGATACTCTATACATCCAGGAGCCGATAAGATGTATCAAGATTTACGATACACCTATTGGTGGCCTGGCATGAAGAAGGATATCGCTATCTTTGTTTCCAAGTGCCTTACATGTTCCAAGGTGAAAGCTGAACATCAAAGACCATCAGGACTTCTTGTCCAACCCGAGATACCTGTATGGAAGTGGGAAAATATAACTATGGATTTCATTACCGGGTTACCTCGCACCTCAAGTGGGTATGACACCATATGGGTAATCATTGATCGTCTTACAAAATCAGCTCATTTCATTCCAATTCGCGAGGACTTCAAGAACGAGAAGTTAGCTCGTATCTATATCAATGAGATCGTAAGCCGTCATGGTGTACCTTTAAGTATCATTTCAGACCGAGACGGCCGCTTCACTTCACGAACATGGCAAGTTGTACAATCCGCTTTGGGTACACGTTTAGACCTCAGCACTGCCTTTCACCCTCAAAATGATGGTCAATCTGAGCGCACCATACAAACACTTGAAGACATGTTGCGAGCATGTGTCATAGACTTCAAAGGTAATTGGGACACTCACCTACCGTTAGTTGAATTTTCGTACAACAATAGCTATCATTCAAGCATCGGTATGGCTCCTTTCGAAGCTCTATATGGTCGTAAATGCCGATCTCCAGTATGGTGGCACGAAATTGGTGATGCGCAAATCACTGGACCTGAACTGGTTCAAGAAACAACTGACAAAATTCTTCAAATTCGAAATAATCTTCTAGCGGCTCAAAGTCGTCAAAGAGTTACGCTGATAAACGACGAAAGCCTTTGGAGTTTTGTGTTGGTGATCAAGTACTTTTGAAAGTGTCACCGTGGAAGGGAGTGGTTCGTTTATGTCAAAAGGGCAAGCTAGCACCATGCTATGTGGGACCATTCAAGATACTCGAAAGAGCAGGTCCTGTAGCATACAAGCTTGACCTACCAGAAGAACTCAACATAAGTCATCCCACGTTTCACGTATCCAACTTGAAAAAGTGTCCCGCCGACGAAAATCTTCATATCCCTTTGGAAGATATTAAAGTTGATGAATCAATGCACTTCGTGGAAAGACCGTAGAAATTATGGATTTCGGGAGAAGCGCTTGAGGCGAAGTCGTATTCCAATCGTTAGGGTACGTTGGGAGTCAAAACGAGGACCCGAGTTGACTTGGGAACGTGAAGACTCAATACGCGAAAAATACCCGCGTCTTTTTCCAGTTGCAACTACTACTTAAATTTCGGGACGAGATTTCTAAAAGTAGGGGATACTGTAACATTTGTGTAAAACGGGTTTCGAAAACCCGCACCATTTTCATTAATCAAGGGTGTATTTATCGTTACGTATTTTTATTATTATTTATTTAATAAGGATATTAAAATTTATAAATTTCAAGAATTAAATTAAAATAGACTTAAAGAAATATCAAATAAATAAAAAGTTAAATTAAACTTTATAACTAATCAACCAAAAATTGAAACAAAAAGAAAGAGGGAACCGGGATCGAACCCGGGTCGCCCGGGTTGTCACACACATTCAACACCACTACGCTACACACACAAGATGTGTTAGCTTCTATGTATTATTATATATATATACAATCTGGGCGGAAAACCTACAACTCCAACCGAAGATTTCGCAAAATCTCCGACGCGGTTTTCCTGAAATAACTTCATCAAACTCGCTGTCATCAAGCAAATTTCACGCGGATTCTCTTTGTTTTAGAAACAATCAAGGTCTCTGTCAATCAAAATCTCGCAAATTTGGTCGAAATCAATCAACTAACTCGTTTTCCTTGCTCTGTAAATACTGTCGACCTACACCTATAATCTTCGCTCAAAACCTTTCAAGTAACCATGAGTTTTCTCTGCTCGAAACCCCCCCCTGTTTCATCGGAAATCGCCGCTCCTCGCCGGAGAACAGAAGGAACTGCCATTGTTGGTAACAATCCTCCACCTAATTGATTTAATTAATATCGAATCAGAATGGGAAATCATACTTCTGATAACTAGTTATTCGGGCGGGTAAATGTTTTGGGTTTATTCAAACGAAGAAGATGAATTGTAGAATGTGTATTTGTATAATATAATTCGAGTTATAAACCGTGTTAGACACACAGTCCAGCGGTGGACTGTGTGCACACTAAACACACACGTTCCGAGTTTGATCCGTGCCACCAACGTTGTCGAATAAACAATTTTTTTTTTAAAAAGGAACAAACCACACTGATCCCCCAACAAGTGGTTAAATTTAATAAAAATGTTATGTTTACGGGTTAAGCACCCAGCCCAACTGGTTGGGCCGGGTGCAAACAAACTTCAGGTCGCCGGTTCCAGTCTAAGCCCTCACACCGGTCTGATCACTTAAAAATCTTTTTAAAAATAAATCATTTCTGTATGGACTTAATTTGTATATAAGAATAATTAAAATCCCGAATATGTCGGGTTAGACACGTAGCTAAGTTGGAAGAGCTGCGTGCATGCAACCGAGAGATCACGGGTTCGAGTCTCATCACACGCATGCCAAATCGCAATAAAACCGGTCAGGCCGATGACAGGCCTGACAAGGTTTTTTTATATTTTTATATTTTTATATTTTTTTATTATTATTTGTTATTTGTTTTCTTTTCTCTTTATAAATAATAATTAATTATCCCAATTAAATTAAAGAAAACCCTAAGTTATAAAGCCATTTAATATCACAAAAATAACCTAATAAAAAGTATTAAGTCCAAATATTAATTTTTTATATTGTTATCGAATTTATTATCTTAGGTTAGTATTCATTGTTCGATCCAACCTTTTCCTCGTGCGCACTCATCATCAACCAAGGATACGCACCCACTGTGAGTGAATCTCTACGAATTCCCCTTTTTAATCATGTTTTGGGGCGTATCATGTGTCGTATATTTTTATTATTTATTTAAACACTTGTGCCAAAATCATCTCGTGATCAAATGTGTATAGTTGTTGTGTGGTTATGTGTGGTTACATTTTATCATTTCAGTGTAATCATTTCATTAGACCCATCAGTTTCTCGTGGGATACAGGTTGAGCATTAGGTGCCTCATTAGATCGGCTCCGTTTGATTGAGCCTTAATCTCAAGTACATCATTCATCATGTCATGTGTTCAATGTGGATATAATGTGGTTTGTGATTGGTTATATATAACATCTGCTCACATATGATTCATGCACAGTTTTTATTTAACAACAATATAATTCAATTACTTAAATGTTTTACTAAGATTCACTCGCCAACTTTTGTTGACCCAAATCTTTTGTTTTACGCATGATACAGGTGAACAAGCTGAAGAAACACATAGGAATGGCCTTAGAAGATTAAACAAAGTTATTATGTTCTGAACAATATGTTGGTTTTATTTGTGCTTGTATGAATTATGGTGTTTGAATATTTGAAGTTTAAATTTCAATTTAATAAATATGAAACTTATTAGTAAATATCATGAGCTTTGGTGATAACCCAACAATGCCCCGACTTTTATTTCCGTTGCGGGTCGGGGTGTGACTGATGCGATATATTAAGTTATTAAGTGAAAGCTTAAAATTTAATGCACGAGACACTAAGACGTGATATATTAAGATGATACCATATATCGGTTAAAAGTGTAGGTTTAAAAGTTAATTATCCATCATTCTAACTAAAGACCGGTCACCTTATTCTCTTTAAGGGAGCGGTTGTTTAACCTCCTAATAATCGACACCTTCATCTGTTTTTCATTTTTTGAACATTATTTAAGTTTATTATTGTACTGGAAATTTCTCTCTAGTGTGTGTGTGTGTGTGTATATATATATATATAGAGAGAGAGAGGATCCGGTTCAATTAAGAACCATTTTGAGTTGTTAGAACTCTTACTTCCCGTGCGAGTTTTTTGATCACTTTTTGTACAAACGTAGATGAAAATGTTACAAACACATTTGTAAAAAATAGTGTCAAGATGTAAATTTATTTCACTAAACGATGACGGCACCAGTTATTTTTTTATGGTGGTGTAAATGTTCGCAAGCGATAATTTTTTTGTGAAACAATTAATTTTTTATAAAAAAAGATTGAAATTTTTTTTCAGGCTTACTTCTCAGTTCTCACAACTCAAAGTGGTTCTCATTTTACCCTTTATAAATATATATGTATACACACACACTAAACCCCAAATGCTAACGCCTAAAAGCTAAAAAAACTAAATGCTAAAACTAAGCCCTAATCTCTATGTATTAAACCTTAAACCCCAAAAACTTAACCTCGGAGAAAATTTAACAGAGAATCAATCATTTGATAGAGTTATTTATGAAGAAAGAGTTTTCTCAATCCTCTAGGGAGAGGATCATGAGAAAACTCTTTATTGGTGAGAAAACTCAAAGAAGTCTATCAAACAATTGATTTTTCTATTGAATTTTTGGGGTTATTTTTTAGGGTTTAATTTCAAGATGTTAGGGTTTAGCTTTAGCATTTAGTTTTTAACTTTTAGGCATTAACCTTAAGGGTTTGGCTTTTGAGGATTAGCTTTTAGGGTTTAGTTTTTCTGCGGGTTTAGAGATTATGGTTTAGTAATGATTAGATAGAGTTTTATCGAGTTTTCTCATGATCCCTCTCCAATATATATATATATATATATATATATATATATATATATATATATATATATATATATAAGGTTGGGTTCAATGGTGCACACTAAAAAAGTGGGGAATCGGAGAACCATGCATTTAAATGTTAAATGTATCATAAAAATTTCAATTCTAACATGTTCAAAATAATATTTTTTTTCAAAATTGAAGCTTTTGTATATAAATACATGTAGAAGAATTTTAGATAAATGCTTAAAACAGTAAAAAAAATTATAAAATTTATTTTTTTTATTGAAATAGCTTCTACATATCTCTATATACAAAGCTTAGAAAAAAATTGAATATAAATTAATTTTAGCATTTATAATAAATATTTACGGTATACTCAACATGATAAACAAATAGTTCATCATTAAACCTCACACTATATATATATATATATTGTCACACCTCAACCGATGGCGGAAACATCGGAGTGAGACGAACTAGATTGCTGGAGACATCATAACACTATTTGCGACAATATTTAAATTAACAACCTATTTCATTTCATAGCATAAAAACTGTCAAGATTACACCAGATATTCAAATACAAGAAATAACAACAAAACAAGTTCAACAATAACATAATGATTAACTTAGTATTCTACGCGTGTTTCTATGCTATTCCTACTAAGTTCCATCATAACAACTTCATCACCCTGCAACATGTTAAAAAGTATAGTTCAATAACAAGTATTGGCGAGTACACAAGTTTAATATCATAGCATAAGTATAAAATCCGTTTAAACAAATCCACATGAATAACTAGCATACAAGATAAGTGTAAACAAAGCATGTGAATCTATAAGTCAATCCTCTAGTGTACCGCAAAATAGATTTCAATTTAACATTGACCACAAGAATACGGGCGATGCATTACTCCTATAGGGCTATACATGTTAAGGGAGGCTTGATCGAAGTTACTGACATTTAGATCACATAAGAATATACCAAGTAACAATTCAAGTAGCATAAGACTAAAGCATGTTTGATGGATTGTTTGTGCATAATCATAGAATAAAAGTGTGATTTAGTGTAGTTTGGTAATTTAACATATTGCACCCAAATAGTGTAAAGCATAAAAAGGGTGTCGAGTGTACTCACGCTTTTGCAAAGTAATTTCTGTGAAAGCGTTAGGTTATTTTAGGGGAATGAACACCAAGTTATCCTACACAAGGAAACGTAGGTGTGTGAGTATTATATTGACGATGGAGTTTGATGAGTTTAGGAATTAAAGTATGCAAAAAGTATGTATAAACAAAAGTATTTATCTAGATGTTAACGCTCGTTTTTGACACTATAAGCCCCGAAGGGTGTTTGTGTTTTTATGGGTCATGCCCAATAGAATCGTAACGATGGTTAGGTCTAAGATAAAATAACCTATTTCTAGGACAGGTAACCATATGGTCATTGTCAAAGGTTCGGTTATATTAAGTATGTACATATATAGTTATAATATTACTAATTTATCATAGAGTTCATGTATTTCATAGATATCATGTAAGTCATATGAGCCATGCATGGAGTAGGAGGATAACCGTCCTAAACCTCTTTCATAAGATTCACTAATACACAAGATTGTCACAAGGACAATCCGGATGGACAAGAATTATAGAAATCATCAAGTGAAGGGTGGATTGAAAAGTTGGATAGCCAAGGTCTCCATGTAATCACACCTACACCAACACAAGCTTGTAAGCTTTGATGGCTCAACACTTGTAGGTTTGAAACCCTAGTAAAAACCACAAGTTTAGAGGCATGTTATGCCTCTTGATTGTATGTGAACAAGTCTAGCTTAACACACTAACCATAAGCTTGGTTAGTGGCATATGTAGCATAGATTTGTTATATTAAAAATAAGTTCGAAAAAGTTTTATAAGTTATCATCCAAAACAGAAAGTTTGGCCCCAAAAATGGTGTGATTCCATCTTGGTTTTCCATGGAAAACCTATGGTAACATCCATAGGATTTATCAAACAATGTTGAGAAAGAAAACAAAGTGAAAACATTGAAAAACTTGAAGTTTGAAAGATAAAAATTTGGGCAGAAAGTTTGTACACTTTTGTACCTCAAAATGGTGTGGTTTCACCTTAGTTTGCCCAAGCAACTTGTGAGAACCTTCCTAGAGGTTATCCAAGAGTGTTAGAAAGAAAAACAAGGTAAAAAGAAGAAGAAAAGTGAGTCAAAACTCACTTGCAAGCTGCTAAGTTCAGCAGAGAGTTCTGAAGTTTGGGGACTTGTTTGAGGAGTGTGAAGGCTTGTAAAAGTGAGAAATAAGTGGAGGAACTTTTGTTTATATAGGGGAGGGATTAGGGTTAGGATTAGGGTGCCATAAATGCAATTAGGTAAAGTTTGAATTCAAAAAAGAAGAGGGAAGACTCCCTTTGAGTTGCGGCCGCAAAGGGGCTGCCATTTTTTATTTTTTATTTTTTTGTTCTTTTAAATTATCTAATGGATGTAAATTGGGTTTAAGTGTTGCACATGATATAATAAACAAGTGTGGGTCTTATAATGGCCTAATGTTATGCACATGATAGTTTTTAAAACCCTAAAAAAATAATTAAGTAACAAGTATTTTCTTAAACATAATATGACAAGGTTTTATGATAATTGAAGCTTGAATTCTTTGAATAACATCACTAATTGCCTTGCTTGAGTTTAGTATAAGATTTAAAAATACTCATCAAACATTTACACGTTGTTTTGAATTGATTTATGAAGAAATAATGTATCGCATGATCATAAGTTTAAACGCGAATAAGGTTTGTGATTTTAACATAATTAATTAATCTCGATTATAATCAAAGCCTTAGAATACAATGAATTGAAAATAGAAATACGATTACAAGGTTTGGACCTTCCGATAATAGAAACACGAAACAGACTTGCTAAAAACGGAAAGATACAAATGTGAAGCGTTACAGTCTCCCCTCCTTTAGGGAATTTCGTCCCGAAATTTAGGAAGACGCAACGAACAAATGCGGATGCTTAGACTTCATGTCGTTTTCAAGTTCCCAAGTAAATTCAACGCCATGTTTTCCTTCCCTTCGAACCTTCACGATAGGAATTCAACTGCGCCTTAGTTGCTTAGTACCTCGATCCATGATTTCGACTGGTTTTTCCACGAAGTGCAAAGTCTAATTGATTTAAAGATCTTCAAGCGGAACTTGGAGTCCTTCTTCAGCGAGACAAATTTTTAAGTTTGAGACGTGGAAGGTAGGATGAACGTTGTTGAGCTCTTGTGGTAGTTCCAGTCGGTAGGCTACCTTGCCAATCCTCTCGAGAATCTTGAAAGGACTACGTAGCAAGGAGCGAGCTTTCCCTTTTTCCCTAAACGAACCACACCCTTCCAAGGGGATACCTTGAGAAGTACAAAGTCACCAACGTTGAATTCCAAGAGCTTGCGTCTTTTATCTGCGTAGCTCTTTTGTCGGCTTCTAGCTTTCAGCAAGTTGTCCCGAATCTGCAAAATCTTGTCCGTCGTCTGTTGTATAAGCTCGGGACCGGTGATTTGAGCTTCCCCGATCTCGTGCCAACAAATAGGCGATCGGCACTTGCGTCCATACAATGCCTCGAATGGTGCCATTTGAATACTCGTGTGGTAATTGTTATTGTACGAGAATTCGACCAAAGGAAAGTGCATGTCCCAGTTGCCACCAAAATCAATTACGCAAGAACGAAGCATGTCCTCTAGAGTTTGGATAGTACGCTCGGTTTGACCATCGTACTGAGGATGGAAAGCAGTACTAAGATTGAGTTGAGTACCAAGCGCCTTTTGAAATGTTTGCCAAAGGCGAGAAGTGAAACGACCGTCACAGTCCGAGATAATGTCAACGGGACACCTTGACGACAGATAACTTCATCTGTGTAGATACGAGACAATTTCTCAACTTGGTAGTCTTCACGTATTGGAAGGAAATAAGCAGACTTGGTCAGACGGTCGATGATTACCCAAATACTATCATGACTAGACGATGTACGAGGGAATTTGGTTATGATATCCATAGCAATACTCTCCCATTTCCAAACAGGAATTTTCGGTTGTTCGAGTAAGCCAGAGGTTTGTTGATGCTCGGCATTTACCTTGGAACAAGTAAGGCACTTTGATACGTGACAGGCGATATCTTTCTTCATTCCAGGCCACCAATATGATGCTCGGAGGTCGTGATACATCTTATCGGCGCCAGGGTGAATAGAATATCGAGATTTATGAGCTTCACTCATCAAAAGGTTACGAAAATCACGGTTAGGAATCCAAATACGGTCGAGATAGCACATGATGCCATCGGTTTTGGTCATGAGTTGGGTTTCAGCACCACACTTCAACTCATTATCGAGGTTGCCCTCATTAAGGTCGAGTATTGTGCCTCACGAATCATCTCTTAAAGCTTTCCCAGAGTTTTGTAGCATCGTACACTCTTAACATGAGTTTCCGACTAAGTGTGTCGGCCACGACATTCACCTTACCAGGGTGGTAGCGGATATCACAGTCGTAGTCGTTTAATAATTCTACCCAACGACGCTGACGTATGTTGAGTTCTTTTTGATTAAAGATGTGCTGAAGGCTCTTATGGTCGATGAAGACCGTACACTTTGTACCATAAAGGTAATGTCGCCATATCTTTAACGCAAAAACAACTGCACCAAGTTCAAGGTCCTGTGTAGTATAATTTTTCTCATGAATTTTGAGTTGACGAGACGCGTAAGCGATAACTTTATCTCATTGCATAAGAACGCAACCAAGACCTTGTGTTGAGGCATCGCAATACACGACAAAATCGTCGTTACCATAGGGAAGGGTTAGGATAGGAGCATTGCAAAGCATGCCCTTGAGCGTTTGAAAAGTCTCCTCTTGTTCGGAACCCCAAACAAAAGGTTTATCCTTTTGAGTCAAGGAAGTGAGAGGCACGGTAATTTTTGAAAAGTTCGAGATGAAGCGACGGTAATAACCGGCTAAGCCGAGAATGAACGAATTTCGGACGGAGTCTTAGAAGCAATCCAATTTTTCACCGCCTCGGTTTTCGCGGGGTCAACGTGAATACCAAGTTCGTTATCGACATGAACAAGAAATTGAACCTCTTTTAACCAAAATTAAAACTTGGAGAACTTGGCGTAGAGACGTTGGGTTCGCAACAGCTGAAGGATAAGACGCAAGTGTCGCTCATGCTCTTCTCGCGTCTTGGAATAGATTAGGATATCGTCAATAAAGAGGATCACGATCGGTTAAGATAAGGCTTACACACGCGATTCATCAAATCCATAAACACGACGGGTGCGTTGGTCAAACCAAATGACATAACTACGAACCCGTAGTGCCCATAACGTGTACGAAATGCGGTTTTGGGTTTATCTTCTTCGAGGACTCGAAGTTGATGATAACCAGAGCGAAGGTCGATTTTAGAGATACAAGTCGCGCCTTGAAGCTGATCGAAAAGGTCGTCGATGCGAGGAAGAGGGTATCGGTTCTTGACTGTAAGCTTGTTGAGCTCATGACAGTCAATGCACATGCAAAAGGATCTGTCTTTCTTTTTGACAAACAGAATGGGAGCGCCCCAAGGAGATGTGCTAGGACGTATGAAGCCCTTATCAAGAAGCTCTTGAAGTTGACTAGACAGTTCTTGCATCTCCGAGGGTGCTAGACGATAGGGGGATTTGGCGACCGGAGTTGCACAAGGGATGAGGTCAATGTGAAAGTCAACAGAACGAACAGGAGGAGGGCCAGAAAGATCCTCAGGGAAAACATCAGCGAAATCACGCACAACGGGAACTTCACTCACGCTAGGACCTTATCCTTCTTTTCTACAATGTGGGCAAGAAAGGAGAAGTATTCCTTACGCAAGTACTTGTTCACTTGAATACACGACGTAACCTTGAGAACTTTGGAGGGTTTCTCGCCATAGACGTTTAAGGAATCATTATTGGGAAGGGGAAGGCCCGAATGTACTTTTTCCGAATAAACAACTTCAGCACGGACTCACCCTAGCCAATCAATGCCTACTATGATATCGAAACTACCCAGTGGCATGGGTATGAGGTCAATAGAAAACGTATGATCATTGAGGTTTAAAGAACAATTAGAAAGAACAGAATTGACGGTGACGGATTTTCCGTCGGCGACTTCGACTTCGAATGATTTAGGCAACTTAGAACGACTACACATAAGCAAAGGTTCGAATTCAACGGATACAAAACTTTTATCTGCACCAGTATCAAATAAACACGTAGCGTAAACATTGTTAACAAGGAACGTACCTAGTATGACGTCGTTTGAGTTTTGAGCTTAAGCAGTCGTGATGACAAAGGCTCGGCCGCGAGCTTGCTGCTGCTGCTGATTGTTGTTGTTGTTACGCTGCGGGCAGTTGTTGGCGAAGTGATTTGGGTCTCCGCATCTGAAGTAGGCACGAGCGGTAGGAGCAAGGGGTCAGTTTTGGTTGCCGGTAGGGTTTTGAGGAGGTGTGGTGGTCATGGCTCGGGCTTGGTTGGTGGGGGCTTGCGGAGCATTCCGGCATTGTTCGGTAAGGTGCCTATACCTATTGCAGATCGTGCATAGGCGGCATGGGGCGGTAACCGGGTGATGGAAGGGACAGGTATTGCACTTGGGATGGGGTCCGGTGTACGCTTTCTTGATGGGTTCGGGTGCGGGCAAAGCTGGCTGGTGGGGATTTGGCGGAGTGACTACCATGCAAATTGGGCTCGAAGCCTTCCGCTTCTTGCCCTTGGTGTTGCTTCTTGGGGGTTTGGGTGAGGCAGGTTCGGTAATGGATTCAGTGGTTGCTTGGTGGGCTTTCCTTGGTGGAGCCTTGGCGGCTTCACGAAGGACTTGGCAGTTGTTCAAGCGAGTAGCCAGCCGAAAAGCTTCCTCGAGGGTGTTAGGGGAGGTGGCATCGACCAGGTCAGTGAGGTTAGGAGGAAGGCAACATATGTATTTAGCGACTGCTTCTCAGTAGTGTCGACTTGACTTGGGCAAATCGAGCTCAGTTGCTTAAAACGGGCCGTGAGGCCAGCGTTGTCATTCCCCACTTGCCGGAGGTTCCAAAACTCAGTCTCGAGTCGTTGGAGTTCGTGAAGGGGGATAACTCACTTTCCATTAACTTCTTAAGCTCGGCCCAAGGGAGGGTGTGGGCGACGCCGTTGCCACGAGCGCGACGCTCGGAAGTCCTCCAATCAAGGGCTCTCAATCGGAACACTCCCGTGGCGTTCAAGGTGCGCAAGTGGTCAGGGCAACCACTTTGGATGAAGGTGAGTTCAATGGCGTCAAACCATTGTAGCAGTTTAGTGGCGTCCCCTTCGTCGGTGAAGGGTAAGGGATTGCAAGAACAGAATTGCTTATGGGTGAAGGTGGCTTTGGGTGGTTCGGCTTTGGAGTCAACACAGGTATGAGGTGATTCGGCGTTAGGTGGGGGCTGGACCTTGCTGACTATTTTGGGGATAACCTTAGCCATGTGTTCAGCCATTTGCTCAGCCATGAATTTCATGTAGTCCTTCTTTGACATGGAGTCGGATTGGGACTTCGACTTGGACTTTGACCTCCTTCTTCCCATAACGCTTTGAGAGAAACACATCTAAAAGGGTTTGACAATAAAAGATAGATTTAGGCTTTGATTGTAAAGTGTTGTTATAAAGAAAGTATCCGTTTTGAGCACATAAGCATCATGTAACACGTATAATTTCACATAGATAGCATAAGCATGTTGGCATTCAAGAGCATAAACACGTATGATTTGCGTAAAGGAGTATAAATTTAGTTGGTTCACGAGAATTATTA
Organism: Scalesia atractyloides; assembly: GCA_947069175.1. Lineage (NCBI taxonomy): Eukaryota > Viridiplantae > Streptophyta > Magnoliopsida > Asterales > Asteraceae > Scalesia > Scalesia atractyloides. Next base: position 74,451,059 of record CAMTDV010000008.1, read on the forward strand.
TTATTGTTTTTGGTTACGAAAGGCGTGCGAATCGTACATTGGCTTCGAAATGAACGAGATACAAGTACAAAAACACATAGAAATTGAGATAGCATAAAAGATAGGCTTAATAAATATTGGAGTGTTTTGAGTTGAGAAACGTTTGACTATTCCAAAGTGAATCGAGATCCTTTCAAATTAGAGAAACGTGCTTTGGCCTATAGGTAAAGCGGTCTCGTCGAGAAGCGATTAACGGCACTTTACCCTTCCAGTTACTACACGTCTCTAACCGATCGAAAAATCAAAACTTTGGCGAGATTTAAAATCAAGGAATGGGACTAGTTGACAAGGTGCGGGTTTCACCCCTAACTTGACAACATTGTACCCTAGGTGTGGTTGATACTTACTAGACGAGGAGCGTATTCCGACTCGTTGGTAAGGGTCCACTAGAGTATGAAAAGGAAATCCCATCAATATGTGGATTTCACTCCTAACTTGATGGTGTAATTTCGTGCAAAAACCAAATTCGCGGATTGAGAGTGATCACCAAAGTGCGGGTTTCACCCCTATTTTGGTAAGATCATCTTGTTTGTAGTTTGAGCGTCTTCAAGTCTTCAAGTGTGTAAATTGTGTAAGTGTCTTAGGAAAAACACATGCATATATTTAAGACAAAAGGAATAGGAAGAAGCAAATAGGAAGAAATAACATTTTATTCATGAAGCAAGAATGGTTAAGTTGCTCACTTAAACTATAGACTAGGTCGAACATGACAATTCTACCTAATTCCCTATAGTTATGGCTCTGATACCAATCTGTCACAACCCAACTGATGGCGGAAACATCGGAGTGAGACAAACTAGATTGCTCGAGACATCATAACACTATTTGCGACAATATTAAAATTAACAACCCATTTCATTTCATAGCATAAAAACTGTCAAGATTACACCAAATATTCAAATAAAAGAAATAACAACAAAACAAGTTCAACAATAACATAATGATTAACTTAGTATTCTACGCGTGTTTCTATGCAATTCCTACTAAGTTCCATCATAACAACTTTATCAACCTTAAAACATGTTAAAAAGTATAGTTCAATAACAAGTATTGGTGAGTACACAAGTTTAATATCATAGCATAAGTATAAAATCCGTTTAAACAAATCCACATCAATAGCTAGAATACAAGATATGTGTAAACAAGGCATGTGAATCTATAAGTCAATCCTCTAGTGTACTGCAAAATAGATTTAAACTTAACATTGACCACAAGAATACGGGCGGTGCGTTACTCCTATAACGCTATACATGTTAAGGGAGGCTTGATCGAAGTTAGTGTAGTTTGGTAATTTAACATATTGCACCCAAATAGTGTAAAGCATAAAAAGGGTGTCGAGTGTACTCACGGTTTTGCAAAGTAACTTCCGTGAAAGCGTTAGGTTATTTTAGGGGAATGAACACCAAGTTATCCTACACAATGAAACGTAGGTGTGTGAGTATTATATTGACGATGGAGTTTGATAAGTTTAGGAATGAAAGTATGCAAAAAGTATGTATAAACAAAAGTATTTATCTAGACGTTAACGCTCATTTTTGACACTATAAGCCCCGAAGGGTGTTTGTGTTTTTATGGGTCATGCCCAATAGAATCGTAACGATGGTTAGGTCTAAGATAAAATAACCTATTTCTAGAACAAGTAACCATATGGTCATTGTCAAAGGTTCGGTTATATTAAGTATTTACATATATAGTTATAATATTACTAATTTATTATAGAGTTCATGTATTTCATAGATATCATGTAAGTCATATAAGTCATGCATGGAGGTAGGAGGATAACCATCCTAAACCTCTTTCATAAGAATCACCAATACACAAGATTATCACAAGTACAATCCGGATGGACAAGAATTATAGAAATCATCAAGTGAAGGGTGGATTGAAAAGTTGGATAGCCAAGGCCTCCATGTAATCACACCTACACCAACACAAGCTTGTAAGCTTGGATGGCTCAACACTTGTGGGTTTGAAACCCTAGTAAAAACCACAAGTTTAGAGGCATGCTATGCCTCTTGATTGTATGTGAACAAGTCTAGCTTAACACACTAACCATAAGCTTGGTTAGTGGCATATGTAGCATAGATTTGTTATGTTAAAAATAAGTTCGAAAAAGTTTTATAAGTTATCATCCAAAACAGAAAGTTTGGCCCCAAAATGGTGTGATTCCACCTTGGTTTTCCATAATTAAACGCGAATAAAGTTTGCGAGTTTAGCATAATTAATAAATCTCGATTACAATCAAAGCCTTAGAATACAATAAATTGAAAATAGAAATACGATTACAAGGTTTGGACTTTCCAAGAATAAAAACACGAAGCAGACTTGTTAAAAATGGAAAAATACAAATGCGAAGCGTTACATTATATATATATATATATATATATATATATATATATATGCGCATACTAAAGAATTCAAATAAGAAGAAAAAATTTGTAAGAATAGAGAGCCAGTTTTAAACCAAGAAAAATACTTCATTTTATATGTGTATTTAATGTTATGTAATGGCATATAAGTAAACTTAGAATTTTAATCAATTTATTGTCTTCTTCTAACTTAGCTAACTAATTAAATTTGTAACTCATACTAAAAAATATAATGTTTCAAAACAACTTAATATATGGTAAACAATTTTCGATATATGGAGGATAAATTTCAATATGTGTAGGATATATGTATCACAAATTTTAATATATGTATGATAAAAAATTGAAATGTTTAGGATAAAGTTTTTTTGCCAAAGAAAGAAAAAAATAAACTAATGGGAGAAATTATAAAGTATTTATTGTTTTACTATTATGCCTTTTTATCTTCTCACATCATGATCATTCCCAAAGCGCATAATGTACAACCCTAAGATGAGAGTAATTTAGGGGCGGTTTGGCAACTTCTGAATGGTTAAGTGTTAACCTAATAAGAAGTCCGAACCATTAAGTGTTGAACCATACAGACATCTGCTCAGTCTGAACCGTGCTAAATCAGTAAGAGGTCTCAACCATTAAGAGTCTCATTAAGAGGTAAACAAACAGCCTCTTAATCTTTCAAACATTAATTACTCTTTAATCCTCTCGTCTTAATTATAATTTTACCACTTTATTTTTAACAAAGTTATGGTTAATTAATTAGTAATTAAACTTTATCCCCCTTATAAGAACCAACTACGCCACGATTTGCAAACAGCTATATCAACTTCGTGTCTTAATATTTTAAAAAAAATTACACCATAAGAACTATCATTCTATTTTCTTTAGTTTGAGTATAGTATTGTTATAATTTTTAATTAAAAAATTGGTATGTAACGTGATTAACAATATCTATGGATGTGCAATAACCAAATAATTAGCTGAAAGCAAACAAAACTTACCAAAATCAAGCAAAAACTATATTAACTAAAAATCAATTAACCTAAAACCAAATTAACCAAAAATTGGTCATCTTTTTTTTATACCCTCGTTTAACCAAATTAACCCAACTGGGCTGAATCATTCATATTTTTTTTATATTTCTAGCTTTTATACATCCGGTTCACATTTCATATTTTACACCATTTCATGTATTTATATTTCCATGTTATGTATTTATACATCTATTTCATTTATGTATACCTCAATTCATCTATTTCTAAGCAAAAGTTTTAGACCAATTTTGGTTTTAGCTATTAATCCAAATTAAATGAACCTAACAAAAAACCATCAATCTAACCGAATAAACCGAAATGATTAACCTAAAATTGGTTGGCTAATAAAATAGACTAACCGATGACTTCAATTGAGAATAATGACTGAACCAACCAAACCATACACACCCTAGTAGTGTTTGTGTTCCATGTATCGCGTGTGCACCCTTCTAGTACATTGAAGAGGTAGGGCCCAGGACTCAAAAAATATAAATTAATAAACAAAAACCCGATGGGCCCAACCTTTTAGAATTTAGAGGTACCATACAATTTAATACACCCATGATGGGACCACCAAAAGGTACAATCTTGATAAATAAAATATCCTCTCTTCACCAATCAGAATAGAGAGGTCATTATCAAATGGTTAAAGAAAGCACCACTTGATATCACCATGATGTCAGCCCTAAAAGGGAATACTTCTATAAATAGCAAAAGGAACGATCAAGTCAAGTTTGCACACTTACCCACTGAACTCTTACTCATATTCTCTCTTCTATAACAAAAGTACTTATTGTCACGTCGGGAAGGTTGCAGGGAAACCTCTCTTTCTGTGACGAGGCTCACGTTGTTTTGTTTTGTAGGATATAGGACCTTGTTGATCATGAAGGAGTTAGTTTAATTCCTTTGATAAAGGAGTGATCGGATTTGTGGGACTGTTGATCCAACAAATATTCACATCTGTAGCACCCCAGGGTAATGAACAAGTGGAGCGAGTGAACCGAACGATTGTTGAGGGTTTAGGAAAGTGTTTGTACAAGGATGCTAGAGCATAGGTGGATGGAGTTACCCTAGGCTCTGTGGGCATACATGACAACAACTAAAACAAGCAATGGTGAGACACCTTTTAGCCTAACCTATAGGACGGAAGCACTAGCCTCAGCAAAGATAGGCGTACCAACTCACAGAACTTTGTCAACCAATGAAGAACAAACAACAAAAAGGTGAAAGAAAACTTGGGTTTGTTGGAAATCTGAAAGGAAATGGCGACAATCAGCAAAGCAAGATACACACGATTGCTGGAAAAGTATTACAATCAGAGGGTCTGCCAAACCAAGTTCAAGAAAGGAGACTATGTTCTAAGGGACAACCAGGCAAGCCGGGCAGAGAACAACGGAAAGTCTGCCCCACAAGGGAAGGACCTTATGCGGTCAAGGTAGTGTTAGGGAAAGGCACATATTGCCTCACCACATCGGACGGGAAGGACAATCCCCGGACTTGGAATGTGGCGCAACTAAAAAGATGTTATTTATAATGCATTTTCTTTTGTAACAACATGGCTATGCCATGCAACCATGTAATAGTTTTCATTTGAATATCAATGTGTTGTCGTTTTTGTCAGTTAAAAAACTTAAGAACGTTGCATAGCACATATTTAGCTTGAATATACGCTCTCAAAGGCTCTTGGTACTCCATTAACACCATTTGTGACAAAAATAACCCATGCAAACACCGTCGCATAACCAACCATATATGATGCAAGCACAAGCATAACATTCAATGTGGTGCAAAACACTTGGATAACATAAACAGCAAAAGTAAAGAATTAAACTAATATCCCTTTTTACATAATCAATGTTCAACAAATTACAGGGTCACCATAACACCCAACATACATCATTATATAAAACATCTAACATACTACTTACACCTGTCATCACTAACATGACTTACAAAAGATGTTAATCAAGCATTCTTAAATAAACACATAACGCTCTCTCTAAAGCTTCAACTGAATCATCACCGTTAACACCCTGGGTTCACCAACACCAACACCGGGCAGAGCCAGGGTAGGTTTGGCCTTGGGAAGACGCTAATAAGTCTTGATCAAGTTGGGCTTCAACGGTGCCCCATCCTCTAGCCTCATCAAACCAGCAATGGCCTCGAGCTCGGCGAACATAAGATGGCTTAGATCTTCAATACAACAATAACTTATCTCTTTACAAAGTTGAGAAAATATAGGAGAATAATAAACCATGAATCAGGAATATATATATAGCCAAACCACCATTAAATGTGTATGCCCAAAGGGGATGTACATCAATCAGTGTTTAACTGACAAAAAGATATGATGACCTCTATCCAACTTGACGTCACAAAAATCTTGATGTAATAAATGAGTCGCACGTTACATAGCGGTCTCTGCAGATGGGACGTTTACATACACATATATCAAGGGTCCACATATTCACACACCCATCTGCCTATTTAGACATCCTTTAGATGGGTCGTCTAGATCTAAACAGGGCGTCTAGGTTTCCTTTCCTCAGACCACATTCCGGGTCCGTACAACGTCAAATCAGTCACATCAGACGGAGCGTCTAGCTGTAGACGATTGTTGAAGACGACAAACCCAAGACGGGGCGTCTAGGCCTAGACGACCCGTCTTGAAGAGGTAGTCTGCATGCATGTCAGCAAAGTACGACGTGATACGCCCCGTCTAGTACTAGACGGGGCGTATATTTATTTGTTAAATAGACTCATGCAGAGCTTTTGAAGTCGTAGAAAACTTTCAATTCATCGTCGGAATTCTCTCCGTCGTGAACTTTGTCTTATATTACTTCATCTGATATTATTCAATGGTGGTGAAATGTCATTAAACTGGGACAACAACTATTTCTTTGGGGCGTACTCTGGCGAGTCATGGGTGCCTGAAGCCAATTTGGTAACAGTTATTAGGTTAAACTAGTTGTTGTTTTAATAATTTACTAATGGTGATATCGTTGGTAGGGGAGACCGATGTTCCCAATTCTAATGTGCAAGAGGAGGTTGTGTCAAGTGTACAAGGAAATTAAAACAGACAATTTCTAGATTTGAACGAGCTTCCTCCTGTTGAAGAAATATCCCATGTGAACGACTCGTACCAAGTTGATGCACCATGTTATCCACCGCAATATGGGTTTCCGGATTATGGATACGTGTGTGAACACTCGTACGTGCAACAACACGGTCCAGATGGATACGTAGGAGACTGTTACGAAAGTTACAATGCAACATATTCTTTGTACGGTCAACAAGTCTATCCTGATGGTGGAGGATATGGTGGTGAGGCACCCCCATGTGTAGGCAATCCGTACCTCACAGAGACGGTATGAAACGTATTTATTTAAGTTGTGCAGTTGAGTAAACATAAAATCTAACATAACGCTGTCGATTTTAAAGGTTTTCAACTCTCTAGATGAGCTAAAAACTGGGCATAGGAAACGGCAAAGGCGGATGGTTTCGTTATTGTGACCCGACAATCAAAGAAAATTGGTGGAAGAACCGGGAGGGTATGGCTTGAATGTGACCGTGGTGGTGAGCATCATACTACAGCAACGGTTAGAGAAGCTGGAAGCAAGAAAACCAATTGCTTGTTTTACCTGGTGGTTGTGTGGGACCATCCGTATGAAACAAGGGGGATATAAGGTGGAAAGACTGAACATAACCACGAAGTCTGTCAGGACCTGTCGGGCCATGCGTTTGTGCGAAGGTTTGCTCCTGATGAATACAGAATGATCGAGCAGTTGACAGCACAAAACGTGGAGCCGCGCAGAATTTTTCAAACGATAAGGAAACAGTTTCCATGTTCAAAAAGACGTTCAAAACGTGGTTCAGAAGATTAGGGTCGAACAAAGATACGGACTGACTCCCATGCAATCGTTAGAAAACATCCTTATTACAAACGAAATTATTTACGAGACACGGGAGGAAACTGAAACAGAGGTTGTTACAGAGATCTTCTTTGTTCATCCCTACTCTTCTGAAATGTGGCGTGCGTTCCCGCACGTTTTGCTGATCGATTCCACGCATAAGACGAACATATACAACATGCCATTTGTCCAGATAGTTGGTATGACGCCCACCAACTATTCGTTTTGTGTCGCGCATGCCGTTATCTGCAAGGAACGTAGTGATAACTTTGTATGGGTGCTTGAGAGGATCAGGTCAACGTTGGACGAATGTATGGAGCCACGTGTTATTGTAATGGATAGAGAGCTGGCCCTAATTAACGCGTGTGCTAAAGTTTTTCCAAACGCCTCTCGATATCTCTGCACGTTTCACATTCAATAGAATATCTGTAAGCACTGCAAGAGCGCATTCACAGAAGAAGAATGGAGAAAAATTTTGTCATCCTGGGGGAGATTGTGTGAGTCTCCATCAATACCCATATACGAGTACAACTTAGGCAACTTGCAAAAGCGACTTGTGCAGTGCAAACGTTCAAGTAAGTTATTGTAATAAAAGATGACCTACCCATGTACATTTAACTAATTATTGATTCCTTTTAGGGGTGTTTACGTACGTGTATGATAATTGGCTGAAAAACTACAAGCAAATGTTTGTCTTTGCGTGGACTGATCAGAGACGCAACTCCGGGCAGCGTACCACAAACAGAGTTGAGAGTTAACACGCGAATTTAAAGAGATACGTCTAAGATAGGAGCTCGCTGGACCGTATAGTAGGTTGTGTCAAGGATATAGTTGAAACACAATACGAGGAAATAAGGCGGAGCTTTCGAGAAAGCATCAAAAAAATAATGAACCACCACAAAAACCCGTTATTTGACCACCTACGTGGAAAAGTTTCCCATACAACGCTTGATTTGCTGAATGGAGAGCTACTTAGGAAACTAGACGTGTTGCAGTGCTTGCATTCATCTTGTGGGTGTCAGATGTGGTACAGTTGTGGGTTGTCGTGTGCTTGCAAGTTGGAAAAGTATGTACGTGCAGAGCGTCCGATTCAACTCGAAGACATAGACATCTTCTGGCGGAAGCTTAACTTTCAGCCACGTAAATTGACATCAGATGATGTTGACGTGGTAGAAGAGCTGAACATTGTTCGGCAACAGTTAGAGTCACACTCCCCTGCTCAGAAAAAAAGCTTGATGGGAAAGATTAAAGCGGTGTTGACCCCAACTAAATCCACCAAGAAACCACCGGTTGTCCAACACTCGACTCGTGGACGACCAACAATAAAGCAAGCACAACTTCGATTTGACGACGCCCCCCGCCATATCTCGTATGTTCCGTCGCAGGGTTCCCAATCAAGTACATACGACGCCCCCCGCCATAGCTCGTATGTTCCGTCGCAGGCCACTCAACAGTCGGTCATCAAGTCGCAAAAACCCGTAGCGGGGCGAAGCCGTTCAACGAGTTCTAAACAAAGAGAGGTTCGAGACGATAACGGTTTTCCGTTGATAGTGGGCGACGAGTATGTGTCAACAAGCAAACGGTTTAAGCCTTTCCTTCCCTTAGTGTTTCACCCGTACATCTTGTGCATACAAGATGTGAGGCCAGACGGTCATTGTGGGTTTCGGTCTGTGGCTGTGGGCTTGTACGGGAGAACGTGCATGGAGCCACATTCGAAAAAACCTTCAACAGGAGATGGATCAGAACGCGTCGATCTGGACGCCAGTATTTGAAGCATGGGAGGAAGGATATTTTACACGCATCGCCAGAGCCTAATCTGGGATTCAGTGGAGCATTGTCCCCCCACTCACTGGATGGACTTCCCCCACGCAGGGCTTCTTATTGCACAAAGGTATGGTATCGTGGTTCACCTCTTAAGCATCGATGGTTGTTCCACGTTCTTCCCGATAATCAACCCTCTGACGGATTGAGAACCATGAACGATAACGCTTACACATGTTAACAACAACCACTTCATACATATTAAGCTGGAAGGCCAGTTTCCAATGCCTATAGTAAACGGTTTGTGGTTGACCTACCGAAGCACCGCTGCAGAACAATAATTGGACATGTACACGCCCCGTCTAGAATGGTATACGTCAATAATGAATCTTGCACCGAATCCAAACCCGAGTATTAACTGGGTCGACTATGAATCGGAAGAATGAGGCTTTTTGGTACATCTAATACGATTTTTTGTATATTTAATACGATTTTTTACAATTAATACAAACATTTAGTATACAATTAGAAAATTTTTGGTATAATTAACATGATTTTATTTACCCAAAAAGTTTGTATTAAGTAAACAAAATCATATAAATTATACCAAAACAAAAAATTTAATTGTGTATATACGGGTCGTCTAGACCTAGACGCCCCGTCTTGGTCTAGCAAGAAGACCATTCTACCCCTGGTTTGTTGGCCGTCTAGGCCAAAATCAGGGGCAAAATGGTCATACTGTCAGGCCTAGACGGGTCGTCTAGACCTAGAAGTAACGTATGGTGTGGATGGGATCTTTTATCCCTGATAAATTTTGAATTTTAAATTTAAAATGTCAATTACCATTTTACCCCTGAACTGCAGCCCGTCTAAGCCTAATTCAGGGGCAAAATGGTAATTAACCAGCTCAGCATGGTTAATTACCATTTTGCCCCTGAATTAGGCCTAGACGGGCTGTAACCAGGGGTAAAATGGTAATTAGCCGTTTATTCCATATGACCCGTCTAGGAGTCGTATATGAATGGCAGCCTAGACGATCAGAGATAGACCACACAAGCAGAACATACTCAACGACACACACACATACGTATTCTACCGTATTCCGGACCGTATTTTTGCGAAATCAAGCATCTCTGGTACGTATATTCAACTATACTTCAATAAACCTTAATGTATTATGCATTTAGAACGTAGGTTGTTTCTGAATTTAATAGTTTTTGGGGTTTAAGGGCTGTGATTTTGAAGTATTTGGGTTTTGTTGATGAACAAGACGAGGCGTCTAGCCCTAGATGACCTCAATAGACGACCTGTTAAAATACTTTTTTTAACTTATATAATTTATTGTTTTATTCGTGTTAAACTCTAATACAATCGCAGATTATATAATTGTTTTAGTTATGGACGAGATTGGAGATCCGATACACGGGGACCCACATCCGCATGGTCCGCGACGGGCCCCGCCAGCGCTGGTGGATCCGCTCCACGGCCACCACTATCTTGAGTTCCGCCCGACACCGAGGCCACCCGTTTTTGCGGGAAGCTAGCCGAATGCATGTCAGATCGCACTTGGCGGTCGACTGGGATGCGATCGAGGCGATTGGTGAGACGCCCAGACTTCGTTTCTTCGTTCCCGTTGATTCCCCGTGGCACCGACTGTTTGACTTGGCCGGCACGCCGACTTACAGGGAGCTGATCATCGAGTTCTTGTCGACCTTCACGTTCCACCCTCCACGGGTTGACCAGTCGCCTCCCCAGCCACAGGGTCCTCCCCCTCCGCCTGAGGTTGCATTTAGGCTTGCCGGTGTGTGGCGTTCGATGACGCTTGCTGAGTTTGCCGTTCATAGCGGCATATACCTGCAGGAGGAGATTGCTACGGATGTATATACAGAGGGGCTAGTGGTGGTGGATAGACCCACTCTTTTGGGATTTTGGGAGGTGGTCGCAGGCCATGACACTTGGGAGCATGTCAGGGCGAAGGGGAGGATTTCTCACGTTGCTGACCCGCTGTACAGGTACGTACGTTTATTACGGTAATTGTTTGATTATTGTTGATAGCAAATTAATTTCCGTATTTCGCTAATATAATGTGCAGGTATCTACATGGGATGCTCGCTACGTCTATTACCGCTCGCCGACAAAGCCGTGAGTGGTGTACGAGCACCGACTTATTTTTTTACTATTGCCTTTTGTACAGGAGGCCGTGCGCACTTGCGCACAGTCTCGCCCAGTACTTCACCTCCGCCCATCACCGGCAGGAGCGCGGCTTTTTGTACGGCGGGGCGTACGTCACCGTGATTGCCCGGTTGTTAGGTCTTGTGCCGGAGACGGACCTGCACTTGCAGTCGGGCATACCGTCCATGCGGATGGGTTTTCTGACCTTGCGGGGGATGAGGCTGGTGAAAAGGTTCGGCGTGCTAGGCGAGCGGTTTAAAACCTGCGAAGGTGAGCCATGGATTCCGGAGCCGCTGCCCGATCAGTTCGCTCCAGTCTATCCGCCGGCAGATGAGGCAGCGGTGGTCCAGGACCCTCCGGTTGATTTTGACGGACCGGCACCGCTACCACCACCTCACGGGGCGCCTCAGTTTCCGCAGCACGTCCTTCCAGGTCATGCCCCGGGGGGTGCGGCATACCCACGCTTACGAGCCGACGTCGACATGGTTATGGATCTCGTTGGCTGGCTGGTTCGGGAGGCACAAGATAGACGAAAGAGAGAGAGAGGGGTTACCTGCCATACCGCTCCTACCACCTCGAGCACCACATCAGCAGCAGCAGCCGTAGCAGCCAGATCCCGATCCCGACTCCGAGGCCGACTCGTATGCGTAGAGGTTTTGTATTTAGTATTCAGCTGTACAGATACCTATTGTTATGGTTGTACAAATTTATGTTAAATATGTTATATTTAACTTTGTTTTCAGTTATTTGATTACTTGATGATTGTTTGTGTTAAATCGACGTTGAAATGTAATATGGAAACAACATACACTTCTTGCATTCATCTTAAAATGTTGAAAACAGTATTATATTTTTTTTTAAAATATAATGTAAAAACAATTAAATATATAAACGATGAAAAAGATAACTCACTTTTTATACAATAAACAAAACTTTTTAAAAACCTAAAATTACACCTAAAAAAAAAATCAACCTCCAACAACAACCAATTTACCCCACCAAAACACTATTTTTTCAAACTCCAACAACAACCAATCTACCCTACCAAAACACCCTTTTTCCAACAAAAAAACACAAGTTCCTAGACGGGTCGTCTAGGTCTAGACACCCCGTCTAAACGCTAAAATCTATGCGCCCTGCCAGGTATTTCCTGACTCCTAAAAATCAGTGCTATACGAGCGTCTAGCCCTAGACGACCCGTCTAGGACCCAAGGAGTGTCGAAATAGGCAGCAGGAGTGTGAATAGATTGAGCCTGTATCAAACCATCATGATAAGTGCCAATTAAACCAAAACTACCATTTAAACAAAAAGTTAACCCCATCCCCCAAGTAACAAGGAGTAACCACAAACAGTTTTTGATGGCCCACACAAACCATCATGACGAGTTTTCAAGTGGGACACAATAGTAAATTGTCCCAAAAGGTAAGATAAAAGGAAAGTTAAGACACAGGACCGCGACCCACTTCATTGCCAGGTCCATCTTCTCTTTCCTCGTCGCTCTCCTCAACACCACCAGCGTCACCTTTAAACCCACGTAAACTAGCAATAGTGAGTCACTCAAGGACTATTACCTAGGTCAAACCACCCTGCTTCTTCTAGATAGGATGGCTTTCAGGAGCCTTACCCTGACGACACAAAGTATACCCTTCACGGATACCATCCTGCAATATTAGAAGCAGCGGAAATAGCTCAAAGTCGGGGCATGTCTTGATATATCCAAAAGGACGAGGTATCCCTTGAGTAATCAGCTAATGGTGGTCTGCTTCGAGCTGGGCGATCCTAGTGACCAGTACAACTACAATGGCTTCGGATTGTGCGGTCATGTTGGTCAAATCTTTAGAAATACTTTCCAAGGCCGATTGCGCCCCCGCCAGTTCCTGCTTCAAGTCTGCCTCCCGGGCTTGCACCTGTGATAACGTCTCTAACAAGCGGCCCTGCTCAGAGAGGAAACTCTCCCGCTCCTATTGGAACTGAGCAGCAATCGCTTTCTCTTCTTTCGAAGAAGCAGGTAACTTATCTCTTCCCTCAATAAAAACCCGGCCTAGTTCTTCAAGATGGTCTGGTTCAAGTCAACAATAGTCTATGATCTAACTCCCACTGGCGCTTCTCTGCTTCCAGGGCACGCACCTGTGCAACACCATACGTGGGGTTTCTTAGGTCACAACCAAAATGAGTCACTAAAGTGGTCACGGCGTGCACCACATGCTTCGTCTTTGTCATGTCGTCCAAACCATCCACATACTCCCACTCTCAACCTTGATCAGGAGCTCTTCAGAAACCTGAGAAAAACAAGACGTAATCCCTGAGTAAGGTAGGGCCCAAGACCTAAAAAGGTATATTCTCTACTTCGCAACAAGTGCTTATTCTCACGTAAAAGGGTGGTCGCATGGAGACCCCTCTTTCTGTGGCGAGGCCATGATGTTCTCTTTTGCAAGATAAAGGACCTTGTCAATGGCGAAGGAGTCAGTCTAATCCCCTTGATAAAGGAGTGATCGGATTTGCCTCTTCATACATATATAAAGTTGGTTCCATTTCAGAACAATAAATAATTACAGATCAACTCCTAATAAATAATCATTTTATTTATATATTTTTTATATTTAGGGTATTTTTATCATTTATTATATGTAGTTTGAGATTCTGGATCTTCAGAAAACACCACCCATTGTTGATTCAAAAAGAGTAGATTTGGCATGGCGTGGAAAGGATAAATGGAAAACATAACACGTGTAAGAGGACGGTACATAAGCTTCAAATCTGACAAGTAGCCAGAGGTTAGTTTTTAATATATGTAACATCTGCCAAAACGGATGCTAGGAAAATCTGACCCGTTTTGAAACTTTGATCCAAACCATTTGTAACCGGATCCTTCAATTAATGATTTTAATCATTAATTTTAAATATAAATTTATTTTTAGTGTTCTAAATCTTATAAAAATTAAAAAAATATAAAGTTTTGCATTTATAAATTGATGTAACAAAAACATGATTTTGTTTTACAAATTCTAAATCTCTCTAAGCTAAAAAAACAAAAGTTATAAAAACAAAATCCATTTATATAAGTTAAAATGTAATTTTATAAAATATAGAAAGTACAGGAGGAAATCATGACATTACACAAAGTAATTTATGAGTATAAGTAGTTGGGTTGTTTCTGAAACTAACATCTAATCTCGGGGACTTAAGCTGACACATTTCCCAAACCCTAAAACAAAAATCCACCACCAAAAAAAGATCTCTTCTTCGTTTCCATCCAGTCCTCTTGTTTTTTTCTGGGTTTTCTTACTCGTTCTGAAGCAACCAAATCAACGCCAATCACGGTCCCTTTGATCTCGAAATCTAGTTAGACAATTTCTAATATAATACACGTATTGAATCAGATCGTATCGATCAAAATATTGCCATATCAATCAATAATTAATTAGGATCTCTTGCTTTTTTTGCGATTTATTCCATAAACGATTTGTCGGTCGAGTTAGTTATACAAGCAAGAGTTTGTACGTCAATGCGAACCTTTCACAGGATCGTGTCACCTCAAATCGAAGTTTTCTGCTCTGTTTATGTGATCTAGGCGTCTTGTCGGAATTCACATACTCTGGCCATCTCCTTGTTTGTGCTAAGCTTCGCAGATCGGTAACACTTGGGATTTTTCCCCAACATGTTACTGAGGTGAGGTCGAAGTCTCACTAAAAAATAAACCAAATACACTAATTAGATAGCGGTAAATGGGTATCGAACACAGGGATTTGTGGAAACTGTGTTTACTAAGCAGTTTGCGAATTATGACCAATAGAATTAAAATGCAGAAAAGTAGTATTGAGATTTGGTTGTTTGGTTTGTAAAACTAAAATTAACTAAAAATCACTTAACAAGATTCGATTCAGAAATGAGAAAATGTTTTCTCCAGGTTTCAGGATTTACATGAATGCTAATATCAAAGTTTAATTGGGATGAACTACATAGACATAGTTCGTGAGTGTGTGTTTGATTGTGATAAAAGGGGACCAAGTACTTGGATTACAAGAACGAAATATTGTCACTCGCTAATCAATTACATATAGCCAACCCCATATCACTCCCAATGAATCCTGATTGCCTTGGCACCAAGAACTGATGGTTTAGAATAAGAAATTTAACAATACGAACATTTACTAAACTAACACACAATCACCATAGCAATATAATCATAAAGATCAAACTACTATCCCACAAATAACATAAACAATGACAGAGCATTTAATAGAAAACCTTACAATCCGGGGAAAAACATAAAGGAAATTAGCCACACATTGTTCAGTTGATCACGACTTTAATTCTGTTATTAATATGAATCAAAGATGGAAAAGCAATGATAGAAACACCCAAAATAATGTTTTGTCACCCTAATTCGCCCCCAGAACAATTCTGAACGAAAACTAGTGATAAGATGTCCAATAGTCACAACCCACCAACCATAAAAAGGAGTGACACATTTTTCGCTTGGCTTCACCATAAGCTATGGTGGCCACCGTAGCTTACGGTGGTCATCAAGTGGCCTACGGTGGTGGGATACTGTCTTAGGGTGGAAACTTTGTGGAACTGAGGCTACCGTAGCTTACGGTAGCTACCGTAAGCTTTGGTAGAGGCCAGACTTGCCCATCTTGATTCTCTTCAAAACTTCCATCTCTCCTTCCCCCATCCTCTCGTCACCAAGCTTCCTTATTTCTTTCATTTTTGCTCCCTTTTATACCTTTTGTACTTGAAATGACGAGTAAACCGTAGTCATCTGATTCTAGACAATAACCTTATGAAATATATGATTTTAATACCAATTATGCCACTTAAGGGTTGTCCTACGGTCCACCCGTCAGTTATATACTTGCAGTTTGTTTGGTTTTCATTGCATCCTAAGGTCAATGGATCTTTCATTTCCCCTTTTTGATACATGTTTTGGGGTATATCATGTGTTACCTTTTCACTTATTACATTTCATAATTCGATACGTGCAAATACCAATTTGTATAATTTATGTGTTATGTTAGACTTGTTTGGTTTATCATTTGGTGCATTATATTCATGAGACAATCATACATAGAATCATATGCTCGTCCGTTCCCATTACCATGAGCGGAAATCAACGTTGCTTCGTTTGATTGAGCTCGAATCTTGCAGCACATCATTATACAGTGCAACATACATACATTGATTTAAATCGTTACATTATTTGTTGATTGGTTGTTGAGGCTTGATACATTTACATACAACACATTCAATTACATTTGGTTATATGTACATTTTCGATATACAAAATAAACTTATCCTTTTCACAAAAACAATAAGATTCACTCGACAACCTATATTGACCCAAAATTACTTTTTACACATGATAGAAGTGAACATGAATGAAGAGGAGATCAACATAGGATTGGGCCTTATTAACAAGAAATGGACTTATAGTTGGTTATCTACTTTGTACAATGTCTTTTATGCATTTCTTTGATTTGGATTATTTGTTATGTGAAATTCTTTAATATTGAATTAATGAATATTCGAACATTTAAATAGCAAGTCATAAGCTTTGGATCAACTAATTATGCCTCGGTCACTTATTCCACTACGGGTTGGGGTATGACAGATTGGTATCAGAGCCAATGACTTTAGGGATATAGGATAGGTTATTATACCATAGAACCTATACTTTAGTCAACTGGACCTATGTGCTTATGTGATTTCATGTTTTGTTTAACTTATGATTTGCTATTGCTCACACATTTAAATTTTGTGCATCTCACACACAAGTGCATGCAAGCACCCTATCTGTTATGTGACTATGTGTCTCATACAATGTGTTATAAATATACTTATATAAGATGTGTGTGTGTATGTGTGTATATATATCACTCCACACACAATGCGCTATACAACATTATAATATCCTTATTATAAGTACCAATTCTCTTCTAAATTTTCAAAAAAAAAAATTTCCCTCC
The DNA here is from genome assembly GCA_947069175.1 of Scalesia atractyloides. Classification (NCBI taxonomy): domain Eukaryota; kingdom Viridiplantae; phylum Streptophyta; class Magnoliopsida; order Asterales; family Asteraceae; genus Scalesia; species Scalesia atractyloides. The sequence goes on from CAMTDV010000008.1 coordinate 74,468,312, forward strand.
AAATTTCAAAATATTTACTTTTTCATTATTCAAAACTTTTGAGATGATTTCTATTTTTAACTCTCATTAAAGTAAATTCATGTGACGGACATGTAGTAACTGGAAGTGTTTGAGTATCGGTAGTCCAGAGTCTTATCCAGGATTGACATTCATATAAATCCGAATTAACGGAGCAGTTTGCCTACCTGGGGACTAATGATAAGAGTACGAAGGACCTATTAGACCAAAGCATACCACCCAAACGTTGCGTGAGCTAACCCTACTTTGATTAGTCTCCGTATCCGCACCTGGATACCCTCCGACTTTCATACATTTCACACATGTTTCTCGATTTTCTCCGGGTTTTAGTGAACGTTATCAGGTTAACACATGCGAACCATACGAAAGCCCGGTAATCATGGGGACCCACAAGATTACGAAGGTGAAGTATGGCGACATGCAAGGCCCAATTTCGAGAAAAGCCCAAGAACACTTTAAAAGTGTTGCAATATCACGAGTCATTGTTTTATAGTACACCCCAAAAGTTTCAATTTTACCATACATTTATGTTTCCGCATGTCAGCTGTCAAATGCATAAAAAATCTCACAATCTCGTTTGCGTTAAATTCCAGTAGATGTCTTCTAAGCGTCGTCACTCTAAAAATGAACCGGAAACTCCGGTTGGCGTTTGGCTACTCAAATCGCCAAGCAAGTGGTTGTCGTGATTCCCAACATCGTAATCCAAGTCCAACAAGCTCTTGCAAAATCTGGTGCATCTAATCAAGTTAATCAAGTCTACCTAATGCCGTTGTTGCTCTTGCAAATTCTTTCAAGTGCTCCTTCAAGCACTTCAAGTCTTGTGACCCTCCAAAATATGAGGGAACCGAGGGGGCCACTACTCTCCTTCGCTGGTTTGAAGAGATGGAGAGTACCTTCTTGAATTGTGACTGGCCTGACGACCGTAAGGTTCGTTATGCTACCGGTCGGCTCATTGGAGTAGCTTTAACTTGGTTGAATGCGGAAAAAAAGCAAACGGGGAACCGAAGCTGTTGTGGCCCTATCTAGGAACAGCTTAAAGAACTCATGACTAAACGTTTTTTCCCGCGTAGTGAAACCAAAATATTAGAAGACGAGTTTTGGGTTTTAAAACAACCAAAAGGGATTATGTGGCCTACGACAAGCATTTCCACGAGCTGAATCAGTTGGTCCCATACTTGTTCACCCCTATCACCTGACTCGTCGAACAATACATTAGGAGTCTTCGTTTCGGCATTCAAGACCCAGTAATGAGTAGTGTACCTGCAACCTCATAGGCTACCATGGAATTAGCCTCCGAACTCACCGAAAACCGAATCAGAAATGGGATTTCAACGAGGAAGGGGAGAGGGGCTTAACCAGCAAGGCCCCAATAAATGAAACAAAGACAGCCAAGACTGAACCATCCTCCCAATCCGACTCCAAACGAAGGTGTGATGGTAAAAACTACGTCGTTACCTCAACTAACCCACCCCTACAAGTCGTACCCCTTCAAGCCATTCCAATCACCCTAGTTGCACCCAACCCAGCTCACCCTAAACAAGAAACCCTACACTGGTCCTCACCCAAATGCAACAATTGTCACTACCACCATCAACCCACCGTTCCTTGCCGAGTGTGCTAACTGTGGATGATATGGTCATTTAAGCAACAATTGTCGTGCCCCTCAAAACCAAGCTCCACCTCCAGCCCAAGACACGATCCAACCCTACCAGCAGTCAAACTTCCCCGTGATACCCTATGTTAGAGCTTGCTTTAATTGTGGAGATCCTACCCATTTCAGAAATGCGTGCCCTAGGTTGGTTAATATCATAAATGCACAAGCTCAAGCCAATCCAATAACCAAGCGAATCAGGCAAACCCGAAAACTCCGCCAGCAAGGGGTAGAACTTTCAACATCAAAGCAATTTCAGCTGAGGCTAATAACAATGATGTGAATGAATAGCTTAACCGATCTTTTCTCCCATGAAGAATTAAAGTTCTCATATCCAATTATCGTCATTTCCATTTAGTTTTCGTAATTTTCATTTTATGTACCGATATTTCAAGTTATCGTCATTTTCATTCCATGTATTGACATTTCATGTTATCATTATTTCATGCCATTGTTATTTCATAATATGCTTACCTGTACAATTTTCATTTGCAAAAAATGACATTTTACATCAGTTATGTTTCCTGTTACCATTTCATATCATCATACATCACGGCTAACCTCATCTCATAATTTAGGGAACGTGGGTATCACCTCACTTTTTCATAGGCTGACCCCTTCCTCATAACATGGGGTGGAAAAACTGCCTGAGACTCAAGTATCAGTTGTTTGTGGTTTGGTTATGTTTAGTAGATTTAAGGTCGAGTCACATAGAACCAATCATGAATTGGTAACAAAGCCGATGAAAGTTTGATAAGGACACGGTGGATACGTCACTGGTACTTTCTATATATAAGTGTTCTTATCAGACGATCAAAAGCATTGTTAGCTTGGTCATGCAAAGTTCTGTGTAAGTAGTGTAAAGCATGATTCGAATCACGATGTGGATCAAAGTCTGGTAGAGACATGGTGGGTACGCCGCTGGTGTTACCTATATATAAATGCCTCTAACAAATTTTTAAAAGCAACGCTAAACTAATCATGAGGGTTTATGTTTTAGTTTTGTGGCTAATGATTTCATCATCATAGTTTTCATATGTAACATTATCATTATGGTGTTTTGTTCATAATCTTATATCGTGTTCCAAATTCTAGTTATGACATCATGGGTACGTTTGTGCCACAATAGCAAACTCTCAATCATGTTACAAGTCATCTTCATGCCACGACGTTTTGCATATCTGCATTTCTGGCATCAAAAAGCGTTTCATCTTTTCGGGTATCCAGCCCTTACTAGGAACACTACCGCATCAATTAAACCTTACTTTGGTTATATCTTAATTTAAACCCCTAGTGTTAATACTAACCACTTCCATTTATGGCTTCCTCCTAATTTCGGGACGAAATTCCTAAAAGTAGGGGATACCGTAATATCCACCAAAACGGATGCTAGGAAAATCTGACCCGTTTTGAAAATTGGATCCAACCCATTTGTAATCGGATCCTTTGATTAATGATTTTAATCGTTAATTATAAATATAAATTTACTTTTTAGTGTTTTAAATCTTATAAAAAAAATTAAAAACATAAAGTTTTGAATTTTTAAGTTGATGTAACAAAAAACATGATTTTGTTTTACAAAGTCTAAATCTCTAAGCTCAAAAAAAAGTTATAAACGCAAATCCATTTATATAAGTTAAAATGTAATTTTATAAAATATAGAAACTACAAGAGGAAATCGTGACATTACAGAAAGTAATTTATAAGTATAAGTAGTTGGGTTGTTTTTGAAACTAACATCTAATCTCGGGGATTTAAGCTGACACATATCCCAAACTCTAAAACAAAAATCCACCACCCTAAAAAGATCTCCTTTTCGTTTCCATCCAGTCCCCTTGTTTTTTTCTAGGTTTTTTGACTCGTTCTGAAGCAACCAAATCAACGCCAATCACGTCCCTTTGATCTCAAAATCTAGTTAGACAATTTCTAATATAACACACGTATCGATCAAAATATTGCCGTATCAAATCAATAATTAATTAGGATATCTTGCTTTTTTGAGATTTATTCCATAAACGATTTGTCGGTCCAGTTTGTTATAAAAGCAAGACTCTATACTTCAATGTGAACCTTTCATAGCACCGCATCACCTTAAATCGTAGTTTTCTTATTCGTCTATGTGATCTAGGCGTCTCGTCGGAGCTCACATACTACAGCCATCTCCTTGTTTGTGCTAAGCTTCGCAAATCAGTAACACTTGGGATTTTCCCCTAACATGTTACATACTTGCAATTTGTTTGGTTTTTATTGCACCCTAAGGTGAGTGGATCTTTTATTTCCCTTTTTAATACAATTTTTGGGGTGTATTATGTACTTTTGTAATTTATGTGTTATGTGAGACTTGTTTGGTCTATCATTTGGTGCATTACATTCATGAGACAGTCATACATAGAATAATAGGCTCGTTCATTCCCCATTACCGTGAGCGAAACTCGACATTACCAACACACGAGATTGGCTCCGTTTGATTGAGCTAGAATCTTGCAGCACATTATTATACGGTGCAACATACATACATTCATTTAAATCATTACATTATTTGTTGATTGGTTGCTTGAGGTTTGATATATTTACATACAACACATTCAATTACATTTGGTTACATGCACATTTTCTATATACATAATAAACTTATCATTTTCACAAAAACAATAAGATTCAGTCAACAACCTTTATTGACCCAAAATGACTTTTTACACATGATAAATAGTGAACATGAATGAAGAGGAGATCAACATAGGATTGAGTCTTAGTAATAAGAAATGGACTTATAGTTGGTTATCTACTTTTGGACAATGTCTTTGGTGTATTTGTTTGATTTGGATTATTTGTTATGTGAAATTCTTTAATCTTGAATTAATGAATCTTCAAACATTTAAATAGCAAGTCATAAGCTTTGGATTAACCAATCATGCTCCGGTCACCTATTTCGCTCTGGTCGGGGTGTGACAATATATACCTAGTGAGATTTCATGCATTATGCAACAGGTTTCCAATCGATAGTGGTTTAGTTCGTTGTAATACTTATACGACACAAACACTCGGTATAGTTTTGATGGTATAAAAACGACGAAAACCATAAAACTAAACATTGATACTTGTATCCATGGTTGAAGATGTCGATAGGTGCTACCAAGTTGGTCGACTGGGAAGTTGCTAGTACTCGACCTAGGCGGAGAGTACTCGGGAAGTACTCGAACATGCTAAACTATAAAGAAATTAATTTTTAGGAAATTATATACGTTTCGAATATTATACGTTTACTAATATTTATAACAAAATATGTGAATATCAATATAAATAAAACATACATGTTCAAATAGTAAAGTATTTCAAAAATTAATATTCATTTCTTGAAAAATGTTATTTATTCTTTAATATTATAAACTTGGGAATTGTGTTTTATTCTTTTTGCAAGTTAAACTCGGATCGAGTTGTCCAACTAGATTCGATTCTGGTCGAGGCTGACTGCGTTTAATCAATTCCGAGTAATTAAGGGGAGTGAAGAAAATCGTCTCGACATCTTACCTTGTAGCGATTACTTAGGGAGTACTCGACTTTCGACACCTTGTTTTACAACACTGCCTGTATCGATGTTGTTTGGCCGTATCAGTTCATTTCGTCACGATATCGGTATCATTTACCATTTAGATGGAGCTATATAATTGAATTATTATCGAAATCGTATATCATAACAATGAATACACATATAGGTACAACTGTTATTCGATTTGGTACGCGTACGGTAGTGATACAATATCAGTTTTTTGAAACAAGATACAATAAAAATGAATATCGATGCCTATCTTGTTCAGATGATACCGGTATTTGTATTCAATAATATAATGGAATGTTGAAAAATAATAATATAGATGTAGTTTTAAAATTTTTTTAAAAGTAAAAATGAATTTTCAACAAAGTTTACGTTGAAATGTTTAACACTGCAGATTTAGATTTTTAAAATGAAAAAAGTTAAAGAATACAAATCATTAGAAACATCAAACTACATGATAACTAAATTAAATAAATTTAAAGTTTAAGTTTAAAAGAGAAAGTAGTGAAGTCAAAGAAGTAAAGTGGTCAAACCCTTACTATCACGTGAATCATGCACAAAATTAAAATTAGGCGTGTTAAACACATTCAGGGGACAATGAGAGAAAAAATAACAATAAGATTTAGGTCCCTTAAAACCGTAGAAAGTTTTGTACAAATAATTGATCATTGACCATCTAATATTCTATGGGTGATAAACATGTCATGTCTGTGAGTTGGTAAATTCAATCCGATCTGAATCTTAAAATTTTTAGACGAATTTGAACATGACCCAAACTCGAAAACTGTGTCGTACATATGAATCTGAACACGACCTAAATATAGCTGGTTGACCCGAACACGACCAGTTAACACGATTTTTTTTGTATTTTTTCCGCCAGTTAGTATATTATAACTAAAATTTACTAAAAACACAAACATAATATAATTACATATTAATTACAAAATCTTATGTTACACACCTAATTTAATTCACGATATAAAACATATTGTCAAAAAATTAAAATATAATATAATATAAATAGATTAAACAGGAACCCATCAACCAGACTGAGTTGACCCGAATCCGACCCGTTTAGCTAAACGGGTTCCTAAAACTAACCCAAACCTATATAGACTAAACCCAAACCTGTAAATTTCGTTTTAGATTCATATTGTATTTTCAAGTCATGTTAAAAATCCACACCCTTGAACTATTTGATCATAACATACATTATATTCACATATTGAAAAATAGAACTCGATTTAAAAAATGTTGATATATAAGTAAGTGTATTTTACATTACTAGTTTATTTAGCTTATTATCATCTTACATGCATACCAAGAATATATTAAAATCGTATATTGTATAACAAACATATTTATTTCTGGAATTACTAAACTCATATATGATTGATGTTTATGGGTGCGGTTCGGCTACAAAGTTCTTTTTTCCTACAAAATATACAAAGTCATAAAACATCAAAATTTCAGCCACAAAACATACTCAAAATCCGCAAATAACAGAGTAAAAATCACCAAAACACAATATCCAAACCTTAACAGTTCATAAAAACTTAAAAACTATGAATTTAATACACAACATGATAATCAACATAAAACACACTAATGTTAGTCATGATATAATTAAAGTCTTATCATCCAAAACACAACACAAAACCCACATATGTTGTCTTAGTAATCTTCATTTTGTTATTTGTGGGTTTTGAGTGTGTGTTATGGTTGACATGATAGTGTTTAATGACTTTTACACTTTGTAGAAAAAATGGACTTTGTAGCCAACTCCTACCCTAATATTCATATTTATTTATGGAATTATTAAACTCGTATACGATTGATGTTCAATCAATTTATAACTAGTACAAACTATGAAACTTATTAAACACTTAAACCTATTATTATAAATGTGACACATAAGACATTATATCCGTCTCTCTTCTACCACATGTCATTATCTTCCATACACCGCTCTTCCTTTTCTAACCGAACACCAACCCGATCTAGCATTCGAAATAGGCTAAGAGCTTTAAGCCAACAGGCATACTAACTCGCTAGCCAGCAAAGCCCTCGTCTTCATCGACGACAAAGTATGTGGGGCAAAGAAAGGCTTCTCGCGGTCCTTCATGACACTAGAGTTGGATTACGCACCAAATAATTGTATTGTTTATTCAGTTCTTTACTTAAAATGATTCTTAATAACACGAACCACTTGTACAGAAGCTAGGTCATTTTCATTATTATTATTTTTTTTTGTAAAAGTCATGAGTTAAACATTTAACTAGACCGACTCAAACTTTTTTGACAATTTAAAGTGTCTTCTAACATCGAGCCCTTCTCATAAAAGGTATGTTTCTAATTAAGATTGTAACACCTAGGAAATTTATAACAAATCATAAGGCAATACGTGTCTAGAAAACTCTTCAAATATTTTAGATTTGTTGGAGGAGAGGAATAAAATTCATAAATATGGAACATGGATTGTAATTGAGGGGTCAAAGATTAGGAAAATGCAAGAATTTCCATTCTGGAGGTCCCTTACGAACCACAAAGGGAATCTCTCACGGTCCGCAAGGGATTTAAATGAAATCGGGCGCTAGAGGTCCTTACGGACCGCAAGACATCACTCCTTGCGATCCGCAAGGAGATCGCTGACAGTAGAATCTTGCTGGTAGCCTCACAACCTGCTCCTTTGCCATCTATCTACGAAACTTGCCACCCTTATTCTCCTTTGAACACCTGCTAGGACACTTATCACACTCCTAGAACTCCTGGTTACACATAGCAAGTTATTCTTTCATTTGATCAAGTACAAATACAGGTGTTCAAGGACCTCATTCCTTTCACCATTCAGTTCTTTCTCTCTATCATACTTTGGAGCTTCTTGTCCTTATAAAGGCCTCCTCCTGAAGTTATAAGCTTCCCTTGAACACTTGTAAGTGTTCTTCCTGAGTCTTTTTCCATTATTAGGCTAGTTATTAGTCAAAAGTCAAGCAAATTGACTTTTTCTTTGACTTTCGATTCTGACCATTTTGGTAAAGGCAAAGTTCAAATTGAACTTTGCAACGTGATTGTAATAATGAAGGTGTTAATTTTTGTGATTACACCCTATAATCATCACGTTAAGTAGGCGAAATGACGAGTCAAACATGTATAAAAAAATAAGGACGCAAATTTTGCAAATTACGATAAATGAACTTATAAGTATCAAAACTCTAAATTTTGACATCATATCAAATTATATAACATATTCAGACATCTTTCATCATGTATAACTCGTCAATTTTCATTTAGTGCTCCTTTCCTAGTCGAAAGTCAAAAAGTTTGACTATTGCTTTGACTTTCGATTCTGATTAGTTCGGACAAACTTAGAACCCGATTAAGACTTGTTATGTAGCCATAATATTATAGGGAATAATCCTCTGAGGTTATATCTTCTGGTCATGTCGTTTGATGGGTCAATCGACGAGTCAACATTATATACTTTTAAAATGTCAAAAATGCCCTTATGGCATAAAAATGGTTTTAAAACCTACAAGGCACATAATCTGACTTTAAAACTAATCATACAACATTATAAAATATGTTTTGACATAACAAATTCGTCATAGACCTATTCGACCACCCGATACCGTATATACGCGTACGACTAATTTCAATGAAATGAAATATATAAACTAGTCGAATCGGGCAAAAACCTTTCAAAACCAGTTCAAATCAGAATATTTGGTTAATAGACCCATATTACACAAGGCCTAGCACTCGAACGGGTGTAAACCACCTTCTATCCGGTCAACGCCTAATCTAGCGAACCAAACGTATCCTTAAGTTAAAGGTCAAATTCAAAGACTTATAAATGACCCGAAAACATTCTAACGGATGATTTTTCATTAATTCCAGATTAAAAGTCTCCAGTAAATTGCACCTAAGCTGAGATACTTTGAATACGGTTGTGCTATATATATATATATATATATATATATATATATATATATATATATATAATATATTGCTATTATAAAAGACTAGCACAAGTAAATACTCTTAACCTATTTTATTTTATAAAGACTTGGGATATGGCATTAGCTACTTGGTCGGGTATTGCAAAAGGGTGAACAATGTCATAGAAATGCAAATAACCCGTTTTAATATGTATTGCTTGATAACTTAACACTTGGGGGGTCACTATGACCGTGTCTGGGTGTCCGACTCATTTAGTTGCAAATAGTCATGACTTAAAGCGCATAGTATAGGCATACACCTGATAAACGCAAAATTATATATATATATATATATATATATATATATATATATATATATATATATATATATATATTATGGTGTGTCTATTAATCATGTATTGGCATTTGATTTCTAGTCCCCGACTATATTGACAAGCATGTAAAACTGGTAACAAGAGATATAGTTTGTCCTAAGTAATTTAAAAATGAAATACCAAATGGTATCAAATGAATTTTGAAAAGATTTTTAAAAGAGTCGGTTATTATGTGAAAACTGGCGTATTTTCAAAAGACTAAATGCAGGTTAAAGCAAGTACAAACTAGGCTAGAGCGGGCTTGGTATTAGAAATTGAAATTTGCAACTCCATAATAAAAGACCCATTATAGTCTCAAGTGGCTTTTTATTACGATCCTGCTTGTGGATAATTTGTACGAATAGCTTGTATAAACTTTTTTTATTATCTTCAAGTTTTTACATTTATTACTTCACTTTATTCCATCTTCTGCTACCAGTTGTGATACTTTTATCATTCGTCACGCATAAGCCCAAGTCTGAGCCCACCGGGAAATCAGGGTGTGACAAAGATCATAACACGTGGAAATATGACGACGTGCATTATATGTATACAAGTTCTAAAAACCACAGACTGTGATATACAGTTGTTGTGATCGGAGATAAAGAATCAAATGTGAATCAAACATAGTCAGGTCCTTAAAAATTAGAGCCAAAACCTTCACCTTCTTTTTTTTCTTCATAAAGTCAAGCCGACCTGTTAACCAACATAATTTCTTTACTTGAAACTTCAAAAGGTATAAAATTGCCTCAAAATCATTTTGACCTAACCACACGAATATAACACCATCTTGTTGGTAATGGTAACCGGTAAGAGAATATCAATATCATGATTAAAGGGTGTGACAAAGATCATAACACGTGGAAATATGACGACGTGCATTATATGTATACAAGTTCTAAAAACCACAGACTGTGAGATACAATTGTTGTGATTGGAGATAAAGAATCAAATGTGAATCAAACATAGTCAGGTCCTTAAAAATTAGAGCCAAAACCTTCACCTTCTTTTTTTTCTTCATAAAGTCAAGCCGACCTGTTAACCAACATAATTTCTATACTTGAAACTTCAAAAGGTATAAAATTGCCTCAAAATCATTTTGACCTAACCACACGAATATAACACCATCTTGTTGGTAATGGTAACCGGTAAGAGAATATCAATATCATGATTAAAGGTTGTACAAAAACTATTTTTAGGCCTAAACCGAATCGTGTTTTCTTATGCCCAAACCAATTTAAATATCAATCGGTTCGAGTTACGAATCGATTTTTGACTAAAAAAAATCCCAACTCTATACAAATCAATTAACGTCGTGTTGTAAACCGCTTCAGGGACCAACCCTATTAGTAAACCAGTTTTTAGAAAAAATAAAAAACCTGAATCAAGTCTCGTTGAAAACCAGTCTTCCTCTTCATACCTCGTATTGTTATCAAACCAGCGGGCCATAGTCAGCTCAAACCGGTTTTCCTTTTACACCGGGCCGGGTTATAAATCGGTTTGGTGATCCCAAATTGTTATTGTTATTATTATTGTTTTCTTAGTACCTCTCTAGTCATGATGATGGTATTGAACTAAACACATTTTAAACATGGAAAGCCGTTCTTGTAAAACGCTGTTTAGACTTTAGGCACCGTCTCCTCACCTCGCCTTCTTCGCATCATCCTTATAATTTTTTTTTTCAATCTGTTACAACCAAATCATCTCAATTTCAAACACTCCAATTCAATTCACCCCCTTCTTTAAAGCACACCAATTTCTCATGATTTCATATCCACTTTTGTCAATTTAATTTCAATTAGTTCCCCCAAAATCTTGAAAAAGATGACTTCTTTGGTGGGTTCATCTGTTTTTCCTCTAAATCAGCGGAATGTGTGTTACCCATCGTCTGGGTATTGTAAATCTGGTAAAAAGATTGAAACTTTTTCAATCTTTGAAAGGAGACCTGTGTGTTGTAGTAGTATTGCTCCACAGAATTTAAAGACTGCCGGTGAATTTTGCCCATCTAGATTGAGGGTATGAATCCTTAATTCTTTTATGTGTGTGTTTGATTTTATAATTGATGTGATTCTTTTTGTGGTGATTCAGTGGTTGTTGTGATTACATGTTAAGGTTAATTACTATATATAAGTATTGGAATTAACGGGTTCTAATCTTGATTCCACTAGTTTTTTTTTGTTGTGATTTAACTGATCTCGTTGGTTAGCGGGGTATTGGTGGTTCGGTGAGCTTTGTGGTAATGGGTTGTACTTGTTATGGTTACAAAAAAAAAAGACTGAATAATGATTTAACCAGCTAAATTGGAGTTGTTGGTAGTGATCTATTGCTGCTTACTAGGTGCAAAAATGTTAACTTTTTGTTTGTTTGTGATAATATAGTGGTTGTTTTGACTTTTGATTACATGTCAAGGACAATTACTATATGAGTCCTTAAATTAACTGGTCGAATCTTGGTTCTACTGGTTTCCTACCACAACCTCTTGCGATTTACCTAATCGCGTTTTCGTGGTCACGTGAGTTTTTCGGCAACGGGTTCTCATGGTTTAAAAAAGAAGAAAAAAATTAAATTAACCAGCTAATTTGGAGTTGTTGATTTGTTGGTGGTAATCTATTGCTGTTTAGTAGCTGCAAAAATAGTAACTTTTTGTTTTTTTTGTGATAGGATACATCTTTGAGTTTGTTTACAAAAGATTCAGATGAGACAGATGTACTTCTTGAGTGTAAAGATGTTTACAAGTCATTCGGCGAGAAACACATCTTAAGAGGTGTAAATTTTAGGGTAAACGCTCAATTTTTCTTCATACTTTCAGAAGAAAAATACACAGACAGATTACTTGTAAATGTTGTGCTGAAATTTTAAAACTTTTGTGTTACTTTGATGTATGCGTTGTTAGATCAAGCATGGCGAAGCAGTTGGAATCATTGGACCTTCGGGCACCGGAAAATCTACCATATTAAAGATCTTTGCTGGGCTCCTTGCTCCAGATAAGGTATTTTGAATTAGTGATCCATTGGTTTTGATTTTTGATTTATTTATTTTTTTATAAACTGGTGAATTGAGCAGGGGGAAGTTTACATTCGAGGACGAAGACGACACGGGTTGATAAGTGATGATGATATGTCTGGTCTTCGAATTGGCCTGGTGAAGTTTCCTCTTATCTACTCATAAATTTTATAGATTTTTTGGTAATTAACATTGAATGAAACTGGTATATTTTCAATTATCAGGTATTTCAAAGTGCAGCACTTTTTGACTCTTTAACGGTTCGGGAAAACGTTGGTTTCCTTTTGTAAGTTCCGTGTGCTAATGAATATCTTTGTGAATGTTCTTAGTCCATTATTTTAATATCTTCTTTTTATTTTGTAGGTATGAGCATTCAAAAGTGCCCGATGATGAAATTAAAGAACTTGTTACAGAAACATTGGCTGCAGTTGGATTAAAGGTGAGTTAAAATGAAATTAATTAACTAACATACATTTATCAACTTTTGTTGATAGTGATACAATTTAATAAGCATAGAGTACAACCTTGATTCTTATGTGTTGAAAGTCGTAAATGACTTTTGTCTTTTACTTCATAATTTCATTTACACCTCTTAATTTTAATAAATTTATTATACGACCCTACAATTTACATTACAGTCCCTGAACTTTAATAAAATTACCTACACTCTATGCACTTTAAGCTGCAATGGTTATCAATGGCGTCTATCTTTCATTTTTCTTATACAAAGTTACGTAAGTTGCGTGATCTCTTTTTTTTTTGCTATACAGAATGCCGGTACAATATTGATACTATAATAAAACGAACCAATAAAACCATATTATCGCCAATGCGCAAGGTCATCTTACTAGTTTCATATAAAAACTGTGGAATTCTGAACGTTTGTGTGAATTTATATAGATTATACAGGCTATATTTTATTTTGGGATGAGACTTTTTAATCTAGAAAACGATATAAAATGGTCTTTATTTGCTGCTTTTTGGAATATTAAAGAAGTTGTAAAGATCTAGCGGTGCAAAACGTGTTAAACATAAGGTATTTTTGGTATGATGATCACCAGAATGTTTATTTTACGTGTTATATGTATACAATTTTCGAACCTTTGATGTGAATCTACAACTTGTTTTAGTTTTTGATTTACGGTTGCATGTTGAGCAGTGGCATAGTTGTAAATCATGAAGCGAATCAGTTTTTGTTAATTTTCAGTTTCTTCTAAACTTGGTTGACTTTGTTGGCAGGACGTTGAGAACCGGATGCCATCTGAGTTGTCTGGAGGGATGAAAAAAAGAGTCGCTTTAGCACGATCTATAATATATGACACAACAAGTAATACAATAGAACCCGAGGTATGTATAATAGTGCTCGGTTATTTGACTATTTAATATCATATTACCCTTTGTTTTTTATTTCTTGATATGTGGCTTGGAGCAACCAGTACGGTTACGATTGACTAAAAGTCATGGAAAATTTGTCTTTCCAAGAAAACTATTTCAACCCGTTTACCTATTAATGGGTCATTGTGGGTTACGTTTTGACTCAAATTGGTCAAATGAAAAGATGTAGCTAAAAAGGGAATGGATCGAAAGTCTTCAAAAGCATATTAATGCATGCGGCTTGTTAACTCCATCCATTTTTCTACGTTATGTCAGGGGTATTTTCGTCTTTTTTGTTTACTTAAAGGGCATATCGACGTACAAGGATTTAATATACCCCTGACCAAATCCGTTAGACCGAATTGCCCTTTAAGTTAACAAAAAAGACGAAAATACCCCTGACTTAACGGAGAAAAAACGGATGGAGTTAACGAGATGAAAATGCCAAAATTCCAAACCTTTTGGATCAAAATACGGAAAAACAAACCTTTGGACGAAAGTCGCAAGACTGGCCAAACCTCAGGGACGAAAATGGCATTTTACTCTTTGTTTACATTTATAAAGATTTGTATTACTCTATATCAGGTGTAATTTCTCTGTTTTGCTGCAATCTTGAACAGGTGCTTTTGTACGACGAACCAACGGCAGGGCTTGATCCAATAGCATCTACTGTTGTTGAAGATCTGATCCGGTCCGTTCATTGCAAAGGTGAAGATGCACTCGGGAAGCCTGGAAGGATTGCATCTTATGTGGTTGTAACTCACCAGCACAGTACCATTAGACGAGCTGTTGACAGGTATTATAGTTGTCTGATAAAAGAGGCCCACTTTCATATCGTCATCGTAACAAAAAATGAATATGTCAAATGTTGAAATGAACAACATGACGTGTAGTGTTTGTTGCTTGTTGCTAGTTTCTTGATTTTTCATGGATTATATTGTGTTTTCAGGTTGGTGTTTCTTCATGAGGGAAAGGTTGTATGGGAAGGAATGACTCATGAATTCACTTCTTCTACAAATCCAATAGTTCAGCAGGTTAATTCTGTTTCTTTGTTATTTGCTTTTGGTTAAGGAGCGACTTAGGGCTGTTCACGAGCTCGAGCTCAGCTCTAATTCGTGTAACCGAGCTGGAAATTTAGCTCAAACTAGGCTCGGTTATTAGAAAAAAAAAACTAAAATTAAAATTTAATTAAAGAATTCAAGGTGGGTTGGATTTAGGACTAGGTGTTGGGCTAAAACTAAATCATATTTAAAACTAAAACTAAATAAAAATATTAGGGCTAGGTATTGGGCTCAAACGCGGCTCGAATTTCAAACGAGCCAGCATGGCTCAGCTCGAAATTTGTTGTAGCCGATTTTGAGTGAGCTTCGAGCCATGAGCTATTTAAATGGCCCCTACGAGTCTTGAAGCGGCAAGTGAAATTACTGGAAATACCATTGGCCCTTGTTACTATTGAGTAAATGTGACAAAATTGGTGGGCCGACGGGTCAGATGGGCTGGGTAGCGGGTTATTTTTAGTACTAGTTGGGTAAGCGTTGTTGGGTTGACCCACACATTTCATGGTCCATTTTATATTATAATTAATCAGTTAAATATAATTACAATAGAAAATTAACATCTCAAGATATAACAATTCAAGCGGCGCCTTTAAGATCCACCAACTCGTTTCCCTTCAACTATTTACTTTTAAATCCGACCCGTTAGGAATTAATCACGACCCATATCGACCCAAATCAGTATAATATGACTTCATTAAAACGCGAAAAGTTCAGATTTCTGTGAATTTATATCTTGAATCTTGAAATCATTTACTGATGCTGATCATTTGTTGTGTTGTTATCAGTTTGCCTCTGGGAACTTGGATGGGCCTATTAGGTACTAAGTCAGAATGCAAAGATTATGGTAGTTATAGACTTTCGCTTGATCTCAACGGATCCCTACACTGGTCAGGAACTGGAACCGAGTAGATATAATCCATTTGACCCGAAATCAAGTTCATTATTCTTATATATTTGAAATGCAAACACCACTTCTCAATTCTGTTTGGGATGTAGTGACAATACAAGGAATGACTTTAGCTTTACAAGATTGTCAATATCAATACTCAAGTTATGCATTCAATAGTTCAGTAGCCTCAAACAATCTAATACTTATTGTCAGAATAATTTAACACATGTGATTTACAGTTGCATATACACCTTTACCTGTGTAAGGTGAATTGCAGCACACAATCTATGATCCGGGACCACACAATTGACAGCACACACAAAGATCTCTAGAAAAATGACGTAAGCAATGACATCAAACGATAGGTGTACACCGCAAGTCTTGCCATAAACATGAAAGGAAAAAGAAAAAGTAAAGATTCTTGATAGACAAAACTTTTACAGAACGTATGCACTAGACAGACTAGCACATGTAGGAGGCAAAAGAATCTTTGATCGTACAAATATTATCTTGTCGTTTTTTTCTTCTTTAATTTTGTTACTGCTTCTTTTTAATATCTTTTGACAAGAGAGCACAAATGTATTGAAATGCATTATTATAATAGTTCTATTTCTGTTTTGATGCAGGAGTATGCATATCTTTTATTTATTTAAAATTCAAATTTCCTAGTCTATAAATTGGGGTCTAGAGTTTATTGTTAGTTTTTTTTATTGAATTATAATTTATAAGAACTTTGTTCTTGGACCTATGGGTTCGATTTATTGTCTTTGATTATTAATAGTTTCTTGAGCCATTTGATTGCACGCGTAACTGCATCATGGTCTATATAAGGCAGATATCATCCCAGAGAATTCAATAAAATCCTTGCAGTCTCCATCTTTCTTATGACACACTAAATTCCTCTCTGATACTCCTTAGCCCACCTAACCTCCCAGGTTCAACTGTTCTTATCTTCCAATTAGAAAAAAGGATTGTCGTTTACCTTTTGTTACCATCTGTTAAAACGTAGTGTAAATCTCTAACTTACCCACTTTAAGTAATCTTTTACTTGCTTATCTTTTTTGCTTTTACTGTTTATTTTTTACTTTTCATTATCAACTTTATTTCTACACCCCGTGAAAAAGGTAATTTGAAATTTATGTGACTAAAACAGTATGTTTAAATGAAGAACAAACTAAAGAACTACACAAAAAGGTATTTTGCAAGTTCAAATAATCAGATTTTAAAAGTCAGGAAGAGCTTTTCAAAGTTCTTAGAAATTCAAGACCTAAACCTACAATTAACATAAACGAACTAACAACTCAAAACTCTAGTACATTAATATTAGAAAAGAAGTACGATACAAATTAAGAAATGATCTCAACTGTATCAAGAACCCTAAAAGATTAAACATACTTCATATTCTTGTGAGGGGTTATGAGAGGAAGGTTTATAGAAAATCATGTGATAGTGTTTTAGCCATTTAACATAAGACAATGATGTTCTAAGGAGACTGTCTAAGAATTAGATGCAAATGTATCCTTTTAATGTTATATGTAGACAGTAGAAGACACCACCTTCGATATGGACTACACTACTTTGGGTTTTCCTGACTACCAGTTGTTGTGTTCAAGGTTGACTCATTGTGATTGGCTCATCAGGTATAGAGTTGCTTACATGTTTAGGTGTTGTTTAGTTTTGCAGATTCACCAATATTTAGAGCTTGTGAAGATCGAATTAGTCCACACTCGGTTGACTGTTGAGCATACATTTAACCCGTCTGGTTAGATTGGTGTTTCTTCAATACCCTTGCATCTCTTGGTTATCTCCCAACCTCTTAGTTCTTCCTCTGCATATTTATCTACTTCTCACACGTAATTGATTGCGCCATGAATCACAATTTTGCAACTCCAAAATTCTTTTTACCACTTCTCTTATTCCACATATTGTATTTTATTTCTTACCTAGATTATTAGATCCGTGTATTACACGGGTTTAAAAATAGAAATTATATAATTAATGTTCTCTACATAAACTAACTTACTATAGTTTTTTACTTTGGACAATGCCACATATAGTTGGTCATGTGCAAAAACTATTCTTTTTAAGAAACAAACCAACCTTACATAGTTAATGTCCTTGACTTTTATTTATTGTAATCACAAAAGATACGGCGAGAGGAATTTGTTTCCTTTTCAATGTTTACAGCGTCATTTTATTCGATGGTATTAATTGAAATCTAGAGATAAGCCTTTGAGCACCAATTTTACTTCCAAATAAGATTTGTGTCTCAATATCTCGATCGCCATTGATTGGACCTGTAGTCGGGTTCTATTCCATAAACCTGATCAATATTTCTTAATGACGTTATTAGAACATCGACCTTTAGTAATGATCTATGGTTTAGCAAGCCTAAAAGTTTAAGTCCATTATGGACATTCGATGAGTGTGATTTGCATTGAAATTATCATGAAGACACCCTGACTCTAATAAACTAACATAACTTAGATATTCTTTTTCTTCGTCAGGAAATAGTGAAAGAAACTGATCATTAACTTTGTATACAAAATCATTTATAGGTGCAAGAATGCCTCTATTTCTAAAATATTCAAATTGTTTGTGTAATATCCATACTTACTATATAGATATATAAATACAAAATTTATATATCAACTAAAAATTTCATTATCCACTTACATCAAAAGTATCGATTTTTAAGAAAAACAACTTAAGTAATTAGAAAGTATAAACCTTATACCATTTACAAAATTTTTACACCATCTTAACTAGGAAAGACAAACGGAAGCCTGAAATATAATTGATGTTCGGTTCTTCGTTACGACTTGATCTTCTTTCTTTAATGTTCACGATCTCCTCCTTCTACTAGTTTGCAACATATTAGCAAAATTTAGAATATGTAAAAACGTAGTATAACTAAATATTAAAAATTTGATTTTCTAGAAAATTTGAAGATTTTGAAGTGGCGTCGGCGACGACCCAAAAAGTCGTCGGCGATGCTGCTTACTGCAGCACTTTTGCTGCTGAGTTATTTTTCTCGTTCGTTTGACCCGTTTCATGTTCCGTACTTTAAAACGTGACTCGGTACCTGCAGAAAATGTTCGTAATATGGTATTTCATGTTTTCATTTCTTTAATACCTTTGTTTCAAGTATTTATACTATCAGATTCTAAGTTTGTAAATCGAATCATTTTGACCGTTTGTGTATTTTTGACAATTAAACTTATTTAACCATGTCCTTTATCTATATGATCACTTTTATGATTATACCCAAATTCCTCATGGTAACTTTATAGTATTTTACGTTTCCGTTACTCGGTTTATGCTTAAATTCCGATTTTATCCTTCTTACCGGGTTTATATCAAAATAGTCGTCCATACACCTTCATAGTATATGCCACGACTAAATTTTGACTTGTTGGTTACCACAACGAAATCCATCGCTTTATTTAACCAAACTTTTATTATTTTTATCATTTGACCCGTTTGGTCGTCTTAGCGAATTCCATTGCTTTTATTCGACCAAACCATCATTTATCATGTATTTGACCCGCCTGGTCGTCTAAGTGAATTCCATCGTTTTTATTCGACCAAACCATCATTTATTATGTTATTTGACCCGTTTGGTTGTCTTAGCGAATTCCATCGGTTTTATTTGACCAAACCATCATTTATCATGTTATTTGACCTGTTTGGTCGTCTTAGCGAATTACATCGCTTTTATTTGATATCAAAACAATTATCCATACATTATAATACTACAAAGCGCAAAGTCACATACCTTAAAGTTTTTCTTTTTTTTTGCGTGTCACATCCGGCCTTATCGTCCACCCTTTCACTCGAGTTGCCTATAGTGAACAACTCCGCTATTCGTTAAATGGTCAATATTAAAGGCTATTATTATCAATCTTAGTCAAGGGTCAATACGTATAATTCTTGTCGGATTTTTACGTTATCAAGTATAATACTTTTACTTAGGCAATCTATCGAACACCTTGTAAGCACGGATTTTACACGCTATATCTAGCATTACAAGTAAAACATCATTTGTCTACACATTCTTATCATATTAAATAAGTTTGTCCGACTATGACCCGGTTCATATCAAGATTTCAGTTTATCAAACTTCGTAGGCACTATATATATATATATATATATATATATATATATATATATATATATATATATATATATATATATTCTATACTTTCTTCTATACTTTCCTAAAAACCCATTTAGCACAAGTATCATTCAAATACCCAATTTATAGCCTTTGATCACTATTTCTTTATCAAGGATTTGTCTCCTAGATTAATATACACCTCTAATTTTGCTAACACATCAACGATTTAGGCTTGAATTGAAATTTGTAATACTCATCAAAATCATAACACTAAACATTGAAATTCAACATACCTTAAGATCTCCTAGCTTGGATGATCACTAATTTCAGCTCATGCACTAATTAATGATCTGATTTCCTTTTCAATTTGAAGGATTTGATGAATTTATGGTTTAGGGGAGTTCTTCCGACCCGCAGCGGAATAAGAGTCGGGGCATAATTGGGTTATCACCAAAGCTCATGATATTACTAATATGTTTCATATTTATTAAATTCAAAATTACATCCTCAATATTCCAAACATGTTCATACAATTACAAAGAAAGATAATCAACTAAACAATCCAAAGTCTAAACCGGTTTATTCTTCTAAGCCATCCTATATGTTTCTTGCTGCAGCTGGATCACCTGTATCATGTGTAAAAATGGGGGTTTTTGGGTCAACATAAGTTGGCGAGTGAACCTTGTTAGAAAACATTTATTATTGGTTTCTTATTATATTTATTATGGGAAATTGTGCAATAATCACATGTGAGCAAACGTAAATAATCATACAATAACAATAACAACAACATATAATAACATACAATAACAAACCAACTTGCATGAATATATAACATGAATGATACTGTATATGTTGGCAACGTCACGTTCACGCTCATAGGTAATTGGGAACGGACGGCCTATGATAAATGTCTGTGCGATCAAGGCTCAATCAAACGGAGCCGATCGTATGTTGGCAACGCCTAGTTCACGCTCATATGTAATGAGGAACAGCTCAACGCTCATATGTAATGGGGAGCGTCGGCCTATGATAATGTATGTACTGAAAATGATAAATTTAATCTAAACATTAACCACACAAACAGTTGATACATATTGAATACACATTTGATCATGAATATGATGGATGCACAATAGTTGTCAAATGTAATAAATAATAAGACACATGATACACCCCAAAAACGTGATTAAAACGGGGAATTTGTAGAGATTCACTCACATTGGGTGCGTTCGGTTGAAGATGATGAATGCGCACGAGTTTAGAGGGTTGATCAACGAGGATTAACTAACCTAAATAATAACGAAAAGTATGGTAAATGAGTGGATTTTATTAATAATTTTAATAGGATTTTTAGATATATTTTTGTGAGTTTAAGGCTATTTTCTAACTTTAAAAACATTATTTTTAAGTATTTTTAATTGATTTTTTAAATTAAATAAATAAAAATAAAAAATGTTGACTTTTTTTTACTTTGACCGTTGACCATGACTGTTGACTTGTTGACCGGTTCGGTCGTTTATAATGTTTGCACTGAGTGAGGTTCGAACTCGTGACCTCCCGTACGCGTGCACGCAGCTCTACCAACTGAGCTACGTGTCTAACCCGAAATATTTATGTTTTTAGTTATATTTATGTACTGTTTTAATTTATTCAAAATTCGTTTATTTTTAAAAAGGATTTTAATCATCGAACCGGCGTGCGTAACAGGTCTCGAACCCGAGACCTGTGGTTTAGTGTTGCACACAGTCCACCGCTGGACTGTGTGTCTAACCTGGTTAATATACTGATTTTTATTATACTTAACATCTTCAGTGAGTTAACCCGGTTCGGTTCTTAAAAAAACATTTTTATTTCCGAGAATAGGGCCGTGACAGGGATCGAACTCAAGACGTATGTTTATTGTTTGCACACAGTCCACCGCTGGACTGTGTGTCTAACCCGTTTATAATACTGATTTTAATTAATCTTATAATCATAATCGACTTCGTCTTCTTCGCTCAAGAACAGAGACAACGATTAATCAACTGAACTTGCTTAATTCGATTAACAGGCGTATGAATGATTAAAATGTAATGGATAGGAAAGGTTTTGGGAATGAACATACCGGAATGACGATTTTTCTCAGAACTCCGGCAAAGTCGTCGGCTCTGTTTTTATGAACTTCGTCTGAGCAAACCAATTAACAGTTTTGATTAGCTAGTTGTGGAATTGAAGTACTAAACAAGAGTTATCAGAAGGTTTAAAAGATTATACCGTTTCACAGCGCAATCTAGAGATTTTCAGAAGTTTTCCGGCGAGTGTTGATTATCCGATATCGTCGCCTGGAACTGATTCTGATTGAAGGGTTTGAGTTAGCAAAAGCCTAACAACTGATAGAAGATGGAAGAATTGAGAAACTTACCGTTTTGATGAAAGACACGGTTTTCCGGCGAAAGTCCGGCGAGTTCAAAAAGCGATTCCGACGATCAGAAATTAGAGTAAACGTGAAATTAGAAGTTCTGGGAATGTAATTGAGTCGCGAGATGAGGATGTTGTTGAAGTAATTCCAGAAGTGAATGTTTTCGGTTATAAAACCGAACATCACATGAATTCAAGTTCATTAACGACTGAATTGATTAAGAATGTCGGTTTATCGGTTATAATCAAGAATCCGCGATCACTCAAACGTCTTGGACGGTTGGAAGCCGATATCGGTTTCAGTTTGGCGCAACAGGTTGATTCACGGTTGAACTTATGTTTTTAATTGTTTCCAAGAACTCACAAAGACATCAAGTGGCGGACTGGTTATATGTGCGCGAGTTAAAACTTTGAGGCTCACCCGGCTGACCCGGGTTCGAATCCCGGCAGCCGGTTTTCTTTTTTATTTATTTTATTTTCACTTTTTATCAATTATAGTTTTTAAATTCTAATTTGTTTATTAATTATGCATCAACTAAATTAAAATAAACATAAATACGCAACGAAAAATTTATAACTTGATATTCGATTTACAAACGAAGCGGGTTTGGAAACCCATTTTTTGATAAATGTTACAGTACCCTACTTTTAGATATTTCGTCCTGAAATTTAAGTAGTAGTGGTAACAGGAAAAAGATGCGGGTATTTTTCGCGCATTGAGTCTTCACGTTCCCAAGTAAACTCAGGTCCCCGTTTCGACTCCCAGCGTACCCTAACTATTGGAATACGACTCCGTCTTAAACGTTTTTCTCCGAAGTCCACGATATCTACTGGTCTTTCAATGAAATGCATAGATTCATCGATCTGAATATCTTCCAGGGGAATATGGAGGTTTTCATCGGCGAGGCACTTCTTCAAGTTTGAAACGTGGAATGTGGGGTGAATTCTGTTGAGTTCTTCTGGTAGATCAAGCTTGTATGCTACAGGTCCTACTCTTTCGAGTATCTTGAAAGGTCCTACGTAGCGTGGTGCTAGCTTGCCCTTCTGGCCAAAACGAACTACTCCATTCCACGGTGATACTTTTAAAAGTACATGATCACCAATGTTAAACTCCAAAGGCTTTCGTCGTTTATCTGCATAACTCTTTTGACGACTTTGAGCCGCTAGAAGATTGTTTCGAATTTGATGGACCTTGTCTGTGGTTTCTTGAATCAATTCTGGACCGGTGATTTGAGCTTCCCCAATTTCATGCCAACATACTGGAGATCGGCACTTACGACCATATAAGGCTTCGAAAGGTGCCATGCCGATACTTGAATGATAGCTGTTGTTGTACGAAAATTCAACTAATGGTAGGTGAGCGTCCCAATTTCCCTTGAAGTCTATGACACATGCGCGAAGCATATCTTCAAGAGTTTGAATGGTGCGTTCAGATTGTCCATCAGTTTGAGGATGATAAGCGGTACTAAGATCTAATCGTGTACCCAAAGCGGCTTGTACGGCTTGCCATGTTCGTGAAGTGAAACGACCATCACGATCTGAAATAATGCTTAACGGTACACCATGACGGCTTACGATTTCGCTGATGTAGATACGAGCTAACTTCTCGTTCTTGAAATCTTCGCGGATCGGAATAAAGTGAGCTGATTTTGTAAGACGATCAATGATTACACATATAGTGTCATACCCACCAGAAGTGCGAGGTAACCCGGTAATGAAGTCCATGGTTATGTTTTCCCACTTCCATACAGGTATTTCAGGTTGGACCAGAATCCTGAGGGTCTTTGATGTTCAGCTTTTACCTTGGAACATGTAAGGCACTTGGAAACAAAAACAGCAATATCCTTTTTCATTCCAGGCCACCAGTAGGTGTATCGAAGGTCTTGATACATCTTGTTGGCTCCTGGGTGTACAGAGTATCGTGTTTTGTGTGCCTCGTTCATAAGGAATTCACGAAGGTTGTTGTGGTCAGGAATCCATATGCGATCTAGATAGTACATAATACCATCGGATTTAGTTTCAATTTTAAGTTCAACTCCACAGGACAGCTCCTTTCGTACGTCGTCTTCCGTTACTGAAACATGTTGGGCTTCTCGAATTTGATCTTTGATGTCGGTTATAATTTGCGAACATAGAAGACGAATGGAGTTCGCATAACCCTTTCGACTGAGTGCATCGGCCACCACGTTTGCCTTGCCAGGATGATACCGAATTTCACAGTCGTAGTCATTAAGAAGTTCAACCCATCTTCGTTGCCTCATGTTTAACTCCTTTTGGTTGAAGATATGTTGAAGACTCTTGTGGTCAGTGTATATTTCACACTTAGTACCGTAGAGATAATGTCTCCATATTTTAAGAGCGAACACAACGGCTCCAAGTTCTAGGTCGTGGGTGGTGTAGTTCTTCTCATGAGTTTTGAGTTGTCTAGAAGCATAAGCTATCACCTTTCCTCTTTGCATTAGAACACAGCCTAGTCCTTGCCCTGACGCGTCGCAATAAACCACGAAGTCATCACAACCTTCAGGAAGAGTGAGGATAGGTGCGTCACAGAGTTTTTGTTTAAGGGTTTGGAAGGCTTCTTCTTGTTTGGGTCCCCATATGAAGGGTTTTCCTTTATGAGTTAAAGCCGTGAGTGGTACAGCAATACGAGAGAAATTTGCAATGAAACGGCGATAATAACCAGCCAAACCAAGAAATGATCTTACTTCGGTAGGTGTACGTGGCGCTTGCCATTCTTGCACTGCTTTGATCTTTGAGGGGTCGACATGTATTCCCTTGTCATTGACGACATGTCCAAGGAATTGTACCTCTTTTAACCAGAATTCGCATTTGGAGAATTTGGCGTAGAGCTTTTCATTCTCTAAGAGTGTAAGGATGAGTCGAAGATGTCGTTCATGATCAGACTTAGACTTTGAGTAGATGAGGATGTCGTCGACTATAACAAAGCGATCGAGATAGGGTTTGCAGACTCTGTTCATTAGATCCATGAAGACAGCTGGAGCGTTGGTTAAACCAAATGGCATGACCATGAATTCATAATGACCATAACGAGTTCGGAAGGCGGTCTTTGGGACGTCTTCTTCATGTACTCTGAGTTGATGATAACCAGAACGAAGGTCGATTTTTGAAAAACAGCTGGCGCCTTGAAGTTGGTCAAGAAGATCATCAATGCGAGGTAATGGGTAGCGGTTCTTGACCGTTAACTTGTTGAGTTCTCTGTAGTCGATGCACATGCGAAACGTTCCATCTTTCTTCTTCACAAAAAGGACAGGTGCACGCCAAGGCGAGGAGCTAGGACGTATGAATCCTTTGTCAGTCAACTCTTGTAATTGACTGGCTAGCTCTTGCATTTCGGAGGGGGCTAACCTATAAGGAGATTTTGCAACTGGTGTAGCTCCAGGTATAAGATCAATGCGGAATTCGACTTCTCTCACGGGAGGAAGTCCTGAAATGTCTCCAGGAAAAACCTGCGGAAAATCTTTTACTACTGGGATGTCTTCAAGTTCCTTCTCCTTGGTTCCCTTTTTGACGACATGAGTTAGAAATGCGACATAATTCTTGCGGAGATATTTTCGGGCTTGAAGACAGGACATTAATTTGAGCCCCTTCGATGGGGTTTCTCCAAAGATTCGTAGTGTCTGACCGTTTGTAAGAGGAATGCGTATAAACTTTTCGCGGCATACAACTTCAGCATGATGTTGGCTGAGCCAGTCCATACCAATTATAATGTCAAAGCTTCCCAACTTCATAGGTATAAGGTCAACTGGAAAATCGTGATCGTTTAGGGTGAGAGTACAATTGCGTATAATAGAGTTTAATGCGACCGGTTTTCCGTCAGCAACTTCTACCGTTATGGATTCCATGAGTTTATCACGAGTTTGGTTGAGGATGGGTTCAAATTCTAAAGATACAAAACTTTTATCCGCGCCAGTATCAAATAACATGGATGCATAACTACCATTAATGAGAAACGTACCGTCAACCACATTGTTGTCGACCCTAGCTTGATTGGTGTTGATGTTAAAAGCTCTTCCTCTTGCAGGTGGAGGAGCTTGGTTAGCCTGATTCACCGGATTTGCTTGGGCTTGAGCATGTATAATGTTCACCAAGCGTGGACAAGTGTTTCTAAAATGGTTTGGGTCTCCACAATTGTAACAAGCCCGCATAGGTTGCAGCATGGGATAGTTGGGTTGGTAGTAGGATTGGGCTACATGTTGGGTAGGTGGTAGTAGTAGAGGTTGTTGGGCTTGACTCACTATCTGATGGTGGGTTTGGGTTGAGGGTTGATGGCGGTTCGTTCGCTGAGGTATGCGACAGGTTTGAATGGTGTGACCTGCGCGACCACAGCCGGTGCAATGTTGGCAGGGATGATCAGGAAAGTGATGGTATTGACAACGGTTGCATTTTGGGTATGGGCTGGAGTATGGCCTTTTATATGGTGCAGGTGAGGGGGCAACTTGGGTAATGGGTGCAGCAGGGATGGGGAAATTTGTTTGTGTGACAGCAAAGTTTCTGGTGTTTCGTTTCCTCTTGTTAGCAAACTTGGAGGAGGAGGTGGAATGGTTTGAAGTTTGGCCCTCAACGGGGGCTTTCTTTTTCTCATCTTTAAATTTACCGTTGCGAATTCGATTCTCGGTAAGCTCAGTAGCTAGTTCCATAGCAGCTTCAAGTGTTGCAGGCGAAGTGCTGAGAACTGAGTCTTGGATTTTCGAGGGGAGACCTCGAATATAGCGTTCAACTAAGCGGTAAACTGGGGTGAACAAGTTAGGGACCATTTGGTTCAACTCTAAAAACCTCTTGTTGTAGGAAGTATGATCTCCCTCCTTTTGCTTCAACGAATGAAATTCATCCTCTAACTTTTTGATCTCGCTCCTAGGATAGAAACGTCTCGTCATGATTTCCCTTAACTCCTCCCACGTTAAGGCCATTGCATCTTCGATTCCCCTCTTACCCTTTTCAGTATTCCACCAGGTAAGAGCTACCCCAAATAGCCTCCCGGTTGCGTAACGTACCTTGCGATCCTCGGGACAATCGCAGTTGAGGAAAGTGTTTTCCATTTCCTCAAACCAGTGGAGGAGAGCAGTGACACCTTCGGTCCCTTCAAATTTCGGAGGATCGCAAGACTTGAAATGTTTATATGAGCACTTTTTGGTAGGAGGGTTGCCGATGTTCTGGTCTTCTTGCTGGGGAGGATTGATGTGATTTGCGGTGAGAGCTTGTTGGACTTGAACTACAATGTCAGGGAGCACCACGGCCATTTGTTTTGCGATTTGGGTGGCCAAGCGTTCGTTCGACCTTCCTGACCTTCTACCCCCTCGTTGGTGCCTAGCCGACATCTACAGGAATAAACATAAGAAGATTGTGAGTTTATGGAGTCTTTTTAGGTGTCATGTGTCTTAAAAAAAATAACCTAAACATCAATAATGCAACTACATCCATAGGATGTCTTGGGTTTGCTCATGTTGGGCCTCAAATGTCCCCCATACCTTCACCTGTATAGTCATGTGGGCCCCCATGACTATTGGCTTAGTAGGATTCACATTGGTATTGGCGATTTAACACTCGCATCACCCGAATGAAAACCATGAAATATGTTTACGAGATGTATGGTCGGAAGGTGTCCAGGTGTAGACACAATAACAACTCAAAGTGGGGTTAGCTCACACGACGTTTGGTATAGCATGCTTTGGCCTAATAGGTCCTTCGTACTCTCATCGTTAGTCTCTAGGTAGGCAAACTGGTCCTTTATTTTGGATTTATACGAATGCCAAGCCTAGACAGGACGTTCCGACTACCGGTACTTGTACCCTTCCTGTTACTACATGCCCGTCATGAGAACTCACTTTGATGTGATTTGAAAACACAAAAATCATTGCAAAAAAAATCATGGAAGTGATGTGGTATGTGCTCTCATGGATATGATATGTTATGAGAATATGATTCATGATAGGCATTGTATAATAATATATACTTATGAACATGCTTGCATAACATTGAATGTAACATTAAACATAAAACATATAAACATCATGAATTTTGCATGTAACACACAAAAATTTCAAAAAATTCTAATCAACTATAGTATAGGCTATAAGGGTCTAATAACCTATCCTATATCCCTATAGTCATGGCTCTGATACCAATCTGTCACACCCCGACCCACAGCGGAATAAGAGTCGGGGCATAATTGGGTTATCACCAAAGCTCATGATATTTACTAATATGTTTCATATTTATTAAATTCAAAATTACATCCTCAATATTCCAAACATGTTCATACAATTACAAAGAAAGATAATCAACTAAACAATCCAAAGTCTAAACCGGTTTATTCTTCTAAGCCATCCTATATGTTTCTTGCTGCAGCTGGATCACCTGTATCATGTGTAAAAATGGGGGTTTTTGGGTCAACATAAGTTGGCGAGTGAACCTTGTTAGAAGACATTTATTATTGGTTTCTTATTATATTTATTATGGGAAATTGTGCAATAATCATATGTGAGCAAGCGTAAATAATCATACAATAACAATAACAACAACATACAATAACATACAATAACAAACCAACTTGCATGAATATATAACATGAATGATACTGTATATGTTGGCAACGTCACGTTCACGCTCATAGGTAATGGGGAACGGACGGCCTATGATAAATGTCTGTGCGATCAAGGCTCAATCAAACGGAGCCGATCGTATGTTGGCAACGCCTAGTTCACGCTCGTATGTAATGGGGAACAGCTCAACGCTCATATGTAATGGGGAGCGTCGGCCTATGATAATGTATGTACGGAAAATGATAAATTTAATCTAAACATTAACCACACAAACAGTTGATACATATTGAATACACATTTGATCATGAATATGATGGATGCACAATAGTTGTCAAATGTAATAAATAATAAGACACATGATACACCCCAAAAACGTGATTAAAACGGGGAATTTGTAGAGATTCACTCACATTGGGTGCGTTCGGTTGAAGATGATGAATGCGCACGAGTTTAGAGGGTTGATCAACGAGGATTAACTAACCTAAATAATAACGAAAAGTATGGTAAATGAGTGGATTTTATTAATAATTTTAATAGGATTTTTAGATATATTTTTGTGAGTTTAAGGCTATTTTCTAACTTTAAAAACATTATTTTTAAGTATTTTTAATTGATTTTTTAAATTAAATAAATAAATAAAAATAAAAAATGTTGACTTTTTTTTGACATTGACAGTTGACCATGACTGTTGACTTGTTGACCGGTTCGGTCGTTTATAATGTTTGCACTGAGTGAGGTTCGAACTCGTGACCTCCCGTACGCGTGCACGCAGCTCTACCAACTGAGCTACGTGTCTAACCCGAAATATTTATGTTTTTAATTATATTTATATACTGTTTTAATTTATTCAAAATTCGTTTATTTTTAAAAAGGATTTTAATCATCGAACCGGCGTGCGTAACAGGTCTCGAACCCGGGACCTGTGGTTTAGTGTTGCACACAGTCCACCGCTGGACTGTGTGTCTAACCTGGTTAATATACTGATTTTTATTATACTTAACATCTTCAGTGAGTTAACCCGGTTCGGTTCTTAAAAAAACATTTTTATTTCCGAGAATAGGGCCGTGACAGGGATCGAACTCAAGACGTATGTTTATTGTTTGCACACAGTCCACCGCTGGACTGTGTGTCTAACCCGTTTATTATACTGATTTTAATTAATCTTATAATCATAATCGACTTCGTCTTCTTCGCTCAAGAACAGAGACAACGATTAATCAACTGAACTTGCTTAATTCGATTAACAGGCGTATGAATGATTAAAATGTAATGGATAGGAAAGGTTTTGGGAATGAACATACCGGAATGACGATTTTTCTTAGAACTCCGGCAAAGTCGTCGGCTCTGTTTTTATGAACTTCGTCTGAGCAAACCAATTAACAGTTTTGATTAGCTAGTTGTGGAATTGAAGTACTAAACAAGAGTTATCAGAAGGTTTAAAAGATTATACCGTTTCACAGCGCAATCTAGAGATTTTCAGAAGTTTTCCGGCGAGTGTTGATTATCCGATATCGTCGCCTGGAACTGATTCTGATTGAAGGGTTTGAGTTAGCAAAAGCCTAACAACTGATAGAAGATGGAAGAATTGAGAAACTTACCGTTTTGATGAAAGACACGGTTTTCCGGCGAAAGTCCGGCGAGTTCAAAAAGCGATTCCGACGATCAGAAATTAGAGTAAACGTGAAATTAGAAGTTCTGGGAATGTAATTGAGTCGCAAGATGAGGATGTTGTTGAAGTAGTTACAGAAGTGAATGTTTTCGGTTATAAAAACCAAACATCACATGAATTCAAGTTCATTAACGACTGAATTGATTAAGAATGTCGGTTTATCGGTTATAATCAAGAATCCGCGATCACTCAAACGTCTTGGACGGTTGGAAGCCGATATCGGTTTCAGTTTGGCGCAACAGGTTGATTCACGGTTGAACTTATGTTTTTAATTGTTTCCTAGAACTCACAAAGACATCAAGTGGCGGAGTGGTTATATGTGCGCGAGTTAAAACTTTGAGGCTCACCCGGCTGACCCGGGTTCGAATCCCGGCAGCCGGTTTTCTTTTTTATTTATTTTATTTTCACTTTTTATCAATTATAGTTTTTAAATTCTAATTTGTTTATTAATTATGCATCAACTAAAATTAAAATAAACATAAATACGCAACGAAAAATTTATAACTTGATATCCGATTTACAAACGAAGCGGGTTTGGAAACCCGTTTTTTGACAAATGTTACATTCCCTTTCTCTGCTCTCACTTGGTCGACCTTTTGAGTCTAATTTCCCAATTTATAATAACTAGTTTACTAAGTGTCTCGATCAGTCGTCAATGTTTGTTTACTTTACAAGGGCACTATCCTAATGTTTTATTAGTTATCAACTTGTAACCAACTAAACTTTAAATTCACCATCAAAAATCATGTGTATAATATTTATCATGAAGCTAAATGTTTATTAATTATATTATATATTAGGGACATTACGAGTCCACCCCTTCTTTAAAGAGGTTCTATTAACCAGGTTAAATGCCCCTGATTATTCATTCTGGGCCACCAGTAACTTTTGTTTCAAATCTCGATACATCTTGGTCGCTCCCGGGTGAATCGATTAACGCGATTTATGAGCCTCATCAAGTAGAAGATCTTTGACACCACAAGTGTTCGGAAACTAAATTATACCGAATCGGGATTTCATCCCATTTTCTCTGTCTACAATATCTTTCAATAAACCCTTCAGACGTTCTTTTCTCAAATTTTTTTCTTTTATTGCTTCAACTTGCGCCACTCAGATTTGTTCGAGTAAGCCCGAAGTTACTATGAGTTGCATCGACCGTACTCGTATAGGTATATACTCTTCTTTTCGGCTTAGCGCATCTGCTACTACATTGGTCTTTCCCATATGGTAATGGATTTCACAATCATAGTCTTTCACCGTTTCTAGCTATCGTCTTTGTCTATTTAACTCTTTTTGATCAAAGAAATATTTCAAACTCTTATGATCAGTGAAAATAGTGCACTTTACCCCGTATAAGTAGTGCCTCCAAATCTTCAAGGCAATTATTATTGCCGCCAATTCGAGGTCGTGAGTCAGATATTTCTTTTCATGCACTTTTAATTGTCTAGAGGCATAAGCAATCACCCTGCCCCGTTGCATGAGTACGCACCCCAGACCTAGGTGCGATGCGTCAGAATACACTACTAAGTCGTCAGTGCCATCCGGTAAAGTCAATACCGGAGCACTGGTCAATTTCTCCTTGAGCATTTGGAATGCCTTTTCTTGTTCATCCTTCCAGACATACTTTTCATCCTTTCAGGTTAATTTAGTTAATGACGATGCAATTTTTCAGAAATCTTGAATGAACCGCCTGTAATATCCCGCAAGCTCTAGAAAGCTTCTAATCTCCGACGGATTTTTCAGAGGATTCCATTTTGACACTGCCTCAACTTTAGATGGATCTATTAGTACCCCATCGGCGCTTATGATATACCCAAGGAATTGTACTTCCCGAAGGCAAAAGGCACACTTCGAGAATTTTGCATATAGTTTTTTTCTCGTCTAAGAGTTTCCAACACTTCATGTAAATGATGATCATGATCCTCCTTGCTTTTTGAATATACGAGAATGTCGTCGATGAACACAATCACCGACTTATCCAACATAGTTTTGCAAACTCGATTCATAAGATCCATAAATGCCGCGGGTGCATCAATTAGCCCAAAAGACATCACGAGGAATTCATAGTGCTCGTACCTTGTACGGAATGCCGTTTTGGGTATGTCTTCGTCTTTCACTCTCAGTTGATGGTAACCTGACCTTAAGTCGATTTTTGAAAACCAACTCGCTCCTTGTAGTTGGTCGAATAGGTCGTCGATTCTCGGAAGCGGGTATCGATTCTTTACCATAACTTTGTTTAATTCTCGGTAATTTATACACATGCGCATACTTCCACCCTTCTTCTTTACGAATAATACCGGTGCGCCCCATGGGGAAACACTCGGTCGAATAAATCCTTTGTCCAGTAAGTCTTGCAGTTGCAACATTAATTCTTGGAGTTCCGACAGTGCTAGCCTATAAGGTGCCTCGGCTATCAGTTTTGCATTCGGGACTAGTTCAATACGAAACTCTACCTCGCGCCCAGGTGGTATTCCTGGTAACTCATCGGGGAATACGTCTTCAAAATCCCTTGCGACAGGCACGTCTTCAATCTTTGGCAATTCTTTTTCCGAATCGCGCACGTAAGTTAAGTATGCCTTACACCCATGTTGAACGAGTTTATGGCCTTCCGCCATTGAACATAATATGGGGTTGCAATTCTTCTCCCCGTAAATAGTGATGCGCCTTTCGCTCGGAGATGTTAGTTGTATTTCTTTACGGAAGCATGTCACCTTGGCGTGGTAGCTAGGCAACCAGCCCATTCCAACCACCACTTGAAATTCGCCCATAGACATGGGTATCAAGTCAATCAAGTAATCCTCATCGTCAACGTTCAATTTGCAACCCGACATATTTCACAGACAACAAAACTTTTATTATTACCTATTTCTACTTCCATAGGCATATGTAATTTTATCAATGTAAACGAAGGGTGTTGAGTAAATCTTTTTTAAACAAAAGATCTATTTGCACCTGTTTCAAATAAAATGCGCGCGGGAATACAATTTACAGTAAATGTACCTAAAACCACGTCGGGTTCAATCTTGGCCTCAGCCGCAGTTATATGGAAGGATCTTGCCTTCGATCTTGGGACATCGATCTTTGTGTCGGGCACCTCCTTCTTCCCTTTTAATTCTGGGCACTCAGATTTCTTGTGACCCGGTTGGTAACATTTGTAACACACCGACATTTTACCAGGGCAATTCGATGCTACATGTCCCGTTTTCTCGCATATAACACACGGTTTGTTTTTGAAATAGCACTCACCCCTATGGGCCCGACCACATGTCTTGCAACTAGGTGATCCTCCTTTTGTACTACCTTTCTTTGGAATTTCATTCACCTTTTTCTTTTTAGTAGAGCTTGGATTTGCATCCATTGCCCTTAGTTCGCCCCTCTCGATCTGCTTCCTTAACTCAATCTCACGTTCTCGTGCAACGTTTATAATCTCCGTGAGATTTTCGTATTTTGAGGGAGTCATGAATTCTCTATACTCCGCACTCAACATATTGTAGTAGTAGTAGATCTTTTGTTCTTATGTTTGTACCAACTCGTCACAAAACCTCAACTTATCAAGGAACACTCCCGTGATCTTATCAATTATTTTGCCATTGTGTCTTAATTGAATAAATTCTTTCTTTATTTTATTTATCATGGCTTTGGGGCTGTGATGTTTAAGAAAGGGCAATTTAAACTCCTCCCATGTCATGGTCTTTGTGGCCTCGAGTCCTTGTTCCTTTTTGAGATTGTTCCACCAATCTTTTGCTTGACCCCTTAATTGACCAGCCCGTATGCTACAAAATCGGTCTCATCACAGTGAGTCCGTTCAAAGACTCCTTCCATGTCACTTATCCATCGTTGACAGATTATAATGTCTACTTCTCCGTTAAAAATTGGCGGTTTGCATGCCATGAACTTATCGTATGGACATGCTTTCTTCTTTTTAGTCTTGTCTTTTTCTTGAACAAGACTTTCTTTTAATTCATTCATCCTTTCTTCTACAACCGATAGGATTGTAGTTTGTAGTCTATCCATGAATTGAGGTAGACTTGCCTCCAAGGCTTTTCCGACTTCTTCGGAAATCTTCTCGTATTTCCTCCATCATGAGGGACACTGTATCGTTTCCTGTTGCTCCTGACATCTCTTTAGCTGAAGTGTCCATGGGAATTTTGATAAGCAACTTGTTTACTAGTTTCCATATTATTATATGGATATTTACCCTTATCACTTAATATCATATATGATGTATCTTTCTCTTTTGGTTTGGTCAAGTATATAACTTGCCTTCACCATTTATGTTTAGTGTATTTTCTGGGTTCGAGTGTATTAATACACTCCCTCCCATCATCTTAAGTTACTTTCTTTTCTTATATTCTTAATTGGATTCGTTTCATAAGTAATTCTAACCGTATGTTTTTATCAAGCCGTGAACCGAACATATTTCGCCTATAACCTTAAGCTCTGATTACCAACTTGTAATATCCATACTTACTATATAGCTATATAAATACAAAATTTATATATCAACTAAAAATTTCATTATTCACTTACATCAAAAGTATCGGTTTTTAAGAAAAACAACTTTAGTAATTAGAAGATATATACCATAGACCATTTACAAAATTTTTACACCATCTTAACTAAGAAAGACAAACGGAAGCCTGAAATATAATTGATGTTTGGTTCTTCATTACGACTTGATCTTCTTTCTTTAATATTTATGATCTCCTCCTTCTACAAGTTTGCAACATGTTAGCAAAATTTAGAATATGTAAAAACGTAGTATAACTAAATATTAAAAATTTGATTTTAGAAAAATTTGAAGATTTTGAAGTGGCCTCGGCGGCGCCATTCTAATTATGGCGTCAGAACTTTTCAACCGTAGACAGTAGCTTAGATCGTCGGCAAAACCTACGGCGTCGGCGACGGCCCAAAAAGGCGTCGGCGGCGCTGCTTACTACAGCACTTTTGCTGCTGAGTTATTTTTCTCGTTCGTTTGACCCGTTTCATGATCCGTACTTTAAAATGTGACTCGGTACCTGCAAAAAATATTCGTTATATGGTATTTCATGTTTTCATTTCTGTAATACCTTTGTTTCAAGTGTTTATACTATTAGTGTCACACCCCGACCCGCGGCGGAATAAAAGTCGAGGCATGATTGGGTTATCACCAAAGCTCATGATATTTACTAACAAGTTTCATATTTATTAAATTCAAATTAAATTCAAGTATCCAACACAAAACTTCATACACACACAAATAATAAACCAAACGATTGTTCC
Source organism: Scalesia atractyloides (assembly GCA_947069175.1). Lineage (NCBI taxonomy): Eukaryota > Viridiplantae > Streptophyta > Magnoliopsida > Asterales > Asteraceae > Scalesia > Scalesia atractyloides. Next base: position 74,504,181 of record CAMTDV010000008.1, read on the forward strand.
AACATAATAACTTGATTATTCCCCTAAGGCCATCCTAGGTGTTTCTTTCCTCAACTTGATCACCTGTATCATGCGTAAAACAGAAAAAAAAAATTGGGTCAACAAAAGTTGCCGAGTGAACCTTGATAAAACATTTAAGTAAATAAATTTCATCGTTGTTTAAATTAGATTGTGCATTTATCACATGTGAGCAAATGTATATATGTAACAAATCACAAACCACATTGAAAGAATATATGACATAAATGATGATGTATCTGAGATCAAGGCTCAATCAAACGGAGCCGATCTAATGAGGCACCTGATGCTCAACCCGTATCCCACGGGGAACTGATGGGCCTAATGTAATGAGTGCACTGAAATGATAAAATGTATCCACATATAAACCACATAACAAATAATACACATTTGATCACGAAATGACAGAAAAAAAAGGTTTTTATGTGATCCGGCCGGTGAGAGATGGGAGTCGAACCAGTGACCATGGGTTCGGTAACCTGGTTGAAACTCATATTTTAAATACATAAAAATACACGTTGAAATTCATCTTCTTCGTTTGAATAATTCACCCAAAACACTTTTTTTTACTGAACTAAACTTGATTCTTTTGATTAATGTGATATTTGATCAATATACAAACTGAATTAGAACGAAGGAGGTTACCGTCGGCGGTGGGTGTTTTCCGGTGAAAAAGTCCGGCGAGTGGATTCCGACGACCTCGGTGGTTCTCCGGTGGAGCAGAGTCTTCCGACGACAGAGGTTTTGAGAATGAACAGAGGAAATGGGCGATTTAATTTGAGAGAATTCGACTAGTATTTATAGATATGCTCGGTTTCGGTTTTTAGGAAAACAATTAGGGTGATTGAATTTAAGAAGGAAATAGACAGCTATCGATGATTGAAGTTGCCAGAAATAACGTTGAGCCAGTTGTCGACGTTCAAGCAAACCGCGTCCGCCGCGAAATCTCTGGCGAGGGGGGTTTGCGGCTGATTGCAGGGTTTCTTGATTTCTGAATAAGAGTAAGATGATTTCATAAATAGCACAACATGTGTGTGCAGTGTAGTGGTGTTTGGTGCGTGTGACAACCCGGGTGACCCGGGTTCGATTCCCTGGTTTCCCCTTTTTTGGCTTTTCTTTACTTTATTATTTTTCTTTTATTAGATCATTTATTCATTATAATTATTTAATCATTTGATTGATTATTTATTTTATTTTATTAAGATTAGTTTAAACATTTGCCATTAATATATGTATATATATATATATATATATATATATATATATATATAAATTTTAAAACATTAATCAACCGAAATAAATACGCTTTGATTGATAATTTGGGGCGGGTTTTCGAAACCCGATTTATGCGGATGTTACAATTAGATTCTAAGTTTGTAAATCGAATCATTTTGACCTTGTAAGCATGGATTTTACACGCTATATCTAGCATTACAAGTAAAACATCATTTGTCTACACATTCTTATCATATTAAATAAGTTTGTCTGACTATGACCCGGTTCATATCAAGATTTCAATTTATCAAACTTCGTAGGCACGGATTAATCATAATAACACACACACACACATATATATATATATATTCTATACTTTACTAAAAACCCATTTAGCACAAGCATCAAGTATCATTCAAATACCCAATTTATAGCCTTTGATCACTATTTTTTATCAATGATTTGTCTCCTAGATTAATATATACCTCTAATTTTGCTAACACATCAATGATTTAGGCTTGAATTGAAATTTGTAATATTCATCAAAATCATCATTATCACTAAACATTGAAATTCAACATACCTTAAGATCTCCTAGCTTGGATGATCACTAATTTCAGCTCATGCACTAATTTATGATCTGATTTCCTTTTCAATTTGAAGGATTTGATGAATTTAGGGTTTAGGGGAGTTCTTCCCTTTCTCTGCTCTCACCTGGTCGACCTTTTGAGTCTAATTTTCCAATTTATAATAACTAGTTTACCAAGTGTCTCGATTAGTTGTCAATGTTTGTTTATTTTACAAGGGCACTATCTTAATGTTTTATTAGTTATCAACTAGTAACTAATTGAATTTTAAATTCACCATCAAAATCATGTGTATAATATTTATCATGAAGCTAAATGTTTATTAATTATATTATGTATTAGGGACGTTACGAGTTCACCCCTTCCTTAAAGAGGTTCTATTAACCAGGTTAAATGCCACTGATTATTTATAAAATTTTATACTTTTAAGGTGTTACACTGTGTAGTTTTAAAGAATGCTAGTAAGAGAAAATAAGATCAGATGGGTATGAGGAGATCCTTTGCTATATCTATAACACTTTTATTTAGATTTTTTTTCTTCCCAAACCCAAAAAAGTATCATGAAATTTTAATGATGTGTTAAATTAATTATAAAATTATAAAAATTTATAAACAATTAAATTTACGATATAACAATAATTCTTTTATAACAATTTATTAATAGTTAAAAGCTTCTGATTATGATATATTCATATTAATTAATGAGTTAATTTAATATTAACATATTAAAACAAATAATGTCAGTTTGCTTAAGAAGAAAAATCAAACAAAATGAATCAAGGGATAAGCATTGAATTAACGTTTTTCTTTATTATTTTCCTTATTTTCATATGAAAATAATAAATAATTTATTAATAATTATGTAAGCAAATTCATTTAAGGAATAATAAGGGGTTGCCATGTGACTTTATTTGAAATCTTTTATTAGTATTAGATTTTAGAAAACTAATTTAAAAGGTAACATTAATAAACAATAGTATATTAAATTATTAGTTAGTAATTTATTTACTATATTCTTTATTCAACTAGTGTAATATTTAAATTTCTAACTTACTACTAAATAAACACAAAAATATGCCAGGATGATTTTAACTCACTAGATCATCAGAGGACGGACCTAAGACTTTGTCCTTGGGACCCATAGAGGCTGTTTGTTTACCTCTTAATGAGGCTCTTAATGGTGTAAATCTCTTACTGGTTTAGCATTTAATGGTTCAAACTGTTTGGTGAGCTGATGTTTGAATGTTTTAGACAGTTGTCTCTGAATGATCAAACATTATACTGAGTCTGAATAGTTAAAACCTCTAATCTGAATTAGTCAGACATTTGCCTCTGAACGGTTAAGCATTATACTGGCTCTTAATTGTCTAGGCCTCTTACTGGTTCGGCACTTAATGGTTTAGACCTCTTCTTGATTCAACACTTAACCATTCAAAAGTTACCAACAGCCCCTTGGTGTTTCTAACACAACTCGGAGATTGGCTTAAGAAGACGAAGAATGGCACCACAAGGACATCAAGATCAATACTGTTAGGGCATAGGTTTTAATAACTGTGGATCATGAATCCTTAAGTGTTGCCTGGATCAATTATCCTTAGCGGATGGTGCAGGGACTCTAAGGATCAAAGATCCTTAACTTTACTTATGATTACTAACAATTGTTCTCTATGTTTTCTAAAAATTCGTATGCAGGTTATGGGCGACGTGAACCAAGTTTCAGCTAGAATCTCGGGAATAATTTGTTAGAGATGCTGCACTTGTTGAATTCCACTAATGGTCATGGAGCTTGAACGTGGTCATCCTTGAATTTCGGATTTAGTTTTTAGCTTAATTCAAAAGGGGTTGATCAAGTGTTAGATAGCAGAATTACGGTTATACACATAGACACACACACTCTCACATACATTGCAAACTAGAGCTCTCTACACACTTAGCATTCGATTGTATTACACTTGCTCAACATCCGAAGTTGTAATTCTTTTTGTGCAATATAGTTGATAGTGATAGTTTTCACTATCCGAGGTTTTTTGTGCGGGAGATCTTCTAAAGATCAAGGGCTTACTCGTAGAAATCATCGTGTTCATAGCCATTTACATTTCATATTCATCTACATAATTGTTCACCATTCAAGCACACTACCTCACTAATCAGATTTGGTTACATTATCCTTAATCAGATTTTTGACCAAAACAATTTGGCACCCACCGTAGGGCAAGTGGTGCTTCAATTCTAAAACTTATCGTTAATTTCCATTCATTTTCATCAGCTTCAGGGCCTCCCAGGAGAAAGCTACTTCAAGTGCCATGCCGACGGTTATCTCATCTCAAACTATTATGCATTTGCCTCCCATTCCACACCATTCCAGAAGAATGTAGAAAATGCTCAAAAGAAGATATCATCTGTCTTCCAAGGATCCAAAACTTCTACTACTTCATCTTCTGCTAATACTAACAGTGATAATTCTGTTTTGTGTTCGCATATCAAAAGCTATATGGAGCAGCAAGACAAAACAAACCAGAGGATCCTTCACGAAATTGATGACATCAAGAAGCAGAAGAGGCCGACAGAAGATCAGTCTCCACTGATGCCTAGGGCGCTGGATTTTGTTACTCCATCATCATCAATCCAACATTCTAAGGGATCTATTGTCCAACCTCAAGGATTCTATATCCTTCAGCAAGGATCACTGGTGATGACTCAGACTCGAGGATCCTTCCACCAACCTGGAGGATCATAGGGAATGTACCAGTCTCAAGGATCCTATTTCGACATCAAGAATCCTCAGCTCGGGTTCAAGGATCCATGGATTGCCCATCAAGACCTTCAGCACCAACATATCCTGGATCTAACATCATTCAGGATCAAGGATCCTCAAGGAGTCAACCATTCAGAAGTTCAGAAGCCCATGATGGAGACTTTATCCTAATGCAAACTATCGCTTCATCTGTGACAATAGACACACCTTATCTCCAATACACTTCTGGATACCACCTTTAAGTCAAACATATGGTAACAATTTTCATAATACATTTGTGGATACTAATTATAATTTCATGCAGCTAGGCTATGGCCAGGGAGCTAAAAAGCTCAAAGATATGATATCCAGCATTCCAAGAATAGTTAAGCCTATTCCTGAAATCTCAGATGGAAGCCACAAGGTGTCTTGATTTGCACCATCCAAATGCAATGCAATGATTCCAAAATGCTTCCAAACACTCAACATGAAATTGTAAGTGTTTTGGTCAAAAATTACCGAAGCAATTAAGTGATCAAATTTAGTTTGTGAGGTAGTTTGCTATAGAGATTTGCAAATATGTGTTAAGTTGATTAATGAAGAAAACTGTTTCAGGATATAGTTTCAGGATAGCAAACTATATCAATTATTAAGCAATGAACAATAAAAGTAAGGATTGACGTGGGATGTATGAGGAAATCCCTTGATCTATCTAAATCGCCAGCACAAAACCTCGGGAGCTGACAACTGCCAGCTGCCTTTGTTCTTGTTATTGATTGAAATATAAGATAATGCACAAATCAGCTTTAAGTGTTACAATGATTGTGAAATGTGAGTGAATGATTGTGAATATAGCGAGTAATTGGTGTGTGTACAAGATTACATGTGTTTTTCTAATGATCTGACATCCCCTTATATAGTTTTTAAATTCTAACTGAATATCCTACAATTCCGGGATACGGAGAATATCCCCTTGTGACTGTTGTAGACCCTTTCTTCCGCTATCAACATTCACCTTTCAACCACTTTGAGCGAGTCTTCGGGTAGACCTAGTCCTTGTTAATATTGGTCACTTGCAACTGAAGTATACAAACAAACCATTAGTAACAAGCAAGATACTTCTACATGATGTTACCGACATCCTGGTTCAGTATCCTGGTCACAGATTAGAAACATAAAGTCAGGATATATTATCGGGATATAGGTTCAAATTCCACCCATAATAGTACGATGGCACAACCGATCCAGAGGAGCACATGGCACAATACAGGGAAAGGATGGATATAAACTCCATCCCAGAAAGGTTAAAAGAAGCATGCTTATGTAAGGGCTTAGGATCCACACTCACTGGATCAGCATTAAAATGGCTGCTAAGTCTTCCTCCCTATTCCATTACATCGTTCTCACATTTGGTTAACCTATTTAATAATCAGTTTTCATGCATTAGAACTTCTTAAAGGCTAACTAGTGACTTATATAGGATAACCCAGGCTCGTGATGAATCCTTGAGGGATTACGTCACCAAGTTTGGAAGAGAATGCTTAGAAATCCCGAATTTAGATGTTGCAACTACTGTTGAGGCATTTAAAATGGGATTATAAAAGGATTCTCCCTTTTACGATGACCTTGTCATGACCCCTTGCAGGAACTTGGACGAAGTAAGAAACATGCCACTGAGGTTCATCAGATTAAAGGATGACAAGAGAATATAAAACAGGCTCACTAGTTCTAACAAAAGGAGTACAACGACAGGAAGCTAGGATCCTTCTATAAGAATAACCGATCTAAGCCGTACTCCAAGCCTAATAATCAAAATGTTCATGCAGTTGAACAAGATGAGGATGAAGATGAGTATCCTCGAATATCTGAATATTGCCATTCTGTTGATAATAGTGGATTGATACTTGCCTTGCAGAACTTAGGTGAAAAAGCTAGGTGGCCAAAGAAGAATGAGAAGTCAAACTACTTCAAGGATAAGTCTAAGTGGTGTGTATACCATGAAGACTTTGGCTATCTACTCAGTAAGGAGAGAAATTGGTTATCTCCTCAGTAGGGGCACTTGAAAGAATTGATGGGCAGGAAGAGGTCAAGGATCTAGTATCCTGAAAATGTTCTAGAAAAAGCTGCTCCACCTCCGGCTGACACCCAAATCATTAACTTTATTTCCGGAGGATCAGATATGTAACATCCGCCAAGAAAGGTACCCATTTAAGAAAAATTGAATCCGAACCGTTTGTAAACTAGTTCGAGCCATTATAAATAAAATATATTATTTTTGACTCTACTCCGATTTTTATGAAACTTAAGTCATAGGTATGTTAGGATTTTTATAAAACGTTTTACTTTTCAAGTTATACGAGAAAAACAAGTTAAGAAGCTGAATTAATTCTTTATATATATATATATATATATTATATAATAAAAAAATTAAACTAATATTCTTTCTCAGCCGATAATCTTAAATAAATAAAAAAAGAATATTTTTAATCTATAAAAGACAAGATTTATATTATAAATTAAATATTAATTTCATGCTTTTATAAAAAGCAAATCACAACCCTATTTATTTTGTCAGTCCAACATCTTTATCTTCTCTCTGAAAAAACCCTAGCCACCACCATCTCTCTCAAAGAAACCCTAGCCACCACCATTGAAGCCTTGCAAGTTTTCTCAAACCACCAAGAAGGAGGAGCAATAATCCAACATCAACCTCATCTCCATCTCTTTACCATCTCTTCTTCATAGGAGGTAGTTTTAATGTCATTCACTTCTTTATATTTCTTTATTCCTTATTGTTTCAATTCATACTTTATTTTCCTTGCAATTTATATTTTTATAATACCTGGGGTTTAGGATAGTTCGAGTTTTGATATAGTTATAATTATGTTTTGGTTTAAAATAGAAATTGTGTTGGCAAAATATTATAATTCTAAACTAGTGTCATAAAAGTATTAAAATTTCATAAATTTTGCTACTAATAAAATTAGTTTCGTAATCATGTTTTGAAGTTGGTTTCATTTTGATTAAATGATGGTAGTGTTTGATGTCACATGAGTTTTGGCTCTCAAATGTTTATATCATTTTATTTATTTCTAAGACTTCATATAAAAAATCAGATTTTTATAAAAATATATGTATATTTGTCTTGCATACAAATATGTACAACTCAAATGGTTATATTGTAATATCTTATCACCTATTAAACTAATATAGATAAAAATATGCAATATATATATATATATATATATATATATTAAGGTAATTTTAGAAAATATGATAAATATATATTATTAGTGGGACTAACTTGTCATATAAACATTAGATATATTTACATATGACATTTAGTTACATAGTAATATTTATATTAGGACAAAAAACCCAAGTACTAGGTTGTAATATTCTTATATATTTTTCCTTGTGTATTTTATTTAAGTATTTTGGTGTTATAATATTTAGGGTGATTGTGTCTTTTGGTGTTATCTCTCTTTCGTTACTTGTGCGGATTAGCGGGTTTAACGGAATGCAAAACTGTGAGTGAATCTTACTTTTCCCCTTTTTTGTCACATTAACTTTTTGGGGTGTTTCATGTGTCATGTTTCATATGATCCGTATACTTTTTCAATAACATGCCAAGTTAAGTGTCATATGTGCTCCTATTTGTTTTGTATGTTACATTACTTGCTATACATGTTTACCGCTTTGTGTCATGGATTTCACAGTTTCGCTTTTCGCCTTTTTGGGGCTTGAATCGCATCATTGTTTCATAGTTTTGCTTTTCGCCTTTTGGGGGCTTGAATCGCATCATTGTTTCATAGTATCGCTTATCGCCTTTCAAGGGGCTTGAATCGCATCATTGTTTCATTTCTTATGTTTTGTTATGTCATGTATGTTATTTACTTATGGATTGTTTTTTTTTCGGATTAATTGATTTATGTCACCTATTACACTTAATATTGCATGTTAAATAATTTTTATTAAATAAAATCAACTAAACTTTTAATAAAAACAAATAAAAATCTATTCACCAACTATTGTTGACCCAAATTTCTTTTCACACTATGAACAGGTACACAGGGTTGATAGCTACTTAAGAAGACACATAGGATTGTGCCTTAGAATAATTAAATCAAGACGTATGTTATCTTTTGTTTTCTGAATATTGTATGGTTTTATTTGAAACAATTATTTGGTTATGTGAGACAAATTAATATTGATGATAATAAATATTCAAACTTTAATAAATGTCATATTCGCTGAGGGTCGGGGTGTTACAGATTGGTATCAGAGCTCGAGACTATAGGGAATTCAGATATGTTATTAGACCATAGTCTTAGACTATAGTTTTTTTAGGTACTTATGTGATCATTTAATTAATTGTTCATAGCTTAAAGTTTGAAATGTTTGATGTACACGTGCACAAGATCACTTATTTAATTGTTAAATGTTAAAAGTGTGTTACATGATATAATGTGTTATATTATTTATCTAAAGTATGTTTCTCTTTTATTCATGTCACGTTCACACATACTATATATTAAATAAATAGTATATCTTTTATTAATATTTATATATCTAAAGTATGTTGATTTCATTATTTCTTTTCCATACCCCTTTGAATCTCTGTTATTTCATTTAAAGTTTCGAATTTCATTTGAGTTTCACATCTCGTCAAAGTGGGCTAAGTGACGGACATGTAGTAACTGGAAGGGTTAGGTACCAGTAGTCGGGACGTCCTGTCTAGGCTTGGCATTCGTATAAATCCATTAAGGACCCGTTGACCATCGATGAGAGTACCAATACCTATTAGGCCAAAGCATGTCACACCAAATGTCACGTAAGCCAGCAACACTTTGATAAGTCAAACGTACCCACGTTAAGTCATGGGTGCGCTCCCACAATGTTTCATGTCACCCCAAAACCCTGTCATTTCCTTATTTCTTTTGGGCTAGTTGTATGTCAAAGGGTAGATATATGTGGGCCATGCAAACGCTCGTTAATCACGGGGGCCCACGTGATTACGAAAGTGATGCATGGAAGACATATTGAAACTCTAAGTATAACAACCCTACAACTTTTAGTATTTCATTTTTGAAATATTGTTTTATCCTAAGTTTCATTTGACTCCATGATTAATATGATTTCATGATGAAATGTGTACTCATTATATTTTATTAATGAGATGTCACGTTTCACATTATTTTATATCATAAGCTTTGAATTTCTCTATATATCATAAGTTTCTTATTTATTATGTTGAACACACTTAATGTCCACTTGTTTATGCTCAAAACTCACAACTTATTCCGTTCAATCCTTATAAATGTCGGCCAAACGCAACCTCAATGGAAACTGTGTCGGAAATCCTGGACGACACATGGGGTCTCACATTGTCAAAGAGATGGCCGCTATCATCCCCAACATTGTGGCTCAAGTTCACCAAACCCTCAAGGGGCTGATGACCAAGAGAACCATGGCAGTTCTGGTTCTTCCAAATGCTCATACAAACATTTCAAGTCTTGTGACCCTCCTACTTATGAAGGCACCGGCGGTGCTAATACTCTTCTCCGTTGGTTCGAAGAAATGGAGAGTACATTTCTTATTAATGGTATTTATGCATCAGTCTTATTTGATTCAGGGGCTACGTGTTTCTCGAAGATTGATCTACATTCTGGTATCATCAATTGAGAGTTCTTGAAGAAGACATCCCCAAAACTGCTTTTCGTACTCGTTATGTTCATTACGAGTTCATGGTCATGCCTTTTGGGCTGACTAATGCACCAGCAGTATTCATGGACTTGATAAACCGTGTATGCAAACCATATTTGGATCGTTTCGTCATCGTTTTTATCGATGATATCTTGATTTATTCCAAGACCAAGAGTGATCACAAACGACACCTTCGTCTCATACTAGGACTATTGTGAACATAAAGACTATACGCAAAGTTATCTAAGTGTGAGTTCTGGTTAAATGAAGTCCAATTTCTTGGTCAATAGTAAGCATAAGGGTATTCATGTTGACCTGCCAAGATCGAAGCTGTCAATAATTGGCAAACTCCGCATACACCTACCGAAATCCGATCATTCCTTAGCTTAGCAGGTTACATCGACGCTTTATCGCCAATTTTTCAAAAATCACTTTACCACTCACAGTTTTGACCCATAAGGGCAAACCATTTGATTGGGGGCCTAAGCAGGAAGAAGCTTTTCAAACCTTGAAGCAGAAACTGTGTGACGTGCCTTTACTCACTCTACCTGATGGCTGTGACGACTTTGTTGTCTATTGTGATGCATTAAGTCAAGGACTCAGCTATGTTTTGATGCAACGAGGCAAAGTGATAGCTTATGCCTCAAGACAACTAAATGTTCATGAAAAGAACTATACTACTCATGACATTGAGCTTGGTGCTGTGGTTTTCACTCTAAGGATTTAGAGGCATTATCTTTATAGGACTAAATGTGAGATTTACACTGACCATAAGAGTCTCCAGCATATCTTTAACCAAAAGGAATTGAACATGTGTCAACGACGATGGGTTGAACTTTTAAACGATTATGACTGTGAGATTCGCTACCATCCTGGCAAAGCGAATGTCGTGGCCGATGACCTAAGTCGTAGAGAATACGCGAATTATGTTCATCTCATGTGTTTTCAAATTTTGTCTGATATCGAAAAACGAATTCGCGAAGCATAACATGTCTCTTTTACTATGAATGATTTACGTGATGAGTTGTCTTGTGAAGCAGAATCAGTTGGAATCTAAAGCTAATGGGGTTCTCTATTACTTAAATCGAGCTTGGATACCTGATCGTGATGATCTTCGTGTTTTCTTGATGAAAGAAGCCCATAAATCCCGATATTCAATTCATCCTGGTGCCGAAAAATGTAACAGGATCTCCGAATCACATATTGGTGGCCTGGAATGAAGAAGGATATTGCAGAGTTTGTTTCAAAATGTCTCACGTGTTCCAAAGTGAAGGCGGAACATCAACGTCCCTTGGGTTTGCTAGTACAACCCGAAATTCCGGTTTAGAAGTGGGAAAATATAACCATGGATTTTATAACCGGGTTACCTCGCACCTCCAGTGGATATGATGCCATTTGGGTTATTGTGGATCGTCTCACAAAGTCCGTGCATTTTATTCCAATCCGCATAGATAACAATGACGAGAAATTAGCTCAAATCTACATCGACGAAATCGTGAGCCGACATGGTGTACCTTTGAGTATTATTTCCAATCGTGATGGACGTTTTACCCCACGCATGTGGCAAGCTGTGCAATCGACATTGGGCACTCGACTTGATCTTAGTACTGCTTACCATCCGCAGACTGATGGTCAGTCTGAGCGTACCATCCAAACGTTAGAAGATATGTTGCGTTCGTGTGTCATAGATTTCAAGGGAAATTGGGATACTCATTTGCCCATGATTGAATTCTCGTACGACAACAGTTACCACTCGAGTATCAACATGGCACCGTTTGAAGCTTTATACGGGCGGAAGTGTCGAGCTCCTGTTTGTTGGCACGAAGTTGGTGAAGCTCAAAAAACAAGGCCATAACTGATTCAAGAGACAACTGATAAGATACTCCAAATTCGCGACAATCTTTTGGCAGCTCGAAGTCGCCAGATGTAACATCCGTCAAAAAACCGGATTTACCAAACCCGCTCCGTTTAATAACCGAACAATCAGTTAAAAATTTCGTGGCGTATTTAATGCCCAAAATAATTTTAAACGATACATAATTAATAGATATATTGGAATATATAATTTATATTTGAAAAAGTCTTAAAAATAGTGATTTAAAAATAAATTAATGCTGCCGGGTTTCGAACCCGGGTCAGCCAGCAACTTCAGCAAAGACTTAACACTCAACCCTTCAACCACTGCGCCACTTATGTTTCTTGTTCAATATTGAAAACAATTAATTCATAACATAAATATCGAATTCAAAAACAGGCGCGCCTAATTGCAGTCGTCGGAAATTCCGACTATCTCGCCAAGATTGGACGGTTACTTCCGTTTTAACGTAAACTTTAATCTCATCATCAGTTATAACCGACGCCTGAGTCCGCGACACAAGTTATAACCGCCGGAAAACGTAATGACCGACGAATCAAGACGGAAATCGGACCAAATTCATCGATGTCCTGCCTTATAAATACCCCCTCTAACCTCTGTTAGCTTTTTCGCTCACAATCACACATTTTCCCGACGTAATTCCACTCGCCGGAAATTTCTATAACTCGCCGGAAAACCGACCCTTTCACTTCTGATCTTTACTGAACACCCAGAACTCGTACCGAAGCAACTCACATCCATCTCAAGCTTGCTGAAGACTCTCTGCCGCAAGACACACGTCGCCGGAATAGTCTGCTGACATCGGAGTTCCGCCGGAGAAACAGAGGAGTCCAGTTTCGGTATATCTAACACTTAATCTTTCATTCTTTTTATTTATCCTCACCTGTAATTAACTGAAACACACTCACGAACTTGATTAAAACTTCGAACCAGTCGGACTTCCGATTCTGGTTAAGATTAACGAAGAAGACGAAGTTTCAGTTGTCTATATGTATAATTAAAATCACGATATAACTCGGGTTAGACACACCGTCCAGCGGTGGACTGTGTGCACATTAAACACGCAAACGTCTCGAGTTCGATACACGTCCCACGCATACTCGCTTTAATAAAAATGTTCCTTTTTATTACTGAACAGGATTCACTTCATATAAATGTTAAGATTAATAAAAATCGGAATAATAACCAAGATAGACACACAGTCCAGTGGTGGACTGTGTGCGCGTTTAAAACACAGGTCACGAGTTCGAGTCCGGACTACCGCACCGGTCCGGACAATTATCCAACTTTTTATATAAGGCAGAAATGAAACTAATTAGTTTGTAAATAAGTATAATAAAAATCTGATTATTTAACAAGTTAGACACACAGTCCAGCGGTGGACTGTGTGTTAACTCAACCCACAGGTCCCGGGTTCGAGACTTGTGGAGCGCACCGAGTCATTGATTAAAATCTTTTTAAAAATAAATTGATTTTCGGATTAATCTAATTAGTATATAAATTTAATTAAAAACAGAAATATTTCGGGTTAGACACGTAGCTCAGTTGGTCACGTAGCTCAGTTGGTAGAGCTGCGTGCACGCGTACGCGAGGTCTCGGGTTCGAGCCTCACCCAGCGCACACGTACACACATACGAACCGGTCAACAGTCAAAATCAATGGTCAATGGTCAACGGTCAACGGTCAAAAAGTCAAAAAAAAATTATTATTTTTATTTATTTATTTTATTTAAAAATCAATTAAAAATACTTAAAAATAACATTTTTAAGGTTAGAAAATAACCTTAAACTCACAAAAATACACCCAACAATCCTACTAAAATGGATTAATAAAATCTGTTTGCTTACCGAAACATTATGCCATTATCTAGGTTAGTTTCACTCGTGGTTAAAATCAAACTTCGTGCGCATTCAACATCATCAACCGAACGCACCCAATGTGAGTGAATCTTACAACTCCCCTTTTTAATTACACGTTTTGGGGTGTGTCATGTGTCACCAAAATTAACTCGTTTATTTAAACTTGTGCCATACCATATTGTGATCTAAACTTAGATTGTATGTATATTGTTTGTAGTTATGTATTTCACATTGTCAATTTATATGCAATTCATTCATTAGGCCCATCAGTTCCTCGTTAGAGATGAGTTGAGCAACGCGTGCCTCAACACAAATCCATTATTGTTCGTGTGTGTGTTATTTAGTTTATATTGTTTGTAGTTATGTATTTCATATTGTCAAGTATATGCAAATCATTCATTAGGCCCATCAGTTCCTCGTGAGAGACGAGTTGAGCAACGCGTGCCTCAAAACGATCCATTATTGTTCATGTGTGCATTATTTAATATTAATTGATTGGTGAATAAGTTACATCTATTTTTACTCATGTGTGGTTGTGCACTTTATTTTATAATCAATTAAATAAACTTGTTCAAATGTTTTTCATAGGATTCACTCGCCAACTTTTTGTTGATCCAACAACCCTTTTTACACATGATACAGGTGAACAGGATGAAGCAAGAAAAACATAGGAAATGCCTTAGAAGAAAACAATGAAGCCTAGATTGATGTTAGGACATGATGTAATAATGATTGTATAATTCCCTTTAAAATTGTATTAATGAATATGAAACGTTATAATAAATGTCATGAGCTTTGATGATAACCCAATCATGCCCCGATCACCTTTTCCGCTGCGGGTCGGGGTGTGACAGATTGGTATCAGAGGCATGACTATAGGGATATTGGATAGGTTATTAGACTCTTAGAGCCTATACTATAGTTTGCCTAAATTTTAATTGTTTAGGTGGTTACATACAAACTTATGATATTTATTTGTTTCATATTTGTTTATACTTATAGTCAAACATACATACTTACATACACATTCATCATACATATTTCAATGTTCATATATTCAATTCATCTTCATACTTTTGTTATTCAAAGATTTTGTTGCAATTTTCAAATCTCATCCAAGTAAGTTCTGCGACGGGCATGTAGTAATTGGAAGGGTACAAGTACCGGTAGTCGGAACGTCCTGTCTAGGTTGGCATTCGTATAAATCCAATATAACGGACCAGTTTGCCTACCTGGGGACTAACGATGAGAGTACGAAGGACCTATTAGGCCAAAGCATGCCACACCAAACGTCGTTCGAACTAACCCACTTTGAGGTGTCACCGTGTCTACACCTAGACACATTCCGAATCTCATACGTTATATACATATTTCTCGATTTTCTCCGGGTTTTAGTGTACGTAACCAGGCTAACCCATGCGAACCATATGAAAAACCCGGTATTCATGGGGGCCCACGTGATTACGAAGGTGAAGTATGGCGGCATGTAGGGCCTAATGACGAGCAAAGCCCAAGACATCCTATGGATGTAGTAGATTTATTTTTCAATAATTATTTTATGAGTGTTCATTCCTAAATACGACCCATGATCCCAAAAAACATCCAACTCATACTCATGATGCGTATTCCTTGTAGATGTCTTCTAGCCTCGCCCGTAGGAAGATGAGAGCAGGAAAAGCCCGCGAGCGCATGGCTGCCCTAATCGCTCAACAAATGGCTGTCGTAATACCCAACATTGTAATCCAAGTCCAACAAGAACTTACCGCTAATCCTATCAATGAAGAAGATCAACACGTTATCAACCCCCCCCCCCCAAATACCACTAAATGCACCTACAAGCATTTCAAATCATGCGACCCTCCAAAATACGAAGGGACTGAAGGTGTCACCGCTTCCTCCATTGGTTTGAAGAAATGGAGAACACTTTTCTAAATTGCGATTTCCCCGATGATCGCAAAGTGCGATATGCTACCGGTCGATTATATGGGATAGCACTTACTTGGTGGAATACAGAGAAGGCCAAACGAGGCGTTGACGATGCTATAACTTTAACTTGGGATGAATTGAAGGAAATCATGACCAGACGATTTTGCCCAAGGAGCGAAATCAAGAAATTAGAAGATGAGTTTTATTCGTTGAAGCAAAAGGAAGGAGACCACACCACATACAACAAAAGATTCCTCGAGTTACATCAAATGGTTCCCAATTTGTTCACTCCCCTCTACCGTTTGATCGAGCACTACATTCGAGGTCTTCCGTCAAAGATTCAAGACTCTGTAATAAGTACCACGCCTGCAACTTTGGAAGCAGCAATGGAGCTAGCAACAGAGCTCACCGAGAACCGAATCCGGAACAAAGACTTCAAGGAGGAGAAGAAGAAGGATAAAGTACCGACTGAAACTTCAAACTCCACCCAAACCGAATCCCCTTCTTAACCCATTTCTAAGAGAAAAAGAGACGGGCAACTTTTCGCTACTATCCAACGTAATCAACCAATTTCACACGCCATACCCATCCAAGCTATCCCAATCACTCAAGTGGCACCCAACTCAACTTACCCAAATAAGAAACCATATCTTGGACCTCACCCTCGATGTAACACCTGTTTTTATCACCATCCCCTTACCTTACCTTGTCGACTATGTGCAAATTGTGGACGCTATGGTCATATGAGCAAGGTATGCCGCACCCTCAAAACCAATCTCTCCCTCTACTCAAAACATGATCCAAACCTATCATCAACCTCAATACCCCATGTTCCCATATGTTCGAGCTTGTTTCAATTGTGGCGACCCTACCCACTTTAGAAACACGTGCCCTCGTTTGGTTAACATCATAAATGCTCAAGCTCAATCAAACCCAGTTAACCAAGTAAATCAAGAAAACCCAATCACTAGGCCACCAGCAAGAGGAAGAGTTTTCAACATCAACGCCAATCCTGACGAAGATAATGACGGCCCAAACGAAACCACCCAACTAGTCCTCTTCACCGGAAATCAAGATTCAACTCCAATCGTTTAGTTTTATGTTTTTCTTTATCACATAGAACCAATCATAACTTAAGGATAAAGCCAATGGGAATTTGACAAGAATATGGTGGATACGCTGCTGGTACTTCCTATATATAAGTATTCTTGCCAAAGGATCGGAGGCATTATCTGGCGGTTATGAGAAGTTCCATGTGTAAACTGTTTGAGTAATTATTGTTTATTATTTTCAGTACATGCAATACGATCGGCTCCGTTTGATTGAGCCTTGATCGCACAGACATTTTTCATTTTCAGTATCGGCTCCGTTTGATTGAGCCTTGATCGCACAGACATTTTCATTTTCAGTACATGCAATACGATCTTGTGGTTGTTGTGTTTGTTGTAGAGTCACATAGAACTAATCATAACTTGCGGATAAAGTCAATGAAAATTTGACGAGAATATGGTGGATACGCCGCTGGTACTTCCTATATATAAGTATTCTTGTCAAAGGATCGGAGGCATTATCAGGCGGTTATGAGAGGTTCCATGTATAAACTGTTCGAGTGATTATTGTTTATTATTTTCAGTACATGCAATACGATCGGCTCCATTTGATTGAGCCTTGATCGCACAGACATTTTTCATTTTCAGTACATGCAATACGATCGGCTCCGTTTGATTGAGCCTTGATCGCACAGACATTTTCATTTTCAGTACATGCAATACGATCTTGTGGTTGTTGTGTTTGTTGTAGAGTCACATAGAACTAATCATAACTTGCGGATAAAGTCAATGAAAATTTGACGAGAATATGGTGGATACGCCGCTGGTACTTCCTATATGTAAGTATTCTTGTCAAAGGATCGAGGCATTATCAGGCGGTTATGAGAGGTTCCATGTATAAACTGTTCGAGTGATTATTGTTTATTATTTTCAGTACATGCAATACGATCGGCTCCGTTTGATTGAGCCTTGACCGCATAGACATTTTTCATTTTCAGTACATGCAATACGATCGGCTCCGTTTGATTGAGCCTTGATCGCACAGACATTTTTCATTTTCAGTATCTTGTGGTTGTTGTGTTTGTTGTAGAGTCACATAGAACTAATCATAACTTGTGGATAAAGTCAATGAAAATTTGACAAGAATATGGTGGATACGCCGCTGGTACTTCCTATATATAAGTATTCTTGTCAAAGGATCGGAGGCATTATCAGGCGGTTATGAGAGGTTCCATGTAGGAGTTAGTATGTTTTGGTTGAAGTTTGTTCATCATACATTTCAGTGCATTCAATTTCATCATTTATAGAAGTTGAGCTATGTCTCACTTCCACAATGACTAATCTCTACATCATAACAAACGAGAGAGGTACTGTCATCATTCAAAACATGTATACTATCAGAATTTAGACTCAAGCTGTGGTTGTTGTGTTGTTTATGTTTTAGAGTTACATCATAGAACCAATCATAACTCACTGATAAAACCAATGAAAATTTGACAAGAATATGGTGGATACGCCGCTGGTACTTCCTATATATAAGTATTCTTGTCAAAGGATCAGAGGCATTGTCAGGCGGCTATGAGAAGTTCTATGTAGGATTTAGTAGTTTCTTGGTAATTAATCATAACTTGCGGATAAAACCAACGAAAATTTGACAAGAATATGGTGGATACGCCGCTGGTACTTCCTATATATAAGTATTCTTGCCAAAGGATCAGAGGCATTATTAGGCGGTTATGAGAAGTTCCATGTAGGATTTAGTATTGTCTTGGTTGAAATTTGTGTTACATTTATATCATCTCGCCATTTAAAGAAATTGGATTGTGTTCCATTTCTACATAAACTAACCTCTCCATCATAACAAACGAGAGAGGAACTGTCACCATTCAAACATATATGCTATCAGAATGTGGATTCAAATATTGGTTGTTGTGTTATTTATGTTCTAGAGTTACATCATAGGACCAATCATAACTTACTGATAAAACCAATGAAAATTTGACAAGAATATGGTGGATACGCCGCTGGTACTTCCTATATATAAGTATTCTTGTCAAAGGATCAGAGGCATTGACAGACGGTTATGAAAAGTTCTATGTAGGATTTAGTAATTTCTTGGTACATTAGTTGTTGTGTTTATTTATGTTCTAGAGTCATATCATAGAACCAATCATAACTTACTGATAAAACCAATGAAAATTTGACAAGAATATGGTGGATACCCGCTGGTACTTCCTATATATAAGTATTCTTGTCAAAGGATCAGAGGTATTGTTAGACGGTTATGAGAAGTTCCATGTAGGTTGTAGTATTAGAAGTTTTGCTTTAGGATATAACCATATCCTTCCAAACATATCAAAACTCTTACGCATGATATCATAGTTAGCGAATCAACTCTGCTTATCAATATTTTTACCGTAGGCAACAAAAAGCGATTCCTGTAACAGGGTACTTAACCCTTACAAGGGACGTTACAGCCTCAAACAAAATTTAAACTCTTACACTTTTTCTAAGTATGTAACTGTCAAACTAAACATCATCATTTTTAGTTAAATATATCACTACTTAAATTTCGGGACGAAATTTCTAAAAAGCAGGGGATACTGTAACATCCGTAAAAAACCGGATTTACCAAACCCGCTCCGTTTAATAATCGAACAATCAGTTAAAAATTTCGTGGCGTATTTAATGCCCAAAATAATTTTAAACGATACATAATTAATAAATATATTGGAATATATAATTTATATTTGAAAAAGTCTTAAAAATAGTGATTTAAAAATAAATTAGTGCTGCCGGGTTTCGAACCCGGTCAGCCAGCAACTTCAGCAAAGACTTAACACTCAACCCTTCAACCACTGCGCCACTTATGTTTCTTGTTCAATATTGAAAACAATTAGTTCATAACATAAATATCGAATTCAAAAACAGGCGCGCCTAATTGCAGTCGTCGGAAATTCCGACTATCTCGCCAAGATTGGATGGTTACTTCCGTTTTAACGTAAACTTTAATCTCATCATCAGTTATAACCGACGCCTGAGTCCGCGACACAAGTTATAACCGCCGGAAAACGTAATGACCGACGAATCAAGACGGAAATCGGACCAAATTCATCGATGTCCTGCCTTATAAATACCCCCTCTAACCTCTGTTAGCTTTTTCGCTCACAATCACACATTTTCCCGACGTAATTCCACTCGCCGGAAATTTCTATAACTCGCCGGAAAACCGACCCTTTCACTTCTGAGCTTTACTGAACACCCAGAATTCGTACCGAAGCCACTCACATCCATCTCAAGCTTGCTGAAGACTCTCTGCCGCAAGACACACGTCGCCGGAATAGTCTGCTGACATCGGAGTTCCGCCGGAGAAACAGAGGAGTCCAGTTTCGGTATATCTAACACTTAATCTTTCATTCTTTTTATTTATCTCACCTGTAATTAACTGAAACACACTAACGAACTTGATTAAAACTTCAAACCAGTTGGACTTCCGATTCTGGTTAAGATTAACGAAGAAGACGAAGTTTCAGTTGTCTATATGTATAATTAAAATCACGATATAACTCGGGTTAGACACACAGTCCAGCAGTGGACTGTGTGCACATTAAACACGCAAACGTCTCGAGTTCGATACATGTCCCACGCATACTCGCTTTAATAAAAATGTTCCTTTTTATTACTGAACCGGATTCACTTCATATAAATGTTAAGATTAATAAAAATCGGAATAATAACCAAGATAGACACACAGTCCAGTGGTGGACTGTGTGCGCGTTTAAAACACAGGTCACGAGTTCGAGTCCGGACTACCGCACCGATCCGGACAATTATCCAACTTTTTATATAAGGCAGAAATGAAACTAATTAGTTTGTATATAAGTATAATAAAAATCTGATTATTTAACAAGTTAGACACACAGTCCAGCGGTGGACTGTGTATTAACTCAACCCACAGGTCATTGATTAAAATCTTTTTAAAAATAAATTGATTTTTGGATTAATATAATTAGTATATAAATTTAATTAAAAACAGAAATATTTCGGGTTAGACACGTAGCTCAGTTGGTAGAGCTGCGTGCACCGAGTCATTGATTAAAATCTTTTTAAAAATAAATTGATTTTCGGATTAATCTAATTAGTATATAAATTTAATTAAAAGCAGAAATATTTCGGGTTAGACACGTAGCTCAGTTGGTAGAGCTGCGTGCACGCGTACGGGAGGTCTCGGGTTCGAGCCTCACCCAGCGCACACATACACACATACGAACCGGTCAACAGTCAAAGTCAATGGTCAATGGTCAACGGTCAACGGTCAAAAAGTCAAAAAAAAATTATTATTTTTATTTATTTATTTTATTTAAAAACAATTAAAAATACTTAAAAATAACATTTTTAAGGTTAGAAAATAACCTTAAACTCACAAAAATACACCCAACAATCCTACTAAAATGGATTAATAAAATCCGTTTGCTTACCGAAACATTATGCCATTATCTAGGTTAGTTTCACTCGTGGTTAAAATCAAACTTCGTGCGCATTCAACATCATCAACCGAACGCACCCAATGTGAGTGAATCTTACAACTCCCCTTTTTAATTACACGTTTTGGGGTGTGTCATGTGTCACCAAAATTAACTAGTTTATTTAAACTTGTGCCATACCATATTGTGATCTAAACTTAGATTGTATGTATATTGTTTGTAGTTATGTATTTCACATTGTCAATTTATATGCAATTCATTCATTAGGCCCATCAGTTCCTCGTGAGAGATGAGTTGAGCAACGCATGCCTCAACACAAATCCATTATT
Organism: Scalesia atractyloides; assembly: GCA_947069175.1. Lineage (NCBI taxonomy): Eukaryota > Viridiplantae > Streptophyta > Magnoliopsida > Asterales > Asteraceae > Scalesia > Scalesia atractyloides. Next base: position 74,525,964 of record CAMTDV010000008.1, read on the forward strand.
GTTCGTGTGTGTTATTTAGTTTATATTGTTTGTAGTTATGTATTTCATATTGTCAAGTATATGCAAATCATTCATTAGGCCCATCAGTTCCTCGTGAGAGACGAGTTGAGCAACGCGTGCCTCAAAACGATCCATTATTGTTCATATGTGCGTTATTTAATATTAATTGATTGGTGAATAAGTTTACATCTATTTTTACTCATGTGTGGTTGTGCACTTTATTTCATAATCAATTAAATAAACTTGTTCAAATGTTTTTCATAGGATTCACTCGCCAACTTTTTGTTGATCCAAAAACCCTTTTTACACATGATACAGGTGAACAGGATGAAGCAAGGAAAACATAGGAAATGCCTTAGAAGAAAACAATGAAGCCTAGATTGATGTTAGGACATGATGTAATAATGATTGTATAATTCCCTTTAAAATTGTATTAATGAATATGAAACGTTATAATAAATGTCATGAGCTTTGATGATAACCCAATCATGCCCCGATCACCTTTTCCGCTGCGGGTCGGGGTGTGACACCAGAAGAGTTATACCGATAAACGTCGCAAACCATTAGAATTCAGTGTTGGTGATCGTGTACTCTTAAAGTTTCACCATGGAAAGGCGTGGTTAGATTTGGGAAAAAGGGAAAACTAGCTCCACGTTATGTTGGCCCTTTCAAGATCCTCTAAAGAATCGGAACGGTAGCCTACAAACTTGAGTTACCAGAAGAACTCAGTAGGATTTACCCAGTTTTTCATGTGTCTAACTTGAAGAAGTGTCTTACTGATGAAAACCTGCATGTTCCACTTGAAGATATACAAATCGATGAGTCTATGCACTTTACTGAAAGACCCGTGGAGATCATGGACCGCGATGAGAAACGATTGAAGCGAAGTCGGATTCCAATAGTCAAAGTCCGTTAGGAGTCTATACGTGGGCTAGAGTTCACTTGGGAATGTGAAGACCAAATGCGAGACAAATACCCTCATCTTTTTGCACAAGATGTGTCCGAGTCAATTTCGGGACGAAATTCTCAAAAGTAGGGAGACTGTAACATCCGCCAAGAAGGGTACCCATTTAAAAAAAATGAATCCGAACCGTTTGTAAACTAGTTCGAGCCATTATAAATAAAATATATTATTTTTTACACTACTCCAATTTTTATGAAACTTAAGTCATATCATAGAGAAAAATGCGTTCATTCCAACGGTATGTTCGGATTTTTATAAAACGTTATACTTTTCAAGTTATACGAGAAAAACAAGTTAAGTAACTGAATTAATTTTATATATATATATAAATATTATATAATAAAAAAGTTAAAACTAATATTCTTTCTCGGCCAATAATCTTAAATAAATAAAAAGAATACTTTTTTATCTATAAAAGGCAAGATTATATTCTAAATTAAATATTAACTTCATGCTTTTAAAAAAAGTAAATCACAACCCTATTTATTTTGTCAGTCCAACATCTCTATCTTCTCTCTGAAAAAACCCTAGCCACCACCATCTCTCTCAAAGAAACTCTAGCCATCACCATTGAAGCCTTGTAAGTTTTCCCAAACCACCAAGAAGGAGGAGCAATAATCCAACATCGCCCTCATCTCCATCTCTTTACCATCTCTTCTTCATAGGAGGTAGTTTTAATGTCATTCACTTTTTTATATTTCTTTATTCCTTATTGTTTCATGTTCATACTTTAGTTTCCTTGCAATTTATATTTTTATAATACCTAGGGTTTAGGATAGTTCGAGTTTTGATATAGTTATAATTGTGTTTTGATTTAAAATAGAAATTGTGTTGGCAAAATATTATAATTCTAAACTAGTGTCATAAAAGTATTAAAATTTCATAATTTTTGCTACTAATAAAATTAGTTTTGTAATCATGTTTTGAAGTTGGTTTCATTTTGATCAAATGATGGTAGTGTTTGATGTCACATGAATTTTGGCTCTCAAATGTTTATATCATTTTATTTATTTCTAAGACTTCATGTAAAAAATCAGATTTTTATAAAAAAATATATGTATATTTGTCTTGCATACAAATATGTACAACTCAAATGGTTATATTATAATATCTTATCACCTATTAAACAGATATAGATAAAATATGCAATATATATATATATATATATATATATATATATATATATATTAAGGTAATTTTAGAAAATATGATAAATATATATTATTAGTGGGACTAATTTGTCATATAAACAGTAGATATATTTTCATATGACATTTAGTTACATAGTAATATTTATATTAGGACAAAAACCCCAAGTACTAGGTTGTAATATTCTTATATATTTTTCCTTGTGTATTTTATTTAAGTATTTTGGTGTTATAATATTTAGGGTGATTGTGTCTTTTGGTGTTATCTCTCTTTCATTACTTGTGACGATTAGCGGGTTTTAACGGAATGCAAAACTGTGAGTAGATCTTACTTTTCCCCCTTTTTTGTCACATTAACTTTTTGGGGTGTTTCATGTGTCATGTTTCATATGATCCGTATAGTTTTTCAATAACATGCCAAGTTAAGTGTCATATGTGCTCCTATTTGTTTTGTATGTTACATTACTTGCTATACGTGTTTACCGCTTTGTGTCATGGATTTCATAGTTTCACTTTTTGCCTTTTGGGGGCTTGAATCGCATCATTGTTTCATAGTTTTGCTTTTCGCCTCTTGGGGGCTTGAATCGCATCATTGTTTCATAGTATCGCTTTTCGCCTTTGGGGGCTTAAATCACATCATTGTTTCATTTCTTATGTTTTGTTATGTCATGTTATATTATTTACTTATGGATTGTTTTTTTTTCGGATTAATTAATTTATGTCACCTATTACACTTAATATTGCATCTTAAATATTTTTTATTAAATAAAATCAACTAAACTTTTAAAGTTAAATAAAAACAAATAAAGATCTATTCACCAACTATTGTTGACTGGAATTTCTTTTACACATGAATCAGGTACACAAGGTTGATAGCTACTTGAGAAGACACATAGGATTGTGCCTTAGAATAATTAAATCAAGACATATGTTATCTTTTGTATTTTGAATATTGTATGGTTTTAGTTGAAACAATTATTTGGCTATGTGAGACAAATTAATATTGATGATAATAAATATTCAAACTTTAAATAAATGTCAAAAGCTATGAAACAATCATATCATACCCTGTGCCATATCCGATGCGGGTCAGGATGTGACAAGATATCTGTGGAACCTCGTTCTCGGCGGCAAAGAGGCATGCCAAGGAAACCAAATTGGAGAACGGGGACATGCCTATTAGAACCTCCACTCCAACTCAACGAAAAGTTATATCCTTTGATGAGGATGGTTGTATTGATATTCAGGATCCTCATCACGATGGCTTAGTTATTACTTTGTTTATTACTAATTACTTTGTTCACAGGATCCTCATAGATGGTGGGAGCTCTGTAAACATCATACAACTTGATGCCCTGAAGAAGATGAACATCCCGGAAACAGAAATAATTCGGAGATTATTGTTCCTTGTAGGATTCAGTGGTGAAACGAAGAACACTCCGGGGGACATCAAACTCCCAATCTATATCGAGGGGTTAAACTTTATACAAAAAAAAATTGTGTTATTGACTCTTTGTCTTGTTGCAATGTGATACTTGGCAGGCCTTGGATTCAAGAAATGAAAGTTGTCCCATAAATCTACCACTAATGTGTAAAACTACCGACACCTTGGGGGTAGTGAAAAAAGAGAGCGATCAGCAAGAGGCCAAGAACTGTTACTCCTCTTCAATGAAACCGACTTCAAAACCAAGGGCGACATAGCAATCACAGCAACCTCCAAGGAATGTCCTGGAGGTAGAAGAGCAAGACATCAAGGATGTAATACTGGATCCTCAGGATCCTAAAATCAAGGTCCTCATAGGATCCGGGATCCTTGACAATATAGAGCAGGATCTGGTATCCTTCCTAAAACGAAGAAAGTCTACCTTTGCCTGGAAACACGAGGATACGACAGGTATCTCTAAAGATATTATAACACATAAATTAGTAATTGATAAATCTTTCAGGCCAATTCATCAAAAAAGAAGAAAATTTACATCTGAAAGGAACCTTATCATCCAAGAGGAGGTAGGCAAACTCTTAAAGGCAGGTATGCTTAGTGAAGTTAAGTATCTAAGATGGTTGGCCAATGTGGTGGTTGTTCAAAAGAAAAACGGAAAGTGGAGGGTATATGTCGACTTTACAAATTTAAATAAGGCATAAGGATCCTTTCCCACTTCCACACATTGACTCCATGGTGGATGCGACGACAGGACATGAATTGCTTACCTTTATGGATGCTTCGTCTGGATTCTAACAAATTCAGATGAAACCATCTGACCAAGAAGATACAACACTCGTGACTCCTACTAGCATATATTGTTATATTGCAATGCCTTTTGGACTAAGAAATGCAGTTCCTACTTACCAAAGACTGGTCAATATGATGTTCAAAGAGCAAAAAGGAGACACTATGGAAATCTATATAGATGACATGGTGGTCAAGTCTAAGAAAGCTGAGGATCATCTCAAGGATCTTGAAGTTGCATTCAATATCCTTGATTAATATAACATGAAGCTGAATCCTTCGAAATGCCACTTTGGTGACAAAGCTGGGAAGTTCTTGGGTTACATGGTGACAAAAAAGGGGATTGAAGCCAGCCTTGAGCAAATAAAGGCAATTTTGAACATAAAATATCCTACCAATGCCAAGGATGTCTAGAGGCTCATAGGAAGGATTGCAACCTTAAACAGATTCATTTCATCGTCCTCAAAGAAGTGCAAGGATTTTTATGATATCCTAAGGAGTAATAAGAAATTTGAGTAGACCCAGAAGCATAAAGCTGCACTCAAGGCTCTCAAGGATTATCTATCCTCAGCACCATCCCTTATGAAACCAAAAAATGGTGAACCATTATCCTTGTACTTAGTTGTCTCAGGTAAAGCAGTAAGTGCAGTATTAGTTAAAGATCATGAAGGTTAACAACATCCGGTATATTATGGAAGTAAAAGCCTTCTTGATGCCGAAGCCAGGTACTCTCATTTAGAAAAGTTAATGGCTTCTACAGAACTTAGACATTATTTTGAAACACAAACTATTATTTTGAAAACTAATTTTCCCATTAAGAATGTTCTTAGGAAACCTGAAATGTCAGGAAGAATGGGGAAGTGGGCAGTCAAGCTTAGTGCATATGATATAAAGTATGAACCAAGGACTGCTATCAAGTCTCAAGCTTTGGCTGACTTTGTGGCTGATTTCAGTAGTGATCTATAAAGGGAAGCTGAACTAGGGTTCAATAGCTTGAAGAGACCGAGGATCCTTGGACACTTTTCACCGATGGAGCCTCAAATGTCAAGGGAATTGGGCTAGGAATACTATTAAAATCGCCACAGGGGACATAATACCTCAGTCCATTGCCTGTGAATTTCAGACAACTAATAATGAAGCAGAATATGAGGCCCTAATAGAAGGTTTGCAATTAGCTAAACAGACGAGGATCAGGTATTTTCAAGTATACATAGACCCATTGCTAATTACTAACCATTATAATGGCTCATATGCTGTGAAGGGTGAAAAATTAATCAAATATTTAAAGATTGTTAAAACAAACTAGTAAATGCGTTCGATTATTTTAGTATAACGCAAGTGGCTAGAGAGGAAAATGCAGGGCAGATGCCTTAGCAAACTTAGGATCAGCCTTGAAGATACTAGAGGATATAAGGATACCTATCGTCCATAATCTTTCTCCTACAATTGAGGAAAATGAAGCAATGGAGATAGTAGAGGATACTGCAATTGTACCAAGTGATGTGCAGTCAAATTTAGGATCATGGATCCTTCCGATTATGAAGTTAATTCAGAACGGGGAAATTCCCACAGGGGAGAATCCAAGAGCATTTAGAATTAAGGTATCCCAATTTACTATATTAAATAACATTTTTATAAAAGATCTCTTGCAGATCCCTATTTGCGATGTATTGATGATCCAGAAATTCAAGAGGTCTTAAAGGATTTCCATGAAAGACACTGTGGAAATCATACTAGGGGTAGAGCACTATTCTTAATGATCCTTAGAATAGGTTACTAGTGGCCCACAATGAAGAAGGATGCAGTAGATTATGCAAGGAAATGTGATGCTTGTCAAAGACATAGCAACATCCTACATCAACCAGCAGAGCCTTTATATCCAATCTCCTCTTGGCCATTCATGAAATGGGGAATGGATATAGTAGGCAAACTTTCAAAGGCACCAGGTGGAAAAGTATTTATGCTAGCTATGACCGACTACTTCTCCAAATGGTAGAAGCAGAAGCTTTTGTTCAAGTAAGAGAAAAGGAAGTTATATCCTTCATTAAGAGAAACATTATTACTAGATTTAGAATTCCTTCTAAAATTATATGCGATAATGGATCCAATTTATTGGGAATAGAACTACTAACTTTTGTGACAGTTGGGGAATTAAGATGATAACATCTACGCTGGTTCATCCACAAGCTAATGGCCAAGCAGAATTAAGCAACAAGATCATCATCAACAACTTGAAGAAGAAACTTGGATCCAAGAAAGGAAAATGGGCTGAAGAGTTGCCATATGTTCTTTGGGCAAATAGGACAACTCTAAAAAATGCAACAGGCCAAACTCCTTTCTCTTTAGTGTTTGGAACTGAGGCTGTGATTCCAACAGAATTGGTGGTTCCCACAACTAGACCAAGCATCCGTAATCCTCAGACAAATAGTGAAAATCTGACTCAAGACTTGGATACTATGGATGAGCTCAGAGACTTAGCAAGAATAAGGATGGTTATTTATCAACAAAGGATGGCTGGGGCGAATAACTAGAATGTCAGGATCAGACAATTTCAAGTTGGAGACTTGGTGTTAAGGAAAACATTTCAGAGTACCACAAACCCAGCCGATGGAAAGTTGGCACCTAAGTGGGAAGGCCCCTATCTAATAGAAGTAGAGGCAGGAAAGGGGGTATACCGTCTACTAACCATGGAGGGTGATATTTTTCCAAGGGCCTGGAATGCTATTCATCTCAAGAAACATTTTATGTGACAAGGATCAAGGATCCTTAAGGATTCAAGATCCTCAAGTTGGTAACATTCTACCTTAAATTTTTCTCTCTACTTTTATTTCTTTTGTTATGAGAAAGGGATGTTAGATACTAGATATCTAATTTCACCAAGTTTTAAGCTTTTGCACAAATGTTTAATATCTTTAGCAGAGGATTAAGGTGTTGGCCTCCTCTCTCCTATGTTTAAGGTATCTTATACATTCTAAGGTTTATAGGTTTTCACCTTTCACACGAATTGGGTTTTGACACCCCGCTAGTAGCGCACGTTTATCCAAGTATGGTTTGAGGCAATAGGACCATAACACGCTTAGTGGCTAACAATTTCATTGCTGTTGGCCATATGTAGCATCTCAAGTATAATGGTAGACGTACCATACATCCTTATCCTAAGGTTTGTAACATTTTCATGTTAGCTAAGGTTTCGGCATTTTCATGTCACTTCCCCAGTTTATTTGGGCTTGTCCCCATTTTAATTCAAAAGGATCCTAGATCCTTAAAGTTTATCTAAGGTGACTAATTTGTTTTATACAAAGGTAGTTCCAAAGGATATAAAATCCTAATTTGGATTCTCTGGTATGCTTTATTCTCATACTTGTTTATCTATTGACTTCACCCTGAACTTTGCAATTAAGGGTCTGTGACTTATCTACTTGTATCTTATCAGATTTTATGATTATTACATACAAGGATTAACACGATTCCAGCGAATGATGACGCTATATCTTCAATCCGATTAATTCTTATCAAATTAGTGATTTTTAACAACCTGAACTTATCTACTTGTTTATCTTATTTAAAACCCTGTAAGGTTATCAAAATGTTCAACCCGAGTTTCTACCAGCAAAACATGGCCCATCCACTTGGGTTGATGTAGGGTCTATGTTTCTAATTGTTCATGAAGCGCAGGAAAATAAAAGCGAGGGGTGTAAAGGCTTCATCCTCCATAAAAAGAAGGACCCATCCACCTTTTCCACACCTAATGTTCTAAGGATTATTGATCGTTAAACTAGAAAACTATTGTTCAGGAGTTACAGACCATATTGTTCAAAACTAAAACACCAACATGAAAACATAAAAAAGTGGACTCAGGCCTCGTCTAAATTATCCTTCATTGCCCACTTGAGCAGTATCTACCGTAGCTCTACCACCTTTACCGCCAGCAACCTCCGTCACCTCCTTTTCCCCGCTTGAGTCTGCTTCCAGCATCTTCACCGGCTCTGGTTCAGCTTCACCACCAAGCTCAAGGAGAGTCTACTTCCAGCCAGCCAAGTCCCATGCAGATCGGTCAAAGTCAGGATCCATAGCCTCCTGAACTATCTTGATCCTTGCCTAGAGAACAGCACGAGCAGCACATATCTTGACCTCTTTGGTTGCTTCCACCTCTGCTTTGTTAGCTTGCATGTTGGCTACCAGGATCTTCTTCTACAGACTCTTAACATCCTTATCCAGCTTAGAGATTGTCTTGTCCTTGGCAGTAGCGATGGATCGGAGGTCAGCCAGATTGTCTTCAGCCTCAGCCAGACTCTTATCCTTACAAGCTTTCAAGCGGATAAACCTCTGCAAAAGATAACATATAAAGTCAGAATCAATGATCCTTCATTAAAAGCAACAGTAACAAAAATGGATTAAGGATCCTTACCTCAGCAACGAAGTCGTGAATCAGCCTCTCAGCCTCAAGCTCATCCTCCTCAACCTCCATAGGCTTCTTGCATTTGCACCTAGCCTTAGCCATGGTGGTGAAGGGTTTAGGCTCCGGGAAGCTTGGGTCTTTTTCCAGCTCTTTCTTGACGGAGTGAAGGGATATGATGCTATCGATGTCGTCCAGGCCAAACTTGGTGGCAGATTTGTTGGTGGACCTTTGAGCACCTACATCATGACCAAACAGATAAGTATTCTAGATTCATGCATTTTATCAAATATGACATTATAAAATACAAAGATATGCGAATACTTGCTTGACATTGTATAGGACGTGGAGGTGTTCTCTTCAGGATCTTTAACCTCTGGCTTGACTTTTCTCACAACGGAATCAAGTGCCCAGAAAACAGCAATCCTCTCGGGTGTTCCTAGAAGATTGGCTAGGCATCTGAAATTGGTCACTTCAAACGAAGGGAAAACAAGTCAGTAACAACAAGAAAGACAGTCAGTATTATGATTATCTAAGGATCCTAAATCCTACCTTTCAAGATCAACTTCTTAGGCAAACTATCCCCATGGGGAATCAAACTCCTTTTAACAAAAAAGAATTGATTCTTCCGTGAGGGACCGTTTTGAGTGGTCTTGAGGATGGGAAGAGGTTGGTGAGCTTTAGCCTTAAACAAGAAACGGTGGGAGCCATGGGTGACTAAGGAATAGAGATGGGCAAGCTTAGAAACATTGAAGTTTAATCCTTCGGTCTTAATGATCTCCTCATTGGTATAAAGAACTCTCCAAAGCATCAGTATAACCTGGCTATAACTGATGCCGAAGAGTGAAGAATCTGTGGGTGAGATCAGGATAGGGGTAGGAGAAACCAAGAAGGAACGACAGGGTTGGAAAGCAAACCTAAACGGTGAAATGGCATCACTCTTCATGGAAGAGTCAAACGGCCAGAATACCGCCTCCGGTGGAATAGATCATCAATCTCTGGATCAGTGAACTTGTAGAGCTCTAAGGAAGGATTTGCTAACAGGTTTTGACTTTGGGGCACGTTATCCTTCTTCAGGCTTTTACCAGGTGAGGGTCGGGTAGCCATCTTGCCTTGATCGAAAAAGGGGAGATGAAGAATTTCAGAAAAAAGAAAGAGGAATATAGAGAGAGGGATACCTGAATTAACTCTGGAATGGAGTTGTAAGGATGAAAGTTCTGATCTTTAAAGGCACTTGAGAAGTTATCTCCAGCCCAATATTTTGCAATGATGGTTATAGCAGGTCTTATCATTGACGTCAGGATGTGTAACGGCTAGTTACATGTAGCAACGGCTAGTTCGATTTTAATAGCAATATGACAGCTGTGATCCTTATCACAACCGCTATATTGGGGGCAATTGTTAGGGCATAGGTTTTAATAATTGTGGATCATGAATCCTTAAGTGTTGCCTAGATCAGTTTTCCGTAGCGGATGGTGCAGGGACCCGGAGGATCAAGGATCCTTAACTTTACTTAAGATTTCTAAAAATTGTTATCTATGTTTTCTAACATTCGTATGTAGGTTATGGGCGATGTGGACCAAGTCTCGGCTGGAAGCTCGTGAATAATTCGTTAGAGATGCTGAACATGTTGAATTCCACTAACGGTCATGGAGCTTGAACGTGGCCATCCTTGAATTTCGGATTTAGTTTTTAGCTTAATTCAAAAGGGATTGATCAAGTGTTAGATAGCAGAATCACGGTTATACACACACACTCTCACATACATTGTAAACCAAAGCTATCTACACACTTAGCATTCGATTGTATTACACTTGATCAACATCCGAAGTTGTAATTCTTTTTGTGCAATATAGTTAATAGTAATAGTTTCACTATTCGAGGTTTTTTGTGCCGGAGATTTTTTAAAGATCAAGGGTTTTTTCCTCGTATAAATCATCGTGTTCATAGCCATTTACATTTCATATTCATCTACATAATTGTTCACCATTCAAGCATACTACCTCACTAATCAGATTTGGTTACATTATCCATAATCAGATTTTTGACCAAAACAATTACTGATCCGATGAGTCTCCAGTTTTGCACTGTTACTCGAATCCAAGTCCATCCACAAAGATTTTGAAAGCATAACATAAATACTAGAATAAGGGGTTGTTTAGCAACTTCTGAATGGTTAAGTGCTGAACCAATGAGAGGTCTGAACCATTAAGTGCTGAACCACTGAGAGGTCTTAATCATTAAGGGCCAGTATAATCCTTAACCATTCAGAGGTAATTGTCTGAACAATTCAGACTAGAACTTTTAATCATTCAGACTTAGGGACCGTTTGTTTAGCTCATAATGAGGCTCTTAATGATTTAGAAATCTTACTGGTTCAGCACTTAATGATTCAGACTATTTTTTTTGCGAGAAGATGTCTGAATGATTCAGTGATTTGCCTTTGAATGGTTAAGCATTGTACTGAATCTTAATGGTTCAGACCTCTTACTGATTCAACACTTAATGGTTCAAACCTCTTACTAGTTTAGCACTTACCCATTTAGAAGTTGCCAAATAGCCCCTTAGTATAATGCTTAACCATTTAGAGGCAAATATCTGAACCATTCAGACATCTGCTCATGACACAAACAATTTGAACCATTAAGTATTAAACCAGTAAGAAGTCTGAACCATTAAGAACTAAACCAAAAGCCAAGCGTTTCAAATGAATACCGCAAGTCATAAGAAAAGAAAAACACCTTTTTAAAAAATGATGTACCGTAATACCACACGGTTTGGAGGGGTTGAAGATGAGGCATTTGTGTGAGAATGGGGCGTGGTGTTAAGACATACGGTGTAGCCCGAGGCATGCAAACGTGGCTTTTCCGACTCGTGTCACGCACTTTTTGTATTATTTTATACTTAAAATTATATAAAATGTATTGAAAACTTATAAAAATATTACTAGTAATTACACAAATAGATAACACTAAATAAAAAACATTACATAAATTTTAAAAACATTATATAAAATAAAAATATGAAACTAAAAAACACATAATTTAAATAAAAAATCTAACGATTTCCCACGCCGAGCGGAGCTTGAATTCACGGTTGTGGACGTGCCTAAAGTTGATGAGAGCCACTTGAATGATGTCATCCTCCTCGAGATCACCACCCACGAGCTCCAGAGCGATGTGGATTGTCTCAAACTTTCGCAATCAAGACGGATCATCTAAAACGAGACGAGAGGGTGTCGACAGTTCGGTTGTTCTCACTGGTATAGGCTTGAAAGTGTTGTCGGATTGTCCTCCAAAAAGGACTGATTGAGCGCCTACCTGGCGTGTGGTGGCTCAAAGCTTCGACCCACGACTCACAAAGTGCAATATCCTGTTCTTCAATCCAAGCCACGGTTGCCGCCGGTTGTTTGGGTGAAGTTGAACAGCGTTGAAGTGGTAGAGTCTGTATAAAAAAAAGAAGAAGTGGTGGAGTTTGAATAAATTTGAGTGAAGAAGTGGGTTGTATTTTATAGTGTGTGTTAGGGTATAGGTTTTATAAAGTGTGGACCATATATCCTAAGATGTTGCCTAGATCACTTATCCTTAGCGGAGGGTGCAGGGAGTCTGAGGACCAAGGATCCTTATTTTTACTTATGCTATCTAACAATTGTTCTCTATGTTGCTAATGTTTGTATGCAGATTATGAATGAGTGGGACTTGGTTAAGCTAGAATCTCGCTGAATATGCTTCGAATAAAGCACGTGCAGAAGATGGGTTAGCCGTTATGGACGAACGTGGGGATTTCCATCTTTTTTGTTTTGTTAGTTAGATTCTTTCTATTAACATTTATGGGATGATAAGCTCATTTGACACACAACTCACACAACCAGTTACTCTCGAATACTCTCTAAAACACAATAGCAATACTTGTATTGAGCTTGATCATTCAAAGTTGTAACCTTTTTTGTGTAATATAGTTTGTGATCGGTAGTTCTATCACTCGAGGTTTTTATGTTGGAAATCTTCTAAAGATCAAGGGCTTTTTCCTCATATAAATCATCGTGTCCATTGCCATTTACATTTCATATTCAATCTTACAAGTGTTCAACATTCAAGCACACTACCTCACAAATCAGATTTGGTTACATTATCCTTAGACCGATTTTTGACCAAAACAATTTGGCGTCCACCTGAGGGCAAGTGGTGCTTCAACTCTAAGAATTTTCATTCACTTCTACTCATTCTTATCAATTCCATAATACCATGGCTTCTCAAGGAAAATTCACTTCATCTGCTTTACCAACGGTGACATCATCTCAGAGTTCTATGTCGTTGCCTTCTATTCCCCCCACCATTCCAGAAAATGTTGAAAATGCTCAGAAGAAGACATCATCCGTCTTCACAGGATCAAAAACTTTTGCTACTTCATCCTCTACTAATACTAACAATGAACTTTCTATTTTGTATTCGTAGATGAAAAGCTACATGGAGCGGCGGAACAAGACTAACCAGAAGATCTTGTGAGATATTGAAGACATCAAGAAACAGAAAAGGCCGGTAGAGGATCAATCTCCACTGATGCCTAGGATGTTGGATTTTGTCACTCTAGCATCAACAATTCAGCATTCTAGAGGATCCACTGTCCAGCCTCAAAGATCCTTTATCCATTCACAAGGATCATTGGCGATGACTTAGTCTCAAGGATCCTTCTACCAACCCGGAGGATGATAGGAAATGTACCAGCCTCAAGGATCTTATTTCTAGCATCAAGGATCCTCAACTCGGGTTCTAGGATCTGTGGATTACTAATCAAGACCTTCAACACAAACTTATCCTGGATCCAATATCTTTTAGGATCAAGGATCCTAAAGGAGCCAACCACTGAGAAGCTCAGAAATCCATGATGGGTATTTCATCCCCATGGATACTATTGCTTCCTCGAGCCCTATTGTAACAGCAAACATGTCTTATCCCAGATACTCTTCTGGATTACCATCTTTAAGTCAAACATGGGTAACAATTTTCATAATACATCTATGGATACTAACTATGGTTTTATGTAGGATGTAGGGATCAGTCAGGCCATGGAAAGGGAGTTGCAAAAGCTCAAGGATATTATATCCAGTGTCCTAGGAATAGTTAAGCCTATTGTTGAAATCCCGGATGGAAGCCACAAGATATCTCGTTTTGCACCACCAATATAAAATATAGAGATACCAAAACGCTTCCAAATGCCCAACATGAAGTTATATGATAGTACAACCGATCCAGAGGAGCACATGGCATAATACAGGGAAAGGATGGAGATAAACCCTATCCCGAAAAGGTTGAAAGAAGCTTGCTTGTGTAAGGGCTTCGGATCCACACTCACCGGATCAACGTTGAAATGGATGCTATGTCTTCCTCCCTATTCCATTACTTCATTTTCACATTTAGTAAACCTGTTTAACAACCAATTTTCATGTAGTAGAACATTTGTAAGGTTAACTGGTGACTTATATAGGATAACTCAGGCTCATGATGAATCCTTAAGGGATCATGTCACTAAATTTGGAAAAGAATCCTTAGAAATGCCAAATCTTAGATGTTGCAACTGTTGTTGAGGCATTTAAAATGGGATTACAAAAGGATTCTCCCTTTTATGATGATCTTGTCATGACACCTTGTAGGAATTTGGACGAAGTTAGAAACTGGGTATCGAGATTTATTAGACTAGAGGATGACAAGAGAATTCAAGACAGGATCGGTGGTTCTACCAAGCATGAGTATAATGACAAAAGGCAAGGATCATTCTATAAGAATAACAGATCCAAGCCATACTCGAAACATGATAATCAAAATGTCCACGTGGTGGAACAAGATGAAGACGAGGAAGAATATCCCAGGATATCTGAATATTGTTTCTCAGTTGATAATAGTGAACTAATGCTTGTTTTGCAGAACTTAGGTGAGAAGGCAAGGTGGCTAAGGAAAAATGAGAAGTTAAATTCCTTCAAAGATAAGTCCAAGTGGTGTGCATGCCATGAGGATTCTGGCCATTTGATAGATGAATGCATAGCGTTAAGGAGAGAAATTGGCTATCTTCTCAGTAAGGGGCACTTGAAAGAATTGTTGGGCAGAAAGAAATCAAGGATCCAGGATCCTGAGTTGTTCTAGAAAAAGCTGCTCCACCACCAGCTGATGCACAAGTGATTAACTTCATTTCAGGAGGTTTAGCCATTTGTGGCACATCCTTCTCGGCAGCTAAGATACATGCAAAGGAAACTAAATTAGAGAATGGTGATAGACCCATTAGAACTTCCACGTTGACGGATCAGAAAATTATATCCTTTGAGGAGGAGGACAGGGTTAACATCCAGGATCCTCACCATGATGGTCTAGTCATAACACTATTTATTGCTAACCATTTTGTTCGCATGATTCTTGTAGACGGAGCAAGCTCTATGAATATTTTGCAGCTTGATGTGCTCAAGAAAATGAATATTCCAGAAACTGAGATTATACAAAGATCTTTAGTACTTGTTGACTTAAGTGGTGAAACCAAGAATACATTAGGGACATCAAGCTACCTATATACATAGAGGGAGTAAACTCTATCCAAAAATTTTGTGTAATTGACAGCTTATCTTGTTGTAATGTCATTCTTGGTAGGCCCAGGATCCACGAGATGAAAGTTGTTCCCTCAACGTATTACTAATGTGTAAAACTACCAACTCCTTGGGGAGTAGTGAAGATAGATAGCGACCAACAGAAAGCAAAGAATTGCTATACCTCTTCAATCAAGCCAGCTTCAAAGACTAGAGCAGCATAGGAATTACAGAAACCTCCAAGGGACGTAATGGAGGCTGGAGAAAAGGATATCAAGGAAGTGATATTGGAACCTAAGGATCCTGGCATTAAGGTACTCATAGGATCCGGGATCCTTCACTCAATGGAAGAGGATCTCATATCCTTCCTCAAAAGAAGGAAATCAACCTTTAGTAAAATCCTTCTTGATGCCGAGTCCATGAAACCAGGAAATGTCAGACAGGATGGCAAAATGGGCAGTTAAGCTTAGTGCATATGATATAAAATATGAACCAAGGACTACTATCAAGTCTCAAGCATTGGCTGATTTTGTGGCTGATTTCAGTATTGATTTACAAAGGGAAGCTGTGTAACGCCTCGTTTTTTTGTGCTTTCCTTAATTAGAAAGTGTAATCGAATTCTATTTATGGAAACTTGTATTAGTATGGTATTCTTATTTCTTTTTCAATATTGTAATCTGAGACTTGATCGTAATAAAAATTTATACTTGATACATACTTGTCTTACATGTATTCAATTGTTAAATACGTGTTTACATACGAACTGATACTTGTTGTACGTGCAAATACTCATACATTCATACTTGATACCTAAAATATACCTACATATACGTTTACACTTAAAAACATGCAAAAATATCAAGTTAGAGCATGACATGAAGGAAAAACTAAGTTCAGGGGCTAAAAGTGACAAAAATCTTAGAAGTTTCTGGAATAAGGCATCTCCCGGCCCGCGACCGCCTCTCTTGTTCTTTCTCGCGGCCCGCCAGAGGGTATAATCCGCATATTGTTGTTTCAAGCTCATGGATTTGGCAAACGTGTGTTTCTTGCATTTACTACACCCACCTAACTCACCCCTGAACCTCAACTTTAAATACCCACCTCCTCCCACACTCATTTCACACCTCCAACATTCATCTCTCTCTAAATCTCTCTCTCTCAATCCAGAAAGTTCAAGACTTTCAAGTGAGTTCTAACTCACATTTACCTCCCTTCTTTACTCTTTCTTCCTTCTTAACACTCGGAACACCTCTATGAGTGTTTCCATAGGTTTTCCATGGAAAACCAACATGGAACATCACCATATTTGAGGTCACAAGTGTAAGAATCTTTCTGTTTTAATAGGGTTTTAACCCACAAGTGTTGTATCCTTCCAAGCTTGTTCTTGGAACAAGACTTGAGTACGTAGTGTGTGATTACTTGGAAGCCTTGGCTATCATACCTTCAATCCACCACCTCTCTTGATGATTTTGATTATATTACAACTTTTATTTTCATTTTAACTTATTCGTGACCATCCTTGTTGTCCTTGTGACAACTTGTGCATTGATGAACAATACAAAAGAGGTTAAAGGAAGGTTATCCTCATCCCTCCATGCATGACTTCTATGAACTTCCATGATAAATATGATCTACTTATTAAGTATACTATATAATATATATATACACACACTAACTGAACCCTTGATGATAATCGAATGATTGTCCGTCATGGTACTAGGTTACATCACCTTAGTACTTAACTTCTTTTACGATTCTAATGGGTATCTTAACACATGAAAACACATCAACCCGAATGCGTATTATAGTGTCAAAAACGAGTACTAAGTCTAGGTGATTATTTTCTCATATACATGCTTTAGTACATTTAAATTCCTAATCCTCCGTTATCATCCAAATACTCACCAACCTACGTTTTCCTCATGTAGGATAACTTGGTGTTCCTCCAACTCTCCAAACCCTTCACTGAATACTCAAGTGGAAGCTTGCAAAACCGTGAGTACACTTGACCCATGAAAACACATCAATCCGAATGGGTATTATAGTGTCAAAACGAGTACTAAGTCTAGGTGATTATTTTCTCGTATACATGCTTTAGTACATTTAAATTCGTAATCCTCCGTTATCATCCAAATACTCACCAACCTACGTTTTCCTCATGTAGGATAACTTGGTGTTCCTCCAACTCATCAAACCCTTCATGGAATACTCAAGTGGAAGCTTGCAAAACCGTGAGTACACTTGACTCATGAAAACACATCAACCCGAATGGGTATTATAGTGTCAAAAATGAGTACTAAGTCTAGGTGATTACTTTCTCGTATACATGCTTTAGTACATTTAATTCCTAATCCTCCGTTATCATCCAAATACTCACCAACCTATGTTTTCCTCATGTAAGATAACTCGGTGTTCCTCCAACTCTCCAAACCCTTCACGGAATACTCAAGTGGAAGCTTGCAAAACCGTGAGTACGCTTGACACATTTTCCTTTTACACCATTTGGGTTGTAGCATGTTAACTTACAAAATACACAAATACACACAATATACTTTATACACTTGATTCGTTATACATGCTTATTGTTATGCTTAGGTTCATGCTAAATTCATACATGCTTCTTGTCATTAACTTAGCTAGCCCGAACTTAACATATATAGTGCTATAGGAGTAGCACACCGCCCGTCGGGGTATTGTTAAGCTTAAGTTGATTCTTATTCTTATTCTTATTCTTAAATAATCTCGTTACTTCGTATGACGAGGGACACTTAATTCTTGTGGACACTTGGGTTTGACAATTAGTATTGCATGCTAGCTTACCTTGTATACAATTGCCATATGGATTTGAGTAAGCTCTTTCATACTTATTCTATATACTTAAACTTGTGTACTCGCCAATTCTTTTGCATTGGACCATATTTTTAACATGTTACAGGTTGATGATGATGCTTATGACGAATCTAGTAGGGACGACATAGAAACGTACCTAGAATGTTAGGCTTTCATGTTGTAATTTTGTTGAAGTTGTTGTGTTTTGATTTATGTTGTAATTGACAATTTAATATATGAAATAAACGAGTTTTGATGTTAATATTGTCGCAAATAGTGTTACTACTAAAATCGCCACAAGGGGACAAAATACCCAGGTCCATTGCCTGTGAATTCCAAACTAATAACAATGAAGCAGAATATGAAGCCCTCATAGCAAGTTTGCAATTAGCTAAACAAATGAGGATCATGTATCTTCAAGTTTACATAGATTCATTACTAATTACTAACCATTATAATGGTCATATGCTGTGAAGGGTGAGAAATTAATCAAATATTTGGAAATTGTTAAAAAATTTGGCAAATGCTTTCGATTCTTCTTTAAGTATAACACAGGTACCTAGAGAATAAAATGTTGGGGTAGATGCCTTGGCAAATTTGGGATCAGCCCTAAAGATTCCAGAAGACATAAAAATACCTATTATCCACATCCTCTTTCCTGCTATTAGGGAATGATATGATGGAGGTAATGAAGGATACGGTAACAGCATCCAGTGATCCTCAACATTATTCAGGATCCTGGATCCTTCCTATCATAAAATTTATCTAGGATGGAGAGATTCCCCTAGGAGAGAATCCTAGAGCCTTCAGGATTAAGGTATCTTAGTTTACTATATTAAACAATATTTTATATAAAAAAATCTCTTGCAGGTCACTACTTGCGATGTATTGAGAATCTAGAAATTCAAGAGGTGTTAAAGTATTTTCATGAAGGAGACTGTGGAAATCATATTGGGGGCAGAGCATTATTTTCAAGGATCCTTAGAACAAGTTACTTCTGGCCCACTATGAAGAAAGACACAGTCAACTATGCAAGGAAATATGATACTTGCCAGAGACATAGCAATATCCTACATTAGCGAGCAGAGCCTTTATATCCTATAATTTCCTCTTGGCCATTCATGAAATGGGGAATGGATATAGTAGGAAAACTTCCAAAGGCGCAGGTGGAAAAATATTTTTGCTAGCTATGACTGACTGCTTCTCCAAATGGAGGCAGAAGCTTTTGTTCAAGCTAGAGAAAAGGAAGTTATAGCCTTTATCAAAAGAAACATTATTACTAGATTTGGAATTCGTTCTGAAATTATATGTAATAATGGATCCCAATTTATTGGGAGTAGAACTACTAACTTTTGTGACAGTTGGGGAATCAAGATGATAACATCCACACCAGTTCATCCACAAGCTAATGGCCAAGCAGAGTCAAGTAACAAAATCGTTATCAACAACTTGAAAAAGAAACTTGGATCCAAAAAAGGAAAGTGGGCTGAAGAGCTGCCATATGTCCTTTGGGCTGACAGGGCGACCCCAAAGAATGCCACAAGCCAGAATCCATTCTCTATAGTCTTCGGAACTGAGGCAGTTATCCCAACATAACTGGTGGTTCCCACAGCTAGAACAAGCATCCGTGATCCTCAGACGAATGATGAAAACCTGATGCAAGATTTAAATACTTTGGATGAGCTCAGAGACTTAGCAAAGATAAGGATGACAAGTTATCAGCAAAGGATGGCTGGGGCATACAACAAAAACATAGGGATCATAAGATTTCAAGTTGGTAACTTGGTGTTGAGGAAAGCATTTCAAAACACTACAAACCCAGCTGATGGCAAGTTGGCACCTAAGTGGGAAGGCCCCTATTTAATAGAAGTAGAGGCAAGAAAGGGGGCATACTGTCTGCTGACCAGGAAGGTGATTTCTTACCAAGGGCCTGGAATGTTATCCATATTAAAAGATATTTTATGTAACAAGGATCAAGGATCCTTAAAGGCTACAGGATCCTTACTTCGGTCATCTTAACTCAAATTTTCTTTTGTTTTACATACTTTATTTGTTTGTTATGAGAAAAGGATGTTAGATACTTAACATCCAATTTCACTAAGTGTTAAGCTTTTGCAGAAATCTTTGACATTGTTAACAAAGGATAAGGGGTTGGCCACCTCTCTCCCACGTTTAAGGTATCTTATACCTTCTAAGGTTTAAAGGTTTTCACCTTTCATACGAATTCAGTTTCTGCACCCCGCCAGTAGCGCACGACTATCTAAGTATGGTTCGAGGCAATGGGACTGTGCACGCTTAATGGCTGACAATTTCATTGTTGTTGGCCATATGTAGGATCTCAATTATAATGGTAGACGTACCATACATCTGTTATCCTATGGTTTCTAACATTTTCACGTTAGCTAAGGTTTCTAACGTTTTCACGTTAGCTAAGGTTTCTAACGTTTTCACGTTAGCTAAGGGTTTGGCATTTTCATGTCACTTAAGTGGGCTTGTCCCTAGTTTGGGCAAGACCCCAATATTCTTTGGGCTTGTCCCAGTTTGTTGGGCTTGTCCCTAGTTTATTTGGCTTAGCCCCAAGTTGATTTCAACAGGTTTTGGAGCTTTGAAGACTTTCATGTTCTTTGAGAAAGGATCCTAGATCCTTAAAGTTTATCTAATGGTGACTAGTTTGTTTATACCAGGGTAATTATTCAGGATATAAAATTCTAACTTGGATTTTCTGGTATGCCTTATCCTTGTTCTTATTTATCCTATTGATTTCACCCCAAACCTTGAAATTAAGGATATGTGATTCATACTAATATATTTAGTCAGATTTTATCTAATATTGTTATGAACAAGAGTTGGCAAATTTTTAACAACCTAAACTTTTTATAAGTTCTTATAAGAGAAAACTGATGATTTTCATAAACATATCAAGTAAACTTCAATAAACAAAGGAACAACAGTGGATATAGCCAAAAGATTAAATTTTATTAATAACCCCGTCAAGTTTACCAAAATGATCAACCGGGGCTTCTACCAGCAATCTGACGCCCATCCACTCGGGTTGATACAGGGTGTTACTAATTTTTATAAGTGAAGGAAAGTTAAAGGGAAAGGGTGTCAAAGGCTTCATCCTCCATAAACAGAAGGACCCATCCACCTTTTCCACCCTCTAAATTGTCTTAAGGATCCTTGATCCTTACCCTAAAACTATTGTTCGAAATACTTACAAACCAAATTGTTTACATACAAAAACACCAACATAAGAACATAAAAAAGTGTGCTCAGCCCTAGGCATCAACATCCTTTATTGCCCAATTGTGCGGTCTCCACTACAGCTTCACCACCTTCACCTCCAGCAAATTTAACCACCTCCTTGGCCCCACTTGAACCAGCTTTCAACGCCTTCATCAGCTCCGACTCCACCTCACCACCCAGCTAAAGAACAGTCTGCTTCCAGGAGGTCATGTCCCAGGCTGACCTATCGAAGGTAGGATCAGCAGCTTCCTGGCCCATCCTGATCCTTGCTTGAGGAATGGATGAGCAACACACACTTAGGATTCCTCATTTGCCTCCATCTCTGCTTTGTTAGCTTGCATATCAGCCTCCAGGATCTTCTTCTCTAGACTCTTGACATAATTCTACAGCTTGGAGATTGTCTTGTCTTTGGCAACAACGATAGATCGGAGGTCAGCCAAGTTATCCTCAGCCTCAGCCAAGCTCTTGTCTTTATGGGCCTTCAAGCGAACAAACCTCTACAAGGGACAACATATAAAGTCAGAATGAAGGATCCTACACTACATACAAGACTATCAGAGATGGATCAAGGATCCTTACCTCAGCGACGAAGTCATGGATCATCTTCTCAGCTTCAAATTCGTCCTCCTCAAGCTCCATAGGCTTCTTACTTTTGGACCCAGCTTTGGCCCTGGTGGTTACGACCTTGTGCTCCGGGAAGCTTTGGCCATTGGCCAGCTCCCTCTTGATGGAGCGAGGGGAGATGTTGCTATCGATGTCGTCCAGGCCGATTTGTTAGTGGACCTTTGAGCGCCTACATCATGAACAAACAGATAAGTCTTCTTTTTCATACATTTAACTCAATACAGAATTATATTATTCAGATATATACAAAATACTTACTCGACATTGTATAGGAGGCAAAAGTATTCTCTTCTGAATCCTTTATCATTGGCTTGAATGTCCTGATTGTTGAGTCAATAGCCCAAAATGCTACGATTCTCTCTTTGCCGGGTAAATCAGCAAGGCAGGAGGAATTGGTCACTACATTCAAAAAGAAAAAGAAAATAAGTCAGCGATAATAACGATAATCTCTACGGTGGTTGTCTAAGGATCCTATATCCTACCCTTCAAGATCCACTTCTTGGGTAGACTATCCCCTTGAGGAATAGAATCCCTTCGCACAAAGAAGAATTGATTCTTCCATTTGGAATCATTTTGAGTGGTCTTGAGGATGGGAAGAGGCTGATAGGGTTTGCCTTGAATAGGAAGCAATGGGAGCCATGGGTGACAAGACAGTAGAGATAGGAAAGTTCAGACAGGTTGAAATCGATTCCTTCATGGCTGATGATCTACTCAATGATATGCAAGACCCTCCAAAGCATAGGCATAGCTTGACTGTAGCTAATGCTTGTGAGGGCGAAGAATCTTTAGGTTAGATCAGGGAAGGGATATGAATAGCCAAGAAGGAAGGGTAAAGCAAGGAAACACGCCCATGTGGGTGAAACAACATCGCTTTTAATCAAAGAATCAAACGGTCGGAAGATGGTATCCGACGGGAAGCGGTTGGACAAACTCTCGATTTCGGGATCGGTAAATTTGTAAAGCTCTAAATAAGGATTCGTTAAAAGGTTCTGGCTTTGGGGCACACTATCCATATCCAGGCTCTTGGCGGGTGAGGATCTGGTAGTCATTTTTGCCATGATCGGAAGAATTTAGAAAGAAAAGATTGTAGAGAGAAGAAGAATACCTGATTTGGTTCCGGAATGGAGAATTAAAAGAGGTTTTCTGATATTTAAATGGTTACTCAATCATATCTCTGCCCTATATAGCGTGATGATTGTTGCAATCTATCCTATAGTGACGTCAGACTTTGTAACGGCTAGTTACATGCAACAACGACTAGTCTAGTTCTAATGGAAATATGACAGATGTGATCATATATCTTGAGATGTTGCCTAGATCATTTATCCTTAGCGGACGGTGTAAGGAGTCTGAGGATCAAGGATGCTTATTTTTACTTATGTTATCTAACAATTGTTCTCTATGTTGCTAATGTTTGTATGCAGATTATGAACGAGTGGGACTTGGTCAAGTTGGAATCTCGCTGAATATGCTTCGAATAAAGCACGTTAAGAAGATGGGTTAGCCGATATGGACGAACGTGGGGATTTCCATCTTTTTCGTTTAGTTAGTTAGATTCTTTCTATTAACATTTATGGGATGATAAGCTCATTAGACGCACACCTCGCACAACCAGCTACTCTCGAATCCTCTCTGAAACACACTAGTGGTTACTTGTATTGAGGTTGATCATCATCCAAAGTTGTAACCTTTTTTGTGTAATATAATTGGTGATCGGTAGTTTCTATCACCCGAGATTTTTATGTCGGAAATCTTCTAAAGATCAAAGGCTTTTTCTTCGTATAAATCATCGTGTTCATTGCCATTTACATTTCATATTCAATCATACAAGTGTTAAACATTCAATCATGCTATCTAACAAATCAATTTTGGTTATATTATATTTAGACCGATTTTTGACCAAAACAGTGTGAAATTAGAGTTTTTAAAAAAAGTAATTTAAAAAATATTAAAAGTTAACCGTTAAGGGTAAACGGCTAACATTCACGTCCATCCACCGCATGCCACGTCAATTGCAATATCACTTCCACGCCGATGGAGATTCCCCCACCTAATCAGTAATGTCGTAAACAGGACGATATGAACAACATTGAGCAACAACAACGCTATTTTTAAACACCCACGCTATGTGTTATAAGTATAAGAAAAACACCTCGCCTGGATGATAAAGTTGGCCCCACCCTACCCACACGATTTTTACTACTTCTGTGTTTCTCATAACAACCCCTAAGGGTGGAAGGGGCACTCCCCAAATGGGGAGTGGTAAACTTTTTTTTTACCCAATAATATCATGCCATGTCAACTCACCACTCCACTCCCATTTTGCACTCAATCACTAGGGGTGCTCAAACACTTGGGGTGTTTGATTTTTTTTATATTTTTTATTTCTAGAAAATATGCATCAATAAATAAAATATATTTTAAACAAAACATTAAAATATAAAAATACATTTTAAAACTAAAACTAATTAAACTAATCGTCGTCGAATCCGCCAAAAGGTGGGGTAAATCTTGTTCTCCAAGATGCTCCACAAGATCATATTTTAGTCTATAATGTGTGTCTTCATCAATGAACTCGTTATAAACAGTTTCATCGAAAACGGGCTCAACTGGAGGATCACGAATACGTATCGGTGCAATCGCCTTTCCGTCGTCTTTCAGAATCATGTTATGCATAATAATGCACGATTATTCGACATTTCTAAGCTTTTTTACAGTCATAGCACGCATTGGTCGATTTAGTCACCCCATTTTGCCTTTACAACACCAAAAGCGCGTTCCACGTCTTTTCTTGCCGCCTCGTGTTGCCTCTTGAACTTCTTTTCTTTCAGAATGTAAGGATACGGAAATGATTTCACAAACACAGACCATGTAGGGTAGATTCCATCGGTAAGATAGTATCCACGCTTGTACAAGTGGTTGTTTACGTAAAATGGGCATTTGGTGCAGTTCCATTCCGTTGAGTAAGGAATAAAGGAGATTGATGGAGCACGTTGATATCGTTTTGTGAACCTGGTGGACCACAAAAAGCATGCCAAATCCACAAATCTTGAGAGGCCACCGCTTCGAGCATAATTGTCGGGTACCTGTGATCCCCCTCATATATTGGCCGCCAACTCTGTTGGACACATTCTCCAAACACAATGTGTACAATCAAGACTACCCAACATCCCAGGAAGGTGATGTATATCCTCATGAGCCTGATACAAGAGCGCGACGTCGTGGCTTGTTGGTCTACGTAAGTACTCGGAAGCGTATAATTTACATACCGTTTCGCAAAAATAATCTAGACACTCTCGGGAAGTCCTTTCGACCATATTTAAATACTCGTCGTTCTCGTCTGGAGGGTTACCGGTTGCAAGTTGCTTAATCGCCAATGTAACTTTCTGCAACGGTGTAAAACTCTTTTTCATTCTCCCATCCAGGCCCTCTTGAAACCACGAGTTATTCACTTGCACGTCGCTCACAATTTTTAAAAACAACATTTTCGACATACGAAACCTATGACGGAAAACATCTTCGTTGAATTTGGGCTCCTCGGCAAAATAATCTGACACAAGGGTTTTGTGGTCTTTCTCTCGATCTCGACGGACAAGTTTCTTTTTTCTAGAAGTACCGGTGTCTTCCAGTGCGGCGGCTTCCGTAATCAGATTTTGGAAAAAAACTAAACTACCATTGCTTGAAGAAGAATCGTAGTTTTCACTGATATCAAATGGAATGAATAGCGGGGGTATGTCATCCGCCATTAACCGGGTTAATTTTTTGGAATATACAAGAAAGGATTTTGTGGAATATAGGTGAAAATTAGTGTTGGAGATGAGTGAAATATAGGTGAAAATTGGTGTTGGAGATGAGTGAAATGTGTGAGTTTTAAATAATAAAGAATTTTTTTTTAAGAAACGGTCAATTACAAGTCTCAACGGTCAAGTCCAAATCTCAACGGTCGAATTCAAACGCGATGACTACTAACCGATTTAGGGATTCACCGAAACCTGAAAAGGATGTGACGGCGGTGTTCCCGCTCGGTAAACACACTCAATCCCCCCCTACCCGAATACACCCCGACCACCCTAAGAATTCTTTCGCTTTATAACAACCCCAAAACTTTTATTTCTCTCTTATACATTTCTAGGTTTTTTAGTGTTTAGCTTTAAATTCCTCCATATTTTCTGTTAACTTCTCGGCTCTCAACTCAATCCGCATGTCCTACCGTTCAGGTAACCACTCTTCCTTTTTCTCCAAATTTATTCGTATATTTTTTGGATTTATTTCGCTGATTTATGGTTCAATTGTTAGGGCAAATTCAATTTTACAATTTATGTGTTGCTATATGTTTCTGGTAAGGACATTTTGTTTATCAAATTTTTTGTTTTAAGGATGTATGATTGAAATTCATGTGGTTTTGTTTACAACATTAGGGTTTGAAGCATTGGTAATGGTAGTTATTTGAGTTTTGGTGGGTTGTTATGTGAATTAGGTTGTTTATGATTCGCTTGATGGCTATGGTTTGTAATACTGTGTGGAATTAATGTTGATAAGGCTGATTTAATTGTGAAAAGCTGTTTGAAAATTGGATTTGATTGGCTTGAGGGTCCTTAGAGGGAAGAGAGTCGTCTGAGTTTCCGGTTTTCCCCAGATGCCACATCGGCGCCACATTATTGCCCATTCTCCCCAGATTTCCCCGTGTTGCAGGGAATCGTCCCAGAATTCTCGTTATCATATATTACATTTGATTAACAATAAACAATAGAAAAATAATTAATATAATAGTATATATAAACACACATATATGTGTGAGTGTTGTGTGTGTATGTGTGTGCAGCATGTGACCGTTGTGTGTGTATGCCTGTATGGTGTGTGCAGTGTGTGTATATATATGTGCAGTGTGTCTTTGTTTGAGTTGGTGACATAGTTGTCAATAGCGATCACTATAACACTCTACGTAGTGTTTAGGTCCAGTGTTGCTATTTGGGTTGTAGCGATGGATAGCGAGAATAGCGACACTTTATTTATTTATTTATTTATTTAAATACAAATAGCAATTAAATATAGCTATAAAATAGCTGGATTTTAGGTTTTTGTTAAATATACATGTAAAATAGCATACACAAAGGGTTTTTTAATATAATATACACATAATTTTTTTTCTAGTTATCGCTATTCGCTATGTAGCATATAGGTACATTATTGCTATTTGTCGCCTATTCGCCATTAACAACTATGGTTGGTGATGAATGGTGAATAATCACTGATCGGTGATTCTTTTGTTTTTCCGGGGTTAGGGGACCGGTGTTTCTGTCCGGGCCGGTTTTCTCCACCCTTCCCTGGGTACCACTTCGTGCCGTCTTAT
This sequence comes from Scalesia atractyloides, assembly GCA_947069175.1. Taxonomy (NCBI): domain Eukaryota; kingdom Viridiplantae; phylum Streptophyta; class Magnoliopsida; order Asterales; family Asteraceae; genus Scalesia; species Scalesia atractyloides. Next base: position 74,553,316 of record CAMTDV010000008.1, read on the forward strand.
TAATGAAACTGATGGATTTGTGTATTTTCGGTTATCAATTTATGAAAAAAAGATGATTGCTTATCATTTTATTGGTTTGTGTGGGTTACTGAAAAGGTTAATATTTGTGTGGGGAAAGATGAATCAATGCTATGGTCTAATCTATAATGGTTGCTACCGTTTCAGCTGGTTTGCCGTAGGATTCGCATATTTGGCTGCTTTGGTGTTGCTCAAGGCTAATTTCATGATCTTCGGTTTTCAGTTGGTTATGCGCTTTTCTCCTGAAACTGAAGGGTCTTGTCTTTTGGAGTTGATGTAGAAACCTCTGCTTGAGGTGCGACATTTTTATAGAGTAGTTTAAGAAGCCATTCATGCAACTGTAGGTTACTGTTTGGCTGGTGTTTGTCCTTCTGTAACAGAACTAGGTCTTTTATCTGTAAATTATTTTTCTATAATGTTAATGCAATTCATTTGGTATATGTGACCGATTATCATCACTCTGTTTTGGTCTCCGAACATGTGAAGGAATTGCAAGCAGTAATATGCCTTCTTAAATTTCAAGCTTCATTCAAGTGGATGTTACATTTGAATTATAGAGACATTAGAAGCTAACTTTTTTTGTGGTTCAGTTGTTGGACAACTGGACAAAAGGTTATAACCATAACTGCCTTCAGCATCCCCTAAAGAAAATTTCAAAGAATAAATTTATGACTTTGGGTTTTGGCACTTGATATTTAAGCAAACCTTGTTCCAATGCTGATGGAAATCAAATGCATTTGTGGTCAGTTGGATGGATTTAAATTTTAGAAATTTTGTATCTATAAACCATTTCTTAAACAAGATGTAACTCTGGATATAAGAAAAGTTAAAAAAAAAAACCAAAAATTTTTATCAATTAACATATTTTTTCCCTTTTTCATATTGCTGAAAAGAAGGCTCCATTTTTTGAGGATAAAAAACAAAATTTTCAAACTTTTTAGTAGGTTTTTTTTTAATTTATGACTGTAACTTAAGGATTTTTGAAAATATATTTTGATGCTACAACGATGTTTTTCGTAGTTGAACATTATATGGTAAAGGGGGGAGACTAGGCAGTCCAAATGATACATGCTTTTATTGATAAAGGATTTGGAGTGTGGATGAATTGGCATTTTGTAACATACTAATATCATAGTTGGTCTAGAGGCTGGTTAATGGATGATAAATAGGATGTGAAGCTTACAGGTTAATCTTTAGGATTGGTAGTTTGTTCTGTTGATCACTTTGACATGTAACTACATATGTGTGCTAGTGGGCTATCTGCACTTGTATGTTTATATGTTTTAATCTTTGGTTCTATTGTGAATTAGATTTACTTAATGTAACTAATACAGACCCAATAAACGCTCACACATCCTTGCTTTGTTTGATTGCAGACTTGTATCCTGGAACTTGAAATGGAAACGGTGTTGAATAACACAGGCTCAGAAAAGCTGTTGCTACTTACAAAACGAAACGCACCAACAGAAACCCTGTCCCCTTCACCTCAATCGCAGCCCATGCTCCGTAAACCTAATTCTCAACGGGTCCAGACACCAAAGAATAGAACCGCAACTCAAGAAATCTCACCCAAGGTTCAAACCTGGTCATCTGAACCCGTACGTTCCAAAATGAGAGAAACATTAGCTGTCGCATTATCTGTTGGCATTCAGAATGAAGAAAAACCTGATAACGATAATAATAATAATTCTCCATCTGAAGCAAGTAAAGCACATGTGGATCCTCAGCCTGATGTAAGCACAGAAGGGCAAAATGGGAAAGATGACGGGCAAGAACCTCGGTACAACTATGTCATGCCTGATGCAGATGGCTCGTTTGGAGACACGTTTTTTGTCAAAGATGATCTTTTGCAGGGAAATGGGCTTTCTTGGGCCTGCGAAGAAGACAATGCTCCTGAACCGGGCCAAAATGGTGATACAAACGGGATAGAAAATAATGTAAAATCTCCCCAAGAATTAGCTTCAAGAATCGAAGCGGAGCTATTTAAGTTATTTAACGGGGTGAATAAGAAGTATAAAGAAAAAGGGAGATCGTTAATGTTTAATTTAAAAGACCGTAATAACCTTGAGCTACGAGAGAACGTTTTATCCGGTGTCATCTCTCCTCAACGGTTGTGTTCAATGACAGCCGAGGAGCTTGCTTCTAAACAGCTTTCCGAATGGCGAATCGCAAAAGCCGAGGAACTTGATAAAATGATAGTTTTACAGGAGTCCGACGCTGACATTAGACGCTTGGTTAAGAAAACTCACAAAGGCGAGTATCAAGTCGAGATGGAACAAGACGATGGTGTTTCGGTTGAGGTTTCCATGGGGTCCACTTCATTTACTAAATTCCCGCCAAAAAAGAAGAAAGCGGCACATGAAGCGGAAGAAAAAGAAATCACTATACCTGCTGATGGGACTGATTTCATGCAAGAATTGATCGTCGATGAATTTAAAGACGACGGATTTTTACCGCCAATTGTGTCGCTAGACGAGTTTATGGAATCTCTAGATTCCGAGCCTCCATTTGAGAACTTGCCTACAGACTCCAAGACAAAACAGGACACTGTTGTTAAAACTGATAGTGAAATTGTAGGTAGTGTTGACCAACCAAAAGCAGAGTCAAACGAGGCGTTATTGGATGTGAAAACTAGTGACGTTTCTGTAGAAAGAAAAACTGTTCCTGTTTGTAGTGCGGTTATTGGTGAAAAGATGTGGGAAGCCGAACTGCAGCTTACTATGTCGTCATCCATATCGGCTATTGGACTGTTCAGAAGGTATATTATACAAATTACTTCATAGTAATATTATTTTCTTTGGTTGAAACATTTCTTAATCGGAATGCTTTGTTCTTATTAGAGTAAAGTACACGGATGGTCCCTATGGTTTATCAAAATTTTGGATTTAGTCTCTAGGTTTCCAAAAGTACACAAATGGTCCCTGTGGTTTGCACTTTGTAATGCATTTCGTCCTCAGCTTTTTTTTAAATACATGGATGGTTCTTGTGGTTAGTGTTTGTAACACATTGAGTTCTTTACTTGGACATGCTAAAACCTTTAGATTTATTGGCTGGGGACTAAATGTGTTACAAAGTGTAAACCACAGGGACTATCCGTGTACTTTTGGAAAGCGATGGCCAAATCCAAAATTTTGGTAAACCACAGGTACCATCCGTGTACTTTACGCTTCTATTATTGGATGAATTTAGATCTATGCTAAATACCTTCTTTAGATAGCAGATTAGGTTTTTTTTTTTTTTTTGTAATTTATTTTCATAGTGAATTAGTTATATGACCAGATTTCAGTATTTTGTGGATTTTTATTCGTTTATTTTTTAAAATAGTATGTTCTTCTATGTATTTTCGATTCTAGTGGTGAAAAAACGTCAACAAAGGAGTGGCCTGATTCTATGGAGATCAAGGGTAGAGTGAGACTTGATGCGTTCAGAAAGTTTCTTCAAGAACTTCCCATGTCTAGAACCCGTGCAGTGTTGGTATATTTCAACTATTTTCGAGTCTTTTAACTTTTAGTGTTAAGCCAGCCAATATTACAAAAGAAATTGAAAATTATAGATCAAATGAATCAATTTCTTTTTTCTTGCAGGTTATACATTTTGTTTTGAAAGATTCTTCTTCTGAGATTCACCGCGCCAATCTCTCTGAGGTGAGACTAATAAAAAGATGGTGTCTTTAAATCTTTTTAATCTTTTTTTATAAATTTTTGTTGTTTTAATATGTTTTTTGTTTAGGCGGTGGATTCGTATCTAACAGATGAGCGGCTAGGATTCAGTTAACCAAACCCTGGAGTTGAACTTTATTTTTCCCCCCTCATACGAGGATCATAGAAATGCTATGCAAATACCTTTCTAAAAACCAGACAGATGTACTAAGGTTAAACGATAACGGCTTAATAGGTGTAGTCGTATGGCGACGACCTCATATTAGCTTTAATAACACGCCATCGTCTTCTCAACATAAACATTATAAAAACATAAGAGGCACGGAAATGTAAACGTGAATACAAATTTAAATATCACTCCAAAATCCGTCAACCGTGTGCAACCCGCCGTCGCACAGCCGAATAATGACGATGATGATGACGACAACATACCTCCTGGTTTTGGTCCTGGGGTGGCTACTACTGCCCGGGATGACGATGACCTGCCCGAGTTTAGTTTCTCCGGAAACCCCAACTCATCCGGGCAGAGAAACGCTGCCCAAGTTGGGTTCAGGTCAAAACCGACAAGTTAATCCATCCGCACCTGTAGATCAGATGAGACAGCTTATATATAGATACGGACAGACTGCAACGGGTGATGGTGGTGCAAAACAGATAAATAGACCATGGAATAAAGATAATGAAGATGATGACATGCTGTAATGGCAGCCACACCTTAACCAAAATGTTCGCCGCCCTGAAGTGCCGCCTGTACACGACATACGGCCGCCTTTGGCGCCGCATATGGTTAATCAAGTAATGCCACATATAGGACAAGTTATGAGGCCACAAATGACCCAACCTCATGTTAATGTGTTGCAAAATGTAGTTAGATGGCCACCACCAGCATCAGGTCCTCCTGTTCTACCGCCTAATGCTGCCATATCTGGGCCACAATATGGTGGGCAGTGGAGGCTGGATGCGGCTAGGAGTAGGAGATCTTGATTTCTGCTGGCTTTAGCTATAAGTTATTTGTTGTAGTGATCAGATTTGTTTTTTAAAACTTTTGTAATGGAGATTGGAGATAGCTTTACTGTTTGAAGAAACCTTTTGATCCTTTTACTTTGGCGGTTAACTAAATACTATTGACATTTATAGAAGTAGCAATCTTCCTTCCAATGTCATACCTATAAAGTCATGTTAGAGAAAAATCACACGTGAGTAATTTTGGGTGTTTTTTTGCTAAAATGCATATATGTAAATGCATGTTTTACGTGACCAGTACTTGTGTAGTAGCATCAGAAACAATCTCTTTGGTGGTAGCTCACAAATGCATATCCAATATCTAATCTTGTTGGTGATAGTTTACTAACATATAGTTTAATACTATATGCTATTCAATAGCAAATCTTGTTGGTGATAGTTTATTAACAAAAATATTTCAATGTCTATGTGAACAGGAATTGCGTACCATCATTGGTTATGGCAACCTGATGCTTCGAGATGTACAAAAATATGTTAGTTGGAAGATGAAGAAACATCAATTCTAAACCATAGAGTTTAGGCTTAAATGTATAGTCTTGACAAGATAGTTAATCCTTTCTTTGCTAACAACTGGGTTGCCGGGAGATTAATACTGCAAAACAAAGAACACCGTGAAGCTCGTTATGAGAAGGCGAGGTGGGGGTTCTTCTCGTAATCACCCCTCGGCGTGAAAGTAAGTTGTCACACCCGCGAAATGAAAGTTGGGTGTAACGACTTGTATCACTTACAAGTGCCGCAGAAGATATGTCTAAGACTTCTACTGTGTTGAACGCCTTCGAAGGTTACCAATCCCAAGGATTCTCCTATTCCAACCGTGCCATAACCAAATAAGACCCGAGAAAAACAAGCTAAAACGTCAACATAAAGTTGGTGAGTATATAATTTGTTTAAAAAAGACTTGAGTTAAATCTTTTTGAGAACTAGTTTAGATATCATTGTAAAAACGTGATAAACCATTTTCTTTGGCATGCTATTTGAAAGCATAGTAATTCTAAAAAAACTTGTATAACCGTCATGTCCATGTAAGACAAAAACAACATGTCCGCATGAGCCTATAACAATCTTCGAGCTAGTGGGTGGCTCGCAATATCGTTTACTCAAGAAGATAAACTAGCAGTCGGTTATAGTCCTGAAATGTTGCGAGGACTTCACTGTACATTTGTGTCGTTTTTGGCAAGGACTCTCCGGCCTTTATTGTTGAGTAGGGGACAATCCAGTCCCTAAATGTTTGTACCCGGGACAATTCAGTCACTATGTTTGTATGCAAGACAATCCAATCCCTATGTTTGTATATGCAGGACAATCCAGTCCCTATGTTTTGTATGTAGGACAATTCACTCCCTTTGTTCGTTTGTAGGACAATCCGGTTATTATGTTCGTATGTAGGACAATCCCGTCCCTAATTGTAACTAGGACAAATCCAGTCACTAGTTTGTAACTCATGCATGTTTCGTAAAACGCGTATGTTTTTTGTAAAAACCAGTGTGTTTAGACATAAACCTTTCATAAACCATTTGTGTTAATCAGAATTCGTTTGTAAACATGGTTTAGAAATATGTAATTTTTCGTTTATCGAAATATCGTATGCTTTTTCAAAACTTGCATTTATAATCGGAATAAATACTAAGTCTTAGGATGGTTTAAGACGATAATTCTATGATGGTTTATCCCATTTATAATCGGAATAAATACTAATTCTTCGTAGCAATTTAGTTTCCGAGAGATTAAGGATACATATTTATAGATATATAAATATATCTATAAAATTGTGTTTGCCTTCTCGATTAGTGGTACGTGTACGTAAGCAAGTGTTTGTATAAAAATAATGCATGTAGTAAACTTGGATAGTATAATTGTACGATTTTCCAAGAAATCGACATATACGTTTATGCATAATAACACGACCCATCGTAATTCTCGTATGGTGTGTGTGTATATATGTATATATAAAACGTCGCATAGCCAAAAGGTAAGTCTCGCGTCTAGTGTATAAGTATTAAAAATATATATATATAATCGTATGCGTGCTAGACTTGATATTCATTTGTTTGTTACCGAAATAACTCGGATAATATTATTTGTTAAAACCTTACGGTAATATTTCTTATTTCGTTTAGATGTTTGAAATAAATATAAATAATTATATTTATTTTATATAACTCTCCGAGTCGGATAAATTGAATGACCATGTTTGATTTATAACTTGTTTCGTGAGTCGTAAAAAATAAATATATACTCATATTTATTTTTATAAAAACTCTTAGAATCCCACTATATTGTTTTTTTTTTTTGTTAAAAGAAAACACGTTTCGTATTATATTTTTTTACGAAAAACGGGCAGACTTTTCTCTGTTTTAAGGAAAACCCCAATAACACAAGTTGTCGATAATCGTCAAAACTCAACATTTGAATGTAACAATATATAATTTTCCTTTCATGTATTCAAAACGCCACTTTCCCTTCTCACAGAAGTCCAATGTATATATATATGTATATAAATATCATGATATGTCGGTTCGAGTTTTAATTAGTATACATATATATATATATATATAGGTAGAGGTTCATGTGAGAAAATTTTAAAATGTGAGAAGGATAAGAAAGATTATGGAGGTGACATGTGTCCCTTTTTATTTTGGTAGTTTAAGGGTATAAGTGTAATTTAACTAATAAAATCTAATTATGGAATGAATATATGCAACCGATTTTTGGCAGTTATTGTAGGGATTTTCGAATTTGAAATAACACTCATAACTCATAAAAACACCATAGCATGTATATTGAAGGCATACATCTTATAAAGAACAGAAATATAACAAAAATAACACCATAACTCATAAAAACACCACAGCAGTTATATTGAAGGCGCACATCATATAAAGAACACCCTAACATTGAATATAACAGAAATAACACCCTAACATTGAATATAACAGAAATAACACCCTAATATAACACCAGTCAACACTTTAATCAGAATCAAAACAGAACTAACACCCTAAATATAAAAACAGAAATAACTCTACATAAGTATATCAATATGGTACTCATATTAAAGATAAAAAACAATCATTATTATGGTGTAATTTTTTAAAAAATAAAAGAGTTACGTATAAAAATTGATGTTTAAAAAAGAATGGGGAACTTTGCATGTGTATTAATGTTAGTTTCTTAATTTAAAAATATTAAATTTACCTTAATACCCTTAATCTAGAAAATTAGTTAGTTTAATAGTCAACATTATTTACAGAATTGCCGCTATGATCTCAACCATTAGATTAAATATCTAATGGTTTAGATTCTTTTTTATCCTTCTCACACTTTTAAATTTTCTCAAAATAACCTCACCCTATATATATATATATATATATATATACAAGTAAAAGTAACTTTATTTTTTAACAATTTCACTAGCCGGTTAAGTTTAGAGCTCAAGTTCACGCTACTAACAAGGATAACATAAACTAATATTTAAACGCGTTCATTAAATTTTACCAAGCTCGTGTGAAAGTTGTCTTGGTACACGTGCGTTTCGGTTTGACCATTGACCCGAGCTTGACCACGTTGACCAGTTGACTGGTTGATCTGAGACACCAAATCTGACCAGAGAGAAATCCTTGAATCGAGGCTGCCAGAATTCGAAACCGCCACCACCGTTGCTCAAACGGAGAAACCGATGCCGGGAACGTGTTCAAGAGACTCGGTTTAAGGGATATGCGCTGTCACTCGCCGGAAAAATGTCACCGTTGTCGACGTGTGCGGCGGCGACTGCCATCGGACCACCGTGCCTACGTCGTGGAGAAGGTGGTCGGTCGCCGATGTTCTAGAGAGAGAGAACATAGAGTTTTTGAAGAGAGAGGGAAGTGAGTGTAAATAAGTGTGTGGTGTGTGTTTTGGAGTATTTATACTTAGGGTTTTGTGGAGTAGATTGGGCTTAAGGCCCAATATCACATGTACAATCTTTTGCTCAGCCCAAACGTGTTTCCAAGGTTTGTTTTCGCACCCGAACTCCATGGAAAGTCGTAAAATGTTTATTTAAAGTAGAAATTACCTAAAATTATGTCAGAAGTTGTTATTTGACACGTACGTTTGTCGATTGCGTTGAAATAGCACAACATGTTTCGGTTGTCGTTTCGAATCCGATTTTCGATCCAATTTCAACCGTGAATATTAAAATTCAATTAAAAAGCTAAATATATCCTAATATCTCAGTTTTCAAGATAATTAACGAGTCCGATGATCTCATTTCGATGTCGGTGTGTTCTTACTGTTGAGTTTTCGTTCATGTATGCGTTCCGCTGCGTTCGGAAGCGGAATAAATTCGCAAATAAACTAATGTATGTAAAATATACGTGTTCAAACTTGTATTTTTCGGCGTTATCAATATTTTATTCGATGTCGGTTTGTTAATGTTTCAAACGTTCGATAGATTTCCAGCAATTCACCATTCGTGTACCGTGAAGTTATATAGACGTTCCTAGGCTTTCTCAAGGCCTAATTAAGTCAAATTGCGTCTTAAAACATCACTTATTGTTGTCTTAATTTTTTTATGTGCTTAATTAATAAGCGAACATTACCGGTTGTTACGTTCTCCCTATTTTAAAGAAATTTTGTCCTCGAACTTTAGACTATGATGCCCTCTTAGAGTTATGTCATGCGTTAGCCAATATGAATAGTATCAAAGTAATTGACAATGAAATTGAAACAAGACATATACAAATTATGTAAATATAAGGACATATTACAACAATAAGAACTCAATGGTTCAACTGAATTCGTTTCAGAAATCGATGTCAAGTGAATGAGGTACAAGGGCATAATCACCAATGTGACTAAGTTTACATGGGTCGAAAAAAATAGAGATTAGACCAAAAGATGTCTAAACGAATGATTACAATTAGCAAATCTTTTAGCAACAATAGAATTTACTACCAAAGGAAAACTTGCTTTGTTCGTTGAATAAGTGAAACTTATAGATCAACAAGCTCAAATGGAATAGTTGCACGAAGATGATTTGTCAACTATCGAACCATATCATAATGAAAAATCTGTGTGTTGAATTGCAAGGATACACTGAAATACAACAGGATTTAGTGTACCATTGTCCTAATACATAGTTGCATTAAAAATACTTTCCATGATGAGTCAAACGAAGGCATACATAGTTTTGCATGAAACGTATGATCACGATAAGCCCAAGCTACAAGTTTATACCGATCCCACAAGGTGTCGTAATAATCAAAATAATTCAATACTAGTGGTGATGGAAGAAGATCACCGTGTCTGCGATCAAATAAAAAGGATTGACGACGTAAATCTGGATATTTATTTTGTATAACTGAAATAGAATATTCAATCAAAAATGAAAGAAACGTGAAGGGTACACTGGAATATAATATGAAGTAGTGTACCGTTATCTTAACACAAAATTGTATTAAGACCACTTATGATAACAAATCAACAAAGTGGATTTTTGATAATCTGCACATGAGGTGTGCAAACGAGATTAGCCAAAGCTTCAAATTAGTGAAGATGCCACCACAAGGTGTCGTAACAAAAGAAACAATCCAATGGAGGTGAACACTAACAAGTCTACTACGGTTATGAACATATGAGATACTTGTGAAAATTATTTCGAATATGATACCTCAATACATCATATGGAGCCTCAAATCAAATATACAGTGAGCAAGTTCGAACAAATGGTAATTAGCTTTTCGTCACAAATCCGACAACTAATATATGTACCGCCAAGGAATTTTTGACATGGCTAAAACGAGAAACAACACATGCAATTCAACAAGAAAGGTAGTTTCAAGGATTCATTGACTTGATCTCAAAGAGCCAATGCTTACAACAACGTAGATCATCGAGATCATGATACAATCATCGAGTATAGAAAAATAATATTATAATTATTAAAGGAACAATTTTTCGAGGTGAAGTCCCTGATGGACCTCCACAGACCAGATGAACCACATGCACAACAAATAATGCACGTGCAACATATGATCTTGTTAAGAAAATTGAAGTTCGATGAAAAAGAATCTTTATGTGAAATCCTGTTCACTATATACACAAAGTAGGAATTCCACGAAAGAATTTGAGAACCTTACCCGGATTCTCTTGTGAAATGTTTTGCTAAAGCTCGCATAGAAGTGTGATGTACTGAATACGAATGACACCCAAGTCAAGATAATAACCGAGAATAATGTGTGATGACTTGGTGTTATGTGACGTCTCCATGGATTTTTCAAACATGGCGTAACCGCCATTAAGGAGGAAAGGAGATGTGAAGAACTGTGATTACCTTCGCGATGCCAATAATAGTGATTCCTTATTAGACTGTATACAGACCATTGTGAAATCTTGTTCCTATGTACCTGAACCGTGATTCACATCGCATGCAGGACTAAGTGATGAATTGTTTGTGTCTTGGTCAGTAGTCCTCCTGCTTAAGAGATCAACATCATTGTTGCAACACTCAAACATGTTTTCCCAAAGGCCTTACTGTCACACCCCGACCCGCAGCGGAAAAGGTGATCGGGGCATGATTGGGTTATCATCAAAGCTCATGACATTTATTGTAACGTTTCATATTCATTATTACATTTATTGTAACGTTTCATATTTAAAGGGAAACATACAATCTTAATTTCATCATGTCCTAAACATCATTCTAGACTTCATTATTTTCTTCTAAGGCATTTCCTATGTTTTCCTTGCTTCATCCTGTTCACCTGTATCATGTGTAAAAATGGTTTTTGGATCAACAAAAAGTTGGCGAGTGAATCCTATGAAAAACATTTAAACAAGTTTATTGAATTGATTATTAAATAAAGTGCATAACCACATATGAGTAAATGTAAATGTAAATATATTCACAAAACACTTAATATTTAGTAATGCACACACATACAATAATTGATCGTTTTGAGGCACGCGTTGTTCAACTCGTCTCTCACGAGGAACTGATGGGCCTAATGAATGAGTTTTGAGGCACGCGTTGTTCTACGAACTGATGGGCCTAATGAATGAGTTTTAAGGCACGCGTTGTTCAACTCGTCTCCCACGAGGAACTGATGGGCCTAACAAATAATTTGCATACAACTTTGACAATAAGTAATACATAACTACAACTAATATTTACATTCTAAGTTTAAATCATAATATGGTATGGCACGAGTTTAAATAAACGAGTTAGTTTTAGTGACACATAATACACCCCAAAACGTGTAATTAAAAAAGGGGAGTTGTAAGATTCACTCACATTGGGTGCGTTCGGTTGATGACGTTGAATGCGCACGAAGTTTGATTTAACCACGAGTGAAACTAACCTAGATAATAACATAATGGTTCGGTAAATAAGCGGATTTTATTAATCAACTTTAGTAGGATTATTGGATATATTTTTGTGAGTTTAAGGCTATTTTCTAACTTTAAAAATGTTATTTTTAAGTATTTTTAATTGATTTTTAAATAAAATAAATAAATAAAAATAATAAAAAAATGTTGACTTTTTGACCGTTGACTTGTTGACCGTTGACCTGTTGAACGGTTTGATTGTGTTATTATGTGCGATGAGTGAGGCTCGAACTCGTGACCTCCCGTATGCGTGCACGCAGCTCTACCAACTGAGCTACGTGTCTAACCCGAAATATTTCTGTTTTTAATTATATTTATATACTAATTGAATTAATCCGAAAATCATTTATTTTAAAAACGATTTTAATGCATCGGCTTGGTGCTCGCCACAGGTCTCGAACCCGGGACCTGTGGGTTAGTTTGTCACACAGTCCACCGCTGGACTGTGTGTCCAACTTGGTAAATAATCTTTTTTTTATTATACTTAACATCTTACTGAAATTAACCTGGTTCGGTCTAAAAAAAAGGCATTTTATTTCTGTGAAAGTGCGTGTGTCAAGAATCGAACTCGGGACGTATGCGTGTTTATTTGCCCCAAAGTCCACCGCTGGACTGTGTGTCTAACCCGAGATATAAATTGATTTAAATTAAACATATATAATACCGAAAACTTCATCTTCTTCGTTAAGCTTAACCAGAATCGATGTCCGACTGTTTTGACAAAAATAATCAGTTTCTTTAGTGTGTTGTGATTAGCTACATGTGAGTTTAATAAAAACGAGAGAGATTAAGTGTAAGATATACCGAACAGAGCTCCTCTGTTTCGCCGGCGCAACTCCGATGATAGCAGGTTATTCCGGCGACGTGTGTTTTGCGGCAGAGGGTCTTCAGGAAGCTTGAGGTGAGTGTGGGTGGCTTCGGTATGAGCTCTAGGTGTTCTGTTTTTAGAGTAAGGCACAGAGGTGAAGGGGTTCGGTTTTCCGGCGAGTTGCAGAAAATTTCCGGCGAGTGAAATTACGTCGAGAAAGGGTGTGATTGTGAGCGAAAAGGTTAACAGAAGTTAGAGGGTGTATTTATAGGGCAGAACATTGACGAATTTGGTCCATTTACCGTCTTGATTCGTCGGTCAATGATTTTTCCGGCGGTTATGACTTGTGTCGCGGACTGGACATCGGTTATAACCGATGTTGAGGTAATTGCTTCGGTTAAATTAAAAGAAACCGTCCAATCTCGGCGAAATCGTCGGGATTTCCGACGACTGCGATTTTGGGCGCGACTTGACTGGATTTGATTTCCGAGATTCATTATTTCAATTAATTGTTTCGGTATCTTAACAAAAACCCAAAGTGGCGGAGTGGTTGAGCGCGTGTGTGTTAAGGCTTTGGAATCCTGGCTGACCCGGGTTCGAAACCCGGCAGCAGCAATATATTTTTATTTCATTATTTTTAATACTTTTTCAAATATAACTTTTATAATCCAATATACTTATTAATTATGTATCGTTTAAAATTAATTTGGGTATTAAATACGCAACGGAATTTTTAACTGATTGTTCGGTTAATAAACGAAGCGGGTTTGGTAAATCCGGTTTTTGACGGATGTTACAGTATCCCCTACTTTTTAGAAATTTCGTCCCGAAATTTAAGTAGTGACATATTTGTCTAAAAATGATGGTGTTTAGTTTGACAGTTACATACTTAGAAAAAGAGTAAGAGTTTAAAAAAAAATTTTTGTTTGAGGCGGTAACGTTCCTTGTAAGGGTTGAGTACCCTGCTACAGGAATCGCTTTTTGTTGCCTACGGTAAAAATATTGATAAGCGGAGTTGATTCACTAAGCATGATTTCATGCGCAAGAGTTTTGATATGTTTAGAAAGATAAGGTTATATCCTAAAACAAAACTTCTAATACTACAACCTACATGGAACTTCTCATAACCGCCTGACAATGCCTCTGATCCTTTGGCAAGAATACTTATATATAGGAAGTACCAGCGGCGTATCCACCATATTCTAGTCAAATTTTCATTGGTTTTATCAGTAAGTCATCGACTCTAAACATACACAAACACAACAACCAATGTCTGAGTCCTAATTCTGATAGTATACATGTTTGATTGGTGACATAATCCAATTTCTTTAAATGATGAGATGATATAAATGCTAGATCAGTGAGTATAAAAACAAACTTTAACCAAGAAATTACTAAATCCTACATGGAACTTCTCATAACCGCCTGACAATGCCTCTGATCCTTTGGCAAGAATACTTATATATAGGAAGTGCCAGCGGCGTATCCACCATATTCTCGTCAAATTTTCATTGGTTTTATCAGTAAGTTATGATTAGTCCTATGTGACTCTAAAACATAAATAAACACAACAACCAAATCTTGACTCTTAATTCTGATAGTATACATGTTTGAATGATGACAATACCTCTCTCGTATGTTATGATGGAGAGGTTAGTCTATGTAGAAATGGAACACAATCCAATTTCTTTAAATGATGAGATGCTATAAATGCTAAATCAGTGAGTACAAAACAAACTTCAATCAAGACAATACTAACTTCTACATGGAACTTCTCATAACCGCCAGATAATGCCTCTGATCCTTTGACAAGAATACTTATATATAGGAAGTACCAGGGCGTATCCACCATATTCTTGTCAAATTTTCATTGGCTTTATCCGTAAGTTATGATTGGTTCTATGTGACTTTAAAACATAAAGAAAAACATAAAACTAAGCGGTTGGAGTCGAATCTTGATTTTTGGTGAAAGGGACTAGTTGGGTGGTTTCGTTTGAGCCGTCATTAACTTCAACAGGATTGGCGTTGATGTTGAAAACTCTTCCTCTTGCTGGTGGCCTAGGGATTAGGTTTCCTTGATTTGCTTGGTTAACTGGGTTTGCTTGAGCTTGGGCGGTTATGATGTTAACCAATCGAGGGCACGTGTTTCTGAAATGGGTAGGGTCGCCACAATTAAAGCAAGCTCGAACATAAGGTAACATGGGGTATTGAGGTTGTTGATATGTTTGGATCATATTTTGAGTAGGGGGAGAGATTTGGTTTTGAGAGGTGCGGCAAACCTTGCTCAAATGACCATAGCGTCCACAATTCGCACATAGTCGACAAGGTAAGGTAGATGGATGGTGATAAAAACAGGTGTTACATCGAGGGTGAGGTCCAAGGTATGGTTTCTTATTTAGGTAAGTTGAGTTGGGTGCTATTTGCGTGATTGGGATAGCTTGGATGGGTATGGCTTGTGAGGCTAGAAGACATCTACAAGGAATACATATCAAGAGTATGAGTTGGATGTTTTGGGGATCATGGGTTGTATTTAGGAATGAACATTCTTAAAATAAATATAACATAATAAATCTACTACATCCATAGGATGTCTTGGGCTTTTGCTCGTAATTGGGCCTTGCATGCCACCATACTTCAACTTCGTAATCATGTGGGCCCCCATGAATACCGGGTTTTTCATATGGTTCGCATGTGTTAGCCTGGTTACGTACACTAAAACCCGGAGAAAATCGAGAAATATGTATATAACGTATGATATTCGGAATGTGTCCAGGTGTGGACACGGTGACACCTCAAAGTGGGGTTAGTTCGAACGACGTTTGGTGTGGCATGCTTTGGCCTAATAGGTCCTTCGTACTCTCATCGTTAGTCCCCAGGTAGGCAAACTGGTCCGTTATATTGGATTTATACGAATGCCAACCTAGATAGGACGTTCCGACTACCGGTACTTGTACCCTTCCAGTTACTACATGCCCGTCGCAGAACTCACTTTGATGAGATTTGAAAAATGAAAAATGCGACAAAATCTTTGAATAACGGAAGTATGAAGATGATTTGAATATGTGAAAATTGAAATATGTATGATGAATGTGTATGTAAGTATGTACGTTTGACTGTAAGTATAAACAAATATGAAACAAATAAATATCATAAGTTTGCATGTAACCACATAAACAATTAAAATCTAGTCAGCTATAGTATAGGCTCTAAGGGTCTAATAACCTATCCTATATCCCTATAGTCATGGCTCTGATACCAATCTGTCACACCCCGACCCGCAGCGGAAAAGGTGATCGGGCATGATTGGGTTATCATCAAAGCTCATGACATTTATTATAACGTTTCATATTTATTATTACAATTTAAAGGGAAACATACAATCTTAATTTCATCATGTCCTAAACATCATTCTAGACTTCATTATTTTCTTCTAAGGCATTTCCTATGTTTTCTTTGCTTCATTCTGTTCACCTATATCATGTGTAAAAATGGTTTTTGGATCAACAAAAAGCTGGCGAGTGAATCCTATGAAAAACATTTAAACAAGTTTATTGAATTGATTATTAAATAAAGTGCATAACCACATATGAGTAAATGTAAATGTAAATATATTCACAAAACACTTAATATTTAGTAATGCACACACATACAATAATTGATCGTTTTGAGGCACGCGTTGTTCAACTCGTCTCTCACGAGGAACTGATGGGCCTAATGAATGAGTTTTGAGGCACGCGTTGTTCTACGAACTGATGGGCCTAATGAATGAGTTTTAAGGCACGCGTTGTTCAACTCGTCTCCCACGAGGAACTGATGGGCCTAACAAATAATTTGCATACAACTTTGACAATAAGTAATACATAACTACAACTAATATTTACATTCTAAGTTTAAATCATAATATGGTATGGCACGAGTTTAAATAAACGAGTTAGTTTTAGTGACACATAATACACCCCAAAACGTGTAATTAAAAAAGGGGAGTTGTAAGATTCACTCACATTGGGTGCGTTCGGTTGATGACGTTGAATGCGCACGAAGTTTGATTTAACCACGAGTGAAACTAACCTAGATAATAACATAATGGTTCGGTAAATAAGCGGATTTTATTAATCAACTTTAGTAGGATTATTGGATATATTTTTGTGAGTTTAAGGCTATTTTCTAACTTTAAAAATGTTATTTTTAAGTATTTTTAATTGATTTTTAAATAAAATAAATAAATAAAAATAATAAAAAAATGTTGACTTTTTGACCGTTGACTTGTTGACCGTTGACCTGTTGAACGGTTTGATTGTGTTATTATGTGCGATGAGTGAGGCTCGAACTCGTGACCTCCCGTATGCGTGCACGCAGCTCTACCAACTGAGCTACGTGTCTAACCCGAAATATTTCTGTTTTTAATTATATTTATATACTAATTGAATTAATCCGAAAATCATTTATTTTAAAAACGATTTTAATGCATCGGCTCGGTGCTCGCCACAGGTCTCGAACCCGGGACCTGTGGGTTAGTTTGGCACACAGTCCACCGCTGGACTGTGTGTCCAACTTGGTAAATAATCTTTTTTTTATTATACTTAACATCTTACTGAAATTAACCCGGTTCGGTCTAAAAAAAAGGCATTTTATTTCTGTGAAAGTGCGTGTGTCAAGAATCGAACTCGGGACGTATGCGTGTTTATTTGCACACAGTCCACCGCTGGACTGTGTGTCTAACCCGAGATATAAATTGATTTAAATTAAACATATATAATACCGAAAACTTTATCTTCTTCGTTAAGCTTAACCAGAATCGATGTCCGACTGTTTTGACAAAAATAATCAGTTTCTTTAGTGTGTTGTGATTAGCTACATGTGAGTTTAATAAAAACGAGAGAGATTAAGTGTAAGATATACCGAACAGAGCTCCTCTGTTTCGCCAGTGCAACTCCGATGATAGCAGGTTATTTCGGCAACGTGTGTTTTGAGGCAGAGGGTCTTCAGGAAGCTTGAGGTGAGTGTGGGTGGATTCGGTATGGGCTCTAGGTGTTCTGTTTTTAGAGTAAGGCACAGAGGTGAAGGGGTTCGGTTTTCCGGCGAGTTGCAGAAAATTTCCGGCGAGTGAAATTACGTCGAGAAAGGGTGTGATTGTGAGCGAAAAGGTTAACAGAAGTTAGAGGGTGTATTTATAGGGCAGAACATTGACGAATTTGGTCCATTTACCGTCTTGATTCGTCGGTCAATGATTTTTCCGGCGGTTATGACTTGTGTCGCGGACTGGACATCGGTTATAACCGCTGTTGAGGTAATTGCTTCGGTTAAATTAGAAGAAACCTCCAATCTCGGCGAAATCATCGGGATTTCCGACGACTGTGATTTTGGGCGCGACTTGACTGGATTTGATTTCCGAGATCATTATTTCAATTAATTGTTTCGGTATCTTCACAAAAACCCAAAGTGGCGGAGTGGTTGAGCGCGTGTGTGTTAAGGCTTTGGAATCCTGGCTGACCCGGGTTCGAAACCCGGCAGCAGCAATATATTTTTATTTCATTATTTTTAATACTTTTTCAAATATAACTTTTATAATCCAATATACTTATTAATTATGTATCGTTTAAAATTAATTTGGGCATTAAATACGCAACGGAATTTTTAACTGATTGTTCGGTTAATAGACGAAGCGGGTTTGGTAAATCCGGTTTTTGACGGATGTTACACTTACCTCGAAAGTTACATGTGATGTACTTCAATACTCATTGATGTATAGGTCGAGTTTCATGTATATACGCACATCGGTATTCTGTTCTTCGTAGGTTATCTACTCGGGTAAAGAAGAGAGTATGGATAATGACGTTTGCCTGAGTTAGTAGCCACAACTCCTACGTAATGAACTTTAATGGATTTCGATATAAGAATACCAAAGGTCTTAAGTACATGTTTCCAAAAAAAATAAGGTTTTGCTTACTAAATGTAACTGTTTCGGCAACGGTTGGAACCTATATTCGAGTCCTAGGCATTATGTATGTATTCAAAGTCTTAATAATCTCGGTCCCCAAAGGAAAATGAGGTTAGAGCCTAGGTATCTCCATAGAAACCTAATTCGCTAGAACCTATCGCTCTGATATCAATCTGTCAAACCCGCGAAATCAGAGTTGGGCGTAACAACTGGTATCACTTACAAGTGTAGCGGAAGACATGTCTAAGACTTCTACTGTGTTGAATGCCTTCTAAGGTTACCAATCCCAAGTATTCTCCTATTCCAATCGTGACATAGTATACTATTCTTAATAATGCAATGATTTTGATTGAAAGCAATGCACTAAGAATTGAAAGTCACATATATCTATGGCATATTCCATTGGACTTATCATATTAACATCAATGGTTGGAGGGTTACAAAACATGCTTAACTCACAAGTACACTCCTTGTACTGACTTTTCCCAGTTTCTTTATCTATAAAACTTAGTCACAAAGAAAAACTTTCTACTAGTTTATTCTCTAGTTCTCCGGGTTAGTCCTTCGCCAAGTGGCATCAATAATGTTAGCTACTTCGAGGGTTATTCTCTGAATTTTTACCAAGTTTAAGTGTACTTTTGTGTATCCCTATGTCTAGACATTTTGGAATGAAGTTTTGGTTCTAGAAGAAATCTTGTTTCTACTATTAACAATGTGTTCGGTTTTCATACATAGTGTTTTTCAGATACCTTATGTGAGTTAGTACATAGGTTATTGTTTTGTTTTTTACTGAATGAATTTGTTATACATAATAATATATGTTCTTAATTTAGCTATATAGTTCAAGAATACCAGCACATCACATACCACAACATGTGCTCTTACTTTGTCCATCATGGTTTAGCCACATCATACCGATAGTCACCATGTTTCAAATGCACGACCACATCATCCTTAATAGTATGCCCATAGTTTAGCCACAATTTCAATGCACGGGCTCGTTATATACAACAATACATGTTCTTAGTTTAGTCGTTATTTTGTACATATTTGTAGTGGTGTTTTAGATCTTAGGACATAACACACATTTACATTGGTCTCATATAAATATTTAACTATCATTTTTCTTAGTGGAGCAAAACCTAGTTACCATGCCTTACAACAGTATTCTTAGCAACTTCTCTATTAAGTCCTACTATTACCAAATAGTCGTAATCCTAACTGTCAAGTCTAAGACTTCCATATTTAAACTTAAGTATTCTTAGGAAAACTAAAGTGATCAAGTCCTAATGTAAAAGTCTTAGTCATTCTAGTACTTTGGGTCTCTGTCGATAATTTTCTATAATTTCAAGAAAATACAACTTCAACATTTTATTCATTAACAAGCAGCTACAATAACAAGTTCACATAATACACATAGTACAACACGTTGTCAAATATAACTCGCAGAGAAATTCACTGCCCTCCCAGTCTCAAGCCAGATCTAGTTCTTGCTGAACTATCATTTCTAAGCTTCTACATTTGTTAATCTCTAGTTCACAGCCTCTAACTCGACTATTCTAACTCACATGGCTCTTATTTTTCAGGTTTCTCCTTGTAAAGCTATTGTTTTACAAGGACTACATATAGTTATAGGGCTACTTGGGATTATAGGCACGTCACGGAAGAGTTTAGGTTCCAATAGCGATGTGAATCTCTCTATAGGATGGCAAGGATTGGAGGCTTAGGTGGTTCGTTTGAATCTTCTTCATCTTTGGATGTGGGATATGCCTTAAGATGTGCCCTTACTAAGTTTCATGATGTGTAAAGGAATGAGAGATATAGATAATTGTTGCTAAAGGTAGTGGGTACAAATTGATAACTAAATGAGGGTATGTAAGTTGTAATTGTCACTATTAAGTATATCCTGATGACTCTGCACCCTAAGTAGGTTTGTACTTGGGTTTGGTTATTACTTGTGTAACGAAGTCAGCTAAAGCAAGCTTACACACAAAGTTAGTTCTTACGCCCCCCCCCCCCCCTTAGCATCCTTATCTGAAAAACTACCTATATAAGTATATAATTTACCTTTTTTAGGCAGGCTTAATCTCTAGGGTTGAATCCTAGCTATTCCTACCGAATATCTAATTCGCTAAAACCTTTGTCTTGATACCAACTATGACACCTCACCAAATAAGGATGCTTTATAAAACAATTGATACATAAAGTTCTTGTCTTATTGATAGTAAACATATTATACAAATGTTGAAAACTCAAATTACAACATCCAATCAGACTAAGTCTAACCTGATGTAACAACACTTCCACCAAAATGCAATGTTCCGGAAGATACATTTCTACCAAATTATTAAGAGTCTGAGATACACTATTCCATCACACCATTACAAGCCTGGAATATAACCAATGAGCATGCCTCATTACTTGTGACACATGCTTAAAAGAGGTTATTTATTGCTGGTGAGTTCATGAATATACATGAGTTATAAACCATATTATTTCACCATGATTTTCTACTAGCCCATATTATCATAACCCAACGTCAACACGTGACATACATCATCATGCAGTTAACGTCCCAACAACAACCGGTGTAGTACCTGACAAATTGTGAGAGGGGATCGGCTCTCCACCGATGAGCACCGGACCAATCTGACTCAACTAACAGAGGTGGAATTTATTGTTAGCGAGTTTGACAAACAAACAAGTAAGATCTACTGCTTAAACGCCTTGAATTGTATTAATAAACGTGAACAAGTACAGAGTGAGAAAACAGTTTAACAGGGCTTCGCCGTACATCAACCAACAGATCCCTCACACAACACTCAGGCTCCTCTATTTATAGGTTGACATGACTCGCACAGGAGGAGAGCGTGTGAGAGTGTGACTCGTGCGATTGATGCCTCGTACGAGTGACAAGTGTCACTCGTGCGAGTCACAAGACTCACTCGTACGAGTCATTCTCTAAACAAATAAAAAATATATAAACATATACAAACTGACGTTCTAAGCCCTATATACATAAACAACATATCCTAGATGTAGGCAATAGACATTATGCACCAACACAAATTCCACCGCATCGGCACGTATAAGGGACCACAATTATCGTGTGTATGTGTGCATAGGTTATAAACTTGTGTACAACAGTCATGCCATATTATTACAGTTTGGGACATGCATGTTCACATATTGAAAGCATTATAAAACTCACGTGTGTAACAATTTCTAGCACAATCAGGTAACAATTGCTAGTACAATCAGATATCGAGTTGCTAGTATAATCAAACAATATCTTTGGGTCCTGGTACAACATAAGCAATCCTAGGTTAGGTTATGGTACATCTTACTAGTTATTATCATGGTTGGATATTGGTTAACACTGCCTTGCTTAAGCATGGTTGATCAATTCATGCCTAACTAAGGCTAGGCTACCTAATACCTGCCCCTAACAATAAGCCTAACACTTAAAATTATAATACTAATACTAATAATAATACTAATACTAATAAAATAATAATTAATTAGATGTAAACTTAAACGCGAACATACCTTAAAACTATCAATGGCAAGTTAATGTAGAGTCTCCCTACTCGTGGGCAAAAGTGACTAATAACAACACCCACCATGGTATTGTGAACTTAAAATTCTCTATATTAGAGCGTTCAGGTTAAAGAAACTGATGCTTCCTTAAAGTGTTATGTGTCTAATAAATCCTATATGCAGGAGGAGATGGCTATTGAGTTTTTGTTTTGCAACGATGTGGGATGGAATTCAAGCATACATACACACACTCACCTCAATTTATCATATAATTTGATGTGGGACGTCCGACAAATACACGTAACTTTATGTTATGGTTTTAAAATATATTACTATAATTAATTAATTTAGCTGCTTACCTTGTTTTTCTCTTATAACTTCTAGAGTATATGTTACATAAAATTATGAATATACTATTAAGACATACTTATTTTTCTCTATGTTTTGACCTAAGTTTTGTAAAAAAAAAAAATATGAATAAATGTTTGACCCTGGAAAGTTAAATAAACCTTTAACATTGACCAGGCAAAGTCAAAAGTGTAACTCATGCCTAATTACCAATTTAAATGTACATACTGGCCAATGAAACATTCATAATGACACAAAATTTGTTAGATACTAATAACTTTGATATTCAACACAATGTAGGTGTTTGAATTAGACATTAATTATATGATCTTGGAAAAATTAAGTTACCCAACATCAAGATCATCAAAATTACTAATGTATCATGCTAGTCTTGATGCAAATGCCATCCTAGTCCAAGTTGCAAGTCTAGCAGTGACACGTCAAGGATTGGGTTATCAAACACAGTGATAACCATATGAGCGACCATCCCTGGTAGGTCAAATTGACCCTAAGTACAACTACAAAACAAGGTTTACAATCAGTGGTATAACATCATTGATTTTGATTAAAAACATTGATGTATTGTTTAAAACTGACATGATCCTATTAAAACTGGCCCTGTATACTTATGTGTTCAAATTGGTTTAATTAAAACTAACTAAATTAACTCTAAACTAGACACTCTAAGTTTTAAATTTATAACCTAAGACTCTGTAAACCTAAACTACACAACTGGCAAGCGTATCGGTCAATGTAGTACAACCTAAGTAGTTCGAGTATCGAACCCAAAGGACTCTAGTGAAAACGTATACTAGCCTCGATTTCTTATCTAAACTGACTCGACTTAATTGTTTTTATTGTTTAAGGGGGGATTTTCTAATAACTTGATGCAACTAATTAAAATTAACTAAAGCTAACTAAAACACGAACTTTACTATAGACGAGATCAGATGATGGAGAAACACTAGCTAGGTTTAGAATCCTATACGTGAATCATGGTTTTCTATCAGTATTGGTAATTAGATGGAACCGGGATCTATGATACTAAACTAATAGGAAATCCTAGAGCTTCCTCGACCCTTCTCAAGGATAGTAACTAAGAGAACCCTAAAAGGTGTTAATCTCACCGATTAGTTGAATGGCCTCACAGCGAATCCAACAATACTAAAGTACCCTAAAGACGGTCTACCTCATAGCGCGACAATCTCAATGCACCCTAAAGTGTAAAGGAGTAATCTAAGAATAATTCATCAGATTCAGGTAAGCAAAAATCAAGAGACAATAAAGGAAGACTCGCTCACACGTAATCAGACCTTATACCATCTAAAGACAAACCTAACTAATTCTCACCTCACAGCTATTAGACTAGGCAGAACACTTAAAACCTCAAAAGCCTCAATCACAGTTCCTACGAAAAACGTATACAATTAACCGTAAATTAATCGCAAACACACAGTAGGTGACCTAATTAGCATTCATAAATGACAGACCATCACAAAAATGTAAGGGGAACTATAAAAGAGTTTAAATCAATAATAAGCATGCATAACACCTAACTTCATGAACAAGATATGTACTAAAGTATTAAACCATCAACTTTGTTACCCAAAACCAAAAGAAAATCAATCATCAACAAATATTCATCTCAAACCTTGGTAATAACAAAGTATTTAGCCTAGAATCATCAATAAAACATCAACAAGTTCATCAACATAAAGAAAAACATGTCCAAACGTATCAAAAACACAAGATTAAAGATAAATAACGAACCAACTATTTTCTGGAGTGAAAATCATGAACCCGCAATGTCAAAATCGATCTCGGCACCTTCTTTCCACCCTATTGAACCTCTAAAATTCGTCTGGGATTAGTTCCATTCGTATTAGGGTTAATTGTGGCCTTAAAATAGGGTTAAAATCAAGTAATTCACATTGATCATACCTTCTCTCGTGTCGCGCGAGGCTTTGTGACCTTGCTCACGCGTGATGCGACGCGCATCAGTATCAGGAAACACGGTTTTCATCACAACTTCTTCGTTTCAACTCCGTTTTCTTTATCATTTTCGCCTACGTCCTTGTAATTCAATTCTATATCATCTCATATTCTTAAATATCCATTTTCATTCCATTAGAATACTTCAATAAGCCCAAACATTCTCCTATGTGCTTGTTTCCTTAACGTTTTAGCTCGTTTTTTCTCCATCTGCACACAAACACCTGTAAAACCACATACAACTAAGTACAAGCCATAAACATACAAAAACAAATGCAAATTAACTAAAATAATGTACAAAATACAAAGGAAAAATGTGTGTTTCACACCACATCATATACCCCCAACCCTGTTAACAGCTTCTTAATACGAATGTTCAATAACCAAGCTTGATGAATGTTTATAAGATCAGGTGAACTATTTAAAAGACCATGATCAATGCTTAATTACCTGAATATTTGAATTTAATAAGTCAACATCCAACCACAACATCAAAGTGACAACCTCCATTCCAACTGCCCAACAACAACATAATCGATTATTTTAAGAACAAAACCCATCAAAGACTCAAATCGGTTCATGAGATACTCGATTTCAGTATCAAATCACATAAACAGTCAAAACCTTGTTTAAATGAATAGTATGCAACAACATAAATAGTAAACCCTTGATGTTTTTAGTTGATTTCAAAGAACATTGCGATCAAACATAAACAGGATAATCAAAGACTAAAATTGGTTAACATATAGGAACTGTAAGTGATTAGGACAAAGTAAACGACTGAAATGGTTGAGAAATCCCCACAAATCGGTGAAATAAAAGACTCAAAAGGTTTTGAAATACCTTGGACAGCTTAGAGAAGGTTGTTGAACATGGTTTGTACATGCATGTTGACGATTGTAGGTCGACGGTGGTCGGAATCGTTGACGGTGACCGCTCAGAAATAAGAGAGAAAGAGGAAGTGTGTTTGTGAAAGCTAGGTTGTAATAAGGAACCGAAGTAGATAATGGGGTTTGTTATTGAGGTCACTAAGTAAAGTCATGTTAAAGTACTATTATACCCCTTGACCATTAGTCAATAACGGTAGATTTAAACGGTGTTAAGGCGATTGGTCCAACATTGAACCAATTTGATATACGTGTGGTGTAATGTAGCAAAAATTTCAAAATAGGGTGCAAAACTGTTAGCGCCTTCAATCACCGGAGTGTAAAATTGCAGTTTACTCTATGTTATTTTAATATATTATTATAATTAATTAATTCAGTTGTTTACCTTGTTCTTCTCTTATAAATTCTATAATATAAGTATTTATAAAATTATGAATGTACTGTTAAGACGGGCTTATATTTGTCTACGTTTTGACCTAAGTTTTATTAAAAATTGAGTAGGTTCAAATATAATACATTTGATTACTGTTATTAAACGGTCTCCTAAAATACTCGTTTAGATACTACATATTTCAAGTAACCATTTTACTTGTTACTTACACGTTCGATCATATATGAAATATAATTTTTATATATTTTTTTTACTTTTTTTTTCTACAGATTGAGGTGTTACACATGTACCCTATTTATTTCACATGACCACATGTTACCCTTGTGCTCCCTTTGATCACGTGTTGCCCTTTTAAAGGCTTTAAAGGGGGTGGAAGCCTTCTATGTGTTTTAATACCTGTAATTACTTATACTCTAAAACTTATCTAAAAATACTTTTGGTTATCCTCATGTACCCTATTTATTTCACCTGACCACATGTTACCCTTGTGGTCCCTTTGATCACGTGTTGCCCTTTTAAAGGTTTTAAAGGGGGTGGAAGTCTTCTATGTGTTTTAATACCTGTAATTACTTAAACTCTAAAATTTATCTAAAAATACTTTTTGATTATCCTCATATACATATAGTATTGTGTGTGTGTAAAGCTAGAGAATCATGTACAAAGAGTTTTTTTATAAAGAAGTGTAGGAATAATTTTGTATCATATGATAAACAATTTAACGGTGAAGATTAAGTGGTCTAATAACACTAATCAAATTTTACGTAAAAATTGGTGGTTTGGAAAAAAAAGGAAAAGCCAACATTGTTGACTTTGTTTTGGATTATATCTTGTTTCACTCATTTTTTTAGAAGTCCAATAACTTTTTAATGCTATACATTTAAAAACAAACTAGATCTTAATTTGAGTATGCTTATATGCGTAAAACGTAACATGTTTTTTATATGAATCGGAGCTTGTTTTGATAGTTTTCTTGTTTGAATTTAATACAAAAAGGTTGTTTATTTGTTTACTTTTGGTTTTCAGGGCTAAAATGCATAAAACAAAAGAAAGAAGCAAATTTGTAGCAAAAAAAAGTATTACAATAAGACAGTCAAAGCCACACGACCTCGTGCCTATCTCACACGTCACTATGCTTCATCCCTCTAGAAGAAGACAAAATAGGCCACCACAACGGGGCTTGCATGATCAACACATGCCCCCATAACACATCACTTCAGAAAAAGACAAAATAGGCCACCACGAACAGGGTCGTGTTTCATAAGCATATCCCTTAACATATCATTCAAGTGAAGATAAAACAAGGAAAATGGACCCCGCAAAGTAGAGTTAGGTCATGCCTCACCTCACACACCCCCGTGTCGATGTACGAACTTTGTCACAAAAGAAACAATGATGCAAAAAGTCAACCACACGGCCAGTATCTCATTCTACCCGGGGTCGTGCCTCGTCCCCTATTTAATCTACAAATAGAAGCCCAAGCTTGCATTTTGTAATACCCCGGTAGATGGCGGAAACATTGGGATGATACGAAATTGTTCACAGGTTGATGATCGACAGTTTCAATATATTACTAAAAACCATATTAAATAATCCAAACAAAACAATTTACCAATTTAAAACTTAGGACTAAATTCCGGCTCCTACGTGAATCAAGGCTTAGAGACTTCATGCATTATTACTTGAAACATGTTAATAAAATGGTCAACTACAAATAGTTGGTGAGCATACATAGGTGTTTATATGAAAGATATGCTAAGAAATTAGCATGTCAAGGTTTATCTAAAACTATCTTGTGAAAACAAACACCTAGGAACGACTAAAGCAGGTTCAACACCACGAGTTAACCAAATGTTAATGAACGTTGTTTAAATCATCCTCACTCCCCTTTAATAAGGTTAATGAATCGGGATGGATTTATCATGCCTATAGCGCTATAATCTACTACAGTTGGCTTGGTCAAAGTTAATGATTATACTATGTTTAACGTTAGTTTCAAAGGTAATGTTTAAGACAAGAAGTATAAAGATAATATGATATGCATAAGTAATTGTTAATGTTTAAATAACGTGTTTCATCCAAAAAGTTTAAAGAAAAAGGGTTATGTAAACTCACCTGTACAAAGCTTAGCAAACAAAAACAAATATTGATGCAGATAAAGTCGGAAAATTCGAAAAAAAAATATCCTAATTGATTTAAGAGATATGATTTAATAAACGAATTTGAATTTGAATTTGAATTTAAAGTTAGGGAATTTAGGATTAATAGGGAACCTTGAGAATTTTGGATAAGATTTAGGAATTTTAAAGAGTTCAAATAATTAATTATTCATTTAAGATTGTAAGAAAATTAGTTATATAAAGTTTATAAATTTATCTAATTAGATTTATTAAATAAATTTAACAGATTTATTGGATAAAAGTGGAATAATAATTAAATGGTATAATTTATAAAAATTATTTATTTAAAACAATTTTTACAAACGAATTTATGTTTATAAGTATATAAAGTGTAACAACCCTAAAAATGTCCCGAATAAACCCAAATCAAAACCTCAAATGCGCACAACGAAAACCAGAATGAAAAAGTGTCCGGATGACATGTGTCGTCACGTGGTAAGCCTACGTGGTGACTAAGCTGACCTAGGCCCTAGCGCACCCCGTCGCATGTTGCGACAGGATCACCCAGGGCTGTCGCGTGGCGCGACGGCGTAAAAAATCAGGTGTAGATATAGCAATTCATGGGCATTTCAAATTGCTCACTTTGATTTCTAAATCTCCACTTCTAAACTCATGTTTCGCTATTTGTAAACGTGTATCAAACCCTAATCACAGATACGATGCCTTGTTCGATTCATCAGAAAACCAACCAATGAACGCCAAAGCTCTGTCTGAATAAGGTTAGTCTTTGTTAACCTACGTTGTGGTTTTGATCACGTGATTATCGGTAGGTTTGATTTGGTTTTATACTAATACGTGTTACATTCTGTGTATTTAGGATATAAAACTAGGAGGCTTGAAAACCCTAAATTTATAAGATAAGACATTCACATTTTCCTCACTACATTGTGAGACTGAACATTTTTAAAACCCTATATTTTTTCGGATTTTACTTACGTTTACATTGATTAAATCTTTGTATTCTTACGGAAAAACTATCGCCAATATGTGGGGTTTTGTATACATTACTTGATAATATTTGCTATTGGACGTATGGGCCAATAGTGATATGAGCACGATCATAGCTCCGGTTGAGTGACAAGTACCAGTTGGTAGTTTTAAGATATAAACAAATATAAAAACTTGGTTTAATTGTAAGACTGCCATTTTATACAAATGTACTTACTAGTGTTACTTGTTGATCAAATGTTTTAACGCGTTTCGAGTGAATTACTTTGAAAGGAAGGAAAAGTGCTTCGAGGCACAAAACGCTTAAATAAGTGGCTACTTCACCTGATAAAGAAACGTGTTTTGTAATTAAGGGTTCATCCCTACAAAAACCTTTTATGTAAATATGGATTTACCTCACAAGTTATGAATGAAAAAAAAACTCAGTGTTTGATAACTCTGATATTTTTCCTGACACATAATCCTGATGAAATTTTCGCTATAAAAGTTTTAATTAACACCGGTACCACTTGAACTGTACACGACTTCTGCTGAAGGTAACGTCAGGGGTTCTGACATAAACATATAGATAAAATAATGTTAGGTAAACCTTGTAAATATTAATTACTAAAATAACATTTATAATTTAAATTTAAAATTTTCTACATTACTTTTTTAAATATAACGAACTAAAAATTTATTATTTATAGACTTTAATTTATAAATAATAAAATAATTAAAAAAAAACTTTTTTAACTTAACTTATTAAATAAATTAAGTATAATTTATAAAACAATAAAATAATATTTATGTTTTGTTTTTATAAATATAACAGTTTACTGTTTATTTAAATGGAATTTATAAAAAAGAAAAACAACATTTACTTCGTTTAATAAAAGAAAGTGAAACAAAAGGATACCAAGGTTTGAACCAAGCCCTTAGGCAGGTCAAAGCCAATACACACGCACACTGGACCAACTGGGCTACCAATTCCCTGGTAGTCCAAGCTAGAAAAAATATTTATGAACAAACCTAAATTAACTCGTAATTCTCAAATATAACTCCAGAAACCCTAATCCATGATTTCCAAAATCAAACAAGATTGATCCTCTGTCATTTAAAATTAACAAAGGGCTTTTGTTAAGTGAAGAAATACGAACAAAAATGCTCGCAAGAACTTACCTACTCGAGCTCGAAAAGATGAGACTGAAAGATTGTCGGAGCTAAGCTTTTCCGGCGGATTGGGGAGAACACAAAAAGAGGAGTGTAAAGTGAAATTGAGTTGGGGTGAGTCGAATGAGAATCAGGGTCGTGTATTTATACGGCAATGGAACATAACCGAACGATTAATGGATAGAGATGATAAATGAATTTTCGGAGTTAATGGGAACTAGGGGCGGGCCCATGTGTATGTTCGGATGGACGGGTAGATCCTTTAAATGAAATTTTGGAGTTTTACAGGCAAAAAATCCGATTGCATTCCTGGAAAATATGGTTGAACCTCTCGTCCACATCATCAAAAAATAATTCCTGAGTCTGCTAGAGAACGTGGTTCACAACGATTTATAGGGTAAACTCGAGATATATAATGATGGGGAGTGGAGATTAGGCTTATCGCAAAGATAATGAGTTGAAACAATCGGGTTAGGTTGTTTCGGGATCGTCGGAATCGCATTAGAGAATAACTTGATCGGAGGGTGATGTTTGTTTTTGTTTTAAAAGTTTTATGGTTTGTACACAATAGGCCTCTGTGGTTTGTATTCTTTTAAAACAAATTTAAACTTCAATAAAAATATTTTCTTATTTTCATATAAGCTGAATCTTTAACTTTAAAAGAAATGTTAAAAGTTTTATAAAAATTCATAAACTAACAATTTTAATTATATACAGTTCTTATTTTCCATTGGTTAATATATTATATTTATGTTAAGTTTTCGCATTGTTTTATTATACAATATATTACTTTTATATTATTTATAGTGTTAAAACCTCATGTTAGGATACACAATTGATAACACGTTTATTTGTATTGGCATTTAGATGTGAACCTTTTTTACGCGGTTGATATCAGTGTACGATCATGATTTATTTCAATTGCGACGTTGTGTCGTTACATTTTGATGTTAAGAGTCGAGTCGCATCTATAATGAACTAAAATACATGCAAATATTATTTTGGTTAATGTTACGACCTTTATATGGTTTTCTTTATCCTTTGTGGTAGTGTGCGACCCGGTCGAACTTTCACTGCATTCCCACCGCAATGTCTTTTAGATTAAGGCAAGCATCCTTTATATTAAGTATTAACCCTTCAATACACCATATAACAAATTTAATTCTCTTTTTTTATTCAACCTATTATAGTTAAAGCTAACTTCTAACTATATAGATGTTTACTTAAGCATGTTGTTTGTTTATTAGTATTGTTATTTAGATTAAAGCTTAAATGGTCTAATATTAATCAATGGATATACCAGATAAAAAATACATCCTCGTCAACATCCTCTAACGACCCCGTCGCGAAGCGCGGGTTAAAATACTAGTTAGTTATTAAATGCCATTATAAATGCTTATTTAAAATAGAAAATAATTTGTTATTTTTACAATTATTATTTAACACCAAAAATAAAATGAAATTTTATGTACACAAAAATATTAAAATTTTGAAACGCTTTCTTGAAGGATAATTGAATACAAGTGTAACATTTTATAGATTAAAATAAAGTATATAAAATTATATTATTAAATGAGTAGGTTAGAGTAAGTTGATTGTTAGAAATATGAGATATCAAGACGAGTATATATTTTTATAGGAACCGTTTAATATTTATAGTAAAATATATTATGTTTGGCCTTACTTCGTTTTTCTTAAAACATGGGTTACAATATAGCGAAAAAATTGAATAAGTTTCAGCTATATACTCACAATTTTACAAAACGCTATATTTTACAAAGTTATAAAAGACAAATAAGATTTGAACTAAATTAGTTACATTATAAATAATAAATAACTTGAACTAAATAAAGAAATATCAATAATAATAATAAAAAAAATTAAAATTTACGTTTGTTATAATATAATAAATAGTAAATATAAGTTCAACAAGCATGCATATGGATATGAACTAGTAGACAAAAAAAAATTAAAAGACGAGTGACACCACATCAAAGGAGTTCTGCCACATAAGTGTATGATTTTTTTAATAAAAAGAAATTTCAACTATAAATAAAGCAATTCAGGCTTTTCAAACTGCTCAATTTCAATCTCTTTCTCTCGCTCTCTCGTTCTATCATTTCAAATCACAAAACCTTAAAACCTCGAAACTCTGCTCCGTAGAAAGTGTCCTAACCCAAATCACTAATCACTGGTACGATACCATGTCCGATCAATCGAAAACAAATCAATGGATGTCAAAGTGCTGCCTGAATAAGGTTATACTTTGTTAGTTATGTTGAGGCTCTGATCTCGTGATTATCGTTAAAACTGATTTAGGTTAATACACTAATACGAGTTGCATTGTGTGTTTATTTAGGAACCCATGACTTAAACCAGAAGGCAATAACTAAAAACCTAGTTCTGCAAAGTGAGTCATTCTCTTTTATCAAATGCTTTCAAAACCCTAAATGTTTTCCAGTTGTATTTACAGTGATTAAGTTTTTGAATTTTGAAATTACTGCCGGTATGTGGGGTTTTGTATACACTACTAGTTCAGCGTTGCTATTGGACAAAGAGTTAGCCAACAGTAATATGACCACAATCACATGAACTGTCACCGTGACAAATACTGATTTAAGTATAGATATAAACAAATGTAAAACTCTTAATGCTGTAAATTACAATATAGTGTCTTTTTATACAAATGAATGAACTCACCAGTATTTTTTGCTGATAAAGTGTTTTTAAACGCATTCAAGGTGACTTACGACTTACTGTGAAAGTAAAAAAAATATGCTATGAAGCACTGAAGATTTAAATAAAGTGGCTATGTTATCGGAATAAAAGAAAAAATGTGTTTTTGTAAAAGTAGGGTTTATCCCTATAAAAATCTTTTGTTGTAGTATGGGTTTATCCCATCTGTTTAATATTAAAACTTTGGTGTTTTACAACTCTTAAATTTTCCTAACTACCGTCCTCATGAAATTTTCCACTTCAAATTTAATAAACACCGGTACCGATCTGCCCACGACTCCCGCCTAAGGTGGGGTCGAGGGTCTAACATACGATGGAAAATTGACGTAATTGCAAAAACATTGGGTGTTACACGTTTTTCTCATCCTTTGGTACACATTCTTTCTCCCTCACCACCATCATCCTCCACACCACTAGCCATCTTGTAACTGGGTTTTGGTTTGTCTTAGGATCCAAGATTGTAAGAACTTATATATATATATATATATAGAGAGAGGGTAGGGTTGATTTGAGAACCACTCTTATTACGAGAATCACAAGAACCAATGTGAATACAAAAAAATCTAAAAACACAAAAAAATATTTTAAAAAAATCGCTATATTTTGTCACTAAAAAAATTTTCGAGTAACATTTGTCGATGCACATGTGCATATGTATCATTTCTTTGACAAATTCCGTAATACATTACAAATATTATACAGCTGCACTTTCATTTACACTACTTTTTACATCCAATATTAAAACTACACATGTGCACATTATGTATAACCATGATATAATGTGTTTGGATATAAAAAGTTTGTGATTTTGCATGATGAAGTGGACCTATATACATGTTTTTTAGTTAGTTATATCTAGTGGTTGATTGTTTGCTTATATTTGTCACTTTATGATGTAATATGTTATTTGGATGGTATGAAGGGTGTTGATGTACATGTGCATAAAGTGAAAATATTATACATATTGGTAATGGTATTGTATTATAGATGATAGAAGGTAATGGTATTGTATTATAGATGGTAGGAGGTAATGGTAGTGTATTATGGATGGTATGATAGTTGAAAGTGAAAGTGTATTCAAAGTAGTGTACTAAAACACGTTATATCATGTTTATACATATAGATGCACATGTACAATTCTAATATTGGTGATGTAAAAAGTAGTGTATTACGGATGATAGTGTAAACGAAAGTGCAATTGTCTAATACTAGTAATTTATTACGGAATTTGTCAAAGAAATGATACATATGCACATGTGCATCGATAATTATTACTCAAAGTTTTTTAGTGACGAAATATAGAGATTTTTTTAAAAAAATATTTAAAAAAAAATTGTGTGTTTTTTAGATTTTTTAAGGTATGTTTGGTTATGTTCACATTGGTTCTCGCAATAAGGGATGGTTTCTAACGGATCTCCTTGTCCTATATATATATAGATATATATATATATATATATATATATATATATAAGTGGAGAGTTCAAATGAGAAGAAAAAATTTATAAGAATAAAAAGAATAACTTTTAAACCAATAGAAATTCTACATTTACTTCATTTAATGTTTGTATTTAATATTATGAAAAACGGCGTATAGGTAAATCGATAATTGTCATTAATTAGCTAATTAATTAAACTTGTAACTCATTTTTTTCATATACTCTTTCAAGATAATATAATTTATGGCGTAGGACAATTTTTGGCATGTGCAGGATAAATTTTAGTATGTGTAGGATGAATTTTGAATTGTGTAGGGTAAATTTACATGTGTGTAGGTAAATTCCGGTAAGTCAGACATATGTAGGATAAATTTTGAAATGTGTAGGATAAAATGTTTTTGATTTATTAATAAGAGATAACATAATTAATGAGATGAGTTATAAACTATTTAATGTTTTACCATTATGTTCTTTCTTCTTTTTCTTCTCACAATAAATTCTTCTCAAATGAACCTTCCCCTATATATATAACGAATTCAGTCTTGTTGTTTAACAGGTTTATTCATACAAGTTTGATATCATCATTCCCGTTATTGGCTAAAGTTCTTGCATCACTTGGTGAAGATAAATCTTTAATGTCTTTTTAATTTCTTATTTTCGGACTTTTCATTTGGTGTGTGTTAATGACTTTAAATAAGCTTTTGTTATATGGAAAGTGATTTTTAATTCATCTATTACTTTGTGTTTGTTTATTCAAGTATCCATGTCTTTAAGTCTTTATAAAAACACGTTAACTACTTGGAAGAGGGTTAAAAGTGTGGTTCGGGTTAAGTTCTTGCCTTGTATGGAAAGGTGATGTACTTAATGTGCAAGGACTTGGTTTGATACATTTTAACTACTCTTGAGGTGATAACATCAAATCAAGAGGTCCATAGTAGATAATGGATCAAATCCCTTATGATCAAATATTTAATTACAAAATACATAATCTATGATTATGTAAAAACCCAAGTAAATCGTGCCACGATAATGTATTTTTTACTCTTGATGGGTAACCCATCCAAGAACTCACGATTTTGTTTTTACCCCACGAGTTGCTCATCCAGGCAAAACACGTCTTATTAGAGAAGGCTTTCATCCCCTTATACGGAAGTTTCGTTCTCATTATCTCCACTCCCTTAGGGGCCAGCATCCTCACTGGCACACCGGCCCGACCCTAACTTTAATACCATGTCTAACAGCCCAAGTAAACAGTGGCAAGATATTTCCCACTTTACCCACGATGGGTTGCCCATCTAAGAACTCACAATTTTGTTTTTACCCTAGGAGTTGCTCGTTATGCCAAATGCATCTTGATAGAGAATGTTTTCACCCCCTTATAAGGAATGTTTCATTCGAATATCAACCGATGCAAGACTTACAAATTATATGAATGAGCATCGTACCAAACTTTATATATATATATATATATATATATATATATATATATATATATAATACTCAAATTAATAATAATAGAATTCTCTATTTTATGATATAGTTTTTTAGAAAAAATAATCTAAGATAAAAAGTTATTGAATTATGAAAATGGTGAAACTAGATTTAACTCATTAAAAAGTCAGCAACGGTGGTTAGCTATTTTTTTGCCCCTCATCTATAATCCACATGTCACATTGTATTTTATAATACAAGGATTACATATCGTAATTTTACATAATTTTATTATGTAGAGTATAAATAACACAAATGGTCCTTAATTTAAGAGATATTGGATTTAAATAATCCCAACTTTCATCCATTGACATATAACACTCTCAACTTTCGATTTGTACACCAACACTCCCAACTTTCAACTTATTGACTGGTAACACTCTCTTGTTATAATATAGCACAATGTGACGTATTAATATAGTACAATGTGACTAAATTTTGCACGTTTCTTGTCCTTTACACTAACTGTATTATATTATAATAAAGTACAAAGGCCACATCAAATAACAGTCTTTTGTTTTTTAAAAGTTCAAAAACTTTCTTTTATAACTAGATTTTGCACGCTCCTTGTCCTTTACACTAACTGTTGTTAACTTTAAGGTAAAACGATTATTTTTCCAAAAAAACATAATATGTAATTTATTTATAAAGGATATAATCTGTAATTTACTCAAACTTTTTTTTTCTTATCTTTATTTTACTTTTTTTCTTTTCTTTCTTTTTAATTTATTATTCTTTCACTATTGTTTTATCGATTACCTAAAATTTTTCTTAAATATTATTTGACATATTTTTTATAAAACTATATGTGTTTGTATAATTTATTTATTTTTATCTGTTAGATTAAATTATTTACTTTTCTTATTTTTCACTTACTATGATTTTTATACTATGTTTTTATATAAACCATTGGTGTGATCCAGTTATTTTTTATCGCTTTTACAATTATTACAAGTTATTCTAATAAAATTAACACCAAAACATAGATATAAATAAGCACACCGGTCGCCGGTCATGACATGTCGATTTAAACATAGATAAATTAGCATTCACAATATTGTATTTTGAGATGCGTATCAAACAATCGAAACAACTGGTCACTTTAAAAATGGCGTTACAAAAAAAGCATCATATTTTAAATAACCACGTCACAAATGGAGGGTCAATGGTACATATTCTGGAGGCAGTTTTGGAACCGGAAAGATGATGCATCGTCGTTGGACTAATATTTATAAATAACATGTTTTCAACGACTATAAAATGTTAATCTATCAATGACACATCGTCTTTTTAGTTCCAAAATCGCATCCGCAAGCTATACCACCAACCTCTCCTGTTGTAGAACCTACGAACCTTGCCTTTATCAAAATACAATATTGCGACATGCTTTTTATCTATGTTTAAATCAACAAGTTGTAATGCGTGACCGACATGCGTATTTTATCCATGTCATGGTGTAAATTTAGTTTGAATAAATTATAATAATTGTAAGAGTGATAAAAATTAATTCGATCACACCAAAGGTTTATGTAAAAACATAATATAAAAGTTACATTAGTTGTAAAATAAGAAAAGTAAATAGTTTAAATAAATGAAATAAATAAATAATACAAACATATATATTTTTTTATAAAAAAATGTTTTTATTATTAATGAAGAAAATTTACGGGTAACTAATAAAAAATAGTGATAAAAATAAAAAAAAAGTAAAATACAGAAAAGAACTTTGAGTAGATTAAAAATTACATCCTTTATAAATAAATATTGATTATGTTATTTGGGCAAAATGATCATTTTACCTTAAAGTTACCTATAAAGTTAACACCAGTTAGTGTAAAAAACAAAAGGCGTGCAAAATTTAGTTATACAGGACAATTTTTGAAATTTTTGAAGATAAAGAACGAATGCAATTTTCGGTATAAAATAAATGGCAATTGTGTAATTTACTCCTTAATGTAATTACAACATTAAATTTTAAGAAATATAGTACTATCTTTTAACTTTTTAATAAATATTGTTGACTTTTAACCCAACTTTCTTTCATTTTTAAATGACCATAACCTTTTCATATGTTAATATATATTTTTAAATACATCACAACGAACATTTTATTCTCTTTAAGTTGAGTATTCTCTTGCTATAGTTTTTTTAATTCCATATTACGTGATTATCAGTGTCCATTACTTCTGGCGTGATGCGCCGACACCCCACTAATATATATACATTGAGACGAAGAAAGGAAAGCAAAGGGATCCATCTTTATTATCATGGAACTCGGCGTATTTGCACTTAAATGTTCAATTCGTTTGCATGCCTTATTGTATTTGCTCTTAAATGTTTTAGCATAACTCGTTAATTGGTATCTCAATGAGCAATAACCATGCTTCCACTCATACTAATAATTGGGCATCATAGTAGGTTTCATTTGATTCGAGGCCGAACAATGTTACGGTGGTACATACAAACAAAACTTTCAGGCCAACCCAATCAGTGTCATGATTATTCGTTTTGAAGGCCTAATAAGCCCAAAAATGAAACTACAGTCGAACAAGTATGGATGGGTAGTATTGGTATCATATCGAACTTCTATCATACCACATAGTACCTATCATACCTCGTATTTCCAACCAAAACCCCGGTGGGCCCGGGTGGGGAATATTGTGACGTAAGTTGATATAATCATAGTCAAATAACACAGCACAACGGAAGTCTTGGAGTTTAAATTACTATTACAAACCAAATGTTCAAAGTATGGAAATAATATATAGACGGCTTGTAAAGAAAGATCCACAGACGGATCGTAAAATATACAAAAATGTGTAACAGACTTTGGGCAGATCTAAGGATTTGCAAGATCCTCTTATATCACTACCAAGCAGCTTCCAGCCTATTTCATATTGTACCTTCAGCTTAGTCTTTTGAATATATGTCAGCTTTCGCTGGTAAATACAATTAACTTACTCGTTTTGAGAACATTTCAAAAATGGATTTAAGTGCACAGGGCACGAAAAATCTTTTATAACTTGGGAAAGTCAGCCTTTTAACCTTGTTAACAGCTTTACATGTTTGTCCATACATATGGGGTCAGTACAGAGACCGAGACATGATTAACGTACACACCACTTATGAACCCACAAAGGAGTTATCCCCAACTAGTGGGTAAAAATAAGTTAGCATTCGCATCTGTCAGGTGTATGCCTACACCCCGTGCTTTGGTCGTGGCCATTAACTAATGTAATGAGCCAAGGATATCAAGGACACGATGGTTAACCCCCAATGTTTAAGTTATCAAACAAAACTGATCAAAACGGAATATGCGGATTTACTAGCCACAATCCGGCATTCGAATGATCCAATTTCCGACTAAGCGGTAATAATTTACATAACCCAAGCCCGTATAGGGAAATAAGTCAAGAGTATTTACCTAAGCTAATCTTGATTTAAAATGCAAGATTTAATATCTCAGCCGTGTTCAAAATGAAATAAGTGCAAATAGCATTTACTAGAAGGCTCTAATCTGGATTATGGCATAAGCTAACCAATTAAAATGCTAACGGTCTTGTTTAAGTCATAGACTTAGACCGACTAGCTTAAAGGATCAAAACGGTATAATACGCAAGATTAAGCGATGACCAGATAGAATGTAGTTTAAACCCAATAAGCACTATGACTTGTATAATATGGGTAAACCATAAGCATTCTAGATTTTGGAATTTAAAATGATAAGGTTAAACCCGTGTCGGTTAATTTCTGTAAACTAGTTACATATACTTAACCGTACGCATATAAGCGATATCGGGTAACCGGATAAGTTATGAACAAGTTCTATATGCCATCATACTTTAAATAAGTTTTAATATCAGTAGGATATCAACTTTCATGCCCGTTAAGGTTTTAAAATGAAATTATGCCTTATAAGGGCGTTTTGGTAATTATACATCATATAAAAGGAACTTGAATATATTTTGATGTTTTGATCATAAGTATTCTAGAAAAATAGTTAATTTATGGTATAATATCAGTAAAATATTGATCATATGTGTAGTTTATCATTTATGACCACACTATGCACCGTAGGGGCATTTTGATCATTTTACACACAGTTTTATAATTTATTTGGGATTCTGAGTTTATATTATGTACCTACTATAGAAATACTTTAAATGAGTTTTAAAATCAGTAGGTAACAAGTCTTGGTTGATAAATATGGTTTAAAACCATATTATGCGCCGAAACGACGTTTATGTCAAAAAATGACGATTTGTGCGAAGTTTAATGAAAACTGATGCTAAGACCAGGTTTGTATGTTTTAGATATGTCATTTAATATGAAACATCAGTAGATAAAAGGTTTGGTATAAAAAGTAT
Source organism: Scalesia atractyloides (assembly GCA_947069175.1). Taxonomy (NCBI): domain Eukaryota; kingdom Viridiplantae; phylum Streptophyta; class Magnoliopsida; order Asterales; family Asteraceae; genus Scalesia; species Scalesia atractyloides. The sequence continues at coordinate 74,593,592 of CAMTDV010000008.1, forward strand.
GATTAAAATCGTTTTATGTGCCATAAGGGCTTTATTGTCATTTGTTGACATAATGCAAGGACTTGTATGAAAACTCAGTATATAAACTGACTTGACATCCCAAATAATCTTACTTATAATATTACATCAGTAGAAAATTTATTTTCAAATTATTTATTGATTAAAACCTTATTTTATGTAAAAAGGGCATTTTGTCAAAATTGGCATAATAACGGAACTTGTGTAGAAACTCAGATTCTGATTATGATCATGTAATATAACCTCAGGGGGTTATGCTACATTATATTAAGGTCATAATGCAACCTTAGATCAGTAGCTAACTAATCTAAATCGGGCCAGAATCGAAAGTCAAAGTAGAAGTCAAACCTTGCGACTTTCGGTTGCGAACCGACCTTAGAACATTGACGAGTCTAACATGTTCTCATATGTTCTAATAATTATTACCAACTTGTTTAAGTGTCAAAACATGTTTTATAATATATATAAACTCAGATTATAATATTATCAAAATCTGGCTTGTTTGACTTTTTAATAATAAAAATTTGACCCGTCAATTGGTCTAACAAACGTGATCTTTAGAAGGTGCCCTTAATAGGGATTAACACCTACCTTATTACGATCACTTTGCCATGTTCGTTATGAACAATGGCTGGACCATAATGGTCTTAACCGAAAGTCAAAGCGTTTTTCATAAATGCTTGACTTTTGGCTATAAAAAGCCTACAAACGAAAACGCAAGAGAAAGGAACACTTACAAGTGATCCTTGGATGAAATAGAACTAAGTTGGATGCTCCTTTAGTTAGGAACTTCCATGGGAGGAAGATAGAATGTATTATGAGAAGGTGCAAGTTCAAGTGAAGAACAATTACACCTATTTATAGTTGGAGAGCTTGAAGGAGCTGATGCCAGGTGTTAGCAAGTGTTAGAGGGTGCCTACAAGTGTCCTAAAACGTGGCATAGTAGTTTGGAAGCCCATGGTTTCGAATTGAATGGGTTTTGTCAACTTGTGTGGCTGCCAAGCAAAAATTCTACAACAGAGGTCCTCTGGCGGCCCGCGAGAGACCAGGCCGTGTCTCTCACGGACTGTAGAATCTTTTGAAGTTTGCTACTTTTATCCCCTCAACTATAAAACTTCTAAAAAAAACCTTTATAAGCATAATTAGCCTTCTGTAGCCAATATTTGGCGTACCCGAGAGTATGCCAGGTCATTGTCAAGCTCTTGATTCGTCAAAAGGTCACTTAGAGGTATAAATTAACATGTTAACACTTTTAACCCCTCCATTGTCCAAGTTTTACATATTTACATAATTAATCCCTCTCGGCCAACCTGTGCTTATATAAGAGTTAGGACTTCGTAAAGGGTCATTCAGAGGTTTAGTTTAAGCATGTTGACGCCTTTAGTCCTTATTAGTCCTTATTTAGAATCAATAAAAAAATAATTACACGTGTCGCTATATTATTGGACACGATTTTACGATGTGTTACATCCTCACCCCCTTAAAAGAAATCTCGACCTCGAGATTTTACTTAAATAGATGGGGGTACTTTTGTCGCATAGTGGACTCAACCTCACATGTATACTTGGGGTCTCGAAGGGCATCTCACTTAACCTTTAGTATAGGTATTTTTTCTTTCGGAGCTTCTTAACCTGTCGATCCTCGATCGAAATTGGTTCTCAACGAACCTCAGGTTTTCATCAATTTGCACATCATGATGTGACATTGCTAGCGACTCATAGGCTAGACATTTCTTAAGATTACAGATGTGGAATACATCATGAATTCCAGTAAGCTCATCTGGCAGCTTAAGCCCGACACATTCGATTATCTCGAATGGTCCAAATATATCTTGGGTTTAACTTGCCCTTCTTTCCAAATCGCATTACACCTTTCCAAGATGATACTTTTAGCATGACTTTTCCCCCTATTTGGAACTTAAGAGGTTTACGCCTCTTGTCAGCATAGCTCTTCTGCATATAACGGGCAGCTTTGAGTCTATCACGGATTTGTACAATCTTATTTGTGGTCTAGAGGACAATCTCCGATCCTGATAGTTGGGCTTCCCCAACTTCGGCCCAAAACACGGGCATTCGACATTTTCTTCCATACAAGGCCTCAACAGGAGCAGCCTTGATGCTCGTATGATAACTATTATTATAGGAGAATTCTATTAGGGGTAAGTGGTTATCCCAACTTCCACCTATATCAATCACACATGCTCTAAGCATGTCTTCCAAAGTCTGAATAATACACTCACTCTGTCCATCAGTCTGTGGGTGGTAAGTTGTACTAAAATTTAATCTTGTGCCTAAAGATTGTTGGAAACTTTTCCAAAAGTGAGATGTATATCTAGTATCTTTATCGGATACAATAGATACCGACACACCATGTAGGGACACAATCTTGTCCACATACAACTTAGCCAAAGAAATGCACTGACTTAGTCAGCCTATCCACAATGACCCAAATCGTGTCATTACCACGTTTGGTCTTAGGTAACTTAGTAATCAAATCCTCAGTTACCATTTCCCATTTCTAAGTGGGAATTTCAAGCTGTTGTAGAAGTCCTGACGGTTTCTGATGTTCGGCTTTAACTTGCGAACACGTCAGACACTTAGCTACATAAGTGGCTATAAATTTCTTCAAACCCATCCACCAATAATTCTTCTTTAAATCCTGATACATCTTGTCACCACCTGGGTGAACTGAGTATCTTGAATTATGCGCTTCTTGGAGGATTAGATCTCTAAGTCCTCAAAAAATTGGAACCCAGATTCTGCCATTAAATCTAAGGATTTCATCTTTTCCAGGCACTAACTGATCAACAGTTCTGCCTAATCCTTCATTAGGAATATTAGCCTCTAATAGGGCTTGCTTTTGTGCATCTAATATATTTTCATTTAGGCTATTTCTGAGCTCAATGCTCTTGGCGTTAATCCTTATAGGTTTAACCCTTTCCTTATGACTTAAGGCGTCAGCAACGACTTTGGCTTGCCGGGATGATAGCGAATTTCGCAATCATAATCATTAAGTGTTTCCATCCAGCGGCGCTGTCGCATATTCAAATCATTTTGATTGAACAGATGTTGGAGAATCTTATGGTCAGTGTATATAATACACTTCGTGCCATATAAGTAATGTCTCCACAACTTAAGTGCAAATACAACAGCACCCAATTCCAAGTCATGGGTGGTGTAATTCCTTTCATGCACCTTTAATTGTCGTGATGCATAACTAATCACTTTACCTTTTTGCATTAGCACACAGCCCATGCCAGTGTGCGAGGCATCACAATAAATTTTGAAATCCTCAATACCCTCAGGTAGAGATAACACAGGAGCATTGCTAAACTTGTGTTTTAGAATTGTTTTGGCCCCCAGTCAAACTTGACATTCTTATGGGTCAAGGTAGTTAAAGGAGTGGCTATCCTTGAAAAGTTCTCAATGAACCTCCTATAATAACTGGCCAATCCTAAGAAACTACGAATCTCTGATAGAGTTTTGGGTACTTCCCAATTCATTATGGTTTCAATCTTAGCGGGATCCACTTGGATACCACGCTCACTTACAACATGTCCAAGAAACTGGACTTCACTAAGCCAAAATTCGCACTTAGAGAACTTAGCATAAAGCTTCTCTTGTATTAGCAATTCTAGGATGCACCGAAGATGTTTCTCGTGATCAACTCGATTGCGAGAGTAGATAAGTATGTCATCTATGAAGACAATGACAAACTTATCTAAATACGGCTTCCAGACTTTATTCATGAGATCCATGAATGCTACATGTGCATTTGTGAGCCCAAAAGGCATCACTAGGAATTTATAATGACCATAACGGGTCCTGAAGGCAGTCTTAGGAACATCCTCACTTCTAACCTTTAGTTGATGGTATCCTGATCTCAAATCGATCATAGAGAAGTAACTATCCCCTTGAAGTTGATCGAACAAGCCATCGATCATGGGCAGAGGATAAAGATTCTTGATTGTTATCTTGTTTAGTTCACGATAATCAATGCACATCTGCATTGAACCGTCCTTTTTCTTAACGAAATGGATAGGAGCTCCCAAGGTGAAGAAATAGGCTGAATAAAGCCTTTCTCTAAAAGTTCATCTAATTGTATTCTCAATTCCTTCATTTCCATCGGTGCTAGCCAATATGGAGCTCTAGCAACAGGTGCTGCTCCTGGTAGGATGTCAATCCTAAACTCCACTTATCTATCTAGAGGTAGACCTGGTAATTCTTCTGGAAAGACATCGGGATATTCCGAGATGATTGAAAGGTCTTCAATATTTGGCTCGTTAATAGTTACTTATGCCATGTAAATGACACAACCTTTCCCCAGACACTTGGATGCCTTAAATAATGACACTTTGTCTGGCAATCTATAGTGTGAATCTCCAAGAATGGTGAATATTTCACCAGATGGGGTTTTTACTTCAGTGAGTTTCTTATCACAGGCAATGCAGGCTTGGTTATGAGATAACCAATCCATGCCTAAGACTACATCGAACCCGCCAATTTCATTAGCAAAAGAGAGAAAGGAATTGAATGATTCTTAATGGATATAAAACATTCATCAAGAATGGAAGATGTTGTTTCTAAAGTTCCATCAGCAAGTTCTACCTCATAAGTTATGTCTAGAGTTCTTATGGGTAAGTTTAATAGTTTACTAAACTTATGGTCTACAAAGGACTTATCTGCACCTGAATCAAAAAGAACTATAGCATATACGTCATTAATGAGGAACGTACCTGTTATGACGTTGTTGTCATTAATAGCCTCTCTAGCATTCATCTGAAAGGCACGTGTATTTCCTTCTTAGCCTCCTCAGGCTTTGCATCATTACTTCTGGGGTTCTTAGGGCAGTTAGGCTTAATATGCCCATTCTCATTACAGCCGTAACAAACTGCAGCTTTAAGAATTTTGCACTCTAGGGTCTTATGCCCTTTTTTTCTTGAAGATACCACATGGTTTAATCTGTGGGCCAACATTGCATTGTCCCCAATGCCTACGGTTACAGGTCTTGCACAGAGGTCTATCATTAGACGGGTCCTGGTTCTTCTTGAACCCAAATTTCCTCTCTTTTTGAACTTTTGGGAGTTATCATCCTCCCGTTTCCTTTTTCCGTCTGTCTCAGTCTTGACTGACTTTTGTCTCACCAAGTCTAAAGTGAGAGATAGAGATAGGTCAATAGCAGACCTATAAGTACTAGGCTGAGCAGCCTTTACCATGCCCTTAATCTTGGGAGCTAACCCATTAATGAAACGCACAATGCGTTTGGGTTCAGGAGTGATTAGATAGGAGACTAATCTGGATAGGGAGTTGAAGTCAGTAACATACTTCCGATAGTCCAGATTTTTCATTGTAAGAGTCAGAAAGTCTGACTGTATCTTCTCCACCTCATGAAGTGGGCACTACGTATCCTTGACAAGGTCAACAAACTTGGACCACCCCAAGTTATACAGGTGTACTTTACCTGTTGACTGGACCATTGCTTTCCACCAAATTAGGGCATCACCCTTGAAGGATTGGGATACATACTTTACCACATCCTTATCAGCGCAACTGCTGATGTCCACTATTGTCTCCATTTCATCAAGCCATCTCAAGGATTCTACAGCTCTCCTTTCCCCATTGAAATCTCGGGGCTTACAGGAGATGAAGTATTTATAGGTACATCCGTCTTTAGAAGATCGGGACCTATCATTAATTCTAGTTTCTTCGGTTCACTCTTCGTATTCGATGAGTGAACAGAGCTCTCCTTTCGAGCTGATGATGGTGGAATAGACAAAGGTTTAGAGCGAGTAGCGCTCACTTCCTTAAATTTTTCCATGGCCTTTCCAACAGCTGCATCAATGCGAGCTTGGAAATCATCGTTTTTAGTGGCTATGTTTTCGGCATTGTTAGAGTTAATATCTTGGTGACTACTTTGCGCCTCATCCGAGTAAGCCATTCTTGAAGCTTTGGTTCTAAACACCAAATTAAACTTCACTTTTAGCCATGGTATTATAACCATATTGGCTTTAAAGTTGGATATATAAACCCATTGCCTATTTAAACTAGTGTGTATATAATCATAACTGGTAGGCTTAACATTTCTATGAATGTTATCTATATTTGGCCTACGTCTCAAAAAGACCATCAAAGGCAAATTACAATTTGGACATAGTCCATATATATTTTAGACAATGGATCTTAATGTCACAACTGCCTTTGTCATATGACAATTATAGATAGCTCATAGGCTTGTCTCGAAGGACATTAAAAATATGGCTCATAGGCCTTATCCCAAGGATATTAAAATACAACACATTGGATTGTCACTTAAGGATGTAAAATATGTCACTAAGACCCGTCACTGTGGACTTATTATTATGGCACATAGGCCTGTCACTATTGACTTATTATTATGGCACATAGGCCTGTCACTTTGGACACATAAAAAAATACGGCACATTGGCCTGTCACTAAGGACATATAAAAAATACGGCACATTGGCCTGTCACTATGGACATAATTTTGCGCAGAGGGTCTTATTAACCACAACTGTCATTGTCATATTGACAATTATAACTTGGCCCGTAGGCAAAATAATATAATAGATCAATTAACATCTCCTAAGATGTTAAGATAGATAATCATCGCACTGATGATATTAGTCATGGTCTTATTGATCATATAGACTAGAAGGCTTGAGTATAACTCACCACCTTGGACAGAGAACCATAAGGTTACAATTGTCGTTGTCTTAATTGACAATATAGTGTTGCTCGAAGGCAAATCATTACTAATAGATGTTTAATCATGGTCCATAGACACTACATCACTAATGGATGTTTAATTATGGCCCGTAGGCACTACATCACTAATGGATGTTCAATTATTGCCCATAGGCACTACATCACTAATGGATGTTCAGTTATGGCCCATAGGCACTACATCACTAATGGATGTTAAATTATGGCCCGTAAGCACTACATCACTAATAGATGTTTAATTATGGCCCGTAGGCACTACATCACTAATGGAAATTATGGTCCGTAGGCACTACATCACTAATGGATGTCAATTATTATCATCGCATTGATGATATTAGCCGGGATCAAATTTGATCACATATGTAACATCTGTCGAAAAACGAGTTCTAAAACCCGCATTATTTGTTTCTGTAATCAAGGTTATATCATGATCTTCTCGTTACACATTTATGCTAAGCATTTAAGGAATTCGTTATATTATTAGTATTAAATAATAAATAATAATAAAGATAATAATAATTAATATTAATAAATAAAATATATATATATATATATATATATATATATATATATATATATATAATAGTGATAAAACCAAAAATAATAAAAAGGTGTGGACCGCGGGTATCGAACCCGGGTCTCCACCCAAACCAAACATACAACACGCCACTACACCACTTGCCCACATTTGATATATTTCAAACCAAATAACCATTTATATTTTCATTCCTTTGATCCGGATTCAAAAGAAGGCCTGTAACAGCCGCGCTTAATCACCGGCAATCATCAAAAATTCCGTTTTTCCTCTGCACTTACGGATGTAACCGTTTCTAATTGTGCAACTAGACTCAATCATCGAGTCAAACGCAATCAATTTTGGAGTTTCAAACCTCACCCATCATTGCTTGACCGAAACCGAAAAATTAAGACTGGGCAATCATCCTCATCTATAAATAGAGGGTCTAGACTCGTTTAGAATGCACGCACACACTCCCCGAAATCTCTTGCAACTCTTCTGTTCATCAAAGACTCTTTGCCAGAATCGCATTCAGTCGCCGGAATCCTTGCCGGAGATCAAAAACATCTCTGTTCGGTATATCATTACACTCAATCCTTTTCATTTATTTATTTAATCTCATCAAGATGTTTAAAGTTTAATTGGTAACTAAACAAGTTCAATTTGGTTAAATCATATTCATTTATGTTTTGAAATGAAGAAGATGAAGTGGGTTTATGCATAAAAGGAATTAAATTGGTGTTTAAACCGGGTTAGACACACAATCCAGCTGGATGGACTGTGTGCACATGAAGTTTAGGCCACGGGTTCGAGTCTGTATATGTTTTCCGGTTCGCCAAATTATACACATCCTTTTTATAATCCAGTATTGAATCAACTCAGTATGTATATAAGATTAATTAAAATCTTATATCCAACGGGTTAGACACACAACCCAATTGGTCGGGCTGTGTGCACACAAAGCATCAGGCGCGGGTTCGAATACGGTTCATTACACAGTCCTTATAGTATACCAAACCTTTTTAAAATAATAAAATTGTGGTTTAATCCAGTAAGTGTATAAATATAATTAAATCTCAATATATTCCGGGTTAGACACGCAGCCCAGTTGGTCGGGCTGCATGCACGTAAACGAGAGGTCACGAGTTCGAATCCCACACGCTGCCTATATTCTGACCGGTTCGATTCAAGGAAAAACATATTTTTTTATTACTTAAACCTTTAATTATATTCCCCTAAAAATATATTTTTTATATAATCAATTAAATTTTATTCACAAACCAACATATATATAGTAATAATAGATCAATAATCTAACAAGTAACAAGTTAATTAAAAATACTAAATCTAACCAAAAGAAATATATTTTCATCTAAATTATTATGCGAATGTTTAGGTTAGCCATTATCGTCGCTTGAAATCTCAATTGTGCGAAATCTTCATCAAATTGTAATCGCACCCAATGTGAGTGAATTCTTACAACTCCCCTTTTTATTCACATGATTTGGGTGTATCATGTGTCGCTTTTGTTTATCTCACTATTCAAATCTCGTGCTATTACCATTATGTGATCTAACGTGCTATGTGATATTGTTGTTTTTTTGTTATTTCGTATTTATATTTCTCACTACAGTCAAGCTCTCACATTAGGCCCATTTGTTCCCCGTTACTTACGGGTGGAGCGTCGCGTTGCCTAATATATAAGATCGGCTCCGTTTGATTGAGTTGTGATATCACAATACATCGCTTATCGTGCTCACATGTACATTGCTAGTTGATTGTGTGGTTTGTGATTTAGATTACATATACGTTACTCATATTTGGTTAATGCACATTCTATTAAAATAATAAACATATCATTTTCTCTTTAAATGATTAAATGGGATTCACTCGCCAACTGATGTTGACCCAAAACTCTATTTTTACACATGATACAGGTGAACAGGTTTGAAGCATGGATCACGTAGGACATGGGCCTTAGAAGAAAATAAAACATTACTTACAAGCTTTGTTTGGAACATTTTGTGTTTGTATGAATTATGTGTTGATTGGAATGTTTTATTTAAAATAATAAATATGAAACTTTTATAATAGTAAATTTCATGAGCTTTGATGAAAACCCAATCATGTCTCGACTACCATATCCGCTGCGGGTCAGGGTGTGACAACATAGGCTATATAAGGTTTAGGACGTAGTCCATTACTTAGACGGCTAGTGTGGTTCCTCAAGTCACACTACCAAGAGTATTAACATTTCTTGAATCTTAACATAGGATTATCTTAATGGTCGATTAATAGTCACGGTCGCATTGACCTTAACGAATTGGAGGCTTGAACATAGTCCACCACCTCTGAATAGAAGGATCATTCTTCCTTAACTATCATGATAGAAGGCTATTCATCCTTAACTATCATTTATAATTTAGCCAATTAATATGGACTTTGCCATTTGGCTAATCAAAACCATTAAGATCTTTTGGAATTCTATAGCCGATCGTAAATTTCGAGTTAAAATCCAGACGATCGTTTGAAGAGGATGAGTATATGTATATATATATATATATATATATATATAATTCCAAAATATTTCATTAAATAACAATAAGAAATTACAATACTTGAAATAAATAAATAAAACTAATTGTCCATGCAAGGACTAAAAGAAATAACTTGTCCACGCAGAGACTAAAGAAATAACAATGTCCACATAGGGACTGAAGAAATAACATAGAAGAGACTTCACTCGTCCTCTTTCCCTTAACCAACTTGGAGAGCTTCTTGAAGAACTTATTTGTCTTCTTTTCCGTCTTTTCCGCTTGTTGTTGCATTTCCTTCATCCGCTCCAAGGCTTCAATAATAGCTTCAAGAGGTGGCGGAGGTTGTGGTTGAGGTACAACAGGATACTAGTACCCGTAACTTGGGTATCCAGTAGGTGGATAAGCAGGTGATAAAGGAGACGAGTAAAGTGCATTATTCATGACCGCTTGCATATAAGGGCCATGTGATAGTGCCTGGTAATTTACCGGCGTAGATGGGTTAAAAGGATCATATCCAGATATATCCGGATATGTAGGAATAGGGTTATTAAAACCTAATGGTGGTGGTGTCGATTCCACCACATGTGAAATATTGGAGGGTCCACCCATTTGTGGGTCTTCGTGAATGGTAGGGTAGGCTTTGGGCAATGGTGGTAGCGAACTCGACCGTTGTCCCGCACATACCGACATACGTGCTCCACGTTTCCTCATTGGTGGCTCAGGTGGTGGCTAAGATTGCTCCATCGGTTCCATTTTGAACGTCTTCCTGTGTAGGAGGTGTTGGAGAGTGGTGTGAAGGAGTGTTATCAAAAGTGAACTGACTCTAATATTGGTTCCATTCGTTAGGACATTGATAAGGTGATCCAGCGTAAGAGTTAGAATTGCTAGAGATTTTGATAGGGTATCCACGCGATCCTGACGGTGGCACCTCCGGGTCGGAGTCCTCGTCCATATGGTTTGGTTGATCCAACTGATTCTGATCAGCTAGGGATGTGTTGAAGTAGTGGTTAGGGTTAAACTCATCATGATATGAATGAGAATGATGAGAGTGATGAGAATGGTGTGAGTGGTGAGAATGGTAAGAATTGTAACATTTGTCAAAAAACGGGTTTCCAAACCCGCTTCGTTTGTAATCGAATATCAAGTTATAAATTTTTTCGTTGCGTATTTATGTTTTTTTTTAATTTTAAACGATGCATAATTAATAAACAAATTAGAATTTAAAAACTTTAATTAATAAAAAGTGAAAATAAAATAAATAAAAAAGAAAACCGGCTGCCGGGATTCGAACCGGGTCAGCCGGGTGAGTCTAGCAACTTAACTCGCGCACATATAACCACTCCGCCACTTGATGTTTTTTGTGAGTTCTAGGAAACAATTAAAACATAACTTCAATCATGAATCAACCTGTTTACGCCAACTGAAACCGTTATCGGCTTCCAAACGTCCAAGACGTTTGAGTGATCGCAGATTCCTGAAAATAACCGATACACCGACGTTCCTAATCAATTCGGTCTTGAATGAACTTGAATTCTGGTGATGTTCAGTTTTTATAACCGAAAACATTCATTTCCTGAATTACTCCAACAATAGCATCATCTCGCGACTCAAAATCATCCACAGAACCTCCAATTTCACTTTCGCTCTATTTTCAGTTCGTCGGAAAAGCTTTTTGAACTCGCCGGACTTTCGCCGGAAAACCGTGTCTTCCATCAAAACAGTAAGTTTCTCAAATCTTCCATCTTCTATCAGTTGTTAGGCCTTTACTAACTCAAACCCTTCAATCAGAATCAGTTCCAGGCGACGATATCGGATAATCATCACTCGCCGGAAAACTTCTGAAAATTTCTAGAGTTCGCTGTGAAACGGTATAAACCTTTAAACCTTCTGATAACTCTTGTTCAGTACTTCAATTCCACATCTAGCTAATCAAAACTGTTAATTGGTCCGCTCAGACGAAGTTCATAAAAACAGAGCCGACGACTTCGCCGGAGTTCTGAGAAAGATCATTTTTCCGGTATGTTTACTCCCAAAATCTTCCCTGTCCATTTCATTTTAATCACTTAAATGTTTATCAATCGAATTAAACAAAATCAGTAGGGTAATCGTTGTCTGTGATATTCTAACGAAGAAGATGAAGTTAGTTTGTATATAAGTTTAATATAAATTGGATTATATCTCGGGTTAGACACTCCAGCGGTGGACTGTGTGCAAACATTTATCACACGCCGCGAGTTCGATCCTTGACACAAACTCATTCTCTGTAATAAAGATGTTTTCTTTTTAACTGAACCGGATTAACTCAATGAAGATGTTAAGTATAATAAAAATCAGTATATTAACCAGGTTAGACACACAGTCCAGCGATGGACTGTGTGCAACACTAAACCACAGGTCCCGGGTTCGAGACCTATTACGCACGCCGGTTCGATGACTAAAATCCTTTTTAAAAATAAAAGAATTTTGAATAAATTAAAACAGTATATAAATATAATTAAAAACAGAAATATTTCGGGTTAGACACGTAGCTCAGTTGGTAGAGCTGCGTGCACGCGTACGGGAGGTCTCAGGTTCGCGCCTTACCCGGCGCATACTTGCACACTAGTGAACCGGTCAAACAGTCAACAGTCACGGTCAACGGTCAATGGTCAACTCAAAAGTCAACATTTTTTTATATTTTTATTTATTTATTTAATTTAAAAATCAATTAAAAATACTTAAAAATAATGTTTTAAAAGTTAGAAAATAGCCTTAAACACAAAAAATATATCTAAAAATCTTATTAAAATTATTAATAAAATCCACTCATTTACCATACCTTTTCGTTATTATTTAGGTTAGTTAATTCTTGTCGATCAATCCTCTAAACTCGTGCGCATTTCATCATCTTCAACCGAACGCACCCAATGTGAGTGAATCTCTACAAATTCCCCGTTTTAATCACGTTTTTTTGGGGTGTATCATGTGTCTTATTATTTATCACATTTAAACTATTGTGCATCCATCATATCCATGAACAAATGTGTATTCAACATGTATCAACTGTTTGTGTGGTTATTGTTTAGATTAAATTTATTATTTTCAGTACATACATTATCATAGGCCGCCGCTCCCCATTACATATGAGCGTTGAGCTGTTCCCCATTACATTATGAGCGTGAACTAGGCGTTGCCAACATACGATCGGCTCCGTTTGATTGAGCCTTGATCGCACAGACAATTATCATATGCCGTCCGTTCCCCATTACATATGAGCGTGAACGTGACGTTGCCAACATTTACAGTATCATTCATGTTATATATTCATGCAAGTTGGTTTGTTAATGTATGTTATTGTTTGTTGTTGTTGTTGTTATTGTATGATTATTTACGTTTGCTCACATATGATTATTGCACAATTTTCCATAATAAATATAACAAGAAATCGATAATAAATGTTTTCTAACAAGGTTCACTCGCCAACTTATGTTGACCCAAAAAGCCCCATTTTTACACATGATACAGGTGATCCAGCTGCAGCAAGAAACACATAGGATGGCTTAGAAGAATAAACTGGTTTAGACTTTGGAATGTTTAGTTGATTATCTTTCTTTGTAATTGTATGAACATGTTTGGAATATTGAGGATGTAATTTTGAATTTAATAAATATGAAACATATTAGTAAATATCATGAGCTTTGTTGATAACCCAATTATGCCCCGACTCTTATTCCGCTGCGGGTCGGGGTGTGACAAGAATGGTATGAGTTTTGTGTATGTGTGGGTTAATGTTCTTGCGAGTTAGAATGTCTCGCTAGTGGCCAAGAATCTCCCGAATCCTCATAAGGATTTGAGTGAAGGGGTTGTGAAGGGATACGTCCAGATGGTCCTCCCCTCATAGGTCCTGTACCTCTTCCTCGAACTCTTGACGACATTTTCCTGTTAAAATTAAATCAAAACAATAATAATAACTTAATAATGAGATGAGTAATCCTAGGTCAAAGCCTAGACTTAGAAGTCTAAGGAATGTGCTTTTGTGTAATGTTTGAGATTAAACACAAGAAGGCTAGTGTTTAATTCTCTCAAACATTGGCTCTGATACCAAACTGTCACACCCCGTATTTCCAACAAAAACACCGGTGGGCCTGAGTTGGGAATATCGTGACATAAGTTGATATCATCATAGTCAAATAACACAACAAGTAGAAGTCTTGAAGTTTAAATAACTCTTACAAACCAAATGTTCAAAGTACGAAAATAATATACAGAAGGCTTGTAACAAAAGATCCACAGGTGGATCGTAAAATATACAAAAATGTGTAACAGACTTTGGGCAGATCTAAGGATTTGCAAGATCCTCTTTATCACTACCAAGTAGCTTCCAGCCTATTTCGTATAGTACCTGCAGCTTAGTCTTTTGAAAATACGTCAGCTTTCGCTAGTAAATACAATTAATTGACTCGTTTTAAAAACATTTCAAAAATGGATTTATGTGCACAGGGCGCGATAAATCTTTTATAACTTGGGAAAGTCACCCTTGTAACCTTTTTAAAAGCTTTACATGTTTGTCCATACATATGGGGCCCAATACAGAGACCGAGACATGATTAACGTACACACCACTTATGAACCCACGAAGGAGTTATCCCCAACTAGTGGGTAAAAATAATTTAGCATTCGCATCTGTCAGGTGTATGCCTACACCCCGTGCTTTGGTCATGACCATTAACTAATGTAATGAGCCAAGGATATCCAGGATGTAACATTTGTATAAATCGGGTCTCCAAAACCCGCTCCGTTTTGTAATCAAATATCAAGTTACGAAATTTCATTAAGTATTTATGAGTATTTTGAGTTTAAACGTTACATAATTAATATATAAGCTAAACTATAAAAGTTATATTTGATAAAAAGTTAAAATAAAATAAATAAAAAATGTTTGGAGCTGACCGGACTCGAACCCGGGTCAACTGCTCCAATGACTTATCTTTCCGTCTCCAAACCACTCCGCCACCAATTGTTTTCTGTTAGTATTATGAAAACAATTGAATTTTATACGCAAACTCGGATGAACGGTTACTGGTATTTGAATAACGGAAATCGGTAAGCCAAATCGCCAAATCAGTTTTCGTTCGTTTAATTAACTTATAACCGACGCATATCGGTTTCTAATTAAAGTTTAGATTTAATGAACTTCAAGTGTTGAGTTTTGAAACCGAAAGACATTCAAGTTTCAAATAATTCCGTCTCCAATCATTTATACGATTCAGAACTGTCTCAAATACACTCAAATCCATTTTCGTCGCGTTTTCAAGTCATTTGAGCACAAGAAAACTGTCGCCGGAATTTTCTGCAATTCTCGCCGGAAAACCGTATTCAACATAAACCAGTAAGAATTTCTTCTCTTGCTGTTTCAATCTATTGCTAGGACACTACTAACATTATTCCGTCACTCAAAGTCAGTCACAGAAGATTTTGCTGGATTTCTGGTTTCGCCGGAGAAATTCTGGAATTTGCCGGAACCACGCTAGTTGACGGTAAACACATTCAATCGTGCTAATAACCCATGTACTCTGGTTCAATTTCAAATCTAACTCTTAAATTCTATTGATTAGCCCTCTCAGCCGAAGTTTCAAAAACAGAGTTGCCTGTTCTCGCCGGACTTCCTGAAGAAGACGACCTGTCCGGTATTCCTTTCCCCAAACTATTCGGTTTGTTCATTCAAACTAGTAATCATGTTATTTAAGTAGTAGAACCCTGAACCAGTGATCTGTGTAAAACCGGTAATTATAGTGAAGAAGACGAGCATAACAACGGGTTAAGAATAAATAAAATTCGGATAGTTAACGGGTTAGACACACAGTCCAGCGGTGGACTGTGTGCAAAGTTTATATACGAGTCCCGAGTTCGATCCTTGCTTCACACACGCTGCGTAATAACATTCCTTTTTATTCATAAAACTAACCGGGTTAGATTGAGTAGTTGTTAAGTATAATATAATTCAAGAATATACCCGGGTTAGACACACAGTCCAGCGGTGGACTGTGTGCAACACAAACTGCACGTCACGCGATCGAGTCTCGACACCAACACCGGTTCAATGAGAATAAAACGTTTTGTAAAATAAAGGAATTTTCGGTAAATTCGAATAAGTGTATTAATATAATTAAAACTAGATTTCTAACGGGTTAGTCACGTAGCTCAGTTGGTAGAGCTACGTGCGCGTGAACGGAAGGTCACAGGTTCGAATCCCGCTCGGCGCAAGAATTACCGCTGACCGAACCGGTCAACGGTCAACGGTCAAACAGTAAAAAAATATTATTTTTTTTAAATAATTATTTGTTTTATTTAAATTAAAAATCAATTAAAAATACTTAAAAATAACATTTTTAAGGATGGAAAATAGCCATAAACTCACAAAAATATATCCAAAAAATTCCATTAAAAATCTTTAATAAAATCCATCCATTTAATATATTTTTCCTATTATTATTTAGGTCAGTGATTCCTCGTTAACTCGTTTCATCTAAATCGTGCGCATCTCACCAATTCAAATCCAACGCACCCAATGTGAGTGAACCCTTCAAATTCCCCGTTTTAATCACATTTTTGGGGTGTATCATGTGTCTTATTCATTTACTTATTATAACTAAGTTATTGTGCATATATCATATCATGACATGTGTGTTAGTTGTTGCTGTTCAGTAGTTAGAATTGTTTGCAAGTTATTATTTCAGTACATGCAATTGCTGAGGCCGTAGCTCCCCATCCCTCGAGGTTGAGTTTGATCCCCATTTTATTATGCGGTTGATCAGGGCGTGCCCGCACGATCGGCTCCGTTTGATTGAGCCTTGATCGGTTATTTACATTTCAAGTTCATGCAATACGCTCGGCTCCGTTTGATTGAGCCTTGAGTGCACAGTTCAATTTACATTTCAAGTTCATGCAATACGCTCGGCTCCGTTTGATTGAGCCTTGAGCACACAGTTCAATTTACATTTTCAGTTCATGCAATACGATCGGCTCCGTTTGATTGAGCCTTGATCTCACAGTTCATTTATGTTAATTATCATATGATGTTGGTATGATCATGTATGTTATCAATTGTTAATGTATGTTAAAATTGTAACCGATGTTGCCATTGCTTGATTTCATACATATGCTCTTTTATGATTATGCACAATATTTTATTGATAAACTAACCAGAAAATCATTATTAAATGTTTATCTATAAGGTTCACTCGCCAACTTATGTTGACCCAAAAACCTCCCATTTTTACACATGATACAGGTGAACCAGCAGCAGCTAGGAACACGTAGGGCCTGGATTAGAAGAAATAAAACGATTTAGTGTTTGGATTATTATGTTTGGTTATTTTCCTTTGTAATGAATGAACATGTTTGAAGGTTTGAGAAATGTAACTTTGACTTCATTTAATTATGAAACATAATAGTAAATGTCATGTGCTTTGGTGATAACCCAATTATGCCCCGACTCTTATTTCCGCTGCGGGTCGGGGTGTGACAGATTGGTATCAGAGCCATGACTATAGGGATATAGGATAGGTTATTAGACCCTTAGAGCCTATACTATAGTCGATTAGAAACTTATAGGAATTTTGTGTGTTATATGCCAAATTTCATGATGTTTATATGTTTATGTTAAAATGTTACATTTGATATTGTTCAAGCATGTTCATAAGTATGTATTATCAAATAATGCTCATCATGAAATCGTATGATCATAACATATCACATCCATGCAAGCACACACCACATCATGATTGATTTTACAACGATTTTCGTGTTTTCAAATCTCATCAAAGTGAGTTCTCATGACGGGCATGTAGTAACTGGAAGGGTACTAGTACCGGTAGTCGGAACGTCCTGTCTAGGCTGGCATTCGTATAAATCCAAAATAAAGGACCAGTTTGCCTACCTGGGGACCAACGATGAGAGTACGAAATACCTATTAGGCCAAAGCATGCTATACCAAACGTCGTGAGAGCTAATCCCACTTTGAGTTGTCATTGTGTCTACACCTGGACACGTTCCGACCAAACATCTCATGAACATATTTTGTGGTTAGCATTCGGGGGATGCGAGTGTTAAATTGCCAATACTAATGTGAATCCTACCAAACCAATAGCCATGGGGGCCCACATGACTATATAGGTGAAGGTATGGGGGACATTTGAGGCCCAACATGAGCGAACCCAAGACATCCTTCGGATGTAGTTGCATTATTGATATTTATGTTATTTTCATTTTTTTTTAAAGACACATGACACCTAAAATATACCATAAACTCACAATCTTCTCATTTTATGATCCTGTAGATGTCGTATAGATCGCATCGAAGGAGTAGGAAATCGGAAAAGTCTCAGGAACGATTGGCCACTCATATCGCCAACCAAATGGCCACGATATTACCTGACATCGTAGTACAAGTACAACAAGCTCTTGCTGCAAATCCTACTAACCCTCCTCAACAACAGGACCAGATCATCAACGACCCTCCTACCGGCAAATGCACCTACAAACATTTTAAGTCTTGCGATCCCCCAAAATTCGAAGGGACTGAGGGAGTCACTGCTCTCCAGCGTTGGTTCGAGGAGATGGAAAACGTTTTCTTAAACTGCGATTGTCCTGAGGATCGCAAAGTTCGTTATGCCACCGGGAGACTACTTGGGGTAGCTCTCACTTGGTGGAATACTGAGAAGGGAAAGAGGGGAATGGAAGATGCGATGTCCTTAACTTGGGAGGAGTTAAGGGAAATCATGACTAGGCGATTCTGTCCTAGGAGTGAGATTAAGAAATTGGAAGATGAATTTCATGCCCTGAAACAAAAAGATGGTGATCACTCTACTTACAACAAACGGTTCTTGGAGTTGAACCAGATGGTACCAAACTTATTCACTCCAACCTACCGTCTGATCGAACATTACATTCGAGGACTTCCCTCGAAAATCCAGGATTCGGTCCTCAGCGTTTCACCAGTAACACTCGAAGCTGCCATGGTGTTGGCAACAGAACTGACCGAAAACCGAATTCGCAATGGGAAGTTCAAGGAGGAAAAGAAGAAAACCCCTGCTGAGGGACAAACCTCAAACCACCACACTCCTTCCTCCAAATTTGCTAACAAGAGGAAGCGTAACAACAGGAACTTTGCAGTCACCCACACCAACACCCCTGTTCCTGCTGCACCCATCACTCAAGCCACTCCTCCACCCGCGCCATACAAAAGACCATACACAGGACCACTACCAAAATGTAACCGTTGTCAGTATCACCACTTCCCTGACTATCCTTGCCAGTACTGTACCAGCTGCGGTCGCGCTGGACACCTTGTACAACAATGCCGCGCACCTCAACGAACAAATAGCCACCAACCTATAACCCAAACCCACCAACAATTTATGGGTCAAGCCCAACAACAACAACCATTTCCACCCACTCAACATTTAGCCCAAACATACTATCAACCCAACTACCCTATGGGCCAACCAATGCGGGCATGTTTCAATTGTGGAGATCCAAGTCATTTCAGGAACTCATGTCCAAGGCTGGTCAATATTATTCATGCTCAGGCCCAAGCCAACCCTGTGAACCAAGCAAACCAAGCTCCTCCACCTGCTAGAGGAAGGGCTTTCAATATTAACGCAAACCAGGCCAGAGCTGACGGCAATGTGGTCAACGGTACGTTTCTTATAAATGGTAGATATGCCTCTATGTTATTTGATACTGGTGCGGATAGAAGTTTCGTGTCATTAGAGTTTGAACCTATCTTAAGTAAAAATCGAGATAAGCTCGTGGAATCCATAACAGTGGAAGTTGCAGATGGAAAACCAGTTTCGTTAGATTCTATTTTACGCAACTGTACGCTCACCCTAAACGATCACGATTTCTCAGTCGATCTTATTCCTATGAAGCTGGGAATTTTCGACATCATAGTCGGAATGGATTGGCTTAGTCAGCATAATGCGGAAGTTGTATGTCGTGAGAAATTTATTCGTATTCCTCTTTCAAACGGTCAGACTCTTCGAATTATTGGAGAAACCTCGGCGAAAGGACTCAACTTAATGTCTTGCCTTCAAGCTCAGAAATACCTTCGCAAGAATTATGTCGCGTTTTTAGCCCATATCATCAAGAAGGGGACCGCAGAAAAGAAACTTGAAGATATTCCTGTTGTAAAAGATTTTCCACAAGTTTTTCCTGACGACATTTCAGGACTTCCTCCAATCAGAGATGTCGAGTTTCGTATCGATCTTATACCTGGTGCTACACCAGTGGCAAAATCTCCATATAGGTTAGCCCCCTCTGAAATGCAAGAGCTAGCCAGTCAATTGCAAGAGTTGACTGACAAGGGATTTATACGCCCCAGCTCATCGCCTTGGGGTGCACCTGTACTTTTCGTAAAGAAGAAGGATGGATCTTTTCGCATGTGCATCGATTACAGAGAGCTCAACAAGTTAACTATCAAAAATCGATATCCTTTACCTCGTATAGATGACCTTCTTGACCAGCTACAAGGTGCCAGTTGCTTTTCGAAAATCGACCTTCGATCGGGCTATCATCAGCTTAGGGTGCATGAAGAAGACGTCCCTAAAACTGCTTTTCGAACTCGTTATGGTCACTATGAATTCATGGTTATGCCGTTTGGATTAACCAACGCACCAGCTGTTTTCATGGACCTAATGAATAGAGTCTGCAAACCTTACCTTGATCGATTTGTTATTGTGTTCATTGACGATATTCTTATCTATTCAAAATCTAAAGCTGATCATGAGCGTCATCTGCGACTTGTTCTTGCACTTCTAGAAAAGGAACAGCTTTATGCCAAGTTCTCTAAATGTGAATTCTGGTTAAAAGAGGTGCAATTTCTTGGGCATGTAGTCAATGACAAAGGAATACATGTGGACCCATCAAAGATCAAAGCAGTTCAAGAATGGCAAGCTCCACGTACGCCAACTGAAGTAAGGTCTTTTCTTGGACTTGCTGGTTACTATCGTCGATTCATTTCAAACTTCTCTCGCATTGCGGTGCCACTCACGGCTTTAACCCATAAAGGGAAACCATTTGTATGGGGGCCCAAGCAAGAAGAAGCTTTTCAAACCCTCAAGCAAAGACTTTGTGATGCACCAATCCTCACTCTTCCTGAAGGTTGTGATGATTTCGTAGTCTATTGCGACGCGTCAGGGCAAGGATTGGGATGCGTTCTCATGCAAAGAGGAAAAGTCATAGCTTATGCCTCAAGGCAACTCAAGACTCACGAAAAGAACTACACCACTCATGACCTTGAACTTGGAGCCATTGTATTCGCTCTTAAGATATGGAGACATTATCTTTATGGCACGAAGTGTGAAATATACACTGACCATAAGAGTCTTCAACACATCTTCAATCAGAAAGAGTTAAATATGAGGCAACGGAGATGGGTCGAACTTCTAAATGATTACGACTGTGAAATCAAATACCACCCTGGTAAAGCAAATGTGGTGGCTGATGCACTTAGTCGAAAGGGGTATGCGAACTCCATTCATATTCTATGTTCGCAAATTATAACCAATATTAAGGATCAAATTCGAGAAGCTCAACACGTTTCAATAACAGAGGAAGATGTACAAAAGGAGATGTCCTGTGGAGCCGAGCTAAAGCTGGAAACTAAATCTGATGGTATTTTGTATTACCTAGATCGTATATGGATTCCTAACCATATCAATCTTCGTGAAACACTCATGCATGAAGCCCATAAGTCGCGATATTCTATACACCCAGGAGCCGATAAGATGTATCAAGACCTACGGTACACCTATTGGTGGCCTGGAATGAAGAAAGATATTGCCGTTTTTGTCTCCAAGTGTCTCACTTGTTCTAAAGTAAAGGCTGAACACCAAAGACCCTCAGGACTTCTGGTCCAACCAGAAATACCTGTCTGGAAGTGGGAAAATATAACCATGGATTTCATTACCGGTTACCTCGCACTTCTAGTGGGTATGACACTATATGGGTGATTATAGACCGACTCACAAAATCAGCTCACTTTATTCCTATTCGAGAAGATTTTAAGAACGAAAAGCTTGCTCGTATTTATATCAGCGAAATCGTCAGCCGTCATGGAGTTCCATTAAGTATTATTTCTGATCGTGATGGTCGTTTCACCTCACGGACATGGCAGGCAGTACAATCCGCAATGGGCACTCGACTAGATCTCAGTACCGCCTATCATCCCCAAACTGATGGACAGTCTGAGCGCACCATTCAAACCCTTGAGGATATGCTTAGAGCATGTGTCATAGACTTCAAGGGAAATTGGGACGCCCACCTACCGTTAGTCGAATTTTCGTACAACAACAGTTATCATTCTAGTATCGGCATGGCACCTTTTGAAGCTTTATATGGTCGAAAGTGTCGATCTCCTGTTTGTTGGCACGAAATTGGGGAAGCTCAAATTACTGGTCCGGAATTGATCCAAGAAACAACAGATAAAATTCATCAAATCAGAAACAATCTTCTAGCGGCTCAAAGTCGTCAAAAGAGTTACGCAGATAAACGACGGAAGCCCTTGGAGTTTAGCGTTGGTGATCATGTGCTTTTAAAAGTGTCACCATGGAAGGGAGTAGTTCGTTTTGGGCAAAAGGGAAAGCTAGCACCACGTTACGTAGGACCTTTCAAAATACTCGAAAGAGTAGGTCCTGTAGCTTACAAGCTTGACCTACCGGAAGAACTCGACAGAATTCATCCCACTTTCCACGTGTCGAACTTGAAGAAGTGCCTCGCTGATGAGAATCTTCATATTCCACTAGAGGATATTCAGATTGATGAATCCATGCATTTTATTGAAAGGCCAGTAGAGATTATGGACTATGGAGAAAAGCGTCTACGTCGAAGTCGCATTCCTATTGTTAGGGTACGCTGGGAGTCGAAACGGGGACCTGAGTTTACTTGGGAACGTGAAGACTCAATGCGTGAAAAATACCCTCATCTTTTCCCTACTACATCAACTATTTGAATTTCGGGACGAAATTCCTAAAAGTAGGGGATACTGTAACATTTGTATAAATCGGGTCTCCAAAACCCGCTCCGTTTTGTAATCAAATATCAAGTTACGAAATTTCATTAAGTATTTATGAGTATTTTGAGTTTAAACGTTACATAATTAATATATAAGCTAAACTATAAAAGTTATATTTGATAAAAAGTTAAAATAAAATAAATAAAAAATGTTTGGAGCTGACCGGACTCGAACCCGGGTCAACTGCTCCAATGACTTATCTTTCCGTCTCCAAACCACTCCGCCACCAATTGTTTTCTGTTAGTATTATGAAAACAATTGAATTTTATACGCAAACTCGGATGAACGGTTACTGGTATTTGAATAACGGAAATCGGTAAGCCAAATCGCCAAATCAGTTTTCGTTCGTTTAATTAACTTATAACCGACGCATATCGGTTTCTAATTAAAGTTTAGATTTAATGAACTTCAAGTGTTGAGTTTTGAAACCGAAAGACATTCAAGTTTCAAATAATTCCGTCTCCAATCATTTATACGATTCAGAACTGTCTCAAATACACTCAAATCCATTTTCGTCGCGTTTTCAAGTCATTTGAGCACAAGAAAACTGTCGCCGGAATTTTCTGCAATTCTCGCCGGAAAACCGTATTCAACATAAACCAGTAAGAATTTCTTCTCTTGCTGTTTCAATCTATTGCTAGGACACTACTAACATTATTCCGTCACTCAAAGTCAGTCACAGAAGATTTTGCTGGATTTCTGGTTTCGCCGGAGAAATTCTGGAATTTGCCGGAACCACGCTAGTTGACGGTAAACACATTCAATCGTGCTAATAACCCATGTACTCTGGTTCAATTTCAAATCTAACTCTTAAATTCTATTGATTAGCCCTCTCAGCCGAAGTTTCAAAAACAGAGTTGCCTGTTCTCGCCGGACTTCCTGAAGAAGACGACCTGTCCGGTATTCCTTTCCCCCAAACTATTCGGTTTGTTCATTCAAACTAGTAATCATGTTATTTAAGTAGTAGAACCCTGAACCAGTGATCTGTGTAAAACCGGTAATTATAGTGAAGAAGACGAGCATAACAACGGGTTAAGAATAAATAAAATTCGGATAGTTAACGGGTTAGACACACAGTCCAGCGGTGGACTGTGTGCAAAGTTTATATACGAGTCCCGAGTTCGATCCTTGCTTCACACACGCTGCGTAATAACATTCCTTTTTATTCATAAAACTAACCGGGTTAGATTGAGTAGTTGTTAAGTATAATATAATTCAAGAATATACCCGGGTTAGACACACAGTCCAGCGGTGGACTGTGTGCAACACAAACTGCACGTCACGCGATCGAGTCTCGACACCAACACCGGTTCAATGAGAATAAAACGTTTTGTAAAATAAAGGAATTTTCGGTAAATTCGAATAAGTGTATTAATATAATTAAAACTAGATTTCTAACGGGTTAGTCACGTAGCTCAGTTGGTAGAGCTACGTGCGCGTGAACGGAAGGTCACAGGTTCGAATCCCGCTCGGCGCAAGAATTACCGCTGACCGAACCGGTCAACGGTCAACGGTCAAACAGTAAAAAAATATTATTTTTTTTAAATAATTATTTGTTTTATTTAAATTAAAAATCAATTAAAAATACTTAAAAATAACATTTTTAAGGATGGAAAATAGCCATAAACTCACAAAAATATATCCAAAAAATTCCATTAAAAATCTTTAATAAAATCCATCCATTTAATATATTTTTCCTATTATTATTTAGGTCAGTGATTCCTCGTTAACTCGTTTCTCTAAATCGTGCGCATCTCACCAATTCAAATCCAACGCACCCAATGTGAGTGAACCCTTCAAATTCCCCGTTTTAATCACATTTTTGGGGTGTATCATGTGTCTTATTCATTTACTTATTATAACTAAGTTATTGTGCATATATCATATCATGACATGTGTGTTAGTTGTTGCTGTTCAGTAGTTAGAATTGTTTGCAAGTTATTATTTCAGTACATGCAATTGCTGAGGCCGTAGCTCCCCATCCCTCGAGGTTGAGTTTGATCCCCATTTTATTATGCGGTTGATCAGGGCGTGCCCGCACGATCGGCTCCGTTTGATTGAGCCTTGATCGGTTATTTACATTTCAAGTTCATGCAATACGCTCGGCTCCGTTTGATTGAGCCTTGAGTGCACAGTTCAATTTACATTTCAAGTTCATGCAATACGCTCGGCTCCGTTTGATTGAGCCTTGAGCACACAGTTCAATTTACATTTTCAGTTCATGCAATACGATCGGCTCCGTTTGATTGAGCCTTGATCTCACAGTTCATTTATGTTAATTATCATATGATGTTGGTATGATCATGTATGTTATCAATTGTTAATGTATGTTAAAATTGTAACCGATGTTGCCATTGCTTGATTTCATACATATGCTCTTTTATGATTATGCACAATATTTTATTGATAAACTAACCAGAAAATCATTATTAAATGTTTATCTATAAGGTTCACTCGCCAACTTATGTTGACCCAAAAACCTCCCATTTTTACACATGATACAGGTGAACCAGCAGCAGCTAGGAACACGTAGGCCTGGATTAGAAGAAATAAAACGATTTAGTGTTTGGATTATTATGTTTGGTTATTTTCCTTTGTAATGAATGAACATGTTTGAAGGTTTGAGAAATGTAACTTTGACTTCATTTAATTATGAAACATAATAGTAAATGTCATGTGCTTTGGTGATAACCCAATTATGCCCCGACTCTTATTTCCGCTGCGGGTCGGGGTGTGACAGATTGGTATCAGAGCCATGACTATAGGGATATAGGATAGGTTATTAGACCCTTAGAGCCTATACTATAGTCGATTAGAAACTTATAGGAATTTTGTGTGTTATATGCCAAATTTCATGATGTTTATATGTTTATGTTAAAATGTTACATTTGATATTGTTCAAGCATGTTCATAAGTATGTATTATCAAATAATGCTCATCATGAAATCGTATGATCATAACATATCACATCCATGCAAGCACACACCACATCATGATTGATTTTACAACGATTTTCGTGTTTTCAAATCTCATCAAAGTGAGTTCTCATGACGGGCATGTAGTAACTGGAAGGGTACTAGTACCGGTAGTCGGAACGTCCTGTCTAGGCTGGCATTCGTATAAATCCAAAATAAAGGACCAGTTTGCCTACCTGGGGACCAACGATGAGAGTACGAAATACCTATTAGGCCAAAGCATGCTATACCAAACGTCGTGAGAGCTAATCCCACTTTGAGTTGTCATTGTGTCTACACCTGGACACGTTCCGACCAAACATCTCATGAACATATTTTGTGGTTAGCATTCGGGGGATGCGAGTGTTAAATTGCCAATACTAATGTGAATCCTACCAAACCAATAGCCATGGGGGCCCACATGACTATATAGGTGAAGGTATGGGGGACATTTGAGGCCCAACATGAGCGAACCCAAGACATCCTTCGGATGTAGTTGCATTATTGATATTTATGTTATTTTCATTTTTTTTAAAGACACATGACACCTAAAATATACCATAAACTCACAATCTTCTCATTTTATGATCCTGTAGATGTCGTATAGATCGCATCGAAGGAGTAGGAAATCGGAAAAGTCTCAGGAACGATTGGCCACTCATATCGCCAACCAAATGGCCACGATATTACCTGACATCGTAGTACAAGTACAACAAGCTCTTGCTGCAAATCCTACTAACCCTCCTCAACAACAGGACCAGATCATCAACGACCCTCCTACCGGCAAATGCACCTACAAACATTTTAAGTCTTGCGATCCCCCAAAATTCGAAGGGACTGAGGGAGTCACTGCTCTCCAGCGTTGGTTCGAGGAGATGGAAAACGTTTTCTTAAACTGCGATTGTCCTGAGGATCGCAAAGTTCGTTATGCCACCGGGAGACTACTTGGGGTAGCTCTCACTTGGTGGAATACTGAGAAGGGAAAGAGGGGAATGGAAGATGCGATGTCCTTAACTTGGGAGGAGTTAAGGGAAATCATGACTAGGCGATTCTGTCCTAGGAGTGAGATTAAGAAATTGGAAGATGAATTTCATGCCCTGAAACAAAAAGATGGTGATCACTCTACTTACAACAAACGGTTCTTGGAGTTGAACCAGATGGTACCAAACTTATTCACTCCAACCTACCGTCTGATCGAACATTACATTCGAGGACTTCCCTCGAAAATCCAGGATTCGGTCCTCAGCGTTTCACCGTAACACTCGAAGCTGCCATGGATTGGCAACAGAACTGACCGAAAACCGAATTCGCAATGGGAAGTTCAAGGAGGAAAAGAAGAAAACCCCTGCTGAGGGACAAACCTCAAACCACCACACTCCTTCCTCCAAATTTGCTAACAAGAGGAAGCGTAACAACAGGAACTTTGCAGTCACCCACACCAACACCCCTGTTCCTGCTGCACCCATCACTCAAGCCACTCCTCCACCCGCGCCATACAAAAGACCATACACAGGACCACTACCAAAATGTAACCGTTGTCAGTATCACCACTCCCTGACTATCCTTGCCAGTACTGTACCAGCTGCGGTCGCGCTGGACACCTTGTACAACAATGCCGCGCACCTCAACGAACAAATAGCCACCAACCTATAACCCAAACCCACCAACAATTTATGGGTCAAGCCCAACAACAACAACCATTTCCACCCACTCAACATTTAGCCCAAACATACTATCAACCCAACTACCCTATGGGCCAACCTATGCGGGCATGTTTCAATTGTGGAGATCCAAGTCATTTCAGGAACTCATGTCCAAGGCTGGTCAATATTATTCATGCTCAGGCCCAAGCCAACCCTGTGAACCAAGCAAACCAAGCTCCTCCACCTGCTAGAGGAAGGGCTTTCAATATTAACGCAAACCAGGCCAGAGCTGACGGCAATGTGGTCAACGGTACGTTTCTTATAAATGGTAGATATGCCTCTATGTTATTTGATACTGGTGCGGATAGAAGTTTCGTGTCATTAGAGTTTGAACCTATCTTAAGTAAAAATCGAGATAAGCTCGCGGAATCCATAACAGTGGAAGTTGCAGATGGAAAACCAGTTTCGTTAGATTCTATTTTACGCAACTGTACGCTCACCCTAAACGATCACGATTTCTCAGTCGATCTTATTCCTATGAAGCTGGGAAGTTTTCGACATCATAGTCGGAATGGATTGGCTTAGTCAGCATAATGCGGAAGTTGTATGTCGTGAGAAATTTATTCGTATTCCTCTTTCAAACGGTCAGACTCTTCGAATTATTGGAGAAACCTCGGCGAAAGGACTCAACTTAATGTCTTGCCTTCAAGCTCAGAAATACCTTCGCAAGAATTATGTCGCGTTTTTAGCCCATATCATCAAGAAGGGGACCGCAGAAAAGAAACTTGAAGATATTCCTGTTGTAAAAGATTTTCCACAAGTTTTTCCTGACGACATTTCAGGACTTCCTCCAATCAGAGATGTCGAGTTTCGTATCGATCTTATACCTGGTGCTACACCAGTGGCAAAATCTCCATATAGGTTAGCCCCCTCTGAAATGCAAGAGCTAGCCAGTCAATTGCAAGAGTTGACTGACAAGGGATTTATACGCCCCAGCTCATCGCCTTGGGGTGCACCTGTACTTTTCGTAAAGAAGAAGGATGGATCTTTTCGCATGTGCATCGATTACAGAGAGCTCAACAAGTTAACTATCAAAAATCGATATCCTTTACCTCGTATAGATGATCTTCTTGACCAGCTACAAGGTGCCAGTTGCTTTTCGAAAATCGACCTTCGATCGGGCTATCATCAGCTTAGGGTGCATGAAGAAGACGTCCCTAAAACTGCTTTTCGAACTCGTTATGGTCACTATGAATTCATGGTTATGCCGTTTGGATTAACCAACGCACCAGCTGTTTTCATGGACCTAATGAATAGAGTCTGCAAACCTTACCTTGATCGATTTGTTATTGTGTTCATTCGACGATATTCTTATCTATTCAAAATCTAAAGCTGAGCATGAGCGTCATCTGCGACTTGTTCTTGCACTTCTAGAAAAGGAAAAGCTTTATGCCAAGTTCTCTAAATGTGAATTCTGGTTAAAAGAGGTGCAATTTCTTGGGCATGTAGTCAATGACAAAGGAATACATGTGGACCCATCAAAGATCAAAGCAGTTCAAGAATGGCAAGCTCCACGTACGCCAACTGAAGTAAGGTCTTTTCTTGGACTTGCTGGTTACTATCGTCGATTCATTTCAAACTTCTCTCGCATTGCGGTGCCACTCACGGCTTTAACCCATAAAGGGAAACCATTTGTATGGGGGCCCAAGCAAGAAGAAGCTTTTCAAACCCTCAAGCAAAGACTTTGTGATGCACCAATCCTCACTCTTCCTGAAGGTTGTGATGATTTTGTAGTCTATTGCGACGCGTCAGGGCAAGGATTGGGATGCGTTCTCATGCAAAGAGGAAAAGTCATAGCTTATGCCTCAAGGCAACTCAAGACTCACGAAAAGAACTACACCACTCATGACCTTGAACTTGGAGCCGTTGTATTCGCTCTTAAGATATGGAGACATTATCTTTATGGCACGAAGTGTGAAATATACACTGACCATAAGAGTCTTCAACACATCTTCAATCAGAAAGAGTTAAATATGAGGCAACGGAGATGGGTCGAACTTCTAAATGATTACGACTGTGAAATCAAATACCACCCTGGTAAAGCAAATGTGGTGGCTGATGCACTTAGTCGAAAGGGCTATGCGAACTCTATTCATCTTCTATGTTCGCAAATTATAACCAATATTAAGGATCAAATTCGAGAAGCTCAACACGTTTCAATAACAGAGGAAGATGTACAAAAGGAGATGTCCTGTGGAGCCGAGCTAAAGCTGGAAACTAAATCTGATGGTATTTTGTATTACCTAGATCGTATATGGATTCCTAACCATATCAATCTTCGTGAAACGCTCATGCATGAAGCCCATAAGTCGCGATATTCTATACACCCAGGAGCCGATAAGATGTATCAAGACCTACGGTACACCTATTGGTGGCCTGGAATGAAGAAAGATATTGCCGTTTTTGTTTCCAAGTGTCTCACTTGTTCTAAAGTAAAGGCTGAACACCAAAGACCCTCAGGACTTCTGGTCCAACCAGAAATACCTGTCTGGAAGTGGGAAAATATAACCATGGATTTCATTACCGGGTTACCTCGCACTTCTAGTGGGTATGACACTATATGGGTGATTATAGACCGACTCACAAAATCAGCTCACTTTATTCCTATTCGAGAAGATTTTAAGAACGAAAAGCTTGCTCGTATTTATATCAGCGAAATCGTCAGCCGTCATGGAGTTCCATTAAGTATTATTTCTGATCGTGATGGTCGTTTCACCTCACGGACATGGCAGGCAGTACAATCCGCAATGGGCACTCGACTAGATCTCAGTACCGCCTATCATCCCCAAACTGATGGACAGTCTGAGCGCACCATTCAAACCCTTGAGGATATGCTTAGAGCATGTGTCATAGACTTCAAGGGAAATTGGGACGCCCACCTACCGTTAGTCGAATTTTCGTACAACAACAGTTATCATTCTAGTATCGGCATGGCACCTTTTGAAGCTTTATATGGTCGAAAGTGTCGATCTCCTGTTTGTTGGCACGAAATTGGGGAAGCTCAAATTACTGGTCCGGAATTGATCCAAGAAACAACAGATAAGATTCATCAAATCAGAAACAATCTTCTAGCGGCTCAAAGTCGTCAAAAGAGTTACGCAGATAAACGACGGAAGCCCTTGGAGTTTAGCGTTGGTGATCATGTGCTTTTAAAAGTGTCACCGTGGAAGGGAGTAGTTCGTTTTGGTCAAAAGGGAAAGCTAGCACCACGTTACGTAGGACCTTTCAAAATACTCGAAAGAGTAGGTCCTGTAGCTTACAAGCTTGACCTACCGGAAGAACTCGACAGAATTCATCCCACATTCCACGTGTCGAACTTGAAGAAGTGCCTCGCTGATGAGAATCTTCATATTCCACTGGAGGATATTCAGATTGATGAATCCATGCATTTTATCGAAAGGCCAGTAGAGATTATGGACTATGGAGAAAAGCGTCTACGTCGAAGTCGCATTCCTATTGTTAGGGTACGCTGGGAGTCGAAACGGGGACCTGAGTTTACTTGGGAACGTGAAGACTCAATGCGTGAAAAATACCCTCATCTTTTCCCTACTACATCAACTGTTTGAATTTCGGGACGAAATTCCTAAAAGTAGGGGATACTGTAACATTTGTATAAATCGGGTCTCCAAAACCCGCTTCGTTTTGTAATCAAATATCAAGTTACGAAATTTCATTAAGTATTTATGAGTATTTTGAGTTTAAACGTTACATAATTAATATATAAACTAAACTATAAAAATTATATTTGATAAAAAGTTAAAATAAAATAAATAAAAAATAGTTTGGAGCTGACCGGACTCGAACCCGGGTCAACTGCCTCCAATGACTTATCTTTCCGTCTCCAAACCACTCCGCCACAATTGTTTTCTGTTAGTATTATGAAACAATTAAATTTTATACGCAAACTCGGATTAACGGTTACTGATATTCTGTATAACGGAAATCGGTGAGCCAAATCGCCAAATCAGTTTTCGTTCGTTTAATTAACTTATAACCGACGCATATCGGTTTCTAATTAAAGTTCAGATTGAATGAACTTCAAGTTTTGGGTTTTGAAACCGAAAAACATTCAAGCTTCAAATAATTCTGATTCCAATCATTTATACGATTCAGAACTGTCTCAAATACACTCCAAACCTTTTCGTCGCGTTTTCAAGTCTTTTGAGCTCAAGAAAATTGTCGCCGGAATTTCTCTGCAACTCTCGCCGGAAAACCGTGTCAACTCAAACCAGTAAGATTCTACTCTCTTGCTGTTTCAATCTATTGTTAGGACACTACTAACATTATTCCGTCACTCAAAGTCAGTCACAGAAGACTTTGCTGGATTTCTGGTTTCGCCGGAGAAATTCTGGAATTTGCCGGAACCACGCTAGTTGACGGTAAACACATTCAATCGTGTAATAATCCATGTACTCTGGTTCAATTTCAAATCTAATTCTTAATTCTGTTGATTAGCCCTCTCAGCCGAAGTTTCAATAACAGAGTTGCCTGTTCTCGCCGGACTTCCTGAAGAAGACGACCTGTCCGGTATTTCTTTACCCAAACTGTTCGGTTTGTTCATTCAAACTAGTAATCATGTTATTTAAGTAGTAGAACCCTGAACCAGTGATCTGTGTAAAACCGGTAATTATAGTGAAGAAGACGAACATAACAACGGGTTAAGAATAATAAAATTCGGATAGTTAACGGGTTAGACACACAGTCCAGCGGTGGACTGTGTGCAAAGTTTATATACGAGTCCCGAGTTCGATCCTTGCTACACACACGCTGCGTAATAACATTCCTTTTTATTCATAAAACTAACCGGGTTAGATTGAGTAGTTGTTAAGTATAATATAATTCAAGAATATAACCGGGTTAGACACACAGTCCAGCGGTGGACTGTGTGCAACACAAACTGCACGTCACGCGATCGAGTCTCGACACCAACACCGGTTCAATGAGAATAAAACGTTTTGTAAAATAAAGGAATTTTCGGTAAATTCGAATAAGTGTATTAATATAATTAAAACTAGATTTCTAACGGGTTAGTCACGTAGCTCAGTTGGTAGAGCTACGTGCGCGTGAACGGAAGGTCACAGGTTCGAATCCCGCTCGGCGCAAGAATTACCGCTGACCGAACCGGTCAACGGTCAACGGTCAAACAGTAAAAAAATATTATTTTTTTTAAATAATTATTTGTTTTATTTAAATTAAAAATCAATTAAAAATACTTAAAAATAACATTTTTAAGGATGGAAAATAGCCATAAACTCACAAAAATATATCCAAAAAATTCCATTAAAAATCTTTAATAAAATCCATCCATTTAATATATTTTTCCTATTATTATTTAGGTCAGTGATTCCTCGTTAACTCGTTTCATCTAAATCGTGCGCATCTCACCAATTCAAATCCAACGCACCCAATGTGAGTGAACCCTTCAAATTCCCCGTTTTAATCACATTTTTGGGGTGTATCATGTGTCTTATTCATTTACTTATTATAACTAAGTTATTGTGCATATATCATATCATGACATGTGTGTTAGTTGTTGCTGTTCAGTAGTTAGAATTGTTTGCAAGTTATTATTTCAGTACATGCAATTGCTGAGGCCGTAGCTCCCCATCCCTCGAGGTTGAGTTTGATCCCCATTTTATTATGCGGTTGATCAGGGCGTGCCCGCACGATCGGCTCCGTTTGATTGAGCCTTGATCGGTTATTTACATTTCAAGTTCATGCAATACGCTCGGCTCCGTTTGATTGAGCCTTGAGTGCACAGTTCAATTTACATTTCAAGTTCATGCAATACGCTCGGCTCCGTTTGATTGAGCCTTGAGCACACAGTTCAATTTACATTTTCAGTTCATGCAATACGATCGGCTCCGTTTGATTGAGCCTTGATCTCACAGTTCATTTATGTTAATTATCATATGATGTTGGTATGATCATGTATGTTATCAATTGTTAATGTATGTTAAAATTGTAACCGATGTTGCCATTGCTTGATTTCATACATATGCTCTTTTATGATTATGCACAATATTTTATTGATAAACTAACCAGAAAATCATTATTAAATGTTTATCTATAAGGTTCACTCGCCAACTTATGTTGACCCAAAAACCTCCCATTTTTACACATGATACAGGTGAACCAGCAGCAGCTAGGAACACGTAGGGCCTGGATTAGAAGAAATAAAACGATTTAGTGTTTGGATTATTATGTTTGGTTATTTTCCTTTGTAATGAATGAACATGTTTGAAGGTTTGAGAAATGTAACTTTGACTTCATTTAATTATGAAACATAATAGTAAATGTCATGTGCTTTGGTGATAACCCAATTATGCCCCGACTCTTATTTCCGCTGCGGGTCGGGGTGTGACACAGGACACGGTGGTTAACCCTCAATGTTTAAGTTATCAAACAAAAATGATCAAAACAGAATATGCGGATTTACTTGCCACATTCCGGCATTCGATTGATCCTATTTCCGACCAAGCGGTAACAATTTACCGTAACCCAAGCCCGTATAGGGGAAATAAGTCAAGAACCTGAGATAATCTTGATTTAAAATGCAAGATTTAATATCTCAGCCGTATTCAAAATGAAATTAGTGCATATAACATTTACTAGAAGGCTCTAGTCTGGATTATGGCATATGCTAACCAATTAAATTGCTAACGGTCTTGTTTAAGTCATAGACTTAGACCGACTAGCTTAAAGGATCAAAACGATATAATACGCTAGATTAAGTGATGACCGGATAGAATGTAGTTTAAACCCAACAAGCACTATGACTTGTATAATATGGGTAAACCATAAGCATTATGGATTTTGAGATTTAAAATGATAAGGTTAAACCCGTTTCGGTTAATTTTTGTAAACTAGTTACATATACTTAACCGTACGCATATAAGCGATATCGGGTAACCGGATAAGTTATGAACAAGTTCTATATGCCATCATACTTTAAATAAGTTGTAATATCAGTAGGATATCAACTTTCATGGCCGTTAAGGTTTTAAAATGAAACTATGCCTTATAAGGGCGTTTTGGTAATTATACATCATATAAAAGGAACTTGAATATATTTTGATGTTTTGATCATAAGTATTCTATAAAAATAGTTAATTTATGGTATAATATCAGTAAAATATTGATCATATGTGTAGTTTATCATTTATGACCACACTATGCACCGTAGGGGCATTTTGGTCATTTTACACATAGTTTTATAATTTATTTGGGATTCTGAGTTTATATTATGTACCTACTGTAGAAATACTTTAAAGGAGTTTTAAAATTAGTAGGTAACAAGTCTTGGTTGATAAATATGGTTTAAAACCATATTATGCGCCGAAATGACGTTTATGTCGAAAAATGACGATTTGTGCGAAGTTTAATGAAAACTGATGCTAAGACCAGGTTTGTATGTTTTAGATATGTCATTTTATATGAAACATCAGTAGATAAAAGGTTTGGTATAAAAAGTATGATTAAAATCGTTTTATGCGCCATAAGGGCTTTATTGTCATTTGTCGACATAATGCAAGGACTTGTATGAAAACTCAGTATATAAACTAACTTGACATCCCAAATAATCTTACTTATGATATCACATCAGTAGGAAATTTATTTTCAAATTCTTTATTGATTAAAACCTTATTTTATGTAAAAAGGGCATTCTTGTCAAAATTGGCATAATAACGGAACTTGTGTAGAAACTCAGATTCTAATTATGATCATGTAATATAACCTCGGGGGTTATGCTACATTATATTACGATCATAATGCAACCTTAGATCAGTAGCTAACTAATCTAAATCGGGTCAGAATCGAAAGTCAAAGTAGAAGTCAAACCTTGCGACTTTCGGTTGCGAACCGACCTTAGAACATTGACGAGTCGAACATGTTCTCACATGTTCTAATAATTATTACCAACTTGTTTAAGTGTCAAAACATGTTTTATAACATATATAAACTCAGATTATAATATTTTCAAAATGTGGCATGTTTGACATTTTACTAATAAAAATTTGACCCGTCAATTGGTCTAGCAAACGTGATCTTTAGGAGGTGCCATTAATAGGGATTAACACCTACCTTATTACGATCACTTAGCCATGTTTGTTATGAACAATGGCTGGACCATAATGTCTAAACGAAAGTCAAAGCGTTTTTCGTAAATGCTTGACTTTTGGCTATAAAAAGCCTACAAAAAAAAATGCAAGAGAAAGGAACACTTACAAGTGATCATTGGATGAAATAGAACTAAGTTGGATGCTCCTTTAGTTAGAAACTTCCATGGGAGGGAGATACCATGTATTATGGAAGGTGCAAGTTCAAGTGAAGAACAATTGCACCTATTTATTGTTGGAGAGCTTGAAGGAGATATGACAGGTGTTAGCAAGTGTTAGAGGGTGCCTACAAGTATCCTAAAACGTGGCATAGTAGTTTGGAAGCCCGTGGTTTCGAATTGAATGGGTTTTGTCAACTAGTGTGGCTGCCAAGCAAAAATTCTACAGCAGAGGTCCTCTAGCGGCCTGCGAGAGACCAGGCCGTGTCTCTCGCGGCCTGTAGAATCTTTTGAAATTTGCCACTTTTAGCACCTCAACTTATAAACTTCTAAAAAACCTTTATAAGCATAATTAGCTTTCTGTAGCTAATATTTAGCGTACCCGGGAGTATGCCAGGTCATTGTCAAGCTCTTGATTCGTCAAAAGGTCACTTAGAGGTATAAATTAATATGTTGACACTTTTAACCCCTCCATTGTCCAACTTTTACATATTTACATAATTAATCCCTCTCGTCCAACCAGTGGCTTAAACCCTAACTTGATCTCAAAGTTAAAAGAGGTTACAAATAGAGGTATAGGGTTAATAGAGACGCATGATTAGTCACAACCCTCCTTCTCTCTTTGTGCCACCATTCACTCGGACCCACTGCCACCGTCGTCGCCATCGGCTTACCGCCCACCGATCGCCCTCGTCGGCGCACGTCGACTAACGCTCTCGCCGGCGCCTTGTGACACCGATTCTGATTTCGGTGGATACCTTTTTTCGTGTGTTCTCGGGAGGTGATTTTGAAGGTGTTAGATGTCACTGGTGTTTTCAAGTTGTTGCATCTGGTGACCAGTTCGCGGAATCAAGGTATTATGACTTGGTTAGTTACATTTTCGAAAATGTATGTTTTCGTACAACACCCTATGGTTGTGTTTTATTGTTTCTATTAGGTCTGCATTTAGACTCTCAGTAGTTAATCCAGAGTTCATTGATACGCACCAAATACAACATATAAATTATATCAAATAACATGTAAAATCAACCTTTTTTAGTACTGATATTGGAAGTGTGTTTCATTGTATACTTTTGATTTTCAGGATTAAAAGAGCTTTAATGTGCAAAAGAAACAAATTAATGGCAAAAACCAACATAAATACAAAAGAGGGGAAGTTGACATATCGTACCGACCCTCCAAGCCTCACCCTAAGACCAAAAACAACAAATCTAAAGACAAGCACAGGGTCATGCCACCAAGGCATGGGGCCGTACCACATTCAAGATTCTAGAAAGAAGAAGACAAACATAAGCAGACAAGAGACATGGGGCCGTGTCCCATAGACACGGGTCGTGATCGACTTCCAAATATACAAATCTTGGAGAGTACAACAAGTACAATAGCCACATGGCAAATATTAACTGAAGATAGAAAAGGAGGCATAGGGCCATGCAAAACTTTCGCTTTCAGCTATAAATAGGGGTGTTTGGTTCAATGTCAATCCATCCCTTGGCAAACCACTCCTCTCACACCTGCCACCATTCCACCACCACAATACCACCATCATCCACCATATTCATCCATCATCCATCTTTAGAATGTGTGTAGTAGTCTCGGGATTCAAGATTGACTGTAAGAGTTTTTTTCAAACAAAGACCATGCTTGGCTAATCTCTTACAACACTTGGTGAAGACAAGTCATTTATGTATTACTTTTGACTTCTAAGCTTTGGTTAACTTTTAATTGGGTTTGTATTAATGACTTTAATATCTAGTTTTTTATATTGAAAGTGAACTTTATTTTATCATCTCTTCATGTTGTTTTGTTGATTCACTCATTCATGTCTTTACGATCTATATAAAGCGTGTTAATTGCTTGGAAAGGGTTAGAATGATGGTTTGGGTAAAGTTTTTGCCTCGTTCAGTGTATAGATCCTGCGATGACTTGATTTAAGCTTATTAGGACTTCCTTTGAGGCAGATAGCATCAAATCGGGGGAAGTAAGAACGGCTTGAATCCTTATAAATAAACTACTATTAAAACTTTAAATCGGCCTTGTGGGACTGTATCCTTGCTGACTCATACCAATATGGCCGAGGGTAGTGTTGCCTCCAAAAGAGGGACATGCCACATTTCGCATTAGTAATTTACTTAATTATCTTTCAATATTCTGGCCTTGCAGGACTGTATCCCTGCTGACTCAGACCAATATGGCTGAGGGTAGCGTTGCCTCCAAAAGAGGGACATACCACTATAACTAAGATAATCTCTTAAAAAACCCAAAATACGACAATCGTCAAAGGATATGTAAATGACGAGCCGGAACCAAGTGATTATATCTTGTCTATTTGTTTCTTTTATTACTCTCTTTTATTTCTTCGATTAGATTAGACATCGATGACATTTCAGTATTAAAAGCTCTTGTGTCCTCGTACGACCTTGGTAAGAGCCGACGATGGGTGCACTTGCCCTAGCGTGTTGTAAAGAGTGATAGTGTTATATCGTGTTTTATAAATATAAAGCTTGAATAACGAGTGAAAAGTACTTAAAATATAATAAAAATATACACACCTTCGCTCACGTCATTCATCTTGGATTGGTTCGTACACACTTTTCGCTATTCTGATTAAAATAATAAAAACACGTTTATGAAACCCAACATACTAACCCATTGATAAGCGGTAAATTAATAGGTTTATTACTCTTCATATAACCCATTGGTTTTACTTCCGTCATACTAATCATTACAACTTTCATATATTATTTAAGAGTAAAATGCACGGATAGTCCATTTGGTTTGTCAAAGTTTCACCTTTAGCCCCCAACTTACTAAAATTACATCGTTGCTCCCTGTGCTTTGACAACTTGTTACTCGGATAGTCCCTACACTGGATGGGCGTTACCTTATCCAGTTTACTGTGAGTGAAATGACATAACTACCCTTCCTTTTAATAACTCAATAATTAAACCATTAAATAAAATAAGTGGGGACCACCATCGTTCATCTCCATTATCCAGTAACCCCCTTACCTTATCTTCCCCATCAATCACAATCCAACCCTCCTCCTGCAACAGCTTAGTCGCCGGAACCACCATCAACAGTCGCGCATCACCACCCCCATCTCTGCCTCTTTCTCACTAGCGAATCCTAAGCAACCGGTGTGATCTGAACATTTTCGATTTCTCTATTAGCGAGCTCAGATCTAAACATCTTCGTTTTTTCATGCGTGAACTTGCGATTTCTAAATTACCGACGTGGGCTGGTTGGTACTTCGTTATAGTTGCAGGTCAAACCGTCGGACACCTCCCCATCGCACCACCCTTCCACTTTCAGAGACCTGCCAGGGTGCCATTGTGATACCCTTTCTCCGTTGCACCACCCTTCCACCGTCGCACTACTCATTAACTGGAGAAGAATTGGATGGAGGGGATATTTGGTCGTGTTTACCGGCTAAAGTGGGTGGGTAGAATGGTGGTGTCGGGTCATCAATGTCACAATTCTCTTGCTGTTCTATGATGTTACAAAACTCCTCATCTTATCCCCAAATCAATCGATTCAATCGGTTTTAAGATAAACCCTAGTTCACGTTTTTGGGTTTAAAGACGGTGATTTGGCTATTGCTTTGGGTTGATTGCAACTTTTTGATGTTAGTTTAAGGGTGGAGGTTGTTGATGGTGGTAGAGGATGTTGATTGTGGGTGATCTTTGAATAAGATGAAGTTGGAATTAAGGTTTGGTGTAAATGAGGAAGATGAAGTGAGTGGTGGGTCCTATTTTTAATTAGTTTTATTTGTTTTTATAATAAGGGCATTTTTGTCATTTAAATGGACTTAACTGAGAAAACTAACGGTCATTCACTCCAGTGACTATCCGAGTAACAACTAAGCAAAAAACAGGAAGCAAGAGTGTAATTTCCAAAAGTCGAGGACTACAGGTGCTATTTTACAAAACCACAAGAAGTA
The DNA here is from genome assembly GCA_947069175.1 of Scalesia atractyloides. NCBI lineage: Eukaryota > Viridiplantae > Streptophyta > Magnoliopsida > Asterales > Asteraceae > Scalesia > Scalesia atractyloides. Next base: position 74,633,338 of record CAMTDV010000008.1, read on the forward strand.
TCCGAGCATTTTACTCACTATTTTATTTTGCTAGATTCGACATCAAACAATCTTACATTGATGCATACTCGTAAAAGTTTCACACCAACTCAACCCGCCCTGTGTCATGATCATCTCTTTTAAAGGCCTAAGTTTTAATTTTCAACGAATCGATCCGGTCCGGTCCGGTCCGGTTATCTAACACGGGCCTATTGGGCCCGGCCCGGCCCATCCAACCAACCTATTCACCTCACTCTCCTAATAAACATTGACCGTTCAAGGTAACCCCATACTATTGTGGCGGGCGCACCCACTTCGTTGCTCCGATAGTGGCTCTAATTTCTTCCTCCATTTTCAATGCAATCGCTTCGACTTTAACAGGAAGAGGTAACTGTTCTTGTTTAATCCGTGAACTGTTGCTTGTTTCTCGTGATTTCCCCTTTGTTATTCAGTTTAATTTGCCGTAATTTTGTTTCTATTAAGCGCAATCATATCTAGGGTTTCGTAGGTCACCCAAATTTAGTTTTGATTTACCCTAGCTTCAATCTATAGGTTCAAAATGTTGTTATTGTCACGATTGTGGTTAGTTAGTCAACATGTGACAATATTTAGTATTTGAAACAAAAAAATGTATATGATGTTTTATTTTACGTGTTGATTTATTTTTCATATGGAAGTATGATGTAATTGTTGTTAGATCTGCTTATTTAGAGCATTTAAAACATTTTTATATGCTTGAATATTTAGGTTTTTGACTTTTAACGATATGGAAGTATTAGCTCTTTATCATAGGAAATCTGGCTTTTTCTAGTTTAAATATGGTGCAATTAGGTTTAATTTTTGAACTCCGAAAGTTGCTTGGTTTTGATGTACTTTTTAAGTTACTTTCGGCTTAGCTTTAATAATTCTTGTAGTTGAGGTTAGAGATTGTACTGCGTGTCTGCGAGTTCTGTTGGTTATCTGTTTACGTTAGATTGATTTGGATAATTATGTAAAGGATTTAGAAAAAAAAGATTACCAAGTCCAATGTAGCTTTTAAATTTATTTCGGCATTCATTCATAACAACCCTTAATTGTAATGGAGGTTAGAGATTTGTACTGTGAGTCTGTGCGTTCTAGTGATTCTCTGTTTATGCTAGGCTGATCTGGTATATCCTTATTTGGATGATTATATACTATAACAGATGTAGAAAAATGGATACTTAATTTTGACATAGTTTTTAAATTCTTTTCAGCTTAATTGATAACCATCTAAAATCCTTCTTGTAGTTGAGATTAGTGATTAGTACCATGTGTCTGTGAGTTCGATGATTATCTGATTATGGTAGGGTGATATGGCATCACTATTACTATTACTATATAGATTAAAAGTATATATTAAAAGGCGACTATGGTGAATAGTGCCATCTCTAACGCGTGTCTGAAATATATATAAATTACTATTATTACTATATATATTACTATATATATTAAAGGCGACTATGGTGAATAGTGCCATCTCTAACGTGTGTCTGAAATATACATAAAGTAACGAAAATGGTGAATTTTTTACCACTCTTCTTTGGCTCAGTGGTTAAAACCCTTACAATTTATCGTGTAGGTTGTGGGTTTGATTCAGTGGCTCGTGCTTTATAATTGTTTAGTTTTCAGGTTTTTGTTTTTGCTATTTAATTGTACCAATTTTGGAATATTTTTTTTTATTTTTGTTATTTACTTGATGCCACTTTTTTCTTTAACCCACCATCCTGCGCCCCACACCTTTTACTCTATTAGTTTTGATGTTTTTTCTATATTCATTTATGTTTTTCTTTTATAAGCTTTGATTAATATTTTATAAAATTCTAAATATTCCATTGTGATGTACTTATTTTTATCATTAATTTTATCTAAGAACTACAAATTGTTTACAAACAACACATTTTCTTCGATTCCTCTATGTACTTATAAACAGCCTACAAAGGAAAAAACCCTATGTAACCTAAAGTTTAACGCTCATCTTCACAACAATATAGTTTTGTAACTCCGAAGTTTATGTCTGTGCTTTCACAACTTTTATGTAATTAGATCCGATACCACTGTAAATAATATTATGTTCTGTGAGTATGCTGAATTCTCTTCCGCCGCACCACATGGGGAATTCCACTAGTTTGGATAAATATGTAACGGATGTAGAAAAAAGTTGCTGTTTTTATGTACTTTTTACATTCTTATTGGCTTAAATCATAACTTTCAATAATTCTTGTAGTTGAGGTTAGAGACTTGTAATCGCGAGTCTGTGAGTTCCGTGATTTTCTGATTTGCTAAATTGAATTGGTATTTCGATAATTATGTAGCGGATGTAGGAAAAAGGTTACTAATTTTGGTGTAGGTTTAAATTCTTTTCGGCTTAAATTATAATAACCCTTAATTGTAATGGAGGTTAGAGATTTGTACCGCGAGTCATGAGTTTTGGTGATTCTCTGGTTATGTTCGGCTGATTTGGGATCTTATTAGTACGTAACACATATAGAAAAATGGTTATTGTTTTTCGACGCAGTTTTTTTAATTCTTTTCACCTTTAATCATTCTTGTAGTTGAGGTTAGAGATTGGTACCGTGTGTCTGTGAGTTCATTGATTATTTGTTTATGCTGGGCTGATTTGGTATATATGTTAAAAGGCAACTATGATGAATAGTTCATTTCTAACGCGTGTCTAAAATATATATAAAGTAAAGAAAACGGTGAAAAAGTAACCACCCTTATTTGGCTTAGTGGTTAAAACCCTTGCAATTTTGTGTAGGTTGTGGGTTCTATTCGGTTGCCCATGCTTTTAATGTTTTAGTTTTGATGTTTGATTGATTTAATCTTTCTAACCCTTTTGATTTTTTAGTTTTTGTTATTCAATTGATGCTCTTTCTTTCCTTAACCCACGATTTGGTGCCCATATCTTTTACTCTTGTAATTTTGATGTTTTTGTTTTATTTTTATATTTATATTCATTTATGTTTTTATAACTTTTCATAAATAATATTCTATAAAATTCTGAATACACCATTGTAATGTGCTTATTTAAGTTCTGATATATATATATATATATATATTCAAACTGAGCTGTGTCAACGCTCACAATGTGCATGTTCAACACCCGCTCATAAAGCACTTTCTAACAAATATGTAGCAACATTTTACAAACAAAACATTTTCTTCATTTGCTTTATGTACGGTAATTCGATAAACAACCTAAAAAGGAAAAAAATCTTATGTGGCTTAAAGTTTAACACTCATCCTCACAACAACATGATTTTGTAACTTGGAACTTTATGTTTGTGACTTTGTGCTTTTACAACTTTTATGTAGTTAGGTCTGATACTATTGCTAACAATATCTTATGTTGAGTGCGTATTATGAATTCTCGCTTCACCGTGCTAGGTAATTCTACTACTTTGGATAATCTTGTAACAGATGTAGATAAGAACTTGCCATTTTTTCATGTGCTTTTTAAATTCGTATTGGCTAAAATTATAACAACCTTTCATCATTCTTGTTTTGAGGTTAAAGATTCATACCGTGTGTCTGCAAGTTCTGGTGATTTTATGTTTATGCTAGGTTGATTTGGTATTATATATTATACAAAAAGCAACTTAACGATAATTGTTCACGCCGTTTTCTTCTTTTCCCGCTTCCTATCGACGGTTACACGTCAATTGAACACCGTCATCTTTTTTCCCCACTTTCCGTCTTTAAGTGTTCCGGCGTCTTCTTTTCCCCCTTCCCGTCTTTAACCTTTTTCGGCGCATGACGGTTACACGGCAATTGAACACCGTCATCTTTTTTTCCATCTCCGGCCGTCATCTTCTTTTCCGTCTCCCGCTCATCGTTCCTACCGTCGTGACTTTACAGTTAAAATCAAGCCGACGCGTCTGCTCCAACCATCATTCTCCTAGCGTTTGCCACCATTTCACACCCTATATAACTAACCCCACCGTCGTATTAAACCCAATCAGTTTTTTTCCAGCCGATAACTCCAGCGGCCGCAACGCGGGTTGCCTCAAAACACCAACGTTTCTGATGCCGGTTTCAACCAATCTCCAACTTCCCACCATCACGGTTCAACAAGAAGAAATAGATGCTGAGGGGTGTAGTGTTGTACGGGGTTTGGGATGCGTTACATTTTCAAAGGAGGATGATTGATGGAGATTGTGGAGAGGGTGGAGTAGTTTACTTTAGTGCATGGTGATATTCAGAAAATGCTATTAAGAAAGAGAGAGAAGATAAAGGAGTCTCTAGTTTTGGTTTTCACTGTGGGCAATTTGTTTGGTTTCATACTTTAATGCATCAGACGACAGACATTATATTACTTGAATTAAAACTAATAAACATTTGATAAATCTCATACATCTACAAAATCTTTTTAAACTATCTGTGTTCTTTCAAATGGTTTGTACTCGATAAGTTTGGACTAAAAAAAAATTTAATTTGTATGCATCATTTTAAATGGTTATTTTTTTAATAAATATATGGTTAAATGTACTTCAAATTTCTTAACGTAACTCTTTTTGTACAGATCCTACTGCCATGTAGTATTTTTCTCCCATGTAATGAATTCGCCTTGGTTTTAGCTTTTAAAATTTTGTATTTTACTATTTGTCCACTATTTTTTATGAAAATTTAGAAGAGGAAAATAAAAAAAAACATGAACTTCATGTTTACGTAGAAACCTTATTTGATAAACTTTACGTATACTAATATTTGAAAATTCACAACGTATAAACTTTATGTATTAACACATATGTCGTGTGTATTAAACAAAACATTTGTGTCATGTAATTGTTGGTTGAATATGTATGGTTTCATGTTTATGCCTAATACTATCTTTGCATAAAACCATGGATGAATTTATTTGCCATTCTATTATTCTTGTAGTATGTTACACGAAAACACATAATATTTTAAAACCTAAAATATCTTTGTTTTTTTTAAATTAACTAAACACTTTAATTATCAACATCCCGGGGCAACGCAGAGTGTCAATTCGTTTTAATGGTTATGTAACGGATGCAGAAAAAAGGTTACTAATTTTTGGTTTGAATCATAACCTTTAATCATTTTTGTAGTTGAGGTTAGAGCTTTGTATTGCGTGTCTACGTGTTCTGGTGATTATCTGTTTATGCTTGGCTGATAACTTATTCAGTATTTCGAAGATCATGTCACAAATGTAGAAAAAAGGTTACTAATTTGCAATATCTTATAATGTATACTGGAGTTTGTGATCTTTTCTCAATCTAGAATGTTGCACAGAGACTTTTCAAAGACGTACAAGTTATTTTTGTATTTTTATAGATGTAACAGTATAACGCTGTATATGTTATTTGATGGTAGCTACGTTGCAGATGAAGTTTCAAAGCTGCTTCTAGTTCAACGTACACACTCAATGACAAATATCTAACAGTGTCGTATGAGGTATTGCTCACTACCACTCTTTTATGATTGTTATTTTATGCTACTATGGAGATTAGCATGATAAAAACACATCATTTATTGAATTAGTCAAAGAAACGTAATATTATTATAAGTTTATTTTATAACCAGTATTTAAAAGCTTAACGTGAGTTCATTGAAGAAATTCTAAGAGTTGATTTCCTGTAGTATCCCGAAGAAAATCAGCCGATTTGAACTATATACAGCCTGGCTCACGGTTCGGTTTTTGACAGTTTACGTTTCACGGTTCAGTTAACGGTTTGGGACATAGTCACAGAATTTGCTCTAAAAGAGGCGAATTTCGTATTGGTACGTTTCGTACCATATGGAATTCGTATGCGTATAATACGGTACCAATCAGCGAATTCGCTCCATCAATTCAGCACATCATGCTATTTAATTCTGCGAATTTCCTGCATCAATTCATTGAATTTCTTTTTTCAATTCACCGAATTCCGTTGGCTTTAATAGCAAATTTTTAGGTTCAATACGTATTAGGGTTGGATTCGGCGGGAATACGTATGCTAATACATACAATTGGTGGGCTTGTGAAAAAGCGGGGAGAAAAAGAGATATCTGCTGATCATGAACTTCATTACAACATGCTGCTAGTTGTTGTTAATCGCAAAAATTAAAAAATGAAACAGTCTACATGCTGATAAAAAACTGATCTTTTGACTTATTATTATAAAGTTGCTGATCATGAATTACTACAGCTTTGTTATACAGTCTTATGTATTATAAAGAAACTGTATAACAGCTTTGTATAACAGTCTATGTATTATCTCTATGTATTATAAAAAAACTAACAGCTTTGAAACAGTCTGTATGATAAAAAAACTGTCTAACAGCTTTGTGTTTACCGAACCGGAGACCGGATCGTACCGAAATGAACCTACCCCCCTTCGAACCGAATTCGTACCAACTAGTGAATCGCGAACCGAACCGCATACCCGAACCGGAGCGAACCGCAAATTAGGTGACTATGCTTTGGGAATTGGGATTTGGAACCGGCCTTTCAAAGTTTGTTTTCATTTTAGGAAGAGTAAAGTACACGGATGGTCCCTGTGCTTGACCAAAAATTTGGATTTGGTCCCTAGTTTTCTAAAAGTACATGGATGGTCCCTGTGGTTTGTACTTTGTCACACATTTAGTCCCCAACTTTTGCCAAATGTACATGGGTGGTTCATGTGGTTTGTAATTTGTAACGCAATTAGTCTCTAACTTGGACCTGCTGAAACCTTTAGATTTGTTAGTCGGGGACTAAATCGTTACAAACTGCAAACCACATGGACCATCCATGTACTTTTGAAAAGCTAGGGACCAAATCCAAACTTTTGGAACCGCAAGGATCATTTGTATACTTTACTTTTTTAGGAATATAAAGTTGTGTGTGTATATATATATATATATATATATATATATATATTAGATTCATGAACAATCATCGTCATCTTTTAAAATTTATTACAAAATCATGCTTTTGAGAACAAAAAAGTAAATAATTTTTTTTGTTTAACGACACCAAAACTGAATCCTGGAAACCTGCTCGTCTGGGCTGAACTGGAACATGAACATCTCTTTGCTCACAATTTACACAAACCCTACTGCTTAAAGATTGTATACATAGCTCTAATTTTCTTACTTGTAATTGTGTCCTTTAAAATGTCAAATAAGCTATTTTTGACCCATTGTGTTGATTAGGTGAAGGTGATTGAACTTTGAACCCTTATTTGTGAGTAAGCGATGGAGTGCAACAAAGAGGAAGCGGTGCGTGCCAAACTGCTTGCAGAAAAGAAAATGGAGATCAAGGACTTTTCGGGTGCTCTAAAGATCGCGTTAAAAGCGCAACAACTTTATCACGGACTCGAAAACATTTCTCAATTAATGTTAGTATGCGAAGTACACTGTGCTGCCGAGAAGCGATTATACGGTACAGACAAAGACTGGTACGGAATTCTCAAAGTTGAGCCTTCTGCTGATGACACATCGATTAAAAAACAGTACCGAAAGTTAGCGCTCGTACTTCATCCCGATAAGAACAGCTTTGCCGGAGCTACTGATGCGTTTAAGTTAATTGGTGAAGCTCAAATGGTGTTACTGGACCGTGAAAAACGATTGGTTCACGATAGCAAACGCAGAGCTTTTGGAAATATTTCCGCTCCGGGTTATAAGCAACCGAGCAGACAGCCGAATGTTCAACAAGTGCATCCGTGGAATCGAACCACTCCCGTTAATTTAAATGGCGACGGTTCTGGGAGTTTTGGTAGTTTTCCGTTTCAACAACGGGCCCCAACTGGTGTTAATGGACATACGTCACATACGCCACCAACGTCAATGTTTTGGACGTGTTGTCCTTTCTGTTCGGTTCGGTGCAAGTTATATCGCAATAAACTTAACGAGAATGTTCGTTGTGGAAACTGCAAGGAAACGTATCCGGCTTATGAATTGGGTACTCATGTTGCACCGACTACAACTAAAACGCAAACCCGACAACCGAATCGGGTTTCGCCTAAACCTGCAGAGGGTGCGAAACGTACATTTACAACAAAACCAGTATTTGAAAAGAAAGAACCTCCGAAAGCACATGGAAACGTCAACCGAAAACGGAAAAAGAGAGTAGAAGAATCTTCAAGTGAAAGTGCCGACAGTCATGAGAGCTCCGAATCAGAAGAAGATGTACAGACAAAAGTTAATGGCGAAGAGCGTCGTAGATCTTCTCGTTCAAAAAGAAACGTTTCTTACAAAGAAAAAGTAAACGATATTGATATTGATGAGGATGGTGATAATGATGATGATGCGACTCCATCAAAACCTTCGGAAAAAGAAGCAAAAACGGCAGAACGCGATGATGAGAAATCTCTGAACGGTAAGGCGAAATCAGATAAAAGTGCAAAAGATGATGATACAGACAAAAAAGAAAGTGCGGCTGTTGAGTGCCTTGATGCAGAGTTTCACGATTTCGAAAAAAACCGAAAAAAAATATATTTTAGAGTCGGGCAGATTTGGGCTTGTTACGACACTGAAGACACTATGCCCCGATTCTACGCGTTAATCAAAAAAATATCCCCTGGGTTCAAACTGCAAATCATATGGTTAAAACCCGATGCTGTAACCAAGGATGAAATAAAGTGGGCGGCTTTGGATTTACCGGTTTCTTGCGGCAGATACAAACACGAGAAAGAAGATAAAACCGACGACATATTATCATTCTCACACTTGGTTTCATGGGAAGCGGTCCGGAACCCGAAACCATTAACATAATTCCGAGAAAAGGCGAGACGTGGGCGGTTTTTAAAAACTGGTCAATTAACTGGCACACTATATACGCAGACACCGAGGAAATGAAGTACGAATACGAGTTTGTGGAAATCTTGTCGGATTTTGATGAGAAAGCGGGGGCGCGTGTTTCGTACTTGGAGAAAGTGAAGGGGTTTGTATGTCTTTATAGGAGAAAAGCGGGTGCCGAGATGGTGATTCCAGCGAGTGAAAAGTACAAATTTGCGCACATGATTCCGTCTTGTAAAATGAGCGGAGAAGAACAAGACGGTGTTCCGAAAGGGTCGTTTGAACTTGATCCTGCTGCATTGCCTCCTGCAGCATTTGCGTAAATTTGAATATTATTATGTGGTTGTTTAGATGTTAACTTGTTGGTAATTTGATAGCCAAATGGTTTGATTAAAAACATGTTGAGATTTCTTAACTTCTGTGGACCCTTGGTAGACTTGTTCTTAAAAGATTTGAGATAATCCTTAAGGGTCGTTTCAGCTGGGTAACCTATAATTTGGCAAATTGATCTTGTTTATGTTTGTTTCTGAGCTACAAATGTTTACTGAGGCGTGACACCGATGATATTATTATCCTGCTATGTTCTGGTGTATGTTATAACTACGGATATAAACGAGCCAAGCTGATACTGAGCTCGGGTTCTTTTGCAGCCTAGCTTTAAAACATGAGCTCGGGTTTATAAGTCCTAAGGAAGGTTTATATAACGTAAATTAACCCAATATCTCAGTCGAATGATCTCTTTAGTATACACAATATTTACTATTAGCTTAATTAATTTTGTTAATTGGTTTAGTACATTATATTAGTAAACAATAGCTTCAATCTATAGTAGTTTGACTCGATTATGTGTATTCACGCTTATTTTAATCTAAATCCATAAGTAGTTTATGTATCTATACTTTTTACTTGGGGGATTTATGTTTGAATTATGTTTTAATTTCACAATTGTATAATGGTCTTGCAACAATGTATCTTGTGTGTTTGTGCATATAACTAGTAATCATTGGCTATATAATATATATAAATAATTAAATATAAATGGAGTGCCCCATTTAACGATTTAGATATTATTGTGTAAATCTTTTGTTTGTGTTAGTTGTTTAGAGATTATAACGTGAGATATAGGGGGAGTCATGCATTTGTTACAGAAAACTTAATATAGACACAATAAATAGATAAGAGTTGTCACTACTTATTTGGGTGGTGCTAATAGTTTTTATAGTGTCTAGATAAACAAAAGCGATGTGACCTTTCACGAGCAAGCCGAAACTACAAAGGATGAACTTTGAATTCAATCAAACTAGGGTAGTAGTCACCCTCTCGTTGCGTAGGGGCGCGTTTGAAACTCAGAACATTTCGCACCCCATGACAAAATAGTATCTAAACTTGTTATGCTATTCTTATCGTAACTCGGCTTTGAAAATAAAAAAATAAGAAAAAGTAAAACAATGCAATAAATAACAAAGATAAATAAAGGTAAAACAAAAAAAAAACCGATAGGAATTCCATCAGATTAGGAGTTGTATAATAACTTTATTAATGTTTATGAGTATAAAAGTCATTTGGTTAAAGTAAAAGAAAAAAAAATACAATAATAAACTAATAAACTAAATATGATACAAATAAAAGTTTACACTAAATGACAAAATATACTAAAATACGAAATATATAATAATAATAAACACTGTAGAACTTTTTACTTTAATAATAATAATAATAAACACTGTAGAACTTATTTACTTTTATATTTTTATATTATATATGATCTTTTATATTATATGTAATGCTTGAATTGATGGTTGGAGGTTCTTATTGAATGACACACTATCATTTCCTGGTTGCAAGGCCACGTAAAGTTTACAAAGACTTTTCTTGAAAATGTTTGGACTTAAATCATAAATCAAAAGGAGAATGTTCGTAAGGTTTTATTAAGAAACCTTGTGGAACAACTAAATGAAATCTCTAATCCGTTTTTTTTATGAAATTGGTGAATGTGTTTGGTGAAATCATTGTTAATGCACAAGACTTGATTCAAATTTCATGCATGCTCTAAACGTATGGTCCAAATGTGATGCTAAGGGTGTTCAAATTGTCGATTGTGTTGGCCGGGTTGATGGTTAAAAATTTTCATCCGAGCACGATGTAAACATTTATAAGTGTCGTGTTGTGTCTTGACGGTTACACTTAAAATTGTGCCTTGTTCAGATCGATGAGTTGAATGTTCATTTGTGTTAGGATCTCAGTTTGAAACTATTATGAAAGTTCAAAGGATGAAATATGAAAGATAATAAATCAGATGAACATGCAGCGGAATGATGAACTTTAATTCATAACAATTGAGAGATTGTATTGTCATGCTTTCGTAATTATAATTACTTGCATATAACTCACAATCGACCCTTCAGCCTAAGATCACTGATTTGTTCGTACAAAATGTAAGGAAGAAATGTTAGATTGATAAGTGATGAAAAGTGATCAAATAGAACAGTGCATGCACTATTCTTTATACTACAATTCTAACCACTGAGCATCTTATGATGATGTCAGTAGGAAAGTGACATATAACAATACTAACAAACTAACAACATCTGCTACGCTAACCACTGCTGTAACTAAACATTACAAAGACTGATAGAAAACACTGATGAGACATCCTCTGTTGGGCTTCAGCAAAGCTTTGTAAGGCAGACCTTAGCTTAGTCTTCAGCAGAGCTTTGTCTTGGTAGACCTTTAGCTTTAGTCTTCAACAGTGTTTTGCTATGGCAGACCTTTGACATTTTGTCTTCAGCAGAGCTTGACTTTAGCAGATGTTTTATTATTATTAGGATCAGAGGTTGTAGCATATTTTGGCTTTCTATCATTTGTTCTTTTGTAAGGTTCAATTCCAACAATCTCTCCCTAAAACAAATGATGCTAAAACAAAAGCTTTATTACTGATCTTTATTCCTCATTAATGATTCCCTTATTTGTCCTTTAAATTGAAGTTCAAAGTCCAGGGCAATCATATCATCTACATCCCTTTCAAGCTCAAGATTCAGAAAGTCTTGGAGGCCAGTTGCATCCAGACCATTTGCATCCTCCATTTTTATCTTTTGAGCTCTACCATCTGACCTAAGCAGTGTTAATTCATGGGTGTCTTTGGAAGACTTCCATTTTAGAATTTTTGAGTCAGATAGTTTTCTTGGGAGTAGGGTTATCTGTGATGAGTTTGGTGAGATAGGTTTGCTTACAAGTGTTGAAAGTGTGGCCATAAGTTTATCACTTGCAGCATCAGTATGGTATAGGATTTGGTTCTTGATCCCATATTTCCTTAATTCTTCATGCAACCTTTGATCCTCTTCCTCTATCTGCTTTTGCCTCTTTGCTTGATTTAAGGCAATTGTGGATAAGACAAATGTGGAAGATGATCTTTTAGGAGCATGGGTTTGTTGAGGAGTAGTGGTTGTTTGAGAATAGACAGGCTTTCTTGGGACAGAATGATCTTTCTTTCTTAGCTCTTCCAATCTTCTGTAGGTATCTACCACTTTCGATTCTGACCACCTAGAAATTTTCCTTGTTGTTCCATATTGAGCATTAATAAGTTCGGCTTTCATTATTTTGATTTCTAGAGCACGGTCTTGGTTTTCAACCTTAGCCTTTTTCCAAACAGGAAGAGTAGGCCTCTTTGAAGGTTCTTTGAGCATGGTATGGATTCTTTCAATCTCTTCTTTTAGCTCATTTGCCGACCAGTCTTTGAATTGAGCCTTTGTTGCTTTGTAAGGCTTGTGCTTCATGATATGATCAAGGTAGTCTTCTTTCAATTCAGGATCATCAGTGGTTGGATTTTCAGACAAGGACTTACTCAAATCCTTAGCAAATTCTTCAATAGTTCTCACTTTGCTTAATTGAAATTGCAAGGATATTTGTAGAGCCCTGTCATCCTTACCCTTTGATTTTTCTTTTTCTATGGTCTCAGCTTGTCTAGCCTTTAACTTTAGATATTCATATAAATTCTTAGGCTTTCGATACCCCATAAGAGATGGAAATTCTCTTTGTTTTGGATCCTTCTATCTTGAAGAAAGCCTATATCTCTCCTTTAACAGTAAAAAGTTCAAGAGGGTATAGAGCACCCATTGGAAGAAATGAGGATGATAGGTGCATGGTTGGAAAGGGGTTTCAGGATATGGTAGTGATGAGGATGATTGTGAAATGGATTGAGATGATACAGGGAGTGGTGATTGACTCTCTTTATCATCATCGTCAATAACAAAAGTTTCCTTTTGCGTTGGAATTTTATTTTGGGTGATGGTGGATGTACTGGAATTCAAGGTGGTGTGGATAATGGTTCGGTTAATGTTGGAAATGTGAGTAGAGCGGTAGTTTGAGCATAATCTGTTGGAACATCTGTTGTTCCAGCATCTGCTGTCACAACATCTGTCCTAACATCTGTTGGGTTGTATGGACAGAGGATACAACAACAGTAGCTTCAGCAGTTGTTGTTGAAAAGATGACAATTGGTTGTCTTGCTTTTCTTGCAGACTTTCTTTTTCTTGAAGTGCCAACATCTTCTATTTCCAATTGTTTGGCTTTTTCTTCTTCTATGAGCATCAAAGCTTTAGCTTCAAGTGTATCTTGTCTCTTCTACTTTTCAACAGCAATCCTTTCAGCTTCTTTGTTTAGGGTCTCATCAATCCCTTTTTCCAAAGTTGCCTCGGATGCTTCAGCAGTGCTAGAAGTGGTTTCTGGCTGTTGTTGCACATTTGTTTAAAATTTGAATCAGGTTGCAACTTTCTCAAGTTATCTTTCTCTCCCTTTTTGGCATCATCTTCTATGTCATCTTGAAGAATGATAACCGGGGCAGAGCTAGTAGTTTTCAGCAAATGGTCTTTGATGGCTTTAATATCTTCTTGTGTAGCTTTATATCAAGCCTCGACCATATTTCTGATCAATTTCATGTGGGTTTCATGCTGAATATCTGCTAATTGTGTCTAAGCTAGGATAATTGGTTGAACAAGTTTCCATAGCTTATTAGCATTTTGAGTAGAGGATGGTTGAGGTTGAGAATTACGAAGCACTTGTTTCATCATGGATGTGATTTCATCAATAGATGATTCCATGGAATTAATTCTCTCTGTCAATTCTTGGTATTGTAATTTATCACCTAAGTGAATAGGATCATCTAAATTCCTACCAGAGGTAGTTGTATTTGGAACATCAACATGAGGAATCTCAATGTTTTTAGAACCAAATGCCACTTGTTCTTGGTATTGGGGAATTCCAACTGGTTTAGAGGATACTATTGTAGCCTCAACAGTTGTTGCCTTCAAGGAAGTCTTATGTATGTAACCACTGTCCAACTGAGCCATTATTGTAGCATCAGTTGTAGTAGTTGCTTCACTTGAACTACCACCAAAAGTTACATGTAACTCATGGGGTGTAGCCTCCTCAACTGCTTTTGGGTTGGCTAATTGAGTTGTCTTAGATTCAGTCAATGAAGGAGTTCAACTCTCAGTGATAGGTGTGAGAGGACTGCTTGTAATCTGAGTTTTCTCAATAGCTTGAAACAAGGGTAAGAATGTGGCAAGAATTGGAGAGGTGGGTAGTGGAGTAGAAAGAGACATAGCCCTGGGAGAGGGGCTTGATAACAAATGTTCAAGTGAATCATCTGCCTCATAGTGTGGTGTCCCTGTGCTTACAACTTGTTCCTTCTATGAGGAAACAAGAGGAGTTGGTGTTGGTGGAGATCTTTGGACCATCTGCTGTGAGGAAGTAGCAGCAGTGGTTTCATGTGACTTTGGTGCTGTCACATGTAAAAAATATAGGATCTCATCTTCTAGAGTTACCTTTTTGTGGTGTTTTGGTTTGGTGGGCTGCTTGAATTTTGTGGGTTTCTTTTTGGGTTTTTCTGGTGGGGGTTGCATAGCACTGGTTGTAGTATCATGTTCACCAAGAGCAGTGGGCTAACAACAGAGGAAGGAGCAGTGGATGTAGTAGTAGTTAAAATTTTCTTAGTCTCTAATACTATTGTTTTTAAAACCTTCGGTTTTTGACTTGAGAGTCTAGTAAAAGTTTCATGTTTAAGGCTGCCAACTTCATAGATGACACCTTGTTGAAAATCCGTAGTAGAAACTTGTTTTTGTACATAGAAACTCAACAACCTAGGGTGTATTAAAAAAGCTTTACCCTTTTTAATATTGTTAAAGTTTGCGACCAAGTCGGAAACAATACCTGGGAAAATTTGAACTTTGATTTTGTTAAAATAGCATAACCCAGGTACTAAATATTTAAAGGTATTTCGTTGAAAGTAGTTGTCTTGGCTGGCAAACATAACAAAAGTGTATGGAAAAAGAATTTCATGTCAGTGGGAAATTCAGGTTTAAAAATGGTAATACCTGTTAGTTGACCTTCATAACCACGCTCAATGAATTCAACATGTAAATCTTTCTTGGGGAAAGAAGTGGGGTCATCTAGGTCACTAAGACCAAATATAGTGGAGATAGTAGATGGAGAAATCTGAACAAGTGATTACCCAATCTTTGATGTAATGGCAAAGGCTTTTACTTTTTGTTTTAAAGTTGGACTGCAACGTTTGCCCAAAATTGTCTAAGAGTGTCAAGATAAATTGGAGCTTTAGCCAGTAACACATCTTTGTATGATGATGTTTGTAGAAATCGACCATGGAGTGAAAAGAAGTATTATTATTTGTTTTTCAAGTATCGGAAGGTAGTTGTGGGGAGTTTTGATGATGAGATTCATGATGGAAAAGTGATTATTGAGAGTTTGGAAGAAGATGAGAGTAATGGAGATTTTTATCGAGAAGTTTTGAAATCGAAACGGCAAGTTGAACTATGTTTGGATGAAACAAGGTTTATAAAGTGAATGCTGACGTGGTAGCGGTTTCCAAAAGATTTGATGGCTATCCTCTGTCCACGTGTAATCTCTGTTAGTAATAGATGACAGTTGTTTGGAAACCTCTGCTGGATACCAGCAGTGGTTCTGAACAGATGAATGATCAGTGGTGATTTTACACTATCAGAGGATAGATTATTAATGGATTGGGAAAACAGTGGTTTCACCAACAGAGGATACACTTTCTGCAACAGATAGATTTTCATGCCAAGCAGAGGTTTGGAGAAATAGTGGTAATGAGCAGACTTTAGAGATTTATTGAAAAATTTCATCTTTAGCTACTTTGAAGGATGGATTTTTGACTTTCTAAAAACATTTTGATGCTATTTACACATAGAAAACATTTTTTTTATTCCATGTTGAGCATACCAATCCTAGAGATCAGAATTTCAAAGGTAGATGTATCTAATGCTTTTGTTAGAACATCTGGCAGTTGATCTTTAGTTGGAACATGATGCAAAGAAAGCAAACCTTTTTCACAACAATCCCTCACAAAGTGATGTCTGATGTCAATGTGCTTTGTGGTAGAATGAGATACTGGATTTTTGATTATGTTTTTAGCTGCTTGACTATCTAACATGAGAGAAGTCCTTAAAGCAGTTACACCAAAATCCAATAGTTGATTTTGAATCCATAGGTGTTGAGCAATGCAGCTTGTAGCAGTAATATACTCAGCCTCTGCTGTGGATGTTGATACTGCAACTTGCTTTTTGCTTTGCCAAGACACTAAGCAATTTTCTAGGAATTGGCATCCTCCTGAGGTTAACTTCCTTGTGGTGTGAAATCCAGCAAATGACTGTCTGAATAACCTGAAAGCTCAATATTTCCATTAGCTGGATACTAGATACCA
Source organism: Scalesia atractyloides (assembly GCA_947069175.1). Lineage (NCBI taxonomy): Eukaryota > Viridiplantae > Streptophyta > Magnoliopsida > Asterales > Asteraceae > Scalesia > Scalesia atractyloides. The sequence continues at coordinate 74,649,800 of CAMTDV010000008.1, forward strand.
AGTCTGGGAGCACCTTTGATGTATATGAATATCGTTTTTTACAGCAATGAGATTAGACTTCCTAGGTGCTGACTGGGATCTGACACAAGTCTGGCCTGGATGCAGTTAGGTACAATAAAGAACCTATCATGCTTCTATAAAGAGTTTAATCAACAAAGTCATCTTTATCATCAACAGTGACAAGCTTTGTGGTTGCCATGGGTGTGCTACATGGTTTACAATCATCATATCAAATTTTGTAAGTAGTTCTTTGACATACTTACTTTGGTGAATGAATATACCATTCTGCAATTGTTTTACTTGGAGACCAAGAAAACGTTGGAGCTCACCCATTGCACTCATTTCAAACTCTGCTGCCATGAGTTGTCTGAACTCTTCACACATGGCAGTGCATGTGGATCCAAAAATGATGTCATCCACATAAATTTGGACAAGCATCAAATCCTTTCCTCTCCATTTCAAAAATAAAGTTTTGTCAAATTTACCCCTTGTAAAACCAATGGATAAGAGAAAGGTGGAAAGAGTTTCATACCAGGCTCTTGGTGCTTGTTTCAAGCCATACAAAGCTTTGTAGCTGTTGTTCGTAGATACTTTGGATACAACAGCAGATGAGAGACCTCGGACTGCAATTTCTTGACACGCCCATATATCTAGATAATCAGGCTACTATTGATATCACTAAAAACTCATATCAACACTCATGCACTAAACATATTGAAATTCAACACCTTTATCCGTGACTACTACGAGAAAAAGTTGGTTAGAATTGAAAAAATCCACACTGATGACCAAAAAGCAGATTTTTATACCAAAGCATTTTATCGTTCAAGATTTAAAAATCTTTTAAAATTAAATGGTTTAAGAAATCTGGCATCAGGGGTTAATCATGAGGTTGAGTTTGAGGATGACGAGGACCTGACGTGATTCTCATCGGTATGACATTTTTTTCATGTAAATATTTTTTCTTAAAAAATCTAACATCCAAAAGTATGTTTTTTATTTTAGGGGGAGAAAGTTTGGGAAAATACAAAAACATTATAAATGTCAAAAAGAGTTTTTGTGAAAAATGGAGATCATATTACATCAATATGACAATCACCGTATGCTAAAGATATGGAATGTTTAAACAAGTAATTAAACAGATCTTACTGAGGATGTGCCAATAGGCTTCACTCGTTCGGTAAATTGTTTTTCAAGATATAAACTTAATAGAAAAACTGAGTAACTTGTGGGTTAACATCTCTCGGATATATGGACTTAGTACTCCAAAATTTCGTTTGAGAGAATGCCAGATTCTGTGATACTATGTCTTTATATTTAATCGATATCTGGGTATTATATGAGTTCTTCTGATTTTGCGTCAGCAGTGGCCTAGAACTTGTGTAATACTTTATGCATTATTCACCCACAAAAGCTGCACAAAAAATGAGTATGCCATAAACATTTACGACATCTGTAGTTCAAAAGATTCCTTTATGGAACACCACTTAAATACGAGCCTTCATCTCTTTGTCTGTACGGAAATACTAACCTGAGCTCTCAAGGTCTCGCAATTCACCCCATTTACATATATCAATTGGATATATTCACTTGTGAAATGATATATTGGGAATCTCGATATGGGAGTATATTCTAAGATGGAAAACACAGTTACTTCATGTTCCTTAATATTACCTAACATATCTTGAAACATTTGAGAAACATTTAGAAGTTTAAGTGGATAAGTATATTGGCAATCAAGGTAAATCTGTTTAAGAACCTAATGATACTACCAAGATCAATGGTACTTGTGATTTATCTAAATATCTAATGTGATCCTCTAAACACAAAGCGCACAAAAAATGTATATAAATACATCTTTTCTTGTTATTTCTTTTTAGAACAATCCTAAAAAGATTTTCAGCTTTAGCAATTTATCTTAGCTTTTAGTCTACCGATGATGAAAATACCGATAGTCCAAGTCAAAGCTACGATTGCTGGAGTCAAGCTGAAGTCCACGGGTTGAGAGCTAATCACGAAAAGAAAGGATTACCTGAACGTCAACAAAGTTCATTAATTTGAAACTTTACATTTTTAAAATAAATCTGTTTTGGTCAAACATTGGACAGCCATGTAACATCTGTTGTAAGACGGGTCCTAAAACCCGCTCCATTTTTGTAATCAAGTATATATTATAATCTTTTGTTTCGAATTTATATTACTCGTTAATGGATTTCGGTGTATTAATAAAAAAAATAATAAATTCAATAAAAATAATAAACATAAATAATAAATATAGAAAATACAAACAAATAAGTATAAATAAAAACTAAAAATAATGTGCTGACCGCGGGACTCGAACCCGGGTCGCACGAGTACTCACACACACAACACACTGCTGCATCACACACCCAACATCTGAAAGAATCAAATCTAATAACCCTTTTATATATATATGCTTCCTTTGAAACTGGTTCAGAATCCCGCCCAGAAGCGGGTGAAATCATTTCGGCAATCAATCTAATTACCGTTTTTCCTTTCAATTAACTGCTGAAACCGTTCTTAATCAAGAGTCTGGACTCAATCATTGAGTCAAACGCTTTCAATTGTGAGTTACAATCATCATCCATAATGGGATTTGACCAAAACCGAAAAAAAGATTCAAATCATATGATCAATTTCGACTGTAAATAGAGGGTCATGAATTCATTTAGAATGCACATTCATCCTAAAACTCTTTCCAACCTTCTGTTCCTCAAATACACCTCACCGGAAGTTCGAACCTTGCCGGAATTCCGTCGGAGATTTAGAGTGCTTTGGTTTCTGTATAATTCTTTTACTCTATCCTTTTAATTCTTATAAATCTTATATATATTTAGCAAGTATCTAATAATAGAAGAAGTTAATCAAGTCCAGTCGAATTATCAGTTCAGTGTCTTCTTGAAATAAAGAAGACGAACTGAACTAATGTTTAAAACAATTTAAAAATCTAAATTACACCGGGTTAGACACACAGTCAAGTGATTGGACTATGTGCATCCAAAAGGCAAGGTCACGGGTTCGAGTGCGTTTACGCTTCCGATTCGCTAAATTATACCAAACTTTTTATACACACTGTTCTTACAATAAACCAAACCTTTTTAATTAAACAAAATTATGGTTAGCTGTAGTATGTATATAAAGATTATTAAAATCTAATATATTTTGGGTAAGACACGTAGCTCAGTTGGTCAAGCTGCGTGCACGTAAACGAGAGGTCACGAGTTCGAATCCCGCACGCTGCCTAATGTCCGACCGGTCCGATTCAAGGGGAAAAACATATTTTTTTATTAACCAAAACCTTTAATTATATTCCTTAAAAATATATTTTTATATATTAAACTTTATTTACAAATCAAAATATATATAGTAATAATAAATCAATCTAAATAATAACAAGTTAATTAAAAATACTAACTTCAACCAAAAGAAATATATTTTCATCTCAATTTTTATGCGAATGTTTAGGTTAGCCATTATCGTCGCTTGACATCTCAATCGTGCGTAATCTTCGTCGAATCGTAATCGCACCCACTGTGAGTGAATTCTTACAACTCCCCTTTTTACTCATGTTTTTGGGGTGTATCATGTGTTGTTTTTTATCTCACTAATTCAAACCTCGTGCTATTACCAATATGTGATCTAACGTGCTATGTGATATTGTTGTTTATTGTTATTTGTGTTTACATTTTTCATTACAGTCAAGCTCTCACATTAGGCCCATTTGTTCCCCGTTACTTACGGGTGGAGCGTCGCGTTGCCTAATATATTAGATCAGCTCCGTTTGATTGAGCCTTGATCTCGCCGCACATCGCTTATCGTGCTCACATGTACATTACAAGTTGATTGTGTGGTTTGTGATTATATTACATATACGTTTCTCATATTTGGGTAATGCACACTTTATTAAAATAATAAACATATCATTTTTAATGATTAAATGGGATTCACTCGCCAACTTATGTTGACCCAAAACTCTACCTTTTACACATGATACAGGTGAACAGGTTTGAAGCATGGATCACATAGGACATGGGCCTTAGAAGAAAATAAAATGTTATCTGCAAGCTTGTTTGGAACATTATAGTGTTTGTTTAAATTACATGATGTTAGAATGTTGTATTAAATTCAAAATAATAAATATGAAACTTTCATAATAGTAAATGTCATGAGCTTTGATGAAAACTCAATCATGCCCCGACTACCTTATCCGCTGCGGGTCAGGGTGCGACAGATTGGTATCAGAGCCAATGACTATAGGGATATAGGATAGGTTATTAGACCCTTAGAGCCTATATTATAGTCTAATTGCTTACATGTTAAGTTGGTTACATGCAAACTTATGACATTTACTTGTTTACATCTCTCTCACACACAATTACATGCAAGCACTTTCATTACTATATGATTTTGTGTGACATTCAATGTGTTATAAATATTGTCAATATAACATGCATATATATACGCATATATTATCGTCTTAACGCACGTCTTGATTCTCACATATTTAAACATTTTTCTTGCTTTTCTTTTAAAAAATTAGTGATATTTTTTGTTTTTCAATCTCATCAAAGTGAGTTCTACGACGGGCATGTAGTAACTGGAAGGTTACAAGTAGCGGTAGTTAAAACGTCCTGTCTAGGATTGGCATTTGTATAAATCCAAAATAACGGACCAGTTTGCCTACCTGGGGACTAACGATGAGAGTACGAAGAACCTATTAGGCCAAAGCATGCCACACCAAAGGTCGTGCGAACTAACCCCACTTTGAGTTGTCACTGTGTCTACAAAAGGACACCTTCCGACCTTACACCTCGCAATCATGTTTTACGATTTTCATTCGGGTGGTGTGAGTGTTAACAGGCCAAAACCAATGTGAACCCTACAAAGCCCAGTAGTCATGGGGCCCACATGGCTACCTAGGTCAACTATGGGGGACATATGGGGGCCCAAACATGAGCAAAGCCCAAGACATCCTATGATGTGATGGATTTTATTTAGTTTGTGGATGTCTAATTTTATGCGACACCATGACACCTATACGCCAAACTCATAATCTCGTTACGTATTTCCTGTAGATGTCTTCTAGGCACTCTCGTGGAGGTAGGAAATCAGGAAAATCCGGCGAGCGCATGGCTGCTCAAATAGCCCAACAAATGGCCGTCGTGATTCCCGATATCGTAATTCAAGTTCAACAAGCTCTCGCCGCTAACCCTGTCAACCCAATTAACCAAGAGGGACAAAATGCTGCCAACCCTCCCACCAACACTACTAAGTGCACTTACAAGCACTTCAACTCATTTGACCCTCCAAAATACGAGGGAACTGAAGAGGTCACTGCTCTCATTCGATGGTTTGAAGAGATGGAGAGTACTTTTCTCAATTGTGGGTCTGTCCCAACGACCGTAAGGTTCGTTATGCTATTGGCCGTTTGTAAGGGGTAGCACTCACTTGGTGGAATGCCGAAAAGGGCAGAAGAGGTCACCTAAAACCACATCAGGAATAGGGATTTCAAAGATGAGAAGAAGAAAGATAAAACACCAACTGAAACCCCTAACAGAACTCAAGCTGGATCCTCTTCTCGATTCACTGGCAAGAGAAAGCGAAATGGGAAGAATTTTGTTGTCACCCAAACTAATCAGCCAATTTTACACAACCAACCCATTGCAACCGCTCCAATCACCCAAGTTGCTCCCCTTACCGCTCCATTCAAGAAGCAATACACAGGACCTCGTCTGAAGTGCAATCAATGCCAATACCATCACCAACTTGAGAACCCATGTCTCCATGCACAGGGTGTGGCCGAGTAGGCCATACAATCCAAACCTGCCGTTCACTTCAAAGACAAGCCCGCAACCAACCACAAGCCCAACCTAACAACCAAATAGTAGGCCAAGTTCCCTACCAACAACCTCTACTACTACCACTTGCTCAGCCTATGGCCCAACCCTTTAACCAACCTAACTACCCTATGATGCCACACGTCAGAGCTTGTTTCAACTGCGGTGATCCAACTCATTTCCGCAACACCTGCCTGCGATTAGTGAACATCATCAACGCGCAAGCCCAAGCTAATCCTATGAACCAAGCGAATCAAGCCAACCCGCCAGCACGAGGTAGAGCTTTTAACATCAACGCCAATCAGGCTAGAGCAGATAACAACGTGGTCAACGGTACGTTCCTCATTAATGATAGTTATGCATCTATTCTTTTTGACACTGGCGCGGATAAGAGTTTTGTGTCCCTAGAATTCGAATCTATTCTTGGTTTACCTCGCGTTAGTTTAGCCGAATCGTTTACAGTAGAGGTAGCAGACGGAGAACCTATTACGTGGATTCTATCATTCGCGACCACACTCTTACTCTTAATTATCACGATTTTCCAATCAATCTTATTCCCCTGAAATTGGGAAGTTTCAATGTCATCATTGGAATGGACTAGCACAGTCAGCATCATGCCGAAGTCGTATGTTACGAAAAATTTATTCGAATTCCACTCGACGGCGGCCAAACTCTTCGTATTTTTGGTGAAACCCCATCCAAAGGACTCAAGCTAATGTCGTGTCTTCAAGCCCGAAAGTATCTTCGCAAGGATTACATAGAATTCTTAGCCCACATTGTCAAGAAAGAAGACAAGAAGAAGAAACTCGAAGATATTCCGATTGTTAGAGATTTTCCGCAAGTCTTCCCAGACGACGTCTTAGGACTTCCTCCTATGCGAGAAGTCGAATTTTGAATCGATCTTGTACCTGGTGCCACTCCAGTTGCAAAATCTCCATATCGATTAGCCCCTCTGAAATGCAAGAGTTAGCTAGTCAGCTGCAAGAGCTGACTGACAAGGGTTCATACACCCTAGCTCATCACCTTGGGGTGCGCCGGTTCTTTTCGTCAAGAAGAAGGATGGAACTTTTCGAATGTGTATCAACTATAGAGAACTCAACAAGCTGACCATCAAGAACCGTTATCCTTTACCTCGCATTGATGACCTTCTAGACCAACTTCAGGGTGCAACCTGTTTTTCAAAAAATGATCTTCGTTCTGGCTATCATCAGCTTAGGGTACGTGATGAAGATATTCCAAAGACTGCCTTTCGAACTCGCTACGGTCACTACAAATTCATGGTTATGCACTTTGGATTGACCAATGCTCCCGTCGTTTTCATGGATTTAATGAATACGGTGTGCAAACCCTACCTCGATCGTTTCGTTAGTGTTTTTATCGATGAGATTCTTATTTATTCAAGAAGCAAGTTAGATCTTGAACGACATCTTCGTCTTATTCTAACGCTTTTGAAAATGGAAAAGCTTTACGCTAAGTTTTCAAAATGTGAATTCTGGTTAAAAGAAGTTCAATTCCTTGGTCACGTCGTCAACAACAAAGGAATTCATGTCGACCCTGCAAAGATCAAAGCAGTGCAAGAATGGCAGGCGCCACGCACTCCTACTGAAGTTAGATCATTCCTTGGCTTAGCGGGTTATTATCGATGTTTTATCGCTAATTTCTCCCGCATAGCTTTACCGCTCACAACCTTGACTCAAAAGGACAAGCCCTTCGACTGGGGGCCCAAACAAGAGGAGGCTTTCCAAACTTTGAAACAGAGACTTTGTGATGCACCTATTCTCACTCTCCCTGACGGTTGTGATGACTTTGTGGTTTATTGTGACGCATCAGGGCAGGAACTTGGGTGTGTCTTAATGCAAAGGGGTAAGGTGATAGCCTACGCCTCAAGACAACTCAAGGTCTACGAGAAGAATTACACCACTCATGACCTTGAACTCGGAGCAGTCGTGTTCGCTTTAAAGATATGGAGACTCAATCTGTTCACCCCGCTCTATCGTCTAGTCGAGCATTACATTCGAGGTCTTCCCTCAAAAATTCAAGATTCTGTGTTAAGTACCACACCTGCAACACTCGAAGCTGCCATGGAGCTGGCTACCGAACTTACGGAAAATCACATTCGAAATGGTGATTTTAAAGATGAGAAAAAGAAAGATAAGGCACCTGCTTAAACTCCAACCCCAACTCCAGCAGGTTCGTCTTCCAAATTTGCTAGCAAAAGGAAGAGCAATCAGAAGAATTTCGCCGTTACCCAAACCAATTCCCCCATCACTGCTGCCCCAATCACACAGGTCACCCCTAAAGCCGCCCCATTCAAGAAACCATACACAGGACCCCATCCCAAATGCAACCGCCACCCTCCTGAGCACCCATGTCAATATTGCACAAGTTGTGGCCGTGCAGGTCTCACAATTCAAATTTGTTGTATCCTTCAAAATCCAAACCGCAATCAACCTCAAGCCCAACCCAACAATCAAGTGGTAGGCCAAGCCCAACACCAACAACCTTTACTCTTACCACCTACTCAACCCTATTACCAACCCAATTATCCAATGATGCAACCTGTCAGAGCATGTTTCAACTGTGGCGATCCCACCCACTTTCGAAATACCTGCCCACGCTTGGTGAACATCATAAATGCTCAAGCTTAAGCCAATCCAGTGAATCAAGCCAACCAAGCTAATCCACCTGCTAGAGGAAGGGCTTTCAACATTAACGCCAACCAAGCTAATCCACCTGCTAGAGGAAGGGCTTTCAACATTAACGCCAACTAAGCTAGGGCTGATAATAATGTGGTCAACGGTACGTTTCTTATTAACGGTAGTTATGCATCCAAACTATTTGATACTGGTGCGGACAAGAGTTTCGTGTCTTTAGAGTTCGAATCCATTCTTGATTTGCCTCGCGTTAGTCTCGCTGAATCATTCACGGTGGAAGTTGTTGATGGTGAACCTATTACGTTAGATTCGATTATTCTTAACTGTACTCTTATCCTTAATGAACTCGATTTTTCAATTGATCTTATTCCAATGAAATTGGGTAGTTTCGACATTATCATCGGTATAGACTGGCTTAGTCATCATCACGCTGAAGTTGTTTGCCACGAGAAGTTTAGTCGAATTCCTCTCGCCGACGGTCAAACTTTACGTATCTTTGGAGAAACTCCTTCTAGAGGGCTCAAATTGATGTCATGTCTTCAAGCTCGAAGATATCTTCGCAAAGACTATATCGCGTTTCTAGCTCATATCATCAAGAAGGAAGGCAAGGAATGGAAGCTCGAAGATATCCCAATCGTTAAAGAATTTCCTCAAGTTTTTCCCGATGATGTTTCAGGACTTCCTCCTGTGCAAGAAGTCGAATTCCGAATCGATCTTGTACCTGGTGCCACAGCAGTCGCAAAATCTCCCTATCCCCATCTGAGATGCAAGAGTTAGCTAGTCAGCTGCAAGAGTTAACTGACAAGGATTTATACGTCCTAGCTCATCACCTTGGGGTGCGCCTGTTCTTTTCGTAAAGAAGAAAGATGGATCTTTCCGCATGTGTATCGATTATAGAGAGCTCAACAAGCTGACCATCAAGAATCGCTATCCTTTACCTCGTCTCGATGATCTTCTAGATCAACTTCAAGGTGCCACCTGTTTTTCAAAGATCGACCTTCGTTCTGGATATCATCAACTTAGAGTGCGTGAAGAAGATATTCTGAAGACCGCCTTTCGAACTCGTTACGGTCACTATGAATTTATGGTAATGCCTTTCAGGTTGACCAATGCTCCTGCTGTTTTCATGGATTTGATGAATAGGGTGTGCAAACCCTACCTCGATCGTTTTGTTATAGTTTTCATTGATGATATTCTTATCTACTCCAAGACCAAATCCTGAGCGTCATCTACGACTTATTCTAACACTCCTGAGAACCGAAAAGCTTTATGCTAAGTTCTCAAAATGCAAGTTTTGGTTAAAAGAGGTGCAATTTCTTGGTCATGTCGTTAATGATAAAGGGATTCATGTTGATCCTTCAAAGATCAAAGCGGTGCAAGAGTGGCAAGCGCCACGCACTCCTACAGAAGTTAGGTCATTTCTTGGTCTAGCTGGTTATTATTGTCGTTTCATCGCAAATTTTTTTCCGTATCGCCGTTCCACTCACAACCTTGACTCACAAGGGCAAACCCTTTATTTGGGTGCCCAAGCAAGAAGAGGCATTCCAATCTTTGAAGCAAAAACTTTGTGATGCACTTATCCTTACACTTCCTGATGGCTGCGAAGATTTTGTGGTCTACTGTGACGCGTCAGGCAAGGTTTAGGTTGCGTTCTAATGCAAAGAGGAAAGGTGATAGCCTATGCCTCAAGGCTACTCAAGGTGCATGAAAAGAACTAACCACTCATGACCTAGAACTTGGAGCAGTCGTGTTCGCTCTTAAGATATGGAGACACTATCTCTATGGTACCAAGTGTGAAATTTACACTGACCACAAGAGCCTTCAACATATCTTCAATCAAAAAGAGTTGAACATGAGGCAACGACGTTGGGTCGAACTCTTAAATGATTATGATTGTGAAATTCGATATCATCCAGGCAAGGCTAATGTGGTGGCTGACGCCCTCAGTCGAAAGGAGTATGCAAACTCCATTCATCTGTTGTGTTCTCAAATTGTGACCGACCTTCAAAATCGAATTAGAGCAGCTCAACATATTTCTGTCACGGAAAATGATGTACGAGATGAACTATCTTGTGGAGCTGAAACCAAACTATAATCCAAGTCAGACGGTATTCTCTATTATTTAAATCGTATTTGGATTCATGATAGTGACAATCTTCATGTTTTTCTCATGAGCGAGGCTCAGAAAACACGATACTCTATGTATCTAGGAGCCGATAAGATGTATCAAGATTTACGATACTCCTACTGATGGCCTGGCATGAAGAAAGATATCGCTATATTTGTTTCTAAGTGCCTTACATGTTCCAAAGTGAAAGCTGAACATCAAAGACCTTCAGGACTTCTTGTCCAACCCGAAATACCTGTATGGAAGTGGGAAAATATAACAATGGATTTCATTACCGGGTTACCTTGCAACTCCAGTGGGTATGACACCATTTGGGTTATCATTGATCGTCTCACTAAACAAACTCATTTCATTCCAATCCGCGAAGACTTCAAGAACGAGAGTTAGCTCGTATCTATATCAATGAAATTGTAAGCCGTCATGGTGTGCCCTTAAGCATCATTTCAGATCAAGACGGTCGTTTTACTTCACGAACATGACAAGCCGTGCAATCAGCTTTGGGTACACGTCTAGATCTCAGCACTTCCTTTCACCCTCAAACTGATGGTCAATTTGAGCGCACCATACAAACCCTTGAAGACATGTTGCGAGCATGTGTCATAGACTTCAAGGGCAATTGGGATACTCATTTACCGTTAGTTGAATTTTCGTACAACAATAGTTATCATTCAAGCATCGGTATGGCTCCTTTTGAAGCCTTATATGGTCGAAAGTGCCGATCTCCTGTATGTTGGCACGAAATTGGTGAAGCGCAAATCACTGGACCTGAACTGATTCAAGCAACAATTGACAAAATCCTTCAAATTAGAAATAATCTTCTAGCAGCTCGAAGTCGTCAAAAGACTTACGCTGACAAACGACGAAAGCCATTGGAGTTTTGTGTTGGTGATCAAGTACTTTTGAAAGTATCATCGTGGAAGGGAGTGGTTCGTTTTGGTCAAAAGGGCAAGCTAGCACCACGCTATGTGGGACCATTCAAGATACTCGAAAGAGTAGGCCCTGTAGCATAAAAGCTTGATCTACCAGAAGAACTCAACAGAATTCATTCCACATCTCATGTATTAAACTTGAAAAAGTGTCTCGCCGATGAAATCTCCATATTCCTTTGTAGGATATTCAAATTGATGAATCAATGCACTTCGTTGAAAGACCTGTAGAGATCATGGACGACGGTGGAAAGCGTTTAAGACGAAGTCGTATTCCAATAGTCAGGGTACGTTGGGAGTCAAAATGAGAACCTGAGTTTACTTGGGAACGTGAAGACTCAATGCACGAGAAATTCCCGCATCTTTTTCTAGTTGCAGCTACTACATAAATTTCGGGACAAAATTTCTAAAAGTAGGGGATACTGTAACATTCATGTGAAACGGTTTCAAAACCCTGCATCGTTTATTTATCAAGTATTTATCTAAATGTCGTTGCATATTTATTAGTATCGGGTATTTTAATATTTCTTAATTAATAATTGTTGTAGAATTAAAAACCATAAATAATGAACAAAAATAATAACAAGTAAATTAAAATAAACTTTAAAATAAAAAAAGAAAGATTAAAAGGACTAGCCGGGTTTCGAACCCAGGTCTCCCGTGTATACACACACACACCAAACACCACTGCACTACACGCACACTTGTGCTGAGAATGAAAGCATTTAAGTCTTATATTGAAAACCCGCTTAAGCTTGCAACTCCTTTTCTCATAAATTAGTAATCGCCAAAATCAATCAAGTTTAATACTTGATTCCGATACTGTAGTATCAGTTACAATTCTTGCAATCAAACACAAATCAATCCAAATTCAGTTATGGATCGGAAATCATCAACCTGTAATTCTGGTTGTAACCGAAACCCACATGATTGGAAGATCAGCTATAAATATCGATTGATCTACACCTCTATACCTCGCTCACTTCCTTCACATCCTACCTTTTTCTCTCTGCTCAAAATCTCTGTTCGTCGGAAAACCCTTCAGTCTTCGCGGAACTAGTCATCGGAAAAACCGGAAATCCTATTTTTCCAGTGGTATGAATCTTTAAACCCCCCCTACATTCATGTTTTATTCATCTAATTCGTAATCAGAGAACCAGATCTGTTAATATATATATATATATATATATATATATATATATATATATATGTCGGGTTCAGATCTAGTTATGTTTAAATGAAGAAGATGATGTCCACACAGTTTATAAATATATTTAAAATTCTAATATAAGCGGGTTAGACACCCAGCCCAACTGGTTGGGCTGGGTGCACAACAACACAGAGGTACCGGGTTCGAGTTGTATCCTGCACGCCGGTTGTTTGATTTTAAAAATCTTTTTAATTAAAGTAAATTGGGATTAACTTAACAAGCATATAAGTATAATAAAAATCAATAAACTAACGGGTTAGACACGTAGCTCAGTTGGAAGAGCTGCGTGCACGCAACCGAGAGGTCACGAGTTCGAATCTCACCACACGCTGCCTAATAACACAACCGACTAGTCAGATCCTTGTCAGACCTGACAAGATTTTTTTAATTTTTTATTTTATTTATTTATATTACTTTTATAGTTATATTTTAGTTAAAAATCAATTAAAAATACCTTTTTGAAGGTTTTAAAATCTCAATAAAAACCACAATAATAACCTAAAAATCTGACAAAAAGTATTAAATCAAAATATTAATTTATATTCATCGAATTATCGCGTTATTATTTTAGGTTAGTATCCTTTCATCGGTCAAATTCTCAAATCGTGCGCATTCATTATCAAGCAAGGAACGCACACACTGTGAGTGAATCCTTACGAATTCCCCTTTTTAATCATGTTTTGGGGTGTATCATGTGTCGTACATGTTTTATTTATTTAAACACTTTGCTAACATCAGTTCGTGATCAAATGTGTATATTTGTTTGTGTGGTTACATTTTATCATTTCAGTGCAATCATTCATTTAAGGCCCATCAGTTCCTCGTGGGATACAAGTTGAGCATCAGGTGCCTCATTAGATCGGCTCCGTTTGATTGAGCCTTAATCTCAAGTTCATCATTCATCATGTCATGTATTCATTATGGTTATTGGGTGGTTTGTGATTGTTCATATATATACATATGCTTACTTATGATTCATGCACAAACTTTTATTTAAACAACTAATATAGCAACTGTTTAAATGTTTTTCTTAGATTCACTCGCTAACTTTTGTTGACCCAAACCTTTGTTTTACGCATGATACAGGTGAACAGGCTGAGGAGAGGAACATATAGGAATGGCCGTAGAAGATTAGTAAAATATATTTTGCATTGAAAAATGTTCATTTGTGCTTGTATGTTTCCTTGTTTTTGGATATTTGAGGTTTTCATTCCAGTTTAATAAATATGAAACCTTTTAGTAAATGTCATGAGCTTTGGTGATAACCTAATTATGCCCCGACTTTTATTTCCGCTGCGGGTCAGGGTGTGACATCTTAAATCAGAAAGAGTTAAAGATGAGGCAACGACGATGGGTCGAACTCTTGAATGATTATGATTGCGAAATTTGTTATCATCCTGGTAAAGCCAATGTCGTAGCTGATGCTCTTAGTCGAAGGGAATATGCTAATTCCATTCACCTATTGTGCTCTCAAATTGTAACTGACCTTCAGAAACGCATTTGCGAAGCTCCGCATACCTCTGTCACGGAATATGATTTGCGAGATGAATTATCTTGTGGAGCTGAAACCAAGTTAGAATCAAAGTCCGATGGTATTCTTTATTATCTGAATCGTATTTGGGTACCTAATTGTGACAACCTTCGCACATTCCTCATGAATGAGGCCCACAAAACACGATACTCCATACATCCAGGTGCTGATAAGATGTATCAAGATTTACGATACTCTTACTGGTGGCCTGGAATGAAAAAGGAGATCGCCATTTTTGTCTCCAAGTGCCTCACATGTTCGAAAGTTAAAGCCGAACATCAAAGACCCTCAGGCTTACTTGTTCAACCCGAAATACCCGTTTGGAAGTGGGAAAACATAACCATGGATTTTATTATCGGGTTACCATGCACCTCCAGTGGGCATGACATGATTTGGGTTATTGAAGATCGTCTTACCAAATCTGCTCATTTTATTCCTATCCGCGAAGATTACAAAAACGAGAAGTTAGCTCGCATCTACATCGATGAAATTGTAAGTCGACACGGTGTGCCTTTGAGCATCATCTCGGATCGAGATGGACGTTTTACTTCACGAACATGGCAAGCCGTGCAATCAGCATTATGCACTCGCTTAGATCTCAGCACTGCCTTTCATCCTCAAACTGATGGTTAATCTGAATGGACCATACAAACCCTTGAAGACATGCTACGATCATGTGTTATCGACTTCAAGTGCAATTGGGATACTCATCTACTGTTGGTCAAATTTTCTTACAATAATAGTTATCACTCGAGCATTGGTATGGCTCCTTTTGAAGCATTATACGGTCGTAAGTGCCGATCACCTGTATGTTGGCACGAAATCGGTGAAGCGCAGATCACCGGACCGGAATCAATTCAAGAAACAACCGATAAGATCCTCCAAATCTGCAACAACCTTCTAGTAGCTCAAAGTCGTCAAAAGAGTTACGCTGACAAACGATGAAAGCCGCTCGAGTTTTGTGTTGGCGATCAAGTACTTTTGAAAGTATCACGATGGAAGGGAGTTGTTCGTTTTGGACAAAAAGGCAAGCTAGCACCTTGCTATGTTGGACCATTTAAAATACTCGAGAGAGTTGGTCCTATAGCCTACAAGCTTGACTTACCTGAAGAACTCAGCAAGAACCATCCAACGTTCCATGTTTCTAACTTGAAAAAGTGCTTTGCCGATGAAAATCTCCATACATACCGCTAGAAGATATTCAAATTGACTAGTCAATGCATTTTATAGAGCGACCTGTAGAAATTATGTATTTCAGTGAGAAACGCTTAAGATGAAGCCGAATGTCGATAGTCAGGGTTCGTTGGAGTCGAAACGAGGACCCGAGTTTACTTGGGAACGTGAAGACTCAATGCGCGAAAAATACCCCCATCTTTTCCAAGACAAACCTACTACTACTTAAATTCCGGGACGAAATTTCTAAAAGTAGGGGATACTGTAGCATCTGTCGTAAAACGGGTCCTAAAACCCGCTCCATTTTTGTAATCAAGTATATATTATAATCTTTTGTTTCGAATTTATGTTACTCGTTAATGGATTTCGGTGTATCAAAAAAAATAATAAAAATAAAGTCAATAAAAATAATAAACATAAATAATAAATATTGAAATACAAAAAAATAAGTATAAATAAAAACTAAAAATAATGTGCTGACCGCGGGACTCGAACCCGGGTCGCACGAGTACTCACACACACACAACACACCGCTGCATCACACACCCAACATCTGAAGAATCAAATCTAATAACCCTTTTATATATATATGCTTCCTTTGAAATTAGTTCAGAATCCCGCCCAGTAGCGGGTGAAATCATTTCGGCAATCAATCCAATTGCCGTTTTTCCTTTCAATTAACTTCTGAAACCGTTCTTAATCAAGAGTCTGGACTCAATCATTGAGTCAAAGGCTTTCAATTGTGAGTTACAATCATAACCCAAAATGGGATTTGACCAAAACCGAAAAAAATTCAAATCATATGATCAATTTCGACTATAAATAGAGGGTCATGAATTCATTTAGAATGCACATTCATCCTAAAACTCTTTCCAACCTTCTGTTCCTCAAATACACCTCGCCAGAAGTTTGAACCTCGCCGGAATTCCGTCGGAGATTTAGAGTGCTTTTGTTTCGGGATAATTCTTTTACTCTATCCTTTTAATTCTTATAAATCTTATATATTTAGCAAGTATCTAATAATAGAAGAAGTTAATCAAGTCCAGTCGAATTATCAGTTCAGCGTCTTCTTTAAATAAAGAAGACGAACTGAACCAATGTTTAAAACAATTTAAAAATCTAAATTACACCGGGTTAAACACGTAGTCCAGTGGTTGGACCATGTGCATTCCAAAAGGCAAGGTCCCGGGTTCGAGTCCGTTTACACTTTCGATTCGCTAAATTATACCAAACTTTTTATAAAGCCCAACTATGAATCAGCACTGTAGGTGGTATAAGATTAATAAAAATCTTATATCTTTCGGGTTAGACACACAACCCAATTGGTCAGGCTGTGTGCACACGAAGCTACAGATGCGGGTTCGAGACCGGTTCCACACACTGTTCTTGCAATAAACCAAACCTTTTTAATGAAACAAAATTATGGTTAGTTGTAGTATGTATATAAAGATAATTAAAATCTGATATATTCTGGGTTAGACACGTAGCTCAGTTGGCCGAGCTGCGTGCACGTAAACGAGAGGTCATGAATTCGAATCCCGCACGCTGCCTAATGTCCGACCGGTCCGATTCAAGGGGAAAAACATTTTTTTTTATTAACCAAAACCTTTAGTTATATTCCCTAAAAATATATTTTTATATATTAAATTTTATTCACAACAAAATATATATAGTAATAATAAATCACTCTAAAATAATAAGTTAATTAAAAATACTAACTTCAACCAAAAGAAATATATTTTCATCTAAATTTTTATGCGAATGTTTAGGTTAGCCATTATCGTCGCTTGACATCTCAATCGTGCGTAATCTTCGTCGAATCGTAATTGCACCCACTGGGAGTGAATTCTTACAACTCCCCTTTTTACTCATGTTTTTGGGGTGTATCACGTGTCGCTTTTTTTTATCTCACTAATTCAAACCTCGTGCTATTACCATTATGTGATCTAACGTGCTATGTAATATTGTTGTTTATTATTATTTGTGTTTACATTTTTCATTACAGTCAAGCTCTCACATTAGGCCCATTTGTTCCCCATTACTTACAAGTGGAGCGTCGCGTTGCCTAATATATTAGATCGGCTTCGTTTGATTGAGCCTTGATCTCGCCGCACATCGATTATCATGCTCACATGTACATTACTAGTTGATTGTGTGGTTTGTGATTTAGATTACACATACGTTTCTCATATTTGGGTAATGCACATTTTATTAAAATAATAAACATATAATTTTTAGTGATTAAATCGGATTCACTCGCCAACTTATGTTGACCCAAAACTCTATTTTTCTACATGATACAAATGAACATGTTTGAAGCATGGATCACATAGGACATGGGCCTTAGAAGAAAATAAAATGTTATTTGCAAGCTTGTTTGTAACATTATAGTGTTTGTTTGAATTACATGATGTTAGAATGTTTTATTTAAATTTAAAATAATAGATATGAAATTTTCATATAGTAAATGTCATGAGCTTTGATGAAAACCCATTCATCCCCCGATTACCTTATCCATTGCGGGTCAGGGTGTGACAAACCAAGGTCATTAACTTGGACTTGGTAGGCAAATCAGATAACCAAGGTCATTAACTTGGACTTGGTTAACTGAGTGGGTTATTAAATAGATTAAAATTTCATAAAAAATCAAAATTGTAACAAAGTGTTAGAACTGACTCGTACGAGTAACACTGACTCATACGAGTGACAGAAGTCTTCATTCGCATGAGCCATTGCTCGTACGAGTGGATGCTGAATGAGTATGAAAGTATGACTCATTCGCACGAGTCAGACTATTGACTCTCTGCGATTGAGAGCAAACTTTGTGCGAACCAGTTCTATTCACTTCATTTTCTTGATCCACGATACGTAATAATACATTGGGGAGGTTGATTTGCACACCTCTTTCAATGGGAAAGGTACTAATGTTCGTTTTAATCTATTATAATGCCAAAATTGGACCAAATGGACATAAAACGTAGACTTAGGATAATCGGACCGGTAAAATATAAAATTGAACTAAAAAATGTTAAAATCAGCCCTGTTAACCTATTAATCAACCTTCAATTTGTTAAAATCAACACGTTTTAAGTTCGGTTTAACTAGGTGTTATTTGGTATGGTTTGCAATTCGTACGAATATTCATTCGTACGAGCAAGGATTTCAAAAGTTTGTCTATCACATTCACTCGTACGAGTGAGTATTCGTACGAGTAGGTCCTTTAATGTTTAATTCTTGATGATTCGTACGAATCATCATTCGTACGAGGAAGTTTAGTTCAAAACCTTTGAAATTTGTCAAGTATAATTTTCATCCGTACGAAGTAGTGACTCGTACGAATGAGGATTTGACTTAGTTTTAGCAGTTGTCATAATCTATGACTCGTACGAATGGCTCAAAGTTGAAATTTCTTGAAAAATTTTCTCAGTGTTTGAAATGTCTATGCTTGCAGGTCAAGAAATCTTCATTTTTGCCGTTCCATATATCTGCTGTCTTCTGGATGATACTATTCAAGAAATCGCTGCTTATAGAGAAGTCTTGGATTTTTTGAGCAGCCTTCCTATCACGAAAGCTCTCACAGATCGCCACACAGCATATAGATCTCACGTCGAGTATTTCTGGAATGCTGCTGAGTTCGATGAAGATGAGAATGCGATTTTGTCAGCAGTTCAAATGAACAACGAAGATGTTTAAGTAAAGATTACCGAAGAGCTAATCAAAACTGTGCTAGAGTTCAATGATCACGAAGACGACCCTACCGGTTTTTCTGAGTATATGGTGAAAGGGTGTTTTTATCGAATGGGTTATGCCGGTTTTGTAAATGCAACTCCATTCAAGAAGGCTAACCTCAGCGCTTTATTCAGATGTATAGCTCACTGTATTATTCATGCTCTTAGCCACCGAAAGGGTGGATTCGATGATTTAGTCGATTATCAGATGTGCATGATCACTGCTCTTGTTCTGAACCTGCCGTACAACTTCTCAAAAGTGGTTTTTCTCAAATGGTCCAAAACACACAGCATGAGAAGTTCTTGCAGTATCCACGTTTTATCTAAATGCTGCTTGACCATTTGCATCCAAATCTGAAGAAGAAAAAAAGATGATGTGTTAAAGTTGGAGCATATGGATGTCTCAACATTGAAGAAAATGAACTTGCATCTCAAGACCTTCCCAAATGAAAAGCCAGTTTTTGGAGCAATTGTTGATAAAGATTATGTCGCTCCATCACAAGGGAAGTGGAGAAAAGATGATAGCGAGACGAGGATGAAGAGCTGGAAGCGCTATCTGGTTTTATCGCTAAGAGAAGCGCGTGGTTTGTGAAAGAAGAGAAAAGGGGGGGGGGGTTAAGGGGACAAAAAGAATACAAACATCCACATTTTCCTCCACTACCCCTCAGAAGAATCAGAGAACGTCTGAAAGTTCAAGATTGATTGATGAATCAGAGCCAGAAGAGAACGTTGAAACTATGGCTGCTGAAATCGAAAGAGAAGCATTTGGAGGATAGAACTGCAGGTGAGAAGGAAAGGGCTAAGGAACGTGAACTTGAACGTCAGGCTTAGCTCAAACGTAAAGCCGAAGAGAAGAAAAGAAAAGCGACAGGAGAGGATGACACAACATATGTACCTTCAAATTCAGATAGTGATACTCCTGTATGAAAAACTTCGAAGAAATCTTCTTGACGACTTAAAAGGCCAGCTGTTAGAAGTTCGGGTTCTCCAATAGACAAATCCAAGATAAAAGTAAAAAAGAAGACTATGGTAGAAGAGAATGTTCAGCCAACTCCACAGATACCACCATCTCCACCACGTCAGTCAACACCACAACCAACACCGCAGCAAACACCACAACCACCACCGCCGCCGACACCACAATCCTTGCAATCCAAACCCCAGTTTGATTTTGATTTTAATTTTGGCGAGGGGGAGGATTTCTCTGCTGACATGTTTAACAATGCGCGTGTTGAAGAATTGGATAAACAAGTTATGTTAAACATTGTTAAAATTGCTGAACTTCAGGAGCAACTCAATGGGATGAATGCAGAAAAACAACAACTTGAAGCTATGTTGGCAAGTATAGTATCTGAAAACGAGCATTTGAGAAAAGAATGGCCGAATGTGACGAAGAACGTCTCAGGAACCAGTGAAAAAGTGAGTCTATTCGAGAAGATACTTACAAAGAAGCTCGGTATAAACACAACTGCTGAAATTGATGAAATTGAGAGAGCTGAAGCAAGAGAAAAGGTTGCAGAGCGTGAGCGGATTGCTAAAGAATTATCTGATGCACAAGGCAAAGGCAAAGCAAAGGTCGGTGAGGATCATGTAACTGTTACAACTAAGCCAGAAGCTGAATCTGTGCCAGTAACTTCTGATATAGTGGTGTTTTTTGGTTTCGAAGAAGTTTGTATTGGTGGATAAGGCTAAAAATGTTGATATTGACACGACGAATCTTACAGCAAAGCATCGAGAATGCTTGAATAAGAGGAAGTTGGAAAAAGAGATAGAAGCTGAGATTGATGAGTTTGTTGAAGATCCTGATAAAGAAACTAAAGGTTTAGATGATTTTGATGATGTATTTTCTGATAAGTCAAATGACGATAGTGATGGTGGTAATGATGATTTAGGTGGATCGGGTTTCCTTGTAAAGAGTTTGTTTTGAATGATGATATTGACTTTTCTATGTACTTGGATGACTCAGCGACCAAGTTGAAGAAATTAGAGATCAAGGAAAGACTGATAGCTCTAAAGATGCTTAGCAGCCAGGAATTCTCACGGTTACCGAAATATCTACCGTTCCTGTCATGCCAAAACCAAAGATATTAATTTAGAGCATGACGTAGAGGAATGGGAGTTTGTCCACAGCTACACTAAAGAAGAAATAACTGATATGCTGGGAGTGGAAGAAGAAAATTTTGAGTTTGATTTCGAAGAGGACTTAATGATATCAGTTCTTTCGAGCAAGTCGATTATGTCTCCGAACATGTGTTTGATGCACCTGACTATGATAAAGTTGTCGTGGAGGATGATTTTGATGACGATGATACTGATATTGCCGATAAGGGTACATATGACTCCCCAACTTTCAGCGAACTGTTTGCAGCCGAAAATGATGATTTGTTAAAGCGCAAAGTAGAAGAGGCTATTAAACAAGGCACGATTCCTCAATAATTAACTGCTGCAGAAATTGCTGAAATGAGGAAGAAATGGTTTAAAGTTGCACCAGCTGAGCGAAAGTTTAAACGTCCCTTAGCATTCTTTAAGCGTAATGCGGATATTTCTTTGGGAGACATTATTAGCCGGGGCTGGATCAAGGAGCTGCACGTTTATGCTATTAAAAGGGAGTATGAGATTCAGTATTTTAGATACTTGAGCGATATTAAGACCCTGCCATACTGGGATATTAAAGAGCTTGTTCAAACAAAGATGATAAATCTTAAGATGAGATTTCACGACCAACGGCTGTGGAAACTGATAAAGCTTGAGGCTATGTATGGTTTTACACATTGGAAGCCGCATTTCCCTAAGCGAATTACAAAGATCGATCCAATAACAAGAGAAAGATGTGATGCTAATCATAAGAGGCCAAAAGTGATGGAACAAGACTTCTACAAGATCTTCAAATGGTGGCACTACGATTCGAGTACAGGTGAAGCTGTTATATGTGTGCATCCAGATGATGATTCTTGGAAGATTACTGAGGAGCTAATCAAAGCTGTCATAGCACGCAAACGTATATACGGGCTATGGCGTGGCATTCGAGTACTAGACCCGATGTGACTAGTAAATTGTTCAAAGAAAGATATTGAATGCTTGTTCTACAGCAAGATCAGTTTGAAGAGAAAGATAAAGAACAAGCGCTCCAGTTCTAGAAGATAGTTAATGTCTGTTTTGCTAACGATGTACATTCAGGAACAGCATGGAACACTTCGTGGAGGAAACTGGAGGAGATTGAGCAAAGGAAGAAAGATAAGAAGGAAGAAAGAATCGCAGAGCGAGCACGAATTGCTTCGCTAAGGAGCTTTCAGTTTGGCAATACAGTTAACCGGCCTCCTCCTACAGATTAGAAACCCAATCACTTCAGGGGAGCGTCGCAAGCCGCCGAAACGTTTCTTTGGGTGTTAACTGTCAGATCTTTTGAAGACTATCCAAGACTGCGACAACATCCAAGAGGGAGTTTGTTGGTGCATAATGTCTATTGCCTATGTCTAGGATATGTTGTTTATGTATACAGGGCTTAGAATGTTAGTTTATATATGTTTTATTTGTTGTAGAATGACTCGTACGAGTGAGTCTTATGACTGGTACGCGTGACATTCTGTCACTTGTACGAAGCTCTACTCGCACGAGTCACACTCAGATACACACTCTCCTGTGCAAGTCATGTCGACCTATAAATAGAGGAGCTTGAGTGTTGTGTCAGTAACCAGATATCTGTTGGTGTGGCAAAGCCCTATCAAATTGTTTACTTGCTCTGTACTTGTTCACGTTTATCAATACAATTCAAGGCATTTAAGCAGCATATCTCACTTGTTTGTTTGTCAAACTTACTAACAATGAATTCCGCCTCTGTTAGCAGAGTCAGATCAGTCCGGTGCTCATTGGAGGAGAGCCGATCCCTTCTCACAAAATGTATCTTCAAAGCTAGGAGATTGACAAACATATACCTCTTTTTTTATCTTACCATACAAAAATGCACTTTCGATATCCATTTGAAACACCTTGATGTTGTGGTTGGTAGCAAAGGCTAAAAATAGTGTGATGGCTTATAATCTTGCTACTGGAGCAATAGTTTCATCATAGTCAATGCCTTCTTTCTGTCTGTAATCTTGAACCACAAGCCTAGCTTTATTCTTGACGAAATACCTCTTTCATTAATTTTGTTTTTGAAGACCCATTTTGTGCCAATTGGACATACATCCTCTGGCAATGGTAAAAGTTCCCATACTTGTTGTCTTTTAAACTGAAGGAGCTCTTCTTGCATGGCTTCTACCCAACTGTTGTCTTTTAGTGCCTCTTGGTACTTGACAAGTTGTGTGAAAGATAGGAAACCAGCAAAAAGATAAATGTTTTGAGATTGACTTCGAGTGAGCACCCCTTCATTGATGTTGCTAATGATAAAATCAGATGGATGGTTTTTAAGGCACATTAGTGTAACATTTGTCGAAAAACGGGTTTTCGAAACCCGCTTCGTTTAATAACCGAACAATCAGTTTTAAATTTTTGTTGTTCATTTATGGCTTATTTTAATTTTAAACGATACATAATTAATAAACAAATTAGAAGATATAAATTATAATTGTAAAAAAATAAAAATAAATTAATTAAAAAGGAAAACCGGCTACCGGGAGTCGAACCCGGGTCAGCCGGAAATCCCTAAAGACTTAACCTTCACACCATCAACCGCTCCGCCACTTTGATTCTTTGTTAAAATACCAAAAAAATTAATTAAAAAGATAAATCTCGGAAGTTAAATCCAGTCAAATCGCGCCCAATCAGCAGTCGTCGGAAATCCCGACGACTTCGCCGATAATTAACGTTTCCATCCAATGTTACCGAAGAATTAACTCTAACGACGGTTATAACCGACGTCTGAACCCGCGACATCAGTCGTAATCGCCGGAGAACGGCTAACCTTGAATTGAGACCGAATTCAGACCCCATACATCTCGGTTCTTCCCTATAAATTCACCCACAATCCACTGGAAGCCTTTCGCTCACAAATCGCACCTCTTCTCGACGAAAATTTACTCGCCGGAAAACATCTGCAAGTTGCCGGAAAACCGAGACTTCCACCTACACGGTAATTACTTCGATTTTTCTGGTTCATTCCTTTATTAGACAAAATTCTAATATCAATCCTTCACCCAGAATCCTTTCCAGACGACGTTGCCGGATTATCTGTTTTCGCCGGAGAAATTCTGAACTTTCAAGAAACTGCTGTTAACCGGTATGATTCTTCTAACTTACTGATAGTCGTTACCCAGTAGTTCCATTTCACATCTAATCCCTCCAAATTGTTGGTAAATCCTATTAGCCGAAGCTCACCAAGACGGAGCCGACGACCTTGCCGGACATCTGAAGAAAAACGAACAGTTTGGTACAATCAACCCTCCAACCTTTTTCCGTTCATTACTTTACGATGGCTCATAACATTCATTAAGCTAATTTAACAAATAACAGTCAATTGGTCGATGTCTGTGTTTTGAACGAAGAAGATGAAGTGATGTATAATATAAGATTAATTAAAATCGGTTTAATGAACGGGTTAGACACACAGTCCAGCGGTGGACTGTGTGCAACAAACACACATGCGACGCGAGTTCGAATCCTGTCCCAGCTTTACTCTCTCGAAATAAAAATTTGCCTTTTTAACTGAACCGGGTTAACTCACAGACCATGTTAAGTATAATAAAAACCGAGTTAATAACCAGGTGAGACACACAGTCCAGCGGTGGACTGTGTGTACACTAACTCACAGGTCCCGGGTTCGAGACCTGTGGTCAGCACCGGTCCGATACGTTTAAAATCTTTTTAAAAATAAATGATTTTCGGATTAAACTAAATAGTATATAAGTATAATTAAAAACAGAATTATTTCGGGTTAGACACGTAGCTCAGTTGGTAGAGTTGCGTGCACGCGTACGGGAGGTCACCAGTTCGAACCTCACTCAGTGCAACAACAGAACTGACCGAACCGATCAACGGTCAACAGTCTCGGTCAACGGTCAAAGTCAACATTTTTTTTATTTATTTTTATTTATTTATTTAACTTAAAAATCAATTAAAAATACTTAAAAAATAACGTTTTCAAAGTTAGAAAGTAGCCTTAAACTCACAAAATTATACCCAAAAATCCTATTAAAATAGTTAATAAAATCCACATACTTACCGTACCTTTTCGTTATTTATTAGGTTAGTTATCTCATGTCGATCAATCCCCTGAACTCGTGCGCATTCAACATCTTCAAACAAACGCACCCAATGTGAGTGAATCTCTACCAATTCCCCGTTTTAATCACATTTTGGGGTGTATCATGTGTCGTTATTTATTTATTATAATTAAACATTTGTGCATCCATCATGTTCATGATCAAATGTGTATTCAATGTGTATCCATTGTTTGTGTGGTTGAAGTTTAGATTAATTTTATCATTTCAGTACATACATTTCATAGGCCGCCGCTCCCCATTACCTATGAGCGTGAGCTGTTCCCCATTACCTATGAGCGTGAACCAGGCGTTGCCAACATAAGATCGGCTCCGTTTGATTGAGCCTTGATCTCACATACATTAGCATAGGCTGTCCGTTCCCCATTACCTATGAGCGTGAACGGGAGGTTGCCAACATATACATTGTCATTCTTATTTTGATGTTTAAGCAAGGTGGTTTGTGATCGTTATGTTTACATACATTTGTTCATATATGATTATTGCACAATTTCCTAAATAAATTACAATAATGAATTGATAACAAATGTTTTTAACAAGGTTCACTCACCAACTTTTGTTGACCCAAAATTTTCCATTTTTACACATGATACAGGTGATCAAGTTGAAGCATGAAACATATAGGGCGGCTTAGAAGAATAAACCAGTTTAGATTATGGATTTGTTTTAGTTAAATTTTTCCTTTCCTTGTATTGTATGAATTTGACTTGGAACATTGAAATGTAATTTGGATTTAATAAATATGAAACATATTAGTAAACATCATGAGCTTTGGTGATAACCCAATTATGCCCCGACTCTTATTCCGCTGCGGGTCGGGGTGTGACAGATTGATATCAGAGCCATGACTATAGGGATATAGGATAGGTTATTAGACCCTTAGAGCCTATACTATAGTTGCTTAGAAATTTTAAATTTTTGTGTGTTACATGCAAAATTCATGATGCTTATATGCTTTATGTTTATTGTTACATTTAATGTTATGCAAGCATGTAATAAGTACATATTATTATACAATGCCTATCATAAATCATATTCTCATAACATATCATACCCATGAAAGCACACACCACATTATTTTCATGATTGCTTCTACAATGATTTTTGTATTTTCAAATCTCATCAAAGTGAGTTCTCATGACGGGCATGTAGTAACTGGAAGGGTACAAGTACCGGTAGTCGGAACGTCCTGTCTAGGCTTGGCATTCGTATAAATCCAAAATAAAGGACCAGTTTGCCTACCTGGGGACTAACGATGAGAGTACGAAGTACCTATTAGGCCAAAGCATGCTATACCAAACGTCGTGTGAGCTAACCCCACTTTGAGTTGTCATTGTGTCTACACCTGGACACATTCCGACCATACATCTTGTAAACATATTTTGTGGTTTTCATTCGGGTCATGCGAGTGTTAAATCGCCAATACTAATGTGAATCCTACCAAGCCAATAGTCATGGGGGCCCACATGACTATACAGGTGAAGGTATGGGGGACATTTGAGGCCCAACATGAGCAAACCCAAGACATCCTATGGATGTAGTTGCATTATTGATATTTATGTTAATTTCATTTTTTTAAGACACATGACCCCTAAACACTCCATAAACTCACCATCTTCCTATGTATATTCCTGTAGATGTCGGGTAGGCAGCTACGTGGAGGACGAAAGTCAGGAAGGTCAAACGAATGCTTGGCCACTCAAATTGCAAAACAAATGGCCGCAGTACTTCCTGATATTGTAATTCAAGTCCAGCAAGCTCTCACTGCAAATCCTGTCAACCCACCAAATCAAGAGGATCAAATCATCGACAACCCTTCCTCCAAGAAGTGCTCCTACAAGCACTTCAAGTCTTGCGATCCCCCAAAGTTCGAAGGGACCGAAGGTGTCACCGCTCTCCTCCACTGGTTTGAGGAAATGGAAAACATTTTCCTAAATTGCGATTGTCCCGAGGATCGCAAGGTACGTTACGCAACCGGGATATTTTTTTGGGGTAGCCTTGACCTGGTGGAACACCGAGAAGGGTAAAAGAGGAGTTGAAGACGCCATGGCCTTAACCTGGGAAGAGTTAAGGGAAATGATGACAAAACGCTTCTGCCCAAGAAGCGAACTCAAGAAGTTGGAAGACGAATTCCACTTGCTGAAGCAAAAGGAAGGGGATCACACTTCCTACAACAAAAGATTTCTTGAGCTGAACCAGATGGTTCCTAACTTGTTCACCCCCGTGTACCGTTTGGTGGAACACTATATTCGAGGCCTTCCCTCGAAGATTCAAGACTCAGTCCTCAGCACTTCGCCTGCAACCCTCGAAGCCGCCATGGAATTAGCCACCGAACTTACCGAGAACCGCATCAGAAACGGTAAGTTCAAAGAGGAGAAAAAGAAAGCCCCCGTTGAGGGCCAAACTTCCAACCACCCCACCTCATCCTCAAAATTTTCAAACAAGAGGAAGCGAAATACCAGAAATTTTGCCGTCACTCAAACAAATTTCCCTATCCCTGCTGCACCCATCACACAAGTTACTCCTTCACCCGCACCATACAAAAGACAATACTCTGGCCCTTACCCAAAGTGCACCCGTTGTCAATACCATCACTCCCCCGAATACCCATGTCAATATTGCACCGGCTGTGGCCGTGCAGGTCACACCATCCAAGCCTGTCGCTCACTGCAACGAATGAACCGCAACCAACCCACAACTCAAACCCACCATCAAATAATGGGTCAAACCCAACAACCCCTACTACCACCACCTACACAACATACAACCCAAACCTACTATCAACCCAACTACCCCATGATGCAACCCATGCGGGCTTGCTACAATTGTGGAGACCCAAACCACTTCAGAAACACGTGTCCACACTTGGTGAACATCATACATGCTCAAGCTCAAGCGAATCCGGTGAACCAAGCTCCCCCACCTGCTAAAGGAAGAGCATTTAACATCAACGCCAACCAAGCTAGGGCCGACAACAACGTGGTTAACGGTACGTTTCTCGTCAATGGTAGTTATGCATCCGTGTTATTTGATACTGGCGCGGATAAGAGTTTTGTGTCCTTAGAATTTGAACCCATCCTCAATCAAACTCGTGACAAACTTATGGAATCCATAACGGTAGAAGTTGCTGACGGAAAACCGGTCTCATTAAACTCCATTATCCGAAACTGCACCTTTACTCTAAACGATCACGATTTTCCTGTTGACCTCATTCCTATGAAGTTGGGAAGTTTTGACATTATAATCGGCATGGACTGGCTCAGCCAACATCAGGCTGAAGTAGTATGCCGTGAGAAGTTCATTCGCATTCCTCTTGCAGACGGTCAAACTCTACGAATCTTTGGAGAAACCCCTTCGAAAGGACTCAAGCTGATGTCCTGTCTTCAAGCCCGAAAATATCTCCGCAAGAATTATGTAGCATTTCTAACCCACGTTGTCAAGAAGGGAGACACAGAGAAGAAACTCGAAGATATACCCGTAGTGAAAGAATTCCCGCAAGTTTTTCCCGACGACATCGCAGGACTTCCTCCGAAGAGAGAAGTCGAATTCCGCATCGACCTTATACCTGGCGCTACACCCGTCGCGAAATCTCCTTATAGGTTAGCCCCATCCGAGATGCAAGAGCTGGCCAGTCAATTGCAAGAACTGACCGACAAAGGATTCATATGTCCTAGCTCATCGCCTTGGGGTGCACCTGTCCTGTTTGTAAAGAAGAAAGATGGGACCTTTCGCATGTGTATCGATTACAGGGAACTCAACAAATTAACGATCAAAAATCGCTATCCTTTACCTGGCATCGATGATCTTCTAGACCAACTCCAGGGTGCCACTTGTTTTTCAAAGATCGACCTTCGTTCCGGCTATCACCAACTCAGAGTACATGAAGAAGACGTCCCAAAGACCGCCTTCCGAACTCGATATGGTCACTATGAATTCATGGTTATGCCATTTGGTCTAACCAACGCTCCAGCCGTCTTCATGGACTTAATGAACAGAGTTTGCAAACCCTATCTTGATC
Organism: Scalesia atractyloides; assembly: GCA_947069175.1. Taxonomy (NCBI): domain Eukaryota; kingdom Viridiplantae; phylum Streptophyta; class Magnoliopsida; order Asterales; family Asteraceae; genus Scalesia; species Scalesia atractyloides. Next base: position 74,679,241 of record CAMTDV010000008.1, read on the forward strand.
GCTTTGTTATAGTCTTCATCGACGATATTCTCATTTACTCAAAGTCTAAGACTGATCATGAACGACACCTTCGACTCATCCTCACACTCTTGAAGACCGAAAAGCTTTACGCTAAATTCTCCAAATGCGAATTTTGGTTAAAAGAAGTACAGTTCCTTGGTCATGTCGTCAATGACAAGGGAATTCATGTCGACCCCGCAAAGATCAAAGCAGTACAAGAATGGCAAGCGCCACGTACCCCAACCGAAGTACGATCTTTCCTTGGTTTGGCTGGTTACTATCGTCGTTTCATATCAAATTTCTCTCGTATCCTGTACCACTCACGGCTTTGACACATAAAGGAAAACCCTTCGCATGGGGACCTAAACAAGAAGAAGCCTTCCAAACCCTTAAGCAAAAGCTTTGTGACGCTCCTATCCTCACACTCCCCGAAGGTTGCGATGACTTTGTAGTGTATTGCGACGCATCAGGACAGGGATTAGGCTGTGTTTTAATGCAAAGGGGAAAAGTGATAGCCTATGCTTCTAGGCAGCTCAAAACTCATGAGAAGAACTACACTACTCACGACCTAGAACTTGGAGCCGTTGTGTTCGCTCTTAAGATATGGAGACATTACCTCTATGGTACCAAGTGTGAAATTTACACTGATCACAAGAGCCTCCAACATATCTTTAACCAAAAGGAGCTGAACATGAGGCAACGAAGATGGGTCGAACTTCTTAATGACTACGACTGTGAAATTCGGTATCATCCTGGCAAAGCAAATGTGGTGGCCGATGCACTCAGTCGAAAGGGTTATGCGAACTCCATTCATCTTCTATGTTCGCAAATCATGACCAACATCAAAGACCAAATCCGAGAAGCTCAACATGTTTCCATAACAGAATACGACATACGCAATGAGTTATCTTGTGGAGCAGAACTTAAACTCGAAACAAAATCTGACGGCATTCTGTATTATCAAGATCGCATATGGATTCCTGATCACATTAACCTTCGCGATACTCTTATGAAAGAGGCTCACAAAACACGATACTCCGTACATCCAGGAGCCGACAAGATGTATCAGGACCTTCGATACACCTACTGGTGGCCTGGCATGAAGAAGGATATTGCTGTTTTTGTTTCCAAGTGCCTTACCTGTTCAAAAGTGAAAGCTGAACACCAAAGACCCTCAGGACTTCTGGTCCAACCTGAAATACCCGTATGGAAGTGGGAAAATATAACCATGGACTTCATTACCGGGTTACCTCGCACTCCTGGTGGGTACGACACAATATGGGTAATCATTGATCGTCTTACAAAATTAGCTCACTTCATTCCGATTCGCGAAGACTTCAAAAATGAGAAACTAGCTCGCATCTACATCAGTGAAATCGTAAGCCGTCATGGTGTACCGTTAAGCATTATATCAGATCGTGATGGTCATTTCACTTCACGAACATGGCAAGCTGTACAAGCCGCTTTGGGTACACGATTAGATCTCAGCACCGCTTATCATCCCCAAACTGATGGTCAATCTGAACGCACCATTCAAACTCTTGAAGACATGCTTCGGGCATGTGTCATAGACTTCAAAGGGAATTGGGACGCTCACCTACCATTAGTTGAATTTTCGTACAACAACAGCTTTCATTCAAGTATCGGCATGGCACCTTTCGAAGCATTATATGGTCGTAAGTACCGATCACCAATATGTTGGCACGAAATTGGAGAAGCTCAAATCACGGTCCAGAATTAATACAAGAAACAACTGACAAGATTCATCAAATCCGAAACAACCTTTTAGCGGCACAAAGTCGTCAAAAGAGCTATGCTGACAAGCGACGAAAGCCCTTGGAGTTTAACGTTGGCGATCAAGTACTTTTAAAAGTATCGCCGTGGAAGGGAGTAGTTCGTTTTGGCCAAAAAGGCAAGCTAGCACCACGTTACGTAGGTCCTTTCAAGATACTCGAAAGGGTAGGACCTGTAGCCTACAAGCTTGACCTACCGGAGGAACTCAACAGAATTCATCCCACATTCCACGTATCGAACTTTAAGAAGTGCCTCGCCGATGAAAATCTCCATATTCCTCTAGAAGACATTCAAGTCGATGAATCTATGCATTTTATTGAAAGACCAGTAGAAATTATGGACTTCGGGGAAAAACGTTTAAGAAGAAGCCGCATCCCAATTGTCAGGGTACGTTGGGAGTCGAAACGAGGACCTGAGTTTACTTGGGAACGTGAAGACTCAATGCGCAAGAAATACCCACACCTTTTTCCTGTAACTACCACTACTTAAATTTCGGGACGAAATTTCTAAAAGTAGGGGATACTGTAACATTTGTCGAAAAATGGGTTTTCGAAACCCGCTTCGTTTAATAACCGAACAATCAGTTTTAAATTTTTGTTGTTCATTTATGGCTTATTTTAATTTTAAACGATACATAATTAATAAACAAATTAGAAGATATAAATTATAATTGTAAAAAAATAAAAATAAATTAATTAAAAAGGAAAACCGGCTGCTGGGAGTCGAACCCGGGTCAGCCGGAAATCCCCAAAGACTTAACCTTCACACCATCAACCGCTCCGCCACTTTGATTCTTTGTTAAAATAACAAAACAATTAATTAAAAAGATAAATCTCGGAAGTTAAATCCAGTCAAATCGCGCCCAATCAGCAGTCGTCGGAAATCCCGACGACTTCGCCGATAATTAACGTTTCCATCCAATGTTACCGAAGAATTAACTCTAACGACGGTTATAACCGACGTCTGAACCCGCGACATCAGTCGTAATCGCCGGAGAACGGCTAACCTTGAATTGAGACCGAATTCAGACCCCATACATCTCGGTTCTTCCCTATAAATTCACCCACAATCCACTGGAAGCCTTTTCGCTCACAAATCGCACCTCTTCTCGACGAAAATTTACTCGCCGGAAAACATCTGCAAGTCGCCGGAAAACCGAGACTTCCACCTACACGGTAATTACTTCGATTTTTCTGGTTCATTCCTTTATTAGACAAAATTCTAATATCAATCCTTCACCCAGAATCCTTTCCAGACGACGTTGCCGGATTATCTGTTTTCGCCGGAGAAATTCTGAACTTTCAAGAAACTGCTGTTAACCGGTATGATTCTTCTAACTTACTGATAGTCGTTACCCAGTAGTTCCATTTCACATCTAATCCCTCCAAATTGTTGGTAAATCCTATTAGCCGAAGCTCACCAAGACGGAGCCGACGACCTTGCCGGACATCTGAAGAAAAACGAACAGTTTGGTACAATCAACCCTCCAACCTTTTTCCGTTCATTACTTTACGATGACTCATAACATTCATTAAGCTAATTTAACAAATAACAGTCAATTGGTCGATGTCTGTGTTTTGAACGAAGAAGATGAAGTGATGTATAATATAAGATTAATTAAAATCGGTTTAATGAACGGGTTAGACACACAGTCCAGCGGTGGACTGTGTGCAACAAACACACATGCGACGCGAGTTCGAATCCTGTCCCAGCTTTACTCTCTCGAAATAAAAATTTGCCTTTTTAACTGAACCGGGTTGACTCACAGACCATGTTAAGTATAATAAAAACCGAGTTAATAACCAGGTGAGACACACAGTCCAGCGGTGGACTGTGTGTACGCTAACTCACAGGTCCCGGGTTCGAGACCTGTGGTCAGCACCGGTCCGATACGTTTAAAATCTTTTTAAAAATAAATGATTTTCGGATTAAACTAAATAGTATATAAGTATAATTAAAAACAGAATTATTTCAGGTTAGACACGTAGCTCAGTTGGTAGAGTTGCGTGCACGCGTACGGGAGGTCACCAGTTCGAACCTCACTCAGTGCAACAACAGAACTGACCGAACCGGTCAACGGTCAATAGTCTCGGTCAACGGTCAAAGTCAACATTTTTTATTTATTTTTATTTATTTATTTAACTTAAAAATCAATTAAAAATACTTAAAAAATAACGTTTTCAAAGTTAGAAAGTAGCCTTAAACTCACAAAATTATACCCCAAAATCCTATTAAAATAGTTAATAAAATCCACATACTTACCGTACCTTTTCGTTATTTATTAGGTTAGTTATCTCTCGTCGATCAATCCCCTGAACTCGTGCGCATTCAACATCTTCAAACAAACGCACCCAATGTGAGTGAATCTCTACCAATTCCCCGTTTTAATCACATTTTGGGGTGTATCATGTGTCGTTATTTATTTATTATAATTAAACATTTGTGCATCCATCATGTTCATGATCAAATGTGTATTCAATGTGTATCCATTGTTTGTGTGGTTGAAGTTTAGATTAATTTTATCATTTCAGTACATACATTTCATAGGCCGCCGCCTCCCCATTACCTATGAGCGTGAGCTGTTCCCCATTACCTATGAGCGTGAACCAGGCGTTGCCAACATAAGATCGGCTCCGTTTGATTGAGCCTTGATCTCACATACATTAGCATAGGCCGACCGTTCCCCATTACCTATGAGCGTGAACGGGACGTTGCCAACATATACATTGTCATTCTTATTTCATGTTTAAGCAAGGTGGTTTGTGATCGTTATGTTTACATACATTTATTCATATATGATTATTGCACAATTTCCTAAATAAATTACAATAATGAATTGATAACAAATGTTTTTAACAAGGTTCACTCGCCAACTTTTGTTGACCCAAAATTTCCCATTTTTACACATGATACAGGTGATCAAGTTGAAGCAAGAAACATATAGGGCGGCTTAGAAGAATAAACCAGTTTAGATTATGGATTTGTTTTAGTTAAATTTTTCCTTTCCTTATATTGTATGAATTTGACTTGGAACATTGAAATGTAATTTGGATTTAATAAATATGAAACATATTAGTAAACATCATGAGCTTTGCTGATAACCCAATTATGCCCCGACTCTTATTCCGCTGCGGGTCGGGGTGTGACAATTAGATCTCCTTTATATGGAATAATGGTACTTTGAGGTGAAGGCTGCATATGGGAATCTTCTGAGCTAACATTTGTTGGCAATTTTTAAGAGCCAACATCTGTTTGAAATAGAGGTGGAGGTCTTGGTGAGAGAGGTGTAAAAACATGATAACTTTTATCCATAGTGGTTGGACTTCTATCAACAGAGGTTATATTTGATGAGATGGCAAATGATTTAGAAGAAAACAGTTTTTGGTAACATGGTTCTTCTTTTCACAAAAATCACAAAACAAGTTTTTGATCTTTTCTTTTTTCCCTTTATCAGACTTTTGTCAGCAGATCTAACATCTGCTGGTAAATCTATTATGGGAATGATTCTTGCCTTTGGTTCTTTGACACCTTAATGGTTGAAAAATCCATTGGCTTGAAATTTTCAAGAATGTCACATTCATCAGACCATGTGGGTTTAAACTGATATTTCTCAATCTCCTCAAAAGTTGAAGATCCCTCATGTCTTTCTAAAACAATTTTATTTCCATTTTTATCAGTGACTTTAATTTCAACCACACCCAAATCATTTTCAGTAACATTTTCATAAACTTAGTCATTTTTCTTGAATCCTATGCCAAATTTTATGTTACTATTGACCTGGCTTTCTAGCAAAATCTCATAACCTTTACAGGATTCCACCCATTTTTCACAAGTGATTTGGGTGGATTCCAACTCCTTTTTGCAAACCTGATATTTTTCTATTATAGTTTGGAGTTGATCCTTGGTTATGCTGGCTTCATGTTTTAAGCTGCTTATTTCAGATTCTTTTTCAAACAATTTAGTTTTTAGCTCTTTTGAAAGCTTTGCAAACTGCAATTCATCATCTAAAATCTTGTTCCTAAGGTTTTCATTCACCTCTTTTATGTTAGCAAAAGCTATGATGCATTTATCTTAACATAGATCTTTTAAGACCTAGGAGATACCTTAGTAGCAACCATCATGGCACAATCACATTCACCTTCACAAACACTAGCATCCCATGGGCCAGACAGAGATTTCAAATCTTCATCAACACTTTCTTTTGTAATAAGTGTTTCATCATGAACATTAGACACAACATTAGACTCCCCTTCCTCAAATTCAACACCCTCAACTATAGACTCTAATGCCATAAAGCAAAATTCATTTTGTTTCTTTTTAGTGTCAGCAATTAGAGCAAAGTTTTCATCAGTCAGATCCTTAGACAAGCTACTCCAAATTAACAAAGCCCTGAGTAAAGAAACTCTATTGAGATTAACCTCTGCCTGAGCGGTGGTTTGAGTAACTTGTTGTGCAGGTTGCATTTGACGTCGTAGTCTAGCGTAAATTTAATCCAACTACTACTAATAGCTAGCGTTAAGTGGGTATCGAACACATGGAGATTGTGGAATATGTGCTATCTAATGTTTATACAAAATTGGCTAATTTATCTAATGCAAGAAAATCAATTCAAGATTTTTAGTGTTTTGGTTTTAAAACTAAACAAATTGCAATTCAACTATTGGTTGTTAAAAACAGATTAGAAGCAAGTGACCATCCTAAGTTTCCGGTTTCAATTAACACTTGTGTTATAAATCCAACTAGAAAGAATCACATAGACATGACTCATGTATGACTATTTGTTCGTGATAAAAGATGCGAGGTTGTTACCCGATGATCAATTAACCAATATCCAACCCTTAACCCTCCCGTGATATCTCGATTGTCAACGACACCAAGAAGGTACGATTAAGGCTAAGATCAAATCATCAATCAATAATTTAGCAACAAATATTCAAACACCATAATAAACTACAAACATTGCAAGTCTATTATTTTAGAAATTAAAGATTAAACACAATTGTTTCAAGCAAACCTTCAACCTAGGATGATTACAATGAGTTTAGCCACTCATGGTCTTGCAAATCATCACACCTTCAAATGTTATGTTCATAGGAATCATAAACACCAAACAAAATGTTAGAAATTGTTCTTGAACCAAAATAAATCACCCAAAATCGCCTCTAACCTCTGCAAAAATGTTCCCAATGACTGATATGCCAAAAGTCCCTTGAAACCCGAGTTAAAATGGGCAGTTGCACTTTTCTCGTAGGTCACCACCGTAAGCTACAACGCCCACCATAGCTTACGGCGGGAAAAATTTCCTTACGACCCTAAGGGACTGGCTTACGGTGCATATGAAGACCAGACACCACTGTAAGCTACGGTGCCCTCCGTAGCTTACGGCGGGCAGCAAATTTTCCCTTTTTGTTCTTTTATCAATTCTCCAAATCTTCATCCTCATTTAGCCAAGTGCAAGCTCCCGTCAAAGCATTGTTTATGCTCTTTGGTACCTGCAAAGCCGTATACACCATAGTTACCAAATCATAACAATTAACCCCAATTAAGTGCAAAATATTAATCGTTTTAAAGCACTTGAGGGTTGTCCAATGGACCACCCGTCACATCCCCACACTTAACCGTTGCTTGCCCCAAGCAACACACTAAAAACATTCTCAAGCTTAAAAGTGATCGAAGTGTAAACCAAACACAAACATGTCGTCCAATTGTCAATTAACCATCATACCATATGACACACCCCTCACAGTAACTCTCCTCTCGGTGATAAAAATGTTACTAGCAAGGTTATGCTAGATCACTCAATGCTAGTGCGTGATTGTGCGACAATAAGCTTGTGTAATAATCAAATCTCCACCTACAAAATGCCTAACATGCTTACAAATCAAAAGAACTTTCGGTTTGTAACGAGGTTATGTGTAAGGGTGAGAATTGGTGGGATATATATTCATTTAGCTCATTGAATCGACCGGTTTTATTAGTACAAACAAACAAAAACAACCATTACTACTTACATAACTTCACTATCTTTCTCCTTCTTTTTTTCTTTTTTTGTCTTTTTCTTTCTTTTTTTTTTAAACTACAAACATTGAACAAAGAACACATACACATAACATCAACACTACAAACTAAACTCCTAAACCGGGTCGATCAATAGGTGGAATTTTTGTAGGACATAGGCTTGGGTTACAAATGAAGGGTTTTAAGCTCAAATTTTGGCTACTAATGAGCAAACCCCCGTCCCTCTCACTACCAAGTTCATATATGTATCTTATGAGGTCCAAGCCCCCAAACCCACATTCTCACACATCCAGACGAGGCTACCTAAATGCCCTTATCATCTTCACAAGCATGCTACACCTAGGTTTCAACAAGCATATATTACACAAGTTCTATTAACACAAATCACACACCGCCACTCAAACCAAAGAATTAATTTCTAGTAAGCACGCATGTGGCCCAAAACTCACCATGAAAGGATAAAAAGGAAATCGATGTGTCATGTGGATTAAGGTTAAATTTCAAATTTGACAATTGTTTTGCTTGGTTTAAAAATTTTCAAAATCGCAAAAATTTCCCCCATCCCCACACTTGAGATACATTGACCCCAATGTATGGTTTTGAAGGAAACGATCACTAAAGCTACCTCAACCTCACATTCAGCTCAACTCTCAAATCCCAAATTTCTTTTTTTTATTTATATAAACACATATAACACCACCAATATACCAAAACCCATAACATGAATATCAACCATAATACGCCCCCTTTCCACCCAACCATAAACAAAATAAAACAAAACACAATAATGTCTATGATAATATACAAGGAAAGAACACAACCTGACTAATAGTAGCGCGAATCAGGAGGTCCAAAGATGGAAGTCATCATATCTAAAAACTCAACGAATGCAAACGCGCCGCTTCCACTACCACTTCCTCCTTCACCTCCTTGCTGCTACTCAGCGCCCTGCTGTTGACCGTATCGAGGGTCCACCCACTGTGAATGATGCATTGGTGGCATGGGGTAAGAAACGCTACCATCATAGGGTGGCAAGGTCGAGTAGTCCACTGGAAGTGGGTCCACAACCACCGGTCGCCCCGCATGCCAATCAGCGTGCATGCACCGGTTTTGATCATCGATGTATCGATTGTTTATCTCATGTTCAAAAGCATAAGCATGGGTGCAGTTCCATGACTCTTGTTGGTCAAAATTATGTCGTAACACACGTTCCATACTTGCACCCATCCACGTCTGATGATCAAAAAATGCCCTTTTGGACCCACTCCAACTATCAAATACAGGCGGACGTTGACTTTCAATCACCTCTTGCATTGTTCCTTCATGAGCCCAATTTGGCTCATAAGGATACCTTGAAAAGTCAAAGAAACCCCCAGCATGGCCACTACTTGAACCTCCCTGATCCACATTCATAGGGGCCATATATGGATCATCCATATAATCTTCATCACCACTTGGACCCTCTTATTCACTTTCGGGCTCATCATCCTCCCCCGGTCTTAACGGCCGTGCATCGGCTTTCAACACTCTTCATCTCTGACCCTCACTCTTCAGCTTATGATACCTTTCAGATTCGGTGTATTTCCACCCAGCCCCAACTGCTTAATATCAAAGGCTTGAACTTTTTGTAAGACCCCTTTTCATCCGCACCAATTACCCCATACATCTTCAACAGTGCTGTGATGAGCCTACAGTGCGGAATGATCTTCTGCTGGTCACTGTTTCTACTAATCCAAACTTTATTCAGCACCAGAAATCGAAACGGAAACAATGGGCCCCCGGTCAAAAAAATGTATAACACTGGCACTTCCGGGCGCTGAACCTCAGCTTTGTCACACCGTTGTGGAATGACATTCTGCAAACAAATCACTAACATCAACTTCCCTTCAATTCTCAAATTTTTGCGGTAAAGCTTCCCATGAGTGGTAACCGGTAAAAAAATAGCGCAACATCATGTTCCACCGAGGATGCTTTTCGGGCTCAAAGTATAAATCCTCCAACCTTGGGATCATATATTGATTTATCGGTTTGCTATCAAACTTCACCACCCTCTGCAACGAATCGAACGACATCTCCACATCAATGCCATTGACGGTTCCGATCAACCTCATCAATACCAATGGGAGTTTTATAAGCCGTTCGATATGCCCACAACATCATCCAATTTGCTTGACCAATCTTTCCTATCCGTCCGCACCGTCTTCATTAGAATTTCCTTGATTTGACGGTTGGACACTTCAACTTGTCCACTAGTTTGTGGATGATACGGCGTGGCAATTCGGTGATTCACATTACACCGCTTCAACAATTTTCCAAAATAAAAATTTTTGAAATGTGAACCACCATTGCTGATTATAACCCTCGGGATCCCAAAGCGAGCAAAAATATTTGATTGCACAAACTTACAAACAACCGAATGATCATTAGTTCTTGTTGGTATGGCTTCAATCCATTTCAAAACATAATCCACCGCAACCAAAATGTATAAGAACCCATTCGAACTCGGGAAAGGCCTCATAAAATCTATACCCCATACATCAAAAATCTCCACCACCAAAATGGGTTGCATTGGCATTTCATCCCTTTTTGAAATACTCCCCATCTTTTGGCAATTTAGACAATTCCAGGCAAACTCACATGCATCCTTGAAAATTGTCGGCCAATAAAAACCACATGTAAGCACCCAATATCCCGTCTTGTGACCTCTAAAGTCCCCCCCCCACAAGCGGATGAATGAGCATGAGTTAAGATTTCTGCCACTCCCGTTTCTGGCACACATCGCCGAATCACTTGATCGGGTCCGATTTTGAACAGATCTGGTTCATCCCATATACATTGCTTAACTTGGACCATAAACTATTGTCTTCTTCTCTTCGTCCAATGATTAGGAATAACACCAGTAGCAAAATAATTAACATAATGAGCATACCACTGTGCAACAGAAGTAGAAACAACTAACAGTTGTTCATCGTGAAACCGTTCATTAATTTCATTAGAGTTGTCGACCCCCTCCATTGGAATTCGGGATAAATGATCTGCCACTACATTTTCACTTCCTTTCTTATCCAGAATTTCCAAATTGAACTCTTGTAATAAGAGCACCCACCGAATCAATCGGGGCTTTGCATCTTTCTTCTCCATCAAGTAACGACCACCTCCATTCCCTTTCAGAAACAACATGACCCAACACAATACCCTCTTGGACCATGAAATGACTTTTCTCCCAACTAAGCACCAAGTTTTTCTCGACACATCTTTTTAAAACTTTTTTTCAACTCGTCAAGACAAGGCTCAAAACTTGTGCCAAAAATGGAGAAATCATCCATGAATACCTCAAGTGACTCCCCAACCATGTCCGAAAAAATACTCATCGTGCATCATTGGAAAGTCGTCAGGGCATTACACAAACCAAATGGCATTCGCCTAAAAGCAAAAGTGCTATACGGACATGTGAAAGAGGTCTTATGTTGGTCATCCGGGTGAATAGCAATTTGGTTATAACTTGAGTACCCATCCAAAAAGCAATAAAATTTTTGAACCGATAATTTTTCAATAATTTGGTCAATGAAAATGGAAAATGGTCCTTAGAGGTTGCGGCATTCAAATTCCGATAATCAATACAAACACGCCACCCGGTGACCGGTCGGGTGGCGATTTGTTCACCATTTTCTTCTTTTATTACTTGATTACCGGCCTTTTTAGGCACCACTTGGGTAAGACTTACCCAAGCACTATCAGAAATAGGATACATTATACCCACGTCTAACCATTTAATTACCTCCTTTTTTACTACTTCTCATAGGTTCGGGTTAACCTTCTTTGAGCTTCTCTAGTCGGCTTTGCATCTTCCGTTGTGATGATTTTGTGCATGACAATGGATGGGCTAATTTCTTTCAAATCATCGATCGTCCACCCAATAGTTGCCCTATTCGCGTTTAGCACCTTCAACAGTTCATGCTCTTGAGCCATTTCCAAGTTAGAGGCAATAATGACCGGTAAAGTGTCATTATCCCCTAAAAATGCATATTTCAAATGACCCGGCAAGTCTTTCAACTCTAACTTTGGTGGCTCCTCCAATGATGGCTTCGTGCCCAAACTGATTTCTGCCGGTAAGCTCTCGAACTGATGAGTCCATGGCGGTCGACCCTCTTTAACAGCCATCGCATCTTGCTCGTTTTCCTCCATCCTTAATGCACAAGCATGTACCTGCTCAGAAAAATCACAAACACAAACATCTACACACTCTTCCTCATATTCATGCGATTCACATCCATCAACCAGATCTGCCATAAAACACTCATCAACACCAATAGAGTTAGAAGTGTTAGTAAAAACATTCAGTCTCATTTTTCTATTACCGAATGTCATGTCAACCATACCAAGTCGACAATCAATCACGGCATGAGCGATGCTAAAAAATGGCCGACCCAAAATAATGTTTTGTTGTTGTTTTGGGTCCGCAGATGAGTAGTCTAGGACCAAAAACTCTACCAGGTAATAAAACTTATCAACCTTCACTATGACATCTTGAACCATCCCTCGGGGTAACTTATGAGACAAATCGGCTAAAACCACAGTTGTCTTAACCCGAGATAATGGACCAAAGTCATATTGATCATATAAACCCCCCTGTAAAATCCTTACTCCAGCTCCAAGATCTAATAATGCCTTTGACATTGGAAAATGTCCAACTTGAATATTTATAAGCAGCATTCCCGGTTCTTGGAGCTTGGGAGAAAGATCCCCTTTTAATACCGAACTTACTTGTTCGGTCAAATCAACCCGCTTAGGCAATTTTTTCTTTTGTTGTCTCTTTTGTGTGCATAATTCATTTAGAAATTTTGCATAAGCGGGTACTTGTTTAATTGCATCGAGTAAAGGAAGATTCACCTTGACTTGTTTGAAAACGTCCCACAATTCTTCTTTTTGAGGACCCCTTGTTGAAATGAATTTTTTCTTACCCGGGTCAACTAAGGTAGATGGAAACAGGACTTGACTTGGTCCCCCTTCCTCATTTGTATCGTTTAAAATTTCACCCAACCTCGGTTTTTGAATTACATTTTCAACAACAGGGTCCTTAGACACAATTGGTGGTGAGACTTCATCCTCATCACTTTCATTTCCCATAATATCTTCAACCACCCCATCAACCAAACCCGGTGACAAATTCTCCTTAAATTCTTTACCGCTTCTTAAAACACTAACATGGTTAATAGGAATATTACGCGAAGATTTATGAGAGGGATTTGCCTTAGTGTCGCTAGGAAGTTGGCCTTTACCTTTTTTCAATTCCGCTACCTGGGTTGCAAGTTGACCCATTTGAGTAGTTAACGTTTGGATGCTTTTATCACCAACCTCATCCTTTTGCATTCGAGCTTCATCAAGTTGATTTCTCCTTTGCATGTCTTGTTGCATCATCCGGAGCATATCCATAACTTCATTGCCACTTGATGAAGTTTGACCCATAGTACCACTTTGGTCACCTGTCTGTTGAAATTGCCTTGGTAGCCTGGACCATTTCCACCCCTAAAATTTCCTTGATTGTATTGTTGGCGTGGAACAAAGTTTCATTGAGCTCCTTGGAAATTAGGATTGGATTGATTCGTCAGGTTCCCATAGCGAAAATTAGGATGATTTCTTAACCCAGGGTGGTATGTGTTGGAGTTCATATTAAAATTACGACCACCCCCTTGAATGGCATTTACCTCTTCAACTTAATCTTCACCCACACCCGCCAAACACACATCCGCCGCATGACCCAATTTATTACAATTTGTACAAACATCATATACTTGATCGTTGCTTGTACCCCTCCATCATCTACCACATATACTTGAGGTCTTGTAATAACATGCCTTGCCCTTCTTGAAGATTGAGCTTTTCTCTTAGAAGTGACCACCATTTGCTCCAAAAATGCCCAATCATCTTGCTCAAAATTTGTATCAAAAGTACCATTAGTAATGGACATCAAGTCACGAGCATCTTCGGAACTCAACCCCTCATGAAAGGCATTCAATAACTCCCAAAGTGCGATGCCATGATGAGGACAATTTTTTAACATCATGTTAAACCTCTCAAATGCTTCGTGAAACATCTCACCCGGTTGTTGTTGAAAACTTCTCAAACTCCGCCTAGCCTCATTAGTCTTTTGGTCCGTGAAAAACTCTTCTAAAAACCTTTGTTACATGTCGGACCATGTGTATATTGATGCAGTGGGTAAAGTATGGAACCATCTTTTTGCCTTATCTTCCAAAGAGAATTGGAAGAGTACCAACTTAACATCATCCGAAGAAAAACCTTACCCTCCAATAGTATTGCAAATAGAATCACATGTCTCCAAATGGAAGTACGGTTCCTCCATTGCTAGCCCTTTGTACTTCGGCAAACTTTGAAGTGCGGTTGTTCTAACCTCAAATGTCCTTCCATCCGGGTGATGAGGTATCACCACCGGAAAAGGGTTATTAGGGAAAAACGGTCTAAAATGCGCTTCAATCCCCCTCACCACCTCTCGGTGATGTCTTCGCGAAGCACCCAATGGTACTCTTGGTTGACCCGCTTGACCTTGCCTTAGCCCTTGAGGTGCAAACTGTTGTTGATATTGAGGTTGTTGCATTTGCGGTTGCTGCATCGGCCTTTGAAATTGAGGTTGTTGAACTTGAACTTGTTGTAGAGGCATTGGTCGTTGAAGCGGTGGCCCTTGCGGACGAATTTGTTGTACCCCCGTCGGTTGCCTAACTACTTCTTGAGCTTGTACCATTTGTTGCCTTTGTTGATAACCCATTCCTCCTTGAGGTCCCAAATTACCTCCATCTCCTCCATAATAGTAACCCTCTTCTTTGTAACCTCCAAATTCGTCTTCATACCCGTCATCAAACCCATCTCCTCCTACACCCGAAGATTGTACAAACTGAGAGGATGGATAAGGGAAACCGGTTGGGTGGGTGGTTGAAATGTGGAGGAGGTATGAACAATGGTTGAACTTGGTGGAAATTGACTTGGTAACGGTTGTTGGGTAGAGGATGAAAAGGGTGGAACCATTGATGTGGTGTTGGTTGGGTTGACTTCATGTGTTGAAGTAGGATGAGTGGTAGGAATTGGTGGAGGTGTGGATGGTGATGTTTGGCTTGTAGTGGAAAGTAATGGATCCATGGTGTTAATTAGTGAAATTGGTGTTGTAGTTGTTGTTGGTGAACCACTAATTTTATTTTTCTTAATAAGACCCTGTTTCTTCGCAAAAGTCCGTTCGATCTCCGGATCAAATGCCAATGGTGATAGCTTGTTAGAGCCTCTAGTATGCATGCACCTATAAATACCTACACACTAACACAACCAGCGTAAACCCGGAAAATAACAAACTATACTATCAAAAATAACACACGTTGCGCACTACTCCCCGACAAAGGCGCCAAAATTTGCCATGACGTCGTAGTCTCACGTAAATTTAATCCAACTACTACTAATAGCTAGGGTAAGTGGGTATCTAAAGTTTATACTAAATTGGCTAATTTATCTAATGCAAGAAAATGAACTCAAGATTTTTAGTGTTTTGGTTTTAAAACTAAACAAATTGCAATTCAACTATTGGTTGTTAAAAAACATATTAGAAGAAAGTGACCATCCTCAGTTTCCGGTTTCAATTAACACTTGTTTTCTAAATCCAACTAGAAAGAATCACATAGGCATGACTCGTGTATGACTATTTGTTTGTGATAAAAGAAACTAAGTACTCGGATTACAAAGATGCGAGGTTGTTACCCGATGACCAATTAACCAATATCCAACCCTAAACCCTCCCGTGATATCTCGATTGTCAACGACACCAAGAACGTACGATTAAGGCTAAGATCAAATCATCAATCAATAATTTAGCAACAAATATTCAAACACCATAATAAACTACAAACATTGCAAGTCTATTATTCTAGAAATTAAAGATCAAACACAATTGTTTCAAGCAAACCTTCAACCTAGGATGATCACAATGAGTTTAGCCACTCCTGGTCTTGCAAATCATCATACCTTCAAATGTTATGCTCATAGGAATCATAAACACCAAACAAAATGTTAGAAATTGTTCTTGAACCAAATGAATCACCCAAAATCGCCTCTAACCTCTACAAAAATGTACCCAATGATTGATATGCCAAAAGTCCCTTGAAACCCGAGTTAAAATGGGCAGTTGCACTTTTCTCGTAGGTCACCACCGTAAGCTACGGCGCCCACCGTAGCTTAGGGCGGGCAAAATTTCCTTACGGCCCCAAGGGACTGGCTTACGGTGCTTATGAAGATCAGACACCACAGTAAGCTACGGTGCCTACCTTAGCTTACGGCGGCAGCATATTTTCCCTTTTTTGTTCTTTTATCAATTCTCCAAATCTTCATCCTCATTTAGCCAAGTGCAAGCTCCCATCAAAGCATGTTAAACTTGCTTGTTTATGCTCTTCGGTACCTGCAAAGCCATATACACCGTAGTTATCAAATTATAACAATTAACCCCAATTAAGTGCGGAATATTGATCGTTTTAAAGCACTTGAGGGTTGTCCAATGGACCACCCGTTACTGGTGCTTGAACATATTGAATTTTAGGAACAATGGTTTGAACATATTTCACAGGAACAGTGGTAGCATGGTGAGCAAAATGAGCATTGTTTTGCATATGAGGAGCAAGGGTATAATGGGAATAATGGACAGTGTTTTGAGGTCTAGGGCTAGGATGTGGGACAACTGGTCCAGTTGATTGAGACCTGCATTCTCTAGCAAAGTGTTCTAGCCTATTACATTTATGACACTTGATCTTTGACTTATCTAGCCCAACTTTTGTCCCCCCATGCAACCCTGGAAACTTTCTAGCAGTTCTCTTGTAATATTTGTTAGCCCTAACACTTAATAGAGCCAAATGGTGCAAAATGTCCATCTATTCCAAATCTGAAGGATCAAAATGTTGAAGGTTATTCAACTCAAAGCATAAGTTATCAGAAGTTTGACTTCCCCCATTAGCACCAATGCATAATTAGGTGTGTAAGGGTCAGAGTTGAAATTACCACCAGATGTTATATCAAAGAAATGATCATAACTCTGATCCTTACTACTGCCAGTGACTTCTTCTTCGCCAAACTGTGCTGTACTACCGAATGCATAGTCATCAGCCACTTTGCCAGACTCTTGTAGCTTTGTTTTCTGTTTAAGCTCTCTCTCTCTCATAGGTGAGGAGACTACCATGAAGCTGAGTAAGACTCATTTCTTTGAACCCAACGGAATTTCTAGTTACAAAAGCTATAGTGCCCCACTTGTCTGGTAATGATCTAAGAAAACGACTATTTAAAGTCGAATTTGAAAGTGTAGCATTTACCAGTTTAAGCTCACTAATGAGACATCTAAATCTTTCAAACTGTTGGGTTAGTGACTCTCCTTTTACATGACAAAATATTTCATATTGTTGATTTAGAACCTCTCTGTTGTTTTCAGTCATTTCCTCAGTCCCACCGAATTGCTCTTTCAAAGCATCCCATAATTCCTTTGCACTTTTGCAATGGCCACAATACTAAATGCCTTTACATCTAGCTCGATTTTTTGGAAATCTTGCTCGGAATAATTTTCAGGATTCTTTGGTACTTGGACTTTAGGGTCCTCTGTACTTGGTATCATTGGAACATGAGATCCAAAAATGACCGACTTCCAACAATCAGTGTTTTGCTGAGAAAGGACATGACCCATCCATCTTTGCTAGATATTATACTCAGATCTGACAAGGATCGGTGGTTTAAACATGTTACCGGTGTTATGAAGATCTTGTGAAGTGTGTGACACTCTGATTGTTTACAAACAGTTTTTGTTTAAAGACTTCGAGAATGCAATTAAACTATGTTTTCAATAAAACGAACAAACCGAATTAGCAGTGAGAGGTGATCTATTCAAATCAAATTGATTGTTAAATCAAATTCGATTGACCAAGCTCTGATAGCAATTGTTAGGATCTGAGTTTGAAACTATTATGAAAGTTCAAAGGATGAAAGATGAAATATAATAAATCAGATGAACATGCAGTGGAATGATGAACTTTAATTCATAACAAATGAGAGATTGTTTTCATTGTTATGCTTCGTAATTATAATTACTTGCATATAACTCACAATCTCCCCTTCAGCCTAAGATCACTGATTTGTTCGTATATAATGTAAGGAAGAAATGTTAGATTGATAAGTGATGAAAAATGATCAAATAGAACAGTACAGGCACTGTTCTTTATACTACAATTCTAACCACTGAGCATCTTATGATGATGTCAGCAGGAAAGTGACCTATAACATTATTAACAAACTAACAACATCTGTTAAGCTAACCACTGTTGTAACTAAACATTACAAAGACTAATAGAAAACACTGATGAGACATCCTCTATTGAGCTTCAGCAGAGCTTTGTAAGGCAGACCTTAGCTTAGTCTTCAGCAGAGCTTTGTCTTGGCAGACCTTTAGCTTTAGTCTTCAACAGTGTTTTGCTATGGCAGACCTTTGACATTTTGTCTTCAGCAGAGCTTGACTCTAGCAGATGTTTTATTATTATTAGGATCAGAGGTTGTAGAATATTTTGGCTTTCTATCATCTGTTCTTTTGTGAGTTTCAATTCCAATAATTTGCAAAGATAATTTGAAGACAAATGGGAGTCTAAGATGGTTGAAGAAATTAAAGAAGAGTCATTTATATGGATAAATAATAGATCTAAGCTTAGAGAGATTAATTGGGTTAGATGGTGTGGTTTTAACGTAAGAGATATAATAACTTATTATTTCTCGTTTTATGTTTCAATGTTTGTTAGGGACTTCGACCGTCTAATTGGTCTCTTTTTTAGTAATAAAATTTTGTCATTGGTTATAAAAAAATTATAAGTAACAAATCTAGTATATATATATTTAACTCGGGGCAAGTGAGTATCTACAACTAATAAATAAAGTTATATAAAACTAAGACGTGACAATTCTTTCAAGAAGTAAAAAGCTTCACTCTTGAAAGTTATTATCAAAAAGGAAAATTAAAAATCAAAATGGAAAACTTTAGATTTAAATACCTATTCAGATTGGAGCTTTCATGTATAGAAAAATACACATTTCTTTATATTTTTTTACCTTTTTAAAAACATCTCACATTCAACTCTTTATCTCTATCTATTTCTTACTCACACTCACTTATTTTATTATTTTTTCTACACACTCGCAAAAAATATAGAGGGTTGAATATAAACCTCTAATTATAGAGATGTACTTTATTTTCTTTATATATTTCTCTATTATAAAGATTTCAATGTAGTGGTCTTTTTGTTGTTTTCTCTATTATTTTCTCTGTATTATATAGAATAGAGGATCCAATGCATTCACATTCACATTGGACCCTTCATCTCTATCTATATAATAACACTAAAAACACACCTTTATTTATTTTTTTATTTCTTTAAAACCTCCGACATTCAATTCTTTATCTTTATCTCTATTATACTTACAAATAGTTATTTTATTAGTTTTTTTCTCTTTCCTACATGTGTATAAAGGCTACAATGTGAATGCTCTAAGATACGCTCTCTAAAATTTACGCATAAACTACTTTTTAAAAACCCTTGCTTAACAAATTTTAACTTTTTTATTAAATGGCTTACCTCTTTATTAAATAAAATGTGTTTGAATTAACCCATTTATTAAACAGCTATAATTCACGTTAAGATGCTTAACAAAATAAGTTATATTATCCAACCAACACCTGATTATACTTGTACCGTGTCAGAAATTACAGTCGGTACAAATTTACCCACGATTAGTTTAAACATGTCATATACCATAATGTCCCTCGACCAAACATCTCCTGTTTGACCTTTATCAACAATTCTCAACTTAACATAAATTTATACACCACTTATCTTATATGGTACATATTACAATATAGATTCACCACCTTATTTTATTCACTCATTTTGCTACTTGTGTAGTTATAACTGAAAAGTCGAGAGGTAATCTTTCTTTTTTAATTCTTATATATTATACTAACTACTGGGTTATACTCACGTTTTGCGGCGGGATGACTCAATTTTTAATGGAAACGTAGACGCAATAGTAAAAATAACGTTAATAGCGGGAATCATTTTATATCAGTCCGGTTCATTAAGATACTGACACTTACCGAAAGAGAAACAAAAAAAGCCATGATACGACCGAAAAATATCCATTTCGATACTAACGTTGTTTGGTCAGTATTAGACCGTTCGTTTTGTTACATATACAACACTAGGTTTGATTGAAACTTAAAAAAAGAAAAAAAAAACAAAAAAATAGAAGAGAAAAAGAAAAGATGAAAAAAAAAAATCAAAAAAGACAAAAATAAAAAAAAATTACTGTAACTAAAAAGTTTACAAATTATATATACAATAATAATAAGCGGATTGGTCAAAAGCCAAATTATAATTGATGTAGTTTGGCACAATCCACTCTTCTACTTTCTCATGTAAAGTTGTTAATGATGCTTAACTCCAGTAGTTTGGCATAATCTTTCAACTAATAAGCAGATTGGTGGCTAAAGTTAATCAAAAGGCACTATTTCTTTTCATATTTTACTAAGAGGGTTGACTGATTTTGGAAACGTGTGGTTTTGTGATTGTGATGTTTTGTGCTATTTTTATAATCATCAAAGAGGTCAGTTTAAAATGTTTTAACATGCATACACTATTTTTATTTTGTTTCATTTAGGAATAAAAAAGTTGTATATATTATACGCATGAGATATCCTTATCAAATTTTTTTTTAAGATGTAATACCAAACTATTCCTTTGAAAGATTATTACTTTTTGTATACAACCGTTAAACAGTCAAAATCAAAGAATACGACCATGAAAACCGATCAATTTGGCCCCTCAACAAACCCCTCTAGTTTAGTTTGTCTTTTCTTAAAACCGTAGTTAATGGTTTAACTAATTTTTTTAATCAAAACTGATTAAACTGAACAGTAAAACACTTGAAAGTCATCGACTCTTTCCTAAACAGTGCCACCACATGACCTTCTTTAGTTCCTTCTTCACTGTTAAATGTGTTCAGTCATGTGATCATCAAAAAGTAACTAGTTAATTATAAGAACAGAAAGTACTAGAATGTGATTGAATAAATTAGAAAGATGTCATTTAAAAAAATAAAACTATCTAAGAAGTCATCATTTATGTGATTTAATTTGTTGTTTACATATAAACAATATAGTGATTGATATTATAATATTTTGATTTTCTAAATACAAGTGAATAGGGTTTGTATATACTAGAAAGTTTATTTGAATAGAAATGATAGGAACTAATCTTGACCATCTATTTATTAGTCAAGTGCTAAGATTAAATGGATGAAATTGAAGAAAACAAAGGAGGCCCGTGAGTTTGTTTAGAGCATTGTAATCAATTCAAGTCAATAATTTCTCTCTCCTTCAATACCCCCAATTTTATAAACGTTAAAAACTCTTTCATATGACATTATTTTTTAACAAAAATTGCACCAAAAAATAAGCGTTTTTTATCTTTAAAATGAATATACTATTACTATATTTTCGAATTTTTTTCGAAAACCCAGTTGCGTAAAACGCATTGGACAAAAAGCATAAAAATGACATTTTTCTAAAACGCACTTGACAAAAAACACAAAGAAATATCTCGTTTCTAAAACGTAATGGCTGAAAAACACAAAAGAAATGTGTTATTTCTAAAACGTAATGGTTGAAAAGCACAAAGAAATGTCTTTTTTTTTTTTTTCTAAAACACAATGGACTAAAAACATAAAGAAATGTCTTATTTCTAAAACGCAATGGCCAAAAAAACACAAAGAAATGTTTTTTTTTCTAAAACGCAATGAACTAAAAACACAAAAATATGTTGTTTCTAAAACACAAAGTACAAAAAACATAAAGAAATATGTTGTTTCTAAAATGCAATTGACTAAAATACAAAGAAATGTCTTTTTCCTAAAACACAATGGGCTAAAACATAAGGAAATGTCTTGTTTCTAAAACGTAATAGACAAAAAACACAAAAATATGTTGTTTCTAAAACGCAATGGACAAAAATCACAAAGAAATATGTTATTTCTAAAACGCAATGGACAAAAAACACAAAGAAATGTGTTGTTTCTAAAACCCAATAGAATAAAAACACAAAGAAATTTGTTGTTTCTAAAATGCAATGGCTTAAAAACACAAAAAATATGTAGTTTCTAAAACACAATTGACTAAAAAAATGTCGTTTCATTCCTTTGTAAAACGCAATGAATCAATTCAAAAACCCAGATTGTAAAAACGCAATTCAAAAATTTCTTACCTAGATCGAAGCTGATTTCTTCGGATTTCTTCAACAATTGACGAAATTTGAATGCTAGAAACACTTATTAGCGATTGAATCGAATGAGTCGAGTGATTTGCTTCAAAATCACAGGAAAAAAAATGAGAAATTGTATCATTGATTGATGATAAAAAGTGGAGAACAGGTTGAAAATGGTGAGTTTTAAAAATGATGGGTTTTGAAATTACAAGGAAATAAGAAGATGGGATAAGATTGGCTAAAATATCCTTCCCTTTTATTTTTCGATTTTGCCACATATCATAACCCTATTGATTCTTATCATTTCTACCCAAATTACACTTTATATTTGATCCTCTCCCGAGCATATATTAAATTACTAATATAAACTGTATAATACCAAATATATCATGTACAATTTGAACTTCCCTTGCTTTAGGTCACTTTCTTAACTACCTTCACGTAAATCACGAGTATTGCTTTTATTTGTAGTTGTTTGTTCTTGAATGATTTATAAACCTTGTCCCCTCCTATAAAACTTAAATTATTATATACAACAAAACTAATATGTTTATTTAACTGCTTATCTTTTAAATACTCTTTATTTGGTTGAAAATTTGACATGTATTTTAATGAAATATTTGAGCCTTCCTTAACCCTCATAGCTCTATTTAAATTTAGAAATTACAAATTTACAACTAGAAATATAAAGTTAAGCTTAAACTATAAAATTTGATTTTTCTTTCTCTTTTTAACCTTAACATTTTAGCATAATAAAATTTTATTTATATGAACTTTCTAAATAATAAAATGTAGGTTATAAGAATTATTACCCTATTTATAAACTGTAAGTTTATTTATATGATATTAATATAAACAAGTTGATTGCGAGAAATAAATGTAAAAGTAAATGATAGTTTGGAAAATGTAAGCGCTACTGGGTGCTAAACGGGTTGTGTTTGTGGGTTATTGGATTCAATTGAAAGAAACACAAAAATTTCACGTAAATCTAAATACAAAATTGTTTTAGACACACAAACACGCTTTGAGTCTTTACCGTGTAACAAGAAAACAATCCGTTTTACACGAATATTTCGTGTTAATGGCAAATTTAAAATCATCCCTTAAAGACAATATAACATCAAAAGTTCAAATTCCAGCAAAATGAATTCTCCAATAGTTTTTACCAAGCTCAAAACTATTATACACCAAGTCCTGAACCTGAACCACCGATAACACTTTCTGAACACACTTTCAAGATTCGGTCTATAAAGTTTTTTCAAGAAATATGTTTTAAGGTGGATTTCGAATTCTTTGGATTGTATACAATAGTAAGGGGCTAGCTATGAAGTACCAGCAGTCCCCATCCATAGAATACAAATGGTAAGTAGGACCGGGTTGATAGAAATATTCCCTTCTTGTCACTAAATGAACACTCATTACAACCACATCATGCTCACTTTACTTGACTTTGGGTGTGGTTACTATAGCAAACGTACGGGAGACTACATTATTGTGGATCGGTCCTTTTCTAACACGATAGGAATATGAAGAATTTAAGCTCATGTTTCGTCTAGCCGGGCGGAATAAGAACTTTTTGGTTGAATGGTCATTATAAGCTTTCTTTTTTATTGGCTACAACTTGATGGTTCAACTCATGTTTCTTTTTAAAAATCCCTCAGATTTTATAAGTAAAAATCTACCGTAATTTGCCAATGATCTCTAGATCAAGTGGTGGAAGACTTACATTTCTCTTGGGAGATGTAGGTTCAACTCCCACTTGGTGCAGAGTGAGGCACTGGTGGACAATGATAGGAGACCCATAGAAACCTATGTTCGATACTTTAGACAAACGAGTTTTACTGGTAATCTCACTGCCGTGCCTACGAGCGGGTGATTTACCTGGTTTTCCTCGGAATTTGTGGTGGACTCAAATTACTCTCGGAGTACTCCGTTTGGTCCAGTGGGTGCCCTGGAAACGCTTGAGATTGATTTTGTTGGCCGTTTAAAAAAAGAGTAAATTGTCATTTTAGACCCTAAAGTTTGTCCAAATTTGCCATTTTAGTCCAAATAGTGGCCGGAAAAAGGTTGTTGGTGAGTGGCGGTATACAATATTGGATCCATCAGAGGAGATGATGGTTGATGGCGAAGACGAGCTAGGTGGTTGTTGGCGGCGACGGTTGCTAGAGACAGCTACAAACGGGCGGAAAATTACGGTGGAGGTGGTTTTTGGATTATTGGGCATTTGATGGTGATGAGAGGTTAGTGGTGGTGCCATAGATTGGCTTCTATATATAAAGATGGAGATATACGACGATTTATACATATATGTGTATTAAAGTTAATAGATTTTATAAGTGTTTTTTATATATAAATAAATATGTGTGTGTTTTTTATAACATTAACTTTTTAATATAAAATAAGCTTTAGACTAAAATGACAAGTTGAAAAGTTTAAAACAAAAATTCTCAAAATACCCCTGGTTAAAAATGTGGTTTTTGGACAGAGTTAGAGTATTTGATCAAAATGACAACGAAAGGGAAAAGTCGGGGACACAGAGGAGAAAAAGAAACTATTTAGACTAAAATGACAAATTTGGACAAACCTCTGAGACTAAAATAGTAATTTGCTTTAAAAAAATCTAGAGTAATTTGGTGACCGAGGGTCAATTACCCTCTATTGACCCCTGTGGTTCTTATGGATTCCTAGTAATTATGACCATGGTATGGTGTTCAAACAAACACTTGAAACATAAAGTTGGATGCTTTTTCGTTCGTATGGCTATAAAAACAGTGTTTCTATATGTACTAAACTTGAAGCATACACACCTTAGTACATGTCACATCAATCGTTCAACTTTTAAATAGAAGTTTAGATTTGGCCACTCGAGTTAAATGGGCGAATGGCCATGTAGTTTCCAATTAAATAGATGTATCGCCATGTCGTTTCCATTAAGATTGTCATATAACCATGTAGTTTCCATTTAAACGGGTGTTTAACCCTTGGCTCCACCTTTTAAACGACCGTATAACATCAAATCAATAAGGTGCTTGATTGATATCACAGGTGGTGTGTGTATAGCCCACCCATATAAAATAGAAAACTGGTTTTAAGGTATATTTATGTGATCTCCTTTTTTACTTGCAGTTTTGTGTAGCTAAACACACCCTAGCTTGTTAACCTTTTTTAATAAAAATAAATAATTAAAAACATTATGTCATTAAGCACGAAACTTTTATGTTTAAACCTTATTATTGATATTATCTCTTATTTTAGCATGTTAAATTTTTAAGAGTGAAAAATCTTATATGATATAAGTATGTTGAAAAGTAACTAAAGTATTCTTATAGTTATTACTATAAGGGTCATATTGTTATTTTGTAAGTAAGTGGGGTCTAAATGTAATCAATGGTTCAAGAAGTTTGTATAGAGCGTTGACCTATTGTAATCTGAAATTGTGTTTGGGGTTAATCACTAATCTTTGTTTAATTTATCTTTTTTCTTTCTCTGACAACTGAAATCAGAGCGATTCATATAGCAATCGATTAAGAGAAGAAAACTCAGAGTCGAATTGTTTGAACGATTAAGCAATTGGGGAGCGACTATACTTTTCTTTGATTTCTATCAGAGCAGCTCGTATAGCAATCGATCAAGGGAAGAAAATTTTAGTAAAGTAGAATTCGGGGTGCGACTATATTTTTGTGTTATAAACATCGAATCCAACAATCAACATAGGGCGAGGAACGTAACATAAAATCCGGCC
Organism: Scalesia atractyloides; assembly: GCA_947069175.1. NCBI lineage: Eukaryota > Viridiplantae > Streptophyta > Magnoliopsida > Asterales > Asteraceae > Scalesia > Scalesia atractyloides. Next base: position 74,705,122 of record CAMTDV010000008.1, read on the forward strand.
TCTCGTACCGTCAATATTATCCGTTTTACGCACGAAGAGCTTACGGATTTGTTTTAAGGTGCATAAGTGGAAACTTCCAAGGAGGTCACCGATTTTGATACTACTATCACGTGAGCACGATTAACTGTGAAATTCTCCTCTATCCACTAGCATTAAGCCCAAAACGCGTTGGGAATATATGAGTTGGGATTTGTTTTTGGGTGAATAAATGGAGACTTCCAAGGAGGTCACCAATCCCGATACTACTCCTACATGAGCATGGTTAACTGTTGAGTTTTCTTTCAATCTACTAGCATTAAGCTCAAAACGTGTTGGTAATATTTGAGACGGGACAATCCTTATAAATAAAAAATCTCTCATGCGCATGCTTCGCCTGCACCAAGAATACTGAGTTACGACTCGTCAGATGGGGCGAGCGTACCATCTGAGCTTCGTCCCCAAGAGACGAAGTACAAGCAACCGCCGCCTAAACCTGAATCTCACTCTCTTAGGCGAGCATCTGTCCACTCACGGTTGGGCCGCGTTCCCACAGCGTGAGGATGACAAAACTTAGGACAAGGGTGACAGCGCCAGTGTGTTTCACTGGCTGCCAAAAGATCATGCTGCCTACAGATCTGCTCCACGGGGTGGTTACAACCCGGAAGCGGAGCATAATTAGAACTTGATCTATCGGCCGACTAAAGCAGCCGAACACTCCAAATTTATTAAGGAGCTCGCGCTCGCGCCATTGGAGCTCGCAAAGCTTCCCTCCAACGTCGGGAAGTACAACGGGTTGACAGACCCAGATGATCGCCTGCGTCTTTTCACGGGCGCAGGACTGATCGGAGGCTGGACGCTGCCTATGTAGTGTCACAAGTTTGTTCAGACTCTCACAGGCGCTGCACGCCTATGGTTTGAAAACCTGCCCACAGGCAAGCTCGCGTCGTGGAACGACTTAAAAGACAAGTTCCTGCCGCACTTCAGCCAACAGCGGCGTTACGTTAGAGATTCTTCTGACGTAATGAGCATTTGGCGGCGTGATGATGAAAGTTTAGAGGACTTCATTACCCGCTACAATAAAGAGGTGCTACAGATAGGGGGCGTGCATTAAGACATGATTCGTGCACAGTTCAAGTATGCCGTACGCTGTGACGAGATGATCAAAGTCTTGTCAGGAACTACAGGCCTCCCTAAAAGTTGGGAGAAATTCATGGCAGCGGCAAAGGTCTACGCGCAGACAGAGTGCAACCTCAGTAATAGTAGACCTCCCCTACCTCATCACCGTCCCCAAGACTTGAGCAGAGGTTTTGGGAAGAAGAATAAAGGGTGGAGGGACCACAGCCAGAACCCTCCCCATACACCGGTCGACGCACGAGCGACCATCAATAAACTCGCTACCCAACGAGCAATAAAACAAGAAAATCATGATCGTCAGTGGACCCCACTGACGAAGACACAGGCGGAGGTTCTCAGCACGGAAGACCATCAGTTGAAGCAGCCGGCGCCGATGCACAATAAGAAAGGTCAAGACCCCAACCTTTTCTACGATTATCATAAAGATACGGGACACACAACTGATAATTGCATCTCCTTGCGCATGGAGATTGAAAAAGCACTCAAGAGTGGGAAGCTCACCCATTTATTGCAAAATGTGCGCAAGGAGGTGCGCCAAATCACTCGAGGCGGCGAGGGCCTGAGTAATAAAAAATGAAGTCTATTCATATGATCCAGGGTGGCCCGTCGCGCAAGCGCAACCACCAGAAGAGCTGCACGCCTCACTTGCGTGAACAGCAGGTCATCTTCCCCGTAGTTCCTAGGGGCCCACAAGAAGACCAACCGGTAGTGATAACTGGCATCTTTGGCCACTACCGCACCGACTACATGTTCATAGACCCTAGAGCTCTATGGACATTATCTATGAATAGTGCTTCTAGCAGCTAGACCCGGAGGACAAGGCGCGCCTAGAACCGGTGGATTTCCCACTCACTGGTTTCTGCAACGAGGCCATTTTTCCTCTAGGTCAAATTTCTTTTCCGGTGACTTTTTCCGACGAAAGACACTCCCGCACAGTCTTGGTGAATTTCATTGTCATGCCCGCAACCTCGCGCCAAGACGTATTACTAGGTCGGCACGCTCAACGGGAGTTCAGCATGATCACTTCCACTCCCCACGGCGCCTGCGGGTTCCCCACAGAAACCGGGGTGGCTATTATGTACGCCAGGAAGGAAATTATGTCCATTGAAGAGGAACCACCGATGAAGTAGCCAAAGCCATCATCCAACGGTGAACCTGAAAAGTGGGTACTGAACAATAAGTACCCGGAACAGACAGTCTTGTTAGGACCCACAATGACCCCCGCAGTCAGAGTGCGGTTGAAGCAACTGTTTTTTTGCAATTTGGATATTTTTGCATGGTCACCAGCGGATATGAATGGAGTGCCAAGGGACATAGTTGAGCACGTGCTGCACACGTTCCCTTTAGTATAGCCCATCGTTCAGAAAAAGCGCAGCTTCAGTCCTGAAAAGACCCGCGCCCTGAACGAGCAAGTGTTAGAGCTTCTCCAAGCAGGAATCATCCGAGAGGTACAATATCAGGCATGGGTCGCCAACCCATTCATGGTCCAAAAGTCCAATGGCAGTTGGCGCATGTGTGTCGATTTCAAGGATCTCAACAAGGCATGTCCCAAGGACTGCTACGCCTTACCTGAAATCGACAAAAAAGGTGGACTTCCTCGCTTCATTTAGGTGGAAATGCTTCCTTGATTTCTACAAAGGCTACCACCAAATCCAAATGAAGAAAGAGGATGAAGACAAGACTGCTTTTCGAACCGACAAAGGGATTTTTTGTTACACAAAAATGCCTTTTGGACTGCACAATGCTGGAGCCACCTACCAACGTTTAATGGACCATGTCTTTGAGGATGACATTGGCGAAACTATGGAAGTGTACATTGATGACCTCGTCATCATGAGCTTGGATAAAACGAGAAGATGCTGGCAAACGTCCAAAGGATGTTTACATCCTTGCGCAAGGTAAACTTGAAGCTGAACCCAGCAAGTGTTTTTTTGGAATGGAAGAAGGCAAATTCCTGGGATTCATCGTCACGAGCGATGGTTTTAAAGTGAATCCCGATAAAGTGGAAGCAATTTAGCGTATGCCATCACCCTCAACTATCAAAGAAATGCAACAGTTGGCGGGGCGGCTGGCTGCGCTGAATAGGTTCCTACCCAACCACGCGATGAAATCCTTCCCATTCATCAGCACCTTGCGGAACTGTGTGAAGCAAAAAAAGTTTCAGTGGACTCCGGATACGGAGAAAGCCTTCACTCAAATGAAGGAGTGCTTAATTCAACTGTCAATGCTCACAGCACCGCAGAAGAACGAGCCATTGATACTTTACCTTTCCGCATCTGATATCCCTCTGGGAGCAGTTCTGCTAGTGGAACGCGCAGGAGTTCAAACTCCGATCTACTACGTCATGCTTTGTTCTACGCGATAACAAAGCATCTAATGCTGAACGTACTGGAAAATTGGCACCCAAATGGAAGGTCCTTACATTATCAATGAAATCCTAGGAAAAGGCGCTTACACCCTTAAGCGTTTATACGGCACAGACATACCTAGGACATGGAATGCGCAGCAGCTAAGATGGTGCTACATGTAAATTTGCAAGTTCATTATCTTTTGTCTACTCTGTATATGGCTCTTACGCCTCATTGTGTAATAAAGACAAGAGTTACAAGATCTATTTTATCTTAATGTTTTGTTACAAATGCGCAAAACCACTTTGGGTCTACGCGAAAACACCTTGGTATACAATGACTCTTGAACACTAAGTTATTACCTATGCCATGCGCATGGGAGTTGACGTTCATATACGAGTTCATTACCAGTTTTATTCACTATACCCACACAAAGTTGGTTCCTTTTCGCACAAATATTGTAACAGGAAAGAAACATTTCATTAAAAGATAAAATTATTTACAAATCCGCGCAATGCGTGGCACAGTCAAAGATCCTAAAAAGATATTACATTAAGGATCCAACACTAATCTTCATCAGCAGCTGCCTCGGCTTCTTTTCGAAATATATCCTTCAAACGATCCACAAAGTCCTCGTGGGTGAGCACCTCGCTCACCAATTCCAACGCTGGGATATCAAGACGATCATACCCTTGCTGCGCCCGATCGAAAGCAGCTCCGGTATTGACTCCATGAGTGGAAGCGCGGCTGGAATCCCATGGAACGTCCAATGCATGAGTGACGTGTTGCGCACACTCAGCATAGCCCTGAGCGTGCCCATCATGGCGCGCAACAACCACTAGCTTGGCCACTGCAACAGCTAACTCCGTAAAATTCAGAATGGAGTTTGCCATCTTCAAATTCAAAAACAAAATTAGAACCAGTACAGAATGAACAAGAGACAAGCGGAGTACTCACATTAACAAATCCATGTTGTTGCATCCACAGCAGGTTGTTGGTCAGCGAGTTCACCAACGACTCGGAGATGGAGCGGGCGTCTTCAGAATCCTCCAATTTTTTCTCGCCCGCCTCCACCTTGGCTTCCGCCAATCGCACCCTGCGCTAAAGCTCAGCCTTTTCCACCAAGGCTGCTAGAAGGTCTTTCTTGGCGCTCTCCAGAGAAGCATAAGCTTCAACTTGTTTGTTCATAACAAGGTTAGCATCATAATTTATTAATATAAAAAGGAGTGAGCACAAAGACAAGGGGTTACCTCCTTCTGCTCACTGTGTGCGCGTTGCACACCAGCCTCTGTAGCCGCGGCAGCTGCCGCCTCCTTCTCCTTCTTCTCTCACGCCACATCAGCGCGCAACCAAGCCAATTCATCCCTCAGGGATTTGTTCTCCTTGTTATCCCTCTCACAAGCCTCTTTCCACAACCTGCGATCCTCCGCAAGCTTGGCATCCGAGGCTTCGGCCCGTCTTTTCCACCCCAGCACCGCCCATTCTTCAGCTCGCTGGTTTTCGGCGTAAGCAGTCTCCTTTGCCTGCACCACAGCTTCACGCGCAGCTGTTTCGGCTCGCTCCTTACCTAGGACCGCTTGGGCAGTCTCAAAATCTTTCTTATGTTTCAGCAAGCCCTGCCATTCACGAACAATCTTGTAAGTTACAGAGACTGACCTTGCAGCTGCCTGGAGGTACGTGTGGTAAGTGGTTTCTGTTCTTGCTCAGCAAGAACACGTACCTCCGCTAGAGGGAAAACTCCCTTGAAAAACTCATGGCACGCCGGCCAGTGAGAGAAGTCTGTTAGATCATTTAGACCGTTGGTGCTTGATTATCTAAAGTTTGAGCTAGTTTGTAATAGTTAGACATAGTTAAAGGGTCAAAAGTGTAATATGGTGAAACCAGTACGAACGCGGCGTATTTAGCAACCCAGCGTATTTAATAAATACGTTGGGTGGTCCTTTTGTATAAATATCTTGATCAATGCATGTATGTCCAAGTTTCTTGGACAGATTTTGGTGATCTTCTTGTGTTGTGATTTTCGCTGTTGTGCTTTCATACGAATATCCAGGTGCTGTTATTGATTATATGTTATTGGGATTTCATATACAACACTAGTTGTTTGATCCAAACAAGATTCTTCATCTTTTTTGCTTGGTTTTTCTTAGTATTTGCACATTCAAACAATTAATCTATAGTTGTTTGGGTGAAAACAATCAACCACTGTGATCCGAATCTGTTTTAGGACTCACAATTTGATATCAGAGCCTTTGTGCTCTTGATTGTTTGAGTTTTTGTTAAGATTTGTCAAGTTTTGAAGGTTTTACAAAAGTTTTCAAAGTTTCATGGTTTTTCAAATTTTTGGGATTAAAATGGCTTGATCTGGTGCGTTTAATCTTTGGGTTGTTGTTATCAGTAATTTGGTGAACATTTTGGTCATTTAGCTGCCAAGAAACATGATTTTTGGGACGTTTTTGGGTGATTAGAGGGTTTTTGTTCGTACTAAAACCCTTCTGGGCGTATTTATTGTTGAAGCTAGCGTAGATATTTTTGAAGCTGGCGTATTTATTGTTGAATCTAGCGAAGTTAACTTGAATTTAGCTTAGATAACAACTACGCTGGTTTTCAAATCAGCGAAATTATAACATTAGCAGCGTAATTGTCCAGCTAATTTACTCGAAGGCAACTTCGAAATCAGTGATACTAATCCTCAGCGATTTTATCATGGTGTTCAGCGAAATTAACTAAACGTTTGCTTGTTTTCGTATGTCCAGCGGATTTAGCTTTTTGCAGGACAAAATCGCCAGATCCCATCAGCGTATTTGTTTCAAGTGCAGCGTAATCAATTTCTGGACCACGTAATTAATTTCTGGTCCAGCGTATTTACCTTCTTGCGAGCGTAATTGTTCTCTGATTCAGGAAATATCAGCGAAATTGATCATCTTTCATCCATCATGTCTCTCAATCAACTCAATCCGATTGCTCAAGCCGAACTAGAAAGTGGAACAGCTACAAGGCCACCAAAGTTGAAAGGGTCGGAAGATTTCAGCAGCTGAAAAAACAGGATCAAGTCCTTTTTTGAGTATACCGATTATACTCAATTGATGTCAGTCACTGTGGGCCCGCATGTTCCCATGATAATACGTGACAACATTCGTACAATCAATGAAGATCCTTCAACATTCTCAGATGAAGATAGGACACTCATTCAACGTGACAGGAGGGCTCACGCTGCTCTTACTATGGCTCTGTCAAAGGATGATAACAATCTGTTTGAAGAATACACCTCGGCACATGAACTGTGGTTGGCTCTAATCGATCATTATGAAGGCAATGAGGAACTCAGGGAGAACAAACGAGACATGGTGCAGAAAGAATATGATATGTTTGGAAGTATTCGTGGCGAAAGCTTGTCCGACCACAAAAGCAGATTTCTGGAGGTATTGACCAAGATGAAGAAGGTGGGAAACCCAGTTGCTAATTATGCATCGATCAAGAAGCTGCTAGATTCTCTACCAAAAGAATGGAGTCTTCAATACATGATGATTAAGAGAACTTTCCTCACCAGCACAACTCCAGTTACTCTTTAAGAATTGATTAACACTTTAAAGGCCTTCGAAATGGACATAGTGAAACGAGAGATGAATCAAACTGGATACTCTCAGAAGACATCTCAGCAAGCTGGTGCAACCTCGGTCCCCAAAAATATGGCATTTCTTGCTCCCGTCACCTCATGTGGATTAAATTCCGAAAGTGCTGTCAAATCCTATTCAAATGCTTCCGCAAACTTTGTGAAGGCCTCGCCATCCTCTGAGAAGACCATTGGGGCCAGCAACACTCAAGCACTTAAAATTTCCACAGAACATGTAGCTCTTTTTAACACTTTCTTAAGTAGCTATGAGGCGCTTATGTCAGGAGAGTTGAAGAGAGAATTCCTAACAGCAGAGGACATGTACCAAGTAGATCCAGACGACATGGAGGAGATCTGAAGTGGCAGACGGCAATGATCACTCTACGGTTGAAGAAATTCCAAGATAAAACAGGAAAGAGGTTGGCTCTTGGAAAAGCTGGATTTGACAAATCCAAGCTTAGATGTTATAACTGCAAAGACCTGGGCCACTTCAAAAGAGAGTGTCCGTTGCTGAAGAACGAGAATACTTAAGTCAACACGATAAGGAGGCCGATTGCTATTGAAGGAAATGATAATGCTGCTGATAAAAATCATAAGGCTTTAGTGTTGGTAGACTATGACTGGTCGGAGGAGATAGCTGAGGCAAAAGGAGAAGTAAACAAGGCTCTCATGGCAAACATTACCACTGTCTCTACCACGTCTGCTTCAAATGGGGTTGAAAAACAAATCTCCAAGATTCCAAAAGATGACACTGGTTTGAAAAGCATCATCTCACCTATTTCAGAGGAGAAACAACAGAAAGCTGAAATGATTGAGACGAAGCCTGCTGTTCAAGAAGTCATCAGTACCAACAAGAATGAAGCAGTTGAAACATCCTCTACCGCCATGAAATCAGAAGCCGAGGATAAGGATTTGGTAAACAGCATTCCATATGAATTTAAAGCAAAGTTGTGCTCAGAACCATGTTTGAATGTTGTGGCACACTACAAATCACTCAACCGTGAAATAATTAAAGAAAAAGAAAAAGTATTGAAACTAAATCAAGAACTAAAAGAAAATGAGGCTGCATATTAGCGAAAGTTGAACTTAACCATAGCTGAAATGCAGACTCTAAAAGAATTTGTTTTCAGAAAAGATTTTATCATAAATGATTTGACTGAAAAGCTAGAAAAATCTCAAAACGAAAACAATAAGTTACAGATCATTTTTGATAAATGGAAAATTAGTCAAAAAGCACTGGTTGACATTGTAAACTGCCAACGACCGACATTCATAAAGGATGGAATTGGATATAAAGATAAATTCGGAAACGAAAGAAAATTATTTCCTCCTCTGCACAGCAAAAATTATGTTCCTATGCCATTTCCTCATCCTAAGAACGACTTAATCATCAAAAATGATCTTTTGGATCAAAGTACCTTTTATAAATTCGAAAACAAAACTAACTTTTCTGAAAGTAACGCAGATCCGTGCGAGAGTAAGGAAGATGTGTGCGATGGAGATGATGATTGTGGAGGGACAAAAATAGGAATAGGCTATTCAGGCGACAGTTATTCAACTGTTAACTGGTTCGCCTGGAATTGTGATAAGACAAACAATATTTCTATTCGAGATAACTGTAATAGTTTATCTAGGATGGATGATTGTAATGGCTGTATGCCTAAATTGACAATTCGGGATGACTGTAAAGGCAATGTGCCTACTCTTAAGGCTCACAACCAAGGGATTGCTAAGGTTGAGGGTCATGACCCAAACTTTGTTCTTAATGATGAAAATGTTATACTTAACTCTCCTGTATTTGTGCCAGAGTTAAAGAAAAACAGTTTTGGAAAATTCCTTACAAAGGAAATTCCAGAATTTGTTCCATCAGTTACATGTACATCAGAGACTGATAAAGATTTCACCGAAGATTCAAGCACAACAACTTCAGAAAGTGATGAAGAAAGGTCAGATGAAAGTCAAGAATCAATTTCCTCATCAGACAGTGAGCACAGTGAAGTCAACATTGAAGATAAACATCATCCTGAAGAGAAACTGAAGAAAGCTAAAAACTCAGGCCGAGTCACATCATCAAGCTCCTCAAGATGCTCAAGACTCTCATCACATACATCATCTTCACACTCAGCACCCAGGAAGAAAAGATCGAGTCCAAAACAATGTTTTCGCTGTGGTCATTTAGGACATACGGCGAAACATTGCAAAAGCAAGAAATTTTCTAGACCTAGTCAAGATTTCGTTAAAAGTTTTACTGATCAATTTGATAATTTAAAGAAATCTGTAAAATGCATAGTTGATTCAACTTGTTTTTGGAAAAGAAAACAAAAATCTCTTGCTCAAAATCATGATAGAACCAATATAAAGCAAGTCTGGGTTCCAAAAGCTAGCTAATCTTGTACATAATTCTTCTTGTTGTTGTATAACAGAATAAAATTCAGAAATGGCTTCGAATGCTCATAGAATATATCTGGCATGTTGACAGCGGTTGCTCCAGGCACATGACCGGGCTAAAGGATCTGCTTACCAGAACTGTGCCGGAGACGAAAAGGGAGAAAAATCGTCGGAATGGGTGACGTCGTGTCAGAAGCACTCACTTTGGAGAATGTGAACTATGTTCCAGAACTGTGTTACAATCTTATGAGCATTTCACAAGTCTGTGACAAAGGAATCACGGTGATGTTCAATGATGCGGAATGCTTATTCCTTAAACCCGGTTACTCTGTCCTAAAGAAATGATCATGCTTAGAGCTCCCCGTAAAAATAACACTTACGTGCTAAACATGAAGAATGCCAAATCAAATGAGCCAATGACATGTCTTATGTCAAAAGCATCTGAATCGGAATCACTGCTGTGGCACAGGCGTTGGAGCATGTGAATTTTAAGAACATAAATTAACTTTCAAAATTAAACCTTGTAAGAGGATTACCTATGAAAGATTTTCCTTTTTCTGAAAAGTGTATCACATGCGCCCAAGGAAAGCAACATAAAAAGCCTCATAAGTCCAAAGCAGTGAATACAATTTCTACCCCTCTGCAATAACTTCACATGGATCTTTTCATCCCAATTAGCATTAAAAGTTTAGCTAAAAGATCTTATTGTTTGGTGATTACAGTTGATTTTTCACGATTTTCATGGGTATTCTTTCTTGAAGCCAAAAGCGAAACGGCATCCATTCTGAAAAGCTTCATTCCCATGATTGAAAACGTGATCAAGCTGAAAGTCATCTCCATCAGAAGCGACAACGGAACTGAATTTAAAAATCATACGTTTGTCTCCTTCTGTGAAGATAAAGGAATTCGCCTTCAATACAGCGCTGCCAGGACTCCTCAACAAAACGGGGCAGCAGAACGCAAAAACAGAACTCTCATCGAAGCGGCAAGAACTATGCTTGTCGACTCTAAGCTTCCCATAATCTTCTGGGCTGAAGCAGTCAACACAGCATGCTATGTTTTGAATCGTGTTCTTATCGTCAAACCTCACGGAAAGACAGCCTATGAACTACTTTTCAAAAGAAAGCCTCTGATAGATTTCTTCAAACCGTTCGGGTGTTCATGCACACTCCTCAATACTGAAGACAATCTCATCAAGTTTGAAGCAGTCGGTGACGTGTGCTACTTCGTGGGCTATTCATCCCCTCAAAAAGCATATCGAGTCTACAACAAACGGACCAAGATGGTGATTGAATCATACTACGTTGACTTTCAAGAAGGAAACTCCACCAACACTGACGTGGATATTATATTCAACACCTTCAGCATTGATGAACCCATCTCCGAATCCGAACCTACAGGATCCACTCTGTTGGAACCTTTGTTTGATATGTCAGACATTGGTTTTACTCATTTTACTACCCGTTTCACCCCTGCCTCTGCCTTTCCTACTCTTCCGGTGTTCGAAGAAATTGGTGACACATCTGTTGAGAATGCATCCGCACATGATGATTCTTCTTCACAGCAGGCTGTGGATGAACCACCCAAAGAAGACGAAACGCCTATTATCTACGTCGATGAACACTTCTCTAATCTGCCTCAACATATTGAAACTCACACCAATGCAGGATACAAGACCAATCGAAACCATCCAATTGAAAATGTCATCGGTTCTATAGAAGATGGCGTTCGAACACGTGGTCAAACACATACCATCAATACAGGACTGTATGCAGCCTTTCTTTCGCAGTCCGTCCCAAGGGATATCGAATAAGCTATTCAAGATTCAAGTTGGGTACAAGCTATGAAGGAAGAATTGGTCCAATTTCGGAAACTTAAAGTCTGGAAACTCGTTGACCTACCAGACGGAAAGTATCCAATTGGTACCAAGTGGGTGTTTCGTAATAAGTTGGATGATCATGGTGTAGTTATCAAGAATAAGGCTAGATTAGTGGTTCAAGGGTTTCGACAGGAAGAAGGGATTGACTACGAGGAAGTTTTTGCACCTGTTTCACGGCTAGAAGCCATCAGAATCTTCTTGGCCTATGCTTCATTCAAAAACTTTAAGGTGTTTCAAATGGATGTAAAGAGTGCTTTTCTGTATGGGAAGGTGAAAGAAGAAGTTTACGTCTGTCAACCTCCAGGTTTCGAAGATCCTCATTCTCCCACGAAATACTACAAGCTTGACAAAGCTCTCTACGGCCTTCACCAAGCTCCTAGAGCGTGGTATGAGACTTCATCAACATATCATCTGGAGTGTGGATACTCAAGAGGCAAAATAGACATGACTCTCTTCACTAAAAGGATTGGAGATGATGTGATGTTGGTTCAAATTTACGTAGACGATATCATTTTTGGGTCGACAGATGAAGCCCTTTGCAGAGAATTCGAGAAGGTGATGAAAGCGAAGTTCGAGATGAGTATGATGGGAGAACTCACGTTTTTCTTAGGATTAGAAGTGAAGCAAAGAAAAGATGGTATCCTCATTCATCAAGCTAAGTATATCAGAGATATTCTTTCGAAATATAGCATGAATGACTGTAAATCCGCCAACACTCCTTTTGCTGCTCAGACGGAACTCAATTCAGATCTTCAAGGAAAGCCAGTGAACAAATCTCTCTATCGCTCGATGATTGGCTCGTTAATGTACCTGACCGCAAGTAGGCCTGACATAATGTGGGTTGTCTGTCTATGTGCCCGCTTTCAGACAAATCCCAAAGTATCGCATGATGCCGCCGTCAAGAGAATCTTTCACTATCTCAAAGGAACTCCAAAGCTTGGTTTGTGGTATCCTAAAGATAGTAATTTTGATCTAATTGCTTACTCTGACAGTGAACATGCAGGTTGCAAAGTAGATAGAAAATCTGTCTCCGGAGGCTGCCAATTCTTGGGAAATCGTCTTATTTCGTGGCAGAGCAAAAAGCAGACAAGAGTCTCCACATCTACCGCTCAGGCTGAATACACGGCAGCTTACAGTTGCTGCTCACAAGTCCTTTGGATACAGAATCAGTTGTTGGATTATGGAATCAACATCATGAAGACTCCAATATTGATCGACAATGAAGCGTGTCTGGGGATTGTGAAGAATCCTATCCATCACTCCAGAACGAAACACATCGAAATTCGCATTCATACGATTAGAGATGCGTACAAGAAAGGATACATCCAAGTGGTGCCAGTGGATTCAGTGCAACAAAAAGCTGATATATTTACTAAAGCCTTCGATAAAGCTCGATTCAACCAGTTGGTAACCTGGTTGGAAATGGTGAATTTCCTTGAGTGGAACTGACTTTTGGTAAAAAAAAAAACTTTCATAATAAATAACAATCTCATAAAATGTGCCCAGCAAAAAGATTTTCTGCAAAGTTAAAAATTTTTTTAAGCAATGGATTCTTGAAAATAAAATTTTAAGGGGGGAAGTTTTCCAGAAAATACTATTGAGACTGAATCCTTTCTTTGGCACCTGCACGAGAAATGATAGAAAAGCTGCTAACACCTTTGTTCTGATCTTAAAACAGAAAAAGATTAAGGCCTCAAGAAACGACATGTCGGTAGATTCAGCAATACCTTGAGTAAACTGCGAAACGGAGACAAACTCTAATGATCACACCAGAATTCTGAATACCCACAATATTGTGCAACTTGAGAGTAACACGTTGCAGCGTATGGCTTAATGGTCTTAAATCTTGCGTTGATAGATTGCCAAAGTATGAGATTTCGGGTCTTTATATCGGCTAATCATTCAGGGATATCATAGTTGCTCTTCTGCTGCATCCAGATATATGCTGACCTAGGCACAACTATGATATCTTTTTCTAAAAAGAGCCTATGCGGCCAAAACCTACATAAATGAATCTCTCATTGAGAATCATTCAAATGCTTAAATCGTACTGCATCTGGTATCTGCCGTAGCCCTCGTTAGACCTTGGTCTCTCTGCTGTAACGAAGTACTGACCTGAACACCGACTGTCTAACGTTGAAATCTCAAAAAACGAATGAAGTCAGTATATTCACCTGCTATGAGGAATCTTTGAGCATACCTTGATCGCGGGGGTATGTCCTGACGTAGGACTCACAGGCACAACATTCTGATTGTCTCAGCATGAGTGGGGTACACTGAATTTCTTGTCAATATTACCATAACATGATAAAAAGGCTCTCCGATCGCATGTTGAAAGATAGGTGCATGGATTTAAAAGGGCAAACATACTAACAGTGGTTCTTGTGCCTTATTTTTTTTTAACATCTTAGCTTAAACAAATGAAGTGTAACAAGTATGATCTTTTGTAGGAAAGTCACATGCTTCAAGTCAGTGAGCATAAATTTTGTGTGAAAGTCACAGGATTCAAGTCAGTGAGCATAAATTTTGTGTGAAAAAGGATGCTTTCGGACCCAAAAACAACTTTCAGGATCCAAAATTGCAACTTTCTATTTTCATTAAGCTTACTTTTAATTTCTTGCAATCTTTTAACCAAAAAGGGGCACGTTTTTCGAGAAATGTTAAAATTTTCGAGCGTATTTGTTTCTAAAGTTTATTAAAGATGAAGATATCCTTAAAACCTCTCAATGCGGCGTAATTGTTATTCCAGCGTATTTAATAAATACGCTGGAATGAAATCATGTATATATATAAATCAGTTTCGTTTTTGTGTGCAACCGCTTCTTTTCAAACTAATCTTCTTCTTCTTCTTTTATCTCAAACCAAAACCCACTTCATTTATCAGTTTTTCTCCTAAGTGAATCTGAAAGAAGCCGTATCGGTATGATTTTGATACTCAAATGTGTTTTGTTCTATGCTTACTTATGCTTAAATCGTTGTTTTCGATCTCTAATAAGTGTTTATGCTTTCATTCGAATCTGGTCTTCTGGTTTTAATGGTTTCTCAAAAAAAATTTGAAGCCAGCGTATTTAATTTGAATGCAGCGTAGATAACTTTGAATGTGGCGTATTTATCTCAACCTTTGAGTCAACGGATTTAAGTCTTGAACGCGAGTTCAAGCAACCGGCGTAATTGACAAATACGCCGGTAACCTAGCGTAGATAATCGTCTACGATGGACTCGTTCTCGTGTCAAACCTTAAATCCGCTAATCGTGTTCAGCGTAAATAACGTTTATTCGGCGTAGTTGTCTTTGTGGCTCGAGTTTCATGTCCGGCGTGTTTAGTCTGGCGTAAATACTACGGATTTGTAATTTTTTATGTATATGTTATTGTATATATATTTATGTATATAATATATATATATATGTGTGTGTGTGTGTGTGTATGTATATATGTACACGAATCTAACTTGACTCGTTTTCACTTTCAGAAATGGTGAAGGATATCAACTGGTATAAGACGCGAAAGCACAACCAGCCGTGTAAGTTGGTCCCACATCCTAGTGATTTCAAAGACGTAGCGGAGTGGATAAACTCAATCAGGATTAGCTATGTTGTTCAAGCCGATCCGATCATCTCCAGCATCCACATAGAAGAGTGTTGGAAGACAGCCAAAGTGTCGACCGTAAACGAGATTAAAAGAATTACAGCTACAGTCAGAAATAAGAAGATAGTAGTTACAGAGGAAAACACACGCAGAGTCCTCAGTCTTGGAGACAAGAACAGTGATTTGCTCAGAATGAAGAAGGATGACATTCTAGATGGGTTCAAAGGAATGAGGTATATTGGAGACTTTAGAGAGAAAAATGAGATAAAAAGGAAGGGGCTTACCAAGGACTGGAGATTCATTCTTCATATATTCGCTATGAGCTTGGCACATAGGAAAGGAGGATATGACGGGTTGAATTTAGAATGGTCGGCTGCTATGCTTAGCCTCTGCACAAAGCAGTCATTCAACATCTCTGGTCTCATTTTTTACTGCGTGGTTGATAATGCTATCTTTCCACATTGGCTATGTATCCTCGGTTTGTTCAGCTCCTCATTAATGACCAACATCCAAACCTTCCTAATGACGGCGACCTGTACAAGTTCCAGCTGCCAACAGGGCGTCAGATCACCGAGTTAAAAACTGAGGAGTGGGTACTTTTGCATCAGTGGATGTATAGGGAGGAAAGATATCCTGTCGTGAAAGCAGCTTATGAGAAATACAGAGAACATGTTAAGAAAAAGAGACAAGGAGATGGTGATGAGGAAGTGGGGGAGGAAGAAGAGGAAACCGAGCAGCTGGTTAGAAAGAATAAAGGAAAGAAAATCATGAAGGAAGGGGACTCCTCGAAGAAACAAAAGGATACTGCCCCTCAAGAACGACTAATGGAAAGCAGCTTCAGGGCTGGAGGCACCAGAGAACATCATGAGCATATTGAGAATCTGTGTGCGATTCATGAGATGGAAGAAAGAGAAAAACGAGAAGCTAGAAGAAAGAGGCGTCACATGACAGAATCGGAAACACCTGTGACGGTCACCACGGAGCAAGAGCAGTTGGATGAGTTTGTAGATCGGTTGATTGTCGATCCGGAAGCTCCAAGTCTATCTCCCCCGTAAAAGCGTAAGAAATCTGGGGAAGGTCCATCGGCAGAGGAACAACCAAGTCAAATGCCACAACAGGTTCCTCGAAGACCTCGTCCATTTCAGGAACTATACGACAAGCTGGCGAAAGATATCGGGAAGGGACCAGCTCAGGAAATTTGTCTGTTAAAACATCAAGTAAGCAACACTAACGTTATCCGTGAGAAGCTGAAGGAACAAAGAAAGAAAAATAAAGAGCTCCACGCATACGTCAAAGAACGACAAGATTTGTGAGATTTCAGCAAGACGGGATGGAGAAGATGTATCGTATGATCAGAGATCTCTACACCAAAGTAGACGATCCACCGATGTTCTCATCTACTGATATTTTCGATTATGAAAAGTTCAAGATTGAAGAAGAAAGACAAAAGGCTGAGGCGGCAGAAAAGAAGAAGAAGCGTCTAGAATCGACGGTAAACGTCACTGAGGATGACGAAAGTGAAGAGGAGGAGGTAGACAAAGATGAAATGCCAGCAAGATTTGTTGAGTGGGGTCCGGAAGAAGATACTATTTATGAAACTGAGGATGGTGACGTAGTGACTCCAATGCATCCGGAATGGTTCAGAAAAGAAAGGGAAAAGCTTCCAGATTTCTATCAGCTGGTCACCGTTGACAAATCTAAAGTCACTGATAGAATAATCAGCTGGAAGTACTGCAATCTTAAAGGGATGTTTATTGTAAAGAGACGAGGTGGTGTTATTCAGCATTTTAAGACCATAGCTGACATGAAAAGCCTTCCGCGATGGGATATTCGAGAATTGGGGAGGCTAGATCTGATAAACCCGACCAACAGCAGTATCGGAGCTGACTTCGAAAGACTGATCTTAAGAGAATGCAATCGGGGTTTCACAGTGTTCAAGCCGCAACGACCCCGGAGAAGAGTATCAAAGACGACAAAGGATCTCATCACAGGAAAGGGGATAGTTACATGGGTAATAGATTCTGCTAAGGTCGAAACAAAGATCAAAATCCTACCAGAACAGCCTGTCATGCTTACTCACTTCAAGAAATGGTTTTACGATGGGAAGACAGGAGAAGCAGTGATCAGATTAGCGTCTAACGAAGATATATGAATTCTACACCCGATGGATGTTTTCATGTTCTGCCGTTCTGATCTCAACATTCTTTTTGGTCACAAGATCCACGTCGGAGCCGGAAATGAATATAGAGAAGAAGGAATGCTATTCCAACGAGCTCGTGAGAGGAAGATAGAGATGATGGAAATAGTTCTTAAAATTCAGAAGCAGAAAGAAAGGATGAGGCAAGGAAAAGAAAGAGAAAGCATAAGTCGTCATCACAACAGAAAGCCTCCACACCATCTCAAGCTGATCTCTCCCTCAAACTCCGGTTTCATCCACATATGAAGCCACTACGGAGCTACAACAACCCTCCAGTGAAGCTATTATTAATCTCAGTTCCGAAGAAACAATCGAAGCAACCACAGATCAACCTACCGTTCAAGCTACACAAGACAAAGATCAAGATCCAGCCACAGACCCAGAAGCTCGGAAGCAAGATTGAAGAACCACAAGCACGCAACGGTCTAGGGGGGGATATTGTTAGATCTTTTGAGACCATTGGTACTTGATTATCTAAAGTTTGAGCTAGTTTGTAATAGTTAGACATAGTTAAAGGGTCAAAAGTGTAATATGGTGAAACCAGTACGAACGCGGCGTGTTTAGCAACCCAGCGTATTTAATAAATACGCTGGGTGGTCCTTTTGTATAAATATCTTGATCAATGCATGTATGTCCAAGTTTCTTGGACAGATTTTGGTGATTTTCTTGTGTTGTGATTTTTGTTGTTGTGCTTTCATACGAATATCCAGGTGCTGTTATTGATTATATGTTATTGGGATTTCATATACAACACTAGTTGTTTGATCCAAACAAGATTCTTCATCTTCTTTGCTTGGTTTTTCTTAGTATTTGCACATTCAAACAATTAATCTATAGTTGTTTGGGTGAAAACAATCAACCACTGTGATCCGAATCTGTTTTGGGACTCACAAAGTCTTCTCCTTTCTCTAACTTCCACACAGGGGTGTCGATTTCTTCAACTTGAGCGGAAGAGTATGACCTGTAATAATAATCCCTTAGAGTTTCATCCGGGCGGATTGGAGACTCTTCGACGGAAGGACCCCTACCTGATCCCTCCGCTTCACCATCGGGTGTCGGCTCTTCCACATGTACCCCTGCGGGGCGTCAGCCTACGCACCATCGACGGAAGCTGTTTCCACCGACTCCGCCTCTTCCACTAAAACCGCGCCACCAGTCAGCGCTCGTTCTTCCACCGCCACCGCAGGTTCTTCCCCCACCACCCCGGTTCCTCCACAACAATCGTAGGTTCTTCAACCCCATCTGCTCGAGTTCTTCCAACACCACAGAACTCGCGTTAATACCCTTACCAGAACCTTCCACCACCACGTGAGGCCTCTCCCTTACTATTTCCGGTTCTTCTACCCCAGCAGCAAACTCCTCACCTTGACCTGCAGTCGGGGGCTTTGGAGTATCCGTGGCCGCGGCGCATTAGCTAGATTCCACAAAAACCGGCTCATCGCCCACTACGCGATAACAAAGACTCGGTTATACACTGCATAAAAGATGGAAAAATAAACATCAGTTACAAAGTTACCTAGGGAGATCTTGGCGGTAACCGCTCCCAGACTCCCCTTCTAAGCTATCACTCTCCACGCAACCTTCTTAGGGCGCTACGCGAGAGGTCCTCCTTTGGACGCCTCTTCCGCCTAAGATGCACCTCCGGACTAGACTCAACGTCCACTGGACTAGCAGGTTTGGTGGTCAGGATATCCCCAACCGGGCTAGTAGGTTTGGCGGTCGGGGTAACCACCGGCCTTAGCGCGGGCTTCTTACACCTACAGGTTCAAGACCCTACCATGAGTCAGAAATTACCACATAGGCGTTCCAACGGTCAGAGACAACGTGCATACCTTTGGGAGAGCCTGCCCCAGGTTGAGTCAACTCCTTCTCAACCGCTCCGCTCGACCCCACGCGTTTTTTCTTCTTAGGCTCTGGGCCAATACCCGGGTCTTTCAAAGCGCCTTCAGCATGGCACAACTACGACTGAGAAACATGCAGAGTTATTAACATTCAACAACAGGAACTTAACAGTGGGAGGCGCGGGGGCATCCAAATCCGCAGCCCTGGGAAGTGCAAAATTTCCCAATACCTGCGTATACCAGGTGGGCTCATCCAGGCGCAGGGCAAGCCTCTCAACCCGCCCTTCCTTCCTCTCAAAGGCGACCAATAACAACGGGGCCCCTACAAAAGAGAAATGCATATCAGCCTACAAGCGAAGAAGAATCAAGAAACACAACAACAAAGTAAGAGCACTTACTCCGATCCCCCTCTATGTACACCGGCCGATGACGGCTGGTTGGTTTCCAAACCAGACTCATACCAGCCGCCACCAATATCCTCTCCGGCAATTGGATCGCCAGAATCTCCTTCAAATCCGTATACCAGATGTCAAACACTGGTATAGGAAGGGTTTCCACCGGAATCTCATCCGGCCCCCGGAACTGCATGGAAGCAGGCACAACGCCAGACTTCACAAATAAGAATTTTGCCTTCCAATCATGGAAGAACTTGGGGGGAGAGAGCAAAATTTTCCGTGCTTGCGCACGGTGCTGAAAAGAATAAAACCCCATAGAACATTGGAGTTGATAAAAAAAGAGGAAACGGTTGACGGTTGGAACAGACCCCGTCGACCGGCACAAAAACTCAAAGTGCTTAATCCTCACCATTCCCATCGGACTCAACTGGGATAGGTGGAAGCCGTAAAACTGCAAAATCTCAAGAAAAAATTTTGTGACAGGCAACCAGAGAACAAACTCCTGAAAAAGGGTGATATAGCCGGCCGATGCATCGGCGGCTGTCTCACCCTCCTCCGGAAACCGGGCACCCCAGCTCGAAGGAAACTTGAAACCAGAGACCAGGCGGTCAAAAGTCTGCCGGCTCATCTTGCAAGTCGGCAGAGAGGTAGAAGTCTCAGCAGTAGAGGCAGACTCCAGACCTCTAGAAGCCATAGTCAAAGAAAGAAAGGAAGTTTAAAAAAGATTTTTTTAAGACAAAAACAACTCAAGGACTCAAGAAATCACAGAGAATTTGAAGTGAGAATGTTGAAGGATGAAGAAAACCCTAAACGGTTGCACCTATGTATAGTGCTCGCATTAAATGCGGTTGGAGAACGTGACACACGCGTGCCAAAAACAGCCAACCAGAAAAAGACACGTGGCAGGCAAGTTGCCAACGCGGTTAATATACGCGCGTGGCCGCCACTCTCTCTGCCAATTCATTAATGAATGGCAGGCGAAACGGCTGAGTGCACGCAACAGCTGTCAGACGTCCTTTCAAATCCAACTTTTTTCTCACCAACCCTCCTGCAACGTCAGAGTGACAGAGTTTTCAAATTTCAAGATCTTGATGACAAAGCGTTTCTTTCAAACAAGCGTTTTCCCCCAACCCTTATCAAAATTTTGCCATTACAATAACGACGCATGAAACAATTATTTTAGTCCAGCACTCCTCCTACTTATCAACATGCGCATAGGAGCAACACTGGACTAGGGGGACTTGGAGGGGTATGGTCCCAAAAACCATGCGCCTGTGCATAGAACCATACCCTCAACATCATAACTACAAGGATAACCTTGCGCGCAATGTGCAATGGTGCGCATTCCTTAACACAACTTGGTCATATAATGAACCTTGCACACTCAGCGCAACGGTAAATTAGACCAACACCAACTTGGTCATACAATGAACCTTGTGCACTCAGCACAACGGTAAATTAGACCAACACCAACTTGGTCATACAATGAACCTTGCACACTCAGCGCAACGGTAAATTAGACCAACACCAAATGGTCACACAATGGACCTTGCGCACTCAGCGCAAGGGTAAATTAGACCAATACCAATAAGTCACACAACGAGCCTTGTGTACTTGGCACAACGACAAGTTAGACTTACACGCGCAGGTTACTCGACCCTGCGTGGAGCATACAATCCTCTAGTCATAAATCCTAAAACCTTGCAAGGACAAGACAAACATAAGAGCACCTCATAGTCTTGTAGACAAAATGATTTATCCCTGCCATTCTGCGCTGGCGGGGAAATGTTCACAACCTTGCAGAAGAGGTAAGCACTATGAGGTGTTGACCATACTCAAGGGTACATAGTGGCAGAACTGTGACGAATGGTTGCTCGGCAGGTTGCGTCTGACAGTGTCAAATGAACAGCAATGCAGACACCAGACTGTACACCAACCATATCTACGCCAGTGACTGTTCCACCTTCTCCACTTTCGGCTGGTAGCAGGTCTGACGCCAGAGATGTCCGCACTTACTGTCTTTACACGTGGCACCATTCAGCGCCCGACAGACCACTCCTTCTAATAGTAGACATTAATTTCCCTGCAGGGGACATTTAATGTCTGACGCAAGGGACAAAAGGGATGTCTCTGGTCGCTTGAGCCGGGCCCAAGGCCCATCAGCCCATCTCCTATGTCCACTTACTTTCGGCTATAAAATGAGTATCGAGCCACAAGGTAACCACACATTCACACCCACAATCACTTGCAACTACATTTACAAGCATTCCTACTTATTACTTTCTACCACCCAATACTTATTCTCACGCCAGAGTGTGGTCACAGAGAAAATCACCCTTTTCCCCGTGACGAGACTAACGGCGTTGTTCGTTTTACAGATCAGTCGTAGTGCGATCACCCTGAGAAACGAGCGAAGAGTTAACCCGTATATGCAGAAACCCCTGGTTGTAACTTATATATCCCCGGATATCCCTAGGTTCAACCGGTGCTTCTTCACATACATACATACATACATACATACAAATGTATTTGAAAGTGGTCGACGTAGCATTTGAGAGAAAATGAATATATTTGAAGAATAAGTGAAATTCTTATGTGACAAGTAACAACTAATAAGAGGAGCTTGAATGCATTTAAATGTATCCTTGAAGATGCTATTAAACTGTCTGGCCGAGCAATTCGTCGGGTGAAAACAAAATTGTGAGTTTATGGATGGGTATCCGTTGGGGAAAAAGTGGACAACATCTTGGCATAATTAACTTGGGTTGTTACAAATTGTATTAGAGTCAGGTTGACGAGCCGGTGCGCCAACAAGGACGTTGAGCTCCTTTAGGGGGTGGAGATGTAAGTCATACATTGGCTGAGGAGAACGGAGCCTTCCTTACAAGGGGGATGAAAACCTTCTCTATCATGACGCGTTTTGCCTAAGCGAGTAATTTGCCGGGGAAAACAAAATCTTGAGTTCATAGATGGGCAACCCATCAGAGGCAAAGATAACAATATCTTGGCACAATGTACTTGGACTATTACAGTTTCAGAACCTCTGGTTGTTGAAACGGGCAACCCTCTGGTTTGCAAATCGAAAACCCTCTAGTTGTTGAAGATGATCCAATAGACGACGATGAGGATTACATACCTTATCTTTCTGATTTGTACGATCTAGATGTTTGGTATTATGATAAACATGATCATCCTTATTTTAATCAATACGAAGAAGAGTCAGATTTAAGCTTATCAAATGACGATTACCATATAATAACTAACTCTTTAGAGTATTTTTTCCTATGTTGGTTCCTGTACAATTTTTTTTTATCCATGTTTTATGTAGTAGTTTTTTTATCTTCTATTAGTTAATCTATAAACTAACAATATGAATTAAGGGAGTTATTTTGTAACAAGTATATGTTAAAAACTGAGTTTCTTTGTCTGCAAACAAGTATTGATTATCACAATAATATTCATAAATATTATGATCTTTCAATTCCCACCCAAAATTCCAATCCCGCCCAGCTCTCCTTGCAATTCCTGTTCTGCCAAGCGACAACAACCTCCGTTCGACCAGAATCCGTCGGAGCCTCGTTCCGACCAAGTTATGTTTTATTTCACCCCCTTATTGTTTTATTTGTTGTTTTAACTGTTTTTATTTGCTGATTAGGGAGATTTTAGAGATTCAGAAACTAGAATAGTTAAATTTATAGTTTAAAACTTTGTTTGTTTATGTGAATAAATTAGATTTAAAACATTGTTTTAATTTTATTTGTTTATTTGATTAAAATTTAGATTGAAAACTAGTGTTTGAAAATTGAAACCTTGTTTAAGTTGGTTAGATATCTAGATTATAATGGTTTATTGATTATGGTTTATTTTTTAGTGGCGAAACTTCCATGATTATAGAACTAGGGTCAGACAAGCTGTAAAACTCAAAAATAAAGTATAAAGAGACATAAATAATTGGCAAAACAAATAATATTGCAAGATTACATCACTACATCTCTAACATTAAACTCGCACCATCTTTCCAAAACCAAGCTTTGAAATTTCGACTTGCTGTAGCTAAGCAAAACACGCTATTTAATTTCTTCTACTACATGATCCATTTCTTTGATTTCGCCATTAATTTTTTTTCTTTGGTTAATTGATTATGTGAATAAGAATCAAGATTGAAAAGTGAAACTAAAACATCGTTTGATTATCTTTTTTTTAAGCATGATCTGTCTGATCCGACCCCTTACAAAGTAAAATGGATTATTATATAGCTAGAGGCCTAAAATCCTTAAAAAGTATACCTCTAAAAAAAGTTTCCTAAGTCCGTCAATAATAATCAATAAAATTTCGGATACTTTTAACTTGTGTCCCGACCCCAATATAACACTAACGTGATTATTTAACTCCACCAATGATACCCCAGTATGAGCTTGGTACCAACTTGTATCGAAAATACTAAAAAATGGGTACTGGTATCAAAAATACTTGGTACAGTACAGTTCGATACCAGTATTTGAAGGTAAAACCGGTACAAAAAACGCTAAATTTCAGTACCGATTCAATACCGAAAAATTATTTCAATTCTGAAAATTCAATACCCGATACCATTTGCTTAACCTTACCGTATATTCTTAATATAAAGTATAATATAATAAGTTAATAGAATAATCAATAATTGTTGAGTGCTTATAAAATCACCCCTACGAATAAAGCAAAGTGACATTCTACATCACTAGGCAAGTAAATACCCACCTTCATCCAACCATACCATATAAAACCAACGGCATTGTAATTTATAACCACCAAAATCTCAAAACCTACCAAACTCATAACACCCACAACAAAAACATGTTCTCCCCATAACCCAAAACCACCACCGGAAAATGACATCACCCCCACCACCACATCTCCACCTTATCCCCGTCATCCTCCTCTTCACCACCACCGTAACATCACAAACATTCTCAACCTCCGAACAAACAACCTTACTCAACCTCAAACAAACATGGGGCAACCCACCATCCTTAACAAACTGGAACTCCACCACATCACCATGCACGTGGCCGGAGGTCCACTGCCGCCACAACTGGGTCGTCTCACTGCAACTTAATAGCAAAAATCTCACCGGATCGATTCCCGGGTTCATATGTGATCTCAGGAACCTTGAAAATATTATTCTTCGTGATAATTTTCTCACCGGAGAGTTTCCTAGGGTGTTTTATAACTGCTCGAAGGTTGTTGAGCTAGATATTTCGCAGAACTTGTTCGTCGGAAGGTTGCCGGATGATATCGACCGGTTTTCGCGGCTGGAAACGCTAGAACTTGGAGCTAATAACTTCACCGGTGATATACCTCCGGCTATCGGGAAGTTATCTGAGTTGAGGTTGTTACATCTTTTTTTTAACAATTCTAAACTACTTATTTGCCCACATTGTTAGAATTTCTTTGATCTTTTTAACAACAAACTTGACTCTTACTCTATTTTACACTAATAATTTAATACTACTTAGAGAAAACCTCAATTTAGTTTGCTGAATTTAACACTCTAGGTTCAATAATTTAAAAGTTGCATTTATCGTCTATCAGTTTGCTGATTTTAACAGTTTAAATCAATTAGTTTGCTGATTTTAACAGTTTTAGTCCACATTCACATGTGTGGACTGAAACTATTAGTGTGTACTGAAACTGTTAAAATCAGCAAACTAATGGATGATAAATGTAAATTTTAAACTATTGGACTGAGAGTGTTAAAATCGGTAAACTACATGGAAGAAAATTGAGGTTTACTCTACTATTTATTTGCTCGGGTTGTTACATCCTTTTGTAAACCGCGCAAATGTTACTTCTATTCTATTTTACACTAATAATTTTAAACTACTTATTTGCCTAGCTTGTTACATCTTTTTTGCCACTTATTTGCCTAGGTTGTTACATCTCTTTTTAGTGGAAAATGTTACTTCTATTCTTCTACTCTACTTTACACCAATAATTCTAAACTACTTATTTCGCAGATTATTCCATTATTTTTGACAGCAAATATCACTGCTATTTTACTATACATAATTGATTATGAACTACTAGTTTGCCTACAATTTGTTTAGCAAATATTACTCATACTCTATTGTACACTAATAATTCTATTACATTAATGCCCAGGTTGTTACATCTGTACCAGAATTTGTTTAATGGTAGCATACCTCCAGAGATTGGCAATTTATCTAAACTGGAGGTATTAGGCCTGGCATATAATGATTTTCCGGATCCAGAAATACCCTTAGAGTTTGGTAGATTGAAGACTCTGAAGATGTTATGGATGACAGCAACTAATCTAGTTGGTAAAATGCCGAAATCGTTCTCGAATTTGATCAATCTCGAATCGTTAGATTTGAGTTTCAACAAACTTGAAGGCGAAATTGCTCCCGAGTTGTTCATGTTGCGGAACTTAAGTGATTTGTTCTTGTATAAGAATAATTTATCAGGACAAATTCCGTTAGCGATTCAGTGATTGAACTTGACGCGGATTGATATCTCGATGAACAGATTAAACGGATCCATTCCTGATAGTTTTGGTAAACTACGAAAACTTGAGGTTTTAAATTTGTACTCGAATCAATTTTCGGGTCATATGCCAACAAGTATAGCTCAAATTCCGACACTTACGATTTTTCGAGTGTTTCGAAATAACTTTACTGGAGAATTGCCTCCAGAGTTTGGAGTTTACTCCAAACTCGAAGCATTTGAGGTGTCCGAGAACATGTTTTCTGGAAAACTCCCGGAAAATTTATGCAAAGGCGGTTGTTTGAGAGGCGTCGTTGCCTTTTCAAACAACCTCACTGGCGAATTGCCAAGATCACTCAAGAGATGTGATAGGATTGTCACTATCCAACTCTATGATAACGAGTTTACCGGTGAGATTCCTTTAGGAATCTGGACTTTATTAAATATTTCGAGTTTGAGGCTCTCCGGGAACTCGTTTTCGGGTGAGCTTCCGCGTAAAGTTGGTGGGAATCTATCTAGATTAGAAATTAGTAACAACAAGTTTTCGGGTAGAATTCCGCCGGAGATATCATCTTGGGTGAAACTCAATGTGTTTAAAGCTAGTAATAACAATTTTTCAGGCGAAATACCGCCTGAATTCACCGCTCTTTCGGAGCTAACCGTTCTTTATCTTGACGGAAACTCACTTTCTGGTGAGCTTCCGTCACAGATAAAGTCATGGAACTCGCTAACCATTTTGAATCTGGCCAGAAACAAACTCTCTGGCCAGATTCTGGCCTCGATAACTTCTTTACAAGATCTTCTCGACCTTGATCTATCGGAAAATCAGTTTTCGGGCCAAATTCCACCACAATTTAACAATATGAGACTTACCACTTTGAATCTTTCTTCCAACAATCTCACTGGAATAATCCCTTCATCCTTAGATAACACGGCTTATGAAAACAGTTTCCTCAACAACCTTAACCTTTGTTCAACATCCCAAATTTCCAATATCGAAAACTGTTTTGTTAAACCCTCGCACTCGAACAAATTCTCACCGAAAATCATATCCATGATCATAATATCATCAGCATTGGTTCTACTTGCAGCCGTCATGTCCACGTTGTTTGTGTTCAGAGACCGCGTAAAGAAGCAGCCAAAACGAACTCGCACAATATGGAAACTGACCTCATTCCAAAAAATGGATTTCACAGAAGCAAACATTTTATCAAGCATGACCAAAGCCAATGTGAACGGTATTGGTGGTGCGGGGAAAGTGTATCGGATCGGGGTTGGTCAACCGCGTGGCTACGTTGCCGTGAAGCGTATTTGGAACAAGTTACTAGACCAAAGTCAAGAAAATGAGTTCACATCTGAGGTTTTGATATTTGGTTCAATTCGTCACTCGAACATAGTAAAACAACTATGTTGTTTATCTAGTCAGAACTCGGAGCTTTTAGTTTACGAGTACATGGTGCACCAGAGTCTAGACAGATGGTTACATGGGAAGAAGAGAAAATTGGAGCCCGGTTCGGTTCTGGGGTTTGTTCTGGACTGGCCCAGGCGGCTGCAGATTGCTATCGGTGCAGCCCAAGGGCTTTGCTATATGCATCATGATTGTTCGCCACCGATTGTGCATAGAGATGTGAAATCAAGCAATATATTGTTGGATTCGGAATTCAAAGCGAAGATTGCGGATTTCGGGCTTGTGAAAATTTTGGAGAAGCAGAAGCCTGGTGAGGATGATATGTCTTCCATTGTTGGCTCATTGGGTTACTTTGCTCCTGGTAAGAACACTCATAAACTATACATTTTCTTAAAAACCAAATGATTCATGTTGAGAATACAAGTTGAAAGTAGGGTGTGAATTCCTTATAGGACGCGAAAACACGACACCAACTTAACAAAAAATTCTTGGGTTTGGTTTAGTTTAAAGGGGTCCAAGTCCGTATGGGTCAAACCCACGAACACATTTAGCGAAACGTGTCGTGTTCATGGTGGGTTTATGGGTTGACCCGTTTAATTTTATACTTCCGTTTTAAAAATATGTTTTGTGCTTGACTTGAAGATAACAAGAAAAATGAAGATAAAAGTTCTAGGGTATTGGTATGTAGAAATAGAAAATAAGATAGCATAAAAATTTCATGTTAAACAGATCGTGTTCGTGTCACCCTTGAAAGCTAGTGTTGTTTCTATATCATGTGTGATTTGGTTGAAACTTTGTTAGTTGACATCAAAAGTCAATGTGTGTTTCATTGCAGAGTATGCATACACAAGTAGAATAAGCGAGAGAATAGATGTGTATAGCTTCGGCGTGGTCCTACTTGAACTTGTAACGGGAAAGAAGCTAATCAAGGGGATGAAGATTTAAATCTAGCCGAATGGGCATGGAAACACTATGAAGAAGGTGGTTCCATGATAGAAGCTCTTGATCTAGAGATTAAAGATCCAGACACTTACATGGAGGAGATAAGCACGGTGTTCAAATTGGGGCTCATTTGCACAAGCACATTGCCTTCAAGTAGGCCATCGATGAAAGATTTTCTCGAGATTCTTAAAAGATGTAATCCACTTGATCTACTGCCCGAAGAGGTGAAACATGGAAGGGAAGAGTTCGCTGTTGCACCTCTTCTCAGGAGAGAAAGTTACGTCATGAGTTATCACTGAAGCGAGGATATCCCCAACACGAATACGTAATTTTTAGCCCGAAACCTACAATGCTACGCAGTACGCACCAAGTGTGATACACACTGTGAGATATCTAACAGTAACACTATCTTGTTGTAATGAATGTTGTATTATACTATGAATGTATGCATCAAAAGCAATTAATGAGCTTACAAAACCGCCCACATCAGTTAATTCGTGCTTAATAAAAGGTTGATTTTGTCAACTCTATACAAATGGTTAAAAAATGGGTCACTATGAGCAAGCACTACCCAACAACATTGTACGTCGCCACCACTTGCCGCCATAAAATCGGGTCACTATTTGACCCGAACTAATTTTGACCCTCAAATATGTATTAACGACTTATTCGCCATAAAATCGGGTCACTATTTGACCCGAACTAATTTTGACCCTCAAATATGTATTAACGACTTATTCCATCCCAACAAAGCAATCGAGGATGGAATAAGATTAGTTTTCATGATAAACATAAAACATGCTTAAATAAAATCTAAGATTAGTTTTCATGATAAACATAAATCACGCTTAAATAAAATCCAAAATGCAAAATTTGTCTCAAACAACCATAAACACAGTAAACATAACAAGAAACTTTTAAGGTCTAAGACAAGCCTTATAGACTCTAGTTGGATCACACACTATCCATTGTACCATGTTCAAAAACAAGAACCAGGGACTGATCGATGCCACAAAGGTCACCCTCTGCAGCAACCTAACCGCGCTATCAACAGCTTAGGCTGTTGATTCCAAGCTCAATCTGTCAGACAAAAACAGATTATTTAATATCAATTACATTGATTAAGAACTTGAATTTAAATACAACATACCTTATGGCGGGTGGCTGCATTGATTCGGTTTTTGCTCCATCCTCAGACTCAATTACAACATTCAGTTGAACTGGAGACTGCAGAAAATATAAGCCAACAAGAAGCAAACTAATATTAAGTCGTCGAGAAAATGGTTCAAATAAAAAGAAGGGAATAAAGTAAAACAAATAACTCTAGATTAGCCCTTAAACCTTACCAGACAGATAGACCTTACAGTGGGTCAGATGGAGCATGGCCTGTTAACTGACGATAAGGATATCTAGGATTCTTGCGAACTATTTACTAAACAAGGACAGGGCACATGTACGCTCCAGATACCTCTAGAATAGATTAACCCTTAGGCTGTGAATTTGGATTTCTTTAGAAACATGAGTGTATGAGTTTATTGTGTCTCGGAAGAGATTCCCAAGAACTCGATATCAATCTATAGATCTGATACAAAATAAAGGTTGTATAGCACTACTCTACTAGAAATACTTATGCCTCTCTCTTATGTCCTCTCTCTCCATGAATCATGACTCACCCTATATTATAATACATATGACAAGAACAAAAAACGTAATTATACATAGTTTTAGAAGTTAAATAAGTATAAATTTTAAAACGTATAGTACAATCTTTCAAAACACGGTTGATTTTTAAACAAACTTTCCCTACAATTTTTTACCGGCAATAATGTTTTCATATGCTGATATTTTATATAAAAATATATACCATTAAACGAGCATTTTATTCTCTTTAAATTGAGTATGGTATTGCCATAGTTTTTTTTTTAATTTAAAAACAAAATTCACGTGATTACCGGTGTCTGTGTTCCCTGCTGCATCGCGCGAGCGCCCCTCTAGCGTGTGTGTGATACAGACATAAAAGCAGGCTCAAGTAAGAAGTTAAATATATATATATATATATATATATATATATATATATATATATATATATATATATATATATATATATGAGAAGTGAGATAAACAACCTCATTTAGTTACTTTTGTAACATTGATTCATAATGTCGCATATTTGAGTAGTTTTACAGTTGTGACTCAATGTGAAAAAGTAGAGAATCAGTTTGCTTCTTCTAATCCTAAGCCTACACAGACATATAAATAGACACACATGCATAGTCGTTTACACGTATGTGTGTGTTTTCATATGAGCACAATTAAATAACTAGTAATATTCAGCTTCTTACTAGCTTTCAAGTCTATATAGGCTATGATTATATACTTATACAAGGATGAGGGTGACAAATAGTAAAAACTCACCTCAGGTGTGAGTCCGTGAGTGATTGGGCCAGCAGTTTCAGCCCTTTGTGGGCTCACAGAGGCTTGTTTCTTTAAACTACTAGGCCCAGCATCCCCAGTAGAACCCTCATCATGTTTCCTCTTGGAACGCCTCTCAGAAGACGGAGAAACGGAGCCTCGAGCATCTCGATTTGACGTTGTTGTGGACGGCTGTGGAGTGTGCCGCATTTGTCGTTGACGTCTATGACCTTGCGGAAACACATATGCTGGAAGGTCTCTCCTACGTACATGAGACACGAAGATGTCCATCCCGGGCCTCCAATGTTCGTAACTGTTCACCTCTAGCTTAAACTCGTCCACTGTGCTCCGAATATCGAACTGGTTATTGTTCTCTTGAACTTTCGCTCCTGGCTGCCTCTGAAGCCCCATAAAAAACGCACAATGTGAAAATGGTTTTGATGTGTCGGCATACGCGTTTGGAAACGGGTGGCACTGAAGCGTCGATACCGTATCACGTTCAATCTGAAAACCACAAAAAAAAACCAGAAGTCAGATTTGTTTGTGTTCGTTTGTTAAGGAAATATATGTGTTCACGAACTGTTCATGAACACTTACCGAACGAGATATTCTGTTTGTGTCTGTTCGTTAACAAAATGAAAGTGTTCGTGTTCGTTTGTTAATTTTAGGTAACGGATGCAAATGAGCGTTCATGAACACGAACGAACATAAACTAGTGAACACAATAAAAACAAACACAAACAAGTGTTCATGGACAGAATATATAATACATTGATACTTATTAGATATTTTATTTGTCAAAATATTGAAATATTTAAATAAACTATAATATATAAAAACACTAATGAACTATCGGACACAAATGCACATAAACGAACACGTTACCGAATGTTCACAAACATAAATGAACGACCGCAGCCTTTGTTCAGGTTAACGAAATTTCTTGTTTGTGTTCGTTCATTTATAAAATATAATAAATAAAAACACTAATGTATTATCGAACACAAATGGACACAAACAAACACGTTACCGAATGTTCACAAACATAAATGGACGAATGCGGCCTTTGTTCAGGTTCGTCATTTACTAAATAAATGAATTTTCTTGTTCGTATTCGTTCATTTATTAAACGAACGAACTTCCCATGGAACGGTTCACAAACTGTTCGCTAAACGTTCTGTTCATTTGCAACCCTAGGTTGGTCAACTACGAGGCAAAAAAAGTCACTGTCAAAATAGGAAATTTAGACTAGTAATAATGATGAAATGGACCTTCAAAGTAAGGAATCTAAGGCGGGATTCCACCCATCCTCTCCACGAAAGCAGATCATCAACATCTGCGGCTACAACGTCTACGTGCAAGTAGTTTTTATACGACTCGAAAAAAAGACACTGTTCAAACAGAGCACTCCAATTTGCTCTGTTCAACTCAATTTCCTAAAACGCATTCAAAAACAACAATACATCATCAATAGTAAACACATTTAAAAAAGGTTTGTAAATCAACAGTTGAATTACTTTTTACCTCGCAAACCTTATTTCCGAAATGAAACTGTTCAACCATGACATGAAGAGTACTTGCGGAAACGTTGTAACTAGAGTTCATGCAAGGGTATGCAGGAGTGATAATCGGCATAAGATGAGTTCGGTCACTTTTCCACTTCCGTGGGTCCCATACGCTAAACCCGAGATCATCATCTTCGATTGGGGAAAGCATGACGGGGTTGGGCCAATGCCAGTGTGTGTATACTCTGAAAAAACGGGAAACCAGCATACTAGGTATTGCATTGGGATAAAGCTGGCATACCTGAGCAACTAAAAGAGCCCAATTCACACCACCGAGAAACCCCGTAACCTGATCAAAACCGTGAGTAGTCATAACTATCATAATATAATTCTCGCGTAAAATAAGCAACATGACGGATGTGACAAATGGGTGGGTTGGGTGGTTAGAAAACGGGTCGCGATTAGGCCTGTGAACGAACTGAACGAACACGAACATATAATCGAACACATTTTTTTGTTCATTAAGAAAATGGGCATGTTCATTTTCGTTTATGTTTGTTCATTTAAAGCTAAGCGAACAATTCACGAACATAAATAAACGAAAACGAACATAATTTAACAAACATAAAACAACACCATAAAACATAATTGAACAAAAATAATCAAACACAAATGAACACAATTGACCAAACATAAAAGAACATAAAATAAAGTAGTTTTTTATATAGATTAGTGATTAATCACGACAAGTTACATTGGAAAGCCCGTTTTTATTGCTAGAAAGTCTAATTACTAATTAGTTATATTTTTATAAGTAGTTAAAGTCCACTCTATGTTTATTGTTTAGCTTTATATAAATATAACAACTCGGGTATTTATTAAAATTTAAACGAACACAAACGAACAAGCACAAACGAATGTAAATAAACAAACGTTCAATAACATAAATGAACGAACAAAACATATGTTCATGTTTGTTCGTTTAATTAAATGAACAAAATTTTTGTTCATGTTCGTTCGTTTATTGAATAAAAGAACTTCCCGCGGAACAAGCTCACGAACAGTTCATGAACATTTGGTTCGTTTACAGGCCTAGTCAAGATAGTGAATGTTATGTGGTCATACAAGTTGGGTCCAATCTGGTTGGGTCAACCAACATAATTTTTTTTAAGTTTCATAGTAAATAAAGTATTAAAAACAATTATAAAAACTACACCATTTTAACATAACCAAAATACTGTCTGGCCCGTTAGAAACAACATACTAGTCGAGTTATAACCTGAATTATAATAAATGGGTCAAAACTGTCACCCATAGTAATAAAGCTAAGCATAGAATGAAATCTTACATTCGAATAAACGCCACGCCTCTTAGCCCAAAACTTCAAACATCTTAGTGTTGTGCAGAAGTTCTACATATTTTATGGCAGTCGAATAAATGTAAAAGATCAATAATGTTTATATATATGTATATGTGTGTGTGTGTGAGAGAGAGAGAGATTATAGACCAAAATACATGCCTCGACATTTGGAACAAGTTTAAGAATTTGATCAGCAACCCGACATCCATTGAGACTTCTCACGGTTTGTTCGTCAGTGTTGTACAACACAGAATTATGCGAGATATCCAAATCCTGTCACAAGTTAGTTTCACAAGGAGAAAAAACAAAACTCAAAAACAAAAGATAGAAGGCTACCTTATACCACTAACTATACAAAACACTACAAATTGCAATCTTGCATTATTAAGGTTAGAAGAAGACCGACATGATCATATTAGCAGTTTAGCACAGAAAGTGAAACACTGGAAAAATCAATCATTTAGGAGAATCTAAGCAGTTAATGCGGTAAAAAATCGGATATCGATCAAGGACCGATATTTAAGATATCAGTTATTGCGGTGGGATATGGTAATTATAATATCATGCTGAATTTATATATATAACAATTGAACACTAACAAATCAGTATACTCTCCTACCATTAACAAATTAACCTTTTGCAACTTGCATAAAACTAACAATTGTAGCAAGTAGGAACCGATTAAGACTTAAAAAGACAAACATCTAACACTAATAATTAACAACTAAGACTTAAAACACTATTAGCAACATTAAGAAGAAAGACTAATGGTAAAACTAAGAAGAATGGTACTGATATCAGGAAAATAGGTCATATATCGGTACCGATATTCTGACCGATTTTATTCAATGGGGACCGACAACCGATATATCGGTGAATGCATAGGCTGTAAGTGAATGCAGGAGGGCCTTTTGGTACTTACTTCCAGAACAATCAGTAGAGATACACTAGCGTAAAGAAGATCAATAGATATTCCTTGGAACTTGAACTTCATCACGGGAACATGAGCATCGTCAATTGCCTGAAGTTCAGCCACTTCTTCCATCCCCAATAATATATTATGTAATATAGTGAAAAAATCATGCTGAGGAAATGATGAAAAGGTTATTTTAAGCGTAAATATGACCAAAACAAACCGTACAAAATACACTTTCAGCTAAATTATCTGATCACCTCTCGGTTCACATATGATGGGCCGATGCATAGTGTATCGATATCAGCGTTAGGACCATGTACCTGTAAACAAAATGCACACTTTACCGTGATTTGTTCTTATCATCCCCAAATACATTCAGTTTTTATTTTTCATGTTCCAAATTAAAATTAAATATAAACTACACGGATGGTCCCTATGGTTAACCAAAATTTTGTATTTAGTCCCTAGTTTTTTAAAAGTACACGGATGGTCCCTGTGCTTTGCACTTTGTAGCGTATTTAGTCCCCAACTTTTGCCACATCCCCAAATACATTCAGTTTTTATTTTTCATGTTCCACAACTAAAATTAAATATAAACTACACGGATGGTCCCTATGGTTAACCAAAAGTTTGTATTTAGTCCCTAGTTTTTTTTAAAGTACACGGATGGTCCCTGTGCTTTGCACTTTGTAGCGTATTTAGTCCCCAACTTTTGCCATAAGTACATGGATGATCCCTTTGGTTTGCAATTTGTAATGCACTTAGTCCCCGACGTTTAGTGACTAAATGTGTTTGCAAAACTGCAAACCATAGGGACCAGCCATGTACTTTTGGCAAAAGTTGGAGACTAAATGCGTTACAAAGTGCAAACCACAAGGACCAACCGTGTACTTTATAAGGCTAGGGACTAAATACAAAATTTTGGTTACCCACAGGGACCATCCGTCTACTTTACTCTATATAATTGTAGACGACGCAAACTATGGATAATTATAAACACCAAGAAGACCACTTTAAAACCGAAACTTCCAAGCGAAATAAACAGTAGTGGCACGTACCCCTAGGCGATAGGATCCAAAGGTGCGAACAATAGCATTAGCTTCCTCAACCATTTTTTCAGTGTACCCTTTTTGGCGGGTTAACTGCTTCACCCAATCTTTCACGATCTAAAACAATATAACGACCTTGCAGATTGATAGCCTCAAAAAGAAAAGAAATAAAAGTAGAAAAAACGAGATTTTGAAAACATTACATTTGTATCTTTAGATCATCAAAATGATATATGTAGCAAGTAAAAAAACAGAACAGTACTTATGTTGATAAACATATATAACAATATATGAACAGCAATGAGACAGTGGTAGTTACACTCATTAAGACTAAACAAATAAAATATAAACGTTAATTATTTAAAAATTTAGAAGAACCTGATCTAGACGACGAAGAACCTCTTCTCGTTTTGTGGTTTCTTCTGCACCTTCATAAACCCCGGAGTCCCTCAAAAGCTTACAACAAAAACAATTTTTTTTCTGAAAAGTTAGAAGAAAAACTTGAACGTAAAAATGTGGTCAAAAAGTCAAAGGAAGACTGTGGTGAGGTTTACCTGTTCCAACAGTGCATTCCTGCGAATGTCAACCGCAGTGGGTCCCGCATATGATATCGGTTTCATCACACCATATTTCTTCACCTCCGCCTTTTGTGGCGGTGGTGTTGGTGAAGAACCATTCTCTCTCTCAGAGCCAACCATCTCAAAGCAACCAAAATTCTACAACAAACCTAAATGAATAAAAAAAATAACGCGTTTACCTAAACGGAAATAGAACAAAAGAACAAATACTTTTAACACTAAATCCAGACTAACTCAATATAGTTCCAAATAACATTACAAGTTACAACAGGGTCAACAACTTGTCAAGATTGTAAAAGCTACATTTTGATCCCCATCCCAAATGTAAAAACTCAGTAAAAACTATACACACTTGTTAAAAACCCTAAGGGCATCCACAACGCTAAAAGCTACAAACCTCCACCTCAGCATGCCACATCAGATTCCAAACCTCCCTAAAAAACCCTCAGTTTTCCCACAATACCAAAACTTCACAAACCACCATCAAAAAAAATACTAAAACTATACGTTTAAAATTTGTATGTGAGAAAGGAGGGCACCACATCCGTTGTGAGTGTGCCGAACTACACTCCACAACGCAACATCGGTCCATGAGGGG
Source organism: Scalesia atractyloides (assembly GCA_947069175.1). Classification (NCBI taxonomy): domain Eukaryota; kingdom Viridiplantae; phylum Streptophyta; class Magnoliopsida; order Asterales; family Asteraceae; genus Scalesia; species Scalesia atractyloides. The sequence goes on from CAMTDV010000008.1 coordinate 74,741,730, forward strand.
TGGTCCGTAAGCTCAAACATTTGCCACATAAGAGCATTATGGATGCTCTAATAATAATCAGACCTAACCGAACACACACGAAGTGCAACCGAAAAAAAATCAAAACCCTAATTTCTTAACTTAAAAAAGATCATAACCAACCCTAAAAACACACCAAACTACCAAATCAATGTTCAAAATCCCCAAACCAAAACCCTAACCACCAACAAAATTACAACTTTAACCAAAATCCAAACACAAGACCACTCAAAATCATCAAATTGAGTCTAATCAAGCTACAAAACTACATAAAAGCAACAAAACAATATTAAATAATCACTGGATTTGATCTTATCCAAACCGTTAATGGCAATTATGCATATATAGAAACATTTCAATGGATCTAATTATCTAAACACATTTATTGTTAATAATAATATGAATAAAAGATTGTGGAAAGACCTGAAGGAAAACGACGTCGTACGGTGCATCGTCAAGCGCGAAAAACCGTAATTGAAAGCGTTTTGAGGTTGATTTTTCCGGTGGTTTTCTGATTTGAGGTTTGGGGTCACTGAAGTCAAAGTTTTAATTCCATCGATTGTGTTTGTGTGTCTTAGCTTCCATCGATTGTGTTTGTGTGTCTTAGCTTTCAATATATATATAACACCCGATTTAAAATACCAAAAAACTAATTCTCTGGTTCTATAAAAAAAAATACTTTTAAAACAAATATAAGGATAATGCATGGACATTAAAGAAACTTCCCTTCATTTAATTACCCCCGTTTGTTATAATTATTGTTATTAAAGTATTATAATTTTCTAAGGAGTAATGATAATTGTTTAATAGTTCCCATAGAATTCTTACTTTCCTTAATTAATTAAGTAATAATAATTCAAATTTGATATTATGTCTTTACATTTCAAAATTTGAACTTACTTAAAATAAGGAAAATTAGAAAAATATGATGAGAAACAATATACACTGATGACTTATGACATTTTTTGAAATAATTTATTAGAATAAGTAGCATTATTGTTTTGGGATATTGGATTTAAATAACCCTAACTTTCACTAATTGGTCGATAACACTCCCAACTTTCGATTTGTACACCAGCCCTCCAAACTTTCAACTTATTGTCCGATAACACTCCCTAACTGACTGAACCGTAACTCAGTTAGTTAATATCAGCTGTCACGTCATAAAAAGGCCATACCAGCTGCCACATTAGCTGTCACATTATCGGAAAATGCATGTCAGCTGCCACATCATCTGCCATGTCATCAAAAATGCCACATCAGCTGACATGTCATCAAAAAATGCCACATCAGCTGCCATGTCATATGGCACGTCAGCAAAAAGGGCCACATAGTATGCCACATCAGCAAAAAACTAACGTGGTTAGGGTTCAGTAAGTTAGAGAGTGTTATCGGCCAATAAGTTGAAGGTTGGGAGTGCTGGTGTACAAATCGAAAGTTGGAAGTGTTATCGGCCAATTGGTAAAAATTGGGGTTATTTAAATCCAATATCCCTATTATTTTTTGTCATAAATATTAGATTTATTTAAATCTGGGTTTTTTTTGGAACAGCTAACAGAAACAATCCCGAGCACTCTCCGGACACCTACTGGACCAAACGGAATATTCCGAAAGTAACCCAGGTCCACCACTAATTCCGGGGAAAACCTGGTAACTCAACTGCCCATAAACACAACAATAAAATTATCGGTAAAACTCGTTTAGCTCAAATATCTAACCCAAATTTCTCTGCGTTACATATTGGAAACAAAAAATGAATTGGATAGTTATCAATAAGAGTTATTGAAAGTCGGTGACACGTGTTATAAAGAAAGAAAATTATGCAAGAAAATATACGATGTATATCCGTGGCATTATATGCTAATGTGCATCGAACCTAAATAATCACACAAGATATTATTTTTTTTCCTATTTATTGATGAAGAAATAAAAGAGCGAATGTGACTTAAGTGCCCTTCTTTAGATCAGGTTATGCGTTACATCTAGTGAAAGCGTGTGTAATTATTTTTGTTTTGAAAAAAAAAGTTGGTGGAAATTTTTGATGTAAAGTTTTATGAGAATTTTGCCACCGTAGACCAAAAGGGTAAAAAAGGATTTGTATATGGTTTAAAGTTCAACCTAATTTCACATTAAGGATCCATCTCATTAACCACTACCAGAAACTAAGATCGTAAACAAACTCATATTCAATCGAGTTATGGTGGATTGAGTACCGATTGTTGCAAAATCAGTTTTAAGAGTCTTAAGTATGTATGTAGGTGTACACTCACATATACATATGAATGACAAAAACCTATACGAAAAGATCATATCTCGTGTATAAAGACATACGTAAAACATTCAAATGAACGATCATTACTCAAAGTAGTGACTGAATGGAAATTAGAAAATCAAACTTAGGTAATGTTCAAGTAGTGAAAAAAATTAATCCTTTAAACATTATCATCATCAGTAAATCCCACCAATAGCAAAGCTAAGGTAGGGTCTGAGAATGGTAGATGTAGACAGTCTTACCTCTACATCGTAGGAATAGAAAAACTGCTTCCAGCGAGAACCCTGGCTCGATTGTAGTTTTGTATCAAGCCTTGGACCTAAGGCACATAACACTCAAACAATCAGGACAGAGACCGTGCATGTACCCCGTGTCTTTCAGCTATCAACGTCACCTCATGATGCATTAACCATCCGACACTTTTAGCGTTATGATCACGAAATCAGTAAAAAACGAGCACCCACACATACATACCTTCTCTATGTTCTTCCTTTGTGCCTTGCTTTGTTGAAGAGGTTTTCGGATATTTGGTGAGAGGTACTAGCCAAAGGTCTTACTATATAGCTAATAAAGGCTTGTTTGTCGGTGAGTGAATGCCAAGAGTTACAATTGACGGGTATCGTATTAACACACGTCATACTTGCACTAATATTCAACACATGCATTAAATCCACATCGTAATGCTAGATAATAATTTATGAACTTAATAAAAAAAGAAAGAAATATATTACAACCTAAAATTCAATTTGAATCAAATTCGAATTTCGTTATTTGAATCAGGTCGTCTATTGATTCAAAAATCTAATTCGTATTCAAATAAAGTTCAAAGTCGGAAATGCTAAACCCAATTCGATTTAGCACTAGTTGGATCATATTTATTTTTTTTTTGGTTTGCATGACATATCTACACCACTACAAACTAATATACCCCATGCCGTATTTAAACCCGAGATGTCCCATTTAAGTGGCAAGAGCCTTTAGCAAGTGAGATAGTCCCACATCAACATATCAGATTTAGTTAAGTTGAATACCTCTAAGAGTCATCATTTAACAATAAACATCATGGAACGCAACAGTAGACTACCAATATATTCCATTAAAAACTCTTTGTTCCCATGTAAAACTTGATTTAACAATAATTAGTCCCACAATTGTCGGTATATATAGTATCAAATCAAAGAAATGTTATTAGCGAACACTTAATAAGGGTTTAGATATTGTGACATCCGATTATTTTTTATTACCGTATGTACTAATGCCTTTTAAAGTCTAGCAAGCCCAAATTATACATATAATCATGTTTGGTAAATTTAAAAATTTACTTATCGCGTAATAATCTAATTACGAAATGAACGCTGGTGATGTGCTAAAAGTAATTTAACTAAATTAACCCTAAATTAGACACTAAGTAATACTCTAAACTATATAAAAACAAAACTACTGACATGAAAGTGAACCAATCAATATAGTAAAGCAAAAGTAAGTCGGATATTGAACCCACGAGACTTCTATTGAAAACGTAAACTAGACTCGATTACTGAGGTACACTACTGATTTTATTTGTTTTATTGTTTGAGTGGGTTTCTAACAATCCTAATGTAATTAATTAAACAATTAACTAAAGTGAAGTAAGACACGAATGATGACTGTAGATGGGAATAAATGATGGTAAAAGTACTACCTAGGTCAGAATCCTATAAATGAATGACAAGTTTTCTATCGGTAATGGAAGTATTATGGAACCGGGATCTAATTGTGCTAAACTCATAGAATAATCTAAGGACCCTCGATCCTTCTTAAGGATTTACCTAAAATAATCCTAAAACCTGTTAAGTCTACTAGTTATGCAGATTCCTTCACGGGTTTCCAACTCAAATAATGAACTACTCGCTAGACAGTCTACTTCTCAGCGCGAAAGTCTCAATACACTAGAAGTGCACGGGGTAATTATTGGAATCTTGATCAGACTCCACAGGCAAGGAATGGCAGGTAAACCAGGGAAATCTTTTCACAAAGGCTTTACTCCTAGAAACCTAACACTTAAGACAAACTGACAATCTCTCACCGCACGGATATCAAGATTGGTTGAATACCTAGACCTACTCAATTCACAATTATCACTCCTATGGGTTACTACGTCTAGCAAACCACTTAACAATCTAAAACGCATAGTAAACGATCTAGCATGCACCTATAACTTAAAGGCATTCAACAACGCACATGTGGAGTTTGATAATCATGCAATAAGTAAATCTAAATATTGAAGAAGCACCAGTTGAACCTAGTGTGACAACCGGCAGTTTCCGGTCTTAATTAAGCGCTTAATGAACAGTAATACCATTATAATTAGCGTAATTAGACGTAAATTAACTCGATCGGGCCTCTGGAGAGCCCAGGAACATCTACATGATTCACGTTACGTGAATTGGCGATAATCGAGAACTTTAACGCGAATTTGAACGATAAGCGAACTGATGCCGAACAAATACTGAAAACGTCTAAAATACGAATTTTATACTTGTATTTATCATACAGTTATGATTATGCGATAAATTTGGATCGTTGAACGTCGCAAAGCACAACGCGGAAGTTACGCGGAAAACCGGAACGCACCGACAACGAAACAAAAACCACGGACTAGATATATGTCTAAATATTAATATATTACGATATATTTGGCTTCGTTTTCTGATTTTAACTCTCACAATAGGAACCGGATCGAAAAACGGATAAAAACGATAACCGTAGATTTTACGCAAATTTTAACGAAACCAGCAAAGCGTCGCGTCAACTGGTCGACTAACGACAACATTTACGTGTTTTTGATTCTAATAAATGCATTACGACACAACACAATGCTCGGTTCAAAAAAATGGGCTTTGGATACGTATTGGGCTTACACGCGTTAACGGGCTTTGGGCCCGACCCGTTGGAGAAACCCTAACTATAAATATAAACATTAACCCTAATCCCTTCATTTCTAAAATTGAAACCCTAGCCCCTTCACAAGACACCCCTGCTCTTTCTCTCCCCCTCTGCTCCGATCGCCTGAGTCCGGCGAAGCCATCGGCCGGTGCCGGTCATCTCCTCCAACCACACACCACCTGCACTCCTCTTGTCTCCTTTCTAACACACACACACACCCGCGAACATACATACATACAGAATAGAGAGAGAGAGAGAGAGAGAGAGTGAGCGTAGAGAGAGAAAGAGCAGCGGAGATGGAAGACTGGCGGTGGCGGATTTCGGGGGGTTTCGATGGACTAACAGTGGCGGCAGCAGTCGTCGCCTCCGGCGGGCGACCGGCGGTGGTGGGGATTCGACCGGCGGCGGCGGTTTTTGGGGTGGTTTCGCGACAGTGGTGTCGAGTGGTTATTTCGACAAAGAGAGACAGAGGCAACCAGCGGTAGCTGCCGGCGGGTTCTGGTAGGCCGACAGCGGCGACAGCGGTGGTGGGTTATTCTGGTTCAGCTCCTCGGCTCAGATCTAGTTCGGTATAGTTCATGTTTCGGGTTCGACTCGGTTCAAGATACGACGCTCAGTACAAGCCCGGTTCAGCTCAAATCTCGGTTCAGGTCTCGGGTTTAGTTCACTCGGGTCTCGGATCTTGGGTTAATCCAGTCATAACAATAGCCAACGGGTTTCCGGTTCAGTTTCGGTATTTCAGTTTTGTTTCGATTTGGGTTATCTTCAGTTCAGTTTAAACATCCAAGTGTTTGTTTCAGGTCTCGGTTCGGTGTTCGGTTCGGTTTGGTCAACAAAAGTCAACTCGGTCAAACCCGGTCAACTGTCGTGTCATGGAGTCAACACGAGACTCGGTAAAAATTAATTACGACGCGAAAATTTAAATTATAGTAGTTTATATATATATATCAATATATATATCACGAAACCGAGCCCAAACCGACCCGTTAAACGATTACATATCACCAAAACGTTTAAAAATAACGATAGATCCGACGTATAATATTCGCGTATAATTACTAGTTAAAACCGAACCGACGTTAAATATATAAACGGAAATTATAATCGGCGCTACGTTATATTTGATACGACGAGAAATTATATATATATATATATTGTTATTATTGCGTACATTGATTATTGCGTTTTGACAAATTAAATCAACAACTTGTGTTGTCGAGATCGTCCGAAAACAGAGGAAACTCTGCCCAATTTTCGTCAAAAAAAATACATAGCACGAAACTCGTATTTTAAAGATAAAGCGTCCGAATTCAAACGATTGTTATAAAGTAAATATTAATATATATTTATTTTGACAACGCCTATGAATCGATCCGATAACATTTCAACGCGCGCGATTACAAGATAACAAACATTCGGCAATCGACTACAAGATAAATGATATTTATTTATGTTTAATTAAAAGTCGAAACTTGGAAACTAGATTTCAAACCTCGATAAATTATTCGAACGATGTTATAAAAATAAGTAAATTGTTTATAATTATTTCGAACGTCAAGATTTCCGAGTCTTGTTACAAGATAAGTACAATGCGCGTATTATCTCAAAACGACGGAATTCGGAAACAAATATTAAAGGCGTATAGAATTCGGAAATTGTATAACACAAATATAATTACATATATATACATTATATCTTAAGAAAACTACGAAGAGTCGTACTATTATCCGTCGACGTACATGACGACTAAATACGATTTCATGAAATATAGTTATGTTGATATGTAAACATATATTTCAAGTCGCTCGAAAACAGAATCGTTTCTAAGACAAACCATAGATTGGTTAACCGAGTTAAGACAATAACAATTTCATAGAATCGTATGAGTGACGATTCGGTAGAGCTCGGTATCACGTAGTATAGCTACGTCATTCTTAGAAACTTATAAGTTATTCCGTTTTAGGAATACACTAGATTGCATGCTAGCAAGTCAAGTTGTGGAGACAACACTATGGAATCACATTAAGCTAGCTTTGCACAAGGAAATCAAGGTGAGTTCATAACCCCCACTTTTTACCGTTTTACATTTTTATAAATGTTTTCGGGGGTGGAAAGACATGCAAGTTTTGCGAAAGCAAAAAATGTTTCGATGAACGAAAATCATGTATTTCTAAACCATGTTACAAAAGATTTCAATGAACTCAAATGGTTTACGAAAGCTTTATGCTAAACTTACCGGTTTTCACAGCCATACAAAGTTTTTTGAAACATACATGAGTTTTATGATTAGTGACGGGATTGTCATAGTCACTACTAGGGTGCGAGGCCCCAATTTTATTTATAACATGGGCTAGGCCCAATGACAAGAAAACATGGGCTAGGCCCAATGACAAGAAAACATGGGCTAGGCCCAATGACAAGAAAACATGGGCTAGGCCTAATGACAAGAAACATGGGCTAGGCCCAATGACAAGAAAACATAGGCTAGGCCCAAGAACACAGATTTATAACAATTGGTATGTAGCTATGGGATTAGATTATAACAGATCACTGTGCATAAGTAGGATGATGACAATAGTAACCATTTATCACGTAGTGACCAAGGTGCAAAAGGTATAGATCTATCGAGTTTGAGACACGCTCCACTCCTGGTAAGTTAACCAGTTAGGAGTGCTTTTATGATCCCAATGATGTCAAAGTTGTCTTGGGTTGGTTACTTACTTATGGCACATAGGTCAGTGTATTAGCTACACACTATTGATCCTTAGGTTCCATAGGCAAACTACATACTACAATTTCAATACTGGTTTACAAAGATAACAGAAAACATTTCAACACCGGTTTACAAAGATAACAGAAAACATTTTATCATCGGTTTATAAACATAACAGTTATATGCATGGATTTGCAAACAACATGGAAAACATTTCAATACTGTTATACAGATATGACATTTCAAATGCTTTGGGATACTATAATCCCACAAACCGGTTTTTCGAATGCAAGACTTTCAAATGTTTTATGATTCATTTGAAACAAAAACAGACAAACCATGAACTCGCCAACTTTATGTTGATTTTTCGCATGTTATTTCTCAGGTTATGATTACAAGTATGGCACGGTTGGAATAGGTTGGAACCCATGGGGATTCGAGTAGTTAGCGGGCGTTCATTTACTAGAAACCTTAGCACTCACGTTTGCTTCCGCTGTGCAATGAAGATATTAGTTCAGTTCCGCCCCGCTCTGATGTGAAGGGATTACATGGGGGTGTGACACCTAGGGATATCCGGGGATATATAAGTTACAACCAAAGTATTTCTGCATAAAAGGTTGTTCCTTGACTTCGCTCTTCAGGGAATTCACTTAAGCTGATATGCAAAACTAGCAACGTCGTTAGTCTCGCCACGGGAAAAAGGGTGGTTTCCTCCGTGACCACACTCCGGTGTGAGAATAAGTATTTGAGGATTACAAGTAAGATAATAAGTCAGGCGGTATGTGATTGGGTGTCCTTACCTGGTGATCCGATACTTATTTACAAGTAAGTATCTCCTTGATCAAACTCCATTGGTGCAAGCGCTATCTCCTTGATAAATCAAGTTACTACGTCTAGCAAACCACCTAACAATCGAAAACACACAGTAAACGATCTAGCATGCACCTATAACTGAAAGGCATTCAACAAGGCACATGTGGAGTTCGATAATCATGCAATAAGTAAACCTAAATACGTATACACATAAGATCAAAATAACAAAGTCTTTTACTTCAAGATTCAACCAAAAAACATGTTATAAAACCAAAAATAGTAAACTTATTACACTTGTTCTTGAAAATTACAAACAAAATTGTAACACCCATAATTTTTATAAGGGCAAAATGACAAATAAAAACGTCACAAATTTTATACTTTCATACCATAATTCCAACATTTACTAAAATACCCTTAAAGTAGTTCGAATAAACATAACTATTGAAATTCATCACGAGTGTTAACCCGAACTACCATATCATGATAAAAATTCCAAACTTACTTACGAAAGTTCCTAAGTGTTTAGTTTATCATTTACAAACCAAAAGTGTTTTGACCCATGTTAAAGTAAAAACAATATCTTCCCAGAAGCGCGTAAGGGCGGTGATGTCACACCCTCAATTTTCACGTGCGGAGTATTACCGCGAGGCGTGTTACTAACCAAGATCATGCGACCACTCATATTGAACAAGCATTTAAAACATAATAAATCCATCACCACAATATGATTAGTGACTAAAGTTAAAGTACGAAAACAATAATAAAGTTGATAGCGGAAGCATAAGGTTTAATAATCCAAACAATAGTTTAAAGTTCATGGATTTTATTAAGAACCCAAAAAAGGTTCAATGCGACCACTACATGCAGTAGGGTGTCAACATAAAGTTGGCGAGTTCATGAATTTCCAGTTTTATTTTCAAAAAAAGTAAGTTGTACCTATGGACCTGCAAAGCATCTAGTAGGGCGTCAACATAAAGTTAGCGAGTTCATGATTTTCCAGTTTTATTTTCAAAAAAGTAAGTTGTTAAATTACTCATTTATAATCATGTTATGGGGAGCTACCCCATCTGTAAGCTACTAAACTGCGTAATAACGAACACTTGGGGCTATTGAATCGTTGTTGCTCCATTTGTCAATGTCTATTATCATTGACGGTTGCCAAGGCATACCGGTTCACGCCCGTCCTCCCCGACACGGTGTGAGGTTAGTAAAACCTAATAGCACTATCAACTAATATCCTGTTCGCCAGGCCAGGCGATTAATCGGTGTAGTAAGTAGGGACTTCGGGATAGAGTTGAGTTTAGTACTATAAAGACATGAATTATCAATAGTATTTAGTAGTATTCCTCCCCAGAATACTAGGCAATCCCAACCCAGGAAAAGTGTAGTTCGTTCACAACCACTTGAAATACATGCTTTTAGTAAAATGTGTGAACTCACCTTTGTTTTGCTCGGCACATAATTTACTTGTTCTAAAGTTGGTCAACCACGTCCTGGAATAAGAAGATTAAGGAGTGTACGAGAAAATAGGAAACATCTTCAAAAAGGAAGAAGCTTTAAAGATGGAAAGTTGCTGATGATGCCTTAAATCTTCAAAGAAAGGAAGGTAGAAAAAGAATGTTGGCTGATTTGAAGAAGGGAATGTTTGCTGAGAGTGGCAGTGGCTGCCATCACAATGATTGGAAAGGTTGCTAGGGTTTAGCAAACATGTGTATTTATACACATGGGAGGGGGTCGTGTCTGACAGTGTGCGGTCCAAAAAAAAACTCATTTCGGCCCAACAGACCAACCCTAGTTAAGAGTGCGACTAGGTGTGCCAGTAGGTGAAATGCCACACACATGTGTGGTCTTATATAATTTAAGGTGTGCGGATAACACAAGTGTATAAGGGTGTGCGACCAAGAGGCTACAAATACTAAATCTTTTTACTAGTTATTTCAAGTGTATGGTTGGATGGGGTGTGCGGCTATAATTATGATTCCTAACAATTCTCATATCAAACACCCATGAGTGTGCAGTTGGATTTGATTATTGTATTCATCTACCAAGAACATAATATTCATGCATGTCCACAGTTTAATATATTAGATTATGTTCATAATAATATTCACAATATTCATATATATATATATATATATATATACAACCCACTATAATAAATCACGTTCATTAAATCCACATAATTAGAACGTAGAATGGAACATGAAGGGAAAGTCCGAGTTGTCACATTATCCCCAAGTTGAAAGAAATTTCGTCCCAAAATTTAGCGTGCAATCACTGAATCAGCTAATGTAGTTAAGTGTTTTCGCAGAGTGGTCACATCATCCCCCCATTGGTTTGGAATTTTGTCCCGAAAGTTTGTAGTAACTTCAGTACTGGACACATTGTTCTTAAACAACTGGGGATACTTACACATCATTTGATCTTTTCGTTCCCAAGTAAACTCCGGACCACGACGTGAGTTCCAACGAACTCGAACTATGGGTATCTTGCTACGCTTGAGGGTTTGATTTCTCGATCCATGATCTCAACCGGTTCCTCAACGAAGCGAAGTTGATCATCGATCGTGAGTTCCTTAAAAGGAACAATGAGAGTCTCGTCTGATAAACACTTCTTCAGATTTGACATGTGGAAAACATTATGTACCGCACTGAGCTCTTCAGGCAAGTTTAGTCCATAAGCTACTGTACCGATCTTCTTGGTGATTTCGAAAGGCTCGGCATACCGCAGATTAAGCTTGCCCCATTTGTCAAAGCGAACCACACCTTTCCAAGGTGAGACTTTTTGATGTAGTTTTGCGTTTTTCCAAGGTGAGACTTTCTGATGCAGGTGAACCCGTTTTGGAATGGGATCCCGGTTGAAGATTACCCGAAGATTTGAATAATATTTGATTCCATAATTATCACGTCTATTATTAATTATTGTATCTTTTATTTATTTAGTTAATTCATGTTTATCTCTAAGTTTGTTTGGGTCTAGTTTAAATAGTGGTCTTGGTTGAATGTTTATGATTAGAGATAAACATGAATTAACTAAATAAATAAAAGATACGATAATTAATAATAGACTTGATAATTATGGAATCAAATATTATTCAAATCTTCGGGTAATCTTCAATCGGGATCCCATTCCAGAAGGGGTTCACTTGCATCATTCTCCCGGTCTTAAAAAAAACTCATCCTCGAGTTTTGCTTTCGAACCAAACCACCTGGGTCGAATGGAACATCAACCCGATTCCGCTTTATGATTATCATCATTACCCCTTTAAAAACTTAACTTTATGTATCAACTCGTAAGACTCTGGACTTGTACCACCTGGGTCGAATGGAGCATTGGAGCTTCTCTTCACTATGCTTGAACCACTCAAATATTTGAGCTCCAACTTGGACTTCCTGTTTACTTTTGTTCACTAGAATTGCCCCAGACTGAATTTTATCACCCAACTTTTCCAACAGTGAAAACTTCAAACCCGTACCCAAATTAGAAGCTTGATTTCCATTGGGCTTAGATTGCGATCCACTAGCCTTTGACTTCAATTGCCATCCAATATCAGAATCCAAAGTTGGTGGCCTACTATCTTTATCCAGTGCAAATGGAAACAAATCATGAGGATTATTAGGTGGCGTCCCAATAAAATAATAAAAGGCTTTTGACACTTCTTGTTTTTCCATATGCATGAGACTAATGCAATCTCCAACTTTTTAAAAGCCCGACCACTTGGAAATATGGTTTTAATGCAATTAGAATTGAAAAGTTAATCCACAACATTTCAATTATTTATTATTATTATTATTATTGTTTATTATTATTATTATTATTATTATTATTATTATTATTATTATTATTATTTTTGAATTTCTAAATCCACGGAAGACCCAAAAGTTTGCGATTCCCGCATGATGGTAGGCTCAAAAATTGGAACTTCCAACATAGGTTCATCACATCCACAAACTCACTTCCACCGGTTGTTATCATATCTCCACTGATGGTCACCTTGGTACCACCATCTACCAGCACATCACCATCGACTATGGTGTTTTTCTTAACAAAAAATTCATCTGCAATTGTCGCCACAAAAAATTCATCTGCAATTGTCGCCACAACCTTGTTTGCAACTTTGTCATGAATATATTCACCCACAGTTAATCTATTAATCATCGCATGAGAAGAGAACTTACCAAACTCATCATTAGTCATCACCTCTCCCACGGGAGTCACAGCAGCACCACCGGTTTTTGCCGTTATAAGACCTTCAACCTTACGACTTTTGAAACACGATGCATCACCTAGTAAGTTCCAATCACAACCAATTACCCAAGAATACCATTCCTCGTCCCCGTATTCATCATATGCGGGAGGAGAATTATAGATAATGTCGCCATTGGTAGGATGCTCCTCATCCCCGGATAACTTGTCCCGAACAAGTTTTTCCAGTTCCATTTCCTTCCTTGACGACGAGTCCTCAAGATCGTGGATGTGTTGCTTGAATCGTTGATCTCGTGTTGTAATTTGAGGTGTCGGACTCATTGCCGGGGTCTCCTAATCTTAATATCTCGTGGGTCGGAATCAACTCCGTCGCTGCCTCGGTCGGCGACTCTGTGAGTCGGGTGTCGATCTTCACCATGAGCACGTGAAACATCAATGTTCTTGTCAATGCCTCGGTCGGTGACTCTTCGAACAAGAAAACACCCGCCTTCACGTTGAGCCATTTGATAAACCATAGCTCTGATACCAACTGATACAGTTTTGTATGCCATTAAATGGCTCAAACACAACGATTCATTCAAAGACTTGAACCAAATGGTTCAAAGAAACCTCAAAGGTTTTCTTTACAATAATCAAACTCAAAAACTAATCATAAACATTCAACACATTACTTAAACTAGACCCTAACAAACTTAGAGATAAACATGAATTAACTAAATAAATAAAAGATACGATAATTAATAATAGACTCGATAATTATAGAATCAAATATTATTCAAATCTTCAGGTAATCTTCAACCGGGATCCCATTCCAGAATGGGTTCACCTGCATCACTTTTAGCAAGACTCGGTCTCCAATTTGGAATTCCACGGGTTTCCTACACTTAGTTTTTATGACGGTCGTGGGCGGCCGCCATTCGTTGTCTGATCTGGACAATCTTTTCCGTTGTGTCAAGTACGACTTCAGGGCCAGTGATTTGGCTATCGCCAACCTCAGCCCAACACAAGGGTCATCGACATTTCCATCCGTATAACGCTTCGAACGGTGCAGCCTGAATGCTAGTATGGTAACTGTTGTTATAAGAAAATTCTACTAGAGATAAGTGTTGTTCCCAGCCGTTGCCAAAGTCGATGACACATGCTCTCGGTATGTCTTCGAGAGTTTGGATGGTACTGCTCAGTTTGACCATCCGTTTGTGGGTGATACGCGGTGCTCATGTCTAAACGTGAGCCGAAGAATTTGTGCATAGCCTGCCACGAATCGGATGTGAAACGTAGGTCACGATCAGAGATAATAGAAGTTGGCTTCCATGCCTAGTAACTACTTCCTTCAAGTAGATGCTTGTAAGTTTCGAAAACTTGTCGGTTTCTTTGATCGCTGGGAAATGCGCAGATTTAGTTAACGGATCCACGACCACCAAATGGTGTCATTTTCCGCTTTGAGACCTAGGCAAACCGGTGACAAAATTGATGGAAATTTGCTCCCATTTCCACATTGTTAATTCCGATTGTTGTAGTAATCCCGACGGCTTTTGGTATTTAATCTTGACCCTAGCACAGGTCAAGCACTTGCTAACGAACTTCGCGATGATCGCTTTCATGTTAGGCCACCAGTAGGGCCTTGAGGTCGTGATACATCTTGCCAGAACTTGTAGGTCCATTTGGAGGATTAAAATTAACCTACTTCCTTGTTTGTGCAACACACACACGAGTGCGGAATCCAAGTGTGTATGCAAACCAAAGCAAGAGCACAACCAATATAACAAGAGATATATCTTCAAATGTTCACCATATTGATTTGTAGAGAGGCTTAGTACATAGACTCTTGAATAAACTGCTTATATCTCTACACACTCTCTCTGTGCTCTCTTGTGTACCCCTGGTGTCTCACTCTAGTGTCCTGCACTTAGAGTCACTTGAGGTGTATGTCTGTATATATATAGTACCAACACCTAGCAATAGTACGAAGAATGTCACTGGTTGTACGAAGCACTAAACAGACACGAAGAACATTCAGAGATGGTTGCTCGTACGAACAGCTTAAGGCTCGTACGAATGAGTAAGTCATTCGTACGACCAACATTGTTCTTGTTAACATGGTCACTCGTACGAGCATGCAATGACTCGTATGAACATATAAGGGCTCGTACGAGTGATGTATTGAATAATACATTCATTTATCGTGTACAGTTTGTAACGTTTTAGTTGGTTTTCGTTTCGATTTGTCAAGAATATATCTACTTTTAATCCAAATACGTTTTGCAGGTCTTGGTTCGTGAAAGTGGCTGAAAGGATGGGAAAAATGAGCTGAAATGATAATCGGAACCAAGCCGGATCGTAGTTGGAACCCGAGAGAAGAAACGAATTGAAAAACTGGTGAAATCACCTTCTGGCGGCCCGCGACCGCCACACCTAATCCCTCTCGCGGCTGGCGAGAGGGTAATAATTATCCGGACTTCATCACTCGGTCGCGGGGCGCGAACGAGACACATATCCCTCTCGCGGTCGGTGAGAGGGTGAGATTTCCAGAAAGTTTTGAACTCTTATCAGATGTGTGAAAGATAAGTATAAGTTGAAGAGTTTAACTTTAACATCTTTGGACGGACTTTGAAGTTTAGGAGCTTAATTCTGGATCTTGAAGCTGGTAATTGGGAGTCTAAGCTGCTAGGAATCAACAAGGTGAAGCAAGAGCTTGGAGACTAACTCAAACACGGGTTTTATTGCACAATCTTTTCACTTTTAGTTCCCGTTGTTCTTACTTTGATGAATTCTGATTTTGACTTTGTTTTGATCATTCTAAAAACCATGTTAATTGCCTAGATTTATTTTGCTACCTAGGTTTGGATTTATTATTTATGAAAGTTTGAGACTTGACTTGATTTTATGATGTTTGAATTGTATTTTTGGTAAGTAAATAACTTTGACTTCTTGATTTAGTGTATTTTCATGGTTTGGATTAGTTATTGATTAATTAGTTGTTTTACATAAATCTTGTTGGATGTTTTCCATAGAATAGGATTGTGTTGATTTTTGGGTCTTAACGGGTTCAGGTAATCATTCGGTCGAATTGGCCACTAAACCAGAAAAACGACTAAGTAAAATATATAATTAGTTCTTAACATTATACCTAAATTAATTATTGAGAAATAATAAGTTGTTAACTGAAGTTGATTAGGTAAATTGTTAGGGTTTGAGAAAATTCCAAGTCTAGTTTACTTGCCCTAATCGAGTCAGTTAAACTAAATTTAGAGTCACAGGTAGTCTAGGTTTTCTATTGAGAAGTAGTTAACTAAATTGGACACTTTACTAAATAATAGACAACCGATAGGAAGTCTTAAAACCAGTAAACCCAAACTACTCTTAGGTTATCATAGGTGTCTTCCTGAGAAGGGTCGGGTGTCCTGTTCGGTAAACCTATGAGTTTAGTATCTCAAGATCCCGATTTGCCATTTAGCATTATTAATCAATGAAAAGACCAAATAAGTAGTAATAGAAAATCTAACCTAGGTAGCTGTTTTACCATTCCTTGAATTAATCTCTAATTTAAAAGTTAAATTTTAATTTGTTTTAATCAAGTAATTTAGTTTAATTATACTTTTAAAATTAAAAGCAAACCCTCCCCCAAAATATAAATAAGTGTGTTAATTGAGTCTAGATCGAGTCGTCATCTTAATTAGAGAGTCTCGTGGGTTCGATAATCCGAACTTACTTAAACTATTCTACAATTGATCGATCCACTTGCCGGTTAGTAGTTTAGTAAAATTTAGGAGTCTAGAGTTTAATTTGAGACTAGAATTTGGGTAATTTTAATTTTTTTTATTAACTACTTTTAGAACATCAACGAGCAAGCAACTAGCTCGTACGGAGCACCTTTCATTCGTACTAATAAGCTAACGTCGTACTAAAATCAAGATAGGATGATATCTTGATTTGGTCAACACGACCAAACTATACAGACACAACAATCAAAGACCGTACAATTACTGACGTAACTAAGAACAAGCGACAAACACAAAAGTGTATCAACAAACTCCCCCTTAGATGTTGCTTGGTCTTCGATCTTCATTTCTGATGGCCTGCTTTGGACTATGAGCTTCCAGCGTGAATACCGAACTGAATCGAACCGAACCGAACTGAGTCGCATCCAAACAAATATGCATCAACAAACTCCCCCTTGGATGCTGCTCATGATGGTTCGTTCTTCATGCTGTCAGATCTTCAGATGTCTTCACGCGTCATAGTCAGAGGTGCATCAGCAAACTCCCCCTTGAATATATCTTGTGGTGTTGATAAGTGGTCAACTATGAATTGATCTTCTTTGTTCACTGCTTGCATTTATGTTGTGTCTTTTCTCCCGTAACTTGTTTTCTTCAAACTCGTTCTCTTTGCCTTTAGCTTGCTTGAATATTTCATCTGTACACACAACAAAACTAAACGTGTAATGAGAACAACCGTAGGGATTTAGTTATCCTTAGAAAATTTTCATTAGAAAATTTCATGATGGATTGATTTTAAGCATAATTAGCACATGACACATATGAGACCAACTTTCATTCAACTACCAACTGACAATACTTTAAGAATTTTTAAAATTGTTCAATTTTAATCCATTAAACTTCAAAGCTTGTCAACTTCGACCATTTATGAAGATGCAGTTGTTTTCTGGCTTACAATCAGGATTTTAGGTAGGATAGACTGGAGTTCCAGCATCGGTTAATCGAAAATAAACTGGAAGCAAAATCTTTGTGGCTTTTATAAAATTTATATTAAAACTCACCTGAAATCTTTTGACATTTTTAATTTTTTAAAATGTAAAGACGGAAAGCAACAAATAAATATTTACAGACATTCTTTTTGCGAATTTCGAGGGTAAGAGAATCATATTAGTATACGATCATACCAAAACACACTTGTTGTTTGATAAGTTAGCATTTAGATAAGTATCCTATAACAATTATCGGTATTGTTATCCATATAAGCTCAACTTATCAGATGTACTCGCGGTTAGGGATACTATTAATGTATGATTTATACTTATTGAACGGTGTTCATCCACTTCACGAAACATTCCCATATCAAGACATGCACGAGAGAAAATCTTACCGGTGAGTATACTGCTTATCATCTGTTTTGACGTATATGATGTGAGATACTCACTTATTTTGATTGAAAACAAGCCCTATGTGATTAAATCACTTATTGATGAGGAACCTGATTTTCAGACGCATGCAGGGCACAAGAGTAAGTTCGTGAACAGGTTAGTACCATCGTATCGACAAAGAGACGAACTTAGCTCCCGCATAAAGTTGTGATATCTTATCACTTATTTTTGGGTGAATGTGATATTTTTATCACTTATTGATGGCCGTATGCAGTATTTACACATATGTATGGTATCATGGAAGTTCTAGACTTGCGTCACCGTTATTTTTCAGTAAAAGATTCAACCATTATACCCAGATGATAAGCAAGCATAAAGATCGCATATCTCAGAACCTCGGCATACTATCAAACGAAATTTTGGTACCAAGACCATATGCCAATGAATGGTTCCCACCTGTTCTTCAGTCGATTATGTTTATATCGCCCTGTGCACACTTTAAAATGATTGTGAGCCTACCGATACATCAAATATAGATCTACTTATTGTTTTTCATTTTAAGTTCAAATAGGTTTTGACAGACCACCAATTTACTATCATTTTCTCTTTTTCTTGGCAGGAAACTCATTTTTGTTTTTCTCATGTTTTTGTATATTTTTGTTTTTCTCATGTTTTTGTATTTTTCGGATTGGAATTTACTCCCCCTACAATGCAAAAAGTAAATTTAAACAGTTAAATATATCTTTTTGGATTGTCCTTAAGAAAAATACTCATAAAAACAATTTTCCGATGTGGATTAACTCATGGTTTACCTTGATGCCATTTACCAAAATTAATTGAATGAAAATTATTTATCAAAATATTTGAAAAATGAGTTAGCACGTTGGTGATTGGTGTGGACCATAACAACATTGATGAGTTTCATATTGAAACAATCACGTGTGAGGTGATATTCTAGATCAATGTGTTTGGTCTGAAGTGCTGTACGAGATTTTTAGAAAACTCGTAAAGCAGCTTAAACATCGACAGAGATAGGAGAGATTAGAGATTTAAAACCGTAATCCTGCAATTGCTACGTTCATTGCCAGGAATCTGTGTGCTCTCCCAACTGAATATCCACCCGGTGTGGGTTTCAAGGTCTATTTTGCAGCTACTTTAGATAACTAAGAAATCTCTTCACAGCAACAAGATCATAAACCTCCGGGTCCAACTGGTAAGAAGCAAGAAAGCATGTGGGGAAGCTTGTACACATCATCTTTGGACGGTCCATACATGATGTTGTCCACATGTTTTTGCACTAGCAAAGGTCTTTGTCTTTCTCCTTGAGAAGTAGTGTGCGGTTGTTCAAACCATGCCAAGGCATCCGCACACCTGGTAGGTTTGTTCAACCAAACACTTTTTCTTCAATCACACCCATGGAAAAATGTACACTTCATGATCATCTTGTAAGCTCTGAACTTCTTGTGGAAGACATAAGACATGAATTTTTGATAATCTTCTGATGTGCTGCAGGCAAGTACATTTCGATTGAATCTATCCCGTGGATCCGATCCAAGCCTTAAACAAACACATTGTTGGTCATTTATAATCTTGTCGAAGTTATCAACTTCATTCACCAAACTTTCTTCACTCATCGGACATCATCTTCTCTTTCTCTCCAACAAAGGCAACAACTCCTAGATATAACGATGTTTTGGAGCTGCATGTCGCCGAGCTTGTGCCTGGATGCTTCACTATCAATTATTCTATGATTATTAATAGTTCCTCCTGGAACATGATCGGAGTGTCGCGCCCCGGTCAAAGATAAAATTTATAATCCCAAATTACCCTTAACAATGTGTTAGTGGTAGTAAGGGGTCGAACCATGAAGAGTTTGTGGTTTGCGTACGGACAAGATTGATTTTAGAAGTTGTTACGATTTTTGAAGCTTGCTATGATAGTTATTTGAATTTTGTTTGTTTGAAAGAGTATCAGAATGATCCGACAAAATTGTTTCCAATTAATTAACTACAAAGACTTAAACGATTGCAGGAAGCTTGATTGATTGATTATAACAAAATGAGAGAACAAGGTTCACACCCGGTTCAACGATTGTAGGACCTAGGGTTGCTACACATTTTAACTTGGTTTAATCGAATTAGATCATTAACAGTTTTAGAATCACAAGGTTTAGGTGCCAATTGCTATCGACATCAACAAACGAAATTCAGCGATAGCTTTTTCTGGAGGGCATCGGCGACGGCCAAACAGGTGTCGGCGACGCCCTCTAGATTTTCCGTTTTCTGCCGATGCCTTAATAGGCTGTCTACGCGAGTTTCTGGCTGGCGCGAATAACCAAGGGGCGTTGCCGACGGCCCATTTGGGCGTCGGCAACGCTAAGCCCAACTCTTGGTTTTCGTTTTCTTCATTTCCAATCCCGGTTGATCCCGTTTGCTCCCCGATGCTTCGTAAAGCTCCCGAATAGCTCCTTAACTCCGTTAGACCTACAAAACACAACTCTAATCAAAAGTAGGCCATTCGAAACCAAAAGTCATGTAAAAATATAAACTTAAATACGATTCATCATCGGTTTTCGACCACATATCACATCCCTACACTTGTCTTTTGCTTGCCCTCAAGCAAATCTGTTTTTCACTTTCATGTGGGTCGAACGAGAAACACACTTCCCATTCTTGAGAAGTAAGCTAAGGTCTATTGTCATGCCCGGTTCAAAATCTTAACAATTTTTCAAACATTTAGCAGTAAAGTGATTAATCATATAAAGATAATTATCCAAGATCAACCCGCCCTTTAAACTCACAAATCATACGTACCTCTCACACTTTCTCTCCACTCGGTTTAGAAATTGGCTAATGAATGATGCACTAGCACTTTGATATAATCACTCAAACCGATTAGAACACGTACCCGCATAGGCTTGCAACTCAATCATTCTCCACCACCAAACACAAATACTAAGCACAAGTCAAAAGGTCTTGAATGGGTTGTAGCGGGGCTAGGCTAAAGGTATGGAATAGGATATTTTGAAAGTGGCTAAGGTGATAAAAACTCGACTTTTATTACAAAACAACTACTCTAACACAACCAACTATGACTAAGAGGCAAAAGCTTTCGCCTTTTATTCAACTACTCGATTTTTTCTTTTCTTTTCTCAACTATATTCAGTTCTTTTTTCATGATCTTTTCTACAAATTTTTTTTTTATATTTTTATTTTTTTCTACATAACTAATCCTAAAATCAAGTTTTCATCACGCGAGTTAAAATAAAAGGTTCAACGGTCAAAGGCTAAATGGGTTGGTCAAACGGAAGGTTTAGGCTCAAGATTGGCGACTAAGGAATTGATTTCGGGTAAGGATGTATAAATGGTGTAAAATGAAAAGGTTTACCTAATGCCTTAAACATTCTTGTGCTCATATTCGGTCTATGGTTTCAAACGCATCAAAAATTGCAAGTTCTACAATACGCGACTAATGGTCCACTCAACCAAAGAAATATATGCATATATGATATGTAAAAGTGGCTCAAAATCTCACGTATAAAGGGTATGGTATGCGATATGTATGAAATGCACGTTTCTTTGGCGGATTATACCCAATAACCACCCGTTAAATACCCGTCATGTTATTAATTTGAACTTGACCATGACAAAAGATCACATTGGTTGTGCCATCCTTCATTAGCTTAGCTACTTGTGCTTTTTAGACCGCTTAAAACAAAGACATTTTTGAAAAAAATTTGAAATTTTCCCCATCCCCACACTTGAGGTCAATGTTGTCCTCAATCTGTAGTGTTTAAATGAACGGGTCAAAATTGAAAAACTTTTTCTCCCCATCCCCACACTTGAGGTCAACATTTTCCTCAATGTGTAGGAATAGAGCTTTTAAAACGCACAAGGGATGTTACATGGCTAACCTTCCCAAAATTTCACCCCGGAAAATAAAATACAAAATACAATCCACTTATTACTAACTAAAAATCAAAGCTTAAAAGAAACGTATGCACCTGGTTTTTGCTCATTCCTCGTGTGGTCTTCATTCTTTAGCAAAAATGGTCGTCTTGCGAACATAATGTACCTACAAATCTCAACCCTCGTGTTGAAGCAAGCTTCTCACAACCATCAAAACGTGTTAGTTACCTAGTTCTACCATTTTTATAGAGAATTTACCAAGCCATATTTTTATTCAACTTTGACTTTGTGGAAAAATATTTTACAACAACAACAAATCTAACTCATTTGCGTAGGAATCACGGTTGCATTTAGCACATGCAACAAGCCCTTTAAACCTCCCGATAGCTCAGAAGGACGAGGAAGGTCTCCTGAGGGTTATATAGGGAACACACCCACAAAGTTCATTTATCTACTAACAATAAACGAAACACAAAATTAATAATTACACAAAAATATACAACAACAACAAATAACATACCACCTCATGGTGGTCGAACGGAGTGTTTGTCGCCCACGAACTCTTCCACATCACCGACCGATGACTCATACCATTTATTTCCAAACGGGCCAAACCTCCTTAATTCTTCATCTGCCTTCTTCTCTTGAGGTGACTTCTTAACCTTCTTCTTCTTGACCGGTTTCTTCTTCGATTCTCCAAACCTACCAACTATAGCACATATCTTTTAGTTCGGATTCATGTCCACCTTAGGACACTTATCCTCACCGAGCGGTTAGTAAATTTAGGAAAAAAACATTCATATTTAGTTCCCGGTCCCCAAATTTCATGCTTCCCGTTCTCGCTGCACAATTTATTATAGCATTAGCAGTTGACAGGAACGGTCTACCCTGTATGACTATCGTTTGTGTGTCCTCAACACACCCAACATAGTCAACTACCAGAAAGTCAACTGGGTAACAGCAATCTTCAACCTTCACTATCACATCTTCCACCATCCCCTTGGATGTGTGGGAGTTTGATCGGCCAACACCACGGGGGTGTCAAACTTTTTCAAAGGACCAAAATCATATTGGTCGTATAGACTCCCAGATAAGATACTTACATAAGCTCCAAGATCTAGGAGTGCCCTCTTAATTTTAAATTTACCAATTTGGATTGGAATCAAAGGGTCTCGTGGATCTTGAACTTTTGGGGGAGGGTACTCGATAAAACGGCACTAACATGAGATATTAAATCAACCGGTTCAGGTTTGTTGTGTTGTTTTTCGGTTCTTAACTCCTTCAAACATTCGACATGAGCAGGAACTTTTATTATGGCATCAAGCAATGGTAAATTGATTTTTGCTTGTTTAAAAATTTCCCACCTGTCATCCTTTGGTGGGGTTTGTTTTTTCATTGTTGATGCCTTAATTGGTTTTAATAGAGCCAACGGGTATGGGATGGTATTTGACTCCACACCCATATCATCGGCCATAGCATGCAATTCACTTAAATAACTTTCACAAAAAGAATTTTTAGTTACTTTTTCGATTTTAATTTGTGAAATTGTTTCCTGCTCATTTTTACTAGAGCCAACGGGTATGGGATGGTATTAAACTCCACACCCATATCATCGGCCCTAGCATGTAATTCACTTAAATAACTTTCACAAAAAAATATTTTAGTTACTTTTTCGATTTTAATTTGTGAAATCATTTCCTGCTCATTTTTACTTCCCGACTCATCACCCACACCTTCCACTACACCATCAACAAATTGTGGTGGTTGAATGCTTTCGACACTACAAACCTCATCATTCGAAAGAAGACTTACCGCGCTAATGTGCACATTCTTCACATTATTCGTGCTTGAACTTTGATGCTTCGGGTTCATTGTGGTGTGGAGTCGTCCTCCACTTCCTCTCATTTGGGCCATTTCTTCCGCAAGTTGACCCACTTGCTTTTTAATTGCCTTGTGTGACTTGTCTCACACCTCAAACTCCTTCTTCATCTCCATCTTGATCTCTTGATTTGAATCTCTAATAGCATTCATGATCGCGTCAAGTTTGAAGTTTAACGGGTCATCACCACCCGATTGAGAATTTGAATTAGCACCCCCATTACCACCTTGATCGTAGTTCCTTTGGTAACCCCTTTGGTTACCGACTTGTCGATTTTGGTACGAAGAACCACCTTGATTACCCGCTTGAAAATTTGGGTTCACTTGGTTTGAGGTGTTACCATACCTAAAATAAGGATGGTTCCTGAAACCCGGATGATAAGTGTTTGAGTTCATATCAAATTGCTTTCCGTCTCCATACACTTGATTCACCTCGTCGGTAGTTTGAGCCATGTTCACTTGACAATTCTCGGCTCGGTGACCGAGGTCACCACAATCTTCACAAACAACGAATTTCACCGCCCCCACTTCTTTCTTCTTTATTCGTGCAAACTCCCGTTCGAATGTTTCAATCCGATCCTTGGAACTAGCATCGCGGTCGGGCCAAGACCTTGAAATCGGATACTTTTTGGCTCGGTCCACCATAGCAACCGCCTTGGAGTTTTTGCTCATTCTTTCCAAAAACTCCCAATCATCTTCCTCATGGTTATTCAATAACGTACCATTACTTGCCGATTACAAGTACTTGTGATCTTCGGCATCTAACCCCCTTACAAAACACTTCAATAGCTCCCACCTCGGAATTTGATGGTGAGGGAATTTCCGAACCAACTCCTTGAATCGAGCAAGTGCCTCATGTAACAACTCACCCGACAAGTGTTTGAATGACCGAATTTCATCTCTAGCATCGCCGGTCTTTGCTATCGAATAGTATTCGTCAAGAAACACTTGTTGCATTTCTGCCGAAGTGCGAATACTATTGGCCAGAAGCGGGAGGAACCACTGTTTTGCTTTGTCTTTCAATGAAAACTGAAAGAGTCTCAACTTTACTTCTTCAATCTCAAAGTTGTGGCCCCCCAATAGTACTACAAATGGCAGAAAATTCCGCCAAGTGGGTATACGGTTCGTCATGTGCCCTACCATTAAAGTGAGCTAGGATGTTGATGTAGTTCGGCTTGCATTCGAATGATCGCCTCCCTCGAGGTGTAGGCACAGTAGGTGAATCATTTTCGTGACCACCGGTCGAAACTGACCATTCACTCCTCGGGGTTCTTATTGTTGTGGTTGACGGCGTGGACCGTTAACCTCTTGATTCCCCGGTCTTTGGTTACCTCTTCTATCACCACCCCTATCACCTCCTTGATTACCACCGCCCACGAATTGTGGAATCCGGTTACGATTAACATTTTGATTGTTGTTGTAGTTCTCGTTATTCCAGTTCCTCCAATTGTTTCGTGGTTGACGGTTGTTTTCGTAACCGTCATTTCGACCATACTCATACCCATAATCTACATCATTCCCCACATAGTTGGCATTTTGATAGCCAACATCTTCATAATCAAAACCCCGAGCATGATAAAAATCTCCTCATTACCATTCCCCCATGCTTCATATTCAAACCGCTCATTATAATTCCCGCCATCATCCGAGTATTCCGAATGAATACTCACATGTTCCGGTGATTGATAACCGGGGACGCTATATGGTGCATCATTAGGAATATTGTTTCTCAAATCATCAAGATTGAGAAATTGGGCTTCGCTCGTGGGAATGCCACGATTCTGGTTAACTCTACAGTTGGCGTTAACATGTCGGTTGTTGAGGTGGGGTGGTAATGGGTTTTGTCGGCTTTGGTTAGGAGGAGGAGGTGTGGGTGTACATTGGCGATTGCTTTGGTTTTGGCTACGAGTTTGGAATGGTGGTGTTGGTGGTCTCGAGTTGTTACCACCCCCCGATTGATGGTTTTGGGCGTTTTGGTTTTGGGGTTGGTAATCATGATATTAGTTTTGGTTGTTCGGTTGGTTGTTTGGGATCCATTGGAATGGGTCCAACAGATGGTGTAGGTGGTGAGTTGGTGTTGGGTGGATTAGAGACAAGAGTTGCCTCTAACTGATTGGCTAGGTATCTTCTGTCGACCCGCTCGATCTCCGGTTCGAACACTAACGGCGAGGTCCTCCCGGAGTTCCGTGTATGCATGCACTACCTGTAACCTACACAAATAACACATCCGCCTAACATAAAATCATAGACGATATAAAAAAACACTTTAAGCAGTTAATCACAAAATCAAATAAATCCAAACGCAAAGCGCATGAACTCCCCGGCAACGGCGCCAAAATTTGATCGGAGTGTCACGCCCCGGCCAAAGTTAAAATTTATAATCCCAAATTACCCTTAACAATGTGTTAGTGGTGGTAAGTGGTCGAACCATGAAGAGTTTGTGGTTTGCGTGCAAACAATATTGATTTTATAAGTTGTTACGATTTATGAAGCTTGCTATGATAGTTATTTGAATTTTTGTTTGTTTAAAAGAGTATCGGAATGATCCGACAAAATTGTTTCCAATTAATTAACTACAAAGACTTAAACGATTGCAAGAAGCTTGATTGATTGATTATAACAAAATGAGAGAGCAAGGTTCACACCCGGTTCAACGATTGTAGGACCTAGGATTGCTACACATTTAACTTGGTTTAATCGAAATAGATCATTTACAGTTTTAGAAGGTTTAGGTGCCAATTGCTATCGACATCATAGACAACGGACCGCAATGCACTTCATTGCCTCGGAGAAATAAATCGTATCAAAAGACAAGGCATAAATACGCATATTCATCTCACGAAGTCGAATTTCATAACTCACTCAACAATTCGCAAATTCAATACAAACGTAAGATAATTATCAATTGTTTCAAATGCAATTTAATTAGTCACAAACCAAATTCTAAACAAATAGCAAACCCTAGAAATCCTTACAAAAGTTTACACCGGGGTGAAACCTTCGAGAAATTAGCCGCTCATGACGAACGGAACTTGATCACCAAATGATGAACTCTAGAACATGGCCATCTTGAAGCTTTGAAGGTAATGATGATGATGGTTAGGGTTTAGGATGGATGGTGAAGATGAAAGATGACGAATGAGATGATGATGGTAGATTAGGGTTAGTATTGAATGTTATAAATTGGATGATAGAATGGATTGGAAATGGTTGAGAATGAAGATTGGGGTGTTCTTGGCTCCAAGATAGGTGTTCTTAGTTCAAAATTGTGTAACTCACCTTGCAAAATCCAAAAAGTGGGTTATAACTCGTTCAAAACACTCAACAAACGAAATACAGCGATAGCACTTTCTGGAGGGCGTCGGCGACGGCCAAAAAGGGCGCCGGCGACGCCCTCTAGATTTTCCGTTTTCCGCTGATGCCTTAATAGGCTGTCTACGTGAGTTTCTGGCCGACGTGAATAACCAAGGGGCGTCGCCGACGACCCATTTGGGCGTCGCCGACGCTAAGCCCAACTCTTGGTTTTCGTTTTCTTCATTTCCAATTCCTGGTAGATCCTGTTCGCTCCCGATGCTTCGTAAAGCTCCCGAATAGCTCCTTAAACTCCGATAGACCTGCAAAACACAATTCCAATCAAAAGTAGGCCATTCGAAACTAAAAATCATGAAAAAACAAAAACTTAAATACGATTCATCATCGGTTTTCGACCATGTATCAGAACATCCTGCATACTCATTAAAGATTAGTTGGAGATGGGGACCCAAGCCTTCATTAACTTGGGTCGTCCGTCATCATTGAGAATTGGAACTTCATTTTCCCGATTATTCAAAATGGATTGTGCTCCCCCTGAAACAATTACCAGTTTTGGTTTCCTAATATGTTTTTGATTCTCAATTTTAACATTTGATTGTGTTTGGACAACCTCCAGTTTTAAAGTCTTTTCAATTGCTTTTTGTTGTTTCTTTCTCTGTTTCATTTCTCGTTGTTTAATAAGACGAGGGTCCTGTTTTGGTGAAATCGATTTTGTATGGTAATGTTTACCATGGGGCACATCAATTTTCGCTTTTCCCTTTGTGAGATATGGACAATTTTTAACAATGTGCCCATACTTACCACATTCAAAGCATGATCTCCGCTCAACAAACCTCATAGTATTATAAATGTGATAGCCTGATGATGAACTTTGTGATCTTGAGGTACTTGGCCCTACATCACAACAATTTGCGTCCTGTGTGTAGTTGTTCTGACTTTTTCTCTTTAAAATTTTATTCTGTTTAACAAAATCCGTGTTGGATTTGTTTTCAAAAGATTCAATTTTATCCATCCCTCAGATTTCACGAAGTTCACATTATGAATTTTCTTCTTGTGATGGCTCTGTTTACTTTTTCCATTTCTTCGTTAGCGCGATTATGCTTTCGTTGATTGTTTTGAGGTCTCAATTTTTTATTTCCGTATTTCTTTCTAACTTCGGTTTTTAGGAGAGGAGCACACTGAGTTACTACAACTCTTGGGCTCGAATTACCCAAAAACTTACTAGTAGAATCCTCGAAAACTTTATCAATCAAGGATTTATTAAAATTTTTGATGGGAAAATCTTTGTTTGAGTAAACTTTGTCAGAACCAATCAACGAATAAAGCAAGTTCCTGCTTTCACAGGTTTCATCATGAGCTTCAGCAAGCTTGACATTGGCAGTCACACACTGTTTGGCTGGAGGATCACAGATAATGTGATTTTTGTGAGGTACATTTTCCTCTTTTGTTATCGTATCTGAATATTTAGGTTTGTCCTCATCCGACTCGTCATCTGAACTATCATAATCCTCAATAATTGGAGGATTTTGACCATCCATAGACTTTAAGTCAATGATGTTATCCGATTGACCTTGACTTGAAGATGTGCCCTTAGTGAACCCTAGACCAGCTGTAAATCAGCTAGATCCAATGGAACGGTGGGTTCAAACTG
Source organism: Scalesia atractyloides (assembly GCA_947069175.1). Taxonomy (NCBI): domain Eukaryota; kingdom Viridiplantae; phylum Streptophyta; class Magnoliopsida; order Asterales; family Asteraceae; genus Scalesia; species Scalesia atractyloides. Next base: position 74,770,530 of record CAMTDV010000008.1, read on the forward strand.
TGGGATATCTTCATCATTTGGCATTTTGGTGTAATTGTGCCTAACCGGAGGGGGACACGCCTGTTAACCTATGCATTTTACATCAGCTTTCTTCTTTGGAGCATCAATGATGTGATCAAAAAACATATCTTGAGTTGGAGTAACTGTCCAACTTGAGTTTGATTGCATCATGTTCACACTTTTTATCAAGATAAGTTTTGCACACTCGGTTCATGAGATCCATGAAAACCGTAGGTGCATTAGTCAACCCAAATAGCATAACAAGAAACTCATAATGGCCGTAACGAGTCCTGAATGCTGTTATAGAGATGTCTTCATCTTGGACTCTCAGTTGATGATTGTCCATCCCAGATCAATCTTGGAATAGAAACTCGACCCTTGCAGCTGATCGAATAAGTCGTTGATGCGTGGGAGTGGGTAACATTTTTTTACGGTTACTTTGCTCAGCTTGCAATAATCGATGCACATGCGAAAAGTGCCATGCTTCTTCTTAACAAACAGTATGGGGGCTCCCTAGGGTGACGAGTGAGAACGAATAAAACCCTTATCTAGTAGGTCCTGCAATTACATGGACAACTCTTCTAGTTCAGTTGGGGCTAGTATGTAAAGTGTACAAGCTATAGGTGCTGCTCCAGGAGTTAGCTCAATTTGAAATTCGACTAGACGGTGAGGTGCGAGACCAGGTAATTCATCAAGAAATACCTCGGGAAAGTCGCGAACGATGGAAATATCTTCCATCTTCTTCTCTTTAGCTAGAGCATCGGTGACGAGAGATAGGATAACGGTATGGCCCTTTCGCAAACACTTCTAGGTCTTTAAGAATGAGATGATGCCTACGACAACACCACTCCTTTCACATTGGATAACAAGGGGTTCACCGACTGAACAAGGGATGTGGATAATTTTCTCTTGGCAGAGTAATTCCACTCGATGTTGAGATAGCCAATCCATTCCGATGATGACGTCGAAGCTTCCGAGAATGATAGGGATGAGATCGATAGTGAACGTCTGACCGGATAGTACAAGTTTACACTCGTAGATGATGAGAGTAGCCTCAATAATTCTACCATTGGCTAGTTCGACGTCGTGTTTAGGGTTCAAGAAAGTTGGGGTAGACTTAAGCATTTCACTAACACTTAAGGACATATAACTAGCATCGGCTCAAGAATCAAAAAGTACGGAAATAGAATGACCATCGAGTAGGAACTTAACTGTCACGACATTGGGATCGTTCCTTGCCTCGCTTGTGCCAATCACAAAAACTCGTCCTCTTGCACCGTTGTCGTCGTCGTTGTTGTTGACGTTGTTCCCAGTGCCTTGGTTGTTGTTGTTACGGTTTTGATTTAGTTGAGGGCAATTCTTCCTGATATGCCCTTCAGCTCCGCATTGAAAGCATCCTTAATTGTTACCCCGTTGCTGTTGCTGCTGCTGTTGGTTTTGTTTCATTGGGTACGGGCTTCTACAATCCTTAACCGTGTGCCCTTGCTTGTTGCACCGCTGACAGTGGTTCTTCTCACACTGCCTGTTGTTATGCCGATTGCATTTGTTGACCGTGGGTCAGTTTCCTTGGTAACCACCCTGGTTTTGGTTAGTCAGAGCTTGCTGATTGGGACACTTGTTATCTTTGAACTTCCTCTACTAAGCTTGAGGTTGTGAGGTGTTGGAACCCTTGCCTTGGTTGTTGTCCCACTTGCGCTTGTTATCACCAGAAGTATCAGTAGCAGCACTGTTTCGCTTGGGCAACTTGCGCTGTTCAACTGCTTGGTCGATAAGACGGTGTGCCAAACAGATGACTTGTTGAATTGTGGGGAGATTAGCTGAAGTTACCAAGCTTTGGATTTCAGGAACTAAACCCTTGAGATAAAGCTTAGTTCGTTTATAAGTAGGCTGTGACATGTTGGGACATAGAGCAGCCAAGTCGTTGGACCTTTTCGTGTACGCCTCAATCACTGATCCAACCATCTTCAAACCGAAGTACTCCAAGTTTCTAAATGCCATCTCTATGACAGTACTCTTCGTTGATCAGGTCCTTGAATTGGTTCCAGGGAGTGGCATTGGCATCCGCCAATCCGAGCATTTCAACTTGCGCGTTCCACCAGGAGAGCGCGTTTCCTTTAAGAGTGCCAATAGCGTACTTCACCCGCTTGTTAGCAGGGCATCCACACATCTCGAACACAGAATCGACCTTCTCGATCCAGTGCAGAAGGTCTACCGCTCCTTCGGTGTCATTGAAGGAGTGAGGTTTGCAATCCATCAAAGCGTTGAAAGTGCAAACTCGAGGTTGAGGGGGTGCATGTTGACCTGTCGCGCAAAGTGAAGCGAGTAGGGTTAAGAATCATAGGTTGACACGAGAGCAGGATCTAGATGTCCTAGGTTAAGTCTAGATTGGTAGATTTACCTTTGGGGTGGGCTGCCAAAGCCTCCACAACCCGTGCGCTAATCAGAGCTGTCAGTTGGTCCTGAGTCTTGTTAACATTGCCTCTCCCGCGTCCGCTCATTTTCTTCATATCCACAAAACAGAGAGTAAGAATGACGCCGAAGTGGTGCGAGAATAACAGGAGAAAGCGTGACCATGAAAATAAAGTTCTAAGTAAACATATGGATTTAGAAGGGAGTGCGCTAGGACTAATAAATATCTCACTCCTAACACTTTAGTTACTAAGCATACCATTGTATATAACACTAAGTATACCATTATATATAACATCAAGTAAGTAAAAAAGTAAACATATGCACGTGCTAGGGGCGAGTGGTTTCTTGGTCCTCTGTCGGTACTTGTGGAAATTTGGGAAGTTGAGCCTTGCACTCGGAGTGTAGTGTCGTTGCGGTCCATTTAATACAAATCAGGTTATAGTCTGGTTTTTCTCGAAAATATTTTTCTTTTTAAAACCGAGTTCACTATAACTAATGGCTCTGATACCAATCTGTCACACCCTCAATTTCCATGTGCAGAGTATTACCACGAGGCGTGTGACTAACAAGGATCATGCCACCAATCATATTGAACAAGCATTTAAAACATAGTAATCCATCACACAGTACGATTAGTGACTAAAGTTCAAAGTTCGAAAACAATAATAAAGTTAACATCGGGAGCATAAGGTTTAATAATCCAAACAATAGTTTAAAAGTTCATGGATTTTATTAAGACCCAACAAAGGTTCAACGCAACCACTACATTCCTCCGCTGCAAGCTCCTGAGCTGTACCTGTGGACCTGCAAAGCATGCAGTAGGGTGTCAACATAAAGTTGGTGAGTTCACGATTTTCCAGTTTTATTTCCAAAAAAGAAAGTTGTTAAATTACTCATTTTTAATCATGTTATGGGGAGCTACCTCATCTGTAAGCTACTAAATTGCGTAATACCGAACACTTGCGACTGTTGAATCGTTGTTGCCCCGTTTGTCAATGTTTATCATCACTGACGGTTGCCAAGGCATACCAGTTCACGCCCGTCCTCCCCGGCACAGTGTGAGGTTAATGAAACCTAATAGCGCCATCAACTAATATCCTGTGCGCCAGGCCAGGCGATTAAGCGGTATAGTAAGTAGGGACTTCGTGATAGAGTTGCGTTTAGTACTATAAAGACATGAATTATCAATAGTATTTAGTAGTATTCCTCCCCGGAATACTAGGCAATCCCAACCGAGGGAAAGTGTAGTTCGTTCACAACCACGGGAATACATGCTTTTAGTAAAATGTTTGAACTCACCTTTGTTTTGCTCGGCACATAATTTACTTGTTCTAAAGTTGGTCAACCACGTCCTAGAATAAGAAGATTAAGGAGTGTACGAGAAAATAGGAAACATCTTCAAAAAGGAAGAAGCTTTAAAGATGGAAAGCTGCTGACGCTGCTTTAAATCTTTAAAAAAAGGAAGGTAGAAAAAGAATGTTGATGATTTGAAGGAGGGAATGTTTGCTGAGAATGACAGTGGCTGCCATCACAATGATTGGAAAGGTTGCTAGGGTTTAGCAAACATGTGTATTTATACACATGGGAGGGGGTCGTGTCTGACAGTGTGCGGTCCAAAAAAAAACTCATTTCGACCCAACAGACCAACCCTAGTTAAGAGTGCGACTAGGTGTGCGAGTAGGTGAGATGCCACACACATGTGTGGTCTTATATAATTTAAGGTGTGCGGATAACGCAGGTGTATAAGGGTGTGCGACCAAGAGGCTATAAATACTAAATCCTTTTACTAGTTATTTCAAGTGTATGGTTGGATGGGGTGTGCGGCTATAATTACGATTCCTAACAATTCTCATATCAACCCACATGAGTGTGCGGCTGGATTTGATTATTGTATTCATTTACCAAGAACATAATATTCATGCATGTCCACAGTTTAATATATTAGATTATGTTCATAATAATATTCACAATATTCATATATACACATATATATGTAAACAACCCACTATAATAAATCACGTTCATTAAATCCACATAATTAGAACGCAAAATGGAACGTGAAGGGAAAGTCCGAGTTGTCACAGGTGAAGTGTGTCCGATCCAAGCTCGCCACCATCAAAGGTGAGATTTTCCTATCATTCATAAAAAAACATCCATTAGTATAATTCTTATATCATAAAAATTACATCTACCATTCCATCTCATGTTTGACCCATTTCATAAAGTCAAAATGATATTTCAACAATTTACAATCCGTTCCTTTCTTACTAGCAATTCCATTGAATGAAGGATATTTACATTTATCATTCCTTCATCATTAACATCTTAATGCATCCGACCCATTAGAAATGGGTCAACACTTAACCGTTTCAACATCCCGAAACTTCATTCATTTGACTCGTTCACAACGAATCATTACATACTTATTCTCTAATTCTTATTATTCATTCATTTACCCATTCATAATGGGTCATCATTCTTACTTCGTATTCTTCATTGTTCAACTCATCACATTTACCATACTTTTAAACTTTAATCTACAAACTAGTAGTAATATAATGAAGTCAATGACATAATTCTACATTAACCTAAACTGAAGTTCATATGAACTTACCGGGATCTTGCATTACTAGCGCCTTGGATTGACTTGTACCTTCTTCTTTCTTCACCCCTATAAGGTGCAACATCTCATGTTTAGCTTTCATAATATCCATCTCATATGCACACTTCAGTTAACTATTATGGCGTTAATTAACTGCATACAATTCCATCTCAATGCTAATTCATCAATTCAACAAGTTTGTCATGTTAAAACATAATTTAATCAGCCTAGACATTTCATCGAACATTTTGTGTGTGTACTTTCTACAAAGCATAGTGTACAAGTATCCTATGTATAATCTTACTAGCTCATATCAAGATCATCAAATTCAACTTATCTCACATAACTTTCGTTCTAAATCAAATTCATTTAACAATAATCTACACACTCAACTTCATATATATCAAAATTATACTCAATTTAGCACATGTAATATCATCATCTTCATAACATTACTTCTACAAGTGGGTTTTCATGATTCATGTTTTATGCGATGATTCTAATTCATTATCATTCCAATTTCACATAAACTCAAGGATTGAACACAACCTATTTCATCAATGATCATCAAATCACAAATTGTAACTTACCTTATGTTAAGAACAACTAGATAATCAATAATTTCAATTCATGCATTGATTTCCAGCCATATAACACCTTTGATTTGCAGGTTTTGTATGGTATTAGTGAAGTTTTTCCTTCACCCCTTTTCTCCTTCCGTCTTACACGACACACACACTCCCACTAACTGCATTCTCATTTTTGTTATAACATGGCATTTCAATTGTTTCATTTTAGTCCTTTATATTTTAAAACATGTCATTTAAATATCCAAGTACTACCTAGGCTACCTCTCACTTGTTTAACTTTTTTCACACAAAATAATCAAACTTACTAGCACAATAACTGACTTTTATTACACTAAGTCTAAAATTACCATTTTACCATTAAGGCATCATACGTATAGTATGATAATATAACATATGAAATTTGGGGTGTTACAAAATTGAACATTAGAAATAGAATGAAAACTACAAAACATATTACAATGAAGATGAATAAAAGTGCAGAAAACACAAAGGGGCTGAAGCACATGTTAACACGCTTCCATTAAAACAGTTTTCGGGTCACCCAGGTGAACCCGTCTGTTTCCCAGGGTACAACAGCTAAAATAGGTTGTACATTTGAGGGTAGCCAAGCACCTGAAAGATCTAGCTGAAACAGAAGTGCAGAAGGATGCAAAATTAGGGAATTCGGTAGAAGTTGTGGGTGGTGTCTCGACCATGCGAAGTTTCTGTGTTTAGTATATCTCTAAACAAAAACATAAGTTTTGTTTATACTATCAGAATACCATCTCAAGAGACTTGTGTATTGAATTCGATATTCAAGGTGCCATTGAAGTCTTGGAATTGAATTTACTATTATTGCAAGAATTCTCAAGAGACTTGTGTATTGAATTCGATATTCAATGTGCAATTGAAGTCTTGGAATTGAATTCACTATTATTGCAAGAAATTCATCAGAACATGAGCAGTCTTCTGTAGTTCACAAACACAGTCAATTCAACAGACTCGAGTCGTACCTAAAAAATAGTAAAGGCGACTCCAAGCGGCTTGCGGTGATGTGAGCGTGCGAAGTGTAAGGTGCGCCATCAAAACGCCACATTCCTGTGGAGAATTCTACTTATAAATCAACAAAAGATTTATCTCTCCACCAATGTGGGATAAACACAATTTCCCACACCATTAAAGTTCCACCACACAAACTTAAAGCTTAGATTTCTCATTTATCTTGGCTTTATAATTAAATAATAATTATATTAATAATAAATATAATTATTATTATACATAAATTTTCAACACAATAGAAACACTTCAAGCAACTAAAAAACACATTCTGAAATAGCCTAGGGACCAATTTTGGAATTCACGTGTAAGGACTCATGGTCGGCCCTGATAATTCAAGTGCCTCGACCAAACCAGAAAAAGGCCCTTAGTGTCACACTCTCAATTTCCACTTGTGGAGTATTACCGCGAGGCGTGTGATCAAACCAGAATCTCAGACACTAGCAATGTCGAACGACTCTATATGATTTATTTAAACGTTTTCCAAAAACATTTATTGTAAACATGCATAGTCATTTTCAAAATTAGCGGAAGCATTAGAATAAAGTAACGGGCTCCAACATAAACGCAAAAACCAAAATCCCAAGAATAATCATTAATAAAGACTCGATAAAAATGACTTGACCAAATGCAAGTGAGTGCACCTAGCGCTCCTAGCGTCCTGAGAAACATGCAAAGAAACAAGTGTCAACATTAAAGAAGAGTGAGTTCACAGGTTTTTATAAGTTCACAAGTTCGGTTTAAAAGATTGTTTTCCCCCGTTATCCCTAACCCGGGATAACGACATAGTTCCATTATTCCTAACCTGGAATAATAAAGTTGGTTCGTAAATAAGTTCAATGTTAACATGTAGGTAGCGAGCCTAAAGTTACGTCACGTAAGAGTTCGCGATCGAAGCTGACTGTTGTTGCCTCTGTGTTGCCAGGTCTATCACTGACCATGGCGAAAGTTAGGCCAAATTAATCACCCGTTGACCATTCCCGGTCGGCTAGCGCGACTAGCTCGGGTGGGGCTTGTCGGGCCCAGTAGTACTACTATAATTTCCCCGCTATCTAACCCAATACTAACGATCCGAGAGTTGGTTGAGGACTTCCGTGATAAAGCTACTTAGTGACCATAACATACATTAACATTAACTTAGTTACCGAATAGTTAACGACGTTAATTTCGCCTAACGTAAAAGATAGAGTTGTAGAGCGTATACATGTTTCTCCCCCTGTTGTTCAAAACCGGATAAAATAGGGGCCGTGAACTCACCTTAAATTTCTCGGTTAGATAAACGCAAAAGAAGCAAATGATGTAACCGCTAATCGCGTCCTAACATGTCAACCGTTTCAAAGTTAGTGTGTGAACACACTGACACAAAACCCTACGCATAACTAACACACAGTACGGCACACGTAATAACCAATTCGAAACCATAATCATGCATGCAAAGTATCACCATACAAAATAACGACCAAATCAACTTGTCATAAACACATGATAACTCATACAACACTTAGATACATACAAACGCAAGTTATCATGTTTCAGCTTGTACACTCATAACTAGGCTGTTTTCGAGAATTTTTATAAAATAGTTCCAACATTCCAAAAATTACAATTGCTTTACAGGAGATGTCAATTAGACTGTAGAATTTTATGTAAAATTTTCAAATCCTAAGTCTTTACCAATTATTTATACACATTTATATACTAGGCTGCAATCAGATTCATCGCTTTCTGACTGCAGTCCACGAGAAAAATCATTTAAAAATCATCGTTCATCCGATTAACGAAATTCCAGTGGGAGATTTTCGGAAACTCCCGTTTCCAGTTACTGTACAGTTTTGGTGACCTAACCCCATACAGAATATGAGATCCGACTCGATAAACAACCTGCAAATTCTGCAGAATTTACGCATCTTCAGCTGCTGCACTAAATGACCATTTAAAAATAGCAAATGACCTCAGAAAAATATGAATCCGGCACCATTTGAAGCGTTTTTCAAAAATACACGTTTTAGGCTTCAGAAAATCCACTTTTCGATAAATAATGATCAGGTTACAGCCAACTGAAGTTGGCTGTAAATGTCAATCAGCTTACGATTTTAATGCATGTGTAAACGGCCATGACGCTTAGTTGTATTGATTAACAGCAGGTTAACTTGTCAAAAATCATCTAATATATCAATATTCATGCAAACCCTAAGTATATATCATGATCTTTATAGATAAAACGCAGCCTACGATTTTAATACTCAAACATATCATCACAACCGCAAAGATTCGCATATTCATCCGAACTAATCATACATCACAACACTTTTTCATAATAATATCATACAAGCACATAATCATGATCAAGACTACACAAAACCTAGTGTGAATCGCAATACAATTAAACCCTAACCTTGAAACGATGACAATTATCGAACCGGGACAAGCTTGGAATCGATCCGATGGATGTGGGATGCTTGCGCTACCGAGAGGGAGGGGGGGGGGGGGCTGCTGCCGTCGCACACCTCTAGGGGAGTAGGTTTTAGGGTTTGCTATTTTTTTTTGAATACCCCATGCATACATATATATACATAAGGGGCAAGGGGGGGGGGTTGGGCTTGTCCTTGGGCCGCAAGGGAGGGGTGGCGGGTTGGGCTTGTGTTCGCAAGGGGGGGGGGGGTGTGGGTGGCGGGTGGGGCTTGTGTGGTCACAAGGTCGACACGTTCCGCGGCTCGGTTCGGTTCGGCTATTTATTTATTTTTATTTTTTATTTTTTACAATTCGATAACACAAGGCTTATAACTAATAAATCGCGAAATCAAAGCGTGATACAATAATCTACAAGCGTCTAATAACACATAACACGTAATTCAGATACAACTCGTTAGAATTTCCAAACATTATGTATTCCCTAAATACTAAAGTTAGCGTAGTTATTGCGAGCGCGTAATCAATTCTCCGAATTAAATCGGCGTCGGAATGAATAACAATAAAGTAGCGCGTTTAAGATACCTGAAAAGCCGGGATGTCACACTTAGCCCCTAACGAGTTATATAAAATGATTTTTTTAAAACGACAATTAACGTTATAGCGATAGATAAACCTCATGGATTCAAACCAAAATTAACTCTACTCCCTAACACATAATTTAATTAAATATGTAAACAACTTTAAATCTTCATCTTACTCAAATAAATTTGTGAAATCCACAAAGTTATACGAAATTCTTTAATAAATGATTTTTATAATTGTCATCATATATGTTATGTATAAATCCCAAAATTTGCAATGTTTGCACATACACACTAGACACAAATCATTAAGACGAAAGGATAAGGTACATTCATACGGCATAGCTTCAATTCATCGCACACCTGGTTTAGTTTTTACAAAAGCAAACAACAAAGAGAAACGTAAGGTTTTCTTGAACCATTATTCAGCAACATCCACACATCTTTTTTATAAATATACACCTAGGTTCCCAACAAAGAAGCAATGGTAAGAACTCACACAATCACTGGCCTGCTCTCTTAAATGGAATTGCAGTTAAAAAAAACTAGCTAGCTTCTCTTGGTCTAAGCTTTTAGCCATAGAAAACAAAATTTTAAGAATAAAAAACATGACTGGATTGCAAAAATAAGTGAAAAGGTAAAAAATCAGAGGATTGCAAACTCGAACCTGTGACCCACTTGCAACGAAGTAAGGACTTCAACAATTGGGCCAAATCATATTTTGCTTATGCTTCATATTCTATATATTTATATATAAATGAAAATAATCAAAATTTAGGCCCCCGAGAAAAACGGGCCTAAGCCAGGGGTGCGGCTCGCCCACCCCAGGGCCGGCTCTATAAGGAATATATGATTTTTGGGGTATGATTTATATTCTAACCAGTAGGATTCCCCGTGCTACGCAACGAGAACTCAGTCAATATAAGTTTGGTTCGTTATGATACCAGCGCTCGCTATAACAACTGAAAGAGAAAACCGAAAATAATGTCAGCGTATACACAAAGCTAACCTTATATCAATAGAAAATCATAAAAACGAATACCGGTGCCGATACTGATGTTTAGTTGGAGCGGGTTCGTTTCGGCATGGTACCAATATGGTATTGACACTCGTATAGCTTATGAAATCAGATAAATACTCTATTGAATACAACTTCGTTTTCAACAAAAGTGACATCAAAACATCCAGAAAAAAATTAAACACACGTACGCCCTCAATTCTAAAAAAAATTAACAAACGCAAATTACTTGTACATCAATAACCATTTATCAAAAAATATTGTGTATCATTTAGTGATTTTACTTGTCGTTAATGCTTTTTGTTAATTTAGGTAAAAGATCAAATACAAAGAACCTTATCATACAAAACGTACGAAAGACATGAAAAGATAAAAAAACACGGTGGCATTTTCGTAATTATTTACTCGTACAGTAATTATCAAAATTACCCTACAAATGATCTAGTATGGTATTTTGTAAAATGACCTTGTATGGTAATTTTGATCTTGTAGGGTAATTTTGTATAGCATCATAATTAGTCTACAAATGATATTGTAGGGTAACTTTGATCTTGTAGGGTAATTTTAATCTTGTAAGGTAATTTTGTAGAGTATCATAATTACTCAACAAATGATCTTGTAGTGTAATTTGATCTTTTAAGGTAATTATGATCCTGTAGGATAATTACGAGTAAATATAATTACGAAAACGCCATCACATTATATTTACCTTTTCATATCTTTCGTACAATAAAACTATTTGTACAGGATCTTCACCTTGTTAATTTATTCATAGGTTATTTATCTATTTTAAAGATATATTCAGTTGTCATAAAAAATATTATGAATCAATAAATTTGTTTTTATTGTTATTTGGCCAGATACCAAGAGGGTAATTTTTTTATAAAAAAATAGTTAAATGCCATTTTAGTCCCTGTATTTTGTAACGCCCCAAAACTCGAATGTTTACATTTGCCATACGTTTTCATATGATAAAACATAAAATAAAATGACTAGGCTATTTAACCTAGTTAAAAAGTTTAGTCAAAACAAATAAAGAATGAATGTGGGACAATAATGAACAAGTAACAAACATGAGGGCCTGAATTTGGAGATTTAGGATGAAGTTTGGATCAAATGTAAAAATGAAGAATTTTAGTGTGTGTAATGTGTGTGTATGTGTGCCGTGTATGGAGATGGAGTAAAAGGAGAAATACTCTCAAGGACAAGAATGCAAATTCAGCCAAATCAAAGCCAAAATCGAATGAAAAACATTGCATGGATGAAGATCTCTCATCATCTCAACTTAACAAACATGTGGTCAGTTGTAGTTTGAGATTTCATAATCTTATATGAAGTGGGTTTATGTTTAATCCACGAAATTGAATGAAATTGATCATGTATATGTGTTAGAATCACGAAATAGAACTTGTGTTATGACCAATTTAAAGTAATTTGATGTTTTGACATAAAACCCACTTGGTGATGATGAAGATGATGACATAGGTGTATCACCCATGTCCAATTCTTGTAAATATTTGGTGTAGTTTGTTGTATGTAATGAATTGTTTTTAGATAAGATGATTTTGATATGAAACAATGGATGTTTAGTTGTATTTGATGAATGAAAGCAAGAAATAGGTAATCAAGCATGAATGGGTTGTACATTGTGCTTATATAGTTGTACGCATACCAAGTGTTTGATGAAATGCATAAGTGAGATTATTAGATGATATTTGTATGCAAACAATAGTTGGACACGTATAGAAAGTGATGATGATATACTTGATAGTAAAACAACATTAGGAATGTGTTTTGATAAAATATATGCTAAACTATGAATGAATATTTGTAGAATTTGATAATGCCATGTTTGAAGATAATTAAACTTGAAAAACGTATTGTATAAGGATTTCATGATTTGGTGTAGTTAATGGTATGAATTGGTTAGAAATAGGCTTTAGGAACTTGTACACAATGTTGGAGCGGTATGATGTATACTACATGTTCGCATAATCGCTTAATCAAAATTGATAAGTAAAAGTGCGCTAAATGTGAAGCATAGGAGATCATTAGAAGGGATGAAGTATGAATCATGAAGTTAGTCGTAGAATTATGAGAATTACTAGTATGGACGGAAATGAATATGTTTGGTGTGTTCATATAACTAGGCGAACATATGGTTGAATGTGTATTGTATCATGAGTATGAAATGTATATAGTGTCATTTGTATGGTCTACTATGATGACACGGATGTATGAAGTTAAGTCAAAAGTTTGTATGATAAATTGTTGACTTTCTGAAAGTAAACTATGCATAAGTAGGAAGGTTAGACTTTTTGTCACAATTGTAATGTTATAGAAAGTCATATGGTATGTATTAAATCAATATGTGTTATATGTGATGACGTGGCAAATTATATGAATTGAAAAGATATGATTGTTGGAATATGCCTTATGCTTGTTAGAACTAACTAATGAAAGTCAAATGTGAGATATGCATTAGATATGACCATTAACATATACAATCATGTATACAAACAAGAATGTGAATGCTATGACATGAAAGTGTAGGAATCATGTCAAGGTGGATGGGAGCATGGAAGGTAACGGATACAAATACGGACGCTAAGGTAAGTGATTTCCAGAATCACTCTATAGTATTTAAAGGGAATTGTTATATGTTAATTGTTGAGAGTCTTGTAGGAATGTAAAATCAATGGAAGTACTAAGATGAGTTTGATAGTATTTGGTTGATAATGGTCAACTAAATCGGAAGTTGTATGATAAAAACCGAATGGGTCAAATCTAGGAAGTGAGGTAAAGTAGAGTTTGTGGCCATAAAGGAATGGGGTAAAGTGTTAGAATGAATTGGGGGCTTGTAAAATATTGAGCTGCTGTATGAAAATCTGAACATAAAAGTAAATGCACATCTGAATATAAAAGTATGTATATGCAAATATTGAGCTGTTGTATGCAAAACTGAATATAAAAGTATGTATATGCAAATAATGAGCTGTTGTATGCAAATCTGAATATAAAAGTATGTATATGCAAATATTGAGCTGTTGTATGTCCGGTAGAATTGAGTAGTAGGTGGACGTGTAGGTGAAAGGAGTTGTAAGACTCTCAGGAAATTGAGAGTATTCTATGAGAAAGAAAAGTATGAATGAACAAGTTTGAATCCGTAGTTTATGTACGTGTCAAACTTGTAAGAATGAAAGGCACGAAAGAAAAGCATGAATGGTAAGAATGAAAATGTTTGAACCCGTAAGTGAGTACGGATCAAACAAGTAAGAATGAACGGAAAGGATGAAAACGTTCCGTAAGTTAGAACGGATCAACCAAGTAGGAATGAAAGGTTTGAATCTGTGAGACGGGTTTAAAACATAAAAAGAAAGAAAAGTATGAAAGAAATGTTTGAACCCGTGAGACGGATTTAAAACTCAAACAGATGAAATTAACCTACATAAGAATGTGTTGACAGTTCGACCATAATGGAGTCAATTGGGTCATATGAGTAAGCATAAAGTAAATGGCGATAGTATAACAAGAGAATGATCGTAATTGGCACGCAAACATAAATTTTAATCGAAAGAAGGAGTATTAGAAATCAACTCATGAGAATTGGGGCGAACAACAAGCTACGACCCAGATGCATGGCTTAAGTATGGATGGGAAAGTAAGGTCGTGCAAGTAATGCTAAAACAATGAGATGATGTTTTTGTAAGCATGTTTGGTTTGGAGGTAAGTACAACACACACACCCTAAAATATGTAACAATAAATAATAAATTGCAGTTTGACCTAGAAGAGTCAAACTGCAGAAGTCGGTAAATAATTATCTACAAATTTTGAAAGTATTACGTAAGGAATGCAATGCGTAATGTAGGATACCCATTAGTAAGGGATTTGCGAAAGAACATAGGTGAATTAACACCGAATACAATGAAGAACCAAATGGAATTGGTATGTTAAAGAATGGTTATATATTGACCCATTATGAACGAGTCGAATAAAGGAAAATTATATGTTAAAGAATGGTCATGTATTGACTCGTTATGAATGGGTCAAACGAACTAATGATTTAAAAGAATCTAGAAAATGGCTAGTATGCAAATAAGATGATTTGATAAACGCCATACCTGAAGGAATGTCAATGAAATGTGCTAATCCTTCATTTGATAGATAAGAATGGTAGAACTCTTGGTGAGTAAAGCTGGTAGAGTTGGAAAAGGATGTGCACGAGTGGAAACTCATCACACGGATGGACAAGGTCAATTCAGTTCTGGCTTGGACTCATGAAGAAGTGGGCCATCCGGATGGCGGATCGATGATTTATGCAATAAAAGCAAGGCTAGTAAAATGTTTAACTTGTGAATGATAAGTATGAATTGGTAGATTGAATACGACATACGAACTAAGGAAATGAATGATAGGATAAATATGGTATGGTATGGAATGTTTGACCTTTAACAGTCAACATAAGAAGAAATTCATGTCATATAAAGGAAATATCAAAATGCCTTGAGTGAAAATTTCGGGTTTTGGATAAACGCTCGTACGATGAATTTGCACGACATAATTACTTATGTAGAATATATAGTGCGTGAAGAGGGTAGAGAACAAAGTGACATGAATGAAATGATTCGATGTTGAACCTAAGGGTGTGCATAGTATTAGTAATGGTAGAAAATGTAGAATGATGCTAAATCCTCGTGTTGAGTATGGATAAGTAAGTATGAAAATGGTAGTTATGTTGTAGTATTAATGAATAATTGAATGTTTACGGTAATGCGTACTATCATACGCTCACATTTCTAGTTACCTAGTGATAATGCTCAACTTAAATGAATGTTGGTAAAATGAGTATGTAGATGGTTTACATTATTATGTGCCAACGCAAGTACCCAGAAAGAATACTAATAATAGAACACCGAAATAAACTCACAATGGGTACTAATGTGACTAACGCTAGAATGGAATATCATGTATAACACACGTGTGAGATGGAAATTAACCGATCCACCATGATTGATAAATGTAGGAAGGTCTTATTTTAATTAAGAAGGCAAGTATAAGACATATACTTATAGATGTGCGTGAAGGATACTTCTTAATTGGTCACAAATGTTTTTGTGTTGAACTGAGCATCTTGAATAAATAGAATGAAAAGGTAAAAGTAGATTTGGTCTAGCATGGAGGAAAGAGGTTTCGGGGACGAAACCTTCTTTAAGAGGAGTAGACTTGTAACGCCCAAAACTCGAATGTTTACATTCGCCATACGTTTTCATATGATAAAACATAAAATAAAATGACTAGGCTATTTAACCTAGTTAAAAAGTTTAGTCAAAACAAATAAAGAATGAATGTGGGACAATAATGAACAAGTAACAAACATGAGGGCCTGAATTTGGAGATTTAGGATGAAGTTTGGATCAAATGTAAAAATGAAGAATTTTAGTGTGTGTAATGTGTGTGTATGTGTGTCGTGTATGGAGATGGAGTAAAAGGAGAAATACTCTCAAGGACAAGAATGTAAATTCAGCCAAATCAAAGCCAAAATCGAATGAAAAACATTGCATGGATGAAGATCTCTCATCATCTCAACTTAACAAACATGTGGTCAGTTGTAGTTTGAGATTTCATAATCTTATATGAAGTGGGTTTATGTTTAATCCACGAAATTGAATGAAATTGATCATGTATATGTGTTAGAATCACGAAATAGAACTTGTGTTATGACCAATTTAAAGTAATTTGATGTTTTGACATAAAACCCACTTGGTGATGATGAAGATGATGACATAGGTGTATCACCCATGTCCAATTCTTGTAAATATTTGGTGTAGTATGTTGTATGTAATGAATTGTTTTTAGATAAGATGATTTTGATATGAAACAATGGATGTTTAGTTGTATTTGATGAATGAAAGCAAGAAATAGGTAATCAAGCAAGAATGGGTTGTACATTGTGCTTATATAGTTGTAAGCATACCAAGTGTTTGATGAAATGCATAAGTGAGATTATTAGATGATATTTGTATGCAAACAATAGTTGGACACGTATAGAAAGTGATGATGATATACTTGATAGTAAAACAACATTAGGAATGTGTTTTGATAAAATATATGCTAAACTATGAATGAATATTTGTAGAATATGATAATGCCATGTTTGAAGATAATTAAACTTGAAAAACGTATTGTATAAGGATTTCATGATTTGGTGTAGTTAATGGTATGAATTGGTTAGAAATAGGCTTTAGGAACTTGTACACAATGTTGGAGCGGTATGATGTTTACTACATGTTCGCATAATCGCTTAATCAAAATTGATAAGTAAAAGTGCGCTAAATGTGAAGCATAGGAGATCATTAGAAAGGATGAAGTATGAATCATGAAGTTAGTCGTAGAATTATGAGAATTACTAGTATGGACGGAAATGAATATGTTTGGTGTGTGCATATAACTAAGCGACCATATGGTTGAATGTGTATTGTATCATGAGTATGAAATGTATATAGTGTCATTTGTATGGTCTACTATGATGACACGGATGTATGAAGTTAAGTCGAAAGTTCGTATGATAAATTGTTGACTTTCTGAAAGTAAACTATGCATAAGTAGGAAGGTTAGACTTTTTGTCACAATTGTAATGTTATAGAAAGTCATATGGTATGTATTAAATCAATAAGTGTTATATGTGATGACGTGACAAATTATATGAATTGAAAAGATATGATTGTTGGAATATGCCTTATGCTTGTTAGAACTAACTAATGAAAGTCAAATGTGAGATATGCATTTGATATGACCATTAACATATACAATCATGTATACAAACAAGAATGTGAATGCTATGACATGAAAGTGTAGGAATCATGTCAAGGTGGATGGGAGCATGGAAGGTAACGGATACAAATACGGACGCTAAGGTAAGTGATTTCCAGAATCACTCTATAGTATTTAAAGGGAATTGTTATATGTTAATTGTTGAGAGTCTTGTAGGAATGTAAAATCAATGGAAGTACTAAGATGAGTTTGATAGTATTTGGTTGATAATGGTCAACTAAATCGGAAGTTGTATGATAAAAACCGAATGGGTCAAATCTAGGAAGTGAGGTAAAGTAGAGTTTGTGGCCATAAAGGAATGGGGGTAAATTGGGGGCTTGTAAAATATTGAGCTGCTGTATGAAAATCCGAACATAAAAGTAAATGCATATCTGAATATAAAGTATGTATATGTAAATATTGAGCTGTTGTATGCAAAACTGAATATAAAAGTATGTATATGCAAATAATGAGCTGTTGTATACAAATCTGAATATAAAAGTATGTATATGCAAATATTGAGCTGTTGTATGTCCGGTAGAATTGAGTAGTAGGTGGACGTGTAGGTGAAAGGAGTTGTAAGACTCTCAGGAAATTGAGAGTACTCTATGAGAAAGAAAAGTATGAATGAACAAGTTTGAATCCGTAGTTTATGTACGTGTCAAACTTGTAAGAATGAAAGGCACGAAAGAAAAGCATGAATGGTAAGAATGAAAATGTTTGAACCCATAAGTGAGTACGGATCAAACAAGTAAGAATGAACGGAAAGGATGAAAACGTTCCGTAAGTTAGAACGAATCAACCAAGTAGGAATGAAAGGTTTGAATCTGTGAGACGGGTTTTAAAACATAAAAAGAAAGAAAAGTATGAAAGAAAGGTTTGAATCGGCCGGAAAGTTGGACACTAAAAAGTGGATGAATAAAAAAATAGAAAATTTTATTCGTTAAATCGTACAACAAGAACTCTAATTTGCGCTAAGAGCCAAATTTTATAGGAGAGAGACTAACCACCAAACCACCCGCTTAGTCATTATGGTTTTTCAAATTTTAGACAACTAGAATTTAGACCCACAGGCGTTGCCCACAGGCTGGTAGATATTGCTGCATGTGAGCGAGGCATTGTCTTCATATGCTTTATTTATGAAACTCATGAATCCCATTTCCTTCGCGCTCCCTTATCAAACAGATTATATGGATTTTCCGGTAACATTCGTAATCGCTGGGATGTGTCCTTTTGTAACGTGAGTTCTCGGTTACATTTTGCAAGTGTAGTTAATTAATAATGTCATATTCGTCACTATGCTCACTATGCTGTAATCCAAGTCTGAATAATGCCCACTACTAGTCACTAAAAAATTGAATCTTTGCATTGAAATGGTATATGTTTAGTAAAACCCACATGCCTCATAGTTATACATGTAATAACCATAATGCAAACAGATCAGAATGGGCAGTCACTCCACAATGCTTTGATCAACTAATAATAGGAATCCATTAAGAAAAAAGAAATCCATACCACATATAACCTATATACAAATCAAATAGCAATCACAGTGATGTAGGCAGAAACCTGTTAGGTCGTTTATCGGACTTGAACGAACTTCAGGTATGCCAGCCAACAGACTTATGCGAGCCAGTCATTTCCTTAAAGTGGTTGAAGAAATAAGCATGAACAAAGATCTAATCTCACATTCATGTACATTATGAGATAAGATGATGCATAACAAACTTAACTTATTTTTACCTTTACGCTAGGACGGAGTAATCATGTAGTTGTGTACAAATCTGGTCTGAACTTTAAGTTTTGTTGGCCCACGGTAACCTGTTCACCCATTACATGAACCTGATTAAATTAGATTTATCAGAACTGTTTTTAAACTCAGATTAGTTCAACTTTTAACAAATTTAGGAATTAATTTTGAGTACTAATTTGGTTCTTATCTTATCCTCTAAACAATACTAACTATTCAAAAGTGCACCATCTGCAACATATTAAATTCAGAATACATATACCAAAGCATTTCCTGCAAGAGTTGGCTTGGTGTAGTTGTAGTTTGTACACACATCATGGAAACCGTCGTGTTTGTCTGGCGTGCAACCATTGCGCCAATGATGGTGTGGGGGTTCGGTTTTTTACAGTCCCTCAATTTATACCCTTCTTTACAGTTGTATTTGACTTTGTTTTTGGAGAAAGAAGCGCCTCTATGGTGCACGTGCTTCGGGTAGTGATTCCCGTAACCCACAACATATCTCATCTTTCTTGGGTTCATGACAAGAGTGTAGTCAATCTGCATGCTAAACAAACACATTATTAAACTAGTAATAAGTGCGGGTAGGGTAACAGGTTGATACAGGTTGGGGTGGGTCGACCCACAAACAAATTTTGACACTTTTTTTAAAAATAATTTACAAGTTGACATGATTTTTAAATAATATCAATCAAGTTAAACATTTGAAGAAAAATGCATGCACAATTGGACAAGCTTCTTACCATGGCTTGCCCTTCGACTCCAGAATACTCTGATTTGGCGTTGACTGGCGACAGTGGTGGAACAGTGTTTTCAAGCGGTAGCTGGTATATGAGAGGTAGTGGGACACGTGGGTGGACAGGTGTGATGAATGGAAACACGCACAGCTATTCAACGTAACCGTACAAGATAAATGAACATAACTTACAACATCCACAAAGCATGAAACACAAAGGCAGCATAGATTACAATCAATCATTTGATGTTACCGTACAAGTCATTGGAAATTGCAGATTAATAAAAAAAGCAGCGCCGCCAAATCTACCGGTAAATGAAAGGAAGTGTACATGGCTCTTCTAATTGTTGTTTATATATAATATAATATAATATAATATAATATAATATAATATAATTATTCTAATTCTAATTTCAATGACATACACTATTATCCAAATATACCAAAATATCGCTTCCCATATACACCCTATCACTTTGAAAAATATATATAAGATAACTTCTTATACAACAATTAATCCAAACAAATGCATATATGCAATCAATTCTCTTTGGTTCTTTTACAAACATCAAGTGTAATTATAATATGCTTTGCTGCTGGTTGTGGCACATCTGTATTAATTGCTTGTTGTGGGAATGCTGTTAAAATTTGGGTCGATTTAAATAAACTGGATTACAAAAAATAGAATTCAAAAAATGATACAAAAACTTAAAATAAATTTAGACAATTAGTTGCACCTCTAAGAAAACGTCGATGAGTCAACGAAGTCTTGGGAAAAGCCAGCCGCTCAAGCCCATGTATGAAGCAACAGAGGTGAGTATCCGCAGGGTAAAAGAAGGCATTGAAAGGGATGCCCTCAAAGTGTTGGATGTAGCCAAAGAAGAAAACAGAAAGACCGCAAGAGAGCCAGCCATTATAGTCAGTACCTTCAAGACACAGACAACCATCACCCAGCGTGCGAAAACAACGATCACTGTATGTATGTATGTATACAGAAACATGTTTTCGCGCTTTGGGTGAAGGTTGTCTGTATCTTGAAGGCACTGACTATAATGGCTGGCTCTCTTGCGGTCTTTCCGTTTTCTTCTTTGGCTACATACAACACTTTGAGTGGTGAAGGGCCCCTTTCAACAACTTGTTTTTCCCTGAGGATACTCCACCTTTGTTGCTTCATACATGGGCTTGAAAATCTCTCAGATGGCTGGCTTTTCTCAAGACTTTGTTCATTCATCGACAACATTGTTCACCTTCTCTCTACCTGCCTGCTCCTACCCTTAAACAAATAGCATATCTGTTTTCTAATCTTCACTACAAATGGACGAAAAAGAATCATCTACTCATGTGAAAGAATTTATTTAACTTTTTGGCGTCTATCTCTGTGTTTCCTAAGTATATGTCTTTCCAAAACTAAAAGTTGTAATGAAGTTGTTAAACTGAAACGAAAGTGAAACGTAGAAGCCGTGGGTTACTCGAGTGTTGGTGTTCATTGTTTGGAGGAGTTTTAAGAGGTTAGAGACGCCATTGGAATGGGATTTGAAATAACTTGGGTGAAAACGAGGGATTTGAGATTAGGGTTTTGATGATGAGGAAGAAGCCGTTACAGAGATCTGAATTTTATAATGGGGATTGTGAATTTGGTCGGTTTTTTTTTATATCATTTGAAGGGATCTGGCTATAAATACATGCAATCTCAGCTTAATTTGAAGGGATATGGCTATAATTGTTTTTGATATACATGCAATATATATGTTAATATATAAGTATATGTCAAATTTTGTTTATATTGTTTTGAATCGTCGGATTAATTTTGAATGGAAGTTAAGAGTATAATTAAAATACATGTATATTACAAAAGAAAAATGGTTATTACAAAATTTTAAAAATATTTTTACAACACTATTATTTAATTACAAATGTTTTCACATCGATTAAAAACAATAAAAACCTATATCAATACCGACTCCAATAATACGATTACCGATTACGGTATTGTTCGATTGGTATCGATTTGGTTCGTTATCAATACAACCTAAAAGACAATCGACACATGTTTTACATCGATAGAAAATCATAAAACCGAAAATCGATACTGGTTCTAATAAAACCTAAATGGTAGTGATGTTGTTCAATCGGTATCGGTTCGGTTCATTACGATACCGATCGATAACCATAAAAACAGATACCAATACCGGTTCAGATATAGCAATACTGGTACCGATATAGCTGTTTTAGTTCATTACGACATTGATACTCGATATAGTTTATGACACTAAAGTACACTTTATTTTAAATACTAACTCGGTTTTCAATAAACTTTACAAAATGTCAGCTTTACTTTAACTGTAGTGAACTGTCAAAACATGATAAACATATTATTAATACAACTTTAATTACAAAAGTTTTATTATTGAAGAGTTTATTTAAAATGTTAAAATTATTTATTTAAGGGAATGTTTAATAATCATAAACTTTTGAATATGCGCTAAAGGTCTTTTGAGTCATTCACTGTTTACAATCTTTTGTTATTGATATAGCCCATTTTAGATAAGGCAATTTGGTGTGGGCCGACCCGCAACGTCTTCCAAAATCGCGTGGGGTGGGTCGTCGGTGTCCTCCTCGTCCGTCAACAGACGTTGGAGACGGGCCCCTATTTTCATAAATCTTCCTTAACTCTCCGTCTTTCCTCCCATTCACCACCATTCAACTCTCCCTCTCCCTCTTCCCTCTCGTTCACTTAGGGTTTTCTGTTTTATGTTTCATTTGTTTCAGTTTTTTTTTCGAAATTTGAAGTGGTTTTTGTTTTGATTTGTGAAGGTATTCTTCTGAGGTGAAATCGTGGTTTTGGATGGTGGTGGATAGGGGTAGAAAGATATGTAGAGAGAGGGGCGGTGGTGATTGGTGGAGAAAGTGGTGGTTCTTGATGGTTGATGGTGTCGGTTGTTTGTGATGGTGGAGAGGAGTTGAGAGACTGAGAGAGAGAGATGTAGACAGAGGGAGGGGTTGTGGTGGTCAGGTGGTGGTGGCTGAAATTTGCCAAAAATTAAAAAGAAAAATTTGCCAAAATTAAAAAGAAAAATAGAAAATCTAGGTGGGGTCGGGTCGTCACCTATTTCCAAGCTTCCATCACTGGAGGGACGTCGTCCAAGGTCTATGACACGTTTGCAGGCGTGGCGGGTCGTCCTGGAGAGAGGCCCGTCACCCACACCGAGTAGCCTAAACGAATCTTAAAATCTAGTATTAGGCTACTCGGTGTGGGTGACGGGCCTCCCTGGAGGACGATCCGCCACGTCAGCATCCACGTCAGAGTCCTTGGAGGACGCCCCTCCAAGGATGGAACCAAGGAAATGGGTGACGACCCGACCCCACCTAGTTTTTTTTAATATTATAGCCGTCCACCACCATCAGCCCCACCTCCGGCCACCACTCTCACTATCGTTTTCATCTCCGACCAGCCAGATAACATAACATATACAATCATACACACATACAAAAACACACACTTTCATCATCTTCTTCTTCAAAACACACTCTCACAAAACCAACCATGGCTCGTTCCTCCAGATTCCTCTCATCCAACACCACCTCACCTTCCTCACTCGACCAGCCAGTAGCACAACCACCGGAAGCCGTCGCCGTAGAGTCCGATTAAGTTGTCATCCTTGCCGCTCTCCTCTGCGCTCTAATCTGCGTCCTCGACCTCTTCTCCGTCGCTCGCTGCGCCTGGCTCCGGCGGCGGATCCACCGACACTCGCCGTAACCCTAACCTCATGGCGGCTAACATAGGAATCAAGAAGAAAATCCAGATTTGGGGGAGATCTGGTGGAGGATTTGGGGGTTTTGAGATGTGAGGGTGAAATGTGTATATCTGGCCCGTCTCCAACGTCCGCAGGCGGACGATTACGATGCCGACGACCCACCCGGCGCGGTGTTGGAGAGCGTCGCCGGTCCAAACCGAGCCTGGACGCCCCCTTACACCGAGGGGCCTTATGATTAACAACGTTACGTTTAAACGCTCAACTCGTACAACCTTTATATCCACCACTTTCAAACACTTTTACAACACATCTTTACATTAAAAATTTATTTGTAAAGTTGTTAATCACTATCTAAAACTGATAGTAATATGGCGTTTGCATTGTATTTAACTTGTTATGATAGTACTTACATATTTTATAATTTTATTCGGATTAAGAATTTTTTAGTTTTGTTAAATATAAATATTGAAACCATACAATAATTGTATGAAAATGTTTTTAAGAGTGTATATAAAATATTTATTTCACATTAAAATTTAAGAGTGCGTATAAAATATTCATTTCACATTAAATTATAAAACATATAGTCCGAAACATTTGTTTCACTTTCATTAAGGAAAAGTTGAAAGAGTAATTTAGGTTAATAATTATAGTAAGTAAAATTTATATAAATCTCGAGTAATGACTAGGTGATTGAATTAAAAAAAGGAATCGTTGTTGAACTTTATTAGACAAAATATAATATTGTGTTAGTATAGGGTTAGAAGTGTAACATTGTGGTCTATATAAACCACATCTAATGTAACCCTAATCACAACTTTAAATTCAACACAATTCTCTGGTTTAACTTGGTATCAGAGCTTTGGAGTACAACCATCGGTGGGGCGGCCGACCACCGCCGCACTACCACCACCACAAAACTGCGCACGGTCTTCTTCTTCTACCCTTCTGCCGCCCTTAACCATCACAACACCAACATCACCGGAATTGCTTCCACCCATGGCGAAACCCTAGCTGCCACCACAAATACCATTGTTTTACACTAAAGCCAACAACCACCACCGCCACAACAACCAGAACCCTAGCCGCCGCCGGTAACCCTAACCCTAGCCGCCGCCGTCATCACCATGAAACCCTAGCTCCGTCAGTTGCGGCTGATACAAATAAGCAATCGTTGCTGCTACAAACAACCATACCTCCCAGCGCTTAGGGTTGCAGAAATAACTTGCAATAATCGAAACCCTAAATCGTCGCAGCTGATACAAACAAGCAGTCGTTGCTGCTACAAACAACCATACCTCCCAGCGGTTAGGGTTGCAGAAATAACCTGCAATAATCAAAACCCTAAGTCGTCGCAGCCACATTACAACAGTGGCCTTTTTGTTCCGGCGACTAAAACCTCACAAAACAAAACAAAGAGGTCTTGATAGGGGAGAGACCGACAAGGGGAAACAAATTCCTATTAAAATTGTCGGTTGAAAAAAAAAACAGTTGAAAAAAAAACTCTACACAAAAGTGTTGCAGTCTAAGAATTGTTGCGGGAGAACAAGGTGTTGCTGAAGAACAAGGTGAAAGCAAGGAGGAAAAGAATGAAGACCAACTATCTTTCTTTTTTTATGTTTTTAAGTTTTCAAACAAAGTCACTCCCGTGTGCTTAGTTTGCGGGGGAGTATTAGACAAAATATAATATTGTATTAGTATAGGGTTAGAAGTGTAACATTGTGGTCTATATAAACCACATCTAATGTAACCCTAATCACAACTTTAAATTCAATACAATTCTCTGATTTAACTACCTTTTATGATTTAAGAAGAACTGATTATAAACAAAAATGAATGGTTTTAAAATAAAAGAAAACTAATTGATATTTAACTTGATTGACTAAATATATAACCGAAAAATTGATTAGATCTTAATAAGGAATGGTATTTATAAGTCAAACAATTAGTGTGAATATTAATCAAATTTTGTACATTAAAATAAATATTAATGACTTATTACATAAAATAGAAACAAAATAATAAGTTACGTTATTTAACGGAACCATTATATTTTACTATTTGATGTATTAGGCATTTGGATATACTTTAACACTTTTCAACTCCACCTGGGTGCTACATCACACGCACTTTTTCTCATTTCACTTCACTTCACCTTAAGGAAATGGTCTACTCTCGTTAACCCCCACCTAACTTGATTTTTTTAGTGGTTTTTTGTTTAAAACAGGGAAAAAAATTAATTCAATCGTTTAAAATTTGGTTAATATGTTAACAAGTAATCCCTTTAACACCCATTAACACAAGAGAATTATGCAAGGCTGGTTAACATGACATGTCACCTTTAACATCTCATGTATTAAGATACACCCTAAGGCCTTAGGGGACGTGAACAAATAGTAACCTATTAATATCAATAGTTTTATTCTTTTAACTATTTTTGCTTATGAATTATTAAAATCTGGATACACATTAAATACACAAATACACATAGTTTTATTCTTTTAACTCTTATGA
The DNA here is from genome assembly GCA_947069175.1 of Scalesia atractyloides. Taxonomy (NCBI): domain Eukaryota; kingdom Viridiplantae; phylum Streptophyta; class Magnoliopsida; order Asterales; family Asteraceae; genus Scalesia; species Scalesia atractyloides. The sequence continues at coordinate 74,796,744 of CAMTDV010000008.1, forward strand.
GTTATGAATTACTAAACACTAACACACATATATAAATGGTTTTATGCATTTTTTTAACATAGAATTGTTGATCTTTCTTTGTCAATTAAAACTTTTGGAGCTGAAAATGTGGAATAAAACCTATGTTTACATAAAAGGTATTCATAAGGATAAACTCCTAATTACAAAACCTATTTCTTTATTCAGGTGAAATAGCCACTTATATAAGCTTGTGTATCTCGTATCACTATTCCTTCCTTTCACAGTAAATCACCTGAAACACGTTTAAAACCATTTGATCAACAGGAAATACTAATAAATACTTTCATTTGTATAATAATGACACATTATTACAGTTACTGTATTAAGAGTTTGACATGGTTTATATCATACAACTTCCCATTGTATTTGTCACTCGACCGGATTTGTGACTGTGGTCATATCACTATTGGCCCATTATGTCCAATAGCAACGCTTATCAAATATTGTATGCAGACCCCACATACCGACAATGGTTTTTCCATAAGATACAAAAACTTAATCCTTGTAAATGTAATGTAAAACTGGGAAAATGTTTAGGGTTTTAGAAAACACATTTACAATGTTGTCAGGAAAAAGTGAATGTCTGACCTTGCAAAATTAGGGTTTTGATTGTTAAAGCCTCCTAGTCCCATTTCTTAATTACACAAAATGTAACACGTATTAGTGTAAAACCAAATCAAAGCTAACGATAATCACGAGAGCAAAACCACAACATAGGTTGACAAACACTCACATTATTCAGGTAGAGCTTTGGCGTTCATTGGTTGGTATTCTGATCGATCAAACATGGTATAGTACCGGTGATTTGGGGTCTAAACACATGGATACACGAAACAGAGAAATGAGGGTTTAGAATTCGCTTTTTTCGAAATTGATTTGAGCAATATGAATATACAAGTTCTGCTCTATTTATAGGTGAAAAACGACTCTGTCACGCCATGCGACAGCCCAAGGCAATCCTGTCGCGTCGCGTGAAGGGGGGACTAGGGCAAAGGTGTGCTTAGTCAGCCACGTAGGCAACACGTGGCCTCTGGTGAATCTCGCCCTTTCGCGTCATGCAAAGAGGAGGAAAATCAAATATTTTTATTTTTCAATCTGGTTTTCATCGTGCGCGTTCGGGGTTTCGATTACAAGTTTGTTCGGGACATTTTGAGAGTTGTTACATCGCGTATGTATATATAACAAATTAAAGATGCCAATTTCAAAACTACTTATAAAAAGGGTAGGTCGAATTGAGTTGTGCCAAATCAAAATGTTATTAAATCATTACATTGGTCGCTTCATGGCATATAAAACACTTGTAACTAATTCAGCAGACCAACAAGACATATATTGAAATCGTTACCCAAGTTGTGTACTTGGGCTGGTTGATATCCCTTCAACTTTCACTGTTTCAAATCCAAACGAATGATCAAGTCTGCATAACGACAACTTACTTCAATAAACACAAGTGTTTTAACATAATCTACTTTACTCTATACACTATCCTATATTTTCTATATACGATTTTGCAATTTCACTTTTACAACTGTCAATACCACCTATATTCACGTCATCTTAAATTTCAAGCAAGCAGAACGAATCACAAGATAGGAAGAACGAATATAGTAGAGTGTTCTAACCTTCTAATGGAAGGTAATCGTCAAGATTTGATGATGCAACAATTTACCCAAAATTTTTGTCTAAGGAGCAACAAAATCGTGGTAAGAAATGACAAGGTCAAGGAGATTAAGGAACAACTTTTTAAAGCCCCATGGTGCTTTTTGAAATTACAAGGTCCTCTTGCCATTGTCACAAGTGCATGTATCAGAAAAATTGTAATTGATCACCAAATTCAACTAAAAGAAATCCCAAAATCAGTCCACATAGATGAGAAATATCTAATTTAGCACTTGATAATCATAATAAAAAAAAACAAACAAACAAAAAGAAATCATAAATAAAAATAGGAAAAGGAGATAAGTGAGCAATAGAAAACCCTACTGACCTGGTAGATGGTAGACTTCATACAATAGTACTCCTGTAAGCTGTTAATTTGTTGATGTTGGTAGAAAAATATGCAAGATATTCTATGAATTATAAAATAATATTTACCCTAAAAATCATATAAACAAGATACAAAATGTCAGTTTTGACCAATATCTTTATAAACAAACCCTAAAAGCTGCATTAACAACGATTACATCAAATCCCACAAAACAAACATCAAATTTGAATGGGTATGGTTCTAATCCTGCACAATGCATTACAAGATATGTGCGTAGAGAGCCATACCTACACTTAACAAAACAACACTCAGCTATCATCAGAGCATGCACACAAGCTCTCATCTGCTCATGCAACGCAGTGACAACTAATACAAGAGCAAATAGTACAGGTGGCAGGAGTTGTAAATCAATAGCCAGACCGTGCCCAGATAACTCCCACGATGATCAATCGTGTAGGAGACAACAAAAAAACAAAAGGACAATGATGTGTAACCAATCAGGTTGCGTCAATCACTGCTCCATATCTCAAACCTCTGCAAACACTAACGATCGTCTCACCAACCCATATCCTTTTCTACACTCTTCGGCTATAGATACCATCCCTCAACCACAATTTTAAGGATCGGCTCTCTCACTCTTTTACTATTAACATACACTCGTTTAGTGTTCTTAAACGATACTTATTCTCACGCCGAAAGGTAGTTACAAGAAAAACCCCCCACCTCTCATCCTTGTAATGAGTCTCACAGTGTATTTTTTTGCAGATTACACTCCAGAGCCATTGATCGAGGAAAGATTAAGGATTGACCTTCTTGACGAGAACACTCCCACAAGGATAAACCCTATGGTTTAGACTTGGTGTCTTTTCAAAATTGTCCGTAAATGTAACATCCGCCAAGAACGGTACCCGGTTAAAAAAAATTAATCTGAAACGTTTGTAAACAAGTTCGAGTCGGTATAAATAAAATATATTATTTTTTACTCTACTCCGATTTTTATGAAACTTAGGTCATATCATAGAGAAAAATGCGCTCGTTCCGATGGTATATTCGAATTTTTATAAAACAATATACTTTTCAAGTTATACGAGAAAAACAAGTTAAGCAGCTTAATAAATTTTTATATATGTATAAAAATATTATATAATAAAAAAATTAAAATTAAGTTTGGCCGCGTAATCTTAACAAAAAAAAAAAATTTTTTTGGAAAGATTTTATATTCTTAATAAAAGATTAATGTCATGCTATTAAAAAGCAAATCACAACCATATTTCTTTTATCAATCCAACATCTTTATCTTCTCTCTAAAACAAATCCTAGCCACCACCATCTCTCTCAAAGAAACCCTAGTCACCACCATCTCTCACAAAGAAACCCTAGTCACCACCATTGAAGCCTTGCAAGTTTTCCCAAACCACCAAGAAGGAGGAGCAAGAATCCAACATCGCCCTCAACTCCATCTCTTTCTTCATAGGAGGTAGTTTTAATGTCATTCACTTCTTTATATTTCTTTATTCCTTATTGTTTCATGTTCATACTTTAATTTTCCTTGCAATTTATATTTTTATAATACTTGTGGTTTAGGATAGTTTGAGTTTTGATAATAGTTATTATTGTATTTTGATTTAAAATATAAATTGTGTTGGCAAGATATTATAATTCTAAACTAGTGTCATAAAAGTATTAAAATTTTATAATTTTTGCCACTAATAAAATTAGTTTCATAATCATGTTTTAATGTTGGTTTCATTTTGATCAAATGATGGTAGTGTTTGATGTCAGATGAATTTTGACTGCCAAATGTTTATATCATTTTATTTATTTCTAGGACTCATATAAAAAATAATTAGATTTTTATAAAAATATATGTACATTTGTCTTGCATACAAATATGGATAACTCAAATGGTTATATAAAATATTTCATCACCTATTAAAAAGATATAGATAGAATATGCAATATATATATATATATATATATATATATATATATATATATATATATATATATTAAAGTGATTTTAGGAAATATAAAAAATATATATGTATAAATTATGGTTATTAAAATAACGTACAAAAAGATACATTTTATTGTCATCAAGACTATCTCATAAAAATCTATCTATATATATATATATATATATATATAGTTTTTCTTTTCTTAATTGAGTATTCATATATATAGAAATGTCACAAAAATAGTTTATAACATTTCAAATAAATATATATTATTAGTGGGACTAATTTGTCACATAAGCATTAGACTTATTTACATATGAAATTTAATTACATAGTAATATTTATTTTAGGATGAAAACCCCAAGTATTAGGTTGTAATATTTTTAGATTTTTCTTTATGTTATTTTATTTAAGTATTTTGGTGTTATAATATTTAGGGTGACTATGTCTTTTGGTGTTATCTCTCTTTCGTTACTCGTGCGGACTAGCGGGTTTTAACGGAACGCAAAACTGTGAATAGATCTTACTTTTCTCCTTTTTCTCACTTTAACTTTTTGGGGTGTTTCATATGTCATGTTTCATATGATCCGTATACTTTTTCAATAACATGCCAAGTTAAGTGTCATATGTGCTTCTATTTGTTTTGTATGTTGCATTACTTGTTTCATTCATACGCTATACGTGTTTACCGCTTTGTGTCATGGATTTCATAGTTTCGCTTTTCGCCTTTTGAGGGCTTGAATCGCATCATTGTTTCATAGTTTCGCTTTTCGCCTTTTGGGGGCTTCAATCGCATCATTGTTTCATTTCTTATGTTTCGTTATGTCATGTTATATTATTTACTTATAGATTGGTTGTTTTTAGGATTAATTGATTTATGTCACCTATTGCACTTAATATTGCATGTTAAATAATTTTACTAAATAAAATCAACTAAACTTTTATAGTTAAATAATAAACAAATAAAGATCTATTCGCCAACTATTGTTGACCCAAATTTCTTTTACATATGAAACAGGTACACAAGGTTGATAGCTACTTGAGAAGACACATAGGGTTGTGCCTTAGAATAATTAAATCAAGACTTATGTTATCTTTTATATTTTCGATATTGTATGGTTTTATTTGAAACAATTATTTGGTTATGTGAGACAAATTAATATTGATGATAATAAATATTCAAACTTTAAATAAATGTCAAAAACTATGAAACAATCATATCATACCCTGTGCCATATCTGTTGAGGGTCGGGGTGTGACAGATTGGTATCAGAGCTTGAGATTATAGGGAATTAAGATAGGTTACTAAACCATAGGCTTAGACTATAGTTTTTTTATACTTATGTGCTTATTTGATTAATTGCTTATAGCTTATGAACGTTTGAAATGTTTGATGTACACATGCACAAGATCACTTATTTAATTGTTACATGTTAAAAGTGCGTTACATGATACAATGTGTTATATTGTTTCTAAAGTATGTTTCTCTTTTATTCAAGTCGCCTTCACACATACTATATAATAAATAAATAATATATCGTTTATTTATTATTTATATTGATTTCATTATTTCTTTTCCATACCCTTTTGAATTTCATTTATTTCATTTAAAGTTTTGAATTTCATTTGAGTTTCATATCTCGTCAAAGTGAGCTAAGTGACGGACATGTAGTAACTGGAAGGATTAGGTACCGGTAGTCCGGACGTCCTGTCTAGGCTTAGCATTCATATAAATCCATTAAGGACCCGTTGCCTACCTAGGGACCATCGATGAGAGTACCAATACCTATTAGGCCAAAGCATGTCACACTAAACGTCATGTAAACCAACAACACTTTGATAAGTCAAACGTACCCACGTTAAGTCATGGGTGCCCTCCCACAATGTTTCATATCACCCCAAACCCTGTCATTTCATGATTTCTTTTGGGCTAGTTGTATGTCAAAGGGTAGACACATGTGGGCGCTCGTTAATCACGGGGGCCCACGTGATTACGAAAGTGATGCATGGAAAGCATATTGAAACTCTAAGCATACCAACCCCACAACTTTTAGTATTTAATTTTTGAAATATTGTTTTATCCTAAGTTTCATTTGACTCCATGATTCATATGATTTCATGATGAAATGTTTATTTATTATATTTTATTAGTGAGATGTCACGTTTCCTATTATTTTATATCATAAGCTTCGAATTTCTCTATATATCATAAGTTTCTTATTTATTATCTTGAATACACTTAATGTCCACTTGTTTATAAACTCACAACTTATTGCGCTCAATCCTTATAGATGTTGGCCAAATGCAACCTCAATGGAAAGCGTATCGGAAATTCTGAACAACACATAGCATCTCAAATTGCCAAAGAGATGGCCACTATCCTTCCTAACATCGTGGCTCAAGTTCACCAAACCCTCAAGGGGGCCGATGACCAAGAGAACCATGGTGGTTCTGGTTCTTCCAAATGCTCGTACAAACATTTCAAGTCTTGTGACCCTCCTACTTATAAAGGCACCGGTGGTGCTACTACTCTTCTCCATTGGTTTGAAGAAATGGAGAGTACGTTTCTGAACTCCGAATGCCCCAACAATCGTAAAGTTCGATATGCTACGGGCCGTTTGCTAGGAAATGCATTAACTTGGTGGAATGCCGAGAAAATACCCGTGGTGAAGAAGCTGTTGTGGCTTTGACCTGGGAGCAGCTCAAGGTGATTATGAAGGAGTAGTTTTGCCCCTACATGAAATCAAGAACTTAGAAGATGAATTCTGGAATTTGAAATAGGTTGAAGGTGAACACGGCTTACAATAAGCGGTTCCACGAGCTTACAATGATGGTTCCGTATCTATTCACTCCCCTTACCGACTCATTAGGCAGTACATTAAGGGTCTCCCGGCAGTTATCAAGGATACGATGGAAGGTAGTAAGCCGGCTACTCTCGAAGAGGCCATGCGTCTAGCTGGCCAGCTCACTGAAAATCGAGTAAAGTCAAAAGACCTGAAACGCAAGGGGGTCATCGTTCATCGGACAAAGCTCCTGCTGAAAAGCCAAAGGAGGTAAAAGGAACAAAAACTAAATCGTCTTCTCACTTTGGCTTTAAGAAGAAATGCAAGGGAAATGGAAGAAACTATGTGGTTACCACAAACCCTCCTATCCCAGCCGTGCCATTGAACCTGGTCGCACCAATTATCCACCCAAACAAAAAGTCCTACACCGGTCCACACCCTTTGTGTGGACACTGCCGCTACCATCACCAGCCTCACACACCTTGTCAACAATGTACCAAGTGTGGTCGTTTCGGTCATTTGAGCAAGCTTGTCATGTCGGCCAGGGTCAAGCCTCTAACCCAGACCGAGCTCAACCCAACATCCAACAAATGTTTCAACCTATGTACCAGTCACCTCAATTCATGGCTCCACCTCCTCAAAACATGCTCCAGCCTTACCAGCCACCCATGATGCCCTATGCTAGAGCCTGCTATAATTGTGGTGATCCAACCCATTTTGGCAACACTTGTCCAAGGTTGGTCAACATTATCAACGCTCAAGCACAGGCCAACCCGGTTAATCAAGCCAACCCAGCCAATCAATCCAATCCACCTGCATGAGGCAGAGTCTTCAATGTTAATGCAAATCAGGCACAGGCTGACAACAATGTAGTGAATGGTACGTTTCTTATTAATGGTATTTATGCGTTAGTCTTATTTGATTCGGGGGCGGATAAAAGCTTTGTGTCTTTGGAGTTCGAGTCTGTTCTTGGAGTGCCTAGGAAGAGTTTGGACAAGTTCTACACTGTCGAAGTGGCTGACGGGAAACCTGTTACTCTTGAGTCTGTTATTCGTGGCTGCTCTCTCAGTTTGAACGAGTACGACTTCCCAATTGATCTCATACCAATGAAGCTAGGGACTTTTGACGCGATCATAGGCATGGATTGGTTATCGCAACACCGTGCTGAGATTGTGTGTTTCGAGAAGTACATTCGAATCCCTCTTACCGACGATCAAGTTCTTCGAGTCTTTGGCGAAACACTCTCGAATGGATTCAAATTAATGTCATGTGTTCAAGCCCAAAAGTACTTACGAAAGGAATATGTGGCCTTCTTAGCCCATATTGTGGAAAAGAAGGGCAAGGAAAAGAAGATAGAAGATTTCCCCATGGTTCGAGATTTTCCTCATGTATTCCCTGAAGATATTTCTGGACTTCCTCCTGTACGAGAAGTCGAATTTCGAATTGATCTCGTTCCATGTGCATGTCACACCCCGACCCGCAGCGGAAAAGGTGATCGGGGCATGATTGGGTTTTCATCAAAGCTCATGACATTTATTATAATGTTTCATATTTATTATTCCAATTTAAAGGAGATCATACAATCAAATCATACAAATACAACATGTTCTATACATCTTTCTAAACTTCATTATTTTTCTTCTAAGGAAATTTCCTATGTTTTCCTTGCTTCATCCTGTTCACCTGTATCATGTGTAAAAAATGGTTTTTGGGTCAACAAAAGTTGGCGAGTGAACCTTGTTAGAAAACATTTATTATTTATTTCATGTTGTATTTAATATGGAAAAATTGTGCAATAATCATATGTGAGCAAACGTAAATAATCATACAATAACAAACAACAACAAACAATAACATACAATAACAAACCATAACATACAATAACAAACCAACTTGCATGAATATATAACATGAATGAAACTGTATATGTTGGCAACGTCACGTTCACGCTCATAATGTAATGGGGAACGGACGGCCTATGATAAATGTCTGTGCGATCAAGGCTCAATCAAACGGAGCCGACCGTATGTTGGCAACGCCTGGTTCACGCTCATAAGGTAATGGGGAACAGCTCAACGCTCATAATGTAATGGGGAGCGGCGGCCTATGATAATGTATGTGCGATCAAGGCTCAATCAAACGGAGCCGATCGTATGTTGGCAACGCCTGGTTCACGCTCATAATGTAATGGGGAACAGCTCAACGCTCATAATGTAATGGGGAGCGGCGGCCTATGATAATGTGTGTACTGAAAATGATAAATTTAATCTAAACAATAACCACACAAACAGTTGATACATGTTGAATACACATTTGTTCATGGATATGATGGATGCACAATAGTTTAAATATAATAAATAATAAGACACATGATACACCCCAAAAACGTGATTAAAACGGGGTATTTGTAGAGATTCACTCACCTTGGGTGCGTTCGGTGGATGATGTTGAATGCGCACGAGTTTAGAGGATTGATTGACGAGGAATAACTAACCTAATTAATAACGAAAAAGTAAGGTAAATATATGGATTTTATTAACAATTTTTAATAGGATTTTTGGATATATTTTTGTGAGTTTAAGGCTATTTTCTAACTTTAAAAACGTTATTTTTAAGTATTTTTAATTGATTTTTAAATTAAATAAATAAATAAAAATAATTAAAAAAATGTTGACTTTTGACCGTTGACCACGACTGTTGACCGTTGACCGGTTCGATTGTGAATATTATTGCACTGAGTGAGACTCGAACCCGTGACCTCCCGTACGCGTGCACGCAGCTCTACCAACTGAGCTACGTGTCTAACCCGAAATATTTCTGTTTTTAATTATATTTATATACTATTTAACTTAATCCGAAAATCATTTATTTTTAAAAAGGATTTTAATTGCTTTGAACCGGTGCCGTCAACCAGTCTCGAACCCGGGACGTATGAATTAGTGTTGTACACAGTCCACCGCTGGACTGTGTGTCTAACCTGGTTAATAATCCAGTTTTTATTATACTTAACATGATTCTGTGAGTTATCCCGGTTCGGTTAAAAAGAGCATTTTTATTTAAGAGAGTAAGGTTGTGATAGGAATCGAACTCGCGACATGTATGTATTTGTTTGCACACAGTCCACCGCTGGACTGTGTGTCTAACCCGTTCATAATACTGATTTTAATTAATCTTATAACATAAACGAACTTCGTCTTCTTCGCTCAAGAATACAGATAATGATAATTCAACTGTTTCATGTCCAATTCGATTAACAAGCATTATAAGCATTTGAAAGGTATTGAACAGAAAGGGTTTGGGGAAAGAAAGTACAGGAACAGGTCGTCTTTTTCAGAACTCCGGCAAGGATCGCCGGCTCTGTTTTGTGAGCTTCCTCTGTTCGGGTCAAATAACAGTTTTGATGGATTAGATATAAAATTGAATTACTGAGCAACGATTATCAGGATGTTTAGATGATCATACCGATTAACAGCGAGATTCTGGAAATTCCATAAGTTTTCCGGCGAAAACAGAAAATCCGGCAACGTCGTCTGGGGTTGATTCTGGGTGATGGAGTGATGTTAGAATTGGTCTAACAATGGAATGATATAGAAAAAGTCGAGGTATTTACCGTTTTGAGGTGAGTCTCGGTTTTCCGGTGACTTGCAGAGAATTCCGGTGATGTTCAAAAAGTAATTCCGACGACCAGAAAATAGAGGAAACGTGAAATTAGAAGCTCTGGGAATGTAATTGAGTCGTGAGATGAGGATTTTGTTGAAGTAATTCCAGAAATGAATGTTTTCGGTTATAACTGTAACATCCGTCAAAAACCGGATTAACCAAACCCGCTTCGTTTATTAACCGAACAACCAGTTAAAAATTTCGTTGCATATTTAATGCTCAAATTAATTTTAAACGATACATAATTAATAAGTATCTTAGAATATAAAATTTATAATTGAAAATCTATTAAAAATAATGAAATAAAAATAAAATACTGATGCCGGGTTTCGAACCCGGGTCAGCCAGATATAAGCTTAACGACTTATCACACACTCACTCAACCACTCCGCCACTTGTGTTTCTTGTTGATTTATCGATTCAATTAATACATATAATAAAAACTGAAGTCAAATTCGGTCACTCAAGTCACTGATGCCGGAAATCCCGACGAAATCGTCAATCTTTAACGTTTTCTTTTGTCATAACGGATGCGTTTACACCAACGCCGGTTATAATTGAAAGACCTTAATATCACTCATTCAAATCATCGGACCGTAACCGAAAAGTGTTAAATTCGAAACCGGAAATACACTTAAACCTGAGTTATACTTTATTCATCAGTGAGCTCGCGAGTTTATCAAAATTACACTCTTCATTTCGCTCAGAAAACTTCGCCGAAGTCGCCGGATTTCTCTGTAAAGTAGCCGGAAATTATCGCCGGAAAACCGAGTTCATTCCATCCTTCTTCTTACTCTAAAATAAGATCTTAGAGCTCATACTGACATCACCCACACTCACCTTAAACCTCTGAAGAATCTCTGTCGAAAGAAATTTCACTCGTCGGAATTCTCTGCAAGTCGCCGGAAAACCGGGACTTTCATCTACATGGTAAATACCTCGACTTTTCTGTTTCATTCCATTATTAGACAAATTCTAACATCACTCCATCACCCAGAATCAACCCCAGACGACATTGCCGGATTTGCTGTTTTCGCCGGAAAACTTCTGGAATTTTCGGAAACTCGCTGTTAACCGGTATGATCATTTAAACCAACTGTTAATCGTTGCTCAGTAATTCAATTTTATATCTAATCAATCAAAACTGCTATTTGACCCGAACAGAGGAAGCTCACAAAACAGAGCCGGCGATCCTTGCCGGAATTCTGAAAAAGACAACCTGTTCCGGTACATCCTCTCCCCAAACTTTCTCTGTCCATTGCATTTCAATCGTTGATTTTGTCCGTTAATCGAATTAAACATGAAACAAGTGATTTATCAGTTGTCTGTGTTTTGAACGAAGAAGACGATGTTGTGTATGAGATAAGATAAATTAAAATCGTTTTTATAAACGGGTTAGACACGCAGTCCAGCGGTGGACTGTGTGCAAATAAACACGCATACGTCCCGAGTTCGATCCTTGACACACAAACATTCGCTGTAATAAAATGTTTTTTTTAAAACTGAACCGGATCCACAACAGTACGATGTTAAGTATAATAAAAACCAGAATATTTACCAAGTTAGACACACAGTCCAGCGGTGGACTGTGTGCCAAACTAAACCACAGGTCCCGGGTTCGAGACCTGTGGCGAGCAACGAGGCGATACATTAAATCCTTTTTAAAATAAGTGATTTTCTGATTAACTTAATTAGTATATAAATATAATTAAAAACAGAAATATTTCGGGTTAGACACGTAGCTCAGTTGGTAGAGCTGCGTGCACGCGTACGGGAGGTCTCGGGTTCGAGTCCTGCCCGGCGCATACATACACACAATAGAACCGGTCAAACAGTCAATAGTCACAGTCAAACAGTCAACGCTTATGGTCAACGGTCAAAAGTCAACATTTTTTTATTATTTTTATTTATTTATTTAAATTAAAAATCAATTAAAAATACTTAAAAATAACATTTCTAAAGTTAGAAAATAGCCTAAAACTCACAAAAATATATCCAATAATCCTATTAAAATTGTTAATAAAATCCATTTATTTACCTTACTTTTTCGTTATTAATTAGGTTAGTTTTTCCTCGTCGATCAATCCTCTAAACTCGTGCGCATTCAACATCATCAACCGAACGCACCCACTGTGAGTGAATCTCTACAAACTCCCCGTTTTAATCACGTTTTTGGGGTGTATCATGTGTCTTACCATTTATTATATTTAAATCATTGTGCATACATCATATCCATGAACAAATGTGTATTCAGCTTGTATCAACTGTTTGTGTGGTTATTGTTTAGATTTAATTATCATTTTCAGTACATGCAATATCATAGGCCGCCGCTCCCCATTACATTATGAGCGTTGAGCAGTTCCCCATTACATTATGAGCGTGAACCAGGCGTTGCCAACATACGATCGGCTCCGTTTGATTGATCCTTGATCGCACAGACATTTATCATTTTCAGTACATGCAATATCATAGGCCGCCGCTCCCCATTACATTATGAGCGTTGCGCAGTTCTCCATTACATTATGAGCGTGAACCAGGCGTTGCCAACATACAATCGGCTCCGTTTGATTGAGCCTTGATCGCACAGACATTTATCATTTTCAGTACATACATTTATCATAGGCCGTCCGTTCCCCATTACATTATGAGCGTGAACGTGACGTTGCCAACATATACAGTTTCATTCATGTTATATATTCATGCAAGTTGGTTTGTTATTGTATGTTATGGTTTGTTGTTGTTTGATATTGTATGCTATTGGTTTGTTATTGTATGCTATTTGTTTGTTATTGTATGTTTATTTACGTTTGTTCATATATGAATATTGCACAATTTTTACATATAAAACACAATAAGAAATAAATAATAAATGTTTTCTAACAAGGTTCACTCGCCAACTTTTGTTGATCCAAAAAAAACCATTTTTACACATGATACAGGTGAACAGGATGAAGCAAGGAAAAATAGGAAATGCCTTAGAAGAAAAAAAAATGAAGTCTAGAAAGATGTGTAGAACATGTTGTAATTATGATTGTATGATTCCCTTTAAATTGTAATAATAAATATGAAACGTTATAATAAATGTCATGAGCTTTGATGAAAACCCAATCATGCCCCGATCACCTTTTCCGCTGCGGGTCGGGGTGTGACAATAACAACCAAACATCACCTGAATTCAAGTTCATTAACGACTGAATTGATTTAAAATGTCGGTTTATCGGTTATGTTCAAGATTCCGCGAGCACTCAAACGTCTTGGACGGTTTGGAAGCCGATATCGGTTTCAGTTGGCGCAACAGGCTGATTCTCAGTTGTAGATATGATTTAATTGTTTCCTAGAACTCACAAAACATCAAGTGGCGGAGTGGTTATGTGTGCGCGAGTTAAGACTTTGAGGTTACCCGGCTGACCCGGGTTCGAAACCCGGCATCAGCATTTAATTTTTATTTCACTATTTTTAATACATTTTCAAATATAAATTTTATATTCTAATATACTTATTAATTATGTATCGTTTAAAATTAATTTGAGCATTAAATACGCAACAAAATTTTTAACTGGTTGTTCGGTTAATAAACGAAGCGGGTTTGGTTAACCCGGTTTTTGACGGATGTTACAGTATCCCCTACTTTTAGAAATTTCGTCCCGAAATTTAAGTAGTGGCATGTTTGACTCAAAAGGATGGTGTTTTAGATTTGACAATCACATACTTTGAAGGGAGTAAGAGTTTAAATTTTGTTTGAGGCGGTAACGTTCCTTGTAGGGGTTGAATACCCTGCTACAGGTATCGCTTTTTGTTGCCTAAAGTGTATGAATACGGAACATGGATACACAGAGTTGATTGACTAAGTATAATTTCATGCGCACGAGTTTTGATATGTTTGGAAAGATAAGGTTATATCCTAAAACAAACTTTTACTACTAAAACCTACATGGAACCTCTCATAACCGCCTGACAATGCCTGTGATCCTTTGGCAAGAATACTTATATATAGGAAGTACCAACGGCGTATCCACCATATTCTTGTCAAATTTTCATTGGTTTTATCAGTAAGTTATGATTAGTTCTATGATGTGACTCTAGAACAAAAACAAACACGACAACCTAAGCTTGAGTCTTAATTCTGATAGTATACATGCTTGAATAAAGACAGTACCTCTCTCGTTTGTTATGATGGAGAGGTTAGTCTATGTAGAAGTGAGACACAGCCCAACTTCTTTAAATGATGAGATTGAAATGATATGAATGCTAAATCAGTGAGTATAAAACAAACTTCAACCAAGACATTACTAAATCCTATATGGAACTTTTCATAACCGCCTGACAATGCCTCTGATCCTTTGGCAAGAATACTTATATATAGGAAGTACCAGTGGCGTATCCACCATATTCTTGTCAAATTTTCATTGGTTTTGTCAGTAAATTATGATTAGTTCTATGTGACTCTAAAACATAAGTAAACACAACAACCAAAGCTTGAGTCTCAATTCTGAAAGGCTACATGACTGAATGATGACGGTACCTCTCTCGTTTGTTATGATGAAGGGGTTAGTCTATATAAAAGTGAGACACAACCCAACTTCTTTAAATGATGAGATCGAGGTACGTCGAGATGTCTGATGATATGAATGTTAAAACAATGAGTATAAAACAAAATTGAGATAGTAATTCGCATTAAGATTTTTGGATTCAATTTTCAATTTACAAATGAGATACGTGAAGATTGAGATAAACATAAATAAAACATAAACACTAAGCGGTTGGAGTTGAATTCTTGATTTTTGGTGAAGAAACTACTTGGGTGGTTCGTTTGGGCCGTCATTATCTTCATCAGGATTGGCGTTGATGTTGTAAACCCTTCCTCTTGCTGGTGACCTAGTGGTTAGGTTTTCTTGATTTGCTTGGTTAACTGGGTTTGCTTGAGCTTGGGCGTTTATGATGTTAATCAATCGAGGGCACGTGTTTCTAAAGTGGGTAGGGTCGCCACAATTGAAACAAGCTCGAACATATGGGAGCATGGGGTATTGAGGTTGTTGATAGTTTGGATCATGTTTTGAGTAGGGGGTAAGGTTTGGTTTTGAGAGGTGCGGCAAACCTTGCTCGAATGACCATAGCGTCCACAATTCGCACATAGTCGACAAGGTAAGGTAAATGGATGGTGATAAGAACAGGTATTGCATTGAGGGTGAGATCCAAAGTAAGGTTTCTTATTTGGGTAAGTTGAGTTGGGTGCTACTTGAGTGATTGGGATAGCTTGGAGGGGTATGGCTTGTGACATTGGTTGATTGTGTTGGGTGACAGCGAAAAGTTGTCCATCTCGTTTTCTCTTAGAAATGGGTTGAGAAAGGGATTTGGTTTGGGTGGAGTTTGAGGTTTCAGTTGATGCTTTATCCTTCTTCTTCTCCTCCTTGAAGTCTTTATTCCGTATGCGGTTCTCGGTGAGCTCCATAGCTAACTCCATTGCTGCTTCCAAGGTTGCAGGTGTGGTACTTATTACGGAGTCTTGAATTTTTGAAGGAAGACCTCGAATGTAGTGCTCGATCAAACGGTATAGGGGAGTGAACAAGTTGGGAACCATTTGATTTAACTCGAGAAATCTGTTGTTGTACGTGGTGTGATCGCCTTCCTTTTGTTTCAACGAATAGAACTCATCCTCTAATTTCTTGATTCGCTCCTTGGGCAAAATCGTCTTGTCATGATTTCCTTCAACTCTTCCCAAGTCAAAGTCATAGCATCTTCAACACCTCGTTTGGCCTTCTCTGTGTTCCACCATGTAAGTGCTATTCCAAGTAAACGACCGGTAGCATAACGCACTTTGCGATCATCGGGGCAATCGCAATTTAGAAAAGTGTTTTCCATTTCCTCAAACCAATGGAGGAGAGCGGTGACACCTTCAGTCCCTTCGTATTTTGGAGGGTCGCAGGATTTGAAATGCTTGAAGGTGCATTTAGTGGTATTTGGGGGAGGGTTGATAACATTTTGATCTTCTTGGTTGACGGGATTAGCGGTAAGGGCTTGTTGAACTTGAACTACAATGTTGGGTATCACGGCAGCCATTTGTTGAGCGATTTGGGCAGCCATACGCTCGCGAGCTTTTCCTGCTCTCATCTTCCTACGAGCGGAATTAGAAGACATCTACAAGGAATACATATCAAGAGTATTAGTTGGATGTTTTTGGGATCATGTGTCGTATTTAGGAATGAACATTCATAAAATAAACATAGCATAATAAATCTACTACATCCATAGGATGTCTTGGGCTTTGCTCGTAATTGGACCTTGCATGCCGCCATACTTCACCTTCGTAATCATGTGGGCCCCCATGATTACCGGGTTTTTCATATGGTTCGCATGCGTTAGCCTGGTTACGTACACTAAAACCCGGAGAAAATCAAGAAATAAGTATGTAACGTATGATATTCGGAATGTATCCAGGTGTGGACACGGTGACACCTCAAAGTGGGATTAGTTCGAACGACGTTTGGTGTGGCATGCTTTGGCCTAATAGGTCCTTCGTACTCTCATCGTTAGTCCCCAGGTAGGCAAACTAGTCCGTTATATTGGATTTATACGAATGTCAACCTAGACAGGACGTTCCGACTACCGGTATGGTACCCTTACAGTTACTACATGCCCGTCGCAGAACTCACTTTGATGAGATTTGAAAAATGAAAATTGCGACAAAATCTTGAATAACGGAAGTATGAAGATGATTTGAATATGTGAACATTGAAATATGTATGATGAATACGTATGTAAGTATGTATGTTTGACTGTAAGTATAATCCACTATGTATCACAAAATGTAGTATCGGAAGTGTTTGCATGCATTTGTATATTAATAAATATGAAAGAAATAAACATCATGAGTTTGCATATAACCACATAAACAATTAAAATCTAATCAACTATAGTATAGGCTCTAAGGGTCTAATAACCTATCCTATATCCCTATAGTCAAAAGCTCATATACCAATCTGTCACACCCCGACCCGCATCGGAAAAGGTGATCGGGGCATGATTGGGTTTTCATCAAAGCTCATGACATTTATTATAATGTTTCATATTTATTATTCCAATTTAAAGGAGATCATACAATCAAATCATACAAATACAACATGTTCTATACATCTTTCTAAACTTCATTATTTTTCTTCTAAGGCAATTTCCTATGTTTTCCTTGCTTCATCCTGTTCACCTGTATCATGTGTAAAAAATGGTTTTTGGGTCAACAAAAGTTGGCGAGTGAACCTTGTTAGAAAACATTTATTATTTATTTCTTGTTGTATTTAATATGGAAAAATTGTGCAATAATCATATGTGAGCAAACGTAAATAATCATACAATAACAAACAACAACAAACAATAACATACAATAACAAACCATAACATACAATAACAAACCAACTTGCATGAATATATAACATGAATGAAACTGTATATGTTGGCAACGTCACGTTCACGCTCATAATGTAATGGGGAACGGACGGCCTATGATAAATGTCTGTGCGATCAAGGCTCAATCAAACGGAGCCGACCGTATGTTGGCAACGCCTGGTTCACGCTCATAATGTAATGGGGAACAGCTCAACGCTCATAATGTAATGGGGAGCGGCGGCCTATGATAATGTATGTGCGATCAAGGCTCAATCAAACGGAGCCGATCGTATGTTGGCAACGCCTGGTTCACGCTCATAATGTAATGGGGAACAGCTCAACGCTCATAATGTAATGGGGAGCGGCGGCCTATGATAATGTATGTACTGAAAATGATAAATTTAATCTAAACAATAACCACACAAACAGTTGATACATGTTGAATACACATTTGTTCATGGATATGATGGATGCACAATAGTTTAAATATAATAAATAATAAGACACATGATACACCCAAAAAACGTGATTAAAACGGGGTATTTGTAGAGATTCACTCACCTTGGGTGCGTTCGGTGGATGATGTTGAATGCGCACGAGTTTAGAGGATTGATTGACGAGGAATAACTAACCTAATTAATAACGAAAAAGTAAGGTAAATAAATGGATTTTATTAACAATTTTTAATAGGATTTTTGGATATATTTTTGTGAGTTTAAGGCTATTTTCTAACTTTAAAAACGTTATTTTTAAGTATTTTTAATTGATTTTTAAATTAAATAAATAAATAAAAATAATTAAAAAAATGTTGACTTTTGACCGTTGACCACGACTGTGTACCGTTGACCGGTTCGATTGTGAATATTATTGCACTGAGTGAGACTCGAACCCGTGACCTCCCGTACGCGTGCACGCAGCTCTACCAACTGAGCTACGTGTCTAACCCGAAATATTTCTGTTTTTAATTATATTTATATACTATTTAACTTAATCCGAAAATCATTTATTTTTAAAAAGGATTTTAATTGCTTTGAACCGGTGCCGTCAACCAGTCTCGAACCCAGGACGTATGAGTTAGTGTTGCACACAGTCCACCGCTGGACTGTGTGTCTAACCTGGTTAATAATCCAGCTTTTATTATACTTAACATGATTCTGTGAGTTATCCCGGTTCGGTTAAAAAGAGCATTTTTATTTAAGAGAGTAAGGTTGTGATAGGAATCGAACTCGCGACGTGTATGTATTTGTTTGCACACAGTCCACCGCTGGACTGTGTGTCTAACACGTTCATAATACGGATTTTAATTAATCTTATAACATAAACGAACTTCGTCTTCTTCGCTCAAGAATACCGATAATGATAATTCAACTGTTTCATGTCCAATTCGATTAACAAGCATTATAAGCATTTGAAAGGTAGTGAACAGAAAGGGTTTGGGGAAAGAAAGTACCGGAACAGGTCGTCTTTTTCAGAACTCCGGCAAGGATCGCCGGCTCTGTTTTGTGAGCTTCCTTTGTTCGGGTCAAATAACAGTTTTGATGGATTAGATATAAAATTAAATTACTGAGCAACGATTATCAGGATGTTTAGATGATCATACCGATTAACAGCGAGATTCTGGAAATTCAGAAGTTTTCCGTCGAAAACAGAAAATCCGGCAACGTCGTCTGGGGTTGATTCTGGGTGATGGAGTGATGTTAGAATTGGTCTAACAATGGAATGACATAGAAAAAGTCGAGGTATTTACCGTTTTGAGGTGAGTCTCGGTTTTCCGGCGACTTGCAGAGAATTCCGGCGATGTTTAAAAAGTAATTCCGACGACCAGAAAATAGAGGAAACGTGAAATTAGAAGCTCTGGGAATGTAATTGAGTCGCGAGATGAGGATTTTGTTGAAGTAATTCCAGAAATGAATGTTTTCGGTTATAACAACCAAACATCACCTGAATTCAAGTTCATTAATGACTGAATTGATTTAAAATGTCGGTTTATCGGTTATGTTCAAGATTCCGCGAGCACTCAAACGTCTTGGACGGTTTGAAAGCGGATATCGGTTTCAGTTGGTGCAACAGGCTGATTCTCAGTTGTAGATATGATTTAAATGTTTCCTAGAACTCAAAAAAACATCAAGTGGCGGAGTGGTTATGTGTGCGCGAGTTAAGACTTTGAGGTTACCCGGCTGACCCGGGTTCGAAACCCGGCATCAGCATTTAATTTTTATTTCACTATTTTTAATACATTTTCAAATATAAATTTTATATTCTAATATACTTATTAATTATGTATCGTTTAAAATTAATTTAAGCATTAAATACGCAACGAAATTTTTAACTGGTTGTTCGGTTAATAAACGAAGCGGGTTTGGTTAACCCGGTTTTTGACGGATGTTACAGTGCAACTCTAGTTGCAAAAGCACCTTGTCGACTAGTTCCATTAGAAATGCAAGAGTTAGCAAGTCAATTGCAAGAATTGACTGACAAGGGCTTCATACGTCCTAGCTCGTCTCCATGGGGTGCCCCTGTTATGTTCGTGAAGAAGAAAGATGGTTTGTTCCGAATGTGCATTGACTATCGCGAGCTTAGTAAGTTAACAACTAAAAATCGCTACCCCTTACCTCGAATCGATGACCTGTTAGATCAATTATAAGGGGCTATGTGTTTCTCAAAGATTGATCTACGTTATAGTTATCATCAATTGAGAGTTCTAGACGAAGACATCCCCAAAACTGCTTTTCGTACTCGTTATGGTCTTTACGAGTTTATGGTCATGCCTTTTGGGCTGACTAATGCACAAGCAGTATTCATGGACTTAATGAACCGTGTATGCAAACCATATTTGGATCGTTTCGTCATCTTTTTTATCGATGATATCTTGATTTATTCCAAGACCAAGAGCGATCATGTCTGACACCTTCGTCTCATACTGGGACTATTGCGAATAGAAAGACTATACACAAAGTTCTCTAAGTGTAAGGTCTGGTTAAATGAAGTCCAATTTCTTGGTCACGTAGTAAACGATAAGGGTATTCATGTTGACCCTGCCAAGATAGATAATGTCAAGAATTGGAAAACTCCGCGTACACCTACCGAAATCCGATCATTCCTTGGCTTAGTAGGTTACTATCGATGCTTTATCGCCAATTTTTCAAAAATCGCTTTACCACTCACATCTTTGACCCGTAAGGGCAAACCATTTGATTGGGGGCTAAGCTTTTCAAAACGTGAAGCAGAAATTGTGTGATGCGCCTATATTCACTCTACCTGATGGTTGTGACGAATTTGTTGTTTATTGTGATGCATCAGGTCAAGGACTCGGCCATGTGTGTTTTGATACAACGAGGCAAAGTGATAGCTTATGCCTCAAGACAACTAAAGGTTCATGAAAAGAACTATACCACTCATGACCTTGAGCTTTGTGCTGTGGTTTTCGCTCTAAAGATTTGGAGATATTATCTTTATGGGACTAAATCTGAGATATACACTGACCATAAGAGTCTCCAGCATATCTTTAACCAAAAGGAATTGAACATGCGTCAATGACGATGGGTTGAACTTTTAAACGATTATGACTGTGAGATTTGCTACCATCCTGGCAAAGCGAATGTTGTGGCCGATGCCCTAAGTCGTAGAGGATACGCGAATTCTATTCATCTCATGTGTTTTCAATTTTTTTCTAATATCGAAAAGTGGATTCGCAAAGCACAACATGTCTTTGTTACTGAGAATGATTTACGCGATGAGTTGTCTTGTGGAGCAGAATCAAAGTTGGAATCTAAAGCTAATGGGATTTTCCATTACTTAGATCGAGCTTGGATACTTGATCGTGACGATTTTCATGTTTTCTGGATGAATGAAGCCCATAAATCCCGATATTCAATTCATCCTGGTGCCGACAAAAATGTATCAGGATCTCCGAATCACATATTGATGGCCTGGAATGAAGAAAGATATTGTAGAGTTTGTTTCAAAATCCCTTACGTGTTCCAAAGTGAAGGCGGAACATCAACGACCCTCCGGTTTGCTAGTATAACCCGAAATTCCAGTTTGGAAGTGGGAAAATATAACCATGGATTTTATAACCGGGTTACCTCGCACCTCCAGTGGATATGATGCCATTTGGGTTATTGTGGATCCTCTCACAAAGTCCGCACATTTTATTCCAATCCGCATAGATTACAAGGACGAGAAATTAGCTCGAATCAACATCGACGAAATCGTGAGCCGACATGGTGTACCTTTGAGTATTATTTCCGACTGTGATGGACGTTTTACCTCACGCACGTGGCAAGATGTGCAATCGGCGTTGGGCACTCGACTTGATCTTAGTACTGCTTACCAGCTGCAGACTGATGGTCAGTCTGAGCGTACCATCCAAACGTTAGAAGATATGTTGCGTTCGTGTGTCATAGATTTCAAGGGAAATTGGGATACTCATTTGCCCTTGATTGAATTCTCGTACAACAGCAGTTACCACTCGAGTATCAACATGGCACCATTTGAAGCTTTATAAGGGCGAAAGTGTCGATCTCCTGTTTGTTGG
The DNA here is from genome assembly GCA_947069175.1 of Scalesia atractyloides. Lineage (NCBI taxonomy): Eukaryota > Viridiplantae > Streptophyta > Magnoliopsida > Asterales > Asteraceae > Scalesia > Scalesia atractyloides. The sequence goes on from CAMTDV010000008.1 coordinate 74,819,067, forward strand.
CACGAAGTTGGTGAAGCTCAAATAACAGGGCCAGAATTGATTCAAGAGACAACTGATAAGATACTCAAAATTCGCGACAATCTTTTGGCAGCTCGAAGTCGCCAGAAGAGTTATGCCGATAAACGTCGCAAACCATTAGAATTCAGTATTGGTGATCGTGTACTCTTGAATGTTTCGCCATGGAAAGGCGTGGTTAGATTTGGGAAAAAAGGAAAACTAGCTCCACGTTATTTGGTCCTTTCAAGATCCTCGAAAGAATCAGAACGGTAGCCTACAAACTTGAGTTACCTGAAGAACTCAGTAGGATCCACCCAATTTTTCATGTGTCTAACTTGAAGAAGTGTCTTGCTGATGAAAACCTACATGTTCCACTTGAAAATATACAAATCGATGAGTCTATGCACTTTATTGAAAGACACGTGGAGATCATGGATCGCGATGAGAAACGTTTGAAGCAAAGTCATATTCCAATAGTCAAAGTCCGTTGAGAATCTAAACGTGGACCAAAGTTCACTTGGGAGCGTGAAGACCAAATTCGAGACAAATACCCTCATCTTTTTGCACAGAATGTTTCCGCATCAATTTCGCGGCGAAATTAACAAAAGTATGGGAGACTGTAATATCCGCCAAGAAGGGTACCCGTTTAAAAAAAAGTTAATCCGAACCGTTTGTAAACTAGTTCGAGCAGTTATAAATAAAATATATTATTTTTTACTCTACTCAGATTTTTATGAAACTTAGGTCATATCATAGAGAAAATTGTGCTCATTCCGACGGTATGTTCGAATTTTTATAAAATGATATACTTTTCAAGTTATACGAGAAAAACAAGTTAAGCAGCTGAATTAATTCTTTATATATATATATAAATATTATATAATAAAAAAATTAAAATTAAGTTCGGCCGCATAATCTTAATAAAAAATATATATCTTTTTTCAATCTCTTTTAAAAGAAAAGATATTATATTCTTAATTAAAGATTGATGTCATGCTTTTAAAAAGCAAATCACAACCATATTTCTTTTACCATTCCAACATCTCTATCTTCTCTTTAAAAAAACCCTAGCCACCACCATCTCTCTCAAAGAAACCCTAGCCACCACTATTAAAGGCTTGCAAATTTTCCCAAACCACCAAGAAGGAGGAGCAAGAATCCAACATCGCCCTCAACTCCATCTCTTTACCCTCTCTTCATCATAAAATGTAGTTTTAATGCCATTCACTTCTTTATATTTCTTTATTCATTATTATTTCATGTTCATACTTTAATTTTCCTTGCAATTTATATTTTTATAATACCTGCGGTTTAGGATAGTTTGAGTTTTAATAGTAGTTATTATTGTGTTTTGATTTAAAGTAGAAATTGTGTTGGCAAGATATTATAATTCTAAACTAGTGTCATAAAAATATTAAAATTTTATAATTTTTGCTACTAATAAAATTAGTTTCATAATCATGTTTTAAAGTTGGTTTCATTTTGATCAAATGATGGTAGTGTTTGATGTCACATGAATTTTGACTCCCAAATATTTATATCATTTTATTTATTTCTAGGACTCATATAAAAAATAATTAGATTTTTATAAAAATATATGTATGTTTGTCTTGCATACAAATATGGATAACTCAAATGGTTATATTATAATATCTTATCACCTGTTAAATAGATATAGATAGAATATGCAATATATATATATATATATATATATATGGGAGAGTTCAAATGAGAACACCTCATTTTTGTGAGAACCATGAGAACAAATCTCAACCACTCATCTTTATCCCTTATTTTTTAATGTAAAGGGTAAAATAGGAATTGTACAGTTCTTTTTTCTTTTATAATCATCTTCTCTTAACAAACACAACTGCTCTTACATACAAGGAAATCACGGAGTCGATGATATCATGATTAGGTCGTAAATCTGAGTCGTTCAATGACTTCTTCAATCGTTTGATTTATTCAACGATTTTAGGGCTTTTAAATCTTCAATTAGTTCTCAATCGCTATTTCATCAATTTCTCATTGATTTGCAGGTATTAACTTAGGTTTTTCTTCAATCGTTTGATTTATTCAACGATTTTAGGGTTGTTAAATCTTCAATTAGTTCTGAATCGTTATTTCATCAATTTCTCAGTGATTTGCGGATATTAACTTAGGCTTTCAATTATCATTGTTTTTGTTACAAGTTAATTGTATTTTTATTTTCAACGATTGTTGATTTTGTTATATGTTTCACAATCTCAATTTGGGTATGTGGATGTTACATGTTTGCTCTTAATTATCCCTAATTTATTTTTGTTTGGTGAATTACACTCATGGTTTCTCCTATAACTTTTGAGAGCAACAGTGATTCGAATTGCATAAATGTTGTTAATCATGAGGAACAATTAGAAGAGCTGGCTGAAGTGGGTGGTATAGCGAATATAAGTAATCTACTTCAATCCAGTAAATCAACAGTTCGGGAGCAAAACAACTTGATGTCGAATGTGGAGAATGTGTCCAGCTTTGATGATGCGCTGAACAATTCGATTAATAGCAATGTTGTTGATGAAGAAGGTACTACTACTCCAGATGTTCACAAGATGATGGATAAACGTTATTGTACCATTTGTGGTGCTTGGGGTTATCATGATGCTAGAAATTGTCCAAAAAAATAAAAATCTAGGGTTCAACGTGTTTTAGAAGTAACATTTACACATGTGTAAATGTATTTGTTTGTATTGTACTTATTTGTGTAGTTGTTACTTATATTAATGCAATATGAGTATGACTGTTTATTTTTCTGAATTGTATGTGCCTTGATGTGTTACCATTCATCTTGTATTTTTTTCGACTTAAATTAGTTTCGTGAGTTACTGTTCTGCGTTACATATTTGTAATTGCATACTTGGGGTTATCATGAGGCTTGTGTGGTTGCTAATGGCTTTGATTCCATCTTATTCAGTTTTACACACGTGTAACTGTTTGTTTCTATTTTGTGTCTTATTAATGCTAAGTCTTTATTGTATCATAATCTGATGTTCCACATATTCTATTTTATGTTATTTGTAGAGCCACATATACAGGACTTTCAGGAATCGGTTTGCAGTACTTTTTATGATTCACCGAATGGTACTAGATATTGGATACCCAATGTAATGGAAGTGTATAGACCTGTTTTGGGTACAATATTTGCTAAAGAGGAAGATGCAGCTTCCATGTATCAGTCATATGCTGAGAAGGCTAGGTTTGATATTAGGTTGTCGACAACTAAGAAATCAAAAGATGGCACTGTTACACTTAGGTATATTGTTTGTAGTAGATCGGATAAGCCCAATTGCCAAAATGTTGATTCAATGCTTGTGAAGTCATCTTCCAAGTTGCCTCGTAGCACTAATTACAAGGTATCAGACTCTAAAGCTAAAATAAAGGTTAAGGTTTTTAAGGGTTATCGTGGATTACGGTTATATGAATTTGTTGAGACTCATCACCTGATAGTTTCAATTGAGAACATGGATTTGACACACAAGAAGCGGAAACTAGAATTCAGCAACCAAGATTTCATTCATAGACTAAGTTTAGCTAAAGTTGGTCCGTCGACTGCCTATAAGATGCAAACTGTTTTGAAAGGGGGACAACACAATGTACGTGGTACCAGGATAGAATATAAAAATTTCAGCAAAGATTTAAGAGCTTTCATTGGTCCAAGAGATGCTCAAATGGTTGTGAATATGATGGATAAGCGTAAAGTTAATTTAGAAAATTACTATTGTGAATACGTAATTCGTTGTGGAGAGCTTAGGTCCTTATTTTGGGCAGATGAGGTTATGAAGTGAAATTATAGAGTTTTTGGGAAAGTGTTAGCATTTGATTCCACCTACAGTACTAACCAGTAAGAATTTGTTTGATTTTTTTATTTTCAATTGTCTTGTTTTCTAATATTTTATTTATCATTATCTGGTAGGTATAATATGATTTTTGTTCCTTCTACGGGGGTTGATCACCATAAGAATTGTGTAACATTTGCGGCTGCTCTTCTTTATGATGAAACTATTGAATCATTCACGTGGTTGTTGGAACAATTTCTTGAAGCACATGGTAAGTGTTTCTGTTTTACACATGTGTAACTTTGTTTCTATTTTACACCATAAGAATAGCGTAACGTTGTTTTATAAATTTGAAGGTAAACAACCGAGGCTAGTGTTAACTGACCAAGACCCAGCAATGAAACAAGCCATAGCTAAATTTTTCAATGAATCTGTGCATCGTTTGTGTATATGGCATATTATGGATAAACTTTCTCAAAAGGTACATGTAATTTGAAGATAATTATTCTTGTCAGTTTTACACATGTGTATTTATGTTTTATAGTTTCTGCATTTTTATTAAACGTGTGTAATAATGGTATTTAAAATTTAAAAATTTTCTCTAAAGATTGATGGTGATGTGTTACAGAATAGCAACTTGAGGAAACGTATACATAAGTTGGTCTGGAATGTTTTTATCACTCCCGCCACGTTTGAGAAGCGATGGGAGTTATTGATGAATGATTGCAATTTGCAGCGTCACAAGTGGTTGTCTGATATGTTCTCTATTAGAGATCAGTGGGTCCCAGGTTATTTTAGGGACATACCGATGTGTTTGTAATGAAAACGACGTCTCGATGTGAAAGCTCGAACGCACTTCTTAAGGTATACTCTAGCGCATCTAATACTTTGGTTCAGTTTATGTTGTGTTTTGATATGGCAATTGATGGTCAGCTATCAACAACGAGTTTTTGAGCATAAAACCGATTTACATCTCCTGTTTTATCCACTCCGTTACCTATAGAAGCACATGCAACATTTGTATACAACAGAAGCATTTTTAATGAGGTCCAAAAAGAGATATCTAAAGCTTTATTAGCATGTATGAGTGGTAGACCTGATGTCATTGATGGTTATGAACATTATACAGTTTCTCACTTTGAAAAAGGTGTTGTTATTGGCGATTACACGGTAATTCTGCTTTTTTTTTGTCTGCTTTATCTTTCATGTGTTTAGATATATACCATTATTGTTGTGTTATAATAGAGAAAGTTATTATATTTGCAGGTTAAAATCAATTTGAGTAATAATTGAGTTACATGCTCATGTATGTTATTTACACGCATTGGATATTTATGTCGTCATGTTACCGATTTCGAGGCATAAATAAAATTCCTGACAAGTATATAGCTCCAAGATGGAAAAAAGATGCATTGCCTAAGAAAGTGTTCAACATTGAATTCCGTTATGGTGTTGACAACTCAGAAAACTTCAAACTTAGGTCAGAGGCGCTAAATTTAGCTCAGCAATGTGGTGACTGGTTACGGGTGATTCAGTAAAGCTTGCTTGGTTTATGGAACAAATCAAGGTTATTAAGAACAAAATTTTTAAGATGTTCCAAGTGATCCAAGTTCTAATAATAGGGGTGGTGTCTTTGAAGAATTGGTTGGCGAATCACAACTTGCTAGTATTTCTTTTGTGGCTCCCCAGGGTATTAGGAATAAAGGATGTGGTACATCTTGTCGTTTGATTGGCCCGGGAGAGAAAGCCAAGGTTAAGAGCAAGAAGAAAAAAAGGAATTGCAAATTGTGTGGAAAACGTGTCTACCATGATTCTCGTAACTGTCCTACAAAAAAGAAGGAAAAACAAAACCGTAAATAAAGTCGCGTTGACGAAGATAATGATGAAGGAAACGATGAAGACATCGATGAAAATATCGATTTAGATAGCAATGAAGATAGCGATGAAGATAGTGATGGTGAATGAGTTTTTATTTTCTTTCAGTTTTGATGTTGGATTTTATAGTTTTATTATTTCAGTGTTTTAATATACACATGTGTAAGTTTCTGTTTTACACATGTCTAAGTGTTCAGTTTGTCTCTTTTTTTTATGATTTACATACGTTAACAGGTTTTACATATGTTTTACATAGTTTTTGTTTTACATACGATACTTGTGAAGTTGTTAATGACAGTCTTGAAAGGTTATTATTGCGGTAAAATTTTTTTTAATGGATGTGATCGTTGTATACTGATTCCAATAGTGTGCACAAGTTGCAATTAACAAAAATATAAAGTATAAAGCGCCTACAACACAAAATTAGTATTAGTATTATTTAATAGCAAACGCCATGCATTTTGTGATGTATCAGACCGTATCAGACCGCCACTGATCAAAACGTGGGCATTATGCATCGTCTTTTAGAATCAAAATGTATCAGACCGCCTTGATCAAAAGGTGGGCATTGTGCATCGTCTTTTAGGATTAAAACATATCAGACCGCCACTAATCACAGCTAATGTCAATCAAAGTAACAACATATTAACAAACACACATACAAATTAAAACAAATAACAATAAAGATAAGCTTACGAACTGTCTAACATCTTTTTTATCAGAATAACAACAATTTCAAAAATTCCAAACAAGATAGCAAAAGTTTCAGAAATTCCAAACCAACATATCCAAAGAAACTTGTTTGGTATGACTGATAACCTAAAAATAAACGTTTCAAGTTATCAACTAGTTTTCTAGATCACAAATTCTCTGTGAATATTTGCTTTCGAAAGCAAAATCTTTGCAGTGTATTTTTGTCTAAGCAGGCTGATTTGAGCATCTTGTTTGTTGCTTTTCTCTGTTTTGAAACCACATTCCCATTTCTTTACGCCGTTTTCCTTGTAAGCTTCCATATGTCTCATGATAAATACTCCACAATCAATTTCATTTGTAAGTCATATACAGTTTTCGAGGTTTCACAGATTTCATTTCTTTCCATTTTGGATGACCGACTGCTTTCAAATATGCTACAAACATGTGTTTATGTTTCAACAACAATGATTTGTAAGTTTTTTTATTTATACAATTTAAATCGATTTGAACGGGTTGTAACCATTTGAATATAGTTTCTTCTTTTGATATCCATTTTTCATTTGACCCGTCAAAGATGAAATATAATCCAATAGGAACCATCAACCCATTTCAGGTTAATAGGTTAAAATTGCGATTTTTTGTTATTCATACACATGTGTAAATTCAAAAATTCTGTTTTACACATGTGTAAATTCTGTTTTACACATGTGTAAATTCTCAGTCAACATACTATTAGAAGATGTAAATAAGACTTACCACTTTCAGCACAGTATCTTTTTTATCGTATTCATCATTATCTTGTAGACCAACAAAGCTTTTGCTTGCGGCAATGTTGTCAATTACTTCAATCGCTGAATTTCTTAAATCGAAACACACAAGGTAGTAGTGGTTATTCTCAGCGATCGGAATCAACACCACTCTAATTTTTTTTAAATCAGGTCCATCTTCTGATCCTTTTAACAAGCTCTTAATGCTTGATTCAATCACATCCAATCGTCTAGCTTCATCCATTTTTTCATGTTCCAGAATACCTACATTCTGTGCCGACAAAAGTATTATTATTTTAAATTATTTTCTTGGTTTAAGCTAATGTTATACAAAACGTGTAAAATTTTTTAACTTACCATCACATTTGTATCACAAAAAGTCTCTTATCTGAACCAGGGCTTCGAAATTCTTCATCGTGATTCAAAACTACAGCCTAGTAGTCTATAACATTGCTTAGCAATCTCTGACCTGGTTCTAAAGATTTTAGCAAAAACTTTTTTGTAACATTTCCATTTTCTGGACTACCTTTCTTTGTTTGTCGGTCAAAGCTTGTATACATTCGTACATCTTTCTTGGAGAGGATCTTGTTCTTATGCTGAAAAACAGAGGGTCCCTGAGATTTTTTTCGCTTTTCTTTTGGTTGATTCAGCATTTTTTTTGTCTTACATTTCTTCATACCAGCTGCTTCATCCCTGTTTTGATTTTTTTGATTTGTTGCCTTTTTGGTTTGAGCTACTTTTCTTTTTCTCTTTTTGCCTCCTGTTTCAAATTATATGCAAAAGTATTTTACACATGTGTAATATGATTAATCACTCAAATACAATGCTAACCAAGATGATTTACACATATGTAAACTTATTACTTACACATGTGTAAACATAATATTTTCACATGTTTATATTGATTAATCATTCAAATTCATTAATAACTAAGATGATTTACTCATTTGTAAAACAGCTTACTTACACATGTGTAAACATCTTATTTACATATGTGTAAATTGATTTGACCACTCAAATTCAATGCTAACCAAGATGATTTACATATTCATAAACAGATTACTTACACATGTGTAAACATCTTATTTACACTTGTGTAAATTTATTAATCACTCAAATTCAATGCTAACGAAGATGATTTACACATGTGTAAATTGATTGATCATCCAAATTCATTACTAACAAAGATGATTTACACATGTGTAAAACTGCTTACTTACAGATGTGTAAACATCTTATTTACAGATGTGTAAATTGATTTGATCACTCAAATTCAATGTTAACCAAGATGATTTACATATTCGTAAACAGATTACTTACACATGTATAAACATCTTGTTTACACATGTGTAAATTTATTAATCACTCAAATTCAATGCTAACAAAGATGATTTACACATGTGTAAACTTATTACTTACACATGTGTAACATATTATTTTTATATTACATACCTTCGGCAACTTGGAGTTTACTTGGCTTTTTTCAGGAACCATTTTCTTCATTTTTTCCTTTTTTGCTTCTGTTAAAACAATTAAAGCAGTTAAAGCACGTATAAACAACTTACTTACACATGTGTAAAAAACTTACTTACATATGTGTAAATAGCTTATTTACACATGTGTAAACAAATTCAATATTAACTATTATTAGAAACCTTCACTTAGTTCTTTCATCATCTCATCCCTCTGTCTTCTTAAAACCATCTTTACATTCCTTGATCTTTCTGTTGAAATCAAAGAATTTAACCACAACTTTATGTTATTTGTTTAATGATCTATGAAAATGCATTTGTCATACCTAATTGTTGTTCAACTACAGCATCCATTTCTGAAAGTGTATTATGTTTATGAACATTCAGTGCCACTTCAGATCTTGTAACCAAATGTCAACATAATTTATTGTTTGCTTTCAGTTGTTATTCAAGTAATTATTTGATTTAAAATAATTTAGTTACTTGCCTGTTTCATCATTGTTCTCAGAACTGTCAGTATCAAGTATATCAGGATTTGATATTGTGTTCGAAAAACTTTTGGCTTTAATCCTTAGAATTCTTGGACTTTTACGTTCTGGAAATATAGTTTATAAATATATCATTAAGTAAGTTTACAATAAATCTTATAAATCTCAGAATAGTTTTCAGGATGCTTACTTTTCATTTTTCCTATGGACTATATTTTACTTAAGCACCCTGTTTCAGTGAAGTCATCAGTGAATATAAAGACTAAACTCAGCAAGAGAGTAACACGGTCACATTTAAACAATAATATAACTCAGCAAGGAGGAAAGATTAACTTATTATACAAAAAGGTTTGCAGATTGTGTATATAGTCGTGTTCACCCAGCATTTATGTTTTAACCTTAGTGAGCAATACAAATACAGTTTTCCTATATTTGCTTGTAACAATTTCATGTAGTGAAGTAGAAAGTGGAATGACATTTCTGTGTAACTGGTCATTTACCCTCTTCTCCTAAAGCACCCTTAAACTCTCTCTCAAACGAATCCACAAGTCAGAAATACTAAATCATCTTTCATCAAACCATAAACAAAAACAACTAAGCCCAAATATTATCTAAAACATCCAAAATTGCAACTGAAGTTATGTTTAATACAAATTGCTATTTCTGAGCTATATAGTCGATAATCAAGTCTAACGTACTAATCGAACCTTAAACAAAACAACGAAGCTAAAATATTCATATGAAATCAAAATTACATAATCAAATGACAATGTGAGAGAAAGTTACCGGTGAATTGTAGCGACGGAGTTGATAGATCGACAAAGAACGTACCGGAAAATGCGTTATAGGTAGCGGCAGAGTTGATAGATCGAGGTGAGGGTTTTGGATTGAAGGGTTTTGGATCGAGGTGGAAAATGCGTGAGTGTGCTCTGTGTATTTGTTATGGGATATTTGGGGGTTTTGTATTTAATTGTTTGGACAATAATACCCTCCCTATGTTTTAATTTAACTTTTCTTCTCATTAAAACCCATCTAATCTTAGCCCTTAATCTAGGATGATCTATGGATGAAAATTGTTCTCACAAAATTAGGTGTTCTCAAGATAACCCTCCTATATATATATATATATATATATATATATATATATATATATATATATATATATTATATCAAAGTAATTTTAGGAAATATGAAAAAAATATATGTAAAAACTATGGTTATTAAAATAACGTATAAAAAATACACTTTATTGTCATCAAGACTATCTCATAAAAACCTATAAATATATATATATAATTTTTCTTTTCTTAAATGATTGTTGATATATATAGAAATGTCACAAAAATAGTTTATAACATTTCAAATAAATTTATATTATTAGTGAGACTAATTTGTCACATAAGCATTAGATATATGTACATATGATATTTAATTACATAGTAATATTTATTTTAGGCCGAGAACCCCAAGTATTACGTTGTAATAATTTTATATATTTTTCCTTGTGTTATTTTATTTAAGTATTTTGGTGTTATAATATTTAGGGTGATTGTGTCTTTTGGTGTTATCTCTCTTTCGTTACTCGTGCGGATTAGCGGGTTTTAACGGAATGCAAAACTATGAGTAGATCTTACTTTTCCCCTTTTTGTCACTTTAACTTTTTGGGGTGTTTCATGTGTCATGTTTCATATGATCCGTATACTTTTTCAATAACATGCCAAGTTAAGTGTCATATGTGCTCCTATTTGTTTTGTATGTTGCATTACTTGTTTCATTCATACGCTATACGTATTTACCGCTTTGTGTCATGGATTTCATAGTTTCGTTTTTCGCATTTTGGGGGCTTGAATCGCATCATTGTTTCATAGTTTCGCTTTTCGCCTTTTGGAGGCTTCAATCGCATCATCGTTTCTTATGTTTCGTTATGTCACGTTATATTATTTACTTGTGGATTGTTGTTTTTCGGATTAATTGATTTATGTCACCTATTACACTTAATATTGCATGTTAAATAATTTTTATTAAATAAAATCAACTAAACTTTTAAAGTTAAATAATAAACAAATAAAGATCTATTCGCCAACTATTGTTGACCCAAATTTCTTTTACACATGAAACAGGTACACAAGGTTGATAGCTACTTGAGAAGACACATAGGGTTGTGCCTTAGAATAATTAAAGCAAGACTTATGTTATGTTTTATATTTTGGATATTGTATGGTTTTATTTGAAACAATTGTTTGGTTATGTAAGACAAATTAATATTGATGATAATAAAATTTCAAACTTTAAATAAATGTCAAAAGCTATGAAACAATTATATCATATCTGTGTCATATCCGATGCGGGTCGGGGTGTGACAGTAAAAACACCAAAAATACGATCAAACTAAATCATGGATACGAAGTACAAACAATGATTGCTTCAAGAGAGAATTGTTATCGCATATATTTACAGTCATTCACTTTAGTTGCTCTACCCTTCAAATTCTAACTTTTGGATGATTGATGGAGAGGAGAGTTTGAGGAGGCGGTTTCGCTCGGCGGTGATTGCTCGACGGATGGTGCGGCTATGAAAACACTCATGGTGGCAATAGTGAAAAAAGAAGCAAACCTAATTGTGGGCATCTGATTTGATTCCACTGGCGTTGTTCTTATATGGGGTGGGATGGAAATGTAGGGGATACTCAAAAGACGAATTAAAGGAGAAGAATTGAAGTTAGCATTGAATCTTGAATCAATAAGGCTCACGGTCAAAGGGACGAGAGCAATGATGGAAGTGAAGTTTTACCTTCAAATTCTTAGGGGATTCGAAATTCCAATTGCATCCTGACAACATCTTAAAAAATTAAGTTGTTTCCTATTTTACCAACGTCAAATGGCATATAGTCTTTTGTACACGTTTCATAATAAATTACAATCTTGTCCCACTGATATGCTTTATATAGTATAATAGATAATAGATATATGAAAAAAAAACGGGTGCCAATTCAAAACTCAAGCTTTACTATAATGTCAAATTCTACCTCAAACGTTACTATAATATCAAAGTAACCCTCTAACTTTATAAATGTCACTTTGATCCCTCTTAAGTTTCTAATGTTTCGAGTTTACCCTAAAACTAACGTCTTGCATTTTTATTTTTATGTACGCGTCGATATGAATTCTAGTTCTTCTACGCTTTAACGCAATTTTATTACGTTTTGAGTTGGACCACGCTTTGACGTAAATCTTATTTGGAGACAAATTGGGTCAAATATATTACGTTTTCATTCGATGGTATAATTTTGGGTTACTATATGGTTTGACGTAAATTTAGTTCGTAAACGAGTTGGGTCGATTGTAGTCTATACTTTATCATGTTGCGTACAACGCCATTGCACGTGTTTATTTTGTCTACGTTTTGAATTGGTCTACGTGTCAACATAAAATTTGTTTGAAAACAAGTCAGGTCAAATAAAATATATTTTCATTCAATGATATGAATTCGGATTACACTACGTTTTTGTTACACCCTGATCCGTAGCGGATTAGGCGACCGGGAGATGATAATTGTTCGTAGCTCATTACAACTAAACTAAAAGTTTAATAATATTAATAACCAAATTAAATCAATGTAACAAATACCAAATAACAAGCATATAATCCAAACAAAACAAAGGAAACATAGACAAAATTTGGTTCATTAACTAAAGCACGTCCCTACATGTCCTTGTCTTCAACTTCAAACCTATTTACCTATATCATGTGTAAAAATGATTTTTTAGATTAACATAAGTTGGTGAGTAAATCTAGATGTTTTAACTGGGTTTTGGTTTAAAGTCTTGGTCAACAAGAACCGTTTCGCTGAACTATTGCGTGAAATAAAACTAGGTGATTTGACAACATTTATTCGTAATTTAAAACGATTTAAAAGAGGCATCTTTGATGATTCGCCGGAAGAGATGGGTTTACAGAAAAAGGAAAACGTGTGCATGCTTATGGTAGGTTGACAAGAATTGATTTAGCCTATAAATAAGGGCATTATGGCCCTTCTAGTTTGGAATATTTCTAAAAATCAATCTTAACTTCAATAATTTATAAACTTTAAATCACTATATAGAATTTATGCAGTCAAAGTTTTTTAAGTTTTTTTATATTCTAAACTTTTATAACTTTTTTTTAGAATCCGTAAAGATATTTTATAAATTGGGAATAAATTAAGAAAACTATAAGGTGTGTTATTAAACAAAATTGGGTTTCAAAGGTAACGGGATAACCTGGATGATAAATACAATGTAAATTTAGTTCGAAAACAAGTCGGTTTGATTGTAGTCTATAATTTATCATGTCGTGCCGCAACTCGCAAAAGTAATATATATATATATATATATAGGATAAGAATCCGTGATGAACCACCCTTTATTGCGAGAACCACAAGAACCAATGTGAACATAAACAAAAATACCTAAAAGAATATAAAAACACATAACTTTTTTTAATATATATATATTTTTTAAAATCGTTATATTTCTTCACAAAAAATTAAAAATAAAAATAAAATTCGAGTAACAATTATCAATACACATGTATCATTTCTTTGACAAATTACGTAATACATTACTAGTATTAGACAATTGCACTTTTATTTACAATACCATTCGTAACACACTACTTTTTACATTACCATTATTAGAAATGCACATGTGCATCTATATGTATGAACATGATATAACGTGTTTTGGTACACCACTTTGAATACATTTTCCCTTTCATTTATCATACCATCCATAATACACTATCATTACCCTCTATCATTTATAATACACTATCATTACCAATATATATATATATATATATATATATATATATATATATATATATATATATATATATAATATTTTCACTTTATGCACATGTACATCAACACCCTTCATACCATACCAAGCAACATATTATATCATAAAATGACAAATATAACCAAACTATCAACCACTAGATATAATTAATAAAAAACATGTACATGGGTCTACTTTATCATTCAAAATCACACACTTTTTGTATCAAACCACGTTATATCATGGTCATACATAATGATACACATGTGTTTTTTTTAATATTGGTAATGTAAAAAGTAGTATATTACGGATGGTAGTGTAAATGAAAGTGTAATTGTATAATACTGGTAATGTATTACGAATTTGTCAACAAATGATACATATGTACATATGCATACATAATTGTTATTCGAAATATTTTAGTGACGAAATATAGCGGATTTTCTGAAATAAATATTAAAAAAATTGTGTGTTCTTTTAGGTATTTTTTTGAGTTCACAATGGTTTTCCCGGTTCTCGCAATAAAGGTGGCTCTCGCATGAACCCTACCCTCTATATATATATATATATATATATATAAGGGATGATTATCTTGAGAACGCTAAGTATTATGAGAACCGTGAGAACGAATGAAAACACCAATTAAAACCAATTTTTTAATACAAACCGCATTGTAATTAAAATACAACATCAAAAAAAGAATTTACATTATCAAATAGTTCATTTCTACTCTCAAAATCACTCTTATTAAATTTTTACAAATGTGTAAATTTGTTAAATACAACAAATTTACACATGTTTAAAATGAGAAACTTACACATGTGTAAATTTTCAATATTTACGAATACATATATATTTAAACGTGTAAATTTAATTTCTATCATTGTATAAGTGTAAATAAAATTTTGAATTTGAATTGCTTTGACCAAGTTCTCGTTGTTTTTCATTCGTTCTCACGGATATCACGATATTAGCGTTCTCACTTAAACCTTCCCATATATATATAAGCAATTCAAATTCAAAATTTTTTTACACTTATCATTATTATTCGAATAAAATGTTAGAAATTCATTTACACATTTAAATTTATGCAAATTCGTATATAAAGAAAATTTACACATGTGTAAGTTTGCTATTTACACCTGTGTAAATTTGTTACATTTACACTTGTGTAAAAAATCTAATAAGAGTGATTTTGAGAGAAGAAATGAATTATTTGATTTTGTAACTTAATTACAATGAGGTTTGTATTAAAAAAATTGGGTTTGATTGTTTTTTCATTCGTTCTCACAGTTCTCGTGATTTTTAGCGTTCTTAAAATAACCCTTCCCTATATATATAGGAGAGTTATCTTGTAGCAAGCTTATGATACCTGTTCAACTTATAATCTGAACTGAATGCAACAAGCAGAATGCAACAAGCAGAATGCAACAAGGTTATGATGCCTGTTCAGCTTATAAGATGTTCAAACATACTGACTATCTAACCAGACCTAATGCACAGCTAAATCAAAATGTCCAACTGAAACTGATGCACAACCTATAATATGTTAAAACAACTCAAAATGAACCTAATGCACAATTTATAATCTGTTCAAACAACAACTGAAACTAAAGCTAATGCACAACTTATAATTTATTCAAACAACAACAACTGAAACTGAACCTAATACTAATCTGTTCAAACACCAACCACTGAAACATAACCTAATGCACAGCTAAGACAAATGTCCATTCTAACACAATGAACTGAATATCCAATCAGACCACAATTAGTATACATAGTATAAGTTAATAAGGATACATAACAGTTTAAGTTAATAAGCAAACAAAAGAAGGGTAAACCTTGATCATAAACACCAAAAACCTAAAAATGATCAGGATCGGTTCAAAATTAACCCTTTTGAAGTTTTATAGTTATCCTAATAGTTACATATATAATATGTACAACCAACCAACCACTATCAGATTCATGGTCGGCGGCTAAAACATAGCTCTATCCTAAACCCTCTTCTACTCCTCAAAAGGACCCGATATTGGATCCTAATCAGGCGTCGAGTCACCTTCACACGAATTCCGATTGGAATTCGAAGAAAAGCAACCTACATTTCAGATTATACGACAGGCACACATATCGAAATAATAGATTAAATTCAAAATTAAGACAAATGTCGCACCGATCACGTGAAATGTAAATAAAATTACGGCGTATTGCCTCTTCGTTGTCTTGGAGTGCCGGATTTACCGTTGTCTTTTGACGGAATTATTGCCAGAGAGTTAAGAAGGGTGGGGGGGGTGAATTTTTGTTTCTAAAGGAAGCTAGGGGATTAAAAGGGTTGGGAAGGGTTACTTTTTGGTGAAGCTACCATATTGTCTTTTACAATATTAATTAAATAAAGAGAAAATAATTGGAAAATATAATAAAGGACGTTATTGAACGCAATCGACAACCACATAGACTTTCTTGTTGTGTTTTTTTAAATGAGTGTTGTTCCTGCATTTTGGTGTGAACCACATAGACGTAAATTAACATTTACTCAAAATTATATAAATAACAATTGATGAAACCATTTTCACCGTAGCGAAAGTCTTTTCAATCATGCTACATTCAAACGACTACTTTTTTTCCCCATTTTTTACCTTTTCACAAAGTTTCCTCAATTGTGGTAGGCTTGATATATTTTATTTGTTTTTAGAGAACTGTTGCAATGAATCCCTGAAATATCATAACATGTAACATGGCTCTCATCTAAAAGTTAACATGCATACTTTTTTCTAATATGAGTGACCCATTGAAATAAAAATATTAGTACATCAATATTGATATATGGATATGCTGGAATACATATGAGATATTTTTTGATACATGAGATATTTTTTGATATATAATTAAACGCGGGTTATTTTTATTTAACATTTTGACATTAATTTTTGTAAGATTGTTTTTAAGACAACCGGTTATTTTAAAGTTTCTTTTAACCATTCATTGTTCTAAACTGTTTGGTTCTTATTTGCCTTGCTCGGCAATCATCTCTAAATATACCATTGCAAGATTTTTTTTATCAATGTTCAACACGACCCGTTGTAGGGACCTACCGTCATGTTATCTTCGTATACTTTTAGTGTCAATTTTATTCAAATAACTTGGCTTTGGATACAACGACGTAACTTTTTCATGACTTTCGAATATATCGTCACAATATTTTCTTATCGTCACGTTCGCATTTACTTATTTTTATCTACATTTCAAACCCGCCACGAAGTCAGGGTGGCATTCGACTAGTTTAAAAGACTTTCTGTATAAGATCTTTTAAATTATTAAAAGAAAATGAATTTTAATAATTTCTAGTACTACTACAAACATTAATTAAAAATTAAAATGAATTTCAATAATAAATTATAAGGCCAAGCATTAGAGGGATGTGAAAGAGTTTGATAATGCCTCCACATCATTTTCATGGGCATTATAGGGGCTTAAAGAGGGAAGGACATTTGAAAAATAATGCCTAATGAGGAGGAAAAACAGAGGAATAATGAATGAAAAGACATTAAGGGGCCTTAACCATTTCATGGAGCGTTATGTTATGTGCTGATGTAGGGAGAAAATGCCCCTTAAAAGGTATTAACCATTACGAATGATATAATAGTAACTAATATAAAATAAATTTATATATAATTTATTTAAAGAAAAAGTTGCCATACATTGTTAGAAACAATCGAAAATACTCATAATAAATATTGATTATTTAATTGAGGTCGCGACTTTACATGTTAAAACGATACCCTTTGATGTAAATTTATATAACAATTTTCAATCGATGTGAAACACGTGTTAATATCCTCACGGGTGAACAAAGTTGAACTGATACAGACCGAACCCCTACTGTTTAAGAAACCCAATCGTGGATTTATGTAAAGGTTTTGTTTTTTTCGGTTAAATTTCAAACACATCAGTGTTTTTTGCAGTTTAGCACGTCACAACGCGTGCCAAAAAAATACTAGTTGAATAGTAATATAACTCTATAAATAAATATAAAGAAAATGATTTATGAGACTTTATGTTCCATTTTTAGCAACTTTCAACATATTTGATCTAATTCTTTTTAATTTATCTTTTTCCCTTTTAAAATAATGCATTTTGATTCTTTGAATCAAGAAAAATATTACTAGCATCATCTCCTTTATTGGATTTGGTCTCGTTTGAATAATTCCAAGATATGATATTGGGAAGCTTGATCATCAAACTTAGTGTTAGGTAGTGTTTGTTTTTTTAAAAAAAATATCTATGCATGCTCTTCTGTCTGCGTCGCCTAGACCACGCGTAGACATTGTTATCTGTATACTGTTTGTTTTTTCGAAGGCGTTTCATCAAAAAACGTCTGCACGAGCTCTTTTTGGTGCAAACTTGGCCCAACCACTTCTAAGATCTTCTAAGGTATATAGAGAGTTAAACACCACCACCCACCACCACCGTCCACCCCCACTACTGTCCATCACCACCACCGTCCACCACTCACCACCATTGTCCACCACCATCACCACCGTCCGTACACCATTACCAGTTTATTTTCAAAGTCTACACACGTTAAAAAACAAACTACCTTCTTTTTGCAGATTGAAGAAGTTTGGTTTATCTTTTTTTCTACTAATATCTACAGATGTGGTCCGCAGACATTTTACTTCTTAAAAAACAAACAACACCTTAGTGTAGGTTGGCTTAAGCTTCATGTCTAAATATAAAAATGCTTTATAGCAAGTTCAAGAAATGTTGCTTCTTCTTCTCCATCACCCCCTACACAAAGATGGCCCCTCATTTGTTTAAGGGTTTGACCATGTTTAAATCGTAATGGATTTTCCCTCCCAAATCACAATTTTGTGCCTTTTAGGAATCGTATACAAAAAAGGCGCATCATCATATTATCACGTGTGAGATCCTAAATATATTTTACCCTAAGGTCCATGATTTAGAATCCCCTTTTGCTCCTAAAAAATGTTAAGCCGGTCTTACACCTACACAACAAAGGTCATTACTCAGCTAGAATTTGATGGATATAGGGTTCAGTTCAAAACTTTTCGCTATAACAGTTTTATCTTTTGATTAGATACTTGTACTCTTTTATCTCCATATGTTAGTGTTGTGACGTGATGTTTCAATATAAGTTTTATTCAATATTTTGAAATTACAAATTCCACATTATTTGGCACCCCGGTATCCATGTTTCCAGAAGCAGTACGGGTAGTTGTTTTTATGTTTTTGATTGATCGACGTAAAACACACCTTTTTAGCATTTGGGTTTTTTCTTTTTGTTGCAAGTGATAAAACAAACTGATACCTACCAAATTCCCGCACACATACAACGGTGGGGTATCGATTGACTCGGCCGGATCCCACCACTCACCTTTCCATTTCGTCACTTTGTTTTATGCAGCGGACCCAACCGCGATTGCGTAATAAGCCACAAGTTTGCCTCGTTTGAGGTATGGCTTCATTTCTCACATTTCTGCTAGATTTGTTAGAATACTCCTTTCTTTCACTTTGATTAATTAAATCTTTTAAATTAAGTGAAACATACCTTGCTATATTTGTTGAATAAAAATTGGAGGTTCCAATTTCTGTTTGTACGCGTATTCTCTTAATAATAATCAAATATGCTTTAGAACTATTTTATGCATATAAAGTATAAAAGGGATCTGTAGGCTGTTAACATGACCGGATTAAAAATTAGCCTATGTAAATTGTTGTATAAAAGGCTGTTTAGATCTTGGTTTTAAATTGCGTGAGTCGGTTTGGAAGACACCTCTGGGCTTGAGGCGGCGCCTCAGCCAATTTGGGTCGTTATTAGGGTGTGTAGGAGGCTGATATGTAGAAACAACCAAAGGGACGAATAAATTATGAAAGGTTTACTTCGTAAAAAGACTGACTGACATGCACTCTTTTTAAAATCAAGATACAAACACCCTTTTGGTTTGCCATCTGTTTGTGTGTAGAATGTAGATGTTTATTGGAAACCCGGGTGGGGCGAAAAATAGATATTACAACTTTTTGTAGGCTACATGTCCTTATCTTGCGGGGCAGTTATGTGTTTAACTGCTATTATCATAGTCCCCAAAGTATCTATGTAGTTTACTCTCTATATATAGAGTTCATTAGTAATACTAATTAATCAGACATAACATAATCAATATACAATACCTTTATGGTGTAACTTTCTGCTACCATGATTCTGCATGAAAATAACGTTAACAAGTCATCAGAGGGTAGAATGGTAATCTTGTTGTTAAAGAGAAGCTCCCTTCCAAACATGTGTTCAACAATCATGACCCCTAAAACTTTTAGACATCTTAATAATTTGACACTCTCATTTTAGTGTAGTTGTGTTTTCCGTCATTATCTCACTCTTTTCATTTTCTTTCATTTTGTGCGCCTTAGGCCTTAGTAATTAACAAGTCAATACATAAGGGTAACTAGATTTTCCATTGTTTTAGGAGTTTGGCAAGTAAAGTTTTCATATTTACTTGAGTAAAATCAATGATCTTCAAATTGAGAGCATCTGCTTAAATTTGATATTAACACAGAAAGCTGACATGGCAACTTGCTTGGATTATTTCCACTACAGATTGCTGATGTGGATGATGAGTTGGATTTGAAGTTCCCGACGAAAACATATTGAACGCAGTATAATCATTAACTTATCGTTCAAGCAACTCAAAGGCTAGTGCTACAGTGATGCGTACAAGTTCTCAAGATTGTTGCTCTCTGCTTTGCATAATAACCCTACAAAGTCATATGCAGGTACTATATTAGCTAACTGTTTTTGACCAAAATTTCCAGCTGTTAATAGCAATACAATTACGGGTATAATTCCTATCGATTCATTTATGGTTTCTCGTTTTATGCTGCAAATGTTGCAGGGCCGACGGAAATGTTTTGAATGTCGGGAAGGAGCTACAAAAGGAAGCTATACCGTTACAAAGGGGGTCCCGCGTGTACCAACTTCGAGGGCTTAAACCATGTGCGTGGTATGAAGTCAAGATATCATATCCTGCTTCTGTAGGTACTATACATCATTTTTTTGTGTGCTTACCTTGTGGTTAAGCTATTGTAGTCATGTGAAACACTAATTGTTTGTTGTGCTTTCAGTCAACACAACCTCATTCGACCCATATAAAAAGTTACCTGTTTAAGGTAGTTATCAAAACCCACTCGACCCATCGGTTTTCACCTCAATATGATGATTTTTCTTTGAAATAATTTTTTATGTCAGTTTGTGATGAACTAGCGCTAGGCATCCCGCACAAAGCCTGGTGGGTTGCGATTCTGGCAGTTGTTTGCTTGGGTGTGGCATTTGTGATCCCTTCATTTCTATTATCACTTGTTATAACCAGTGCTGATCGAACACGGGACCCACTTCTAAAAATTCTTGACTTGATGATCTTGGTAAGTTGTTTTTGAATATTTTTATCTAATTAGTTAAGAAGAAAGCACTAGGTTCCTAACATTTCAAGGTGATATGTCCGGGTGTTGATTACCGTTTGACATTTTTATTTATATATGTGTACATGCATGGGATGCATTAAATACTGAACCAGTATTTAGCATAGATTTGTAAGAATCGTGTTGTTTTAAGCACCTATTCAGTTATATTTTAGATAAAACAGATGAGATAGGATGGGGTGATTATGCGGTGACATATATAATCACCTCATCCATCATACTTAAAACAATACTGTCTACTTCAAATTGGTTGTATATAACTGTATTGAACGTTTGATCAAGTCTGCCTCCGTCTGTGTTGAATATCCCTCTACAATTTTTTTTTCAATTTACTTTTTGATGCAAGTTTGATATAATTATTATTACTTGTAACAATGACCAATGTGACAGAAAACCTGATTTTATTTTATTATTACTTTACAATAATATAAAAAAGAGTATAATACAGTTTTAGACCATGTGGTAGATCAAGTTATCGGTTTAGTTCATTTTTTCTTGTTTGGAACACTCGGCAATTCCCTTTTTTTGTTCAATCCATGACAATATCACTGTTAAACATCAAAAGCTGAAATCCGATTTAGAAGGATTGAAAAACTTGATTAAAGATGCATTGTCCGAGCCGAGCATATGGGTTCTACCTTTTAAAGCTTCTTGCTATGATAACACACAAGAAAAGTTATAAAAAATGGTTGATTCAATGCAGATTAGGAACATGGAGTTTATATTAAGCTTGTCACAAAGTTCTGATGGTGGTTGGAGAGAGCTTCAAGAACCCATAAATGGCAATTTTGAGATCGTGAAGGCCGTCCGTGAAAATCACCCCGGGACTTTTTTTTTCACCGGGTTTTTGGGAGCCTTCACCAATTATCGAGGATTTGGGGAGTGATGATGATGGAATATACACACATTGCATACTCAAGACATATATATATATATATATATATACATATACAGGAAGGTTAATGTGAGAAAAAAAAAAGAAATAACATAATGGTAAAACATTAAATAGTTTATAATTCTTCTCATTAATTATATTATCTCTCATTAATAAAGCAAGAACATTTTATCCTACATATGTTTTACATTTACCGGAATTTACCCTACACACATGTAAATTTACCCTACACATTTCAAAATTTATCCTACGCATACTAAAATTTATCCCACACATGTCGAAAATTGTCCTACACCATAAACTATTTTATCTTGAAAGAGTAAATAAAAAAATGAGTTACGAGTTTAATTAATGACAATTATAGATTTACCTATATGCCCTTTTTCATAATATTAAATACACACATTAAATGAAGTAAATGGAAAATTTCTATTGGTTTAAAAGTTATGCTTTTTATTCTTACAAAAAAAAATTTCTCATTTGAACTCTCCACTATATATATATATATATATATATATATATATATATATATAGTGGATAGTTCAAATGAGAAGAAAAAAGTTTATAATAATAAAAAGATTAACTTTTAAACCAATCGAAATTCTTCATTTACTTCATTTAATGTGTGTATTTAATATTATGAAAAAGGGCATATAGGTAAATCTATAATTGTCATTAATGAACTAATTAAACTTGTAACTCATTTTTTTAATATACTTTTTCAAGATAAAATAATTTATGGTGAAGGACTATTTTCAACTTGTGTATGATAAATTTTAGTATGTGTAGGATAAATTTTGAAGTGTGTAGGGTATTTTTACATGTGAGTAGGGTAACTTCCGATAAGTATAAGATATATGTATGATAAATTTTGAAATGTGTAGGATATAATGTTTTTGTTTTATTAATGAGAGATAACATAATTAACGAGAGAAGTTATAAACTATTTAATGTTTTACCCTCATGCCCTTTCTTCTCACATTATATATATAGGGAAGGTTCATTTGAGAAGAAATTTAATGTGAAAAGAAAAAGAAGAAATATCATAATGATATGTCACACTCTCAAATTCCACATGCGGGTTTTACCGGGAGGCGTGTGACCGACCAGGATCTAGCCACTAATCATGTTGAACCAACCATTTAAAATAATAAAAACATCGCTATCAACATGATTAACGATAAGGTTTTAATTTGTTTAAAAGACAATTTGTGCTGCAGCGGAAAATAAAGTTAAAAACCGACAGGAACTTAAAACTAGAAGTTAGATAAATGTTTAAAACAATACGTTTAAATGAACCACCCACTCCGGCCGATTGCAATGCCTGTCCAAAGCTGTACCTACTGACCTGCAAAGCATGCAACTACGTGTCAACAATAAAGTTGGCGAATTCACAAAATTTGAGTTTAGTAAAAGTAAAGTTCACAACGTTTTGATTTAAGTATGACTCGGGTAGCTAACCCTCATCATATGACTAAACTGGGTACCGCATGTTGACGTTTCGTTTGTGCCCTCAATAATGTCTATCAACATTAAAGCAAGAGTGAAGGTTAGAAGTTCACGCCCGGCCTCCAGCATGGTGTGAGGTTTGTCAAACCTAATAGCGCTATCAACTAATACCCCGCGTATGCCCACCCGGCAATCTAATCGGTAAAATGTAAGGACTTTCATGATAGAGTTTTCGTTTAGTCTAAGTGTACTATCCACCTCCAGTGGATAACATGTTTCAGTG
Source organism: Scalesia atractyloides (assembly GCA_947069175.1). Lineage (NCBI taxonomy): Eukaryota > Viridiplantae > Streptophyta > Magnoliopsida > Asterales > Asteraceae > Scalesia > Scalesia atractyloides. The sequence goes on from CAMTDV010000008.1 coordinate 74,843,108, forward strand.
GTCCACACAAGGGACGCGCGCGTAGCCCAAACCAGGGATACCGTAAAAAGTGTTGTCCCAAACCAGAGACGCATGCTTTAAGAAAAGAGTTGTGAACTCACCTTAGTTTGCTCGGTAGTAAACTTGAAAGGTAATCAGGAAAGTCAATCTCCTCCTGATATGTTTACCATTTCAATTAGTTTAATTTATGAATCCTACACGTAGTCTAACACATAGTCACAGAATCACGTTGTCATACAATACTCATTTAGGTAAGTTTGGGCATATGATCGTCTAATTCCATATAACGCATTCATAGACACCCATTAACGTTTCTAATAACATATAACACTTTGGTGCAACATATAAGCATATTTACAACGTTCACAACTACTTTCAGCTCATTGTAGTTTCATGTCAGTTTCTAGGTAGTTTTCCAGAATTTATTTAAAATACTAAACGAACTTATAAAATTATGATATTTTAACACAACGTGTCATTTGGTCCTCAAATACTCGTGTATTTTTCTCATAACCTGAATCTTTAAAAAAAAATCAATAAAAATCATTCTCTACACCTAGGTCTGATCTACAACTTTCTAATGACAGTTTACGCCAAATATCATTTAAAATTCCTCGTTTATTCTTTTTACGAAATTTCAGATAGATATTTTCATGAACTCCTGGAACTTTCTACAGTAAAAATTTGAGATCATAAATCAATTCCTACATTGAGTTATGACATTCGCAATGGGCTGCAAATTCTGCCAGAAAACGCAGCCTGGACCTTAAATACGGAAAAATTCATAAAACTTTCATTTACAGTCAAAAAAATGCCATTCCAGTGGGGTTTGAAAGGTTTTTCCTGAAAATTCATCTTAGACTCAAGAAACACATGTTTTTGTTCAGTTTTGCCCACGTTACTGCCAATACAAGTTAGCTGTAAATTCTGATCAGGTTCTGTTTGAATTCAGCTTTCAATTTTAACATGTTTATGGCCCTATAACCCTATTTTCAGTAATCAAAACCCCAACAACACCACATATACGAATCTAGCGTCAAGTTTCATCATCAACATCAAACATAATCAAAAGCCTAGCATGCATACATGATCATAGAGTTACTAACTAACAAGTATCATCATCAACACATTAAAATACATGATTCTGGCAAACCCTAACACATAAAATCCATGTTATCATACATCAAGAATCACAAGAAATCAATCAAAATTCAGCCATGAATAACAAGTTATGAGTGTGTTTTAGAGGGATTACCTAGAGTGATAGAGATGAAGATTAAGAACCCGAAAAGAATGAGTTTTCCTTGCTTCTTCTTGAGTTTTCTAGAGAGTAGTCAGAGAGGGATAGAGGTTGATGTTTGGGGAATGGGGGTGATCTAGGGTTGGGTTTGTTTTTATTATGTATTTTTTTAAACTAAACTTTAGCAAATGCACAAAAGGTCCTTCAAGTTTTCCAATTCTCAAACTTGGACAAGAAGTTATCAACATAACTTTATAAAATGACACACAGGTCCTTCGTTTTGCAAAGTTAATCAAATTAACTCCACATGTTTGTTCGTGTGCTACTAAGTTGTGCGATTATAAATTGTAATTAACATAAATGGGTTAACAACATTAATATGGAAGTACGGGATGTCACATGATAAAACATTAAATAGTTTATAACTCCTCTCATTAATTATGTTATCTCTAATTAATAAAGGAAAAATATTTTTTCCTATATATTTTAAAATTTATCCTACATATATTACATTTACCGGAATTTACCCTACACACATGTAAATTTACCCCACACATTTCAAAATTTATCCTACGCATACTAAAATTATTCCACACATGTCGAAAATTGTCATACACTATAAATTATTTTATCTTGAAAGAGTATATGAAAAAAATGAGTTACAAGTTTAATTAATTAGCTAATTAATGACAATTATAGATTTACTTATATGCCCTTTTTCATAACATTAAATACATACATTAAATGAAGTAAATGGAGAATTTTTATTGGTTTAAAAGTTATTCTTTTTATTCTTACAAAATTTTTCTTCTCATTTGAACTCTCCACTATATATATAGACACACACCTTACGCACAACACATATATATACACTCCAAACATATATGTACACACACTGCTCCTTTTACACACACACACACACACACATATATATAGAAAGAGAGACATAGGATCCGGAGAAAACGGTGAAAAATGTGAAAACGGATCCTAGAGCGACACGTGGCGCGCGCTACAACTCAGGGAGAGGGGTGCTTATGTCTTTTTACGGATTTTTATCCCACACGCTGCACTCTTATGTGGCATGGAAACTTTCATGGCGTTTAGTTAGAAACTCAATTTTTGACGTTTTGTTTTATTTTATAGAGTTTTGGCTCGGATAAAAAAGGATTCAAAGTAAATATCATGGCGTTTATGGCTTTCCTACATTCATTACATTTCCTTTATAGAATTACTCAAACATTACAACAAAAATGAAACAAAACAAATGAAATCAATACTCTTCATTGGAATAGTTAGAAACTCAATTTATGGCGTTTTGTTTTCTTTTATAGAGTTTTGGCTTGGATATACAAGTGACTCGAAGTAAATATCATGGTGTTCCTACATTCATTACATTTGATTCATAGAAGTACTCAAACACTACAACAAAAACTAAACAAAACAAATGAAATCAATACTCATCATTAGATTTCATGGGTTTAGTTAGAAACTCAATTTATGGCGTTTTGTTTTCTTTTGTAGAGTTTTGGTTTGGATAAACAAGGATTCAAAGTAAATATCATGGCGTTCCTACATTCATTACATTTCATTCATAGAATTACTCAAACATTACAACAAAAACGAAACAAAGTAAATGAAATCAATACTCTTTATTGGATAGGATTACATCAGAGATGTACCCATATCTTTGCTCATCACTTTCCTCAGATTCATCATTATCAACTACATTGGTGTTTAACACCATCAACTGGTTCAGCCTAAAAGACATCCTAGATTTAAACATTATCATAATCCTAGTTGTGATAATGGGTGAAGGTCTTAATGTTAAGAGTTGTTGAAGAAGGCGGAAGTTCTTTGTGTTCAACACTTCGTCCATTGTCAAGGAATCTTCATCCCCGTTGCTATAAGTCACTCTCACCATCCACAATTGTTCATTCAAACTCCAACCAGCTGATAGCTCAAAATCATCATCATCATCTTGAAATCTTCTTTTCAATCTTCTTATTACTGTTTCAGTTCTTTCACATTGGTTGGCAATTGGAATACCCAGGGTAAGAATATCCCTTTGGACAGCCTCATCCATGCGAAGTATGGAGTCGATGGTCATGTCCCTCACCCTTCTTCTGTCTGTGAACTTTAAAACGAATTGTTTATCTGATCGATCGAACCTCTATGAGATAACTTGTGCCATTTTTTGTTCGTTATTTTTGTTTGGCGTTTTATGGCTTTATTGGAGTGTTTTAGTAATTATAACCTTTTCTACTTATATAATGGTGTTCTCTTGGCGCTAAAGACATCAAAATGGATTGATTATATATTTTTGTGCTAAAAGAATAAAATGTATTTTAACTATAGTGAAAGTACTGTATGATGTGACGTTTCATTGCTAGTTTTAGTCTTGACGCTGTAAAAGGGGTGAGGTGGGCATGGTAGATATGATGTATCTAATTTCTTTGGCGTTTTTTATAACATGAAAATGTTCATTTTCTATTATGGATTGATTATATTTTTTTGGTGCCAAAAGAATAAAATTTATTTTGACTACAGCGAAAGCACTGTATGATGTGATGATTCATTGCCTTCTTTAGTTTTGACACTATAAAGGTGACGTGGGCAGGCAGATATGATAAATCTTGTATTTTTGGCATTTTAGAATATAGCATGAAAATGTTCTTTTTCTTATGTTTTTTTTATATTTTATTGGCGTTTTTACCTTCGAGGCGCCAAACGAACCTTTTCGGGAACTCTTTCAGGATTCAGAATTTCCCCAGGAAGAGAATCTCTGAAGGCATAGTTCCTGGAGATCATCAACATTTACGTCAACGGATTCTACACCTGGAATAGTCTCCAGCGTGTATCTGATACTGTCGCCCTTTCCCGTTTCAACATAATCAAACTTCTCATCAATCTTATCATCTGATTTCTAGTCTTCTATGATCCCCTCCATAATATCGTCTTATTCCAGATCATCATTGCTCAGAAAATGTTCATCAGCAGTATCATTATCATCAGAATTAGAGAATGAGCCAGATTCAGCATCAACCTGACCCTTGCCTTTACCAGCTAAAGCTCCACTTCTAGGCTCCCCCTCAGCCTGAGCACTGGTTGCAGTTTCAGAAGCTTGTAAACTCCTTGGTTGCTCCCCTTGCTTAGCGGCATTAGGATCCTTGCCCTCATTTAAATCCTCTCGGATTTTCTTCAGTTCATCAATTTTGCACGTAGCTTGAACTTGTAGGGCCGAACTCTCCCCCTAAGCAGCGATGAGCTCTATAAGATCAGTAATAATATGATGAATCTGATCGGTCGCTGTAACAAGAGTCTGATGTCTAGCAGTAGTAGTTTGATCTCGATTAATAAGAATACCCAACTGTATAGCTTGATTCTTAGATTGTTTAAACAAGTGAGTGATCTGTTGATCCTTAATGACATCTTTCTTCTTTAGATTATCAATTTCTATCTGCTGCTTTTTAATATGTGCTTGATGTTCTTTCATCACTTTGGCAACATCCATAAACTGAGTTCGAACAAACTCAGGAACGTTTTGCGCATCACCACTATTTGTGCTTCAAGGTTCCGGAACAGAAGTCGGTGAAGAAGGTCTAGGAGCAGAAAATTTTGGAGTAGACAGTCGAGGAGTAGACGATCTAGGGACACTTTGGTTCTTCAGTATAGGAGGACGAGGACCGAAGGCAACCTTCGGGCGTACACCTCGAGACTTAGGTGCCCCAGTCTTTGTGGGTGTCGGACTAATTATTTTAGGTCCATAAGTACCTTGAACAATTGGAGAACTCGGTTGTATGAAACTTTGAGTAGCACCCGAAGGCATACCTAAAAAGACAGAAGGTAAAGGAGGCACAACAACACTTTCCCAAGTGGCAAACAAATTATCTGAACCTAGCGAAGTAGAAAGTGATCCAAACAACGGTGTAGTGGGATAGAAGACGATAACATTGGAGTAGAAGTAGTCACAAATATGGTAATACTAATGGACTCCACAGAGGTATGAACTGGAAACGGAGCAGCCTTTAATTGAAGTGAAACTGATCTTCCCAAAATAGTAAGGCCACTAGAAACGGAAGTAATAACAGCACCCAAGGAAACTTCGACTGAAGCAGCTTCAGTACTTGAAACTTGAAGACCCGAACTCACCGCAAATCTTCTTCGTTTGTAAGTCCTGATTGGTTGTGAGATACAAATCGCTCCAGTATCAGGATGACGACAGTCATCATTCTATTGTCGGAGGAAGAAGAATCAAATGTGATAGAAGAAAGATCATTCAAGTTATTGTTCCAACCTGCTAAACTTACACCGCAGTCCGAAGAGGGGCTAAAAGAGGCTATTTTCGCTCGGAACGATCAAGCTTCTCTTTATCATCTGGTGAGATCCTGTTTTGCAAATCTTTGCGCACTAACTTAAAATATTCCTTTTCTAACAATATGCCCTCATCCGTATCTTCAATAATTCTTTTTTCCCTTATCCAACACTATAGATGATGATCCAACTTCGAGAGCCGCATCAAGCTCTAAAATAACAGTCTTTACATGAACACTTGGTGCATAAGTAGTAACACTAACAGCAGGTTGCTCAACTCTAACAATATTCTCTTTTCCCATTACAACACCAACAAGCTCACTACCAATCAGAGCAACAATCAACAGTTCACTAACACCAACCTCCTCAACAATCGGCACATCTGCTATTGGTTCTTCCACAACTGGCTCTTCAACTACAATAGGTTCAGCTATGGGTTCGGCTATAGGTTCATTCGGCGGTGGTTGTTGAAGATCAACTTGTGGTTGAACAACCATTGAATTCTGTACTTGCGAAGGAGCACCTTCATCATCTCCAGCTCCAAATAACTCTTCATGGCCATTTCTAATTCCAATCCAAGTTTATTCGGTATCAGGATTGTAGTTGTTTTCTTGAACGATTGCGCTCAGCAAAGGATGAGTAATAGGAAGAGCATTTGCATGAATGCAAACGTTTGCAGCTTTACAAGCATTGAAGATACTCTTATGCATCGGTTTCTGAGCATACACTTGCAAATAAGTACCAAGTGGAAGATTTGGGATCAAGTGTTGAAAAATCAGCGTAAGAAACCACAGATATAGGATCATCAAGCATTTGTCACCAGCTCGCAATGCGAGATGAGTTTGAAAAGCCCGAAGAATCATAAGAGAAAAATTGTATGGCTGATTAAAAGTTAGACCGATCATAGCAGATAAATGATTGTGTCCCATTCCATCCACACCAGACTTTCAAGGAGCCATGCACTGCATCAACACATGATAGAAGTATCTCCATTTATCAATAAGCATTCCTTTGTACAACTGTTTTGAAGGGACAACAACCGACGTAACCGAAAGCTCTGGCTGTCCTTTCAAGAATAGGCTTAGAATAGCATGTTTCCCCAAAATCTAGATCCCCAAAATGTAATGCTGCTTGTATAACATCTCCGGTGATCACAATTGGGATGCCATTCATAGTTGCTTTAATCGTATTGTTCACTGTGCGACCCAATCGCCAAAAATCTTGAATGTACGACCTGACTTGATGCACATTTTCAGAAAGAGAAAAACAATTCTCGAGCATTGTAAGAATTGCATAATCTACGCATAATCCTCAGCACCATGAACAACATCGTCAAGTAATGCGATTTGATTGTGTTTAGGCACAAATTCTCTCACTAGAACAGGCAAAGCAGCTCCAGTAGCAGGTTGGCTCCTTGTTGTTCACCTTGCTGTTTAGCTTGTTGTTCAGCCATATCTAGACACATTATAAACAAATCAAGACAAGTGCATCATAATATTTTAAAACAATAGAGTGTACAGTATGCAGTAAATTGCTACTGATACTTGTGAAAATTTACCACCAAACAATCAACTGAAATAACAAAGAATCCGGAGAGAATCAATTAAATAGTTAATTTGGACAACTAGATTTATCCGGAGTCAAAATTAGATTATCAGTTTTACTTGAAATCCTGACATACTGAGTAGTTCAGAGTCAACCAGTTTAACTTGTCAACCATGATCACAGATTAATCAAGAGTCACACATTTGATTTGATAAATTCAGAGATTCTGGCAGACTAAATAATAACTTCGGTACCTTTTATAAGTTTAATAAACCCGGAAACTTGTTTAAATCTGAAATGTGTCTTAAACCCAGAGTGTTAAATCCGGAATCTAGCTAACCCTGAAACCCAGGTTTGTTCAATAAACCCGACAAATTTGTAAATCCAGAGTAAACACAAACACGGACAAAAAATTAATCGTATTAAATTCAGAGTGTTAAATCTGGAATCCAGTTTATGGATGTTAAACTCAGAAGTAACAAACCCGGTTAATACGAAGTTCGGAGCCCAAGTTTGAAACCCTTCATCAAACCTAGGTATTGTAACAAACAACAAAACACTAAGGTTAAAATATTGTAACAAATCAAAAAGGTAAATTTTTCAAAAACTTTCCTTCTTCTTCACAAAGTTTTCTCAAAAACACTGAGTTTTGAACAATTTTTCATCTGAACATTAACCAACAAAACATACCAATTAGTGGAACCCATTCTGCTAATAATCAAACACAATACGATTTACATCAACAACCCACATAAGATTTTCACAATGTCAAATAAAACCAAACCCTTATGGGTTAAACCCTTCAAAAACCACCAACAATAAATCAAACTTACTGATTAAACCAAAGGATTCTAGATGATAAAAGATTTAAGAAAACATACATGTGATTTTGTTATGCTAAGATGAAATCACAAAGAACTTCAAGAAAACACAATAGATCAGATTTGCAGGGAACAAAGGTTTTTGTTAAGTGGGTTTTTAGAGGAGAGTTGAATGAAGAAGATGAATTGTTGGGTTCTTTATATATGAACTGATCTCCGGACAAAACCTAAGGTAAGGTCAGAACCAGTTAAACAAAAATAAATCCGGAGTAACAGAACCCTAGGTAAACCCAGAAGAACTACACTTTATGATTGGAAAATCCGGAGCAAGATCTCCGGAGATACAGGCATAAAACCCGGCCACTCTAAACTAAGTATAAACCCGGAAACCTAAACACTGAAATAATTGAGTGTAAATGCAGAGAGAGATAAGTCCAAACCCGGGTCTCAAAACACTAAGTAATAAGCCCGGAGAAACTAGTTTACCTCATAGCCCGGAGCCCAAACCCTTTTTTTAAAGTTTTATAACCATTTCAAACTTAAACTTTTGAACATTTATAACAAATCACTAACTTCCAATCATTGAGAAAATGTTCCCTTAGTAACTCATACTTTGAAAGAATTTCACAACCACTACATGGAAAATAATTACCAAAACATATTAATTCTCGAAATTACTTACACTCACATGGATAAATTATTCACGACCGCTTTTATTGAAAAAGATTATTTTAGGATTACCTAACCGGATGTATAGCATCGTTATTAAAGAATGTTCACAACCCCTTAGAGTATCTTTAGAATGATAAACTCGCACATAGAAACAAGAATGTAAAATCTTTTTCTTGAAAGTTTAGACAAATTAAAGGAACTATAGCTAAGAAGTATATTTACAATATCTATCTTTTTGTGAAATCGATGCAAGGGGATCATATTAGTTTTTCTATTAATATCCAACACAGGGACATAGTTTTTAGATAAAGCACTTAGAAGAATTGGAGTTTGAGTAAAATTCAAGCCTTGGTCTTTCATTTGTTGCTGAATCCACAAGACCTGAACACAACAGCTTGAAGCTGCAATGTACTCGACCTTGCACGTCGATAAAGACACGGCAATTTGCTTTTTGCATTGCCAAGATACGAGACAGTTTCCAAGTAGTTGTGCGACGCCAGAGGTTGACTTTCTATTAACTGGGCACCCTCCGAAATTTGCGTCACCATACGCTATCAAATACGCTCTCAAATCCAGACCTCCTTCAGTTGGATACCATAATCCAAGTTTAGGCTTCCCTTTCAGGAATCTGAAGATACGTTTAACAACCTTCATATGAGACTCCTTCGGAGTTGACTGGTACCTGGCACATAAATACACAGAAAACATTATATCGGGACGCAAAGCTGTAAGGTACATAAGTGAACCTATCATAGCTCGATACAGAGTTGGATCCACCTTAGGATCTTTTTCTTTATCGGTCGTTAGCTTGTGACATACTTTGTTTGATGCACGTGCGTCCCTTCCTTTTCTTGACTCACTTGAAGACCAAGAAAGAACGACAACTCTCCCATCACACTCATTTCAAACTTTAACTTCATCACATCCTCGAACTCGCGACACAATGATTCATTTGAAGAATTGAAAATTATGTCATCAACGTAAATTTGCACAACTAGAAAGTCTCCCATTTCTTCAAAATGAACAATGTGGAGTCGATCGCACCACGCGAGAACTTGTGCTCCAAGAGATGCTTCGATAGAGTCTCGTAACAGGCACGAGGAGCCTAATGGAGACCATAAAGAGCTTTATCTAATAAATAGACTTTGTTCTCAGACTCCGGAGCCGCAAACCCCGATGGTTGGGATATATACATAGTTTCACGTAGTTTTCCGTAATGGAACATGCTTTTCACATCTAGCTGATAGACTTTGAAACACATGTGTGTAACAAAGGCTAGAAACAAACGAATGGCTTCCAGTCTTGCAACTGGTACATAAACTTCTGTATAATCAAACCATTCCTCTTGATTGAAGCCCTTAACAACCAACCGTGCTTTATTTCTGACAACTACACCCTTATCATCCTTCTTGCACTTGAAGACCCACTTCGTGTTGATTGCATGTTGACTCTTCAGAAGATCGACCAAATTCCACACCTTTAACTTGTCGAACTGAGCTAACTCCTTTTACATCGCCTCACACCAAGAATTATCCTTTAAAGCCATCTGATAATTCTTCGGTTCTATCTGAGAGATAAAACATTCGTGTAGGCTAAGATTGTATTTCACTTCCTGCTTGATTTCAGAAAACAAGCATTGCATCTCTGAAATATTTCTTCGTGTAAGCACTCCAGCATTTGGATTCCCAATAATATTATCAACAGGGTGATATATAGTTGTTCTCGGAACTGGGATTGCCGGAGCTTGAAGATTGTCTCCCAAATTTGATTGAACCTCATCCTCAACACTTGCATCAACTGTTGCATCCGAATTACTAGAACCACCTTCATTGGGGAAATGCACAGCAAAAACATCGTTTACTATCGAAGACTCAGCGACTGGAACTCCTGATGCAACATTCTGGGTCACGTTCGTTGGAATACTTGCTCTCAAGCTAGCATCCACTTCATCTTTATTTACCAGATGCGTGTAGATGACCTCCAAATCTTCTTCTGAAACATTAGGAAGATCAAATAAATCAAATAATTTCTCATAATCGCACCCGCTTTTAGGACCAAATCCAGACGGGGGGGGGGGGGGGGATCTAACTCAAAGGAATTATATCATACACGACTTCCACAGTTTGTTTTTTAATGTTATAAGCACGTTTGTTCGGGGATCCATTAGCGTAACCTAGAATGAATCCTATCTCTCAAAGTTCTCCTATATTAGGAGTATCCTTGGTGCGTTTGATAACACACTTGATCCCAAAAGGTTGAAAACTGGATAAATTCGGTTTCTTGTTTTCAAGTAATTCATAACAAGTTTTATCTTCTCTTTTGATAGTAAGCACATGGTTAAGCACATAACATGCAGTGTTTACCGCCTCGGCTCAGAAGAAAATTGGTAACTTAGATTCAGAAAGCATAGTTCAGGCCGCCTCAATTAGGGTACGGTTCTACCGTTCTGCAACTCCATTCTGTTGAGGAACATAAGGAGCGCTGAACTGATGAACTATTCCCATTTCCCAACATAACTCGTCTAAATGTTGATTTTTAAATTCAGTGCCATTGTCACTTCGGGTTTTCTTAATAGGAAGTGAATATTTTTTTTCAAGTTATTTAAATAAATCTATCAAAATTCCAAAAGTTTGGTCCTTTGTTTTTAAGAAAAATACCCACGAGTATCATGAGAAATCGTCAGTCTCGACAAGGCAAAAGGACATTCCACCATGCTAGCAACATGAAGCGGGCCGAAAAGATCCATGTGAAGCAATTCAAGTGGTTTTTGTATTGAGTTAACATTTTTCGGTTTGTGAGGCTTTCGTTTGATTTTTCCTTTTTCACACGATTCACATTTATTGTGCATGTTAAAACTACGTAATGGAACCCCCAACAGAAAGTTGTTCTTTACTAAGTGGTTCATTTTTCGTGGATGCACATGGCCCATTCTTCTATGTATGAGGTACGATTGATCTTTCGTAGCCTTTGAGAGTAAACATGTCACTGGAGCAGATGAGTTAAGCAACGGGCGCATATCCATGACATAAGTGTTATTCACATGTGGAGCCCTCATTACGATCCAATCTTCAAGAACAACGAATCCCGGACGTAATACGAAGCTAGCTATGTCAGTGAATAACATTGTATACTTGTTATCGCAGATCTGAGACACCAACATCAAATTATGATTTAGTTCTTCAACGTAGTTTACTTTATGCAACGTTATTTTTCCATTTGTCACCGATCCTTCACTGATGATGTAACCACCTTTCTCACCAACCAAATTAACATAACCACCACAAATTTGTTTTAAATTATTCAATAACTCCTTATTCCTTATCATGTGTCTTGAACAACCACTATTGATATACCAAATATAGATAGCCCTCTTCAGCTGCTCTTACACTTACCAACAAGGAAATTGGTTAGATTGTGGGACCCAAGCCATGATGGTCTTGGGTCGTCCCATTTCGTCTACATAAGAAATCTCCTTGAGATAACCATCATCACCACTTTTCCCTACATTTCCGTTTAAGAAGTTGTCGGAGTTGACGATCTGTTGTTATATCCTGAGCTTCCATTGTTTTGGTATCCGTAATTTTGAATTCTTGGAGTCTCAAAATTCCAACCAAATCTAGGAGCATCGTTGTTTCTTGAGAATGATCGTGTTTGAGTATCTGAAAGTTGTCCTTGATATTGAGATCGGGGAGGTGATGCATTTCGTTCATTCACAAACTAGTTCTCTGCATGAGGTCTAACATAGTCGTTATTAGATCCTCCAGAATGTTGAACATTCTCTTGTGATTGGAAAGGAACATGATTTTGGCGTCAGTGAGGAGTTTTCTCACGAGCATCATGTTTTTTTGATGAACTTTCCAATCCATGACCAGGGCAAATATCGAATGGTTCCTCCCTTTGATCCTGACATTGTTGTGATTTAGCATTTGATTTAAGAACATGTTTTGTTTCTCGCTTAATCACTTTATCTTTATCAACCTTTTGATTTTTACTATTTTTCTTTTCAACATTTGTTGTTTCGTTTTGTGATTTATCAACAAAAGGTTTTCTTTGATTAGGATCAACGAGGGATTTTCCCTTGTCATCTTGACAATTTGCAGCCAAGTGTCCCTTTCCACGACACTTATAGCATCGTCGAACTATCGCAAAATTCTTTATACGTTCCTCGTGACTGTTCGAAGATGATGAAGCTTTAGTGGGGTTTTTTTTTCAAAATTTGAGTGACAAACTGAGAGTTTAACCCATTTTCTATTTTCTCTACCTCTTGATTAAAATCTTCCTCTTTTACAAAGTTAGTTTTAGGGACATTTTTCAAATTCTTTTGAGGTTTTCCATGACATTTTGGTTTTGAGTTAGCATTTTGAACTTGATTAAAGATTTCCAAAATTTTATTGCTTATCAAGTTCTTAATGTTTTCAAAATTTAGCTCACTTTTATTAGTGGCTTCACTCATCTTCGACTGTTTTGAGTCCGAAGACGCTTCGAGCTCAGATTCCGACTCACTTTATGGATCAACAGTCAGAGGGGTTTTTGGCACAAAATTTGCCAATACAGGATCAATGCTTGCCATCGATATATAGTTATGGTTAGCCGGTGGAGGCACTTTACTATAACCAATGCCAAACATTTCTTCTTCAGTTTCTTTCACACGTTGGCTGTTAATGTAGAAATTCATCACTTCAGATGAATTCTCAGACTTTTCAATTTTTCTTTGCAAATCTAAAATTAGATTATCTTTTTCTGAAATAATTTTGTTCTTTTCCAAAACACAATTTTGGTTCATTTCAAGTTCAGATTTTAGCTCTTGATTTTTAAGAGTTGCCTGAGCCAAACGTATTTCAAATTCAGAGATATCATTTTTCAATACTTTTATCTTAATTCGGTGTTCCTTATCCGAACAAGACAAAACTGCAATGAGTTCTCTAGATTTATCAATCTTAGCTACAAACTCTACGCATCTAGCACAACGCTTATCTACGAAAGTTGATTTTCACTCAATTCCAGCCATGAATGCACAAGCTTCCTTTTCCATTGGGTTTTCCTCCAATTTTTGAGCTTCTACATTAGCAAACTCATGCATTTCGGCTGTTAAGATCTTGAACTCGAAACATTCATTCTTTTCTCCATTCTCTGTGCTTTTCGATCTTCCTTTTTCTTCATCATTCAAGTTTTCTTCATTTTCAACAACTTCACTCACTTCCATTTCTTCACCCATAACTTCAGCTACAACAGCGAGTTCCTCCATACTAGCTTCTTCTGTAACATATTCACACACTTCTTCGATAATTTCAGCCATAAAGGCTTGTGAAACAATAGCTCCTTGAATGTTTTCTAAAGCACAACCCCAATCATAAGGCTCTGTTACTTCTTATAGAGGTTGAGCAACCAAGGCATTGTTCGCCAAAGGAGTAAGATTATTTGAAGCGTTTGATCGAGATTTTGAAGTTAAAGCATTAGTAGAATTTGAATGAGGTCTTGAGTTGTTTCCATTTTGCGAACTGTTTTGTCTGTTGGACCTTTCCATCTTAGGCTTTCGACAATCTCGTGCATAATGCCCATAGATACTACAACTGTAGCACTTCACTTTTGTCATATCGATGCTCATTCGAGTATTTGTTTGACCACCAATGAATTTTTTTACCCATTTTTATAAGAAACTTCTTTGCTCTCCGAACCAATAACGCCATATTAAGTTGAGGATCAAGTTCTTCCATTTCATCTTGATCTATTTGGCCAAAATCTTCGTCGAGACTCGATTGCTCTACAAGTTTTCCAAGACAAAATTTTTCGTAAGCCGTTATGAAGGATGCCAAAAGACTCATGTTATCTTCTATTAGTTTTAAGCAGTTTGGATCTAACTTTGGAATGTTAAACCTTATTGCTTGAGATTTCTGACTTCCACCAGACGAATACATTCCATGACTTGAACTTGTAGTGCCACTCAAACCATTTGCGTTATTACTTATAAAAGCTTGATGACGTACAAGAGCTTCATTCTCTGAATATAGAGCAACACCGGCTCCGCCATTACTGCCCTTTTCTACCATTTTTGAAGCTGTATATAGCTGAGGATCTTAAATCTTCTCACAGTTAGATGCTTGATATTCCATGTTCCAAGCATATCCCTTTAGCTTTTGCACAACGTCTTCCAACAAAAGCTCTTCATAGAGAACACATTCTCTAATCAATGTCGTATACATATTCCATTCTTTAGGAAGGCAATTTAAGAACTTCTCTACTTTCTCAAACTCAGTGTACAGACCTTCCTGACTTCGATCAAGCTCACTTAACAAGTAATAATACCTATTCACAGTGTCATCAAACGACTCATTCTTTATGGCATTTCCTTCGTAGCGTTCAATCATGCTATCCCATAACTCCTTCGAGGTATTTCTTCTACGAAAAGTATGGAGTATGGACTACGTAAGAGCCATTGTTATCATGGACATGGATTTTTCCTCACATTCATAGAACTTTTCTACTCATCCCTAGGAGCCAAGTAAGTGTCGATAGTTAAAGTTCTAATCGGTGTAGCTCCACACCCCTTTGTAATACATAACCAAATCTTAATATCCTTAGTTCTCACATATCTCTCAAATCGTTCCTTCCACTCTGGAAAAACTAGTTTGTTTATTAAGAGAGGAGGTTTGTCGCTACTCCCTACTTCAACATTGTGCTTGATGTTTGAACCATTGCGGTCATATTGTTTGCCATTTGAAAAGGATTTGAAAAAAACAGAAAGTTCACAGTGGGTTTAAACAGTAGGTTTACTAGGAAAAGTTTCTAAGTCCAGAAAGCCCGGAGATAAAAGTTAACTTGAAAAACATGGAGTGAAATGTCCGGAAAATATAGAGTGGTAATCCCGGATCAAAACCTGATTTAAACTACACATTTGGACAACTCAAACTCGGAATCTTAAAAATCAGTTTCTAAAATCGGACTCACAAAAGGACTTGTGTATAAACTCGGAAACTTATCATGGACTTTTAAATTCATAATAGAAAACATGAAGTTAAACTTGGACCAATTTAAGTTCAGACTCAATAAGTTCTTAAATTTAGACCCTAAACCCGGACAGAGTTTAAAGAACAAATTCAGACAAAACTAATGGAGTCCTTTAACTCGGACTCAGTGATCCGAAGATAGAGTATACTTCGTAGTCCTTAAGTTTGGAGTGAACTTAACCAACAAATCCGGACACAAGATAAGTCCGGAATTACTATAAAATCAGTAATTCGGACAAGTTAATCCGGATAGGGTGGTAGCCTTCTTCCGGATATCTCCCAAGTGTGACTTCACACAAGATCACCAATAATCTAGAAACATAAACAATAGAGCAAACATGGAAAAACTTTTAAAAGATGAAACAAGGAATATTTCATCAACCTTCAAAAACCCAGCAAGATCTTCAAAAACCTCTATAAAACCCCAGATGATGATCTAACCTAAAAACTCTAACCTAGTTAAAATCTATCATCAAAATGAGATTTTCTCACTCAAAACCTTCAAACCAAACACCTATAGTAGTATGAGCACTCTCTATAAATAGCCTGCTCTGATACCACTTGTATGTTCACCTTAACCTAACTCTAGATCAAGATCTAACACGAACACAATCACGAAGTGTGCGAAATCCACCACGTGATCACCATTGTAGAGAATCGGACAAGAAAGAGTAGAATGAGATGATAATACGAGAATACACAGAGTATTCTTAGATGAAGATGAATGATGTCACACACAGTATAGCCGCCACTGCACACACACAAAGATTAGGGTTTCTTACCAGACAGACTTTCCACAAAAGAAATTGCTGTCTTGTCGTTATCCAAAAAGGTTTATATACAAGACACATCCGGACACAAATGTCCTGATAAACAAAATAGGCCCAAAGTCCAATACATACACAAACTTGGACTGATCTACCAATTCTCAAGTCCGGACCTATAAACTCGGACTAAAGTCTAGACAACCTACACATACCATAACTTCGGATTAGGTATAAACCCTAATCCGGAATACACAAGTTCAGAAATAAGCATAATACAAGGAACTGACATAAGTTCAGACTTGATACTCAAACTATTACAAGTAACACTTTAGACCCTTTACTTATGGAAATCCAACACTTATCACACAAGTGCATTCACAGAATGGAATGAAATTTGGTGTTTTGAAAACAAAAATGTGCGGAAATATGGAAAACGGCCAAATGGACGTTGAAACAGCACCCCATGCACGTAAACAGACACTCCCCGAAGCAAAATCTTCAAAACAATAAGTGCAACACGAGGCCGTGTGAGGTAAGCATGCCCCCGTGACTCAAGTATGTAGGAAACAATTTTGATTCTGGAACATTGAGATGGGGTCGTGTCACATAGGCACGCCCCCGTGCCCGACTTCTAGAAAATTTGCGTTACTAGCACTTTTGGCACGGGGTCGTATCCCTCAAAGACGCCCATGTGTCTGCCTTCTAGAAATTTTCACTGAAACACTGATACTGGCATCTTGAACAAGCCCCCTGTCTAGTGTTTGGTTTTTTAAAAATTTGTTGTTTTTATCCCACTTTTACATATTTAATCAAATTTAACCAATGTTGGGCACATTGAGTACAATGTGTAATTTAAAGTGGGGGGGGGGGGGGTTACATATAACTCCACTTTGAACCGCTAAAACACCCCAAATCTTTTTCAAAAATATTTTTTTGATTGATTTGTCTTGGTTATAGTTTAAGTTAGAAACCAAGATCTAAAAAGTTTAAGTTTTTACAAATTTACAACCGATAACACCGTGATAAAAAGAACCATATAAGAAAAATTTATAAAAAGGTATGAAAATTCTTTGTAAAATTTGATTGTATATATAATTTCACACTTTTACCATTTTCCACAAAAATGTGAGTTTTGAGCCTTTACCGGGCATTCAATATTATTTCTTTACTAAATGCTCATTTTTTTATTTCTTGTGTGAATAGCCAGCCGTATGGTTCTTACGAATCTTGAACTTGACAAGATAATACATTCCTGGTCCTTACCAACTAATCCAAGTAAGTATATGATTAAGGTATTAGGATTATAAATCTTTTTTTCATTTTCAACCTTATTTTCTATTTCTCTCCCCACAAAAAAATCCACTAGTTAACCCATTTGAGCCTAAACCTATCATTTCAAAACCCGCAAAATACCATTTTGCACAAATCATCCATCACCCAAAACCAGTCTTTATTTTTACACCCCTTATTTTAGTGAAATGCGGTTCTCTTGAAATTTATATAAAAAGAAGTGACTTAGTTATCTTGTGTATATCCTATCCTCTATCAAATAAATAAATAAATAAATGAATTATTATATCTCTCCAGTTGCTTGAAATAAAATAAGCAAAATTATTGCTTATAAGCCTTTACTTAGTATCTAAGTCACAAATAAATAAATTTTCAAAGAAAAACCGATATTTTACGCTTTTTGTCACTTTTCAAATAAAACTATCCTACCCCTAACCAAAACCTATCAATTTTAAAGTACTCTTGATATTTACAAACATAATGTTAAAAATGAGGAGGCTTGATTACTTGTCAAGCATATGGTAGGAGTAAGTTCCATACCGGTTTCGAGCCTTTTACTTTTACATCTTCGGCTGAGTGTTGAGTGATCACTTGTGAGGTGTGTGAATTTGTATATAGCTAAATGAAATTTTAAATAAAGGCATGTTATGCCCAAAAATGTTTATTTTTCTTAAAAAAGTATTCTAAATAAATCATGTCGAATATGATTGTAAATAAAATAAAAACAATAATAAAAAGAACTTGGATTCCCGACACTCTACAACTAAGATCCAAAAATTTTTTCTCTACCAATTCCATTTGGGTGTGTAAGAAATATTAAAGAGTTTTGCTTGAGGACAAACAAATATTCAAGTGTGAGGGTATCTGATATGCGCCAAAGGCAACATATAAATTATATCAAATACAGTATAAAATGAACCCTTTTAATACTAATGTGGGAAAAAGTGTGTTTCTTTGTATACTTTTGATTTTCAGGATTAAAAGTGTTTAAATGTACAAAAGAAACAAATTAATGCCAAAAACTAGCATAAGTACAGAAAAAGGAAAGATGATACACTATACCAACCCTTCGAGCTTCACCGCAAGACCAAAAACAACGAACCAGAAGTCAAGCACGGGGCCATGCCTGCTCGGCATGGAGCCGTGCCCCTTTAGGATTCTAGGAAAGAAAAGACAAATAGAAGCAGGCAAGTGACACAGGGCCGGGATGTGGCCAACTTTCAGATATGCAAATCTTAGATAGTACCAGGGGCGGATGTACATAGTAATAAGGGGTAGCCTCCGCTACCCCTTGGTGCTCCGGCGGTAGTGTAAATTTTGGAAAAATTTGACGTTTTTTCGATTTCGTTACCCATTTCTTTTAAAACGTTACCCCTATGAAAGTTTTCTAGATCCACCACTGGATAGTACAACAAGTACAATGGCCACGAGGCCGTGCCGTTGACACACGTGCCGTTACTCAATTTTTTTATTTTAGATTTTTATTTTGTATTAGATTTATATTAAAAGTGTGTTTCCCTGTCACGTATCTTCATTCGAATAGCTTCTTTAAATGCGAATGCGTAAGCTTATCTCTTTTCCAAACTTCAATGAGCTAGATAGTGCTTTGAGAGTCTCAGAACGCCAATTTCGAGTTGGTTGAAACCAATCAAGTCACAAGCATAAAAATACTCTAACTTAGCTTAAAGATCTTCGTTGATAGCTTGAGGAATGATACCTTACGTCCAATATGTTTTGGAACCGCTATCAAAAGGGATGGAAGAACATACAACTTGTAAGAACATTTTTTAGTTACATAACTATTCCGAGAAGATCTTGTTGTGGAGTTTATTTCGATGCAAAATGCACTGATGTTGAAATCCAACGGGATTTAGGAAAGATATCTACAAAATTCAAAATAAAGATATTTAGTATTCTTATGCTTAATATACTAATTTAATTTATAATCCAATTATAAAAAGAAAGCCACTTAGGCTATAGGCCAGTGGTCAAAAAAATTATCTCTTATTGAGAGACTAAGATTCAATCATTGAGAGATGTAAGTATTTAAGGGGAAAATTAGCTGTTCAAAAAAGAAAGAAAAGGAAATAAGATCCCATTTCATTAATACACACTTTTCACTAGTATTATTACGCTGATGGGCAACAAATACCGCATTCGTCAACTACACAACTCTCGGGTGTGAGGTCGCATGACGAGTGTTGTCAAGCATTAGGATGTTTAACCCCAACTAGACCAACTTGAAACTATTTCAAGTGATGATCACCCTTAATTGGGGATTGTGCAATTGGCCTAAGTGACTCAGGTTTCACGATTTCGCCTCTAATGGAAACCATAGGCTCAATGCAGAGTAATCTCTAACAAAGGGGGTTCGGTTAGATCGGTTCGAGTGTCGCATTTTTAGGTTGCGGAAAAATATCGATTTTAATTCGGGATTTGCTTTAATATCTAAATTAGCATGACTAGTCAAAAACATATCAGATGACTTGTTGCATGAGTCATGTCATGCAATTAGAGTAAAATCCAATTTTATGTTTGTTATAAGTTTAAAACACCTTTCTAACTTCGACACGATTCGATTATAAACACCCTATTTAAAACTACGTTGGTAGTTTATCACGAGGTTGATTTTTAAATTAATAAAATCGTTATTAATTTATGGTATTTTACAATAAACAAATATAATTTTAAAATCCGAAACTTGTTTTATCTTTTAATAAAACTCTTTTATTAAATTTACCTCTTCATGTTAAGTTAAACTTATTATAATTATTTATTCCTTCGTTTTATGATTGTGAAAATTTATTATTTAGTGGTCTAATTAATTCCTAATAATATATCCAACCACAAACAATTAAAAAAAATAAAATAAACCGAGCCACTAACGTAATTTGTTAATTCGGTTTCGTGAGCCATTGAACGGCAACCCAACCTGCTTGAAGAGACACAAAATAAACCCTTCTCTTGTCGGCTCCCCTTAGTCGAACATCTCTATCTTCACGTCCTTTGAGAAAATTGACAGTAACCCATCGTCGGTACCAGGTGCCACTCCGTTGACTTTCTCAAAATCACCCAAACCATTCATTCAGAAAATAAACGTCCATTCTTGTTTAACACGTTACAAGAGTAGTTGTAAACCCAAACATTATCCCCCGCCTTGCTAGCTGCTCCATTTTTTGTAATGATTTCGAAAAAAAGTCGGACCTTTCGACGGATTTCAAGCCAACGCCACGATATGATCTTAGGGTTTCAAGAATCACTCCCTATGAAATCATAGATTTTTTTTTCTGAATCCATGCCAGAAGTTCGGTTTTGTTTTGGTTATTCTCTAGGGTACAAAAGGGAAAAATTAGTGTAAAATATAAATATAAAAGTTATTGTCTAAGTTATCAAAAAGTAATTGTTATCTCTAAATAATTAAAATAAATGTAAATGTTCCATTGATCCCCGAGACATCCACATCCACCCATGCTCGAGCTAAGGCACATTCTTCCTCCATCATTCAACGCATCGTTCACGTTGGCCTGGTACAGAAGATGAACCAACTTGTCTTTTCTTGTGGGATCTCTTCTTGGAGCTGGTTGGATTTCATGTAATTTCTCTCCCGCCAGACTCAAAAGTGTTTCATATGGATTAAATTCCATAACGAGTCGCTAATCTCCTCTTTTGTACATACTAGCTATAAAAATATTGCTAGATATGAAGTTTTATAAAATATAGAGAAAGAGGTGAAATATATGGGGGTATGTATGGTTTAATAAAAAACTTAAACTTTATAATGTGTAACATCAAAAAAAAAAATTTGACAGCGGAAAAAATTGAGAAAAAACTGAACAAAATACAGAGAAATAAATTTGGAACGACACCATGCATCATGAGAAAAATTGAAAAAGTAGAGAAAAAACTGATGTATCAAACAAGTAAATCCGAGAAGTGTGGGGTGACTCCTTCTCCCAAAGAAAGGGGATACACCCTACTTTCCATATGATATATATCATTTTAAAATTTAACAATATATTTAGATTTATATTATTATATATTAAAATAAATATTGTGGTGCAAAAAAATCTATTCACTTGTGTGGAGAAGAAACAACCGACATCCACTTTATATACAGAAAGATAACAAAGGAGAGTGTTATTATTATCAGTTTCTTGATATCTAATATGTCAACTCAATCCCTTCCAACTAAATCTCAACCAAAAGAAGATGAAGAGTTGAACAACATGCACAAGCAGTTGATTTCAACCATTCCTAGAGCCAATGGATGGAGGGAACAACACCTCTACAACTACAATGACTTTTGGCTAGAACCCACCATGATCAAAACCAACCTGTTTCTTCAAACCAGCTTCAAATCCGAACCCACGGACATCTACTTAGCCTCGTTTATGAAGTCCGGAACAACCTGGCTCAAAGCCCTCATGTTCTTTATCATTAACCGCGACCGCTACACCATTTCCGACCACTATTTACTTCACCACACCCCTCAAACAGCCTTTTCATTCCTAGACATCATATGCGACCCCGTTACAAACTCCGAGTTCAATCGTCTTATTCATCCTCGGCTTTTTGCAACCCACTTCCCTCTCACCCTCTTGCCCCCTTGCATTACTTCATGCAAGATCGTGTATGTGTGCCGGGACCCGAAAGACGTGTTGGTCTCAAAATGGCATTTTTTGAGCAAATATAGATCCAAAAATCTATCTCCCCTTTCTTTGCATGACGCGTTTAAACTTTTCTGCGAAGGTGTTTCGCACTACGGGCCGGTCTGGGAACATGTTCTGTCGTACTGGAATGGAGGTTGGAGTCTCCAGACAAGATTTTGTTCTTGAAGTACGAGGAAATGAAGAAGCAGCCCGCGGTGGAGGTGAGAAAGTTGGCGGAGTTCATGGGGAAGCCGTTTACGGATGTGGAAGAGGAGGAGGGATTGGTGGAGGAGATTGTGAAACTGTGTAGTTTTGAGAATTTGAGTAATCCAGAGGTGAATATAAAGGGTGCAAAAATGTTGGGTACGCTGGTGAAGGTAGAGAACCATGACTTCTTCAGGAAAGGCGAGATTGGAGATTGGAAAAACTATTTGAGTGTGGAAATGAAAGACCAGATAGACCAAATCACATATGACAAGTTGAAGGGTTCGGGTTTGGTCCTTGGTTCAAGCGACTGAGTCCGGCCAATCAATAAAGCCTTTAAGCTAGTTTGTTATAAGTTATTATTCGTATTTTGTTCTTCCTATTTAAGAGTCAGTCTTGTTATCTTTTTGGTATTCAGTTAAACAATGGAAAACGAGTGAAGGTTTTCTCATTCCTCGGGTTCTATTACTAGTGTTATTGTTCCAACATTGTGGTATCAAAGCGAGTGTTCATTTCTGAATTGTGTGTCAATCTCTAAACAAACTAATGGTTGAACCAGCTAGTGCATTACTAACACAACCAGCGGTGGACCTACCTTAGAGAGGTCGGGTCACGTGACCCCATTGAACCTAAAATTTTTTAGTAGAGAGCATATAATCATATCTTCAAATGACCCCGTAATATAAGGTTGTTTTAGTTGCAAACCGGTGGCTCTTGTATCAAAAGTCACGGGTTCTAGTCGGGCGCTGGTGCTTGAACGTGCCTATGAGTGGAGATGAAATGTAAGAAGAAATGAAAATGATGAGCAAGCGGTAACGGCTGGGGATAAATACTGTTAAAAGACTGCGACACTAAAAAAAGCAACTGAATCTTTTTTTAATTCTCATGACTGAGATGCATAGTGACCAACTGACCATACAATTTTTATAAATTTTGGTGCATAAAAATACTTCAAAATTACCAAGATCCATTCAATTGTGTGGACAAGAAACAACGTCCCACATCCATTTAGATCATTTAAAAAGGTCTACATATTCGTACACTCATCTGCCTATTTCCATACCTTCAAGACGCGTCGTCTAGCTCTAGACGGGGCATCTAGGGTTCTTTTATCCGATCGCATTCCTGACCTCGTACAATGTCAAATCAGTCACATCGGACGGGGCGTCTAGGCCTAGACGGAGCCCCATAGACGACCGACCCAAGACGGGTCGTCTAGGCCTAGACTGGGCGTCTTGAAGGTTGATTTTGACTTTGGTGAGAATAAAGCAGTAAAGTGATACGCCCCGTCTAGGCCTAGACGGGGCATATATCTCTTTGTTAAAGAGAGCCATACAGAACATTCTCATTGTTGAAACAAAACTCGTCGAAGTTCTCTGCTTCTTCTTCTTTTCCGTATATTACTCCATTTGATATCATTCAAAGGTGGTGAAATGTCATCATATTGGACGTCAATTATTTCTTTGGGCCGTATTCTGGCGAGTCATGGGTGCCCGAAGCCAATCCGGTAATAGTTATTAGGTTAAACTACTTGTTGTTTTAATTATTTACTAATAATGATACTATTGGTAGGGGGAGATTGGCGTTCCCGATTCTAACGAGCAAGAGGAGGTTGTGTCTAGTGTATAAGGAAATCAAAATAGACCGTTTCTAAATTTGAACAAGCATCCTCCTGTTGATGAAACATCCCCTGTAGATGACTCATACCATGTTGCTGAACCATGTTATCCTGCGCAACAAAGGTTTTCGGATTATGGATACGGGTGTGAATTTTCTTACGTGCAACAACACTATCCTGATGGAGACGGTTACGAAAGTTACAAGGCAACACAGTCTTTGTACGGTCAACAAAACTATCCTGACAGTGGAGGTTATGGTGGTGAGGCACCCCCGAGCGCAGGCAATCCGAACCTCAAAAAGATGGTATCAAACTTATTTATTTATGTTGGACAGTTGAATAAATATAAAATCTAACATAACGCTATCGATGTTACAGGTTTTCAACTCTCTAGATGAACTAAAACCCCTCGCACAGGAAACGGAAAAGGCAGATGGTTTCGTTATTGTGACCCGATGATCAAAGAAAATTGGGGGAAGGACCGGGAGGGTATGGCTTGAATGTGATCGTGGTGGTGAGCACCATACTACAGCAACAGCTAGAAAAGCTGGAATCAAAAAAACCGGTTGCCCGTTTTACCTAGTGGTTGTGCGAGACCATCCGTATGAAACATGGGGGATAAAAGGGGGAAAGAGTGAACATAACCACGAACTTTGTGAGGACCTGTCGGCCCACACATTTGTGCGAAGGTTTACTCCTAACGAATACATATTGATTGAGCAGCTGACAGCTCAAAACATGGAGCCGCGCCAAAATTTTCAAACGATAAGGGAGCAGTTTCCTGACAGTTTCCATGCTTAGAAAGATGTAAAAAACGCATTTCAGAAGATTAGGGCCGAACAAAGATACTGACTGACTCCCATGCAGTCATTAGAAAACAACCTGATTACAAACGAATTTATTTACGGCACACGGGAAGAACCCGAAACAGAGGTTGATGCATTGAATAATACATTCATTTATCGTGTATAGTTTGTAGCGTTTTAGTTGGTTTTCGTTTCAGTTTATCAAGAATATATCTACTTTTAATCCAAATACGTTTTGTAGGTCTTGGTTCGTGAAAGTGGCCGAAAGGAAGAAAAATGAGCTGAAATGATAATTGGAACCAAGCCGGATCGTAGTTGGAACCCGAGAGAAGAAATGATTAGACAAACAGATGAAATCATCCTCTGGCTGCCCGCGACCGCACCACCTAATGCCTCTCACGGCCAGCGAGAGGCCAATACTTATCCGGAGAACTAGTACTTGGTCACGGGGCGCAACCGAGACAGACATCCCTCTCGCGGCCGGCGAGAGGGTGAGATGTCCAGAGAGTTTCAAAAACTTATTAGATTTGTGAAAGATAAGTATAATTTGAAGAGTTTAACTCTAATTGCAACATCTTGGACGAACCTTGAAGTTTAGGAGCTAAATTCTGGATCTTAGAAGCTGAAGAAGGTGAATCTAAGCTGTTAGGAATCATCAAGGTGAAGCAAGAGCTTGGAGGCTAACTCAAACACGGGTTTTATTGTACAATCTTAATACTTTTAGTTTCCTATATTTTCACTTTGATGAATTCTATTCTTAACTTTGTTTTGATCACTTTTAAAACCACGTTACTTGGCTAGATTTGTTTTGCTATCTAGGTTTGGATTATTTATTTATTTATGAAAGTTTGGAACTTGTGTTGATTTGATTATGTTTGAATGATCTTTTTAGTAAAGTAAACAACTTTAACTATTTGGTTTAGTGTATTTGTATGATTTGAATTGGTTTTTGATTACTTAGTTGTTTTACATAAATCTTGTTGGATGTCTTCAATAGAATAGGTTTGTGTTGATTTTTGGGTCTTTACGGGTTCGGAAAATCATTCGGTAGAATTGGCCAATAAACCGGGAAAACAATTAAACAAAATATAAAATTAATTTTATCATTATACCTAAATTAATTATTGAGAAATAATAATTTGTTAGCCGAATTTATTAGGTAAATTGTTAGATTTATGTTTTGAGAAAATACCAGGTCTAATTTACTTGCCATAGTCGAGTTGGTTAAACTAAACTAAGAGTCATTGTTGGTCTAGGTTAATTATTGAGAAGTATTTAACTAAAATAGACACTTTACTCAATAATAGATAACCGAAAGGAAGTCTTAAAACCGGTAAAGCCAAACTACTTATAGGTTATCATAGGTGTCTTCCCGAGAAGGGTCGGGGGTCCTGTTCGGTATACCTTAGAGTTTAGTATCTCAAGATCCGGTTTATCATTTAACATAATTAATTAATTGCAAAACCAAATAAGTAGTAATACAATACAAAATCCAACCTAGGTAGCCGGTTTACTATTCTTGAATTAATCTCTAATCTCAAAAATTCAGAGTTTAATTCGCTTTAATTAAGTAATTTTAGTTTAATTAATAATTTAGAATTTAGAAACCCCCCTCCCCCTAAAAAATATAAATAAGTGTGATAATCAAGTCTAGATTGAGTCGTTAACATAATTAGAGAGTCTCGTGGGTTCGATAATCCGGACTTACTTAAACTATTCTACAATTGATCAGTCCACTTGTCAGTTAGTAGTTTAGTAAAATTTAGGAGTCTAGAGTTTAATTTGAGTCTAGAATTAGGGTAATTTTAATTGTTTTTAATTAACTACTTGTAGAACATCAAGTTTTTGGCGCCGTTGCTGGGGACTCTCTCGTTGGCAATTGCGTTGATTACTCGATTTAGGCTTAATTATTTCATACGTGTTTACCGATTTTGGTTTGCATCGTAGGAGTCTAAATACTTAAATTAGTTCAATATCTGTTTTTCGTTTAATATATTTTAAGGGTCTTTTCTGAATTATCTCATCTGTCTCATTTTCGGTTTAGTGGATGCCCCATACGCGTGCGCAAGGACCTCCGCCAAAGCTGCCAACGGACACGTCTTTCTCTCCCAAGGTTGGTACTTCTTCATCCTCTTTTTCCGGTGTTTCCGATTCATCCCGCTCTTTTATACCACCCGACATTCGAAACGCAAGTCCACCATCCAATATCCACATGGCCAATAACCAAACCGTTTACCAACAGGCCACCACCGGTTTCACCGGTGCAAACTCACCCATCACTCTCCCCCTCTGAATAACGATAAAGCCTGGCAAATCCCATCTTACATCATGACCACTATAACCAAATCTTGCCAATTCCACGATCGTGATGACGAGGATGCGCCTGCCCATATTAACCGTCTTACCCGCCTTTGTCACACTTTCAACATGGAGGGTGCGTGCAACGATGCCTGTTTTCTCCAAGTTTTTCCCTTTTCTCTTGGAGGTCGAGCCGCCGTCTGCTTGACTCTTAACCACCCGGCACTTTCGCTACTTGGGCCGCTCTACGAGATGCTTTCCTAAAAAAATATTTTCCACCCGCAAAAGCATCTCACCTTCGTGATCAGATCCATTCGTTCCGAATGGAACCTAACGAGCCTTATCATCTAGCATGGGAGCGTTTCCAAACCTTAGTGTCCCGTTGCTCTTAACACGGTCTGTTGGAATGGGCACTTGTAAAGAAATTCTACAACGGTCTCACCCCTAAAACCCGCGCTCGATTTGACACATCTGCTGGTGGACACCTAATGGGAAAGAAAACGGTTGTTGAGTGTAATGACCTTTTCGAAAGCTTCGCACATTCAGACATAGACTACAGCACTGCCGGCAGGAATTCAATTCCTTTTTCTCGTACCACCCCGGTTAACCGGGGTCTCGACCAAGTTAGCTTGGAAACTACGGTAGCGGCTGCATTAGATAGCTTTAAGCAAGAGGTCACTAAGGAGATTCATGAGTTGAAGAAGAAAGTAGATAGGTGTGAGGTGTGTCGGGGGGGTCATGATACGATAGAGTGTCCTACGCTCACTGTTGAGCAGGTCGAGTTTATTACTGGTTAGAGTAGAAGCTAATCGAACCCATAAAATAATAATAATAACTCTAATTATAACCCTAACTAGCGTAATAATAATAATAACTTCAGTTCTTCCGGTAACCCCCCTGGTTTCCAGTCAGGTTCTTATCAAAACAGGGGGCAAGGTCATTTCTCGAGTGGAGGTTCAGGTCATACAGGTCAGTTTAATGGTGGGGGTTCGAATCAAGAGGGTCATAATAGGAGTGGAGGTTCGGGGGGCAGTTTAGATAGGATTGAGGAGCTCTTGTCTCAATTAGTGGTTAAGGATCAAGCTACCCAGAAAACTCTAGCGGAACACGATCTTCTCCTGAAAAATTAGCAGTCCGCACTCTTAGATCTTCAGAGGTCAGTAGGTAGTATCGCTAAGCAGCTGCATGAGCAGCCACACTGTCAGTTCTCGGGTAACACTCAACCTAACCCGGTGAACCAACATGCAAAAACGATAACCACAGTAGCGGTAAGAGTTTAAAAGAGGTGGTTAGAGAGGGGGTAGAATTAGAGGAGCAGGATGAGGAGGTAGATGAGGAGTTAGAGATGGAGGCTCCACCTAGGGTGCAAATTAGGCTAGACCAAACAAGTACCGCACCGAACAGTGGACCTTCAGTCGAGAGTAGGGGAGAGAAGAAACCGGTAGAGGTTAGGCCATCGCCACACGTAGATTCTTCACGACTACCCTACCCAGCCCGTCTTAAACAGCAAAAATATGTTAAGGAATACGATAATTTCCTTGATATGTTTACTCAGTTGAAGATCAATCTCCCGTTCATTGAGGCCCTCCAGCATATGCCTAAATATGCTAAGTTTTTGAAGGATCTTCTTAAACGAAAAGATAGGCTGAGGGAGCTTTCAAATGTTCAGTTGACTGGAGGGTGCTCCGCCGTAGTTCTGAATAAGTTACCCAAAAAACTTACTGATCCGGGTATCTTTACTATTCCATGCTTATTCGGTGGTTCCATCGCTCCAGCTCATGCCTTAGCCGATCTAAGGGCTAGCATCAATCCGATGCCCTTCTCGCTTTATGAGAAATTAGGTCTAGGGGATCTTACTCCTACGTGTATGTCATTGTCTCTAGCTGATAGGTTTGTTAAGTGTCCATGGGGAATTATAGAGAACTTGTTAGTTAAGGTTGATAAATTTGTTTCCCCGTGGATTTCGTCATCTTAGATATGGAGGCCGACAAGAAGGTGCCCATCATCCTAGGCCATCCATTCCTTCGCACCGCGAAAGCGATCATTGATGTTCATGATGGCAAAATCACACTTTGCGTCGGGGATGAGAACGTCACTTTCGAAATCGCTAGGTCGATGCAATACCCAAGCGGTGGCGATAGCGATAGTGGCCCATGTCACTCCGTCTACTTCCTGAATTCATTCATGTCATGCGTTGATCAGTGTATCAAGTATATTAGCGGAGCCGACTTAGTGAATGAGAGTGTAGTAGTAGAGGTGAGCGATAGTGAGGATATAGAGGATGACCCACTATGGGTTCCTGAGACCTTAGATTTTTGTGAGGTTAGTGCAGTGAGTGAGAGTACCCCTCTAGATACACCAGCCCCCGTAGAGCTTAAGGTCCTCCCATCCCACTTAGAGTATGCGTTCTTAGGTGACAATTCAAGCTTACATGTTATAATTTCTTCAAAATTGACGATGGAGGAGAAGGAGCGATTGATAGAGGTTCTTAAAGAGAATAAGGAGGCCATCGCTTGGAAATTTCCTGATATCAAGGGGATTAGCCCTACCTTCTGTACTCATCGGATCCTCATGGAGGATGTTTTTAAGCCGGTGGTGCAGCCTCAGCGCCGCCTAAACCCGAATATGTAAGAAGTCGTGAAGAAAGAGGTGCTCAAGCTAATGGAAGCCGGTCTCATTTACCCGATATCTGATTCTGCATGGGTAAGTCCTACTCAAGTTGTTCCCAAAAAAGGGGGAATGACAGTGGTCATGAACGAGAAAAAGGAACTTATCCCATCGCGTACGGTCACTAACTGGCGGGTGTGCATTGACTATCGAAAATTAAACGACGCCACCCGCAAGGACCACTTCCCACTCCCATTTATCGATCAGATGTTGGAGCGACTCGCAGGACAACAGTTCTATTATTTCTTGACGGGTTTTCAGGTTACTTCCAGATCCCCATCGCCCCTGAGGATCAAGAGAAGACGGTCTTTACATGTCCGTACGGCACATACGCCTACCGCCGCATGCCTTTCGGGTTATGTAATGCTCCAGCTACTTTTCAGTGATGCATGGTCGCTATTTTCCAAGATATGAACTTCGATGGAGGTTCTCATGGATGAATTCTCTATATATGGAAACACTTTTGATCAGTTTCGTCGTCACCTTGATGCAATGATGAAGCGGTATGTAGAGACGAGGCTGATGCTGAATTGGGAGAAATGTCACTTTATGGTGACAGAGGGGATAGTGCTAGGTCACAAGATATCTCGCGCCGGTGTAGAGGTTGATAGGGCTAAGATAGACACCATCAGTAGACTTCCTCCACCGACAAGCGTGAAATCTATCCGTAGCTTCCTCGGTCATGCGGGTTTTTATAGACGATTCATTAGAGATTTATGTAAGACTACACACCCCATGACACGACTCCTAGAGAAGGATGTCCCAGTCGTATTCGACGAAGAATGTTTGAAGGCCTTCGCAATCCTAAAAGAGAAGCTTGTGAGTGCTCCCATTCTCGTCTCACCCGACTGGAGCTTGCTTTTCGAGCTCATGTGTGATGTGAGCGACTATGTAGTTGGTGCAGTTTTGGGCCAACGACGAGATAAGCATTTTCACCCCATCTACTACACTAGCAAAACCATGAATGACGCTCAGGAGAATTACACCACTACGTAGAAGGAGCTTCTAGCTGTAGTTTTCGCATTCGATAAATTCCGCTCCTATCTCGTCTTTCCAAAACCATAGTCTTTACTGATCACGCGGCTCTGTGTTGCCTCTTCCAAAAGAAGGACGCGAAGCCTCATCTTATTCGATGGATTCTCCTGCTTTCTGAGTTTGATATAGAGATTAGAGACAAGAAGGGAGCGGAGAATGTGGCCATCGATCATTTATCCCGATTAGAAGATCCAGGTAGAGAAGAAATTAGAGAGGAGGAAATCGGTGATAGATTCCCTCATGAATCTGTCGAGTTTGTGGCAGCAGAGAAGGAGGATATGCCGTGGTTCTCGGATTGTGCGAATTACCTCACAAATGGAGTGGTTCTGAAGGGTATGACCACTCAGCAGATGAAGAAATTCTTCTGTGATGTTAGGAGATACATCTGGGACGACCCGTTTCTATTTCAGGTAGGAGGTGATCGAATTCTTAGGCACTGCGTAAGTAGAGAAGAAGGTGTAGAGATTCTTAGGCACAAGCATGAGGGGCTAACATGAGGTCATCATGGTCCGCACGTCACCGCGCAGAAGGTCTTTGATTGCGGATTTTACTGGCCCTCAATAGTTAAGGATGCCTTAGAGTTTGTTAGGACATGTGATCGTTGCCAGTGCATTGGCAACATCTCATCCAAGGACGAGATGCCCCAACATCCGATCCAAATTCTTGAAGTCTTTGATGTGTGGGGGATCGACTTCATGGGACCGTTTCCCGTCTCTAGCGGGAATCAGTACATCCTTGTGGTGATTGATTATGTTTCTAAGTGGGTTGAAGCTCAAGTTTTACCCATAAATGACGCCCGAGTGGTGGTGAGATTTCTAAATAAGCTATTCACTCGCTTCGGTACCCCACGAGCTATTATTAGTGACCGTGGCACTCATTTCTACAATGCCGTCATGTTAAAGGCATTAGCGTCCTACAGTGTCACTCATCACTTCTCCACTGCTTATCATCCTTAAACAAGCAATCAAGTGGAGAATGCGAACCGAGGGGTGAAGCGGATCTTAGAGAAGACGGTAGGCAAGAGTAGGAAGGATTGGTCCGATAAACTAGACGATGTGTTATGGGCGTTTAGAACCGCCTATAAGACACCTTTAGGTACCACACCCTTCATGATTGTCTATGGTAAAGCTTGCCATCTTCCAGTTGAACTCGAGCATCGAGCATTGTGGGCCCTAAAAACTGTGAATTTGGACCTCACCGAAGCTACTAGGAAACGATATTTCCAAATTCATGAGTTAGAGGCGCTTCGAGATGCAGCCTATGAGCGTTCATGGAGTATTAAAGAGAAAACCAAGGCTTTGCATGATAGGAGATTGAGGGGAGTGAAGGAGTTTAAGATCTGCGATAAAGTGCTTCTATACAATTCGAGATTGAAATTATTCGCCGCGAAGCTGAAGTCCAAGTGGACGGGTCTGTATGTGGTGAATGAGGTATTTTCGTATGGGACGGTGGAGTTGAAAGATGAAGCTGATGGAGGTACTTGGAAGGTCAATGGCCATAGATTGAAATATTATTTAGGAGGGCCGCTCGATTCCATCGAGATAGAGGAAACTCCTCTCAAAGTTCCACCTCATACCGCATAGGATCTTGAGTGTAGGCTCAAGTGTAGAGTTTGTACATTTTGGTAATTGTTTGCATTTCATGTTTTCATAGTGCTAATTCTTGTTTTTTCTGTAGTTTTTTCTTTGTTTGTGTGTCGTTTAGCTGTTTTGCAGGTTATATCACCAACATGAATCCACCATCGATGACGAATCTGCGTTTGTAGGTAAGTTTTTATAGTTCCCGGATGAAAAATGGGTGTTTCACTAAGTTCAAAAAGTTAACCCAACTTTTTCTAAGGCAAAACACTGGCCAAATTTCGAAATTTTATGTGAAAACACCCCTCTCGCGGACCGCGAGAGCCATGACACAACTCGGTCACGGCCCGCGAGAGACCTTTGATTCCCGGAACTATTACTCGGTTGCGGCCTGCGAGGGACGCTAATAGCAGTTTCAAAACCCTAAATGCCAAATTCATCATTTTCAACCTCATTTGCTCCCACTTTAACATACGACTCTTTCACTTGTTCTATCAAAATCCACATATTTTTACCCACATTCACCCAAATCTTCTCCTACTACTTTCCCACATCAACCATAACCCATTTTCAAGTGCAAGTTTGTGTCTTTCATCCTCAAACGAGCTGCTCAACAGTTTTTGCAACTTAACTCCTATTTGCTTAATTTTTCTTGTAGATCGGCATTACAGTATGTTTTCTTGCAACTCTTATGCTTTAATCTTCATACTTTACTTAGTTGATGAACGTAGTTTAGTGTTTGGTCCCTTTAGGTTGCATGCTAGTTACTGTAAGGGTTTCGGGTGTACTTGGGTTGGGTTGAGCTTTGATTGTTGTGGCTGAACCATTTCTGTATAGGAAATTTGGGTGTAAACAGGGTACATTTTGTGGGGATTTTGGTTTGGTAAGGTTCAACATTGAGTGTGGGGATTCGGGTTAGTAATTCTTGGTATAAAAAATTAGATTTTTTAACAGAAATTTAAACCCGTTTTTCTGCTATGTTTATAAAGTCTTTATTTTTAGCTTTGAACTCAATGTTGGGTACTTTTCGGCACCTGGGTTTTGATTGTGGACAATTAAAGTTCCGGGAGGGGGTAGTCGTATTGTTTTAGATATATTTTGGGATTCGGGTTGGCAATATTTGGGCATTCATGCATATAAGATCTGTCACCCGTACTCAATCTTCATTCGGGCGAGATTCGGTCTAATTAGTTAATAATGTTGTTTACACCCAATAAAATATATCTAATAATATTTGGTAGAGTGTTTTTTTTTCTGACTATGACCGCGAATGTAATGCTATACGGTCGTTGCCCACAAACGGTTGGTTCTTTCTAATGTTCTACTCGTTTTGCTTGTGAATTCAACAGTTTTGCAGATGTCAGGAGAAGGCAGTTTAAGTAGAGCAGGTAGGAAGAGGAGATGGACCGCACTTCGACAGAGGGGTGACCAACTGAGACACAACCGCTGCCTCCAAATTTTGGGATGCGAATGAGCATTAGATATAGGTGGAACGGTGTTCCCCACGGACATAGCACAAATTAGTAGATAGCCCTTTACTGCAGTTCGATCTAGATTCTCACGAGAGTGAGAGGTTGTCCACCTTGATCACTTGTGATTTATTGACGTACAGAAGAATTGATTGGGAGATGTTAGACCATCTGGGTCAAATAGGCAGGATCGAGCAATTGCTGGGAGATAACTTCAGAAGAGTATTGGACTATGCTGAAAGACAATATAAGGAAATTACTCTTGAATTTCACTCCACTTTTGAATATCAGCAGGTGAAGTTTGCTGAGAGTGATGCTATTTCGTTTGTCTTGGGGAGGCACGTATACGAGATGACAGTCCCTCAGTTTGATGTAGCTACTCAGATCTACATAATGGATGAGGTTCAGTCGTCGGAGTTTTTCACCAGTTTATAGGGGGTTTTTAAAAGAAGGCACCCACATAGTGTTCAAACAGACGAGCTAGTTCGATTCTGGGGTACCATCTCTACTGCACCGTATTCTAACAATATGGTGACGAGTGACATTGTCGATCCGGTCTACCGGTTCATTCATAAAATTCTGCCTGCCACATTAGTTGGGAGAGGGCAGGGAGATAATAAGGTGAATCAGGTGAGTTTGTTTTGCTTGATGTGTATGGTGGAGAGAAGACCGGCGAACTTGGCGACTATTTTTGCGTGGTCTATGAAGCGGTTGTGGAGGGGAGGCCTAGGGGCTAGGGTGTATTGTGGGCCCTTGATTACATGTTTTGCAGAAAGTCTCGAGGTGTTTGATAGGTATCCCGGGAAAGGATGAGAGAGAGCCCGTCCCCATGTTTCATGAGTATACGTGACCTTCAAGCTGCCGGGATTTTGACTTCGCAGGAGCCTGTTAGCTGGGAGCCGATCAGACAGTGTCCTCAGGTTCAGCCTCCTCCGGGTTCTGAGGCTGCTTCATCTATGCAGGCTGGCATTCCTACCCGATATCAGAGACCGGTGACACGTCAAGAGCTGCCGGGAAGATAGTATCCTCTTCTCAGCCCCGTCCTGACCCTCTTGCATTAGAGTCTTTGTATGACAGGATGGAGACCGGTTCGGTGATCTGCGAGGGTATGTGGATCAGTAGTTTGGCGGGGTTCGCCAGGTTATGATGGAGAGTAGGAGGATGCATGAGGATGGTCATCGAAGGCCGAAAAATGGGATGCGATATATGATGGAGAACCTACACATGGGGGTGCCATCTTATTTTCAGCAGAGAGGTCAGCTGGGTCAAAGTCAATTTGCTGGTATGGAGGATGTTCACCCATATCAAGTGTTCGAGGCATATGAGGAGTCAGAGGAGGATGATTAAGCAGCAGCGGATCATTATTGTTGTTTATTTTTCTTTTATGCTGTTTTCATCTCCTATTGGTCTGTATTTGAACGGTTTACATTTTTGGATTTGTGGGTTGGTTGGTTGGGTGTTATGGTGGGTAACTTCTGAAGACAATTTATTTATTCACTTATTATATTATGTTTGGAAGTTGTTATGTTGGATGATAGGTTGATCTTTATATGATGCTTCCGTTCGCGTGTGAATTTTGAGAGTTGTTTGTTGAGCGTGTTCGGATTGGAGGGCATGAGTGGATTGACTGGCACATTGACTGTCTTGTATTACCAGCTAAGTCGTTTCACTTGTATCTTCTGTACTTTATTTATTATGTTTTAGTTTTCTTATTGCTTAGTAGCAAGTGTTCTCATCCTTGCATTGGGGACAATGCAAAATTCAAGTGTGGGGATGGGATAGCAGAGTAGAGTAGTTTTAATTTGAAAAAAGAAAAAAAAAACACAAAAAATTAAAAAAATCAGAAAATGTCTCTTGAAGAAGGAGTTTGCATAAAAGTATAAACGGAAAATGATAGAAAATTTGAGTTTTATTCGGTTTCAAATAATAATAATATGAGAAATAAAAGGTTGAGTTTATGTCTAACTTGGGATATGTGAGTAGGCTTGATTCGGTTCTTAGTTTCTTTGAGATTAATATAACTTAATTGTCGGTCTACTAGTGGGTACTCATCTAGGAAAAATGAGAAACTGAAACTGCCAAAAATAGTATAAGGAATGCCGTTATAAGCTAAAATCTTTAGAATTTGTGATCATGTAAATAAAATAAAAGAAAAAAAATAAGAAAAATGAGCTTGATTAAAAAGTAGACGAGGCCTATGGAATCTCCCTTGGGGATGGTGACTCTTATCGAGAATCCCTTTCGGATTAGTTAAAATTTTAAGTATCAAAGCCCACGTTGTCGCTCTCGGGGATGGTGACTCTGGTTGAGACAGCCTCTAGGTTAGATATGTAAAAAGAAATCAAATACTCAAAAGAAGGAAAAAAAGAGAATGAGAAAAAGAAAAAAATTAATTGGTTTTAAATTCTTTATATTTTGGTATAAAACGGTTAGGAAATGGGTTAAATAATTCATTCCTTTTGTTCTATAAGCTTGAGGTGGGATTAGGTGTACTGTGGATTCTAGTGTGAGACCTTAGGTAGATTGACCGAACTTAAACTAAATTCACATGATAAGAATTTGGAACCGAGTTTTGAGTTTAAGTGGACATAAATACTTGCAATCGCAGTTAATATAAACTCTAACCTTAAATAAAAATAATCTTAATTTTTGAAATCGAATAATTATATGATTATGATTCCGTTTGTGCAAAATTCTTTTTCGAGGACGAAAAAAGAACAAGTGTGGGGATATTTGATGTATTGAATAATACATTCATTTATCGTGTATAGTTTGTAGCGTTTTAGTTGGTTTTCGTTTCGGTTTGTCAATAATATATCTACTTTTAATCCAAATACATTTTGCAGGTCTTGGTTCGTGAAAATGGCCGAAAGGATGAAAAATGAGCAGAAATTATAATTGGAACCAAGCCGGATCGTAGTTGGAACCCGAGAGAAGAAACAAATCGAAAAACGGATGAAATCATCCTCTGGAGGCCCGCGACCGCACTACCTAATGCTTCTCGCGGCCAGCGAGAGGCCAATATGTTACATCCCGTTTTGGGATTTACTTGATACGGTAAAATGGAAGTTGTAGTTTGGGTCCGAGATGTCAAAGACCAAACTAGAAGGATCCTAAAATATGGAAATCACATTAATCCAAAATATTAAGCATATAATTGGATGGAATGAAGCTCAAAGAACTTTCAAAATAAGCTTGGAAGTAACATCATTAATTTAGTAGAAATACCCTTTCGGTTGAATTGGAAAACTAGATGGGGTTTTAAAATAAAAAAGTTGTAGTTTGGGTTTGAGGTGTCAAAAACCAAACTACAAGGCTTATTTATATAATTTAAACCATTTGGTTATAAACCTAACTAGGTATGAAGGCAAACTCATTTTAAAAGTTAATAAAAGGAACTACACTAGTTAAATAACAAGAAAAGCAAAATTCGAGTCAAAAGTGGAAATTACCAAACTGTAAGGGCTAAAAATGTAAATTAGCCAAACATAATAATTTTCCAACAAGTATTTTGTAGTAAGGGGTTTATTTGGCATGTGGTATATTAATGGGAGCTAAATATGAAGGTAAAGGGGGGGGGGGGGGGGGGGGGGTTTAACAATAACATGGCTAAACTCCAAACTAGAGGGACTTAAATTGTCAAATTGACAAACTTAACCAAAATTCTGGTTTAACTAAGGGAGGTGCACGAAATTGGAAGCCCCAAATCAGATTGAAATCTCTACTTTTGGCTAGGGATCTTATACACCTACATCTAACACAAGACAAAGATGAAATCCAAAGGATTTGATAATGCATGTTGGATTTGAGTTACAGACTAGAATAGATAAGCATCTTCAAGAAATGTATGATTATACAACCCCACAAATATGAATTTTGATGCTATTATGTGTTCTAGACATGTAATTGGTTGATGTAACCATAAATTATGCAAGCTTTTTCTTATTAATTTCCTTATGTTTATATGTTAATGTGTTAGAATAATGATTAACAAGGATTAATTAGTTACTAGTCTTAAAGAATCATGGTTTATGAATGCTAATGGTGGAATTAAGTAGAGTATGTATTTTTGACTTGGATCTTTTACTAGGATGTACACCAATGTGTTTGTAGAAATGCCACTAAGAAGGTGAAAGTTAGAATTTGTTGAAATTGAATTAGTTGTTGGTATGTTTTAGAAAATTTATGTAAAATCATAGAAATTTCATGTAACTATAAGACTAATATGCTTAAAAAGCCTTTAAAGTTTATTCTATTTCATGTTTGAACATTAAGACTTGGTTTGAATGTTAAACGGGTCAAAATACATGATTTTTAGCAACAACTCAAAACATTCAGCAATGCTTGTGAAAAAAATGCGTTTCATGAACTTAACACG
Source organism: Scalesia atractyloides (assembly GCA_947069175.1). Taxonomy (NCBI): domain Eukaryota; kingdom Viridiplantae; phylum Streptophyta; class Magnoliopsida; order Asterales; family Asteraceae; genus Scalesia; species Scalesia atractyloides. The sequence goes on from CAMTDV010000008.1 coordinate 74,881,459, forward strand.
AATGATTGTCTAGATACCCATTGCCTAAACACTAAATGTTGTTTTGGATGAATGATTACAAGTATTAAGGTGTGTTTAAAATGTTTATATGCCTAAGAATGGATTGTTCAAGTACTCACTTAAATAAGTCAAACGGATTAATTATATAGTCAATAATATAGCAAAGAAGTATTATTGTAGATGAATACAAGAGAAAGTAAGTGGATTATTATCAATGTATTTGAATGACTTGTACAACCACAAGGTCTATGTATTCTAATGATTGAAGGAATGAACTTGTTGCCAAGCTAGGTGTGACAAAGTTTGGAAGACAACATGGCGAACAAGTGGAAATGATGACGGCTTTCATACGGGCCAAGGTGAGTGGTTAACTCTTCTATATAGGGAATGTTAAATCACATTGTTTATCTTGTTAAATACTTTGTAATGCTATTGTGGTTGTAGTTCATTGGCAAGTATGAAAGTGATCGAAGAATCCTATTGTGATAGTTCTTAAAGTGGGTTTTAAAACTCATGTAGTACTTGTCTATGTTGTAGATTGGTTAATGGTTTTTGTGTGTGTCAAACATATGAGATGTTGGTAGGAAGTGTACTTGGTTTTCTAATCCATCTATTATGTTTGGTTTTGACCAACATAGTTGGATGTATGAGTAATTCAACCAATAAATATGATATTAGATCGCTTGCAAATATGTGCTTGGAATGTACGTACCAACTTGATTATGGATAGTATGATTACATATTGAGTATCAAGCTGCAGGTTTCGTGAGTAGACTAAAGACAGATTTTGGACATAAAAGTTTTATCAAATGTGATAAGGAATAATTGTATGGTTTTGAATGTGACTTGCTATAAGAGAGAAAGGTTAGGCATATATTTCCTTGATTATACTGGGATACATGTGATATACCATTCACTTAGATTTTCTAATGATGTGTTGTATGTTCTCAGGTATATGGGTATTGAAGCTAAAATTTATGACATTGAAGATTGAGTCTGAAGTTTGGATTGTACATTTGGGCAAGGATTAGTTGGTTCATTAAGTAGATTATGAACACAGTTCAAGGAATGATTGTAACACCTAGTTAATAGTCTTAAAGAAATACAATTGGCAATTGATATTAAAGGTAAATTGTTAAATGATTTTTTAGGGACCAATTTTCGCTGCTAAATAAATATAGAAATCTTGTTTTTAAACTAGGGTGTTACACAATACTTATCCAGAGAACTATTACTCGGTCGCGGGGCGGGACCGAGATACATATCCCTCTCGCGGCTGGCGAGAGGGTGAGATGTCCAGAAAGTTTCGAAAACTTATCAGATTTGTGAAAGATAAGTATAAGTTGAAGAGTTTAACTCTAATTGCAACATCTTGGACAAACCTTGAAGTTTAGGAGCTAAATTCTGGATCTTAGAAGATGAAGAAGGTGAATCTAAGCTATTAGGAATCATCAAGATGAATGGTGGCTAACTCAAACACGGGTTTTATTGCACAATCTTAATACTTTTAGCTTCCTTTGTTTTCACTTTGATGAATTCTATTCTTAACTTTGTTTTGACTACTTTTAAAACCATGTTACTTGGCTAGATTTGTTTTGCTACCTAGGTTTGGATTATTTATTTATGAAAGTTAGGAACTTGTGTTGATTTGATTATGTTTGAATGATCTTTTTAGTAAAGTAAACAACTTTAACTATTTGGTTTAGTGTATTTGTATGATTTGAATTGGTTTTTGATTACTTAGTTGTTTTACATAAATCTTGTTGGATGTCTTCAATAGAATAGGTTTGTGTTAATTTTCTGGTCTTTACGGGTTCGGGAAATCATTCGGTAGAATTTGCCAATAAACCGGGAAAACAATTAAATAAAATATAAAATTAATTTTTATCATTATACCTAAATTAATTATTAAGAAATAATAATTCGTTAGCCGAATTTATTAGGTAAATTGTTAGATTTAAGTTTTGAGAAAATACCAGGTCTAATTTACTTGCCATAGTCGAGTTGGTTAAACTAAACTAAGAGTCATTGTTGGTCTAGGTTAATTATTGAGAAGTATTTAACTAAAATAGGCACTTTACTAAATAATAGATAACCGAAAGGAAGTCTTAAAACCGGTAAACCCAAACTACTTATAGGTTATCGTAGGTGTCTTCTCGAGAGTTTAGTATCTCAAGATCCCGGTTTATCATTTAACATAATTAATTACAAAACCAAATAAGTAGTAATAAAAAAATCAACCTAGGTAGCTGGTTTACTATTCTTGAATTAATCTCTAATCTCAAAAAGTTCAAAGTTTAATTCGCTTTAATTAAGTAATTTTGGTTTATTAATAATTTAGAATTTAGAAACCCCCCTCCCACAAAAAAAAATATAAATAAGTGTGATAATCGAGTCTAGATTGAGTCGTCAACATAATTAGAGAGTCTCGTGGGTTCGATAATCCGGACTTACGTAAACTATTCTACAATTGATCGGTCCACTTGCCGGTTAGTAGTTTAGTAAAATTTAGGAGTCTAGAGTTTAATTTGAGTCTAGAACTAGGGTATTTTAATTGTTTTTAATTAACTACTTTTAGAACATCAGAGGTCGTTACAGAGATCTTCTTTGTTCATCCATACTTGAGTGAAATGTGGCGTGCGTTCCAACATGTTTTGCTGATCGATTCCATGTACAAAACACACGTATACAACATGTAGTATGTCCAGATAGTTGGTATGACGCCACCAACTATTCGTTTTGTATCGCGCATGCCGTTATCTGCAAAGAATGTAGTGATAACTTTGTGTGGGTGCTTGAGAGGATCAGGTCAATGTTGGATACATGCATGGAGCCACGTGTGATTGTAACGGATAGAGACCTGGCCCTAGTTAACTCGTGTGCTAAAGTTTTTCCAAACGTGTCTCGATATCTATGCAGGTTTGACATACAACAGAATATTTGTCAGCACCTGCAATAGCGCCTTCACAGAAGAAGACTGGCAAAAATTTTTGTTATTCTGGGGGACGTTGTGTGAGTCTCCATCAATACTCATATACGAGTACAACTTGCGTAACCTGCAAAAGCGACTTGTGGAGTGCAAACGTTCAAGTAAGTTTTTGTAATAACATATGACTTACCTATGTACATTTAGTAAATTATTTATACCTTTTAGGGGTGTTTACGTACGTGTATGATAACTGGCTGAAAGATTACAAGGAAATGTTCGTCTTTGCATGGACTAATCAGAGTCACAACTTCGGTCAGCGTACCACAAACAGAGTTGAGAGTCAACACGCCAATTTAAAGAGATACGTCCAAGATAGGAGCTTGCTGGACCGTATAGTAGGTTGTGTCAAGGATATAGTTGAAACACAATACGGTGAAATTGTAACATCCGTAAAAAACCGGGTTAACCAAATCCGCTTCGTTTATTAACCGAACATTCAGTTAAAAATTTCGTTGCATATTTGATGCTCAAACTAATTTTAAACGATACATAATTAATAAGTATATTAGAATATAAAATTTATATTTGAAAATTTATTAAATTTAATGAAATAAAAATTAATGCTGTGGCCGGGATTCGAACCCGGGTCAGCCGGATTAAGCTTAGCGACTTAACACACACACGTTCCACCACTCCGCCACTTGATGTTTTTGTAAGTTTTAGGAAACAATTAAAACTTATGGACAACCATGAATCAACCTGTTGCGCCAAACTGAAACCGTAATCGGCTTTCAACTGTCCAAAACGTTTGAGTGATCGCGGATTCTAGATTATAACCGACGCACCGATGATCCTAATCAATTCAGTCTTGAATTAACTTGAATTCTGGTGATGTTCGGTTTTTATAACCGAAGATATTCAATTCCTGAATTACTCCAACAATTGCTTCCTCCCTCGACTCAAAATCATCCGCATAACCTTCAATTTCACTTTCGTTATACTTTCAGTTCGTCGGAAAAGCTTTTTGAACTCGCCGGACTTTCGCCGGAAAACCGTGTCTTCCATCAAATCAGTAAGTTTCTCAATTCTTTCATCGTCTATCAGTTGTTAAGCTTTTGCTAACTCAAACCCTTCAATCAGAATCAGTTCCAGGCGACGATATCGGATAATCATCATTCGCCGGAAAATCTCTGAAAATTTCTAGAACTCGCTGATAAACGGTATAAATCTTTAAACATTCTGATAACTCTTGTTCAGTACTTCAATTCCGCATCCAGCTAATCAAAATTGTTAATTGGTCCGCTCAGACAAAGTCCATAAAAACAGAGCCGACGACTTCGCCGGAATTCTGAGAAAGATCATTTCTCCGGTATGTTTACTTCCAAAATCTTCTCTGCCATTTCATTTTAATCATTTGAATGTTTGTCAATCGAATTAATCAAGAAACAGTTGGATTAACCGTTGTCTGTGTTTTGAACGAAGAAGATGAAGTCTAATATGATTATAAGATTAATTAAAATTGGTATTATAAACGGGTTAGACACACAGTCCAGCGGTGGACTGTGTGCAAACAATACGCTTACGTCCCGAGTTCGATCCTTGACACACGGACATTCGCTGTAATAAAAATGTTCTTTTTTTTAACCGAACCAGGATAACTCACATAATCATGTTAAGTATAATAAAAACCGGATTATTAACCAGGTTAGACACACAGTCCAGCGGTGGACTGTGTGCAACACTAACTCATACGTCCCGGGTTCGAGACTGGTTGACGGCACCGGTTCAAAGCAATTAAAATCCTTTTTAAAAATAAATGATTTTCGGATTAAGTTAAATAGTATATAAATATAATTAAAAACAGAAATATTTCGGGTTAGACACGTAGCTCAGTTGGTAGAGCTGCGTGTACGCGTACGGGAGGTCACGGGTTCGAGTCTCACCCAGCGCACACATACAAACGACCGAACCGGTCAACGGTCAACAGTAATGGTCAACAGTCATGGTCAACGGTCAAAAAGTCAACATTTTTTTATTATTTTTATTTATTTATTTTATTTAAAAATCAATTAAAAATACTTAAAAATAACGTTTCTAAAGTTAGAAAATAGACTTAAACTCACAAAAATATATCCAAAAATCCTATTTAAATTGTTAATAAAATCCACTTATTTACCGTACCTTTTCGTTATTAATTAGGTTAGTTATTCCTCGTCGATCAATCCTCTAAACTCGTGCGCATTCAACATCATTCACCGAACGCAACCACTGTGAGTGAATCTCTACAAATTCCCCGTTTTAATCACGTTTTTGGGGTGTATCATGTGTCTTATTATTTATTATATTTAAACTATTGTGCATCCATCATATCCATGAACAAATGTGTATTCAACATGTATCAACTGTTTGTGTGGTTATTGTTTAGATTAAATTTATCATTTTCAGTACATACATTTTCATAGGCCGCCGCTCCCCATTACATTATGAGCGTTGAGCTGTTCCCCATTACATTATGAGCGTGAACCAGGCGTTGCCAACATACGATCGGCTTTGTTTGATTGAGCCTTGATTGCACATACATTATCATAGGTCGCCGCTCCCCTTTACATTATGAGCGTTGAGCTGTTCCCCATTATATTATGAGCGTGAACCAGGCGTTGCCAATATACGATCGGCTCCGTTTGATTGAGCCTTGATCGCACAGACATTTATCATAGGCCGTCCGTTCCCCATTACATTATGAGCGTGAACGTGACGTTGCCAACATATACAGTTTCATTCATGTTATATATTCATGCAAGTTGGGTTGTTATGGTATGTTATGGTATGTTATTGTATGTTATTGTTTGTTGTTGTTTGATATTGTATGCTATTGGTTTGTTATTGTATGCTATTTGTTTGTTATTGTATGTTTATTTATGTTTGTTCGTAAATGAATATTGCACGATTTTTCCATATTAAACACAATAAGAAATAAATAATAAATGTTTTCTAACAAGGTTCACTCGCCAACTTTTGTTGATCCAAAAACCATTTTTACACATGATACAGGTGAACAGGATGAAGCAAGGAAAACATAGGAAATTGCCTTAGAAGAAAAATAATGAAGTTTAGAAGGATGAATAGAACATGTTGTATTTGTTTGATTTGACTGTAGGATTCCTTGTAAATTGTAATAATAAATATGAAACATTTTAATAAATGTCATGAGCTTTGATGAAAACCCAATCATGCTCCGATCACCTTTTCCGCTGCGGGTCGGGGTGTGACAGATTGGTATCAGAGCTTTTGACTATAGGGATATAGGATAGGTTATTAGACCCTTAGAGCCTATACTATAGTTGATTAGATTTTAATTGTTTATGTGGTTACATGCAAACTCATGATGTTTATTTCTTTCATATTTATTACATACACAAATGCATGCGAACACTTCCAATATTACATTTTGTGATACATAGTGAATTATACTTACAGTCAAACATACATACTTACATACATATTCATCATACATATTTCAATGTTCACATATTCAATTCATCTTCATACTTCCGTTATTCAAGATTTTGTCGCATTTTTCATTTTTCAAATCTCATCAAAGTGAGTTCTGCGACGGGCATGTAGTAACTGTAAGGGTACAAGTACCGGTAGTCGGAACGTCCTATCTAGGTTGGCATTCGTATAAATCCAATATAACGGACCAGTTTGCCTACCTGGGGACTAACGATGAGAGTACGAAGGACCTATTAGGCCAAAGCATGCCACACCAAACGTCGTTCGAACTAACCCCACTTTGAGGTGTCACCGTGTCCACACCTGGATACATTCCGAATATCATACGTTACATACTTATTTCTCGATTTTCTCCGGGTTTTAGTGTACGTAACCAGGCTAACACATGCGAACCATATGAAAAACCCGGTAATCATGGGGGTCCACGTGATTACGAAGGTGAAGTATGGCGGCATGCAAGGTCCAATTACGAGCAAAGCCCAAGACATCCTATGGATGTAGTAGATTTATTATGCTATGTTTATTTTATGAATGTTCATTCCTAAATACGACACATGATCCCAAAAACATCCAACTCATACTCTTGATATGTATTCCTTGTAGATGTCTTCTAATTCCGTTCGTAGGAAGATGAGAGCAGGAAAAGCTCGCGAGCGTATGGCTGCCCAAATCGCTCAACAAATGGCTGCCGTAATACCCAACATTGTAGTTCAAGTTCAACAAGCCCTTACCGCTAATCCCGTCAACCAAGAAGATCAAAATGTTATCAACCCTCCCCCAAATACCACTAAATGCACTTTCAAGCAATTCAAATCCTACGACCCTCCAAAATACGAAGGGACTGAAGGTGTCATCGCTCTCCTCCATTGGTTTGAAGAAATGGAAAACATTTATCTAAATTGCGATTGCCCCGATGATCGCAAAGTGCGATATGCTACCGGTCGTTTACTTGGAATAGCACTTACATGGTGGAACACAGAGAAGGCCAAACGAGGTGTTGAAGATGCTATGACTTTGACTTGGGAAGAGTTGAAGGAAATCATGACAAGACGATTTTGCCCAAGGAGCGAAATCAAGAAATTAGAGGATGAGTTCTATTCGTTGAAACAAAAGGAAGGCGACCACACCACATACAACAAGATATTTCTCGAGTTAAATCAAATGGTCCCCAACTTGTTCACTCCTCTTTACCGTTTGATCGAGCACTACTTTCGAGGTCTTCCTTCAAAAATTCAAGACTCTGTAATAAGTACCACACCTGCAACTTTGGAAGCAGCTATGGAGTTAGCTACAGAACTCACCGAGAACCGCATACGGAATAAAGACTTCAAGGAGGAGAAGAAGAAGGATAAAGCATCAACTGAAACCTCGAACTCCACCCAAACCGAATCCCTTTCTCAACCCATTTCTAAGAGAAAACGAGATGGGCAACTTTTCGCTGTCACCCAACACAATCAACCAACGTCACAAGCCATACCCCTCCAAGCTATCCCAATCACTCAAGTAGCACCCAACTCAACTTACCCAAATAAGAAACCTTATTTTGGACCTCACCCTCAATGCAATACCTGTTCTTATCACCATCCATTTACCTTACCTTGTCGACTATGTGCGAATTGTGGACGCTATGGTCATTCGAGCAAGGTTTGCCGCACCTCTCAAAACCAAACCTTACCCCCTACTCAAAACATGATCCAAACATATCAAAAACCTCAATACCCTATGCTCCCATATGTTCGAGCTTGTTTCAATTGTGGCGACCCTACCCACTTTAGAAACACGTGCCCTCGATTGATTAACATCATAAACGCTCAAGCTCAAGCAAACCCACTTAACCAAGCAAACTAAGAAAACCTAACCACTAGGCCACCAGCAAGAGGAAGGGTTTACAACATCAACGCCAATCCTGATGAAGATAATGACGGCCCAAACGAACCACCCAACTAGTTTCTTCACCAAAAATCAAGAATTCAACTCCAACCGCTTAGTGTTTATGTTTTATTTATGTTTATCTCAATCTTCACGTATCTCATTTGTAAATTGAAAATTGAATCCACGAATCTTAATACGAATTACTATCTCAATTTTGTTTTATACTCATTGTTTTAACATTCATATCATCAGACATCTCGACGTACCTCGATCTCATCATTTAAAGAAGTTGGGTTGTGTCTCACTTTTAAATAGACTAACCCCTTCATCATAACAAACGAGAGAGGTACCGTCATCATTTAGTCATGTATCCTTTCAGAATTGAGACTCAAGCTTTGGTTGTTGTGTTTACTTATGTTTTAGAGTCACATAGAACTAATCATAATTTACTGACAAAACCAATGAAAATTTGACAAGAATATGGTGGATACGCCGCTGGTACTTCCTATATATAAGTATTCTTGCCAAAGGATCAGAGGCATTGTCAGGCAGTTATGAAAAGTTCCATATAGGATTTAGTAATGTCTTGGTTGAAGTTTGTTTTATACTCACTGATTTAGCATTCATATCATTTCAATCTCATCATTTAAAGAAGTTGGGCTGTGTCTCACTTCTACATAGACTAACCTCTCCATCATAACAAACGAGAGAGGTACTGTCTTTATTCAAGCATGTATACTATCAGAATTAAGACTCAAGCTTTGGTTGTCGTGTTTGTTTATGTTCTAGAGTCACATCATAGAACTAATCATAACTTAATGATAAAACCAATGAAAATTTGACAAGAATATGGTGGATACGCCGCTGGTACTTCCTATATATAAGTATTCTTGCCAAAGGATCAGAGGCATTGTCAGGCGGTTATGAGAGGTTCCATGTAGGTTTTAGTAGTAAAAGTTTGTTTTAGGATATAACCTTATCTTTCCAAACGTATCAAAACTCTTATACATAAAATCATACTTAGTCAATCAACTCTGTGTATCCATGTTCCGCATTCATACACTTTAGGCAACAAAAAGCGATTCCTGTAGCAGGGTATTCAACCCCTACAAGGAACGTTACCGCCTCAAACAAAATTTAAACTCTTACTCCCTTCTAAGTATGTGATTGTCAAATTTGAAACACCATCCTTTTGAGTCAAACATGCCACTACTTAAATTTCGGGACGAAATTTCTAAAAGTAGGGGATACTGTAACATCCGTCAAAAACCGGGTTAACCAAACCCGCTTCGTTTATTAACCGAACATTCAGTTAAAAATTTCGTTGCATATTTAATGCTCAAACTAATTTTAAACGATACATAATTAATAAGTATATTAGAATATAAAATTTATATTTGAAAATTTATTAAATTTAATGAAATAAAAATTAAATGCTGTGGCCGGGATTCGAACCCGGGTCAGCCGGATTAAGCTTAGCGACTTAACACACACACATTCCACCACTCCGCCACTTGATGTTTTGTAAGTTTTAGGAAACAATTAAAACTTATGGACAACCATGAATCAACCTGTTGCGCCAAACTGAAACCGTAATCGGCTTTCAACCGTCCAAAACGTTTGAGTGATCGCGGATTCTAGATTATAACCGATGCACCGACGATCCTAATCAATTCAGTCTTGAATTAACTTGAATTCTGGTGATGTTCGGTTTTTATAACCGAAGATATTCAATTCCTGAATTACTCCAACAATTGCTTCCTCTCTCGACTCAAAATCATCCGCATAACCTTCAATTTCACTTTCGCTATACTTTCAGTTCGTCGGAAAAGCTTTTTGAACTCGCCGGACTTTCGCCGGAAAACCGTGTCTTCCATCAAATCAGTAAGTTTCTCAATTCTTTCATCGTCTATCAGTTGTTAAGCTTTTGCTAACTCAAACCCTTCAATCAGAATCAGTTCCAGGCGACGATATCGGATAATCATCATTCGCCGGAAAATCTCTGAAAATTTCTAGAACTCGCTGATAAACGGTATAAATCTTTAAACATTCTGATAACTCTTGTTCAGTACTTCAATTCCGCATCCAGCTAATCAAAATTGTTAATTGGTCCGCTCAGACAAAGTCCATAAAAACAGAGCCGACGACTTCGCCGGAATTCTGAGAAAGATCATTTCTCCGGTATCTTTACTTCCAAAATCTTCTCTGCCATTTCATTTTAATCATTTGAATGTTTGTCAATCGAATTAATCAAGAAACAGTTGGATTAACCGTTGTCTGTGTTTTGAACGAAGAAGATGAAGTCTAATATGATTATAAGATTAATTAAAATTGGTATTATAAACGGGTTAGACACACAGTCCAGCGGTGGACTGTGTGCAAACAATACGCTTACGTCCCGAGTTCGATCGTTGACACACGCACATTCGCTGTAATAAAAATGTTCTTTTTTTTTAACCGAACCGGGATAACTCACAGAATCATGTTAAGCATAATAAAAACCGGATTATTAACCAGGTTAGACACACAGTCCAGCGGTGGACTGTGTGCAACACTAACTCATACGTCCCGGTTCGAGACTGGTTGACGGCACCGATTCAAAGCAATTAAAATCCTTTTTAAAAATAAATGATTTTCGGATTAAGTTAAATAGTATATAAATATAATTAAAAACAGAAATATTTCAGATTAGACACGTAGCTCAGTTGGTAGAGCTGCGTGCACGCGTACGGGAGGTCACGGGTTCGAGTCTCACCCAGCGCACACATACAAACGACCGAACCGGTCAACGGTCAACAGTAATGGTCAACAGTCATGGTCAACGGTCAAAAAGTCAACATTTATTTATTATTTTTATTTATTTATTTTATTTAAAAATCAATTAAAAATACTTAAAAATAACGTTTTTAAAGTTAGAAAATAGCCTTAACCTCACAAAAATATATCCAAAAATCCTATTTAAATTGTTAATAAAATCCACTTATTTACCGTACCTTTTCGTTATTAATTAGGTTAGTTATTCCTCGTCGATCAATCCTCTAAACTCGTGCGCATTCAACATCATTCACCGAACGCAACCACTGTGAGTGAATCTCTACAAATTCCCCGTTTTAATCACGTTTTTGGGGTGTATCATGTGTCTTATTATCTATTATATTTAAACTATTGTGCATCCATCATATCCATGAACAAATGTGTATTCAACATGTATCAACTGTTTGTGTGGTTATTGTTTAGATTAAATTTATCATTTTCAGTACATACATTTTCATAGGCCGCCGCTCCCCATTACATTATGAGCGTTGAGCTGTTCCCCATTACATTATGAGCGTGAACCAGGCGTTGCCAACATACGATCGGCTCCGTTTGAGTGAGCCTTGATCGCACTTACATTATCATAGGCCGCCACTCCCCATTACATTATGAGCATTGAGCTGTTCCCCGTTACATTACGAGCGTGAACCAGGCGTTGCCAATATACGATCGGCTCCGTTTGATTGAGCCTTGATCGCACAGACATTTATCATAGGCCGTCCGTTCCCCATTACATTATGAGCGTGAACGTGACGTTGCCAACATATACAGTTTCATTCATGTTATATATTCATGCAAGTTGGGTTGTTATGGTATGTTATGGTATGTTATTGTATGTTATTGTTTGTTGTTGTTTGATATTGTATGCTATTGGTTTGTTATTGTATGTTTATTTATGTTTGTTCATATATGAATATTGCACAGTTTTTCCATATTAAACACAATAAGAAATAAATAATAAATGTTTTCTAACAAGGTTCACTCGCCAACTTTTGTTGATCCAAAAACCATTTTTACACATGATACAGGTGAACAGGATGAAGCAAGGAAAACATAGGAAATTGCCTTAGAAGAAAACTAATTAAGTTTAGAAGGATGAATAGAACATGTTGTATTTGTTTGATTTGATTGTAGGATTCCTTGTAAATTGTAATAATAAATATGAAACATTTTAATAAATGTCATGAGCTTTGATGAAAACCCAATCATGCCCCGATCACCTTTTCCGCTGCGGGTCGGGGTGTGACAGAAATAAGGAGGAGCTTTCGAGAAAGCATCGAAAAAAGAATGAACTACCACAAAAACCTGTTATTTGACCACCTACGTGGAATATACAGCGCTTGACTTGTTGAGTGGAGAGCTACTTAGGAAACTAGACGTGTTGCAGCGCTTTCATTCATCCTGTGGTTGTCCGATGTGTACAGTTGTGGGTTGCCGTGTGTTTTTAGGCTGGAAAAGTACATACGTGCAGGTGATACTTGCTAAACACGAAACGATGTGTGTTATATATGTCCATTAATCATGTGACTTTAACAGTGTATCGTATGTACCGTGCAAACCGTCCGCTTCAACTCGAAGACGTAGACATCTTCTTGCAGAAGCTTAACTTTCTGCCATGTAAATTGATACCCGATGACGTTGACGTGATAGAAGAGCTCAATATTGTTAGGAAACAATTAGAGTCACACCCCCTGCTTAGAAAAAAGCTTGTTGGCAAAGATTAAAGCGTTGTTGACTCCAACCAAATCTACCAAGAAACCACCGGTTGTCCAACAAAATACTCGTGGACGACCAACAACAAAGCAAGCACAACATCGGTTTGACGAGGCCGCTCGTAGAGACGAAGAATTGAGGAGAAGCTCCTTTGTTGATGCAAACACGTGCTTTCAGGGTTCCCAAGAAAGTACATACGATGCCACCCGCCACAGCCCGTACGTTCCGTCCCAGGCCTCTCAACAGTCGGTCATAAAGTCCCAAAAACCCAAAGCGGGGCGAAGCCGTTCAACGACTTCTAAGCAAAGAGAGATTTGAGACGATAACAATTTTCGTTGATATTTGGCGACGAGAATGTATCAATCATCAAACAGTTTAAGACCCTCATACCGACATTGTTTCACCCGTACATCTCGTGCATACAAGATGTGAGGCCAGACAGTCATTGTGGGTTTCGGTCTGTGGCTGTGGGCTTGGGTATGGGAGAAGGTTTATGGGGGCACATTCGAAAAGACCTTCTACAGGAGATGGATTAGAACGCATCGATCTGGGTGCCAATATTTGAAGCATGGGAGGAAGAATATTTTAACACGCATCTTCAAGGCCTAATTTGGGATTCAGTGGAGGGTTGTCCCCCACTCACTGGATGGACTTCCCCCACGCAGGACTTCTGGTCGCACAAAGGTACGGTATGGTGATTCACCTGTTAAGCATCGATGGTTGTTCCACCTTCTTCCCGATAGTGAGTCCTCCGACAGATCAAGAACCACGAATGATAACGCTTGCACATGTTAACAATAACCACTTCATACATATTAAGCTGGAAGGCCAATTTCCAATGCCGACAATAAACGGGCTATAGTTGACGCACCGAAGACCTGCTGCAGAACAATGGCTATATGTACACACCCCATTTAGAATGGTACATATCGATAATGAATCCCCTACCAAATCCAAACCCGAGTATTAGTTACATCGACAGTGAATAGGAAGAATGAGTTTTTGTATACTTAATACGAATTTTTATAATTAATACGATTTTTTGTATAATTAATATGAATTTTTTATAGTGAATATGATTATAATTAATATGATTTTTTGTATAATTTGTAAAACATCCGTCGAAAAACGGGTTCTAAAACCCGTTCCATTTGTAAACGAGTTTTTCAGCAAATAAATACGACCGAGAAAAGTTATTTAACATTTTATATTGTTACGTCTTTATATATATAAACCATATAAGAGTTTCGATATATACATAATAATAATAACATAATTACATATATATATATATATATATGTAGGTATAATAATAATAATAACAAAAAAAAAATCTAATAAAATACAAATGCGTAGACCGCGGGACTCGAACCCGGGTCTAGCAAGCATTCAAACAAACACCCCACCACTCCACCACCTCTCAACATCTGTAAGCAACTTTAATAAATATTCCTTTATATACTCCTTATTATTCTCCTTCTTAAATTATACAAGTTTGCCGCCCAGTGACAGCACTCGGACAATAGGAAATCAGCAACCTTTCCATTTATTTTTCGTAATTGATTGAGATATCCGTTTCCTATATTTCCAATCATGAATTGGGACACGGTTTTAGCATCAGATTAACACCAAACCGCGTTAATCAGGGGTGCGGGCAGCTTGCACCTTCCCAAAATGCAACAAATGTCTAAAATCAAGATTCAACGACCTGAATCAAGTATAAATATGATGCACAGTGAACCCTCTCCAATATACGAACTCTCTCTATCACTTCACGGAATTCCGATCATCAGAAGGACGTGTCAGAAAAACCTGCAACTTCGCCGGAGAAACTAACCAGAAACCGTAGTAACTCTGTTTCGGTATATTCTTCTTTTACTATCTCCTAATTTCAATACATATTTCGTTATCAACTATAAACAACTAAATGACTGTTGTATATATATAACCAACACAATCGGGTTTGTTCTGTCTTGGTTATAACCAAGAGGACGATCGGAAGTTTTAGTATAAAAGGAATTAAAACAAGCAATGTTACTGGGTTAGACACACAACCTAGTTTGGGTTGTGTGCAAACGAGTTGGAGGTCTGGAGTTCGAGTCTTGGTTCACCCCGTTTTGAAAACCTTTTTGTTTTAAAAGAAAATATTGAAGAGTTTGAATCAGGTGATAAAAAGAATTAAAATCTGATATAAACCAGGTTAGACACACAACCCAATTGGTCGGGCTGTGTGCACATGCGATGGGAAGACCCGGGTTCGAATCGTGCTTATCATTCTGATCATTGCAACATCATTTCTAATAAAAGTAAATGAGAGATCATATCAGTAAGTATATAAAAGAATAAAAATCAGGTTATGAAATGGGTTAGACACACAGCCCAGCGGTAGGGCTGCGTGCACACAAACGGAAGGTCACGGGTTCGATTCGCGTACAGGCTGGTTTTGAGAGATCTATTCTGACTAATTCAGAAAATAATTTTTTAATATATAAAACCTCTAATTATCCCTCAAAAATATTTTATTTTTAAACATGACCATTTACTCATACCTATAAATATAAGTTAAAACAAAGAAAAATATAATAATGAAAATAATAAATGATGTTTTAAATAATTTAATAAATTGCGTAAATAATAAGATGATTAAAAAGATTAAATTTAATCAAGGGAATATTATTTAGCTAAATCGTTATGTGAATATCTAGGGTAACCGTTTCATTCGGTTGGTATCTCAACTTTACACTCGTGCACTATCTGCAACAAATCTTATTCGCACCCACTGTGAGTGAAGTGAATCTTCAACTCCCCATTTTTAATCTATTTATACGTTTTTGGGGTGTATCTTGTGTCGCTTGATATTATTATTTTGCTATTTAATTTCATGCAACTACCATTATGTGAACTAACGTGTTATGTGACATTTTTTGTTGCCATTTAGCGTCCTTACATTCGTCGCAGTCAATTCCTCACATTAGGCCATCTGTTCCCTGTTACCTACGGGAGGAACTCGATGTAGCCTAATATACGAGATCAACTCTGTTTGATTGAGATTCGATCTTGCAGCACATCGCGTTACCGTGCACACATATACATTGTTATGTTGTTATTGAACGTGTTTGTTTGTAGGTATAGATTAATTAACATACATGACATTCTCGTATTTTGGTTAAAGCACATTTTCATAAATAAAATATTAAATCTATCATTTTTATTAATGACAAAAAGAGATTTACTCGCGAACTTATGTTGACCCAAACTTTTGTTTTACACATGATACAGGTGAGCAGATTTGAAGCATGGATCACTTAGGGTTGGCCTTAGAAAAATAAAAACGTTATTTGCAAATTTGTTTGGAATGACATTATGATTGTTTGAATATTGTGTTATGGGAATTTCCTTTAATTAAGTTAAATTATTAGATATTGATATTTTAAAATAGAAATTGTCATGAGCTTTGATGAAAACCTAATCATGCCCTGATTACCTTATCCGCTGCGGGTCAGAGTGTGACAGATTAGTATCAGAGCTAATGACTATAGGGATATAGGATAGGTTATTAGACCCCTTAGAGCCTATACTATAGTCAACTAGAATTTATTTAAATTGGTTTCTTCGAGCTTATGACTAACATTTATCCTACATTTTAAATTTCTCTCACACACAATTGCACGCAAGCACTCTAATTGCTATTTGATTATGTGAAGCATACAACGTGTTATAAAGTTTGCCAGTATAACATTATATATATGTATATGTTGCCTTTATAATGCACGTCTCGGTTTTCACGTACTTAAACATTTTCCCTTCTTTTCTTTTTCGAATATTTGTAATGTTTTATTTCCAAATCTCATCAAAGTGAGTTCACACGATAGGCATGTAGTAACTAGAAGGGTTCAAGTACCGGTAGTCGGAATGTCCTATCTAGCATTGGCATTCGCATAAATCTAATGTAACGGACCAGTTTGCCTACCTGGGGACTAACGATGAGAGTACGAAGGGCGTATTAGGCCAAAGCATGCCACACCAAACGTCGTGTGAACTGACACCACTTTGAGTTGTCACCGTGTCCACACCAGGATACCTTCCGACTTTATACTTCGCAACCATGTTTTACGATTTTCATTCGGGTTGTGCGTGTGTTAAAAGGCCAAAACCAATGCGAACCCTACGAATCCCAGTAGTCATGGGGGCCTACATGATTACCTAGGCCAAGTATAGGGTACATATGGGGCCCAAACATGAGCAAAGCCTAAGGCATCCTACGGATGCAATGGATTTATATTCCTCATTTATTTTGTGGATGTTTAATTAAATTTCTTTGCGACACCCATGACATCTACATGCCAAACTCACAACCTTATTGTGTTATTTCCTGTAGATGTCTGCTAGGCACCTTCGTGGAGGAAAGAGATCCAGAAAATTCGGCGAACGCATGGCTGCCCAAATTGCCAAGCAAATGGTCGCCATAATTCAAAATATTGTAATCCAAGTCCAACAAGAACTCGCTGCTAACCCCGTTAATCAGGCCAACCAAGACGAACCCAATGCCGCCAACCCTCCTACAAACACCACCAAGTGCACTTACAAGCACTTCAACTCCTACGACCCTCCAAAGTACGAGGGAACCGAAGGGGTCACTGCTCTCCTTTGATGGTTCGAAGAAATGGAAATCACCTTTCTCAACTGTGATTTTCCTAATGACCGCAAGGTTCGTTATGCTACCGGTCGTCTCTTTGGGGTAGCTCTAACTTGGTGGAATGCTGAAAAGGGCAAAAGAGGCGCTGAAGCCGTGGTGGCTCTAACATGGGAACAACTTAGGGAACTCATGACGGGGTTTCTGTCCAAGGAATGAAATCAAGAAATTGGAAGACGAATTCTATTTCTTGAAGCAAAAAGATGGGGATCATGTGACCAACAACAAAAGGTTTCTCGAGCTAAATTAGATGGTTCCGAATCTGTTCACCCCTCTTTACCGCCTTATCGAGCATTGTATTCGGGTTCTTCCTTCGAAGATCCAAGATTTTGTGATGAGCACCGTACCTACAACCTTGGAAGCAGCAATGGAACTAGCCACCGAGCTCACTGAAAACCACATTCGAAATGGAGATTTCGATGATGACAAAAAGAAGAGTCTGAGTAGCAAAACCCCGACTGAAACCCCCAAACAAACCGGATCTTTTTCTCATTTCAATACCAAGAGAAAGGGAAACGGGAAAAATCATGCCATCACCCAAACCAATTAGCCAAACCCATATAACCAACCCATCCTAGCCGCCCCAATCACCCAAGTTGCTCCCCCTACCGCACCATTTAAGAGACAATATACAGGATCCCACCCGAAGTGCAATCGATGCCAATACCATCACCCCCTTGAGAACCCATGTCCCCACTGCATAGGGTGTGGTCGAGTAGGCTATATAATCCAAACATGTCATACCCTTCAAAGACAAGCCCGGAATCAACATCAAGCCCAACCTAACAACCAAATGGTGGGCCAAGTTCCTTACCAGCCACCTCCATTAATGTTACCACCTGCTCAGGGCGTAGCCCATCCCTTTTACCAACCTAACTACCCCATGATGCCACTGATGAGGGCTTGATATAATTGCGGTGATCCAACCCATTTCCGCAACACATGCCCACGATTGGTGAACATCATCAACGCACAAGCTCAAGTTAACCCTGTGAATCAAGCAAATCAAGCCAATCTGCCAGCCAGAGGAAGGGCATCCACCAGCAACACCAACCAAGCCAGAGCATATAACAATGTGGTTAACGGTACGTTTCTCATTAATGGTAGCTATGTATCTAGTGTAACATTTGTAAAAATCGGGTCTCCAAAACCCGCTCCGTTTTGTAATCAAGTACCAAGTTATGAAAGTGCATTAATTATTTATGGTTATTTTGAGTTAAAACGATACATAATTAATAAATAAACTAAACTATAAAAATTATATTTGATAAAAAGTTAAAATAAAATAAATAAAAAACATTTGAAGCTGCCGGGACTCGAACCCGGGGTCAGCTGAGTCGCTCAACGACTTAACATCCTTTCCCCAAACCGCTCCGCCACAATGTGTTTTATGTTAACTTCAGGAAAACAAAAGAAACTTAAACACAAACTCAGTTTAACCGATGATACCATCTGAAAACCGGTAATCGGCAAACCAATCGTCAAATCGATTGTTTGTCTCACAATTTCAGTTATAACCAATGTATTACGGTTTCTAATCAAGTTAAAATTGATTGAAATTTTAAGCCTTATCATTTCGGCTTTTGAAATCGAAAATTTCATCAAGTTCTGATTTAATTCGAGCTCCAGATCATTTACACAATTCAGAACTATCACAACAATACTCAATTTCATTTTCGTCGCATTTCTGAACCATAAGATTTTCTGAATCAGTTCGCCGGAAAATTTCTGCAAGTCACCGGAAAACCGGGACTCACATTCTCACGGTAATTCCTCCGACTCTTTCAGTTTAAAACATGTGATTAATCAGTCTCTAACACAACTCTATCATCAGAATCGATCCTAGCCAACGTTTATCGGAAATCTTATCTTCGCCGGAAAGTTTCTGAGACTGCCGGAATCACACTGTGAACTGGTATGTTATCCAAAACTTCTTTTAAACCTTGATTAAGCGACTCAACTTTATGAATAAACGATCAACGCTGTTAATTGGGTTCAACAGTCGGGGTTCATTCCAGTACCGACAAACCTCCGCCGGAATTCAGTGAATAACATCAATCGGTATATTCTATTCCTTAAACTCTCCTCATTCTCTATTTTTGATTTACTGTTAATGTCTGAGAACTATATAAAACTCAAACCAATCATAACAAGTTGAATTATGCTGTCTGTGTAAATCGGCGAAGAAGATGAAGTTATAACAGAGCATAAGAATAATTAAAAATGGTATTTTAAACGGGTTAGACACACAGTCCAGCGGTGGACTCTGTGCAAATTTCACATACACGTCCCGAGTTCGATCCTTGCTACGCGCACGCCTTGTGTAATAACATGCCTTTTTGATCCAGAACTAAACCGGGTTTAAAACAGGTAGTTGTTAAGTATAATAAAAACCAAGAATATAACCGGGTTAGACACACAGTCCAGCGGTGGACTGTGTGCAACATGAACTTCACGTTGCGCGTTCGAATCCTGTCACGAGCACCGGTCCAATGGAATTAAAACGTTTTTGCAAATAAAGGAATTTTCGGTTAATTCAAATAAGTATATAAATATAATTAAAACCGAGTTTATAACGGGTTAGTCACGTAGCTCAGTTGGTAGAGCTACGTGCACGCGAACGGAAGGTCCCTGGTTCGAATCCCACTCGGCGCAGAAATATCCGCTGACCGAACCGGTCAACGGTCAACATAAAAAATAATATTTTTTTTATATATTTATTTATTTAATTTGATTTAAAAATCAATTAAAAATACTTAAAAATAACATTTTTAAAGATAGAAAATAGCCATAAACTCACAAAAATATATCTAAAAATTTCATTAAAATCCTTAATAACATCCATCCATTTAATATATTTTTCCATTATTATTTAGGTTAGTACTCCTCGTCGACTCGCTCATCTAAATCGTGCGCATCTCACCATCTCCAATTCAACGCACCCAATGTGAGTGAACCTTTCAAATTCCCCGTTTTAATCATGTTTTTGGGTGTATCATGTGTCTTTGTTTATATACATATTATAACGAAACTATTGTGCATACATCATATCATGACATGTGTATTTAGTTGTTGCTGTTAAGTAGTTATTATTGGATGCAAATTATTATTACAGTACATGCATTTGCCGAGGCCGCAGCTCCCCATCCATGAGGTTTGAGCTTGTTCCCCATTTTATTATGCGGTTGAACTGTGGCGTGCCCGCAACGATCGGCTCCGTTTGATTGAGCCTTGATCGGTCATTTCAGTTTACATTTCAATACATGCAATACGATCGGCTCCGTTTGATTGAGCCTTGATCGCACAGTTCAATTTACATTTCCAGTTCATGCAATACGATCGGCTCCGTTTGATTGAGCCTTGATCGCACAGTTCAATTTACATTTCCAGTTCATGCAATACGATCGGCTCCGTTTGATTGAGCCTTGATCGCACAGTTCATTTATGTTAGTTATCGTATGATATTGGTATGTTCATGTATGCTATCAAGTGTTATTGTATGTTATAATTGTAACTGCTATTTGCCAATGCTTGATTACTTACAATTGCTCTTTTATGATTATGCACAATATTTCATTGATAAACTAACCATAAATTCATTATCAAATGTTTATCTAATAAGGTTCACTCGCCAACTTATGTTGACCCAAAACCTCCCATTTTACACATGATACAGGTGAACCAGCAGCAGCTAGGAACACATAGGACCTGGATTAGAAGAATAAAACGATTTAGTTTTGGGATTGTTACCTTTTGATTATTTCCTTTGTATTGAATGAACATGTTTGGATGTTTGAAAATGTAACTTTGACTTCATTAATTATGAAACATAATAGTAAATGTCATGTGCTTTGGTGATAACCCAATTATGCCCCGACTCTTATTTTCGCTGCGGGTCGGGGTGTGACAGATTGGTATCAGAGCCATGACTATAGGGATATAGGATAGGTTATTAGACCCTTAGAGCCTATACTATAGTCGATTAGAAACTTATAAGAATTTTGTGTGTTATATGCCAAATTTCATAATGTTTACATGTTTTATGTTAAATGTTACATTTGATATTGTACAAGCATGTTCATAAGTATGTATTATCAAATAATGCCTATCATGAAATCGTATGATCATAACATATCACATCCATGAAAGCACACACCACATCATGATTGATTTTACAATGATTTTCGTGTTTTCAAATCTCATCAAAGTGAGTTCTCATGACGGGCATGTAGTAACTGGAAGGGTACTAGTACCGGTAGTCGGAACGTCCTGTCTAGGCTGGCATTCGTATAAATCCAAAATAAAGGACCAGTTTGCCTACCTGGGGACTAACGATGAGAGTACGAAGTACCTATTAGGCCAAAGCATGCTATACCAAACGTCGTGTGAACTAATCCCACTTTGAGTTGTCATTGTGTCTACACCTGGACACGTTCCGACCGAACATCTCATGAACATATTTTGTGGTTTGCATTCGGGGGATGCGAGTGTTAAATCGCCAATACTAATGTGAATCCTACCAAGCCAATAGCCATGGGGGCCCACATGACTATGTAGGTGAAGGTATGGGGGACATTTGAGGCCCAACATGAGCGAACCCAAGACATCCTATGGATGTAGTTGCATTATTGATATTTATGTTATTTTCATTTTCTTAAAGACACATGACACCTAAAAAGACACCATAAACTCACAATCTTCTCATTTTATGATCCTGTAGATGTCATCTAGACAGCATCGAAGGGGTAAGAAATCGGGAAGGACTCAGGAACGTTTAGCCACGCATATCGCGAATCAAATGGCCACGATATTGCCTGACATCATGGTACAAGTACAACAAGCCCTTGCTGCAAATCCTACTAACCCTCCTCAACAACAGGACCAGAACATCGACAACCCTCCTACCATCAAATGCTCTTACAAACATTTTAAGTCCTGTAATCCTCCAAAATTCGAAGGGACTGAGGGAGTCACTGCTCTCCTACATTGGTTCGAGGAGATGGAAAACGTTTTCTTAAACTGCGATTGTCCTGAGGATCGCAAAGTTCGTTACGCCACCGGGAGACTACTTGGTGTAGCTCTCACTTGGTGGAATACTGAGAAAGGAAAGAGGGGAACTGAAGATGCGATGGCCTTAACTTGGGAGGAGTTAAGGGAAATCATGACTAGGCGTTTCTGTCCTAGAAGTGAAATTAAGAAATTGGAGGATGAATTTCATGCCTTAAAGCAAAAAGAGGGTGATCACTCTACTTACAACAAGAGGTTCTTGGAGTTGAACCAAATGGTTCCAAACTTATTCACTCCAACCTATCGTCTTATCGAGCATTATATTCGAGGACTTCCCTCGAAAATTCAAGATTCGGTTCTCAGCATTTCACCGGTAACACTCGAAGCTGCCATGGAGTTGGCAACTAAACTGACCGAAAACCGAATTCGCAATGGGAAGTTCAAAGAAGAAAAGAAGAAAGCCCCTGTTGAGGGACAAACCTCAAACCACTCCAATCCTTCCTCTAAGTTTGCTAACAAGAGGAAGCGTAACACCAGGAACTTTGCAGTCACCCAAACCAACACCCCTATTCCTGCTGCACCCATCACTCAAGCCACTCCTCCACCCGCGCCATACAAAAGACCCTACACAGGCCCATTACCAAAATGTAACCATTGTCAGTATCACCACTCCCCTGATTATCCTTGCCAATACTACATCGGCTGCGTTCGTGCAGGACATACTGTTCAAAACTGCCGCACGCTTCAACGAACAAACCGCCACCAACCTATAACCCAAACCCACCAACAGTTAATGGGTCAAGCACAACAACAACTACCATTTCCACCCACCCAACATTTAGCCCAAACATACTATCAACCCAATTACCCTATGGGCCAACCTATGCGGGCTTGTTTCAATTGCGGCGACCCAAGTCATTTCAGAAACACATGTCCAAGGCTGGTCAATATTATTCATGCTCAGGCCCAAGCCAACCCTGTGAATCAACCGAACCAAGCTCCTCCACCTGCTAGAGGAAGAGCTTTCAATATTAACGCGAACCAGGCCAGAGCTGACGGCAATGTGGTCAACGGTACGTTTCTTATAAATGGTAAATATGCCTCTATGTTATTTGATACTGGTGCGGATAGAAGTTTCGTGTCGTTAGAATTTGAACCTATCTTAAGCAAAAATCGGGATAAGCTCACGGAATCCATAACGGTGGAAGTTGCGGACGGAAAACCAGTTTCATTAGACTCTATTTTACGCAATTGTACACTCACCTTAAACGACCACAATTTCTCAGTCGACCTTATTCCTATGAGGCTGGGAAGTTTCGACATCAT
Source organism: Scalesia atractyloides (assembly GCA_947069175.1). NCBI lineage: Eukaryota > Viridiplantae > Streptophyta > Magnoliopsida > Asterales > Asteraceae > Scalesia > Scalesia atractyloides. The sequence continues at coordinate 74,905,326 of CAMTDV010000008.1, forward strand.
AATCGGTATGGATTGGCTCAGTCAACATCATGCGGAAGTTGTATGTCGTGAAAAATTTATTCGTATCCCTCTTTCAAACGGTCAGACTCTTCGAATCATTGGAGAAACCTCGTCGAAAGGGCTCAACTTAATGTCTTGTCTTCAAGCACAAAAATACCTTCGCAAGAATTATGTCGCGTTTTTAGCCCATATCATCAAGAAGGGGACCACAGAGAAGAAACTTGAAGATATTTCTGTAGTAAAAGATTTTCCACAAGTTTTTCCTGATGACATTTCAGGACTTCCTCCAATCAGAGATGTCGAATTCCGTATCGATCATATACCTGGTGCTACACCAGTTGCAAAATCTCCATATAGGTTAGCCCCCTCTGAAATGCAAGAGCTAGCCAGTCAATTGCAAGAGTTGACTGACAAGGGATTCATACGTCCCAGCTCATCGCCTTGGGGTGCACCTGTCCTTTTTGTAAAGAAGAAAGATGGATCTTTTCGTATGTGCATCGACTACAGAGAGCTCAACAAGTTAACCATCAAAAATCGATATCCTTTACCTCGCATAGATGATCTTCTTGACCAACTACAAGGTGCCAGCTGTTTTTCGAAAATCGATCTTCGATCTGGCTATCATCAGCTTAGAGTGCATGAAGAAGACGTCCCTAAGACTGCTTTTCGAACTCGTTATGGCCACTATGAATTCATGGTTATGCCGTTTGGATTAACCAACGCACCAGCTGTCTTCATGGACCTAATGAACAGAGTCTGCAAACCTTACCTTGATCGATTTGTTATAGTCTTCATCGACGATATTCTTATTTATTCAAAATCTAAAGCTGATCATGAGCGTCATCTTCGACTTGTTCTTGCACTTCTAGAAAAGGAAAAGCTTTATGCCAAGTTCTCTAAATGTGAATTCTGGTTAAAAGAGGTGCAATTTCTCGGGCATGTAGTCAATGACAAAGGAATACATGTTGACCCATCAAAGATCAAAGCAGTTCAAGAATGGCAAGCTCCACGTACACCAACTGAAGTAAGGTCTTTTCTTGGACTTGCTGGCTATTATCGTCGGTTCATTTCAAACTTCTCTCGCATTGCGGTGCCACTCACAGCTTTAACCCATAAGGGATAACCATTCGTATGGGGACCCAAGCAAGAAGAAGCTTTTCAAACTCTTAAACAAAAACTTTGTGATGCACCAATCCTCACTCTTCCTGAAGGTTGTGATGATTTTGTAGTCTATTGCGACGCGTCAGGACAAGGATTGGGTTGCGTTCTCATGCAAAGAGGAAAAGTCATAGCTTATGCCTCGAGGCAACTCAAGACACATGAAAAGAACTACACCACTCATGACCTCGAACTTGGAGCCGTTGTATTCGCTCTTAAGATATGGAGACATTATCTCTATGGTACTAAGTGTGAAATATACACTGACCACAAGAGTCTTCAACATATCTTCAATCAAAAAGAGTTAAATATGAGGCAACGAAGATGGGTCGAACTCCTAAATGATTACGACTGTGAAATTAGATACCACCCTGGTAAAGCAAATGTGGTGGCTGATGCACTTAGTCGAAAGGGTTATGCGAACTCCATTCATCTTCTATATTCGCAAATTATAACCGATATTAAAGATCAAATTCGTGAAGCCCAACACGTTTCAATAACAGAGGAAGATGTACGAAAAGGGATGTCCTGTGGAGCCGAGCTAAAACTTGAAACTAAATCAGATGGTATTCTGTATTACCTAGATCGTATCTGGATTCCTAACCACAACAATCTTCGGGAAACTCTCATGAATGAAGCTCACAAAACGCGATATTCCATACACCCAGGAGCCGATAAGATGTATCAAGACCTACAGTACACCTATTGGTGGCCTGGAATGAAGAAAGATATTGCCGTTTTTGTTTCCAAGTGTCTCACATGTTCTAAGGTGAAGGCTGAAGACCAAAGACCCTCAGGACTTCTAGTCCAACCGGAAATACCTGTATGGAAGTGGGAAAATATAACCATGGATTTCATTACCGGGTTACCTCGCACTTCTAGCGGGTATGACACTATATGGGTGATTATAGACCGACTTACAAAATCAGCTCACTTTATTCCTATACGAGAAGATTTCAAGAACGAAAAGCTTGCTCGTATTTATATCAACAAAATCGTAAGCTGACATGGGGTACCATTAAGTATTATTTCTGATCGTGATGGTCGTTTCACCTCACGAACATGGCAAGCAGTACAATCCGCTATGGGCACTCGATTAGATCTCAGTACCGCCTATCATCCTCAAACTGATGGACAGTCTGAGCACACCATTCAAACTCTTGAGGATATGCTTAGAGCATGTGTCATAGACTTCAAGGGAAATTGGGATGCTCACCTATCGTTAGTTGAATTTTCGTACAACAACAGCTATCATTCGAGCATCGGCATGGCACCTTTTGAAGCCTTATATGGTCGAAAGTGCTGATCTCCTGTTTGTTGGCACGAAATTGGGGAAGCACAAATTACTGGTCCAGAATTGATCCAAGAAACCACAGACAAGATTCATCAAATCCGAAACAATCTTTTAGCAGCTCAAAGTCGTCAAAAGAGTTACGCAGATAAACGACGGAAGCCCTTGGAGTTTAGCATTGGTGATCATGTGCTTTTAAAAGTATCACCGTGGAAGGGAGTAGTTCGTTTTGGTCAAAAGGGAAAGCTAACACCACGTTACGTAGGACCTTTCAAGATACTCGAAAGAGTAGGTCCTGTAGCATACAAGCTTGACCTACCGGAAGAACTCGACATGATTCATCCCACATTCCACGTGTCGAACTTGAAGAAGTGCCTCGCTGATAAGAACCTCCATATTCCACTGGAAGATATTCAGATTGATGAATCCATGCATTTTATTGAAAGACCAGTGGAGATTATGGACTATGGAGAAAAGCGTCTTCGACGAAGTCGCATTCCAGTTGTTAGGGTACGCTGGGAGTCGAAACGGGGACCTGAGTTTACTTGGGAACGTGAAGACTCAATACGTGAAAAATACCCGCATCTTTTTCCTACTACTTCAACTATTTAAATTTCGGGACGAAATTCCTAAAAGTAGGGGATACTGTAACATTTGTAAAAATCGGGTCTCCAAAACCCGCTCCGTTTTGTAATCAAGTACCAAGTTATGAAAGTGCATTAATTATTTATGGTTATTTTGAGTTAAAACGATACATAATTAATAAATAAACTAAACTATAAAAATTATATTTGATAAAAAGTTAAAATAAAATAAATAAAAAACATTTGAAGCTGTCGGGACTCGAACCCGGGGTCAGCTGAGTCGCTCAACGACTTAAAATCCTTTCCCCAAACCGCTCCGCCACAATGTGTTTTATGTTAACTTTAGGAAAACAAAAGAAACTTAAACACAAACTCAGTTTAACCGATGATACCATCTGAAAACCGGTAATCGGCAAACCAATCGTCAAATCGATTGTTTGCCTCACAATTTCAGTTATAACCGATGTATTACGGTTTCTAATCAAGTTAAAATTGATTGAAACTTTAAGCCTTATCATTTCGGCTTTTGAAACCGAAAATTTCATCAAGTTCTGATTTAATTCGAGCTCCAGATCATTTACACAATTCAGAACTATCACAACAATACTCAATTTCATTTTCGTCGCATTTCTGAACCATAAGATTTTCTGAATCAGTTCGCCGGAAAATTTCTGCAAGTCACCGGAAAACCGGGACTCACATTCTCACGGTAATTCCTCCGACTCTTTCAGTTTAAAACATGTGATTAATCAGTCTCTAACACAACTCTATCATCAGAATTGATCCTAGCCAACGTTTATCGGAAATCTTATCTTCGCCGGAAAGTTTCTGAGACTGCCGGAATCACACTGTGAACTGGTTTGTTATCCAAAACTTCTTTTAAACCTTGATTAAGCGACTCAACTTTATGAATAAAATCAACGCTGTTAATTGGGTTCAACAGTCGGAGTTCATTCCAGTACCGACGAACCTCCGCCGGAATTTAGTGAATAACGTCAATCGGTATATTCTATTCCTTAAACTCTCTCCATTCTCTATTTTTGATTTACTGTTAATGTCTGAGAACTATATAAAACACAAACCAATCATAACCAGTCGAATTATGCTGTCTGTGTAAATCGGCGAAGAAGATGAAGTTATAACAGAGCATACGAATAATTAAAAACGGTATTTTAAACGGGTTAGACACACAGTCCAGCGGTGGACTGTGTGCAAATTTCACATACACGTCCCGAGTTCGATCCTTGCTACGCGCACGCCTTGTGTAATAACATGCCTTTTTGATCCAGAACTAAACCGGGTTTAAAACAGGTAGTTGTTAAGTATAATAAAAACCAAGAATATAACCGGGTTAGACACACAGTCCAGCGGTGGACTGTGTGCAACATGAACTTCACGTCGCGCGTTCGAATCCTGTCACGAGCAACGGTCCAATGGAATTAAAACGTTTTTGCAAATAAAGGAATTTTCGGTTAATTCAAATAAGTATATAAATATAATTAAAACCGAGTTTATAACGGGTTAGTCACGTAGCTCAGTTGGTAGAGCTACGTGCACGCGAACGGAAGGTCGCCGGTTCGAATCCCACCCGGCGCAGAAATATCCGCTGACCGAACCGGTCAACGGTCAACATAAAAAAATAATATTTTTTTTATATATTTATTTATTTAATTTGATTTAAAAATCAATTAAAAATACTTAAAAATAACATTTTTAAAGATAGAAAATAGCCATAAACTCACAAAAATATATCTAAAAATTTCATTAAAATCCTTAATAACATCCATCCATTTAATATATTTTTCCATTATTATTTAGGTTAGTACTCCTCGTCGACTCGCTCATCAAAATCGTGCGCATCTCACCATCTCCAATTCAACGCACCCAATGTGAGTGAACCTTTCAAATTCCCCGTTTTAATCACGTTTTTGGGGTGTATCATGTGTCTTTGTTTATATACATATTATAACGAAACTATTGTGCATACATCATATCATGACATGTGTATTTAGTTGTTGCTATTAAGTAGTTATTATTGGATGCAAATTATTATTACAGTACATGCATTTGCCGAGGCCGCAGCTCCCCATCCATGAGGTTTGAGCTTGTTCCCCATTTTATTATGCGGTTGAACTGTGGCGTGCCCGCAACGATCGGCTCCATTTGATTGAGCCTTGATCAGTCATTTCAGTTTACATTTCAATACATGCAATACGATCGGCTCCGTTTGATTGAGCCTTGATCGCACAGTTCAATTTACATTTCCAGTTCATGCAATACGATCGGCTCCGTTTGATTGAGCCTTGATCGCACAGTTCATTTATGTTAGTTATCGTATGATATTGGTATGTTCATGTATTCTATCAAGTGTTATTGTATGTTATAATTGTAACTGCTATTTGCCAATGCTTGATTACTTACAATTGCTCTTTTATGATTATGCACAATATTTCATTGATAAACTAACCATAAATTCATTATCAAATGTTTATCTAATAAGGTTCACTCGCCAACTTATGTTGACCCAAAACCTCCTATTTTACACATGATACAGGTGAACCAGCAGCAGCTAGGAACACATAGGACCTGGATTAGAAGAATAAAACGATTTAGTTTTGGGATTGTTACCTTTTGATTATTTCCTTTGTATTGAATGAACATGTTTGGATGTTTGAAAATGTAACTTTGACTTCATTAATTATGAAACATAATAGTAAATGTCATGTGCTTCGGTGATAACCCAATTATGCCCCGACTCTTATTTCCGCTGCGGATCGGGGTGTGACATCTAGTCTATTTGACACGGGCGTGGATAAGAGTTTTGTGTCCCTAGAGTTCGAGTCTATTCTTGGTTTACCTCGTGTTGGTTTAGCCGAATCATTCACAGTAGAAGTAGCCGACGGGGAACCTATCACGCTGGATTCTATCATTCGTGACTGCATTCTCACTCTTAACGAGCATGATTTTTCAATCGATCTCATCCCCATGAAATTGGGAAGCTTTGACGTCATCATTGTGCCACACCCGGATTTTCAACCAAATCCAAACCCCGGTGGGCCCGGGTGCGGAATCTTGAGACGTAAGTTGATATCATCATAGTCAATTAAACAAAGCACAACGAAAGTCTTGGATTTAAATTACTACTAAAAACGAAATATTCAAAGTACGAAAATAATATGCAGACGGTTCGTAATAAAAGATCCACAAGCGGATCGTAAAATGTACAAAAATGTATAACAGACTTTGGGCAGATCTAAGGATTTGCAAGATCCTCTTATGTCACTACTGATCAGCTTCCAGCCTTTTTCGTATTGTACCTGTAGCTTAGTCTTTTGAAAATACGTCAGCTTTCGCTGGTAAATACACCCAACAGACTCATTTTGAAAACATTTGAAATTTATTTTAAGTGCACATGGCACAAAATCTTTTATAACTTGGGAAGTTGACCTTGCAACCTTGTTAACAGATTCACATGTTTGTCCATACATACAGGGCCCAGTACAAAAACCGAGACATGATTAACATACACACCACTTATGAACTCACGAAGGAGTTATCCCCAACAAGTGTGGGTAGTTGCATTTTAGCGTCTGTCAGGTGTATGCCTACACCCCGCGCTAAGGTCGTGGCCATTATCTAATGTAATGAGCCGAGGATATCCACGACACGGTAGTTAACCTCTAATGTTTAAGTTATCAAACAAAACTGATTAAAACGGAACATGCGGATTTACTAGCCACAATCCGGCATTTGATTGATCCTATTTCCGACCAAGCGGTAACAATTTACCGTAACCCAAGCCCGTATAGGGGAAATAAGTCGAGAGTATTTACCTCAGCTAGTCTTGATTTAAAATGCAAGATTTAATATCTCAGTCGTATCCAAAATGAACTAATGAAAATAGCATTTACAGGAAGGCTCTAGTCTGGATTATGGCATAAACTAACCAATTAAATACTAACGGTCTTTATTTAAGTCGTAGACTTAGACCGAGTAGTGTACATGATCAAAACGTATAACGCTTGATTAAATGATGATCAGATAGAATATAGTTTAAAACCAACAAGTACTTTGACTTGCATAATATGGGTAAACTATAAACATTCTGGCTTTTTGAAACTTAAATGACAAGGTTAGACCCGTTTCGGTTAATTTCCGTAAACTAGTTACATATAATTAACCGTACGCATATTAGCGATTTTGGATAACCGGATAAGCCATGGACAAGTTCTATATGCCATTACACTTTAAATAAGTTGTAATATCAATAGGATATAAACTTATATGCCTGTTAAGGTTTTAAAACGAAACTATGCCTCATAAGGGCATTTCGGTAATTATTTACCGTATAAGAGGAATCTTGAATATAATTTAAGTTTATAATCATAAGTATTCTAGAAAAATAATTTATTTATAATATAATATCAGTAGGATATAAATTATATGTGTAATTTATCTTTTATGACCAAACTATGCACCGAAATGGCATTTTGGTCATTTTACACATAGGTTTATAAATTATTTGGGATTCTAAGTTCATATCATATACCTATTGTAAAAATATTTAAAATAAGTTTTAAAATCAGTAGGTAACAAATCTTGTTCGATAGTTATGGTTTAAAACCATACTATACGCCGAAACGACGCTTATGTCGTAAAATGACGGAATGTGCGATCTTTAATGAAAACTGAAGTTGAGATCAAGTTTATATATTTTAGATATGTTATTTAATATAACATATCAGTAGGTAAATGATTTGATATGAAAATATATGATTAAAATCATTTTAAGAGCCTCAAGGGCTTTATCGTCATTTATCGACATAATACAAGGACTTGTATGAAAACTCGGGTTATGATCTGGTTTGACATCCCAAATAATCCTACTTATAATATTACATCAGTAGGAAACTCATTTTCAAGTTCGTTATCATTTAAACCTTATTTTATGCGAAAAGGGCGTTTTAGTCAAAATTGCATATTACGGAACTTGTGCATAAACTCATATTCTGATTATGATCATGTAATATAACCTTAGAAGGTTATGCTACATTATATATGATCATAAATCAACCTTAGATCAGCAGCTAACTAATCTAAATCTGGTCAGAATCAAAAGTCAAAGTAGAAGTCAAACTTCGAGACTTTCGGTTGTGAACCGACCCTAGAACTGAAATTGACGAGCCGAACATGTTCTTACATGTTCTAATAATTATTAGCTTATGTAAGTGTCAAAACTCTTATTCCGCTGCGGGTCGGGGTGTGACAGATTGGTATCAGAGCCATGACTATAGGGATATAGGATAGGTTATTAGACCCTTAGAGCCTATACTATAGTTGATTAGAATTTTTAAATTGTTTATGTGTTACATACAAAATTCATGATGTTTATATGCTTTATGTTTATTGTTACATTCAATGTTATGCAAGCATGTTCATAAGTACATATTATTATACAATGCTCATCATGAATCATATCCTCATAACATATCATATCCATGAGAGCACACACCACACAATTTCCATGATTTTTGCAATGAATTTTGTATTTTTCAAATCACATCAAAGTGAGTTCTCATGACGGGCATGTAGTAACTGGAAGGGTACAAGTACCGGTAGTTGGAACGTCCTGTATAGGCTTGGCATTCGTATAAATCCAAAATAAAGGACCAGTTTGCCTACCTGGGGACTAACGATGAGAGTACGAATGACCTATTAGGCCAAAGCATGCTATACCAAAGTCGTGTGAGCTAACCCCACTTTGAGTTGTCATTATGTCTACACCTGGACACCCTCCTACCATACATCTCGCAATCATATTTCATGGTTTTCATTCGGGTGATGCGAGTGTTAAACCGCCAACACCAATGTGAATACTACTAAGCCAATAGTTATGGGGGCCCACATGACTATACAGGCGATGGTATGGGGGACATTGGAGGCCCAAACATGAGCAAACCCAAGACATCCTATGGATGTAGTTGCATTATTGATGATTATGTTATTTTATTACTTTTAACGACACATGACACCTAAAAACTTCTTAAACTCACAATCTTCCTATGTATGTTCCTGTAGATGTCGGCTAGGCAACTACGTGGAGGTAGAAAGTCAGGAAGGTCAAACGAACGCTTGGCCACCCAAATTGCAAAACAAATGGCCGTGGTGCTTCCTGACATCGTAATTCAAGTCCAAGAAGCTCTCACAGCGAATCCCATCAACCCTCCCAATCAAGAAGACCAGAACGTCGACAACCCTCCCTCCAAAAAATGCTCCTACAAACACTTCAAGTCTTGCGATCCCCCAAAGTATGAAGGGACCGAAGGTGTCACTGCTCTCCTCAACTGGTTTGAGGAAATGGAGAAAACCTTCCTCAATTGCGATTGTCCCGAGGATCGCAAGGTACGTTACGCAACCGGGAGACTGTTTGGGGTAGCCCTTACCTGGTGGAACACAGAAAAGGGTAAGAGAGGAGTCGAAGATGCTATGGCCTTAACATGAAAAGAGTTAAGGGAAATAATGACAAGACGCTTCTGTCCAAGAAGCGAAATCAAGAAGTTGGAAGATGAATTCCATTCGTTAAAACAAAAGGAAGGAGATCATACTTCCTACACCAAAAGATTTCTCGAGCTAAACCAAATGATCCCCAACTTGTTCACCCCAGTGTACCGCTTGGTTGAACACTACATTCGAGGCCTCCCTTCGAAAATTCAAGACTCAGTTCTAAGCACTTCACCTGCAACACTTGAGGTCGCAATGGAACTAGCTACCGAACTTACCAAGAATCGCATCCGAAACGGTAAATTCAAGGAGGAGAAAAAGAAAGCCCCCATTGAGGCCCAAACTTCAAACCATTCTGTCTCCTCTTCGAAGTTTGCTGGTAAGAGGAAGCGAAACAACAGGAACTTTGCTGTCACACAAACAAACCCCCTATCACTGCTGCACCCATCACCCAAGTTGCCCCCTCAGCTGCACCATATAAAAAGCCATACTCCGGCCCATACCAAAAATGCAACCGTTGCCAATACCATCACCTTCCCGAACATCCCTGCCAACATTGCACCGGCTGTGGCCGTGCAGGTCACACCATCTAAACCTATCGCACACTTCAGCGAACGAACCGCAATCAGCCCTCAACCCAAACCCACCATCAGATAGTGGGTCAAGCACAACAACCTTTACTCCTACCACCTGCCCAACATGTACCCCAATCCTACTACCAACCCAACTACCCCATGATGCAACCTATGCGGGCTTGTTACAACTGTGGAGACCCGAACCACTTCAGGAACACCTGTCCACGCTTGGTGAACATCATCCATGCCCAAGCTCAAGCAAATCCAGTAAACCAGGCTAACCAAGCTCCTCCACCTGCTAGGGGAAGAGCTTTCAACATCAACGCCAACCAAGCTAGGGCTGACAACAACGTGGTTAACGGTACGTTTCTCATCAATGGTAGTTATGCATCCATGTTATTCGATACTGGCGCGGATAAGAGTTTTGTGTCCTTAGAATTTGAACCTATCCTCAACCAAACTCGTGATAACCTCATGGAATCTATAACGGTGGAAGTTGCTGACAGAAAACCAGTCTCATTAAACTCTATTATACGAAATTGTACCCTCACTCTAAACGATCACGATTTTCCAGTTGACCTCATTCCTATGAAGTTGGGAAGCTTCGACATTATAATCGGTATGGACTGGCTCAGCCAACATCATGCTGAAGTAGTATGCCGCGAAAAGTTCATTCGCGTTCCTCTTGCAGACGGTCAGACTCTACGAATCTTTGGAGAAACCCCTTCGAAAGGACTCAAATTGATGTCCTGCCTTCAAGCCCGAAAATATCTCCGCAAGAACTATGTCGCATTCCTAACTCACGTCGTCAAGAAGGGAAACAAGGAGAAGAAACTCGAAGATATACCTGTAGTGAAAGAATTCCCAAAGTCTTTCCCGACGACATCTCAGGACTTCCTCCCATGAGAGAAGTCGAATTCCGCATTGATCTTATACCTGGCGCTACACCAGTCGCAAAATCTCCTTATAGGTTAGCCCCATCCGAAATGCAAGAGCTGGCCAGTCAACTGCAAGAGCTGACTGACAAAGGATTTATACGTCCTAGCTCATCGCCTTGGGGTGCACCTGTTCTTTTTGTGAAGAAGAAAGATGGAACGTGTCGCATGTATATCGACTACAGAGAACTCAACAAGTTAACGGTCAAGAACCGCTACCCATTACCTCGCATCGATGACCTTCTAGACCAACTTCAAGGCGCCACCTGTTTTTCAAAAATCGACCTTCGTTCTGGATATCATCAACTCAGAGTACATGAAGAAGACGTCCCAAAGACCGCCTTCCGAACTCGATATGGTCATTACGAATTCATGGTCATGCCATTTGGTTTAACCAACGCCCCAGCAGTATTTATGGATTTAATGAATAGGGTATGCAAACCCTACCTCGACCGCTTTGTCATAGTCTTCATCGACGACATCCTCATCTACTCAAAGTCTAAGTCTGATCATGAACGACACCTTCGACTCATCCTTACACTCTTAAGGACCGAAAAGCTGTACGCTAAGTTCTCGAAATGTGAATTCTGGTTAAGGGAAGTACAATTCCTTGGACATGTCGTCAATGACAAGGGAATTCATGTTGATCCCTCAAAGATCAAAGCAGTATAGGAATGGCAAGCGCCACGTACCCCTACCGAAGTAAGATCATTTCTTGGTTTGGCTGGTTACTATCGCCGCTTCATTGCCAATTTCTCCCGTATTGCTGTACCACTCACGGCTTTGACTCACAAAGGAAAACCCTTCATATGGGGACCTAAACAAAAAGAAGCCTTCCAAACCCTTAAGCAAAAGCTTTGTGACGCACCTATCCTCACACTTCCTGAAGGTTGCGATGACTTTGTAGTATATTGCGACGCGTCAGGGCAAGGACTAGGCTGTGTACTGATGCAAAGAGGAAAAGTGATAGCCTATGCTTCTAGGCAACTCAAAGTTCATGAGAAGAACTACACCACCCACGACCTGGAACTTGGAGCCGTTGTGTTCGCTCTCAAGATATGGAGACATTACCTCTACGGTACCAAGTTTGAAATATACACTGACCTCAAGAGCCTCCAACATATCTTCAATCAAAAGGAGTTGAAAATGAGGCAACGGAGATGGGTCGAACTTCTTAACGACTACGACTGTGAAATTCGGTATCATCCTGGCAAGGCAAATGTGGTGGCCGATGCGCTCAGTCGAAAAGGTTATGCGAACTCCATTCGTCTTCTATGTTCGCAAATCATAACCGACATCAAGGATCGAATCCGAGAAGCTCAACATGTTTCTGTAACAGAAAACGACGTACGAGATGAGCTATCATGTGGAGCAGAACTCAAAATCGAAACCAAATCCGACGGCATTCTATACTATCTAAATCGCATATGGATTCCCGATCACGATAGCCTTCGTGATTTCCTTATGAATGAGGCGCACAAAACACGGTACTCTGTACACCCAGGAGCCGACAAGATGTATCAAGACCTTCGATACACCTACTGGTGGCCTGGCATGAAAAAGGATATTGCTGTTTTTGTTTCCAAGTGCCTTACCTGTTCCAAAGTAAAAGCTGAACATCAAAGACCTTCAGGACTTCTAACCCAACCTGAAATACCTGTATGGAAGTGGGAAAACATAACCATGGACTTCATTACCGGGTTACCTCGTACCTCCAGTGGGTATGACACTATATGGGTAATCATTGATCGTCTTACAAAATCAGCTCACTTCATTCCGATTCGCGAGGACTTCAAGAATGAGAAGTTAGCTCGTATCTACATCAGCGAGATCGTAAGCCGTCATGGTGTACCTTTAAGCATCATTTTAGACCGTGATGGTCGTTTCACTTCACGAACATGGCAAGCCGTACAAGCCGCCTTGGGTACACGATTAGACCTCAGTACCGCTTTTCATCCTCAAACTGATGGACAATCTGAACGCACCATCCAAACTCTTGAAGACATGCTTCGAGCATGTGTATAGACTTCAAAGGGAATTGGGACGCTCATCTACCATTAGTTGAATTTCCGTACAACAATAGCTATCATTCGAGTATCGGCATGGCTCCTTTCGAAGCTTTATATGGTCCTAAGTGCCGATCACCAGTATATTGGCACGAAATTGGGGAAGCTCAAATCACCGGCCCAGAATTAATTCAAGAAACAACAGACAAGATCCATCAAATTCGAAACAATCTTCTAGCGGCACGAAGTCGTCAAAAGAGTTATGCAGATAAACGACGAAAGCCCTTAGAGTTTAACATTGGTGATCAAGTAGTTTTAAAAGTATCACCGTGGAAGGGAGTAGTTCGTTTTGGCCAGAAGGGCAAGCTAGCACCACGCTACGTAGGACCTTTCAAGATACTCGAAAGAGTAGGACCTGTAGCATACAAGCTTGACCTACCAGAAGAACTCAACAGAATTCATCCCACATTCCACGTATCAAACTTAAAGAAGTGCCTCGCCGATGAAAACCTCCATATTCCCCTAGAAGATATTCAGATCGATGAATCTATGCACTTTATTGAAAGACCAGTAGAGATAATGGACTTCGGAGAAAAATGTTTAAGTCGGAGTCGTATTCCAATTGTTAGGGTACGCTGGGAGTCGAAACGAGGACCTGAGTTTACTTGGAACGTGAAGACTCAATGCGTGAAAAATACCCGCATCTTTTTCCTGTTACCACTACTACTTAAATTTCAGGACGAAATTTCTAAAAGTAGGGGATACTGTAACATCCGTCGGAAAACGGGTTTTCAAATCCCGCTTCGTTTATTAATCGAATATTTCAGTTATAATTTTCGTTGCGTATTTAATGTTCATATAAATTTTAAACGATACATAACTAATAAACATTGTTAGAATTTTAAAACATAATTAATAAAAATAAAGAAATAGTGAATAAAAAAAATAAATACCGCTGCCGGGTTTCGGACCCGGGTCAGCCGGTTGGTTAAGCAAACAACTTACCACTCCGCCACTTGACTTCTTTGTTGTTATATTGAAACAATTAATACTTAAAATAAAACTCGAAATCAAAACCTGAGTTCAGCGCGCCCAATCCGCAGTCGCCGGAAATACCGACGATTTCGCTAATCACGACCGTTTTCCTTTGACTGAACGCGTGTATTAACTTCGACATCGGTTATAACCGATGTCTAATCCCGCAATCCCAGTCATAACCGCCGGAAAAGTTTTGACCACGAATCAAGATCAAATTCGGACTCGATTCATCCTGTTTCTTCCATATAAATACACACCCAAGTCTCTGGTAACCTTTTCGCTCAAAATCGCACCATTAATCGAAGTCTTAGCACTCGTCTGAGAAATTCTGTACTCGTCGGACTTTCACCGGAAAACCGAGACTTACACCAAATCGGTAAATTTCTCGACTCTTTCGTTTTCAATCCATTGTCAGACATATACTAACTTCAATCCTTCAACCAGAATCGGTTCCAGACGACGTTGCCGGAAATTCTGCACTCGCCGGAAAATCTGAAATCACACTGTAAATCGGTACAATCATCTAAACCCCCTGATATCTCTTGTTTAGTCACTTAATTTCACTACTCATTGATCAAAACTGTTAATTGATCCGCTCAGACGGAATTCACAAATCAGAGCCGACGACCCTTGCCGGAGTTCTGAGAAAAACATCCTGTTCGGTACATTCGAATCCATAACTCTCTTTATCCATTACATTTCAATCATTTATATGTTAGACGAACGATTTAAGCAAGAACAGTCGGACATCTTTGTCTATGTCGTTACAAATGAAGAAGACGAAGTCGAAATGAGTATAAGATTAATATAAACTGAATGTTTAACCGGGTTAGACACACAGTCCAGCGGTGGACTGTGTGCAAACATACAACGCGCGTCACGAGTTCGAATCTTACAACGTACCGACTTTCAGAATTAAAACCAACCTTTTTAAAACCGAATCAGAACGAGTCACAGCATGTGTATAAGAATAATATAAACCGTAATTTAAACAGATTAGACACACAGCCCAACTGGTTGGGCTGTGCGCATACGAACCGAAGGACCCGAGTTCGACTCCGGGTCCCTGCAAGCGGTTAGGCCATTTTAAATCATTTTAATATTAACTCGAATAAAATAACAATTAATTAGTATATATATATAAGTAAAACAGAGAATATTTCGGGTTAGACACGTAGCTTAGTTGGTAGAGCTGCGTGCACGCGTACGAGAGGTCTCGGGTTCGAACCTCACTCAGCGCACACATTACCACAGTCCGACCGGTCAACAGTCCAGTCAACCGTCAACGGACCGGTCAACGGTCAAAAAGTCAAAAAATTTTATTTTTATTTATTTATTTATTTAATTTAAAAATCAATTAAAAATACTTAAAAATAATATTTTTAAAGTTAGAAAATGAACTTAAACTCACAAAAATAAATCTAAAAAACCTATTAAAAATTGTTAATTAAAAGTATTAGTCTCCAATAAAATCCAATTATTTACCGAACCATTTCGTTATTATTTTAGGTTAGTTCTTCCTCGTCGATCAAATCCCAAAACTCGTGCGCATCCAACGTCATTAAGAGAACGCACCCAATGTGGGTGAATCTCTATCAATTCCCCGTTTTAACACATTTTTGGGGTGTATCATGTGTTGCTTAATTATTTATTATATTTAAACACTAGTGCATCCATCATATCCGTGATCAAATGTGTATTCAATATGTATCAATTGTTGTGTGGATTATGTCTAGATTAAAGTTATCATTTTCAGTACATGCATTACATTAGGCCCATCAGCTCCCCGTGGGAGACGGGTTGAGTACAGGTGCCTCATTCAGTCGGCTCCGTTTGATTGAGCCTTGATCTCACATACATCATCATACATTTCATACGATCGGCTCCGTTTGATTGAGCCTTGATCTCACAATACATTATCATTCATGTCATATACTCATTCAAGGTGGTTTGTGATTGTATGTTTATATATGTTTGCTCACATATGAATATTGCACAACTTTTCAATATTAAATACAACAAGAATTCAATAACAATGATTTTAAACAAGGTTCACTCGCCAACTTTTGTTGACCCAAAATTTCCCGCATTTTACACATGATACAGGTGATCTAGTTGAGGCAAGAAACACATAAGAGGGCCTAGAAGAATAAATCAGTTTAAGCTTTGGATTGTTTTACTTAGTTTCATTTCCTTGTATTTGTATGAATTTGAATTGAACATTTAAGTTGTAATTTGAATTTAATAAATATGAAACATTTTAGTAAACATCATGAGCTTTGGTGATAACCCAATTATGCCCCGACTCTTATTCCGCTGCGGGTCGGGGTGTGACATGCATAACTCTTCTGCCTATCTCGGGCAGCTTTGAGATGATCACTGATTTGCACAATTTTTTCCGTGGTTTCCAGGACAATCTCTTGTCCTGATAGTTGGGCTTCCCCAATTTCTCCCCAACACACGAGCGTTCTACACTTTCTCCCATACAAGGCCTCAAAAGGAGCAGCCTTGATGCTCGTATGATAACTATTATTATAGGAGAATTCTATTAGGAGTAAGTGGTCATCCCAACTTCCACCTAAATCAATCACACATGCCCGAAGCATGTCTTCCAAAGTTTGGACAATACGCTCACTTTGACCATCAGTCTGCGGATGGTAAGCCGTACTAAAGTTTGATTTTGTGCCTAAAGATTGTTGGAAACTCTTCCAAAAATGAGATGTATATCTATTATCTTTATCAGATACAATAGATACTGGCATACCATGTAGGGACACAATCTTGTCCACATACAACTTAGCCAATTTGTCAGAGTTATAAGTCTCCTTAATTGGCAAGAAATGTGCTGACTTAGTCAGTCTATCCACAATGACCCAAATCATGTCATTACCATGTTTGGTCTTAGGTAACTTGGTAATCAAGTCCATTGTTACCATTTCCTATTTCCAAGTGGGAATTTCTAATTGTTGTAGTAGTCCTGACGGCTTCTGATGTTTGGTTTTAACTTGCGAACACGTTAGACACTTAGCTACATAGGTGGCTATGGATTTCTTCAAACCCATCCACCAATAATTCTTTTTCAGATCTTGATACATCTTGTCACCACCCGGGTGAACTGAGTATCTCGTCTTGTGCGCTTCCTGTAGGATTAGATCCCTAAGTCCTCTAAAGATTGGAACTCAGATTCTGCCATTAAATCTAAGGATTCCATCTTTTCTAGGCATTCGCTGATCAACAGTTCCGCCTAACCCTTCATTAGGAATATTAGCCTCTAATAGGGCTTGCTTTTGCACATTTAATAACTTCTCATTTAAGCTATTTCTGTGCTCAATGCTCTTGGCGTTAATCCTAATAGGTTTAGCCCTTTCTTTGCAACATAAGGCGTCAGCAACTACATTTGCGTTGTCGGGATGATAGTGAATTTCGCAATTATAATCATTAAGCATTTCCATCCAACGGCGTTGTCGCATGTTCAATTCCTTTTGATTGAACAGATGTTGGAGACTCTTATGGTCAGTGTATATAATACACTTTATGCCATACAAGTAATGTCTCCATAACTTAAGTGCAAATACAACGACACCCAATTCCAAATCCTGGGTGGTGTAATTCCTTTCGTGCACCTTTAATTGTCGTGATGCATAGGCAATCACTTTGCCTTTTTGCATTAGCACACAGCCCATGCCAGTGTGCGAAGCATCACAGTAAACGACAAAGTCCTCTATACCCTCAGGTAGAGATAATACAGGAGCATTACTCAACCTGTGTTTTAGAATCTCAAAAGATTCTTGTTGTTTTGGACCCAGTCAAACTTGACATTCTTACGGGTCAGGGTAGTTAAAGGAGTGGCTATCCTTGAAAAGTTCTCTATGAACCTCCTATAGTAACCAGCCAATCCTAAGAAGCTACGAATTTCAGATGGGGTTTTGGGCACTTCCCAATTCATTATGGCTTCTATTTTGGCGGGATCCACTTGGATACCACGCTCACTTACAACAAGTCTGAGAAACTAGACTTCTCTAAGCCAAAACTCACACTTAGAGAAATTAGCATAACGCTTCTCTTGTCTTAGTAATTCTAGAATGCACCGAAGATGCTTCTTGTGATCAAATTAATTACAAAAGTAGATGAGTATGTCGTCTATGAAGACGATTACAAACTTATCTAGATACGGCTTGCAGACTCTATTCATGAGATCCATGAATGCTACAGGTGCATTTGTGAGCCCAAAGAGCATCACTAGAAATTCATAATGACCATAACAGGTCCTGAAGGCTGTCTTGGGAACATCCTCACTTCTAACCTTCAGCCGATGATATCCTGATCTTAAATCAATCTTGGAGAAGTAACTAGCTCCTTGCAAATGGTCGAACAAATCATCGATCGTAGGTAATGGATAACGATTCTTGATTGTTATCTTGTTCAGTTCGCGGTAGTCAATGCACATCAGCATTGAACCGTCCTTCTTCTTAACGAAAAGAATTGGTGCTCCCCAAGGCGAGGAACTAGGCTGTATAAAGCCCTTCTCTAAGAGTTCATCTAATTGTGTCCTCAAGCCCTTCATTTCAGTGGAGCTAATCAGTATGGAGCTCTAGCTACGGGTACTAATCCAGGTAGGATTTCAATCCTAAACTCTACTTGTCTATCTGGAGGTAGACCTGGTAGTTCTTCGGGAAAGACCTCGGAATACTTCGAAATAACTGGAAGGTCTTCAATATTCGGCTTAGGCTCGTTGATAATGACTTGTGCCATGTAAATGACACAACTTTTCCTTAAACATTTGGATGCCTTAAATACGACACCTTGTCTGGCAATCCATAGTGTGAATATCCATGGATGGTGAGCATCTCACCAGATGGGGTTTTAATTTTAATGAGCTTCTTATCGTAGACAATGTGGGCTTGGTTATGAGATAACCAATCCATGCCTAAAACTACATCGAACCTCGCAAATTTTATTGGCAATAGAGAGATAGGAATAGAATGATTCTTAATGGATATAGAACATCGATCAAGAATGGAAGATGATGTTTCTACTGTTTCGTCAGCAAATTCTATTTCATAAGTTTTATCTAGAGTTCTTATGGGTAAGTTTAATAGTTTGTTAAACTTATGCTCTACAGAAGACTTATATGCACTCGAATCAAAAAGAACTCTAGCATATTTGTCGTTAATGAGAAAAGTACCTGTTATGATGTTGTTGTCATTAACGGCCTCCTTGGCATTCATCTGGAAAGCATGAGCATTCCCTTTCTTAGTGTAACACCCCAAATTCCATATACTAATAAATAAAAATTTTGAGATAAATAAGTATGAAAATAAAATCCTAGCCACTATTAAAGTAAACACCAAACTTGAGGGACTAAAAGTGAATAGAATGAAAGTTGAAATTATATTAACTTAAATAAAAAATACACACACATCATCAGAGATGTGTGTGTGTGTGTCGATTACAAGCAGGAGAAGAAGAAGAAACCCTAAACATCACAAATCTTCAAAATTGAAAGGAAGATTGAAGTTAAAGTCTATGCATGAACTAAGATTCATAATCATTTAAGTGTTCTTAATGCCAAGTAAGTTAAATTTTGAGTTTTAGTGATGAATGATGAAGTGGGTTATGTGTAATCTGTGAATGAAGTATGAAATTGAACATGAATATTAGTTATTATAAATCTGTAGGAGTTATAGTGTGCTTAATTTTGATTATATTGATGATTTGGGATAAACCCATTTGTGTTTGTAGAATGATGAAGGTTAGAGAAATCTATGTTTGAATTAGTATGATGTTGATGATTGGGATAGTGTTGTGGAAGATATTTTGGTAGATGTTTTGATATAAAACATGAGATACATGATTATGATGACGAATTATGAGAATTGAATGATTATGTTAAACCATAGATGTACTAGGAAGAATGTGCTTTAACTACTTGTACATTATGCTTTGTTGATGATATGCACAACACATTTTCGATGAAATGCTTGAATTGAATTAGTTGGGTTTTGACACCGAAACTTGTTAAATTGATGGATTAGTATGGAAATGGAATTGTATGCGATGAATTAACATCATGGTTGAAAGTCAAAGTGTGCGTATGTAATGGATATTGTAAAAGCTAAACATGTAATGTTGCACCTTATAGGAGCGAAGAAAGAAGGAGATACGAGTCAACCGAAGGCACTTGGAACGCAAGATCAAGGTAAGTTCACGAGAACTTTATTGCTTCATAATGTAGAATACGGCATAAGCTTTAAGTTTATTATTACTACGTTATAAATTTAGCG
This sequence comes from Scalesia atractyloides, assembly GCA_947069175.1. Taxonomy (NCBI): domain Eukaryota; kingdom Viridiplantae; phylum Streptophyta; class Magnoliopsida; order Asterales; family Asteraceae; genus Scalesia; species Scalesia atractyloides. The sequence goes on from CAMTDV010000008.1 coordinate 74,925,698, forward strand.
CGAACTATGGTAAAGGTAATGTGTTAAATGTTGATGAAATTAAGAAGCATGTATGATGACTCTTCACGAATGAGTCAAAAGGAATGCATGATAAGAAAATTAGAAAGTTTTATGGAATGATATGTGAAAAGCGATTATGCATTAATCACTTCCAAATGGATTGGATGAACTAAAGGAGTGAATAAGAAGAAATGACAAAAGCGATATCCGTTTCGATTTGATATTGCTAATATGGAAGGTGTGAATGATATTTGAATGAATATTCAGTTGACCTTGGAGAAAAGTCAATTATATGAAGAAATGGTGGATTTAAGAATTTAGATAAAGAAATTACACTAATAAACATTTGCGCATTGTATGATAAGTAAATCACACTTATGAAGATGGCGAGCTTGGATCAAACACATTACTCTACCCTTTGACGCTTCTGAATCGTGTTTGTTTCTAAACGGGTCAAAAGTCTTTTTATCATAGATGTTGACTAAATATTTCAGAATTTTAGTAAGTAAGATGGGAACTTGTATGTTGTTGCTCTAGTTCGGGTTAACATCATGTCGAATCCGTGGCGATTGTGTTTACTTGAACTAGCGAAACAGGGGTATTTTGGAAATCTATGTAATTATCGAAGGAAGTTTAAAACTTGAACATTTTTCTTTAACTTTTGACTTTAAAAAAATGTTGGGCATAACAAGTTAGTATCAGAGCCAAGGTTTGAGGGATTCGAGTATCCGATCCAGAGTACTCGAACCCAAACCGAAAGCTCATGCAAGTATGTGTCCGTTCCGAACCGCAAATTGATAAGTGTTCTTTAAAACTTTTAATGCTTATGCTTTTAACATTTGGAAACAAAAAGGAATTGTGAGAGTCTCCCTAGAATAACTTGAGTAGGAATATTACGGAATGATATGGATAGATACGAGATTACAAAAAGGTTAAAATGGGGTTTGAAATGTGGAATTTTAAGCTGTTTTAGCTGAAACAGCGTCTGCAGACCAGTAGTAGCGTCGGTGATGGTCCCTTGTGTTGTTGGTGATGCTACCCCTGTAACCTGATGCACTAACCTACTGTCTACGCGAGAATCACAGCGACGCAACTTTCCTGATTGCGTCGGCGACGCGATGTTGGGTCGTCGCCAACGCCATTTACTGAAGCATGTAGCTATTTTATTATTTTGTAATATTAAAACTTTTAAACAAGTTCGAAACCCTCGTTAAACTCTAGAAAGGCACTAGAATGTATATGAAACCATGATGGCAAGCTAGTTAACCTATATATATATATATGTATATATATGTATATATACCAATAACGAATGTATGAATGAATAAGAAAGTTGTGTGCATAGATGGAAGTATGTTTCAATTGACACGTCAAGAATGTTGTGATAAGAATTATATGAACCCGTAACCTACAAGAATGAGATTTTGAGATTATGCAATGTATAGAATGATATATGTATATATAGATGTATACATACATATGAATGAATAGTATGATATCTAACATAAGTATGCGATTGTAGATGACGGATGAAGGAGGTTCAAACGCTACAGAACAAATAAGTCAGGATGAATTAAATAAGCTGATTGCAGAAGAAGTAGTAAAGACACTTGATGCAAACGTCCCTTGTATAGCACAAGAAGTAGAAAGTCAAGTGCTAAACATAGTAGAAACTATGATGACCAGCAAGATAGACGAACTGAAAGAAATGATAAGCGGAATACAAGGCAAGAAAGATGCACGTCGGTGCACGTACAAGGAATTAATGGCGTGTAAACTGCATTTTATAATGGGGAAATAGATCCCATAGAATGTCAAAGATGGATCTCCAACATAGAAGGGGTGTTCATTCGAAGCCATTGTGAAAAGGAAGATCAAGTGATGTTCATTACAGGGCAACTTCAACGACAAGCGAAGGATTGGTGGGATGCGTATAGTAAAGAGATAGGTGAGGATAAGCTACAAACTATTACATGGAAAGAATTTAAAGAACCTTTCATGAAATATCATTGTCCGCAATCGGCTGTAGATCAGATTCAAGAAGACTTTCTCCGTGTTCGACAAAAGAATGAAACAACCGATGAAATTACAAACAATTTCCTTGACAAAATGAAGTTTTGTAAGGAGTTCACAAGGACGGAGAGAATGAAGATTACCGTTATCACGATATACTAAAGGTCGAGTAGCTCCTTCTAAGTGTGAAACTTTGAACGAGCTCATTAATTGGGCAAGAGATAGAGAGATCGAATTGAAAAGGCAAGAAGAGCGAGGGGAAAAGAGGCAAGTTAAATAGGGAATAACTCAAGGTACTCCCAAAAAGCCCAAGCATTATGATCATAGTAAAAAAGAGACTTCTAAGGGAGGATTTCCATGATGCAAGACATGTGGGAAAATTCACACGGGAGAATGTTTAATGGGAAGAAAGGGGTGCTATAATTGTGGTCAAGAGGGACATCCATACTACAACTGTCCTAATCCAAAAAGGGTATGCTACAATTGTAACAAATCAGGTCATGTAAAAGCTGAATGCCCAAAACTCAAGCAAGGAACAAAGAAGGAAGGAAAGAAGGAAGAAATCCCAAGGGCTATAGGAATAATGTTTCAGCTCTCGTCAGAGGAAGCAAGAGTCCACCCGAATGTTGTATCAGCAATATTTATATTAAACTCTATACCTACATATGTATTGTTTGATACTGGAGCTAGTAGGTGATTTGTTTCAAACGAACTTATTTATTCCCCTTCGTTTGTGATAGAAAGAATGCCTATACCTTTAGAAGCATAAATAGCAGATTGCAAGAGTTATTTATTACATGAGATATGTAGGAATTGTAAGCTCACCATAGACGATGAAGAATTTGATATTGATCGTATCCCCATGGTTCTGGGAGAATTCAAAGTAGTGGTGGGTATGGATTGGCTATCCCGACATCATGCAGAAATTCTATGTGAAAGTAAGGTTATTCGTTTTATATCTCCTAAAGGGAAGCAAGTAAGTATATATGCGGAGCGAATGGTAGAAAATAAATTATGTACCATTGTTGAAGCGGTTAAACATATAAGAAACGGAAGTAAGGCTTCTTAGCCTATATGGTCGATACTAAACAAGATACCCCAAGAATAGATGATACAAGAATTGTGAATGAATATCCGGATGTGTTTCCGGATGAATTACTAGTATTACCACCTGAACGAGAAGTAGAATTTCGAATCGAATTGGAACCAAATGCCAAACCGGTAGCCAAAGCTCCTTATCGGTTAGCACCCGCTGAAGTACGAGAATTAATGGTCCAATTACAAGAGATCCTTGACAAGGGTTTTATACGTCCTAGTGTATCCCCTTGGGGAGCACCTGTCCTGTTTGTAAAGAAGAAGGATGGGTCGATGCGTATGTGCATCGACTATCGTGAGCTCAATAAACTCATAGTGAAAAGCCAATATTCCTTAACGAGAATAGATGATCTTTTCGATCAATTACAAGGGGCAAGTTGGTTTTCAAAGATTGACTTGCGTTCGGGATATCACCGGTTACGGTTGAGGGAAGAAAATGTAGCTAAAACTGCGTTTAGAACTCGATACGGACATTATGAGTTCTTAGTAATGTCTTTCGGGTTAACTAATGCCCCGGCCGCATTTATGGATTTAACGAATAGAGTATGCTGAAATATGCTAGACAAATTTGTCATAGTATTCATAGATGATATATTAGTATACTCTCGAAGCAAACTCGAACATGCTCATTACTTGCGAGTAGTACTCGAGACACTCCGTGAGGAAAAATTATACGCTAAGTTTTCCAAGTGTGCATTTTGGCTAAGAGAAGTACAATTTTTAGGCCATGTGATTAATGAGAAAGGGATTTTAGTAGATCCGGCTAAAGTAGAAGCCGTTGGTTGCCTCCAAAGAATGTTAATGAAGTCAGAAGTTTCCTGGGCTTAGCTGGTTATTACAGGAGATTCATTCAAGATTTCTCTAAAATAGTCCTGCCTATAACCACACTGACCAAGAAGGAAGAACAATTTTTATGGGGCGTTGAACAAGAGAAAGCCTTCCGAATACTAAAGGAACAACTTTCAGGTTCTCTGATCCTGACCTTACTAGAAGGAACAGAAGATTTAGTGGTATACACGGATGCTTCGCACCATGGGTTGGGATGTGTCTTGATGCATCGAGGCAAGGTCATTACCTATACCTCAATACAACTTAAACAGCACGAAGGCAATTACCCAACTCACGATTTAGAGTTGGGGGCTGTAGTTTTTGCCTTGAAGATTTGGAGACACTACTTGTACGGAACGAAATGTACCATTTACTCAGATCACAAGAGTCTCAAATATTTCTTTGAGCAAAAAGATCTTAATATGAGACAACGAAGGTGGTTAGAATTAATAAAAGATTATGATTGCGACATTCTTTACCATCCGAGTAAAGCCAATGTCGGAGCAGACGCTTTAAGTCGAAAAGAATATCCGCCAACCATCCGAGTGAAATCAATGAGAATGATAGTCACCCTAACCTTCTTGAAGCAATACGGGAAGCCCAAAATAAGTCATTGAATGCAGATAATCCAAAGAATGAAAGGACGAAAGGGTTTGTTGATAAGCTTGAAACAAACGCAAATGGAATTAAGACAGGGTATGACCGGATTTGGATACCCCGTTTCTGTGATACGAAGACTCTGTTATTAGAAGAAGCGCATAAGTCGCGCTACCTAGTTCATCCGGGAGCTACCAAAATGTACCAGGATTTGAAAAGAAATTATTGGTGGCCGGGGATGAAACGTGATATCGTTAAGTATGTGTCCAAATGTTTAACATGTTTACAAGTGAAGGTAGAACATCAAAATCCATATGGGAAATGCAACCGTTGGAAATTCCGATATGGAAGTGGGAAAACGTGACCATGGATTTGATAACTAAACTTCCCAAAACAAAAGGGGGTCATGATGCTATTTGGGTTGTTGTCGATCGTCTCACAAAAAGTGCTCATTTCTTACCGATACAAGAGACTTATTCTTCAGAAAGAATGGCAGGAATATTTGTGAATGAAATAGTCTCCCATCACGAGGTACCTGAATCTATAGTCTCAGATTGAGATGCCAGATTTACTTCCCGTTATTGGAGGAGATTTCACGAAAATATGGGCACGAAGCTGCATTTAAGTACCGCTTACCATCCTCAAACGGATGGTCAATCAGAAAGAACCATACAAACATTGGTTGATATATTAAGAGCATGTGTCATAGATTTTGGGGGAAATTGGGATGACCACTTGCCACTAGTAGAATTTTCATACAATAATAACTACCAAAGTAGTATTAAAATGGCGCCGTACGAAATGTTGTATGGAAGAAAGTGTAGAACCCTGGTATGTTGGGGAGAAGTAGGACAAAGAGAGCTCGCTCCTAAGGATATAGTGATAAAAACCAATGAAAAGATTGATCTTGTACGAGCTCGGTTAAAAGCAGCACAGGATCGATAAAAGTCATATGCGGACAAAAGAAGGTGCTCTATTGAATTCCAATTGGGAGATTGGCTATTATTAAAAGTCTCCCCATGGAAAGGTGTAATTTGATTTCGTAAACGAGGGAAGCTGGTCCTCGTTATATTGGGTCGTATAAAATTTTAGCTCGTGTTGGAAAAGTAGCTTATCGCCTAGAATTACCTCCAGCCCTAGATGGCATTCACAAAACCTTTCATGTGTCACAATTACGAAAGTGCCTTATGGATGAAACGACTCATATACCACTTGAAGACATTGTGGTGGACGAAAGGATGAATTATGTCGAAAGACCGATAGCTATAAAGGATTCTAAAGTAAAAACCCTACGAAACAAGAAGATATAATAAGTGCTAGTCAATGGCAACACAGGAAGGGATCAGATCTAACTTGGGAACCAGAAGTATTACCCGACTTTATTTGGTACGTATTAAGGTTTCGGGGACGAAACCTTCTCTAAGGAGGGTAGATTTGTAAATACAAATTAATAAAAATTCCATATACTAATTAATAAAAATATTGAGATAAATAAGTACGAAAACAAAATCCTAGCCACTATTAAAATAAACACAAAACTTGAGGTACTAAAAGTGAATAGAATGAAAGTTGAAATTATATTAACTTAAATAAAAATATACACACATCATCAGAGATGTGTGTGTGTGTCAATTACAAGCAGGAGAAGAAGAAGAAACCCTAAACATCACAAATCTTCAAAATTGAAAGGAAGATTGAAGTTAAAGTCTATGCATGAACTAAGATTCATAATCATTTAAGTGTTCTTATGCCAAGTAAGTTAAATTTTGAGTTTTAGTGATGAATGATGAAGTGGGTTATGTGTAATCTGTGAATGAAGTATGAAATTGAACATGAATATTAGTTATTATCAATCTGTATGAGTTATAGTGTGCTTAATTTTGATTATATTGATGATTTGGGATAAACCCGTTTGTGTTTGTAGAATGATGAAGGTTAGAGAAATCTATGTTTGAATTAGTATGATGTTGATGATTGGGATAATGTTGTTGAAGATATTTTGGTAGATGATTTGATATAAAACATGAGATACATGATTATGATGATGAATTGTGAGAATTGAATGATTATGTTTAACCATAGATGAACTAGGAAGAATGTGCTTTAACTACTTGTACATTATGCTTTGTTGATGATATGCACAATGCATATTCGATGAAATGCTTGAATTGAATTAGTTGGGTTTTGACACCAAAACTTGTTAAATTGATGGATTAGTATGGAAATGGAATTGTATGCGATTAGTTAACATCATGATTGAAAGTCAAAGTGTGTGTATGTAATGGATTTTTTAAAAGCTAAACATGTAATGTTGCACCTTATAGGAGCGAAGAAAGAAGGAGTTACGAGTCAACCGAAGGCACTTGGAACGCAAGATCAAGGTAAGTTCACGAGAACTTTATTGCTTCATAATGTAGAATACGGCATAAGCCTTAAGTTTATTATTACTACGCTATAAATTTAGTGCGAACTATGGTAAAGGTAATGTGTTAAATGTTGATAAAATTAAGAAGCATGTATGATGACTCTTCACGAATGAGTCAAAAAGAATGCATGATAAGAAAATTAGAAAGTTTTATGGAATGATATCTGAAAAGCGATTATGCATTAATCACTTCCAAATGGATTGGATGAACTAAAGGAGTGAATAAGAAGAAATGACAAAAGCGATATCCGTTTCGATTTGATATTGCTAATATGGAAGGTGTGAATGATATTTGTATATTCAGTTGACCTTGGAAAAAAGTCAGTTATATGAAGAAATGGTGGATTTAAGAATTTAGATAAAGAAATTACACTAATAAACATTTGCGCATTGTATGATAACTAAATCACACTTATGAAGATGGCGAGCTTGGATCAAACACATTACTCTACCCTTTGACGCTTCCGAATCGTGTTTGTTTCTAAACGGGTCAAAAGTCTTTTTATCATAGATGTTGACTAAATATTTCAGAATTTTACTAAGTAAGATGGGAACTTGTATGTTGTTGCTCTAGTTCGGGTTAACACTCATGTCATATCCGTGGAGATTGTGTTTACTTGAACTAGCGAAACAGGGTATTTTGTTAGTCTATGTAATTATCGAAGGAAGTTTAAAACTTGAACATTTTTCTTTGACGTTTGACTTTACAAAAATGTTGGGCATAACACTTAGCCTCTCCAGGCTTTGCATCATTATTTCTGGGGTTCTTAGGGCAATTAGGCTTAATATGCCCTTTCTCGTTACAGCCATAACAAAAGGCATCTTTAAGATTTTTGCACTCGTGGGTCTTATGCCCTTTTCTTTTGCAAATACCACAGGGTTTAATTTGAGGGTAGGTATTGCATTGCCCCCAATTGTGGTTACAGGTCTTGCACAAAGGTCTATCATCAGACCTGTGCTGGTTCTTCTTGAACCCAAAATTTCCTTTCTTCTTAAACCTTTGGGAGTTATCATCCTCCGCTTTTCTTTTCCCGTCAGTCTTAGACTTGATTGACTTCTGCCTCACCAAATCTAAGGTGAGGGAGAGGGATAGGTCAATAGCAGACCTATAGGTAGTAGGTTGTGCAGCCTTTACCATGCCCTTTATTTCGGGCGCTAACCCATTGATAAAACGCGCAATGCGTTTGTGTTCTGGGTGATCAGGTAGGAAACTAACCTAGACAGGGAATTGAAATCGGAAACATACTTCCGACAATCTAGGTTTTTCATGGTAAGAGTCAGGAAGTCTGACTCTATCTTCTCCACCTCATGGGGTGGGTAATAAGTTTCCTTAACAAGGTCCATAAATTGGACCATCCCAAACTATACAGGTGTACTTTACCCGTAGACTGGATCATGACTTTCCACCATATTAGGGCATCGCCCTTGAAGGATTGTGATACATACTTTACCACTTCCTTATCAGCACAACCGCTGATATCCACAATCGTCTCCATTTCATCCAGCCACTTCAATGTTTCTACAACCCCCTTCTCTCCATTGAAGTCTGGGGGCTTAGAGGAGACAAAATATTTATAGGTGCATCCGTCTTTAGAAGAATGGGACCTATCAGCAAATTCTATTTTCTTTGGTTCACTCTTCGCATTTGAAGAGTGAACTGAGCTCTCTTATGAGCTGAGGATGGGGTAATAAAGGTTTGGAGCGAGTAGCACACGACTCCCTAAGATTTTCTATGGCCTTTTCCATGGCCTTTCCTACAGCTGTGTCTTTGCGAGCTTGGAAATCATCATTATTAATGGCTATATTCTCTGCGTTATTGGAGTAAATATCCCGGTGGCTACTTTGTGCCTCATCCGAGTTAGCCATTTCTTCAAAGCTTTGGTTCTAAACACCAAATAAAGTTCGCTCTTAGCCATGGTATTAAAAATCATATTGCCTTTTAAACATGGGATATACAAATCCATTGCCTAATTGAACTAGTGTGAATAACATCACAACTCTTAGGCTTATGATATCTATATTTGGCCTAGGTCTCAAAAGGACCATCAAAGGCAAATTACAATCTGGACTAGTCCATATATTATAGGACAGTGGATCGTAATGTCACAACTGTTATTATCATATAGACAATTATAAATAGCCCATAGGCTTGTCACAAAGGACATCTAAAATATGACTCAGAGGCCTGTCACTAATGGACATATGATTATGGCACATAGGCCTGTCACTAATGGACATATGATTATGGCACAAAGGCCTGCCACTAATGGACATAAAATACGGCACATTGGCATGTCACTAATGGACATAAAAAATATGGCACATTGGCCTGTCACTAATGGACATAAAATATGGCACATTGGCCTGTCACTAATGGACATAAAATATGGCACATTGGCCTACATCTCTAATGGATGTCAATTATTATCATCACATTGATGATATTAGCCTGGATCACATTGATCACATAGGCTATATAATAGGTTTTAGGACATAGTCCATCTACTTAAACGATTAGTGTGGTTCCTCAAGTCACACTACCAGGAGTATGAACATTCCTGGATGTTAACCTAAGAGTATCTTAATAGTCCCGGTAACATTGACCTTAACGACTTGGAGGCTTGAACTTAGTCCACCACCTCTGGATAGAAGGGTAACTTCCCTTAACTATCATGATTGAGGCCCTTTTATCCCTAACTATCTTTTATAAGCTGGCCAAATATGTGGTCTGTGCCACTTGGCTAATCAAAACCATTAAGATATTTTTGAAATTATATCGCAGAGCACAAATTTCGAGTAAAATCGAGACGTTCGCTTTGAAAAGGATGAATACATATATATATAATTCAAAAAATACTCCATTAAAAGTCAACAAAAAATTACATTACTAGAAATAAATAAAACCAATTGTCCATGCAAGGACTAAAAGATATAAAAAGGTCTACGCATGGACTTAAGAAACAACAATGTCCTTGTAGGGACTAAATATATAAATAGAAAAGACCTCGCTCGTCCTTCTTTCTCTTAACCAATTTGGAGAGCTTTTTGAAGAACTTATTCGTCTTCTTCTCCGTATTCTTCGGTCGTTGTTGCATTTCTTTCATTCGTTCTAAGGCCTCATTGATAGCCTCGAGTGGTGGCGGAGGTTGTGGTTGTGGCTGTGGCATAATCGGACACTGATACCCGTAACTTGGATATCCAGTGGGTGGATAAACAGGTGGGAAAGGAGACGGGTAAAGTGCGTTATGCATGACCGCTTGTATGTAAGGGTCATGCGAAAGTGCTTGGTAATCCACAGGGGTAGTTGGGTTAAAAGGATCATATCTAGAGTTATCTGGATATGTTGGAATAGGGTTATTATAACCCGATGGTGGCGGTTGAACCACTTGTGATGGTGTCGGTTCCACCACAGGTAAGACATTAGAGGTTCCACCCATTTGTGGGTTCTCTTGAATGGCGGGGTAGGGTTTAGGCAATGGTGGTAGCGAACCCGACCATTGACCTGCAGGTACTGACATACGTGCTCCACGTTTCCTCCTTGGTGGCTCAGGTGGCGGCTGATGTTGTTCCACCGATTCCATGTGAACGTCCTCTTGTATAGGAGGTGGTTGGGAGTGATAGGAAGGAGTGTTGGTAAAGGTGAATTGATTCTAATATTGTTCCCACTCATTAGGACCTTGGTAAGGCGATCTGACATAAGAGTTTGAATCGCTCGATATCTCGATGGGATACGCATTTGAACCTGACGGCGACATCTCTGAGTCGGAGTCCTCGTCCATTGGGTTTGGTTGATCCAACTGATCTGATAAGCCGGGGGCCTGTTAAACTATTGGTTGGGGTTAAACTCATCATGGTAAGAATGATGAGAGTGACGGGAATGGTGTGATTCGTGTGAATGATACAAATGGTACGAGTTTTGGGTATGTGTAGGTGAATGTCGTGATAGGGGCCATGAATCTCCAGAATCTTCATAGGGGTTTGGATGATGGGGATGAGAAGGGATATGTCCCGAGGGTCCTCCCCTCATTGGTCCTTTGCCTCTTCCTCGTACACGTGGCGCATTTTACTGTTTAAAAAATCAAATCAAAACAATACTAATAACTTAATAATGAGATGAGTAATCCTAGGTCAAAGCCTAGACTCGGAAGTCTAAGGAATGTGCTTGTGTAAGTTTGAGATTAAACACAAGAAGGCTAGTGTTTAATTCTCTCAAACCTGGCTCTGATACAACCTGTCACACCCCGGATTTTCAACCAAATCCAAACACCGGTGGGCCCGGGTAGGGAATACCGTGACGTAAGTTGATATCATCATAGTCAATTAAACAAAGCACAAAGAAAGTCTTGAATTTAAATTACTATTACAAACCAAATGTTCAATGTACAAAAATAATATACAGACGGTTCGTAATAGAAGATCCACAGGCGGATCGTAAAATGTACAAAAATGTTGAACAGACTTTGGGCAGATCTAAAGATTTGCAAGATCTCTTATGTCACTACCGAGCAACTTCCAGCCTATTTCGTATTGTACCTGCAGCTTAGTCTTTTGAAAATACGTCAGCTTTTGCTGGTAAATACACCCAACTGACTCATTTTGAAAATGTTTGAAAATTTATTTTAAGTGCACATGGCACAAAATCTTTTATAACTTGGGAAAGTTGACCTTGCAACCTTGTTAACAGATTCACATGTTTGTCCATACATACAGGGCCCAGTATAAAAACCGAGACATGATTAACGTACACACCACTTATGAGCCCACGAAGGAGTTATCCCAACAAGTGTGGGTAGTTGCATTTGAGCGTCTGTCAGGTGTATGCCTACACCCCGCGCTAAGCTCATGGCCATTATCTAATGTAATGAGCCGAGGATATCCAGGACACGGTAGTTAAACCCCGATGTTTAAGTTATCAAACAAAACTGATTAAAACGGAATATGTGGATTTACTAGCCACAATTCGGCATTTGATTGATCCTATTATCGACCAAGCGGTAATAATTTACCGTATCCCAAGCCTGTATAGGGGAAATATGTCGAGAGTATTTAACTGAGCTAGTATTGATTTAAAATGCCATGTTTAATATCTCAGCTGTATCCAAAATGAACTATGTGCAAATAGCATTTACATGAAGGATCTAGTCTGGATTATGGTATAAGCTAACCAATTAAATACTAACGGTCTTTATTTAAGTCGTAGACTTAGACCGAGTAGTGTACATGATCAAAACGTATAACACTTGATTAAATGATGATCGGATAGAATGTAGTTTAAACTCGACAAGTACTTTGACTTGCATAATATGGGTAAACTATAAACATTCTAGATTTTGAAACTTAAATGACAAGGTTAGACCTGTATCGGTTAATTTTCGTAAACTAGTTACATATAATTAACCGTACGCATATTAGCGATATCAGGTAACCGGATAATGCATGGAAAAGTTCTATATTCCATTACACTTTAAATAAGTTGTAATATCAGTAGGATATCAACTTATATGGTTGTTAAGGTTTTAAAACGAAACTATGCCTCATAAGGGCATTTCGGTAATTATATACCGTATAAGAGGAATCTTGAATATAATTTAAGTTTATAATCATAAGTATTCTAGAAAAATAATTTATTTATAATATAATATCAGTAGGATATAAATTATATGTGTAATTTATCTTTTATGACCAAACTATGCACCGAAATGGCATTTTGGTCATTTTACACATAGGTTTATAAATTATTTGGGATTCTAAGTTCATATCATATACCTATTGTAAAAATATTTAAAATAAGTTTTAAAATCAGTAGGTAACAAATCTTGTTCGATAGTTATGGTTTAAAACCATACTATACGCCGAAACGACGCTTATGTCGTAAAATGACGGAATGTGCGATCTTTAATGAAAACTGAAGTTGAGATCAAGTTTATATATTTTAGATATGTTATTTAATATAACATATCAGTAGGTAAATGATTTGATATGAAAATATATGATTAAAATCATTTTAAGAGCCTCAAGGGCTTTATCGTCATTTATCGACATAATACAAGGACTTGTATGAAAACTCGGGTTATGATCTGGTTTGACATCCCAAATAATCCTACTTATAATATTACATTAGTAGGAAACTCATTTTCAAGTTCGTTATCATTTAAACCTTATTTTATGCGAAAAGGGCGTTTTAGTCAAAATTGCATATTACGGAACTTGTGCATAAACTCATATTCTGATTATGATCATGTAATATAACCTTAGAAGGTTATGCTACATTATATATGATCATAAATCAACCTTAGATCAGCAGCTAACTAATCTAAATCTGGTCAGAATCAAAAGTCAAAGTAGAAGTCAAACTTCGAGACTTTCGGTTGTGAACCGACCCTAGAACTGAAATTGACGAGCCGAACATGTTCTTACATGTTCTAATAATTATTAGCTTATGTAAGTGTCAAAACAGGTTTCATAACATATATAAGATCAAATTATAATTATTCCGAAAAATAGAATGTTTGACTTTTTAATATCATAACTTTGACCCGGCAATTGGTCTAGCAAACGTGATCTTCAGGAGGTACCCTTTATAGGGACTAACACCTACCTTATTACGATCACTTAGCCATGTTCGTTATGAACAATGGTTGGACCATAATGGTCTTAACCGAAAGTCAAGGCGTTTTCCGTAAAACGCTTGACTTTTGGCTATAAAAGCCTATAAACGAAAATACAAGAGGAAGGAACACTTACCAGTGATTTCTAGAATGCAAGAGAACTAAGTTGGATGCTCCTTTCAGTTAGGAACTTCCAGAGCAGGGAGATGGAGTTATGAATGAGAAAGGTGCAAGTTCAAATGGTGAACCTTAGCACCTATTTATAGTTAGAGAGCTTAAAAGAGGTGATGCCAGGTGTTAAGGGGTGTAAGAGGAAGCTTACAAGTGTCCTAAAATGTGGCATAGCATTTTGGAAGACCATGGTTTCGAATCAAATGGTTTTTGGAAATTTGTGTGGAGGCCAAGCAATTTTTTTGCAGACACAGGCATCTCGTGCCCCGCGAGAGGCTAGGCCCTTGCCTCTCGCGGCCCGCGAGCGCCCCATGGCCAGTTTCAAAGTTTAACACATTTAGCCCCTCAACTTATAAAACGTCCTAAAACTTCCTAAAACACCTTTAAAGCATATTTAGCCCTCCATAACCAATATTTGGCGTACCCGGGAGTATGATTGTCGAGCTCTCGGTTCGTTAAAAGGTCACTCAGAGGTATAAATTAACATGTTGACACTTTTAACCCCTCCATTGTCCAACTTTTATATAATTACGTATTTAATCCCTCTCGTCCAACAAATGGGACATATGAGTGGTAGGACTTCGTAAAAGATCACTCAGAGGCTCATTATAAGCATGTTGACTCCGATGTCACTCAGAGGCTGGGCATGTTGACACAACGGTCACTCAGAGGCCAAGTTTTAGCATGTTGACACTACTAGTCACTCAGAGGCTATGTTTAAGCATGTTGACACTAATGGTCACTCAGAGGCTATGTTTTAAGCATGTTGACACAAATGGTCACTCAGAGACTATGTTTAAGCATGTTGACACTAATGGTCACTCAGAGGCTATGATTTAAGCATGTTGAAACTAATAGTCACTCAGAGGCTCGGTTGATGCATGTTGACATCAGAAGATCACTCAGAGACTTAGTTTGAGCATGTTGACGCTTTTAGTCCCTGTTAGTCTTTAATAGACTTAAAATAAAAATACGACACGTGTCACTATATTATTGGACATGATTTTACGGGGTGTTACACATTGGCATGGACTGGCTCAGTTAACATCATGCCGAAGTTGTATGTTACGAAAAATACATTCGAATTCCACTCGTCGACGGCCAAACCCTTCGTATATTTGGTGAAAACCCATCCAAGGGACTTAAGTTGATGTCATGCTTACAAGCTTGAAAGTATCTCCAAAAAGACTACATGGCGTTTTTAGCTCATATTGTTAAGAAAGAAGGCAATGAAAAGAAGCTAGAAGATATTCCCATCGTTAGAGATTTTCCTCAAGTCTTTCCAGACGACATCTCGGGGCTTCCTCCTATGCGAGAAGTCGAATTTCGAATCGATCTTGTGCCTGCTGCCACCCCGGTTACAAAATCTCCATATCGGTTAGCCCCATCCAAAATGCAAGAGTTAGCTAGTCAATTGCAAGAGCTGACGGATAAAGGGTTCATCCGCCCTAGTTTATCCCCTTGGGGTGCGCCAGTTCTTTTTGTCAAGAAGAAGGACGGAACTTTCCGAATGTGCATAAACTATAGGGAGCTCAACAAGCTGACCATCAAGAACCGTTATCCTTTACCTTGCATCGATGACCTACTAGATCAACTTCAGGGTGCAACTTGTTTCTCGAAAATTGATCTTCGTTCGGTTACCATCAGCTTAGAGTACATGATGAAGACTTCCTGAAGACTGCATTTCGAACTCGCTATGGCCCCTACGAGTTCATGGCCATGCCTTTTGGGTTGACCAATGCTCCAGCTGTCTTCATGGATTTAATGAATAGAGTGTGTAAACCTCATCTCGACCGCTTTGTCATTGTATTCATTGATGACATCCTTATCTATTCCAAGACCAAGTCAGACCATGAACGACATCTTCGGCTGATTCTAACGCTCTTGAACACCGAAAAGCTCTACGCTAAGTTTTCTAAATGTGAATTCTGGTTAAAGGAAGTCCAATTCCTTGGTCACGTCGTCAACGACAAGGGAATTCACGTTGACCCAACAAAAATCAAAAGCAGTGCAAGAATGGCAGGCTCCATGCACTCCTACCGAAGTCATATCATTCCTCGGCTTAGCGGGTTATTATCAAAGCTTTATCGCCAATTTTTCCTGCATTGCCTTACCACTCACAGCCTTGACTCATAAGGGCAAGCCCTTCGATTGGGGGCCCAAACAGGAGGAGGCTTTCCAAACTTTGAAACAGAGACTTTGTGATGCACCTGTTCTCACTCTCCCTGATGGTTATGATGACTTTACGGTCTTTTGTGACGTATCAGGGCAGGGGTTAGGGTGTGTCTTAGTGCAAAGGGGTAAGGTGATAGCCTATGCCTCAAGACAACTCAAAGTCCACGAAAAGAATTACACCACTCACGACCTCGAACTCGGGGCAGTCGTGTTCGCTCTGAAGATATGGAGACATTATCTCTATGGCACAAAGTGTGAGCTCTACACCGACCATAAGAGTCTCCAACACATCTTCAACCAGAAAGAGTTAAACATGAGGCAACGACGATAGGTCGAACTTATGAATGATTATGATTGCGAAATCCGTAATCATCCAGGCAAAGCCAATGTCATAGCAGATGCTCTTAGTCAGAGAGAATATGCTAACTCCATCCATCTTCTGTGTTCTAAAATTGTAACCAACCTTCAAAGACGCATTCGTGAAGCACAGCATACCATGGTTACAGAGAATGATTTACGAGACGAATTATCCTGTAGAGCTGAAACCAAGTTAGAATCGAAATCCGATGGCATCCTTCATTATCTAAATCGTATTTGGGTACCTGATCGTGACAATCTTCGCACATTTCTCATGAACGAGGCCACAAAAACACTATATTTCATACACCCAGGGGCTGATAAGATGTGTCAAGATCTACGATACTCTTACTAGTTGCCTGGAATGAAAAAGGATATCGCCGTTTTGGTCTCCAAATGCCTCACATGTTCGAAGGTTAAAGCAGAGCATCAAAGACCCTCAGGCTTACTTGTTCAACGCGAAATGCCCGTCTGGAACTGGGAAAATATAACCGTGGATTTTATTACTGGGTTACATCGCACCTCCAGTGGGCATGATATGATTTGGGTTTTTGTCGATCGCCTTACTAAATCTGCTCACTTCATCCCAATCCGCAAAGACTACAAAAATCAGAAGTTGGCTCGTATTTACATCAATGAAATTGTAAGCCGACATATTGTGCCTTTGAGCATCATCTCAGATCGGGATGGACGCTTTACTTCACGCACGTTGCAAGCCGTATAGTCAGCATTAGGCACTCGATTAGACCTCAGCACCACTTTTCATCCTCAAATTAATGGTCAATCCGAGCGCACCATACAGACTCTTGAAGACATGTTACGATCATGCGTTATCGATTTCAAGGGTAATTGGGATGCTCATCTACCGTTAATATAATTCTCTTACAATAATAGTTATCACTCTAGCATCGGTATGGCTCCTTTTGAAGCTCTATACGGTCGTAAGTACTGATCACCAGTATGTTGGCACGAAATCGGTGAAGCTCAGATAACTGGACCATAATTAATCCAAGAGACAACCGAAAAGATCCTCCAAATCCGCAATAATATCCTAATAGCCCAAAGTCGTCAAAAGAGCTACGCAGACAAACGGCGAAACCCGCTCAAGTTTAGTGTTGGGGATCAAGTACTTTTGAAGGTGTCACCATGGAAGGCAGTTATTCGATTCGGACAAAAAGAAAAGCTAGCTCCTCGCTATGTTGGTCCTTTTAAAATACTTGAGAGAGTTGGTCCTGTAGCCTACAAGCTTGATCTACCTAAAGAACTCAGCAAGATCTACCCAACATTCCATGTTTCCGATCTAAAGAAGTGCCTTGCCGATGAGAATCTTCATATACTATTAGAAGATATACATATAGATGAGTCGATGCACTTCGTAGAATGACCAATTGAAGTCATAGATTTCGGTGAAAAACGCTCAAGACGCAGCCGGATTCCTATAGTCAGAGTTTGTTGGGAGTCAAAATGTGGACCTGAATTTACTTGGGAACGTGAAGACTCAATGCATGAAAAGATTTCTTACCTTTTCCAAGATAATCCCACCACCACCTAAATTTCGGGACGAAATTTCCAAAAGTAGGGGATACTGTAACATCCGTCGAAAAACGGGTTCTAAAACCCATTCCATTTGTAAACGAGTTTTTCAGCAAATAAATACGACCGAGAAAAGTTATTTAACATTTTATATTGTTATGTCTTTATATATATAAACCATATAAGAGTTTCGATATATACATAATAATAACATAAATACGGATAAATATATATATATATATATATATATATATATATAATAATAACAATAACAAAAATAATAACAAAAATAATAACAAAAATCTAATAAAATACAAATGAGCAGACCGCGGGACTCGAACCCGGGTCTCGCAAGCATTCAAACAAACAAGACACCACTCCACCACCTCTCAACATCTGTAAGCAACTTAAACAAATATTCCTTTATATACTCCTTATTATTCTTCTTCTTAAATGTTGGTGCATATTTGTGACAACAGCTTAGTTTTGGTCTTTGGATATCTTGTAATTAGTAAAATGATAAACAGTTAGCGTTTTTAGTTTTGTAATAGTTAATTAGAAGCATTTGGGCTGAACTAGACATAAAATAGTGCATGGTAGGCGAATTGGGCCTTAAACCCATTAGCAGTCCATGTAGGAAACCCTAGCCCATGAGTATAACCTATCTCTATATAGGGAGGTTGTGATTAGGGTTAAGGTTGCTCAGTTATGTGCTTGTTCTATTGTTCCGTTGCTGCAAGAATTGCTTCAGAGAGATTGAGAGAGAGAGTCTTGAATTGATTGTAAAACAATTGTGTTTGATAATCAATAGAAAACAATTTGAAGGAATTGTGTTTGTGTTCTTGTTCGTGTTCGTGTTTTCTGTTAAATCTGATATAGGGGATTCCGCACTCTAGATTAGATAGACGATTCTGTCAAGATCCATACGGACTAGGGTACCTACAATTGGTATCAGAGCATTCGGCTCTTGATTATTGCTTGGTTCAGAATCGTAACAGCAGAAAAATCTGCGTTTTTTGGCGTTTTTGGAGGCTGTTTTGGAGTTTTTTACGGCTGTTTTAGGGTTTTTGCAGGTATTTTGGATTTTCTGCAGTGATTTCGGATTGGCAGCAGGCATTCCGGATTGAAGACTTTCATTCTGGATTGAAAAGCATAGTAATTCGGATTGAAGACTTGAATTTCGGACTAGAATCTGCATTTCGAATCTGGAAAACAGTGCAATTCGAATCAGAAAAGGCCATTCGGATTCCATTTTGGACTGAAATTCAGATCAGAAGCTATTTCGGATTGAATTTCGGATCTGAAGTGCATTCCGGATTCCATCTCGGATTGAGCACTATTCCGGATTCCATCTCGGATCAGAGTAGTTTCATTCCGGATTCCCATTTCGGATCAGAACAGTGCATTCCGGATTTCATCTCGGATCACTATTCCGGATCATCATTTCGGATTGTCAACTCGGATTACTGTTCTGGATTTTCATCTCAGATTGTTAATCAGAGTTTCCATTTCGGATTTTACACTGTTCCGAGTTACACAGAAAAAGGTGGAAACTTAACCAGTCGACGTAACCAGAGTTAAACGTATACGGACATAGAAATTGATCCATAGACAATTTTGACGAACCGATTGGACAGTTAGACTCGGTTGATTTTTAGGACAAAAAAAAGGCATGGAAATTCCTAAAATCATAATCGGACATTATATATCGTTAGAATCGTATCGACGAGACGAGTCTAACAGTATAATTTGGTAACCACTCATTTTGGACAAGTTTTAACGTTTTTAACAAGCCGGTTCGGTAAAAATGTCGAATATGTCAAACTTAAATGAGCTGTTGAGGATGGAGCATGAGGCTGTACCACAAATAAACCTCCAAAGATGCTGAAGGTGGAGAACTATCTTACTTGGAAGGATAGATTTCAATCCTTTATTGAATATCAGGACACACGTATGTGGATCTGTATTTAGGATGGGTATGCTAACCCAACGCATGATTTTGAGGGCAGACAGCGTGTTACTGCTTACGTGAATATGTCTGAAGCTGAGAAGAGGATGTATGAATCTGAAAAGAAGGCCTTAGCTACTATCAAGATGTCGTTACCTGATGGCATCAAACACACATTCAAGCATTATACAACATCAAAGGAGATGTGAGATGCCCTAGAAAAGAGGTATGAGGGCAATACAAATGTGAAGAAGAATAAGGTTGATCTGCTGAAGAAACAGTTTACTGTGTTCAAAGGAATGAGAAATGAATCCCTAGAAGATATTATCACGAGATATTATCATCTGATGTCAGAAATTGATAATTATGACATAGAGGGATACACAGATGTGGAGATAAACGACAAGTTGCTGGATGCTTTACCTGCCAAGTGGGATATTTACACGTTGATGATAAAGGGTGAAGCTGATTATGAAAAGAAAGACTTGGAAGAGGCTGTTGGGAAGTTGAGAGCTTATGAGCTCATTATGAAGAAGAAGGAAACGGGTTATGATCAGGTTCAAGATCCGGGGATATATAAAGGTCTTACACCTTCATCTTCCAACAATGCTTCCAATGATACTGCAATGGCGTTTCTCTCATGTGAGAATGAACAGATCGTGACTAATTCTGAAGGTGAAGTATGTTTTGTTGCTGCTTCAGGAGTCTCGTCAGGGGCTAAGAGACAACAATCAAGTAACATCAGTTCTAAGTCTATGCCTCTGAGTGTTAAAAGTGCTGAAGATCACCTGGCATTGCTTGCTTCTTTCGTTGCTTCCTACGAGAACTATATTCAGGGAAAAATATCTGATCCTGCTACGTTTGATGAAGATTATGATCAGATCGACCCTGATGAATTAGAGGAGATGGATTTGCAATGGCAGATGGCCATGATTTCTAGAAGGGTGAAAGGTTCATGAACAGAACGGGTAGGAAGTTTGTTGGCAAGAGTGTAGGCTTTGACAAGTCAAAAGTGAAGTGTTACAACTGTCATAACTATGGACATTTTGCTAGAGAGTGTCAAAGAGCTAAGTCTGAATCTCGTCCTAGTTCATCCTTTCAAGATTCTCCTGGTCATTGTTCAAAAAACAGGAATGCGTCAAACAACACTGGATCAAAGGCCCTGATTTCTACTGCTAGAGAGGGTTCTTATGATTAGAGTGTTCATCTGGAGAGTGATAACAACGCCTCACATGCGTTCATGGCTGAGATAGCTCCAGTTGCTTAGGAAGAAGTGAAAGTTGATGCGGAGGGAAAGCAAGAGAAGGTAGCTGAGAAGGCTGATGGAGAACAGACTGCTACAGAGAAGAAGATGGCTGCTGACTTTAATGCTTTCATGGCTGATCTAAGCAAGTCAACAGATGAGGTATGTTCTAACTCTGGTAGTTCTGTTTGTTTGAAATGTTGTGAACTGCAAAATGAGGTTGACACATTAACACAACAAAACCAAAGTCTGGCTAATGAGCTCTCGAACTTAAAAGAATCAAACTTTTTCGTAAAACGAAATGAGTCATTATACTTGAAGAAAATTAAAGGTTATGAAGAAGAAATTAATATTCTAACCTGTAAGCTACACGAAAAACTTCAAGTTATTGACTTAGCTCATGATACAATGAATGAGAAAACAAAAGAGGTTTCTGAAAAGTGCAAAGAGTTGTCTGAAGCACAACTTAAAATCTGTGAACTTGAAAAGAAATTAAACCAATTTAGAGAATCATCTTTTGTCATGAAACACATGATGAATGGCCTGAAGAAGAGTAATGACAAGACTTGTGTGGGATTCAAAGGTTTAAATGAAGTTCACCACCTCCAGGTCACGATGATTCTTTCTTGCCAGATGAAGAAGAGCTTACAAACTTTGTGTCAACTACACCTGGTAGTTCCACATCAGAGGATGTTGATGTGAATGAAAATGCCAAGAAGGATAATAACAAAGACATTGTTTTGAAAACAAAGAATACACACCCTAAGAATCCAAAACATTTTTTTGTTAAAAAGGTTGATTTTGTTAAGGGGAGTGACATGAATGAAGAGGTCCCTGTTATTACCAAAGAATCTAATGTGCAGTTTGCTAAGAACAAAAATAAAGAAAAATCAGAAGTTAAGCAAACTAAACAAGATCCTTCAAAGGCATCTTCAGCATCAGCATCGCCTGATGAATATAAGCAAGAGGCTTCAGTTAAGAAGTCTTCGCTAGAAAATCATGCTTCAAATGTCATGAAAGGGGACATGTAGCTAGCTGTTGTCCAAACAAAAAGAGTGAATCATAGGTAAGTGAGAAACAGAGAGAAAAATCACCAGAGAAAAGTGGTGATGGTGAGAAGAAGGTTAACTCACCAAAGATATCTGCTACAAGGCAACAGAGTGTTGTTGTTGGTGTAGATAAGGCTGAAAAAGGAACTCCTCAAGTTCCTCGCTTTCAAAGAAATCAACAAAGATTTCAGCCTGCATCTACATCAGGCAGATATGATAGACCTAGAAGTAGTTCACCAAGAATGAATAACTTTAATGGTTCATCAAATAATTTCAGAAGTCAAGGTCAATATCAAAATCGATACCAGAATGTTGGTAATCGAAATTTTTATAACGATGGCTTTAGAAATTATCATCATCAAATTCATGGAACCAAAATCATAATTTCCAAAGGTCGCAAAGTCCATTTCCATCAACAGGTCAAAGATCCAAGACTCCTGTTAGGAGTGATGGATACTGGATGGATGTTCCTATGATTGATGAATCTGGAAGTCCCAAGACCATTAAGGCTTGGCTCCCTCAATCTAACTAATTTTTGTTGGATTGTGTAGGAGCTGCTAAGGAGGATTATCAACTTGTGGTATTTTGATAGTGGCTGCTCCAGGCACATGATGGGGGATGCGAGGTTGCTGACTGAGTTTGAGAATATAGATGGTGGATACGTGAATTTTGCAGGTGCTAAAGGAGGGCACATTACTGGTCGAGGAAAAGTGACTAACGGGAAGATCACACTGGACAAAGTGAACTATGTTGAGCAGCTGAAGCACAATCTGATGAGCGTGTCTCAAGTCTGCGACAAGGGTCACTCGGTCCATTTTACAAAGTCTGAAGCTTTGGTGCTGAAACCTAGTTTGGTGATACCAGATGACTGGATAGTGATGAGAGCGCAAAGGAGAAACGATACTTATGTCATGGACATGGGTACCAAGGACTCGTCTTCTGTGGTGGCGTGTTTACTATCCAAAGCATCTGAGGCTGAGTCATTGTTGTGGCACAGACTCATGGCCCACATCCACTACTGAAAAATGAACTATATTATTAAAAATGGTTTAGTGGAAGGGGTGCCAGTGCAGAGGTTTCACGTGAAAGATAAATGTCTTCCATGTCAAAAGGGAAAACAACATAAGAAACCTCACAAGTTTAAAACAGTAAATTCCATAGATGCCCCTTATGAATTACTTCATATGGATCTATTCGATCCAGTGAACGTAAGGAGCATAGGTGGAAAGTACTATTGTTTAGTTGTCACTGATGATTACTCACGATATTCATGGGTTTTCTTCTTAGGTACAAAAGATGAGACAGCAGAGATGCTGATTGATATTTTTACAAAATTAGAAAATGTCCATGATGCACGGATCAAGAGGATAAAGAGTGATAATGGCACGGAGTTCAAGAACCAAGTTCTGGATCTCTATTGTCTTCGCAAGGGAGTTGAACATCAATATTCTGCTCCTTATACACCTCAACAGAATGGAGTCGCTGAGAGGAAGAACAGGACGTTGATTGAAGCCGCAAGGACTATGCTTTCTGATTCAAAGCTTCCAGTTCTCTTCTGGGGAGAAGCTGTGAACACAACGTGCTATGTCCTGAACAAAGTTTTGACAGTCAAATGGTTTAACAAAACATGTCACGAACTATTTTTTAACCGAAAACCAAACTTAAAAGGCTTTGAACCATTTGCATTACCCTGCACCATTGTGCGAAACAAAGATAAGCAAAAATTCGGTGAGGTAGCTGATGAGGGTTACTTTCTAGGATATATGCCTGGAACACCGAATAAAAGGGTTTTTAATCTAAAAACTGGTAAAATTGAGGTGGTGTTTAACATGGAAATCACTAGTTATTCACCTCAACAATCAACGAGTGGTCCTGCTATATTATATGATTATGACAGTGTCTTGAAATCATTTAATATTCCTGATGTTTCAAATGCAGATGAGTCTCAAGTGATCCATACTGTGATCAGTGAAGATGGAGAATGTGACTTCATGCCTAGATCGAGTGTATCGATGACAGATGCTCCAGAAACTTCTTCTAGTGCAGTTCTAGAGGACTCCAGTGATAGTGAGTCTGAACCTATTCAGGGGGAGGATTTCACTAATCCATTTGCTAATATTCAGGGGGAGGTTGGATCTAATCTGGGAGATAATCTGGTTGTTGACACCATTGCTACAACACGTGTACACAGAGATCATCAACTTGAAAACATCATTGGTGATGCTGCTACAGGTGTTCAGAAGAGAAGAGGTGTGCTCGAAGGTTCCTGTTTGTTTACTTCGATTCAGAAAACTGGGTTGATAAATGAATGTTTGTATATCTACTTTATTGCCCAAGAGGAGCCGAAGAATGTTCATATGGCTCTAAAAGACAATTGTTGGATTGAAGCTATGCAAGAGGAACTAGCTCAGTTCAAGAAGTTGAAAGTTTGGGAGCTAGTTGATCTACCTGATGGAGAAAAGAAATAGGCACTATGTGGGTGTTTAAGTGCAAGAAAGACAACCGAGGGATCGTGATAAGGAATAAGGCTCGGCTGGTGGTAAAAGGGTTCAATCAGCAAGAGGGGATTGATTATAATGAAGTGTTTGCACCAGTAGCAAGGTTGGAAGCAATTCGGTTGTTCCTAGCTTTTGCTTCATTTAAGGGTTTCAAAGTTTACCAACTTGACGTGAAGAGTGCATTTCTTTACTGGAAAATCCAAAAAGTGGTGTATGTCTCACAACCAGATGGGTTTACTGATCCAGACTATCCAGATCGAGTCTATCGACTTGATAAGGCATTATATGGACTGCATCAGGCACCCAGGGCGTGGTATGAGACACTGTCAGCACATTTGCTAAAACATGGTTTCGAAAGAGGACAGATTGACAACACATTGTTCATTAAAAGGAAAAAGGAAGACTTTCTGCTGGTACAGGTATACGTAGATGACATCATCTTTGGGTTATCTGATGAGAACATGTGTCATGATTTCGAAGAGGTGATGAAGAGCAAGTTTGAGATGAGTGCGATGGGTGAATTATCCTACTTTCTGGGTTTACAAGTTGAACAGAAGAAGGATGGGATGTTTATACATCAGAGGAAGTATGTGTATGACATTTTGTCTCATTTCAAAATAGAGGATTGCGCTACTTTCAACACACCTATCTGTGAGAATCACAATCTTGGTCCAGATCATGAGAGTGTGGAGGATGTTGATCCAACTCAATACAGGGCAATGATTGGTTCTCTGATGTACTTGACTGCTTCAAGACCCGACATCATGTTCGCAGTATGTCTTTGTGCCAGATATCAAGCGAATCCAAAGGAGTCCCACATGAAAGCGGTGAAGCGTATTCTTCGTTACTTGAAGGGGAAACCTAAACTTGGGTTATGGTATCCAGCTGCTAGTGATTTGAATTTTGTTGCTTTTACTGATTTGGACTTTGGAGGATGCAAATCTACAAGGAAGTCTACCACAGGTGGTTGTCAGTTCTTAGGAGGGAGGCTAGTTTCATGGCAATGCAAGAAGCAGTCTTGCATGTCTACCTTGACGTGTGAAGCTGAATATATTGTTGCGGGTAGCTGTTGCTCACAGGTTCTCTGGATACAACAACAGATGCGCAATTATGGTTTGAATTTCACTCGTACTCCTATAATGATAGACAATAATGCCACTATTTCAATCACCAACAATCCCGTAAAACACAGTCGCACAAAACATATTGACATTCGTCATCATTTTATACGGGATTGTGCTAAAAAGAAATTAATTGAACTACATCGAGTCGACACACTAGATAACCTGGCAGATCTTTACACAAAAGCATTTGACAGGGCTCGCTTTGAACATATACTCGAACTCAACGGGATGAGGAATCCCGATTAACCATTTTTTTTCCATAAAAATAGTTTGTAAATAATTTACTGCTTTTCAAAAATCGAAAACAACAAAAAAAATAATAGAAAATCAAAAACATAAAAAGTAGAAAATCAAAAATGAGTTTTTCACTGTGTGAAAAAGAAGAAATGATAGTACATCAGCAAGTTAGACTGTCACACTAAAATTAAAAGAAAATTGCTTAAGTGTGATAGCAGCTTCATCATATGATGTACTAGTAGGCAAAACGCATGAAATAATCAACTTACCTTTGTGATACAAAATATTATAATAAACTGTGTATGAGTGGGTAACATATTAGTGGCGTATGGTTTTATAACCTTTAATCTTGCGTTGATAGATTGCCAAAATCTGAGGTTTTAGGTCTTTATATCGTTATTTCATCTGGGGTATCAAGGTTGTCCTTCTGCTGCATCCAGATATATGCTGACCTAGGCACAACCGGGATATCTTAAAAGAGCTAAAATGCCAAATCCCATAAATTGAATAAGCTCTCCTAGAGAGTCATTCAAATGTGCAAATTACATTATTTGTACCAAAATTTGGTATTTGTCCTAGCCCTCGTTGGATATTTGGTCTCTTTGCTGTACAGAAGTACTGACCTGATCATCAATTATCTAACGTTGTAATTCAAAAGGATGAATTTCGGTATACTCACCTACTACGATGAATTTTTGTGCATAACTTGATCGCGGGGGTATGTCCTGAAGTGGGACACACTAGTATATCTGTATCACTTAACTAAACAGATCACGAGGTAATGGAACTTGAAATGTTCATGTATTTTGTTTAAGTGGATAAACAATACTGGTAATCGTCTTGAACTGCTATTCATGAATAGTGTATATAGAAATATAAAAGTGTGTGACAACAGTTTGATGTTACTGATATGATCTTCTTACCGGTGATACTCACAAAAATAGAGTGTTTATTATTTTGTTATTTGTTATCAGAAAATATAAAAATCCAAAATTATTTCATTTTCTTGTATATGTTTAATGTACGGGATATGGTTGTTTATGGAGGAGTTGTTACCGATAGGGGAGACGATGTTAGAAGCTAAGTTCAAAATTTTTTTACGATCTTGCGGGTTCTGTGTGCTTAAAATTTTGAGTATGTGATTTGAGTTGAGAAGTGTTTAATCTGTGATACAGTTTGACTATCTCTTGAATAATAATAATTTGTTTAACTTGTGTTGAAAAATTCTTATGGTTTCTCGAGATGTTTTGTTTTATAGTATACAGATTGTAGCAGTGTGTTACTGAGAAGTTTGGTGAAGAGGAGTTTGCTTGGATGCATGGTAGAACCTCCTTTCTACATTGCAGACAAAGTTGAAGAGTTTTGAAGATTGCGATGCAAGGACTAATCTGGAGTTTACTCAAACGCTAACGATTTAGAAGTTTTGGTGATTGGATACATCAGCTTAGGGGGAGTCTGTTACTGACAGAAGCTGCTAAAGCTGAAGCTATCCAAACACCAACGAAAGATTGCAAGAAGTCTAAAGACTAAGTTATTTTATGAAGCTATTGTCAAGGGGGGTTTGTTGGTGCATATTTGTGACAACAGCTTAGTTTTGGTCTTTGGATATCTTGTAATTAGTAAAATGATAAACGGTTAGCGGGTTTAGTTTTGTAATAGTTAATTAGAAGCATTTGGGCTGAACTAGATATAGAATAGTGCATGGTAGGCGAATTGGGCCTTAAACCCATTAGCAGTCCATGTGGGAAACCCTAGCTCATGAGCATAACCTATCTCTATATATAGGGAAGTTGTGATTAGGGTTAAGATTTCTCAGTTAGGTGTTGGTTCTATTGTTCAGTTGCTGCAAGAATTACTTCAGAGAGATTGAGAGAGAGAATCTTTAATTGATTGTAAAATAATTGTGTTTGATAATCAATAGAAGACAGTTTGAAGGAATTGTGTTTGTGTTCTTGTTTGTGTTCGTGTTTTCTATTAAATCTGATCTAGGGGATTCCGCACTCTAGATTAGATAGACGATTCTGTCAAGATCCATACGGACTAGGGGACCTACATTAAATCATACAAGTTTGCCGCCCAGTGACAACACTCGAACAATAGGAAATCAACAACCTTTCCATTTCTTTTTCGTAATTGATTGAGAGATCTGTTTCCTATATTTCCAATCATGAATCGGGACACGGTTTTAGCATCAGATTAACACCAAACCGCGTTAATCAGGGGTGCGGACAGCTTGCACCTTCCCAAAATGCAACAAATGTCCAAAATCAAGATTCAACCAAGCTGACCCGAATCAAGTATAAACATGTTGCACAGTGAACCCTCTCCAATATACGAACTCTCTCTATCACTTCACGGACTTCCGATCATCAAAAGGACGTGTCGGAAAAACCTACAACTTCGCCGAAGAAACTAACCGGAAACCGTAGTAACTCTGTTTCGGTATATTCTTCTTTTTCTATCTCTTAATTTCAATACATATTTCGTTATCAACTATAAACAACAGAATGACTGTTGTATATATATAACCAACACAATCGGGTTTTGTTCTGTCTTGGTTATATATATACAACAGTCATTATGTTGTTTATAGTTGATAACAAAATATGTATTGGAATTAAGAGATAGAAAAAGAAGAATATACCGAGACAGTTATAACCAAGAAGACGACCGGAAGTTTTAGTATAAAAGAAATTAAAACACGCAATTTACCGGGTTAGACACACAACCCGGTATGTTGGGTTGTGTGCAAACGAGTCGAAAGTATGGAGTTCGAGTCTTGGTTCACCCCGTTTTGAAAACCTTTTTGTTTTAAAATAAAATATTGAAGAGTCTGAAACAGATGATAAAAAGAATTAAAATCTGATATAAACTAGGTTAGACACACAACCCAATTGGTCGGGCTGTGTGCACACGCGAACCGAAAGACCCAGGTTCGAATCGGGCTTATCATTCTGATCGTTGCAACATCATTTTTTTAATAAACGTAAATGAGAGATCATATCAGTAAGTATATAAAAGAATAAAAATCAGGTTATGAAATGCGTGCACACTAACGGAAGGTCACGGATCAATTCGCGTACAAGCCGGTTTTGAGAGGACTATTCTGACTAATTCAGAAAATAATTTTTTAATATATAAAACCTCTAATTATCCCTCAAAAATATTTTATTTTTAAATATGACCATTTACGCATAACTATAAATATAAGTTAAACCAAAGAATAATATAATAATGAAAATAATAAATGTTGTTTTAAATAATTTAATAAATTACGTAAATAATAAGATGATTAAAAAGATTACATTCAATCAAGGGAATATTATTTATGCCCATTTTCATAAATAAAATATTAAATCTATCATTTTTATTAATGACAAAAAGAGATTTACTCGTCAACTTATGTTGGCCCAAACTTTTCTTTTACACATGATATAGGTGAGCAGATTTGAAGCATGGATCACATAGGGTTGGCTTAGAAGAATAAAAACGTTATTTGCAAATTTGTTTGGAACGAAATTGTGATTGTTTGAATATTGTGTTATGGGAATTTCCTTTAATTAAGTTGAATCATTAAATATTGAAATTTTAAAATAGAAATTGTCATGAGCTTTGATGAAAACCCAATCATGCCCCGATTACCTTATCCGCTACGGGTCGGGGTGTGACATAATTAATATGCTTTTTTGTATAATTAATATCATATTTTATAAATAATTTCATTTTCTGTGTAAAAGAAAAAGATAAAAAAAAAATTATAAGTAAACGCCACGTATAGGCCTAGACGGGACGTCTTTTGTTGGCCAAAAGACCATTTTACCCCTGCAGTGCACCCGGTCTAGACCTAACCTAGGGATAAAATGGTAATATTGAAGAACTAGACGCCCCGTCTAGAGTTAGACGCACCGTACAGTTTGAGCGGCAAATGTAAAGTCTTTAACTTTTTTAATTTTAAAGGGAATTGTTAAAAGACCATTATACCCATGAGTTGCCACTCGTCTAGGCATAATTCAGGGGTAAAATGGTAATTAACCATTTGAGTAGAAAAAGTCTCAAATGGCTAATTACTATTTTACCCCTGAATTAAGCCTAGACGGGTGGCAACTCAGAGGTAAAATGGTCTTTAACTAGTAACTAAGACGTGTCGTCTAGCTATATACTCCACGTCTTGGTCAAAAGACCATTTTACCCTTGAGTTGCCACCCGTCTAGGCCTAATTCAGGGGTAAAATGTTAACCATTTGAGACTTTTTCTGCTCAAATGGTTAATTACCATTTTACCCCTGAATTAGGCCTAGACGGATGGCAACTCAGGTAAAATGGTCTTTCTACAATTCTCCTAGATGAGTCGTCTAGATCTAGACGCCCCGTCTATGCAGCGTAGGGGCTAGTGGTGGTGGATAGACCCACTCTTTTGGGATTTTAGGAGATGGTCGCGGGGCATGATACTTGGGAGCATATGAGGCGAATGGGAGGATTTCACATGTTGACGACCCGTTGTACAGGTACGCACGTTTATTACAGTAATTATTATGATTATTATTGTTATAAAATTAATTTCCGTATTTCGCTAACAATATGTGCAGGTATCACATCAGATGCTCGTTACGTTTATTACTGCTCGCGGCCACGGTCGTGAGTGGTGTACGAGCACCGACCTATTTTTCTACTATTGCTTACTGTATAGGAGGCCGTGCGCACATGCGCACGGTCTCACACAGTACTTCGCATATGCCCATCACCGGTAGGAGCGCGGATTTTTGTACGGTGGCACGTACGTCACCGTCATTGCCCGGTCTTTGGGTCATCTGCCAGAAACCGACCCACACTTGCGGCCGGCCACATCGTCGACGCGGATGGGTTTTTCAGATGTTACGGGTGATGAAGCTGGTTAAGAGGTTCGGCGTACTCGGCAAGTTGTTTAAATTCACGCAAGTGAGCTATGGATTTCGGAGGCCCTGCCGGAGCACTTCGATCCAGTCTATCCGTCGGCAGATGAGGCAACGGTCGTTTAGGAGCCTCCGGTGGATTTAACGGACCGGCACCACCACCACCACCTCCCGGGGCGCCCCAAGTTTCCTCAGCACGTTATTCCAGGTCATGCCCTGGGAGGTGCAGCATATATGCACTTACGAGCCGATGTTGGCAGGCTTTTGGATCTGATGAGCTGGCTGGTTCGGGAGTTACATGATAGACGAGAGAGAGAGAGAGAGAGAGGGGTTACCTCCCATACCGCTCCCACCACCTCGAGCACCACATCAGCAGCAGCAGCCGCAGCAGCCAGGTTCCGGCTCCGACTCCGACTCGTATGCATAAACGTTTTGTATTTAGTATTCAGCTATACAAATACATATTGTTATGGATGTAGAAAGTTATGTTATATATGTTATATTTAACTTTGTTTTCAGTTATTCGATTACTTGATGATTGTTTGTATTAAATCGACATTGAAATGTAATACGGAAACAACATAATTTTCAAAATGTTAAGTAATATTTACACGATATAATATTTGCATTCTTCTTAAAATGTTGAAAACAATATTAAATTTAAATAGTATAATTTTTAAAAAGATAAAATGTAAAAACAATGAAATATTTAAACGATCGAAAACGGTAACTTATTTTTATAAAAAAAATAAAACTTTTTAAATTTAAAATCTCAAATTACACCACCAAAATAAAACATCAACCTCCAACAACAACCAATTTACCTGACAAAACACCCTTTTTTCAACAAAAAAAAACACCATGGTCCTAGACGGCCCGTCTACTCCCATAAAATTCTACGCCCATCCATTCCCCTACTTCCTACTTAAAATCAGTGCCTAGACGGCCCATCTAGCTCTAGATGACCCGTCTAGGGCACCAAAAGTGTCCAAATAAACAATAGAGGCGTTCAAATAAATTGAGCCTTTTTTATTGAACAATAATAGTTTCATTCAGAAATATAAAAAAACCTAGCAAGTGGTTAGAGATACACCCCATACAAACTCCAAAAAGAATAACAGCAGCAAACAAAAACAGAAAAGCAACACCAAACTAGCGAGTTTATGATACATTAAGGCTTCTCCACTTCTCCCTAAGTTATGGCTTGATCCTTTTGTTTCTAACCCACAAAAAGCTCAAAGCTTTTGTTTCTTCTATACCCTTGGCCAAAGAAGCTTGCTTGTGATTAAAGACGATCTCATTCCGAATGTTCCAAATACACCATAATCCAGCTATAATAACCGCACACTTTGTTGATCAGGTCTGTGAGTTTGTAATAGAAAACATGTAAACATAATACCTTACAACATTCAGGTCATCAGATAATCCAGAAACAGATGCAGCCATGGAATTGGACATGTCAGTCAACTTGATCTGATTCCCATTTAGAGTGTATAATTTATGGTCATTACGAGTTCAATGGTTGAAGAACTCAAGATTATGGAAAGAGAGGAAATCAAGATTATTGGATGTTATTATGAGCGTCTAACCTATCTCTGTAGTTATCTTCTTAAATACAACAAATGGGAAACCTTTATTAGTTAATATTGGTAATACGGTCGATCAACAATTACCAACTAATATTAATATGGTATAATTATATTTTGATCCAATATAATATAAATGATGATGATGGTTACATGTTTAAATACATATTTATATATTTAATCTAACACTATTCCACTTAGCCAAGTAATCATTTCTTAGGTGTATTAGATAAGTCTGATCAAAAGTTAATACTCATTTTAGTTTTAAACAAAAAACCGTAACAGAAAAATACAACCGTTGAGTCATCATTTAACTCAGAACCCCCCATTATCAGTCCTTTTCACCTTTCATGCCCTTTTTAGCTAAGTTGGGTAACCCATAAGTAAAAATTTTATTAATCCTTTTCATTCTTCGAAATTGATCCAGTTGTAAACGAGCTAAGCCAGAGCCTAGCCTAGCCTGGCTTGACTTGGCTTGTGAATTTTCTCGATATATTTTATCTTATATATTAAGTGCTTTTTTATGATTTTTTTCTCATATCTCTTGTATCTATAAATATAGTTTTAAGTAACTACAAACCATACAAAAAATCAAGAAAAATAACCTTCCTTTCAGCCTCAGCAGTATTCTAACGTACGTTTATACGATATTAGTTTTTATGAACGTCTTCGTAACGGTTTGTGTATTGTCTACCTGGTACCGTCATTTTTTATTATATTAAAAACCTGACTAAAAAAACATAATTCCAAAATTATAAATGTAATTCTAAAAGTAAATTTGTATAACAATTGCATTGACCCATTCACATATATATAATTTATTCAGATAAATTATTTAAGTAATCGAATTAATGAAAAATAAGTATATTGGTTTAAAGAAGAAGCGTAAACTTTAAATTCCCCAATAGCCTCATTATTCGTACAATCATCAGACCACATTTCAAAACCCAAATACCCTCTTTTTGTTTCTGATTATTTATTCAACAATTTGTCATATAACATAAGTGATGTTCGGGTCTTACTTGGATGGGTTGTATTTTGTTATAAAATAACCCATTAACATAGTTAACTAAAGGGTTTCCATCAATAAATTATATTACAAAATTTTCGTTGTTAAGTGGATGGGTTGTATCTTAAGGCACCTGGTCGTTGTATAAAGAATAAGTTTTGAAGCTTCTCCGGCATCGATGACTTTTGAAGAGAGAAGTGAGATAGGTTCGCTATAAATTAATAACACCCGTAAGTTATTTATTAGCATTTTGACATACTTAGCCTTATTAATTGGCTTTTTAGCCTAAAGACATATTTATTTGCTTTTAGTTAAACATTTAATTATTTATATGAATTAAACTTAAAGGTGTAGGTCCAAGTTAAACTTTCAGTTATTAATCTTGAAAACCGAACTGGCTCAATGTTCATAACCAATAAACCAAAACAAAAATAATCGAAATCGATCAGGTATTAAAATTACCTTAATCGAAATTTTGGTTTTAGTTTTGGTTATAGTTATGACTCAAAACCAAACTGAGCCGTCACATGCACAACCCTAAAATCACCAACTTAAGTATTGTGTTTCCCGACGTACCATTTAGGCACCCCACTAGTAATTAAGAACCCATCTAGTTAAACAAATAAACTATTCCATGTACCAATTATTCAATTGTACGTTTAATTGTCTTGAACAATAAGTATTAGAGTAAATTACAAAAATCGTCCTTTATGTTAACACTAAATTGCAAAGTGTGTACTTTGTCTACAAAAAGTACAAAAAAAGCGTACTCAATGTTTGCAAAACCTTTCACGTTATGTCTTTTAAGCCTAACTTAGTCAGTTTTCATGGTTAAATCTAACCAAGTGGACCCCATTCGAGGATATTTTGGTCATTCCACATATTCAGTTATTTTCTTTTAAACAAAACTCTTTTAATCTCACCTAACCCACCATCAAACAAACATAGCCTCCCTCTCTCTCTAAACTCTCTCTAACTTCTGGTGCTACTACCACCAGACCATCACCATCTGCCCTCACCCATCACCATTTTTGATTTCTCCCTACTCAAAACATCAGCCAACTCTAGAAAATCCTTGACACCTTCAAAATAGGCTCATAACTTTCATCACCAACTCCGGCAAATCGTTTGATAACCACGATCACAAGCACCATCTACCAACACCAAATCGGACAACCACCATCATGAGCACCACCTGCAACCCCCCTCATCTAAAAAAACAAACCCTCTAAACCCACCATCTTTCAAATATGAACTCACCATCCTAGATCTGAGCCCGATCTTGTCGTAGAAGAAAGGTTGGTGGAGTTAGCAGAGAAGAAAGCGGTGCTGGTGGTGTTTTGGAGAATTTAGAGCATGCCTTCTAACACAGGTAGTCTGATCTACGCTCCAATCCTACCAAATATGATTTTTAATTGTCGAGACTTACTAGATGGTGGTGTGACGGAGTTTCGGGTTTATGGCGGTGGATGGTCGGAGGTGATGTATGCTGGTGTGGTGGGGGTGGATGTTCGGAGTTGGATGGTGGTTTGCGGAGATGATGGATGCTCGTGTAACGAGGTGGATGGTCAGAGGTGAATGGTGGTTTACGCCAGTGATGTATTTTGGTTTCTAGGTTAGGGATTTTGATAGTCAGATATAGAGATAAAGGGTAAAAAGATTGGACTGAGAACATTCACAATGAATTCTCTTACTCCATCTCTATAATTACACTAAAAACACTACAATTTCTCTCTTCTTTTCAATTAAATAATATGTTTTTATACTTTTATCATTACCTTTTCTCTCTCCTCTACTCACAACCACTTTTAGAAAATATTAAAAAATTATAGAGATGAATAGTATTTCCTCCAAATTTATTGGTGAACAGTAACTTTTTCTTTTTTTCTCTCTCTCATCTATTGACAACCATTTAAAACCACTTTAAAAAAATATAGAGGTTATACTCAGATAAAAATGGAGGCTTCATTGTGAATACTCTGAGTTTGTTTGATGGTGGGATGGATGAGATTAAACGGGTTTTTCTTAAACAAAAATAATTGAATAAGTGGAATGACCCAAATACCCCCATATGGTGTCCATTTTATCAGATTTAACCATGAAAATTGACTGAGTTATGGTTTAAGGACACAACGTGTAATGGTTGGCAAACATCGAATACATTTTTATACTTTTTAAAGACAATTGACATACTTTGCAAACTAGTGTTAACATAAAGGACGATTTTTATAATTTACTATAAGTATTATAATTTCAAAATAATCAATTATTATTCTAAAGATTATATTTCTCATTTTGTGATTCGCTTGGATTTTAAACTCCTTTAAATTAATTTATAACTGGCGTTCTTGTAACACCCTGTAAAATTGTGTCCAATAGTATAGTGATACGTGTTGTATTTTTAATATGGTCGATTAAAGACTAATAAGGACTAAAAGTGACAACATGCTCAAACTGAGCCTCTGAATGACTTCCTAATGTCAACATGCATAAACCTAGCCTCTGAACGACCATTAGTGTCATCATGCATAAACATAGCCTCTGAACGACCATTAGTGTAGTCATGCATAAAAAGTAGCCTCTGAACGACCATTAGTGTCGTCATGCATAAAACATGGCCTCTGAGTGACCGTTGTGTCAACATGCCTAGCCTCTGAGTGACATCGGAGTCAATATGCTTATACTAAGTGTCTGAGTGATCCTTTACGTAGTCCTAACTCTCATATGTCCCGTTTGTTGAACGAGAGTGATTAAATCCATTAATATATGAAAGTTGGATAATGGAGGGATTGAAAGTGTCAACATGTTAATTTATACCTCTGAGTGACCTTTTAACGAACCGAGAGCTCAACAATGTCCGGACATAATCCCGGGTTTTTAGAAGGGTTTTAGAAACTTTAATAAGTTAAGGGGTTAAAAGTGTCAAAGTTTGAAACTAGCTAAGGGGCAGTTGCGGGCCGCGAGAGACATGGCCTGTGTCTCTCGCTGAGCGCGAGAGGACCTCTACTGCAGAAAGTTTGCTTGGCTTCCAAACAAAAATGCCAAAAACCATTAAATCGAAACCATGGCTTTCCAAACTGCTATGCCACGTTTTGGGACACTTGTAAGCTCCCTCTTACACCCCTAAACACCTGGCTTCACCTTCTTTGAGCTCTCCAACTATAAGTAGGTGATCAAGTTCACCATTTGAACTTGCACCTTTCTTATTCATACTCTTCTCCCTCCTCTGGAAGTTCCTAACTGAAAGGAGCATCCAACATAATTCTTTTGCACCTTAGGAATCAATGGTAAGTGTTATCTCCTTGTGCATTTTCGTTTATAGGCTTTTATAGCCAAAAGTCAAGCGTTTTTCAGAAAACGCCTTGACTTTCGGTTAGGACCATTATGGTCCAGCCATTGTTCGTAACAAACATGGCTAAGTGATCGTAATAAGGTAGGTATTAATCCCTTTAAAGGGCACCTCCTGAAGATTACGTTTGCTAGACCAATTGACGGATCAAAGTTTTGATATTAAAAAGTCAAACAGACCATTTTTCGGAAAAATCATAAATTAATATTATAAATGTTATGAAACCTGTTTTGACACTTAAACAAGTTGGTAATAATTATTAGAACATGTATAAACATGTTCGGCTCATTAATTTCAGTTCTAGGGTCGGTTCGCAACCGAAAGTCGCGAAGTTTGACTTCTGCCTTGATTTTCGATTCTGACCCATATAGATTAGTTAACTAATGATCTAAAGTTGCATTAGGATGGTAATATAATATAGCATAACCCTCTGAGGTTATATTACATGATCATAATCAAAATCTGAGTTTATACGCAAGTTCCGTAATTATGCCATTTTGACTAAAATGCCCTTTTTGCATAAAAAAAGGTTTTACAGATAATGAACTTGAAAATAAGTTTCCTACTAATATAATATTATAATTAGGATTATTTGGGATGTTAAATCAGATTATAAACTAAGTTTTTATACAAGTCCTTATATTATGTTAATAAATGACGATTAAGCCCCTATGGCTTATAAAACGATTTTTATCATATCTTTTCAAGGTAAATCTTTTACCTACTGATACGTTATATTAAATAACATATCTAAGATATTTTAATCTAACCTCAACATCAGTTTTCATTAAAGTTCGCATAAATCTTCATTTTACGACATAAGAGCCGTTTCGACGCATAGTAGGGTTTTAAACCATATAAATGGACCAAGACTTGTTACCTACTGATATTAAAACTTATTTAAATATTTTTACAGTAGGTTTACATTATGAACTCAGAATGCCAAACAATTTATAAACTATGTGTGAAATGACCAAAATGCCCCTTCGGTGCATGGTTTGGTCATAAAAGATAAAACACACACATAATTAATATCCTACTGATATTATATCATGAATAAACTATTTTTCCAGAATACTTTTGATTATAAACTTAAATTATATTCAAGTTCCTTTTATACGGTATATAATTACCGAAATGCCCTTATGAGGTATAGTTTCGTTTTAAAACCTTAACGGACATATAAGTTGATATCCTACTGATATATAAACTTATTTAAAAACATAATGGCATCTAGAACTTGTCCATGACTTATCCGATTACCCGATATCGCTTTTATGCGTACGGTTAGGTATATATAACTATTTTATGAAAATTAACCGAAACGGGTTTAACCTTGTCATTTAAGTTCAAAATCCAGAATGTTTATAGTTTACCCATATTATACAAGTCAAGTACTTGTCGGGTTTAAACTACATTCTATCCTATCATCATTTAATCAAGCGTTATACATATTGATCATGTACAGTATTCGGTCTAAGTCTATAACTTAAATAAAGATCGATAGTATTTAATTGGTTTAGCTTATGCCATAATCCAGACTAGAGCCTTGCCGCTAAATGTTATCTGCACTTAAGTACTTTTCTATATGGCTAAGTTATTAAAATCTAAAAGAAGACTAGCTCAGGTAAATTCTCTCGACTTATTTTCCTTATATGGGCTCGGGATACGGTAAATTATTACCGCTTGGTCTGAAATGGGGTCAATCGAATGCCCGTTTGTGGCTAGTAAACCCGCATATTCCGTTTTAATCATTTTTGTTTGATAACTTAAACATCGGGGGTTAAATTACCGTGTCCTGGATATCCTCGGCTCAATACATTGGTTATTGGCCACGACCTTAGCGTGGGGTGTAGGCATACACCTGACAGACGCTCATATGAAAATTACGCAAGACGTTGGGGATAACTCCTTCATCAGTTCTAAGTGGTGTGTATTTAATCATGTCTCGGTTTCTGTACGGAGCCCTGTATGTATTGACAAACATGTGAATCTGATACAAGGTTGCAAGGTCAACTTTCCCAAGTTAATAAAAGATTTTGTGCCATTTTGCACTTAAAATCATTTTAAAGTTTTCAAAATGAGCCAGTTGGGTGTATTTACCAGCGTAAGCTGACGTTTCATCCAAAGGCTAAGTTGGTGGTACAATACGAAATAGGCCGGAAGCTGCTCGGTAGGGATAAGAGGATCTTGCAAATCCTTAGATCTACCTGAAAGTCTGTTTTGTACTCTTTCTTGTACATTTTATGATCCACCTATGGATCTTCTATTACGAGCCTATATATTATTTTATATTTCGAACAATTCGGTTTGTAATAGTAATTTAAATCCAAGACTTCTGTTGTGCTATGTTTAATTGACAATGATGTTATCAACTTACGTCACGATACTCTCCACCCGAGCCCACCGGTGTATGGATTTCGGGTTGGAAATCCGAGGTGTGACAGGTTGGTATCAGAGCCAAGGTTTGAGAGAATCAAATACTAGCCATCTTGTGTTTAATCTCAAACTTACAAGCACATTCCTTAGACTTCCGAGTCTAGGCTTTGACCTAGGATTACTCATTTAATTATTAAGTTATTAGTATTGTTTTTGAATTGATTTTAACAAGAAAATGCCGCCAAGAGGGAGATGACAAAGAGGAAGAGGAAAAGGTCCAATGAGGGGAGGACCATCAAGGCGCATCCCTGAACCTCTCAATTCAAATGCCTTCCAAGAATCAGGAGATTCGTCTCCTTGGAAACCAGCGAGACACTCTGTCTCTCATAGACACTCGCCCCCACATTCACAAAATTCTTACCACTCTCACTACTCCTATCATTCACACCATTCTCACCATTCCCATTCACCCTCATATCATGAAGAATTTTACCCTAACCATTACTTTAACACACCTCTAGCCAATCAAAATCAGTTGGACCAGCCAAACCCTATGGACGAGGACTCCGACCCGAAGATGCCGCCATCGGGATCGAATACGCATCCCATAGAAATTTCAAGTGATTCGAATTCTTATGCCGGATCGCCCTACCAAGGTCCTAATGAGTGGGACCAATATTGAAACCAATTTACCTTTGCCAACACACATTCCCATCACTCCTAACCACCTCCTGTTCAAGAAGATGTCCACATGGAACCGGTGGACCAACTTCAACAACCACCTGAACCACCAAGGAGGAAGCGTGGAGCACGTATGTCGGTACATGCAGGACAAAGGTCGGGATCGCTGCCACCTTTGCCCAATTCCTATCCCACAATCCAAGAGGACCCACAAATGGGTGGACCCTCTAACACCTCACCTGTGGTGGAACCAACACCAGCACCTATGGTTCAACCACCACCATTGGGTTATACTAACCCAATCCCACATATCCAGACACGTCTGGATATGATCCTTTTAACCCGTCTACACCGGTAGACTATCAAGCATGGTCGCAAGACCCCTATATGCAAGCAGTTATGCACAATGCACTTTACCCATCTCCTTTCCCACCTGCTTTTCCAATGACTGGATATCCAACTTATGGGTACCAGTATCCGACTATGCCACAACCACAATCACAACCTCCGCCACCACTTGAGGCCATAAATGAGGCCTTAGAAAGAATGAAGGAAATGCAACAGCAGGTGGAGAAGACGAAGAAGAAGACAAAAAAGTTCTTCAAGAAACTCTCCAAACTGGTTAAGGGGAAGAAGGACGAGTGAAGTCTCTTCTATTATATGTAGTCCCTGCGTGGACATTGTCATTTCTTTAAGTCCCTGCGTGGACAAGTTATTTCTTTTTTTGTCCTTGCATGGACAACCAATTTCAGTTATTTATTTCAAGTATTGTAATTTCTAATTATCATTTAATGAAATATTTTGGAATTATATATACGTACTCATCCTCTACAAGCGATCGTCTCGATTTTACTCGAATTTTTGGTCAGTTATAAATATTCCAAAAGATCTTAATGGTTTTGATTAGCCAAGTGGCATAGACCACATATTTGGCCAAATATATATAAATGATAGTTAAGAACGAAAGGGTCTTCTATCATGATAGTCAAGGGAAGTTATCCTTCCATCTAGAGGTGGTGGACTAGATTCAAGCCTCCAAGTCATTAAGGTCAATGCGACCGAGACTATTAATCGACCATTAAGGTCCTCTTATGATAACATTCAAGTAATGTTCATAATCTTGGTAGTGTGACTTGAGGAATCACACTAGCCTTCAAGGTAATGGACTATGTCCTAACCTTATATATAGCCCATGTGATCTGTTTGATCCCGGCTAATACACCAATGTGGTGATAAATAAAACATCCATTAGTGATGTATTGCCCTTGTGGCTATGATTTATTTTATATAGCCCATGTGATCTGTTTGATCCCCGCTAATAACACCAGTGCGGTGATAAATAAAACATCCATTAATGATGTATTGCCCTTGTGGCTATGATTTATTTTATATAGCCCATGTGATCAGTTTGGTCTCGGCTAATAACACCAATGCAGTGATAAATAAGACATCCGTTAGTGATGTATTGCTTTGTGGCTATGATTTATTTTATATAGCCCATTTGATCAATTTGATCCCAGCTAATATCACCATTGCGGTGATAAATAAAACAACCATCAGTGATGTAGGCCTATGTGACATATTTTATGTCCATTAATGACAGGCCTATGTGCCATATTTTATGTGCGTTAGTGACAGGCCTATGTGCCATAACCTTATGTCCATTTGTGACAGGCCAATGTGCCATGTTTTAAATGCCCTTTGTGACAGCCTATGTGCTATACAATTGTCAAATATGACAATGACAGTTGTGACATTGCGATCCACTGTCTAGTAATATATGGACCTTGTCCAGATTGTAAATTGCCTATAATGGTCCTATTAAGACCTAGGCCAAATATAGATACTTTAAGCCTAAGAGTTGTGATGTTATTCACACTAGCTTGATTAGGTGATGGATTGTTTTATCCTATGTTTAAAGCCGATATGGTTGGTATACCATGGCTGAGGCAAATTTTATTTGGTATATAGAACCAAAGCTTTGAAGAATGGTTAATTCTAATGAGGCATAAAATAGTCAGCGGGACGTTGAACCAAACAATGCCGAAAATGTAGCCATATGTAATAATGATTTCCAAGCCCGTATTGATGCGGTTGTGGAAAAGGCCATGGGTAAGGCCATTGAAAAGCTAAGAGAGTCGAGTGCTACTCGCTCTAGACCACTATCAATTACCCCATCTTCAGCTCATAAAGAGAGATCTGTTCACTCTTCAAATACGAAGAGTGAACCAAGGAAGATAGACTTTGCTGATAGGTCCCGTTCTGCTAAAGACGGGTTTACCTACAAATACTTCGTCTCCTGTAAGCCTCGCGACTTTAATGGGGAAAAAGGAGCTGTAGAATTCCTAAAGTGGCTAGACGAGATGGAGACCATTGTAGATATCAGCAGTTTTGTGCTGATAAGGATGTGGTCAAGTACGTATCACAATCCTTCAAGGGCGATGCCCTAATCTGGTGGAAACCCATGATCCAGTCTACATGTAAAGTATACATGTATAATCTGGGATGGTCCAAGTTTATGGACCTAGTTAAGGAAACGTATTGCCCACCTCATGAGGTGGAGAAAATAGAGACAGACTTCTTATCTCTATTTCGGAAGTATGTTTCCGATTTCAATTCCCTATCTAGGTTAGTTTCCTATCTAATCACTCCTGAAACCAAACGCATTGCGCGTTTTATAAATGGATTAGCGCCTGAGATTAAGGGCATGGTAAAGGCTGCTCAGCCTAGTACCTATAGGTCTGTTGTTGACCTATCTCTCTCCATCACCCTTGATTTAGTGAGGCAAAAGTCAGTTAAGTTAGAAACTGACAAAAAAAGGAAAAGAGAAGAAGACAAATACCAAAGATTTAATAAGAAAAATAAAGGGAGATTTGGGTTCAAAGGGAACCAAGGCAAGTCGGCTATGATGCCATTTTGCAAGACTTGCAACCACAGACACTGGGGACAGTGTAATTCTGATTCACAAGCTAGACCTTATGGTATTTGTAAAAGAAGAGGGCACAAGACCCTAGATTGCAAGGATCTTAAAGATGTCGTATGCTATATTTGCAATGAAAAAGGGCATATTGCAACTAACTACCTTAAGAATTCAAAGAATAGTAACCGAAGCCTGGAGAGGCCAAGAAAGGGAACGCACGTGTTTTTTGACTGACGGCTAAGGAAGCTGTTACTGACAATAACGTCATAACAGGTACTTTCCCCATTAATGATATTTATGCTAGAGTTCTTTTCGATTCGGGTGCGGATAAATCATTTGTTGATCATAAGTTTAGTAAACTATTAAATTTGCCCATAAGAACTCTAGATAAAATTTATGAGATGGAACTTGCCGATGGAACCTTAGAAACTGCTTCTTCCATTCTTGACGGATGCTCTATATCCATTAAGAATCATTCCATCCCTACCTCGCTTCTGCCAATGAAATTGGCAGGGTTCGATGTAGTCTTAGGTATGGACTGGTTGTCCGATAACCAAGCCTGTGATAAAAAGCTCATCGAAATTAAAACCCCATCTGGTGAGATGATCACCATCCCTGGAGACTCACACTATGGATTGCCAGTCAAGGTGTCGTTATTTAAGGCGTCCAAGTGTTTGAGAAAAGGTTGTGTCATCTACATGGCACAAGTCACCATCAACAAGCCTAAGCCAAGCATTGAAGACCTACCAATTATCTCGGAGTATCCCGATGTTTTTCCTGATGAATTATCAGGCCTACCTCCGGATAGGCAAGTGGAGTTCAGAATTGACATCATACCAGGGTCAGCTCCAGTAGCTAGAGCTCCTTATAGACTAGCACCAACCGAAATGAATGAGTTAAAAGTTCAATTAGATGAACTATTGGAGAAAGGCTTTATAAAGCCTAGTTCCTCGCCTTGAGGAGCTCCTATCCTCTTTGTTAAGAAGAAAGATGGTTCCATGCGGATGTGCATCGATTACCAGGAGCTGAACAAGTTAACAAATAATAATAGATATCCTTTGCCCAGGATCGACAGTTTATTCGACCAACTTCAAGGGGCTAGTTATTTCTCCAAGATCGATTTGAGATCTGGATGTCATCAACTGAAGGTTAGGAGTGAAGATGTTCCCAAGACAGCCTTCAGGACCCGCTATGGTCATTTTGAATTTTTGGTGATGCCTTTTGGGCTCATAAATGCACCAGCAGCATTCATGAATCTATGAATAGAGTCTGCAAACCGTATTTGGATAAGTTTGTCATTGTCTTCATAGACGACATACTTATCTATTCTCGTAATCAAGCTGATCATGAGAAACATCTTCGGTGCATCCTAGAATTATTAAAAGAAGAGAAACTTTATGCAAAGTTCTCTAAATGCGAATTTTGGCTTAGAGAAGTCCAATTCCTTAGACATGCGGTAAACGAGCGTGGTATCCAAGTGGATCCCGCTAAGATAGAAGCCATAATTATTTGGCACGAAGTGTATTATATACACTGACCATA
Source organism: Scalesia atractyloides (assembly GCA_947069175.1). Taxonomy (NCBI): domain Eukaryota; kingdom Viridiplantae; phylum Streptophyta; class Magnoliopsida; order Asterales; family Asteraceae; genus Scalesia; species Scalesia atractyloides. The sequence continues at coordinate 74,969,953 of CAMTDV010000008.1, forward strand.
AAAGTCTCCAACACCTGTTCAATCAGAAAGAACTAAACATGCGACAACGCCGTTGGATGGAAACTCTTAATGATTATGACTGCGAGATCCGCTACCATCCCGGCAAGGCAAATGTAGTTGCCGACGCCTTAAGTCGCAAGGAAAGGGTTAAACCTATTAGGATTAACGCCAAGAGAATTGAGCTCAGAAATAGCTTGAATGAGAAGCTATTAAATGCGCAAAAGCAAGCCCTGTTAGAGGCTAATATTCCTAATGAAGGATTAGGCAGATCTATTGATCAGTTAACGCCTCGAAAGGATGGAATCCTTAGATTAATTGATAGAATTTGGGTTCCGATCTTTGGAGGACTTAGAGATCTAATCCTCCAGGAAGCGCATAATTCGAGATACTCAGTTCACCCGGGTGGCGACAAGATGTATCAAGATTTAAGGAAGAATTATTGGTGGATGGGTTTGAAGAAATCCATGGCCACTTATGTAGCTAAGTGTCTGACATATTCGCAAGTTAAGGCCGAACATCAGAAACCGTCAGGACTTCTACAACAACTTGAGATTCCCATTTGGAAATGGGAAATGGTAACGATGGACTTGATTACCAAGTTACCTAAGACCAAACGTGGTAATGACATGATTTGGGTCATTGTTGATAGGCTGACTAAGTCAGCGCATTTCTTGCCAATCAAAGAGACGTATAGTTCAGACAAATTGGCTAAGTTGTATGTAGACAAGATAGTGTCCCTACACGGTGTACCAGTATCTATTGTATCTGATAGAGATACTTGATACACATCTCACTTTTGGAAAAGTTTCCAACAATCGTTAGGCACACGATTAAATTTCAGTACGGCTTACCATTCGCAGACTGATGGTCAAAGTGAGCGTACTATCAGAACTTTGGAAGACATGCTTCGGGCATGTGTGATTGATTTAGTTGGAAGCTGGGATGACCACTTGCTCCTAATAGAATTCTCCTACAATAATAGCTATCATACGAGCATCAAGGCTGCTCCTTTTGAGGCTTTGTATGGGAGAAAATGTAGAACGCCCGTGTGTTGGGCAGAAGTTGGAGAAGCCCAACTATCAGGACCTGAGATTGTCCTGGAGACCACGGAAAAGATTGTACAAATCCGTGATCGTCTCAAAGCTGCCAGGGATAGGCAGAAGAACTATGCTGACAAGAGGCGTAAACCTCTTCAGTTCCAAGTAGGGGACAAAGTCATGCTGAAAGTATCACCCTGGGAAGGTGTGATGCGTTTTGGAAAGAAGGGCAAGTTGAGCCCAAGATATATAGGACCATTGAGATAATCGAACGTGTCGACACTGTAGCTTATAAGCTCAGGTTGCCAGAGGAGCTTAGTGGAATTCATGATGTATTCCACATATCTAACCTTAAGAAATGTCTAGTCGATGAGTCGCTAGCAATGCCGCACGAAGACGTGCAGATTGATGAAAACCTGAGGTTCATTGAGAAACCAATTTTGATCGAGGATCGACAGGTTAAGAAGCTCCGAAGAAAATTTATAACTATAGTAAAGGTTAAATGGGATGCCTTTAGAGGTCCCGAGTATACTTGGGAGGTTGAGTCCACTATGCGACAAAAGTACCCCAATCTTTTTGAATAAAAATCTCGATGTCGAGATTTCTTTTAAGGGGGTGAGGATGTAACACCCAGTAAAATCGTTTCCAATAGTATAGTGACACGTGTTGTATTTTTAATATAGTCGATTAAAGACTAATAAGGACTAAAAGTGACAACATGTTTAAACTGAGCCTCTGAATGACTTCCTGATGTCAACATGCATAAACCTAGCCTCTGAACGACCATTAGTGTCATCATGCATAACGTAGCCTCTGAACGACCATTAGTGTCGTCATGTATAAAACGTAGCCTCTGAACGACCATTAGTGTCGTCATGCATAAAACATGGCCTCTGAGTGACCGTTGTGTCAACATGCCTAGCCTCTGAGTGACATCGGAGTTAATATGCTTATACTGAGTCTCTGAGTGATCCTTTACGTAGTCCTAACTCTCATATGTCCCGTTTGTTGGACGAGAGTGATTAAATCCATTAATATATGAAAGTTGGATAATGGAGGGATTAAAAGTGTCAACATGTTAATTTATACCTCTGAGTGACCTATTCACGAACCGAGAGCTTGACAATGTCCGGGCATAATCCCGGTTATGCCAAGTATTGGCTACGAAGGGCTAAAAGTGCCGAAAAGGTGTTTTAGAAGGTTTTTAGAAGGTTTTTAGAAGCTTTAATAAGTTAAGGGGTTAAAAGTGTCAAAGTTTGAAACTGGCTAAGGGGCGGTCGCGGGCCGCGAGAGACATGGCCTGTGTCTCTCGCGAGGCACGAGAGGACCTCTACTGCAGAAAGTTTTCTTTGGCTTCCAAACAAAAATGCCAAAAACCATTAAATCGAAACCATGGCTTTCCAAACTGCTATGCCACGTTTTGGGACACTTGTAAGCTCCATCTTACACCCCTAAACACCTGTCTTCACCTCCTTTATGCTTCTCAACTATAAATAGGTGATCAAGTTCACCATCTGAATTTGCACCTTTCTTATTCATACTCTTCTCCCTCCTCTGAAAGTTCCTAACTGAAAGGAGCATCCAACATAGTTCTTTTGCACCTTAGGAATCACTGGTAAGTGTTCCCTCATTGTGCATTTTGGTTTATAGGCTTTTATAGCCAAAAGTCAAGCGTTTTTCGGAAAACGCCTTGACTTTCGGTTAGGACCATCATGGTCCAGCCATTGTTCGTAACGAACATGACTAAGTGATCGTAATAAGGTAGGTATTAATCCCTGTAAAGGGCACCTCCTAAAGATCACGTTTGCTAGACCAATTGACGGGTCAAAGTTATGATATTAAAAAGTCAAACATGTCATTTTTTGGAAAAATCATAAATTAATATTATAAATGTTATGAAACCTGTTTTGACACTTAAACAAGTTGATAATAATTATTAGAACGTGTATAAACATGTTCGGCTTGTCAATTTCAGTTCTAGGGTCGGTTCGCAACCGAAAGTCGTGAAGTTTGACTTCTGCTTTGACTTTCGATTCTGACCCGATATAGATTAGTTAACTACTGGTCTAAAGTTGCATTATGATCGTAATATAATGTAGCATAACCCTCTGAGGTTATATTACATGGTCGTAATCAGAATCTGAGTTTATACGCAAGTTCTATAATTATGCCATTTTCACTAAAATGCTCTTTTTGCATAGAACAAGCTTTTAAAGATAATGAACTTGAAAATAAGTTTCCTACTGATATAATATTATAAGTAGGATTATTTGGGATGTTAAATCAGATTATAAACAAAGTTTTTATACAAGCCCTTATATTTTGTCAATAAATGACGATTAAGCCCCTATGGCTTATAAAACGGTTTTAATCATATCTTTTCAAGGTAAATATTTTACCTACTGATATGTTATATTAAATAACATATCTTAAGACATTTTAATCTGACCTCAACATCAGTTTTCATTAAAGTTCGCATAAATCGTCATTTTACGACAAAAGCCTCGTTTCGACGCATAGTATGGTTTTAAACCATATTAATGGACCAAGACTTGTTACCTACTGATACTAAAACTTATTTTAAATATTTTTATAGTAGGTTTACATTATGAACTCAGAATGCCAAATAATTTATAAACTATGTGTGAAATGACCAAAATGCCCCTTCGGTGCATGGTTTGGTCATAAAAGATAAAAACACACACATAATTAATATCCTACTGATATTATATCATAAATAAACTATTTTACAGAATACTTTTGATAATAAACTTAAATTATATTCAAGTTCCTTTTATACGGTATATAATTACCAAAATGCCCTTATGAGGCATAGTTTCGTTTTAAAACCTTAACGGGCATATAAGTTGATATCCTACTGATATTTAAACTTATTTAAAAACATAATGGTATATAAAACTTGTCCATGACTTATCCGGTTACCCGATATCGCTTTTATGCGCATGGTTAAGTATATATAACTATTTTACGAAAATTAACCGAAACGGGTTTAACCTTGTCATTTAAGTTCAAAATCCAGAATGTTTATAGTTTACCCATATTATACAAGTCAAGTACTTGTCGGGTTTAAACTACATTCTATCATATCATCATTTAATCAAGCGTTGTACGTATTGATCATGTACACTATTCAGTCTAAGTCTATGACTTAAATAAAGACGGATAATATTTAATTGGTTAGCTTATGCCATAATCCATACTAGAGCCTTGCCGCTAAATGCTATCTGCACTTAAGTACTTTTGTATACGGCTGAGTTATTAAAATCTAAAAGAAGACTAGCTCAGGTAAATACTCTCGACTTATTTTCCCTATATGGGCTTGGGATACGGTAAATTATTATCCCTTGGTCCGAAATGGGGTCAATCGAATGCCTGTTTGTGGCTAGTAAACCCGCATATTCCGTTTTAATCATTTTTGTTTATAACTTAAACATCGGGGGTTAAATTACCGTGTCCTGGATATCCTTGGCTCAATACATTAGTTATTGGCCATGACCTTAGCGCGGGGTGTAGGCATACACCTGACAGACGCTCATATGCAAATTACCTAAGACGTTGGGGATAACTCCTTCGTGAGTTCTAAGTGGTGTGTATTTAATCATATCTCGGTTTCTGTACTGGGCCCTGTATGTATTGACAAACATGTGAATCTGATACAAGGTTGCAAGGTCAACTTTCCCAAGTTAATAAAGGATTTTGTGCCATTTTGCACTTAAAATCATTTTAAAGTTTTCAAAATGAGTCAGTTGGGTGTATTTACCAGCGTAAGCTAACGTATCGTCCAAAGGCTAAGTTGGATGTACAATACGAAATAGGCCGGAAGCAGCTTGGTAGTGATAAGAGGATCTTGCAAATCCTTAGATCTGCCCTAACGTCTGTTTTGTATTCTTTCTTGTACATTTTATGATCCGCCTATGGATCTTCTATTACGAGCCTGTATATTATTTTATATTTCGAACAATTCGGTTTGTAATAGTAATTTAAATCCAAGACTTCAGTTGTGCTATGTTTAATTGACAATGATTTTATCAACTTACGTCACGATACTCCCCACCCGAGCCCACCGGTGTATGGATTTCGGGTTGGAAATCCGAGGTGTGACAGTTCTTTGTTATGTAACCCTAAGGTATCAACTTCACTAGCATTACTGATTATGTTCATGCTTGAGCATATAACTGTCACACCCCGACCCGCAACGGATATGGCATAGGGTATGATATGAATGTTTCATAGCTTTTAACATTTATTTAAAGTTTGAATATTTATTATCATCAATATTAATTTGTCTCACATAACCAAATAATTGTTTCAAATAAAACCATACAATATCCAAAATACAAAAGATAACATAAGTCTTGATTTAATTATTCTAAGACACAATCCTATGTGTCTTCTCAAGTAGCTATCAACCTTGTGTACCTGTTCATGTGTAAAAGAAATTTGGGTCAACAATAGTTGGCGAATAGATCTTTATTTGTTTTTATTTAACTTTAAAAGTTTAGTTGATTTTGTTAATAGAAATTATTTAACATGCAATATTAAGTGTCATAGGTGACATAAATTAATTAATCCGAAAAACAACCAATCCATAAGTAAATAATATAACATGACATAACGAAACATAAGAAATGAAACAATGATGCGATTCAAGCCCCGAAAGGCGAAAAGCGATACTATGAAACAATGATATGATTCAAGCCCCCAAAAGGCGAAAAACGAAACTATGAAATCCATGACACAAAGCGGTAAACACGTGTAGCGTATGAATGAAACAAGTAATGCAACATACAAAACAAATAGGAACACATATGACACTTAACTTAGCAAGTTATTGAAAAAGTATACGGATCATATGAAACATGACACATGAAACACCCCAAAAAGTTAAAGTGACAAAAAGGGGAAAAGTAAGATCTATTCACAGTTTTTGCGTTCCATTAAAACCCGCTAATCCGCACAAGTAACGAAAGAGAGATAACACCAAACGACACAATCACCCTAATTATTATAACACCAAAATACTTAAATAAAATAACATAAGGAAAAATATATAAAAATATTATAACCTAATACTTGGGATTTTCGTCCTAAAATAAATATTACTGTGTAATTAAATGTCATATGTAAATATATCCAATGTGTATGAGACAAATTAGTCCCACTAATAATAAATATTTATTTGAAATGTTATAAACTTTTTTATGACCTTTCTATATATATATATCAATAATCATTTAAGAAAGAACTATATATATATTTATAGGTTTTTATGAGTGTAACTTTTTGTATGTTCATTTTAATAACCATAATTTATACATATATATTTTTCATATTTCCTAAAGTTACCATATATATATATATATATATATATTGCATATTCTATCTATATCTATTTAATAGGTGATAAGATATTATGATATAACCATTTGAGTTGTCCATATTTGTATGCAAGACAAATATACATATCTTTTTTATAAAAATCTATTGTTATATAAACTCCTAGAAATAAATAAATTGATATAAATATTTGGGAGTCAAAACTCATGTGACATCAAAACACTACCATCATTTGATCAAAATAAAACCAACTTGAAAACATGATTATGAAACTAATTTTAATAGTAGCAAAAATTATGAAATTTTAATATTTTTATGACACTAGTTTAGAATTATAATATTTTGCCAACACAATTTCTATTTTAAATCAAAACACAGTTATAACTACTATCAAAACTCAAACTATCATAAAGCCCAGGTATTATAAAAATGTAAGTTGCAAGGAAATTAAAGTATGAACATGAGACAATAAGGAATAAAGAAATATAAAGAAATGAATGACATTAAAACTACTTCCTATGAAGAAGAGAGGGTAAAGAGATGGAGATGAGGGCGATGTTGGATTCTTGCTCAACCTTCTTGCTGATTTGGGAAAACTTGCAAGGCTTCAATGATGGTGGCTAGGGTTTCTTTGAGAAAGAGAAGGTGATGGCAAGGTTTTATTAGAGATAAAATAGAAATGTTGGAATGACAAAAGAGATAGGATTGTGATTAGTTTTTTAAAAGCACGACATTAATCTTTGATTAAGAGTATAAAATCTTGCCTTTTTAAAAGAGATTGAAAAAAGCTAGTTTTTTGTTTAACATTATGCGGCCGAGAAATAAGAAAAAAAACTATATTAATTTTTTTATTATTGTAACATTCATGTAAAACGAGTTTCAAAACCCGCTTCGTTTAAAAATCTAGTATTTATTTGATGTTCGTTGCGTATTTAATTGTGTTATTTAAATTGATATTTATAGTTAATAAATAAATAATTAATTAAGACCAATAAAAAATAAATAAATACATAAATAAAGTAAATTAGCAAAAAGTAATAAAAATAAAAAGAATTAAACAAAAGGGGTGACCGGAGTCGAACCCGGGTCCCCACAAACTCCAACTCAAAACACCACTGAACCACACACACTTGTTGTGTAATTCTGGAAACAAATAAAACTTTAATGAAAACTCGCGTGTCACCTGTTTGAACCAAGACTGAAACCGCCAAACTGACGCAGAAATAATCATCATTAACAGCTTTGATTCGCAATTGATTGAGTGTAACTGATGTTAAACATCAGTTATAACCGAAATCTAAACTTAAATTGATTCAGAAACTGACCGAAATCAATGATTGAATTGAATTGAAACCGAAATGGTTGTTGAAGCTGAAATCGATTATTAACTGAGTTTAAGCCTATAAATATCCAACCATTTCACCTTAATCAACTTACCCAGAAATCTTTCAAACCCTCTAGTTCTCTAATTCTTTTCTGCTTCGAAACGAAATCGCCGGAAAACCTTTTCACACGCCGGAATTTATCACCGGAAAACCGGAATTTCGATACTAGTTGGTATAACCCTCTAACCTCTTGCGTATTTGTTATCTATTGTATTTTAAACTTCAAAACAAATACCCATAATTATTGAAAATCGACTTCAGTCGAGTTTAAGTCTGGTTTAAGTTGATGATGATGATGATGAAAGTTCAAAGAGTTTTTAAATATAATTAAAAATGAAATTTTAATCGGGTTAGACACACAGTCCAGTGGTGGACTGTGTGCATTTTAACTAAAAGATCATGGGTTCGAGTCGTGTGCATGATGCCGAATTCCTTATATAAAACAACATTTTTATAATTTGTATATAAACAGTTCAGATAATACATAAATATAACTAAAATCCTAGAATCACCGGGTTAGACACCCAGCTCAGTTGGTTGGGCTGGGTGCAAAGCAACATCATGGTCACGGGTTCGATGCGAGATATATGCACCGGTTCAACAGATTTTAAAACTTTTTAAAATAACTAATTTCTGAAAAATTCTAAGTAGCATGTAAGAATAATTAAAATCGGATATCTTTCGGGTTAGACACGTAGCTCAGTTGGTAGAGCTGCGTGCACGTAAACGGGAGGTCACGAGTTCGAACCTCACACACGCTGCCAATATTCGCATAAAGAACCAGTCAGACTGTCAGGTCTGACAAGATCCCAAAATTTTTTTAATATATGTTATATTATTATGTTAATTAAAAAATCAATTTAAAAACACTAAAAAACAAGACTTTTAAGTTTTAAAAACTCAATTAAATACTACAAAAATAACCTAAAACTCTAATAAAAATCATTAATTAAAAATATTAATTTCCAATAGAATTTATTTATTTACCGAATCATTACGTTATTATTTTAGGTTAGTTTTCTCTCGTGGTTTAATCCCAAACTCGTGCGTGTTCGTCTTCAATCAAGGAAACGCACCCAGTGTGAGTGAATCCTTACAAATTCCCCTTTTTATTCACGTTTTGGGGTGTATCATGTGTCGTTATTTATTTTTATTTATACAAATACATGTGCTACCACCATTATGTGATCTAATGTGTATATTTGTTTGTTGTGGTTATGTGTGGTTAAATTTTATCATTTCAGTTCAATCATTCATTTAAGGTCCATCAGTTCCTCGTGGGATACGAGTTGAGCATCAGGTTCCTTATTAGATCGGCTCCGTTTGATTGAGCTTGATCTCAAGTTCATCATTCATCATGTTCATATGTTCATTGTTGATGTTATGTGGTTTGTGATTTAATTATATATACATATGCTCATATATGGTCCACGCACATAGTTTTTATTGAAATAACCAATATAACAAACTGTTTAAATGTTTAACTTAGATTCACTCGCCACCTTTTGTTGACCAAAACTTTTATTTACACATGATACAGGTAGAAAGGTTGAGGATAGGAACACTTAAGATTGGCCTTAGAAGATGAATAAAATGTGTCTTGTTGAAAATAATATTTCTTGTGTTTGTATGTTTCTTTGTGTTTTGGATATTTGTTCTTAAATTTCAAATTAATAAATATGAAACTTAATTTTAGTAAATGCTATTATCTTTGATGATAACCCAATTATGCCCTGACTTCTATTTCCGCTGCGGGTCAGGGTATGACAGATTGGTATCAGAGCTCTTGACAATAGAGATATAGGATAGGTTATTAGACCCTTAGAGCCTATACTATAGTTGTTTAGATTTTAATTGTTTATATGTTACATGCGAAACTCATGATGTTTATTTGTTTCATGTTTATCTCACATACAAATGCATGCAAGCACTTTCATTATTACATGTTAATGTGTGATGTTTCGTCATGGTCTATATAATATTAACGTATCATGCCTACGCAAGCACACACATTACAATTTCACAAATATCATGATTTCACTCTCAAGGGTTTTACAATGTTTTTCATGTTTTTCAATCACATCAAAGTGAGTTCTACGACGGGCATTTAGTAACTGGAAGGGTGCAAGTACCGGTAGTCGGAAAGTCCTGTCTAGGATTGGCATTCGTATAAATCCAATATAATGGACCAGTTTGCCTACCAGGGGACTAACGATGAGAGTACGAAGGACCTATTAGACCAAAGCATGCCACACCAAACGTCGTGTGAACTAACCCCACTTTCGTTGTCATTGTGCCTACACCTGGACACCCTCCGACCTTATATCTCGCAATCATGTTTTACGATTTTCATTCGGGTGATGCAAGTGTTATCAGGCTGACACCAATGTGAACCCTACCAAGCCTAGTAGTCATGGGGGCCCACATGACTACCTAGGCCAAAGTATGGGAGACATTTGGAGGCCCAAACATGAGCAAGCCCAAGACATCCTATAGGTGTAGTTAATTTATTGTATTCATTTATTTTCACTTTTTACGGCACATGGCACCTAGAAGCTATCAATTCATAATTTCCCTGCGTATTTTCAATAGATGTCTGCTAGACACTCTCGAGGTGGTAGAAGGTCAGGAAGATCTGGCGAGCGCATGGCCACTCAAAAAGCCCAACAGATGGCTGCCGTACTTCCCGACATCGTCCTACAAGTTCAACAAGCTCTTGCCGCCAATCCCATCAACCCCACCAATCAAGAAGGCCAAAATGTTGCCAATCCTCCCCCCCAACACCACTAAGCATTTCAAATCCTGTGATCCCCCAAAATACGAAGGGACTGAAGGTGTCACCGCTCTTCTCCATTGGTTTGAGGAGATGGAAAACACTTTTCTCAATTGCGATTGTCCCGATGATCGTAAGGTGCGATATGTTATCGGTCGTTTGTATGGGGTAGCACTTACATGGTGGAACACAGAGAAGGGCAAGAAAGGTGATGAAGCTGCTATGGCCTTAACCTGGGAGGAGTTAAGGGAACTCATGACAAGATGCTTCTGTCCAAGAAGCGAAATCAAGAAATTGGAGGATGAGTTCTACTCTTTGAAACAAAAGGAGGGAGACCACACAACATACAACAAGAGATTCCTCGAGTTGAATCAGATGGTCCCCAACTTGTTCACTCCACTCTATCGTTTAATTAAGCACTACATTCGAGGTCTTCCCTCGAAAATTCAAGATTCTTTGTTAAGTACTACACCTGCAACCCTCGAAGCTGCAATGGAGCTGGCTACTGAGCTCACGGAAAATCGCATCCGAAGTGGCGATTTTAAAGATGAGAAGAAGAAAGAAAAGGCACCTTTTGAATCCCCAACCCCAACCCAAGCAGGCTCGTCTTCTAAGTTTGTTGGTAAAAGGAAACACAATGGGAAGAATTTTGCCGTTACCCAAACCAATCCCCCTATCGCTGTTGCCCCAATCACACAAGTTGCTCCTCCTGCCGCCCCATTCAAGAAACCATACACTGGACCTCATCCAAAATGTAATCGATGCCAATATCACCACCCTCCTGAGAACCCATGTCAATATTGCACAAGTTGTGGCCGTTCAGGTCACACAATTCAAACTTGTCGCATTCTCTAAAAGCCAAACCGCAATCAACCTTAAGCCCAAACCAACAATCAAGTTGTAGGCCAAGCCCAATACCAACAACCTCTACTCTTACCACCTGCATAACCCACAGTTCAACCCTACTACCAAACTAACTACCCCATGATGCAACCAGTTAGAGTATGTTTCAATTGTGGTGATCCAACCCATTTTCGAAACACTTACCCACACTTGGTGAACATCATAAATGCCCAAGCCCAGGCCAATCTGGTGAATCAAGCCAACCAAGCAAATCCACCCGCAAGAAGAAGAGCGTTCAACATTGATGCCAATTCAGCAAGGGCTGATAATAATGTGGTCACCAGTACGTTTCTTATTAATGGTAGTTATGCATCTATTCTATTTGATACTGGTGCGGATAAGAGTTTTGTGTCCTTAGAGTTCGAATCTATTCTTGATTTACCTCGCGTTAGTCTAGCCGAATCATTCACAGTGGAAGTTGCTGATGGTGAACCTATTACGTTAGACTTGATTATTCATGATTGTACTCTTACACTCAATGATCATGAATTTCCAATTGATCTCATCCCTATGAAGTTGGGTAGTTTCGACATCATTATTGGAATGGACTGGCTTAGCCAGCATCGCGCGGAAGTTGTATGTTATAAGAAGTTTATTCGAATTCCCCTCGCTGACAGTCAAACTTTACGTATCTATGGTGAACCCCTTCCAAAGGGCTTAAATTGATGTCATGCCTCCAAGCTCGAAGATAACTTCGCAAAGACTATATCGCATTTTTAGCTCACACCGTCAAAAAAGAAGGCAAGGAAAAGAAGCTCGAAGACATTCCAATCGTTCAAGAATTTCCTCAAGTTTTTCCCAATGACGTTTCAGGACTTCCTCCTGTGCGAGAAGGTCGAATTCCGAATCGATCTTGTACCTGGTGCTACACCAGTCGCAAAATCTCCATATCGGTTAGCCCCATCTGAGATGCAAGAGTTAGCTAGTCAGCTGCAAGAGTTAGCTAGTCAGCTGCAAGAGCTGACTGACAAGGGATTCATACGTCCTACTTCATCACCTTGGGTTGCACCGGTTCTATTCGTAAAGAAGAAAGATTGAACTTTTCGAATGTGTATCGATTATAGAGAACTCAACAAGCTGACATCAAGAACTATTATCCTTTACCTCGTATCGATGATCTTCTAGATCAACTACAGGGTGCCACCTGCTTCTCAAAAATCGATCTTCGTTCTGGTTATCATCAACTTAGAGTACGCGAAGAAGACATTCCAAAGACTGCTTTTCGAACTCGTTATGGCCATTATGAATTCATGGTTATGCCTTTTGGATTGACCAATGCCCCTGTTGTTTTCATGTAGGGTGTGTAGACCCTACCTCGATCATTTTGTCATAGTCTTCATTGATGATATTCTTATCTATTCTAAGACCAAATCCGATCATGAGCGTCATCTTCGACTTATCTTAACACTGTTGAGGACCGAAAGGCTTTATGCTAAGTTCTCAAAGGGTGAGTTTTGGTTAAAAGAGGTACAATTTCTTGGTCATGTCATTAATGACAAACAGATTCATGTCGACCCTGCAAAGATCAAAGCGGTGCACGAATGGCTAGCGCCACGCACTCCTACCGAAGTTACATCATTTCTTGGTCTAGCTGGTTATTAATTGATGATTCATCCCAAATTTCTCTCGTATCGCCGTTCCACTCACAGCCTTGACTCATAAGGGCAAACCCTTTATTTGAGGGCCCAAGCAAGAAGAGGCTTTCCAATCATTTAAGCAAAAACTTTGTGATGCACCCATTCTTACTCTTCCTGATGGTTACGAAGACTTTGTTGTTTATTGTGACGCGTCAGGATAAGGTTAGGTTGCGTTCTAATGCAAAGAGGAAAGGTGATAGCCTATGCCTCAAGGCAACTCAAAGTGCATGAAAAGAACTACACCACTTACGACCTAGAACTTGGAGCAGTCGTGTTCGCTCTAAAGATATGGAGACACTATCTCTATGGTACCAAGTGTGAAATTTACACTGACCACAAGAGCCTTCAACATATCTTCAATCAAAAAGAGTTGAATATGAGGCAAAGACGTTGGGTCGAACTCTTAAATGATTACGATTGTGAAATTCGATATCATCCTGGCAAAGCAAATGTTGTAGCTGATGCCCTCAGTCGAAAAGAGTATGTGAACTCCATTCATCTTTTGTGTTCTCAAATTGTAGCCGACCTCAAAAATCGATTCGAGCAGCTCAACATACTTCTGTCATAGAAAATGATGTGCGAGATGAATTGTCTTGTGGAGCTGAACTCAAGATAGAAACCAAGTCCGATGGTATCCTTTACTATCTAAATCGTATTTGGATACGTGATCGCGACAATCTTCGTGTTTTTCTCATGACCGAGGCTCACAAAACACGATACTCTATACATCCAGGGGCCGATAAGATGTATCAAGACCTACGGTACTCATACTGGTGGCCTGGCATGAAGAAAGATATCGCCATTTTTGTCTCCAAGTGCCTCACGTGTTCTAAGGTAAAGTTAAGCATCAACGACCTTAAGGGTTACTCGTTCAACCTGAAATACCTGTTTAGAAGTGGGAAAACATAACCATGGACTTTATTACTGGGTTACCTCGCACCTCCAGTGGGTATGACACCATTTGGGTATCATTGATCGTCTCACTAAATCAGTTCATTTCATCCCAATCCGTGAAGACTATAAAACGAGAAGTTAGCTCGTATCTATATCAATGAAATTGTAAGCCGTCATGGTGTGCCCTTAAGTATCATTTCAGATCGAGAGGGCCGTTTTACTTCACGAACCTGGCGAGCCGTACAATCAGTTTTGGGTACACGTTTAGATCTCAACACTGTCTTTCACCCTCAAACTGATGGTCAATCTGAGCGCACCATACAAACCCTTGAAGACATGTTGCAAGCATGTGTCATAGACTTCAAGGGCAATTGGGACACTCACTTACCGTTAGTTGAATTTTCGTACGAAAATAGTTATCATTCAAGCATCAGTATGGCTCCTTTTGAAGCCTTATATGGTCGTAAGTGTCGATCCCCTGTATGTTGGCATGAAATCAAGCGCAAATCACTGGTGTAACACCCTAAAAACGGGTTTGGTAATCAAACCACATTAATATTAAAGAGCGGGTAAAAGACCGTTAGCGGTGAAAGTTAAACTATGAACAAAATAACTAGGAACAAATAAACCTAGTTAAAAACATGTATACAAGTAACCAAACAATGAGTTGTAGTCTCATTCATAATCAAAACTAAATTTGAGGGACCAAAACTGCCAAAAAGGGAACTTGTATTATAAATAAAAAAATATATAAACACATAGTGAATGTGTGTGGTGTGTTCTACGGCTGGAGAACAAGGGGAAAACCCTTGTTCTTCTTAAATCATCAAATTGAAGGATGAATTGAGCTCGGAATCGATGCATGAACGCATATAAACGATCACCTAATCGAGGGGATCATAAGGTATGTCTCAAAACTTATATTTGGTGAAAATCATAACTTGAGACATGTTGATTACTTGCAATTAGATAGTTGGATTATGATCCAGAGATGAAATTAAGTGTATGTGTATGATTGATTTCGTTAAACTTAAAGAAATCATGCACAATTTGATGTAAGATTTCTTGTTAGTGATTAACAAGTTAATAATGAAATGGGTTCTTGACTATATGATGAAATTGATAATGTAGGAATGTTATCATCATACTTGTATGCTTGTGTAAGATACTCGAACAAATTAGAGATTCGAGTAAGTAATCATACATGACTTGAAATGAGTTTTGTATGATACAATGAAATTAATGTTATGTCAATGCTAATGAGTGTTTGAGATCATGTTGTCTACTAGTTTGTAGGTAGAACTTGATTATATAAGGTATTCGGATGAATGTCTAGTAATATGATGAGACGAGTTGTTTCATAGTGATGAAACAATCTCAAGTTCTTGCATAAGACTAATAAATTAGCATATGATTGTAGAAACTATGTTAATTGATATTAGCAATCACGTAAACTTGGTTTGAGAAACATAATTTAAAAGGCGGCCTAAGAATAGCACTTACCGGGTAGTTAACGAAATGCCTAAATGAGTTGTTAAACTTGTTTGTTGGTTAGTATGAGTAAATAAGCAGTTGACTTTTAAAAGTCAAACTGACCAATATTAAGACCAAATGATAATTTTGATATAAAATTCGTAAGATGGAATACTCGTGTTAGATGATGACTAACCTAACCATCTTACGAATGATAAATGATAGTTTGACGCTTGACAAGCTAGGTGGAGGCTTGGGGAGAAGCGGGTCAAACGGATTGAGTACGCGGAAAAAGGCATAATCGGACTTCAAAGTAAGTAAAGCTTACATCTTTAAAATAGTAGAATTACTTATGTAGTTGAATAAAGCGTTTTGGGTATTCAGAACGAGATTCCGAAATATAAAAGTTCCAATACAGACAGATATGGGTTGGAACAAGTGAACATGGTATTAAATCATGATTTATGGTAAAAAGGGTAAAACGGTAAATTAGTCATGTGACGACGACTAAATAAGGAGTTTTGAAAAGGATACCATATGGCGTAAGCCATAATGGGTCAAGCGAATTAAGAGAAAATTTTTAACTAATATGATCATATAGTGTTAAACGAAATGGGTTAAATAGGTGAGATGACAAATAAGTAACATCTCATAATGACAAATGGTTATTTAGACCGAATGGATCAAATGTTGATAGTATCACCATTTGACAATGATAACTAATATCGATTGTTGAATTTTTTTGTTCTTAGAAAGAACAGAGCATGATACTTGAACGAATCAATGTATGAGCTGAGCCAGGTACGTGTTACGGGTCAAAACTCTCAACAAGGACTTAAAGGGGATACTGTATCATTCACGTAAAACGAGTTTTAAAACCCGCTTCGTTTAAAAATCAAGTATTTATTTGATGTTCGTTGCGCATTTAGTTGTGTTATTTAAATTGATATTTATAATTAATTATTAAATAATTAATTAAGACCTATAAAAAAATATATATAAATAAAATAAATTAGCTAAAAGTAATAAAAATAAAAACAATTAAACAAAAGGGGTAACCGGGAGTCGAACCCGGGTCCCCACAAAACTCCACACACTCAAAACACCACTGAACCACACACACTTGTTGTGTAATTTTGGAAACAAATAAAACTTAAATAAAAACTCGCGTGTCACCTGTTTGAACCAAGACTAAAACCGCCAAACTGACGCAGAAATAATCATCATTCACAGCTTTAATTCGCAATTGATTGAGTGTAACCGATGTTAAAGATCAGTTATAACCGAAATCTAAACTTAAATTGATTCAGAAACTGACCGAAATCAATGATTGAATTGAATTGAAACCGAAATGGTTGTTGAAGCTGAAATCGATGATTAACTGAGTTTAACCCTATAAATATCCAACCATTTCACCTTAATCAACTTACCCAGAAATCTTTCAAACCCTCTAGTTCTCTAGTTCTTTTCTGCTTCGAAACGACATCGTCGGAAAACCTTTTCACACGCCGGAATTTATCACCGGAAAACCGGAATTTCGATACTAGTTGGTATAACCCTCTAACCTCTTGCATATTTGTTATTTATTGTATTTTAAACTTCAAAACAAATACCCATAATTATTGAAAATCGACTTCAGTCGAGTTTAAGTCTGGTTTAAGTTGATGATGATGATGATGAAAGTTCAAAGAGTTTTTAAATATAATTAAAAATGAAATTTTAACCATTTGAGTTGTCCATATTTGTATGCAAGACAAATATACATATCTTTTTTTATAAAAATCTATTGTTATATAAACTCCTAGAAATAAATATATTGATATAAATATTTGGGAGTCAAAACTCATGTGACATCAAACACTAACTTCAAAACATGATTATGAAACTAATTTTAATAGTAGCAAAAATTATGAAATTTTAATATTTTTATGACACTAGTTTAGAATTATAATATTTTGCCAACACAATTTCTATTTGAAATCAAAACACAGTTATAACTACTATCAAAACTCAAACTATCATAAAGCCCAGGTATTATAAAAATGTAAGTTGCAAGGAAATTAAAGTATGAACATGAGACAATAAGGAATAAAGAAATATAAAGAAATGAATGACATTAAAACTACTTCCTATGAAGAAGAGAGGGTAAAGAGATGGAGATGAGGGCGATGTTGGATTCTTGCTCAACCTTCTTGCTGATTTGGGAAAACTTGCAAGGCTTCAATGATGGTGGCTAGGGTTTCTTTGAGAAAGAGATGGTGATGGCAAGGTTTTATTAGAGATAAAATAGAAATGTTGGAATGACAAAAGAGATAGGATTGTGATTAGTTTTTTAAAAGCACGACATTAATCTTTGATTAAGAGTATAAAATCTTGCCTTTTTAAAAGAGATTGAAAAAAGCTAGTTTTTTGTTTAACATTATGCGGCCGAGAAATAAGAAAAAAAACTATATTAATTTTTTTATTATTGTAACATTCATGTAAAACGAGTTTCAAAACCCGCTTCGTTTAAAAATCTAGTATTTATTTGATGTTCGTTGCGTATTTAGTTGTGTTATTTAAATTGATATTTATAGTTAATAAATAAATAATTAATTAAGACCAATAAAAATAAATAAATATATAAATAAAGTAAATTAGCAAAAAGTAATAAAAATAAAAAGAATTAAACAAAAGGGGTGACCAGGAGTCGAACCCGGGTCCCCACAAACTCCAACTCAAAACACCACTGAACCACACACACTTGTTGTGTAATTCTGGAAACAAATAAAACTTTAATGAAAACTCGCGTGTCACCTGTTTGAACCAAGACTGAAACCGCCAAACTGACGCAGAAATAATCATCATTAACAGCTTTGATTCGCAATTGATTGAGTGTAACTGATGTTAAACATCAGTTATAACCGAAATCTAAACTTAAATTGATTCAGAAACTGACCGAAATCAATGATTGAATTGAATTGAAACCGAAATGGTTGTTGAAGCTGAAATCGATTATTAACTGAGTTTAACCCTATAAATATCCAACCATTTCACCTTAATCAACTTACCTAGAAATCTTTCAAACCCTCTAGTTCTCTAATTCTTTTCTGCTTCGAAACGACATCGCCGGAAAACCTTTTCACACGCCGGAATTTATCACCGGAAAACCGGAATTTCGATACTAGTTGGTATAACCCTCTAACCTCTTGCATATTTGTTATTTATTGTATTTTAAACTTCAAAACAAATACCCATAATTATTGAAAATCGACTTCAGTCGAGTTTAAGTCTGGTTTAAGTTGATGATGATGATGATGATGAAAGTTCAAAGAGTTTTTAAATATAATTAAAAATGAAATTTTAATCGGGTTAGACACACAGTCCAGTGGTGGACTGTGTGCATTTTAACTAAAAGATCATGGGTTCGAGTCGTGTGCATGATGCCGAATTCCTTATATAAAACAACATTTTTATAATTTGTATATAAACAGTTCAGATAATACATAAATATAATTAAAATCCTAGAATCACCGGGTTAGACACCCAGCTCAGTTGGTTGGGCTGGGTGCAAAGCAACATCATGGTCACGGGTTCGATGCGAGATATATGCACCGGTTCAACAGATTTTAAAACTTTTTAAAATAACTAATTTCTGAAAAATTCTAAGTAGCATGTAAGAATAATTAAAATCGGATATCTTTCGGGTTAGACACGTAGCTCAGTTGGTAGAGTTGCGTGCACGTAAACGGGAGGTCACGAGTTCGAACCTCACACACGCTGCCAATATTCGCATAAAGAACCGGTCAGACTGTCAGGTCTGACATATCCCAATTTTTTTTTAATATATGTTATATTATTATGTTAATTAAAAAACCAATTTAAAAACACTAAAAACAAGACTTTTAAGTTTTAAAAACTCAATTAAATACTACAAAAATAACCTAAAACTCTAATAAAAATCATTAATTAAAAATATTAATTTCCAATAGAATTTATTTATTTATCGAATTATTACGTTATTATTTTAGGTTAGTTTTCTCTCGTGGTTAAATCCCAAACTTATGCGCGTTCGTCTTCAACCAAGGAAACGCACCCACTGTAAGTGAATCCTTACAAATTCCCCTTTTTATTCACGTTTTGGGGTGTATCATGTGTCATTATTTATTTTTATTTATGCAAATACATGTTAATGTGTGATGTTCCGTCATGGTCTATATAATATTAATATATCATGCCTACACAAGCACACACATCACAATTTCACAATTATCATGATTTCACTCTCAAGGGTTTTACAATGTTTTTCATGTTTTTCAATCACATCAAAGTGAGTTCTATGATGGCATGTAGTAACTGGAAGGGTGCAAGTACCAGTAGTCGGAACGTCCTGTCTAGGATTGGCATTCGTATAAATCCAATATAATGGAACAGTTTGCCTACCTGGGGACTAACGATGAGAGTACGAAGTACCTATTAGGCCAAAGCATGACACACCAAACGTCGTGTGAACTAACCCCACTTTGAGTTGTCATTGTGTCTACACCTGGACACCCTCCGACCTTATATCTCGCAATCATGTTTTACGATTATTTTCGGGTGATGCAAGTGTTATCAAGCTGACACCCATGTGAACCCTACCAAGCCTAGTAGTCATATGGGCCCACATGACTACCTATGCCGAAGTATGGGAGACATTTGGAGGTCCAAACATGAGCAAGCCCAAGAGTGTAGTTAATTTATTGTTTTCATTTATTTTCACTTTTTACGGCACATGACACCTAGAAGCTATCATTCATAATATCCCTACGTATTTTCTGTAGATGTCTGCTAGACACTCTTGAGGTGGTAGAAGGTCAGAAAGATCTGGCGAGCGCATGGCCGCTCAAAAAGCCCAACAGATGGCTGTCGTACTTCCCGACTTCATCCTACAAGTTCAACAAGCTCTTGCCGCCAATCCCATCAACCCCACCAATCAAGAAGGCCAAAATGTCGCCAATCCTCCCCCCAACACCACTAAATGCACCTACAAGCATTTCAAATCCTGCGATCCCCCAAAATACGAAGGGACTGAAGGTGTCACCGCTCTTCTCCATTGGTTTGAGGAGATGGAAAACACTTTTCTCAATTGCGATTGTCCCGATGATCGTAAGGTGCGATATGCTATCGGTCGTTTGTATGGGGTAGCACTTACATGGTGGAACACAGAGAAGGGCAAGGAAGGTGCTGAACCTCCAAAATATTTCAACGTCGTAACCTCCGAAATTTGCATTTAATCGCCGCTTAATCTAAAGAAAACCGGTTACCAATCATGCTTTAACTCAAAATCGGTTACCAATCAATGAGGTAATCAAATCTTAACCGAAAACTTTAAAACTCGATTTCGAAACTGACAGCCACTTCTGCAACTATAAATAGTGAGCAAAAACTTTGTAAACCTCGCTCATTCGTTTGTCTAATCACTCAATCATCACTCTCTGCGAATCTTATTGTTTTAAAATCCTTATCGGAGTTAGCCGTACTCGCCGGAACAGTCGCCGGAAAACCGGGATTTGCATTTTGTCGGTAAAATTCTTCACTCTATTTCTTAAATTTAATATCATCATTTTCATCTTTAGTCGCATATCAACAACATCAATTTTTCTGGGCATGATCGAAAGTCGGTACTGGTTTCTTTTAAAATGAAGAAGATGAAATTACTTCGAGTGTATAAATTAATAAAAACCGGGTTAGACACACAGTCTAGTAGTGGACTGTGTGCAAACGTAGCGTATATGTCCCGAGTTTGAATCCTGATCATGTCTGTTTCGTTGCATTAAACCAGTTTTTTTATAAGCACTTATATTATCCCTCAGTAAGTTGTTAAGTATAAAATAAATCCAAGCATAGGCGGGTTAGACACCCAGCCCAGTTGGTTGGGCTGGTGTGCTAAGCAGATCGGTGGTCACGGGTTCGATGCGTAATACCCGCACCGGTTCAATGGGTTTTTCAAAACCTTTTTAATAATAAATTTCTAGAATAATGTAGTTTGTATATAAGAATAATAAAAATCAAGATTATTTCGGGTTAGACACGTAGCTCAGTTGGTAGAGCTGCGTGCACGTATACGGGAGGTTACGAGTTCGAACCTCACACGATGCCAAAAATTAATCAAGTTGAACCAGTCGTTGACCAGTCAACTCTGAGAAAAAGGGTATTTTTTTAATTAAAATCCTTTTCTTTTCTTTAAAAATTTGTGAAAAATATTTAAAAATAATTTTTTAAAGCTTAAAAATTAGCATTAAATACCACAAAAATAACCTAAAAATCTAATAAAAACATTAATTAAAATATTAACTTTTACTTATTTATTCAATTATTACGTTATTATTTAGGCTAGTTATCTCTCGTGGTTAAATTCCAAACTCGTGCGCGTTCGTCGTCAAATCAAGGAAACGCACCCACTATGAGTGAATCCTTACAAATTCCCCTTTTTACTTATGTTTTGTGGTGTATCTTGTGTCGTTTACATATTTTGTTTATTCAAACAATTGTGCTATTACATTATATGATCTTACGTGTTATATAATGTTATATGTTGTATTGTGTGTTTACATTTTTGTCAAGTTGCGTGCAATCATTCATTTAAGGTCCATCAGTTCCTGGTGAGATACGAGTTGAGCATCAGGTGCCTCATTAGATCGGCTCCATTTGATTGAGCCTTGATATCATTGTTCATCATTTGTCATGCTTGTGTGTGCATTGATTGATATTATGTGGTTTATGGTTAAATTTACATATGCGTATACTCATACTTGGTTTATGCACTTTTTTATTTAAATAACCAATATAACTAATTCTTTCAAATGTTTAAATGAGATTTACTCGCCAACTTTTGTTGACCCAAAACCGTATTTTTACACATAATACAAGTGGACAGGTCGAAGCAAGGAACACATAGGAAATTGCCTTAGAAGAAATATAAAGAGTTCATGAATATTGTTGTGTTTGTATGATTGTTGTAATTTTTCCTTTAAATTGAAAAATAATAAATATGAAACTTTATTATGGTAAATATCATGAGCTTTGATGAAAACCTAATCATGCCCCGACTACCATTTCCGCTGCGGGTCAGGGTATGACAACTTAAGATTGGCCTTAGATGATGAATAAAATGTGTCTTGTTGAAAATAATATTTCTTGTGTTTGTATGTTTCTTTATATTTTGGATATTTGTTCTTAAATTTCAAATTAATAAATGTGAAACTTAATTTTAGTAAATGTCATAAGCTTTGATGATAACCCAATTATGTCCCGACTTCTATTTCCGCTGCTGGTGAGGGTGTGACAATTATATAATATTTTTATATATATAACGAATTAATTCAGCTGCTTAACTTGTTTTTCTCGTATAACTTGAAAAGTATAACGTTTTATAAAAATTCGAACATACCGTTGGAACGTGCGCATTTTTCTCTATGATATGACCTAAGTTTTATAAAAAATCGGAGTAGAGTCAAAAATAATATATTTTATTTATAACGGCTCAAACTAGTTGACAAATGATTCGAATTCAAATTTTTTTTCAAAACAGATACCTTTCTTGGTGGATATTACAGTAACGAAGGATGAACAAGAACCTGTTAGAGAACAAGAACCTGAACAATTGGAGAGAATGAACAAGAAAAACGAATCAATCCGCCTTATATATATTAAAATATAAATTAATCATTTATTACACGTATTACAAGCTTACAAAGTGTTATTGTATTAAAGCATTCAAACAAAATAATCAAGATCAATACAACAATACTAATAATATGTATTTTTCAGAATTACAAAGCGAAATTCAGAGACCGTATATAAAAATTCGATCGTATAAAATACAAGTCAAATTTCTTTCATCAGCCTTTGAATTTTGTCTTTGACACCCTGAAAATGCCATGCACAACGGTATTTATGTATGTTCTTCAAGATGACAATGTTGGGATGCTTTGCTCATTCCTAAAGAAGTTATCAGGATCAATTTTAGTCTTCACACTTACTAGCCTTTTGTAATTTGTCTCTTTGAAATATTTGTGCCCATAAACCATTCCTTCAACATAAGCATTCCTGCCATGGCTACTGATACCAATATCCAAATCCCTATAGTTCAAAAATGCTTCTCTAGGGTTTTTCGACACAAATGGAGTCATGTAATCATACATCAGCCTTGTGAAATTCAAGTAACGATTTTCGGCTTCATCGCTAAGATCGTCCCAGTTTACTTCGTATTGAATCTTCGCTATGTTACCCGCTCTGTGTGGGAAAGGCTTTGCGAATTCGGATATTTCACTCATTCTTCCACCATATGGGTTGAAAGCCAACATTTGGTTTTCAAGTTCTTTCATCCTTTCGAATATGAACTCGAATTGTTGTTTAGAAATAGGATTTTGCACGTAATCAGATTTGATCTTGAACGGATTGAGTCTTTGAGGAATACGGCTTAAGAGTGCCGCAGTTGGAGTACCACTTGGGAAGCCCGTGTAGTAAAGCACGGACTCAACCCAACTCATTTCAGTACAATCCGATTCTTGCAACCCTAACTCGGGGAAATCTTTGTTCAAAAGTGTAACAAGATTCCTCGAGTTTCCAAGGTACAACGTTGGAAAGATTGCACGGACCGTCTTTCCACCGTTGGTATCGTTTACGACGCTAAAGGTCATTCGAAGAAAAAGATCTCTATCTAGCTTATCAGCAACTTGTACCCACCGTTCCGAGATGGTGCTGAGGTTTTGCTCCTCTGTTCTTTCAATGTTAAACACGGTCACAACCTCCGGAACACGAACTAGTTTGATCTTGTAGGCTAGAACCACCCCAAAACTAACACCACCACCACCGGTAATCGCCCAAAACAAATCTTCACCCATGCTCTTTCGATCCAAAAGCTTGCCATTCACATCGATTATTTGAGCATCAACAATATTATCAACGGACAAACCATATTTTCTCATCAAGTTACCATACCCACCACCACTAAAATGCCCACCAACACCAACCGTTGGACAAACCCCTGCTGGAAAACCATGCTTGTTACTTTTCTCGGCTATTCGATAGTACACTTCACCAAGAGTTGCACCGGCTTGGACCCATGCGGTTTCTTGTTCGATATCTACATTTATCGACCTTAAATTGAACATGTCCACAACGAAGAAGGGTTGGTTTGTGTTTGTAAGGTAGGAAAGACCTTCATAATCATGACCACCACTTCTCGTTTTCAATAGTAACCGACTTTGTTTCCCACAAACAACAGCTGCCTGAATGTGGGAAACATGTTCGGCTGTGATGATTAAAAAGGGTTTTGGTGTGGTAGTTTCATTGAACCGAAGGTTTCGAATGTAGTTTTGCAAGACGGTGGGAAAAGATGAGTTACCGGGAGTGTAGAGCTCTCCGTTTATCGGAAATGAAGGGTCGGCCCGGTCGTGTAAACATTGAATGAAGCGATCCGTAATGGAACCGGATGTTGCAGAAGATTGGGTTGAGAGCAAGAGAAGAAGGAGAGTAAAAATGGAAGTTTGCATGTTGAAAGAAGATGTGATATTTGCCATTTTGCATGGTTTGAGGTTTCTTGATGCATGCATTTATAGGCCATTGAAATGAAATTCGTAATGTTTGACCTTCAAAAATGTCATACTAAATCCAAAGTTGAAAAATCACATTGCGTACTCATCATATCGTGATGATTTTAATATGATTTTTCCTGATAAGACGAAGAATGAAATTATATGTGAAAAAAGTCCGGAGACACAAAATGGATAATCTAGAAATAGCAAGTTGCATGAGGCCTACTTTTCATAAAAATAAAACACGTTTTCTATCAACTTGTCAATTTCGACACTTGCGTATACTTATGTACGATTTGAAAAATACACAGGTCAGCTATTTCAAACATATTTTTGATTCAAAGTAATTTAAATCAATGAAGACTTTGAATTATACGATGCGAAAGAGAAGTTAAGTGGATCAATATACAAACCGTAGAAAAATAAAGCATTTTAAGAACAAATTTATTATTGAATCATTGTCTTGTATTTTTCCTAAAGTTTGAAATTTAGGTTATTTTTATGGAAAAAAAATTAGCTTTGCTTTTAAATTTATTTAAGTCTAGTGAATGAGTTAAATTATTGTACAAATGTGTTTTAACATACAACATACTATTAATGTAAGAAGTAAAGAAGGGAATTTTTTTAAAAAATTTTCTTTCCAGTCTCCATCTTATTAAGCACATATTTTAGTTATAGTAAAAAGAATCGTTATTTTATACTAGTAGAATAATTTATTTAATTTGGTAGCGTAGTTATAATTAGCCTGCATTAATTACTCTAATAGTGTAAAATCATGATTTTATCTTTTATTTTTTTCTTACATTTTACAATTAAATATCATTCTTAAGTAGTAGGGTGAAAATTTTCAAAAAAAAAATTCATTTCTTCACTTCTTACGTCAAGCGTATTTATTTTGTATGTTAAAACTTATTTGTATTTAGTATTTACATTTTTTTCAATATGATAATTATTATAATCGAACTTAATGTGGCTACCAATAAATAGAAGCATATCTCTAATGTCTAAAAAGAACATTTGATATAGTAGTAAACTTTCTGCGTTTTGAGTAATATCCAAACGTTTTTTATATGACGTATCTATTCTTTTGCTTTCATTTCATTCATTAGATGGTGTTAGAGCTCGTTAGTATCTTAATAAACAATGTGACTCCTCGTTCTTAAAGGTAGAGATCATGGGTCTGATGGTTTATGTCGTGCATCTGAGGTTCTCTTTAGTAGGGTTGACAAACTCAACACGTTCCTTCACAAAACCAGCATAACCCTTTTACATGTTGTGATTGTCGGTGGCGGAAACATCCACATAAAAACACAAGGATGGTTACTATGGTGTTATTTGGCTTCTCATTGTGAGCAAAGGATGTGTTGGTAGCACTGGTTGTCGTTGCCGACATCTTGTCAATTATGTAGAGTTCCACCCTTATCCTAACTTCTTACAGTATATGTCCATTTTCATAAAGGACTACGGCATGATGAAGGGTAAAGAAGTCAATACGACAGCTTTGAAAAGAATGAAGACAAATAAGATAATAGCATTGCCCGTGTTAACCTGATGGAGGGTATATTAAGAGTTAACCTGATGGACTAGTTTTTAGTTTAGATTGATGATTTTTTTATTTATTTTAGTTAGCATTAAAACGTTGGTTAATTAGAGCGAAATTAATATTATTGTTATATATTTTGTTTGGTTTAAGCATCTAGCTTATCAACATGTCGATCTTGACCAAGTTTAATATGTTGGTCAGTTGGTTACTAGATAGCGTCTCACTAATAATGTTTTAAAAAGACTTTTAATATGATTATAAATTTTAAGGAAAATCATCATAACAGGCATGCGGACCCAAAACTTTAACAAAATAGACAGTTATTTTTAACATTTATACATAGACATTCAAAACCAACATATAAGAAAACTCCAAATAAGCAGAGTTACCTAAGAATGCTATAATTTGGCCAACACAAATATAACCGGAACACAAAAAAGCCTAGCATAACTATACATATACGGCGTCGGCTTGATTTTAGCCGACAGCCTAAAAGAGCCGATTGTTTTTAGCTGGCATTGAAATAGGAAGAGCTATGTTTAGTCAATGGCTTAAAGAAGCCAACTATATCTTAGCCCCCTTTTTGTGTCGGCTAAGATATTGCCGACTCATTTAGGCCGTTAGCTATGATATGGCCCCTCTTTTTATGTGTCAGCTAGGTAATACTCGGCTCTTTTCTGCCGTCAGCTAAGATCTAGTCAGCATTTTACACATGTAATTATTAGATTGATCGTTTTATTAACACATTGTACTTTTTATAGTTCTTAGTGCCGGCTAATATCAATCTCCTTAGCCGACTTTATTTGTTGGCGTTTTCTAATTAGTCGCTTTTAGATATTTCTATTTTCTAAATCTTAAAACTTAATGCATTATCTAGAAATCACATTTTTGAACAAAACTAATGTAAAACACAGAAGACTTTGAATTGTACAAGTAAATACCGGTTAGAAGTCTTACAAAGAAAAGTAGGAAATCCGGATAACCAAGATATCAACCCCAATTAGTAAAAATCTCAGTCATGTCACCAGAATTTTTCTTTGTGTATCTATCTTTGGTTCTTTTCAAAACAAATAGATCCTATACATTCAACCAAATTTAATTGCCAAACAAAATCGATTTCTATCTGTATCATAAAAGATAAAACCAAAATTATTAGAGAGGGAGAGACAAATATACCACTATACCTTAAAGATTTATCAATGAATAGACAAATGACAGCCGGAAATAGTGTGAATTGATGTGTCAAATTTAAAAACGTTTCTTTTCCGTTTCACTTTTATTGTTGTATGAAATAATAAAAACATAGGTCCATCAGGACTTTATAATATTGTGTGAATGCATAAAATATAGACTAATAATTAACTTAACGTGTCAAATATAACATATTGAAGATTAACCCAAATGGATTATTTAGTGAACTACTTTTACCATTTGGAGGTTTTTACTTAATGTGATTTATCGGCAGTGTTTTCTTTTTGGTGGCAGTAACTTTAAAAACATATTACTTGTAACGGTGTTTGGTAACTGAAACGCATCTAATATGTCAAGCATATTATTATAACTAGAGGAGTGTTTATATGATAATTACGTAATATATTAATTTCTTTTAAGTTATGATTATTTAAAAATCATAAGGAACATTGGTTTAAAATCAATAACATGTTTTAAAGGATTTCATCATATGTTTTGAAAATTGTAATTACTTAAATTCTTAATCTAAAATTATTTTTTGTCCTTCTTATATCTTATTTTTATTCTAATAAAATATTTAATTAATATGACGTTTTTATTTTCTTCAATAATTTAGTTATAATATTACTATTGTTAATATTATTAATTAATAATTAATAATTTATTAGTTTAATATCTAATATTATTAGTTTATATGCAATAGCATATAAATGCGCAGAAATCAATTGTATCATTAATTATATATGTATGGGTGAGCTATAATGAAACAACTTGCGGATGAAATTTTGTTTATCCTATAGAACTTTCATTTCTTTTCTTTTCAAGATACTAGTTCTACTTAATTTTTGTTAGTTGATATTTTCAAAGTTTCGTACTCTACATAAGTATTATTTTGATAAAATCACCTTTAATATCAAAATCATTAATATCGTTTTAAATATTATTTAAAATTGATTAATATTAATATTTTTCTTGGGTGTTAGAACTGTACCATCCTAAAAAAAAAATTTTATTCTAAAAAAATAATTTACAGGGTATATCAATAACGAAGACACAAAACCTAATCCAATAGAAACTAGTATATAGTTCAAAATATCATGCGTTTATAATCAGAGCCGATCCTAAGAAATCGGGTAACTTGTTTGATCCTAAAAAAGGTGCCCCCTAGACCTTAATAAAATAGATAATGTAAATAGTAAATTACAAAAATCGTCCTTTATGTTGACACCTAATTGCCAACTATATCGTTTGTCTTCAAAAATTACAAAAACGTCCTCCATGTATGCAAACTCTTGCATGGTATGTATTTTGACCCTAACTTGGTTAATTTTTTAGTTAACTCTGGTTACATGGGCCCCACATGAGGGCATTATCGTCTTTTCCCCTCCACTTTATTAAAACACCATCTTCTTCATTTTTTATTCCACAACCACCGCCACTAGAAATTCCCACCACCACCCATCACCCAAGTCAGACCAAAACCCACCACCATTCAAAATCCGGCCAAAACCCAACACCACCACAACCACCCAAATCTCATCAAAACCCACCCTATTTGAAATCCGGCCAAAAAAAGCTCAAAATTAAACAAAATTCCACAACTCCACCACACTTGCACCATCGTCGGAGCACCACAACACCTATTCCGGAACAATCAACCACCATTCTCCATCTCACCAACACCCAAATTGCATCGTCCTTGGTCATCTTCCTCTGACGACACCGCCACATCGTTGTTCACCTCCACTTCACCATAACTCCACGCGCCGATGACAGGATTTAGGTGTTGCTCACCGACATCTTCTACACCACAACAACACCACTCCGCCACAACTTTACACGCTGGTCAGATCTGGTTCAGATTCTTGGTGGATGGTTAGTTCAGATCTCTGTGTTTCTTGCTCAGATCTTAGTGGATTGTGGTCAAATCTGGCTCATATCTTCATGGTTTTGGTGGTAGTTACAGGAGGTGGTGGTGGCTCGTGGTAACAAGAGGTGGTGGTGGACTATAGTGATCCGATAGTTGGGGTGGGGTGGGGTGGGGGTTGTGGCAAGTGGTGGTGGCCGGGATATGGTGGCAAATGGTCATGGCCGGGTGGTGGTGTCACTAGAACTTAGAGAGTGAGTGGGGGAGGGAGAGAGTTTAGAGAGAGAGAGAAAGGGTGGGTGGTTTAAGTGTGTGTGTATATAACTATATATATAAACTTATAAATATAATATATTTAAATTGTTTTATTTATTACTTTTTATGTTTATTAATTTAAGTAAATAACGTAAGATGACCAAAATACCCTTATGTGGGGTTCATTAGAATTAGCCGTAAAAAGTAACCAAGTTAGGGCCAAATGATATATCGAGCAAGAGTTTGCATACATCGAGTATGTTTTTTGTAATTTTTAAAGACAAAGGATATAGTTTACAACTTGATGTCAACATAAAGGACGATTTTGGTAATTTACTCTAATGTAAACTATGTTTTTAAAACAATGAGTAAAGTTATAGTTTATGCTATATTAGGCTTAGGTTATAAAATTTGAGAACGATAGTTTAAAAAAGGCCTAAGATATACATTTGTGTTTTCATTTATTTTCACTTTTTACGGCACATGACACCTAGAAGCTATCATTCATAATCTCCCTACGTATTTTCTGTAGATGTCTGCTAGACACTCTTGAGCTGGTAGAAGGTCAGGAAGATCTGGCGAGCGCATGGCTGCTCAAAAAGCCCAACAGATGGCTGTCGTACTTCCCGACATCATCCTACAAGTTCAACAAGCTCTTGCCGCCAATCCCATCAACCCCACCAATCAAGAAGGCCAAAATGTCGCCAATCCTCCCCCCAACACCACTAAATGCACCTACAAGCATTTCAAATTCTGCGATCCCCCAAAATACGAAGGGACTGAAGATGTCACCGCTCTTCTCCATTGGTTTGAGGAGATGGAAAACACTTTTCTCAATTGCGATTGTCCCGATGATCGTAAGGTGCGATATGCTATCGGTCGTTTGTATGGGGTAGCACTTACATGGTGGAACACAGAGAAGGGCAAGGAAGGTGCTGAACCTCCAAAATATTTCAACGTCGTAACCTCCGAAATTTGCATTTAATCACCGCTTAATCTAAAGAAAACCGGTTACCAATCATGCTTTAACTCAAAATCGGTTACCAATCAATGAGGTAATCAAATCTTAACCGAAAACTTTAAAACTCGATTTCGAAACTGACAGCCACTTCTGCAACTATAAATAGTGAGCAAAAACTTTGTAAACCTCGCTCATTCGTTTGTCTAATCACTCAATCATCACTCTCTGCGAATCTTATTGTTTTAAAATCCTTATCGGAGTTAGCAGTACTCGCCGGAACAGTCGCCGGAAAACTGGGATTTACATTTTGTCGGTAAAATTCTTCACTCTATTTCTTAAATTTAATATCATCATTTTCATCTTTAGTCGCATATCAACAACATCAATTTTTCTGGGCATGATCGAAAGTCGGTACTGGTTTCTTTTAAAATGAAGAAGATGAAATTACTTCGAGTGTATAAATTAATAAAAACCGGGTTAGACATACAGTCTAGTAGTGGACTGTGTGGAAACGTAGCGTATATGTCCCGAGTTTGAATCCTGATCATGTCTGTTTCGTTGCATTAAACCAGTTTTTTTTATAAGCACTTATATTATCCCTCAGTAAGTTGTTAAGTATAAAATAAATCCAAGCATAGGCGGGTTAGACACCCAGCCCAGTTGGTTGGGCTGGGTGCTAAGCAGATCGGTGGTCACGGGTTCGATGCGTAATACCCGCACCGGTTCAATGGGTTTTTCAAAACCTTTTTAATAAATAATTTCTAGAATAATGTAGTTTGTATATAAGAATAATAAAAATCAAGATTATTTCGGGTTAGACACGTAGCTCTGTTGGTAGAGCTGCGTGCACGTATACGGGAGGTTACGAGTTCGAACCTCACACGATGCCAAAAATTAATCAAGTTGAACCAGTCGTTGACCAGTCAACTCTGAGAAAAAGGGTATTTTTTTAATTAAAATCCTTTTCTTTTCTTTAAAAATTTGTGAAAAATATTCAAAAATAATTTTTTAAAGCTTAAAAATTAGCATTAAATACCACAAAAATAACCTAAAAATCTAATAAAAACATTAATTAAAATATTAACTTTTACTTATTTATTCAATTATTACGTTATTATTTAGGCTAGTTATCTCTCGTGGTTAAATTTCAAACTCGTGCGCGTTCGTCGTCAAATCAAGGAAACGCACCCACTATGAGTGAATCCTTACAAATTCCCCTTTTTACTCATGTTTTGGGGTGTATCTTGTGTCGTTTACATATTTTGTTTATTCAAACAATTGTGCTATTACATTATATGATCTTACGTGTTATATAATGTTATATGTTGTATTGTGTGTTTACATTTTTGTCAAGTTGCGTGCAATCATTCATTTAAGGTCCATCAGTTCCTGGTGAGATACGAGTTGAGCATCAGGTGCCTCATTAGATCGGCTCCATTTGATTGAGCCTTGATATCATTGTTCATCATTTGTCATGCTTGTGTGTGCATTGATTGATATTATGTGGTTTATGGTTAAATTTACATATGCGTATACTCATACTTGGTTTTGCACTTTTTTATTTAAATAACCAATATAACTAATTCTTTCAAATGTTTAAATGAGATTTACTCGCCAACTTTTGTTGACCCAAAACCTTATTTTTACACATAATACAAGTGGACAGGTCGAAGCAAGGAACACATAGGAAATTGCCTTAGAAGAAATATAAAGAGTTCATGAATATTGTTGTGTTTGTATGATTGTTGTAATTTTTCCTTTAAATTGAAAAATAATAAATATGAAACTTTATTATAGTAAATGTCATGAGCTTTGATGAAAACCTAATCATGCCTCAACTACCATTTTCGCTGCGGGTCAGGGTATGACAACTTAAGATTGGCCTTAGAAGATGAATAAAATGTGTTTTGTTGAAAATAATATTTCTTGTGTTTGTATGTTTCTTTATGTTTTGGATATTTGTTCTTAAATTTCAAAGTAATAAATGTGAAACTTAATTTTAGTAAATGTCATGAGCTTTGATGATAACCCAATTATGTCCCGACTTCTATTTCCGCTGCGGGTGAGGGTGTGACAATTATATAATATTTTTATATATATAACGAATTAATTCAGCTGCTTAACTTGTTTTTCCCGTATAACTTGAAAAGTATAACGTTTTATAAAAATTCGAACATACCGTTGGAACGTGCGCATTTTTCTCTATGATATGACCTAAGTTTTATAAAAAATCGGAGTAGAGTCAAAAATAATATATTTTATTTATAACGGCTCAAACTAGTTGACAAATGATTCGAATTCAAATTTTTTTTCAAAACAGATACCTTTCTTGGTGGATATTACAATAACGAAGGATGAACAAGAACCTGTTAGAGAACAAGAACCTGAACAATTGGAGAGAATGAACAAGAAAAACGAATCAATCCGCCTTATATATATTAAAATATAAATTAATCATTTATTACACGTATTACAAGCTTACAAAGTGTTATTGTATTAAAGCATTCAAACAAAATAATCAAGATCAATACAACAATACTAATAATATGTATTTTTCAGAATTACAAAGCGAAATTCAGAGACCGTATATAAAAATTCGATCGTATAAAATACAAGTCAAATTTCTTTCATCAGCCTTTGAATTTTGTCTTTGACACCCTGAAAATGCCATGCACAACGGTATTTATGTATGTTCTTCAAGATGACAATGTTGGGATGCTTTGCTCATTCCTAAAGAAGTTATCAGGATCAATTTTAGTCTTCACACTTACTAGCCTTTTGTAATTTGTCTCTTTGAAATATTTGTGCCCATAAACCATTCCTTCAACATAAGCATTCCTGCCATGGCTACTGATACCAATATCCAAATCCCTATAGTTCAAAAATGCTTCTCTAGGGTTTTTCGACACAAATGGAGTCATGTAATCATACATCAGCCTTGTGAAATTCAAGTAACGATTTTCGGCTTCATCGCTAAGATCGTCCCAGTTTACTTCGTATTGAATCTTCGCTATGTTACCCGCTCTGTGTGGGAAAGGCTTTGCGAATTCGGATATTTCACTCATTCTTCCACCATATGGGTTGAAAGCCAACATTTGGTTTTCAAGTTCTTTCATCCTTTCGAATATGAACTCGAATTGTTGTTTAGAAATAGGATTTTGCACGTAATCAGATTTGATCTTGAACGGATTGAGTCTTTGAGGAATACGGCTTAAGAGTGCCGCAGTTGGAGTACCACTTGGGAAGCCCGTGTAGTAAAGCACGGACTCAACCCAACTCATTTCAGTACAATCCGATTCTTGCAACCCTAACTCGGGGAAATCTTTGTTCAAAAGTGTAACAAGATTCCTCGAGTTTCCAAGGTACAACGTTGGAAAGATTGCACGGACCGTCTTTCCACCGTTGGTATCGTTTACGACGCTAAAGGTCATTCGAAGAAAAAGATCTCTATCTAGCTTATCAGCAACTTGTACCCACCGTTCCGAGATGGTGCTGAGGTTTTGCTCCTCTGTTCTTTCAATGTTAAACACGGTCACAACCTCCGGAACACGAACTAGTTTGATCTTGTAGGCTAGAACCACCCCAAAACTAACACCACCACCACCGGTAATCGCCCAAAACAAATCTTCACCCATGCTCTTTCGATCCAAAAGCTTGCCATTCACATCGATTATTTGAGCATCAACAATATTATCAACGGACAAACCATATTTTCTCATCAAGTTACCATACCCACCACCACTAAAATGCCCACCAACACCAACCGTTGGACAAACCCCTGCTGGAAAACCATGCTTGTTACTTTTCTCGGCTATTCGATAGTACACTTCACCAAGAGTTGCACCGGCTTGGACCCATGCGGTTTCTTGTTCGATATCTACATTTATCGACCTTAAATTGAACATGTCCACAACGAAGAAGGGTTGGTTTGTGTTTGTAAGGTAGGAAAGACCTTCATAATCATGACCACCACTTCTCGTTTTCAATAGTAACCGACTTTGTTTCCCACAAACAACAGCTGCCTGAATGTGGGAAACATGTTCGGCTGTGATGATTAAAAAGGGTTTTGGTGTGGTAGTTTCATTGAACCGAAGGTTTCGAATGTAGTTTTGCAAGACGGTGGGAAAAGATGAGTTACCGGGAGTGTAGAGCTCTCCGTTTATCGGAAATGAAGGGTCGGCCCGGTCGTGTAAACATTGAATGAAGCGATCCGTAATGGAACCGGATGTTGCAGAAGATTGGGTTGAGAGCAAGAGAAGAAGGAGAGTAAAAATGGAAGTTTGCATGTTGAAAGAAGATGTGATATTTGCCATTTTGCATGGTTTGAGGTTTCTTGATGCATGCATTTATAGGCCATTGAAATGAAATTCGTAATGTTTGACCTTCAAAAATGTCATACTAAATCCAAAGTTGAAAAATCACATTGCGTACTCATCATATCGTGATGATTTTAATATGATTTTTCCTGATAAGACTAAGAATGAAATTATATGTGAAAAAAGTCCGGAGACACAAAATGGATAATCTAGAAATAGCAAGTTGCATGAGGCCTACTTTTCATAAAAATAAAACACGTTTTCTATCAACTTGTCAATTTCGACACTTGCGTATACTTATGTACGATTTGAAAAATACACAGGTCAGCTATTTCAAACATATTTTTGATTCAAAGTAATTTAAATCAATGAAGACTTTGAATTATACGATGCGAAAGAGAAGTTAAGTGGATCAATATACAAACCGTAGAAAAATAAAGCATTTTAAGAACAAATTTATTATTGAATCATTGTCTTGTATTTTTCCTAAAGTTTGAAATTTAGGTTATTTTTATGGAAAAAAAAATAGCTTTGCTTTTAAATTTATTTAAGTCTAGTGAATGAGTTAAATTATTGTACAAATGTGTTTTAACATACAACATACTATTAATGTAAGAAGTAAAGAAGGGAATTTTTTTAAAAAATTTTCTTTCCAGTCTCCATCTTATTAAGCACATATTTTAGTTATAGTAAAAAGAATCGTTATTTTATACTAGTAGAATAATTTATTTAATTTGGTAGCGTAGTTATAATTAGCCTGCAATAATTACTCTAATAGTGTAAAATCATGATTTTATCTTTTATTTTTTTCTTACATTTTACAATTAAATATCATTCTTAAGTAGTAGGGTGAAAATTTTCAAAAAAAAAATTCATTTCTTCACTTCTTACGTCAAGCGTATTTATTTTGTATGTTAAAACTTATTTGTATTTAGTATTTACATTTTTTTCAATATGATAATTATTATAATCGAACTTAATGTGGCTACCAATAAATAGAAGCATATCTCTAATGTCTAAAAAGAACATTTGATATAGTAGTAAACTTTCTGCGTTTTGAGTAATATCCAAACGTTTTTTATATGACGTATCTAGCCTTTTGCTTTCTTTTCATTCATTAGATGGTGTTAGAGCTCGTTAGTATCTTAATAAACAATGTGACTCCTCGTTCTTAAAGGTAGAGATCATGGGTCTGATGGTTTATGTCGTGCATCTGAGGTTCTCTTTAGTAGGGTTGACAAACTCAACACGTTCCTTCACAAAACCAGCATAACCCTTTTACATGTTGTGATTGTCGGTGGCGGAAACATCCACATAAAAACACAAGGATGGTTACTATGGTGTTATTTGGCTTCTCATTGTGAGCAAAGGATGTGTTGGTAGCACTGGTTGTCGTTGCCGACATCTTGTCAATTATGTAGAGTTCCACCCTTATCCTAACTTCTTACAGTATATGTCCATTTTCATAAAGGACTACGGCATGATGAAGGGTAAAGAAGTCAATACGACAGCTTTGAAAAGAATGAAGACAAATAAGATAATAGCATTGCCCGTGTTAACCTGATGGAGGGTATATTAAGAGTTAACCTGATCGACTAGTTTTTAGTTTAGATTGATGATTTTTTTATTTATTTTAGTTAGCATTAAAACGTTGGTTAATTTGAGCGAAATTAATATTATTGTTATATATTTTGTTTGGTTTAAGCATCTAGCTTATCAACATGTCGATCTTGACCAAGTTTAATATGTTGTCAGTTGGTTACTAGATAGCGTCTCACTAATAATGTTTTAAAAAGACTTTTAATATGATTATAAATTTTAAAGAAAATCATCATAACAGGCATGCGGACCCAAAACTTTAACAAAATAGACAGTTATTTTTAACATTTATACATAGACATTCAAAACCAACATATAAGAAAACTCCAAATAAGCAGAGTCAGCTAAGAATGGTATAATTTGGCAAACACAAATATAACCGGAACACAAAAAAGCCTAGCATAATTACACATATACGGTGTCGGCTTGATTTTAGCCGACAGCCTAAAAGAGCCGATTGTTTTTAGCTGGCATTGAAATAGGAAGAGCTATGTTTAGTCAATGGCTTAAAGAAGCCAACTATATCTTAGCCCCCTTTTTGTGTCGGCTAAGATATTGCCGACTCATTTAGGCCGTTAGCTATGATATGGCCCCTCTTTTTATGTGTCAGCTAGGTAATACTCGGCTCTTTTCTGCCGTCAGCTAAGATCTAGTCAGCATTTTACACATGTAGTTATTAGATTGATCGTTTTATTAACACATTGTACTTTTTATAGTTCTTAGTGCCGGCTAATATCAATCTCCTTAGCCGACTTTATTTGTTGGCTTTTTCTAATTAGTCGCTTTTAGATATTTCTATTTTCTAAATCTTAAAACTTAATGCATTATCTAGAAATCACATTTTTGAACAAAACTAATGTAAAACACAGAAGACTTTGAATTGTACAAGTAAATACCGGTTAGAAGTCTTACAAAGAAAAGTAGGAAATCCGGATAACCAAGATATCAGCCCCAATTAGTAAAAATCTCAGTCATGTCACCAGAAGTGTTCTTTTTGTATCTATCTTTGGTTCTTTTCAAAACAAATAGATCCTATACATTCAACCAAATTTAATTGCCAAACAAAATCGATTTCTATCTGCTCATAAAAGATAAAACCAAAATTATTAGAGAGGGAGAGACAAATATACCACTATACCTTAAAGATTTATCAATGAATAGACAAATGACAGCCGGAAATAGTGTGAATTGATGTGTCAAATTTAAAAACGTTTATTTTCCGTTTCACTTTTATTGTTGTATGAAATAATAAAAACATAGGTCCATCAGGACTTTATAATATTGTGTGAATGCATAAAATATAGACTAATAATTAACTTAACGTGTCAAATATAACATATTGAAGATTAACCCAAATGGATTATTTAGTGAACTACTTTTACCATTTGGAGGTTTTTACTTAATGTGATTTATCGGCAGCGTTTTCTTTTTGGTGGCAGTAACTTTAAAAACATATTACTTGTAACGGTGTTTGGTAACTGAAACGCATCTAATATGTCAAGCATATTATTATAACTAGAGGAGTGTTTATATGATAATTATGTAATATATTAATTTCTTTTAAGTTATGATTATTTAAAAATCATAAGGAACATTGGTTTAAAATCAATAACATGTTTTAAAGGATTTTATCATATGTTTTGAAAATTGTAATTACTTAAATTCTTAATCTAAAATTATTTTTTTTGTCCTTCTTATATCTTATTTTAATTCTAATAAAATATTTAATTAATATGACGTGTTATTTTCTTCAATAATTTAGTTATAATATTACTATTGTTAATATTATTAATTAATAATTAATAATTTATTAGTTTAATATCTAATATTATTAGTTTATATGCAATAGCATATAAATGCGCAGAAATCAATTGTATCATTAATTATACATGTATGGGTGAGCTATAATGAAACAACTTGCGGATGAAATTTTGTTTATCCTATAGAACTTTCATTTCTTTTCTTTTCAAGATACTAGTTCTACTTAATTTTTGTTAGTTGATATTTTTAAAGTTTCGTACTCTACATAAGTATTATTTTGATAAAATCACCTTTAATATCAAAATCATTAATATCGTTTTAAATATTATTTAAAATTGATTAATATTAATATTTTTCTTGGGTGTTAGAACTATACCATCCCCTAAAAGAAAAATTTATTCTAAAATAATAATTTACAGGGTATATCAATAACGAAGACACAAAACCTAATCCAATAGAAACTAGTATATAGTTCAAAATATCATGCGTTTATAATCAGAGCCGATCCTAAGAAATCGGGTAACTTGTTTGATCCTAAAAAAGGTGCCCCTAGACCTTAATAAAATAGATAATGTAAATAGTAAATTACAAAAATCGTCCTTTATGTTGACACCTAATTGCCAACTATATCGTTTGTCTTCAAAAATTACAAAAACGTCCTCCATGTATGCAAACTCTTGCATGGTATGTATTTTGACCCTAATTTAGTTAATTTTTTAGCTAACTCTGGTTAGCTGGGCCCACATGAGGGCATTATCGTCTTTTCCCCTCCACTTTATTAAAACACCATCTTCTTCATTTTTTATTCCACAACCACCGCCACTAGAAATTCCCACCACCACCCATCACCCAAGTCAGACCAAAACCCACCACCATTCAAAATCCGGCCAAAACCCAACACCACCACAACCTCCCAAATCTCATCAAAACCCACCCTATTTGAAATCCGGCCAAAAAAAGCTCAAAATTAAACAAAATTCCACAACTCCACCACACTTGCACCATCGTCGGAGCACCACAACACCTATTCCGGAACAATCAACCACCATTCTCCATCTCACCAACACCCAAATTGCATCGTCCTTGGTCATCTTCCTCTGACGACACCGCCACATCGTTGTTCACCTCCACTTCACCATAACTCCACGCGCCGATGACAGGATTTAGGTGTTGCTCACCGACATCTTCTACACCACAACAACACCACTCCGCCACAACTTTACACGCTGGTCAGATCTGGTTCAGATTCTTGGTGGATTGTTAGTTCAGATCTCTGTGTTTCTTGCTCAGATCTTAGTGGATTGTGGTCAAATCTGGCTCATATCTTCATGGTTTTGGTGGTAGTTACAGGAGGTGGTGGTGGCTCGTGGTAACAAGAGGTGGTGGTGGACTATAGTGATCCGATAGTTGGGGTGGGGTGGGGTGGGGGTTGTGGCAAGTGGTGGTGGCCGGGATATGGTGGCAAATGGTCATGGCCGGGTGGTGGTGTCACTAGAACTTAGAGAGTGAGTGGGGGAGGGAGAGAGTTTAGAGAGAGAGAGAAAGGGTGGGTGGTTTAAGTGTGTGTGTATATAACTATATATATAAACTTATAAATATAATATATTTAAATTGTTTTATTTATTACTTTTTATGTTTATTAATTTAAGTAAATAACGTAAGATGACCAAAATACCCTTATGTGGGGTTCATTAGAATTAGCCGTAAAAAGTAACCAAGTTAGGGCCAAATGATATATCGAGCAAGAGTTTGCATACATCGAGTATGTTTTTTGTAATTTTTAAAGACAAAGGATATAGTTTACAACTTGATGTCAACATAAAGGACGATTTTGGTAATTTACTCTAATGTAAACTATGTTTTTAAAACAATGAGTAAAGTTATAGTTTATGCTATATTAGGCTTAGGTTATAAAATTTGAGAATGATAGTTTAAAAAAGGCCTAAGATATACATTTGTGTTTTATATGAGTTTATTTTTTAATATATATATATATATTAAAAAAATTACACGTTTTATCATTTATCTTAATATCATTTTACCGCCGGGATCCTTTTCAACGAATTTAACAAGTTTTACACTTTGTAGGGAAAATTCTTGCACATATTATAGTTCACACCCAACTTTGTTTAAAAAGTTTGTAAAATTTGGTCACATGACACGTACACGAGTGTAAATTTGTCTTTTTCTTCCTTCCCTTTATTTCCCTCATTGATAACCCACCACAACCAGCATCCACCACCGCCTCCCAACGACAACCACCTGCAACCACCATCCACCATCGCATCCCTACGGCAACCATCCCGCCACCACCTCAGCCACCTTTCACCTGCCACCACCACCACAACCACCTACCATCCACTTGCCACCACCACAACCATAACCACCGCCGCCCACCTGCCACCACCATCACCACCCCACGAATCCATAACCACATTGGCATATCCTTTATTCCTTAACCAATTTCCCCATAAAAACAATATACCTAAATATTCCCCATCTCTAAAATTAAGGTTTTCATATTCTACAAACTGAACCCTAACTTTACCAAATTCTCTGATATAACCCAAGATCCAAACATATTCTTTCCAAAAAAAACAATAAATCAGCCAAATTCGTCTGTGAAACTGATTTAAATCCGCAAACAAGCTTTATTCAATGAAATTGAAAGCATAACACGATAATCATCAATCATAACTAACCGGTGACGAACAATAACCATAAAATCGAAGATTTGTACTACAATTGAAGCGAAAGAAGTTGAAAGAATGTGGAACTCGAAACCATAGAAAGCATGGCGGGGGTGTAGAAGTTTCTCCGAACGAGATACGTATGTGTGGTGGTGGTAGGTTGTGGATTTCAAACAACGACGGTGATTGAGGAGTGTTTGCAACGGCTGGAGGTTTTAGGGCGCGACGGCAGTGGCAGATTGTAGTTCTGATTTATGGTGGTGTTGGTAGTCTGGTAGAAGTCATAGGAATGTGTCTTTAGAGAGAGAGAGAGATGAGGGTGAATGAGTGAGGAGTTATTATAATATTAGTTTTTTTTTTAATTTTTGTATTAAGAGGGTTAAAAAGACTAACTTGCCCTTATGTGGGTTTCACATAACCAGATTTGATAAGAAAATTTAACTGAGTTAAATTTAAAGGACAATAGATGCAAGAATTTTCCCTATAAAGTGCAAAACCGGTCAAAATTCGTTGAAAAGGACACCGCCTACAAAATGATATTAAGATAAAGGAAAAACGTGTAATTTTCCCATATACATATATATAGAGAGAGAGAGAGAGTTTTTTCCTAAAAGAAATGTGTCCTCTGATAAAATGTGCCCTGGCTAGTGGTTCTCCCCACCCCACCCCACCCCACCCAGGGTCGGCTATGTTAATAATGGATGAATATGAACACCATTCATATCAATAAGCTAACTTGTATACATATCTTAACCCGACTCCGCCACTTACCTCACATGTTTTGTTTCAGAAATAAAAAGAGCCTGAGCTCTGATA
This sequence comes from Scalesia atractyloides, assembly GCA_947069175.1. Classification (NCBI taxonomy): domain Eukaryota; kingdom Viridiplantae; phylum Streptophyta; class Magnoliopsida; order Asterales; family Asteraceae; genus Scalesia; species Scalesia atractyloides. The sequence goes on from CAMTDV010000008.1 coordinate 75,011,972, forward strand.
CCACAATTGTCACACGCCAACTCATTTAAAGCTTTTATTATTTGTTGATGTATTTCACTTCATCAATTTTTTTCCAGTCCAAATTTCTTCATTACTTTAAATAAATGAATGTTTTATAAAGTAAGGTAGTTTAATTTAATCAACCCAAAATAAAGAAATATTTTATAAAGTTGGAAATGGTAAGTTAATCATACATTAACATTATTAATTTTTTTTACCACTTTATGACTTAGGAAATTAACAATAACTATGAAATACTTTATTTGGCATATATAAACCGTTAACTTAAATCATGTTTTTATAATAATCTATTATTAATTAAATTCGCATAACAATTATTAATGAAAATAACAAATTTAATTTTTGACATACCAACAAATTTATTTTCATTAAGTTTAAATAGAAGTTATATTTAGAGGATCCACAATAATAAAAACAATACTATTTATATACAATATTATATGTAATGTAATACGTAATTTCAGTTGTATGAAATATATATATATATATGTGTGTGTGTGGTGTGTTTTTGTGTGTATTTGTGTATTACATATTTTTCAGTAATCAACCCGTTGTAAAACACGTGGTATTATGATATTTTAGTGCTACTATTTAACATAGGTCGGTTTTTGTGATAGATTAAATTAGTTGTATGATTTGTTATATGATATGATAAAAATGTGTACTTATATGAAGTTTTTTTTACAGATTATGTAATTATATTGTTTTTATTATACAACACCATTTAATACATGGGTTTATAACCTAATATATTATAATATAGTATAGATACTAAAATTTTGCATTACATTAGACCGATTATTATATTTAAAGATAATTATTATTCATATAAAATCATGTGAGAATTACACTTAGTCATGGCCCATGAGATACCCGAAGAAATGGTTGTGTTTTTATTCAACTTAAGTATGATACTTTATTTCAATCAATCAGGGCTAAAAATCATGTCTACACAAATCACCACCCACATATCAACTTTTGCTTACATATCACCAACTTACATTACGGCTGGATGACCGAATTTAATACATACACAACATCGACTCGTGTAGTATTTGTTACCTTGCGTGTCTGAGGCAAAGATAACAACACAATACTTGAGTTCTATATGTAAGGCATGTAGCTTAGGTAACGTGTATCACCAATCTATAACCAACTTAATCACATGCAGATTATGCATCGCTTATGTCTTATCCTAACAATGATCCATATGGGTCTTTAGAATCCCAAGATCCATCGTTGTTTGTGGTTTGTTCATAAGATCAACCATGTGAATTGTATTATGAAATTTTGCTAGCTTATTAGTAGGGGAGAGCATGTTATGACACCCTTAGATACAGATGGGTCATTGTCCAGTTTGATACTCATATAACATATCCTTCAATCTTCTTACCCTTTTTAAAGTTGCATCATCTTCGCATTATGACGTTACAGAGAGTTAAGTCCCCCCCCCCCCCCAAATGCCTTAACCACATCATATATACATAGAGCATATTTAAATCTCACTACCATGATGATACCATATTAAGAACACTTTGATCCAATCACCATATATTTCTAACAATTTTGTAAAATTTTAACATGTTACATTAAACATGTTTATGTTTATACAATCTCCTCTCTAGCTAGATTACAACAACTAGAAATTGTTTCCACCTTATTAATTAGTGAACGATATAATTAACAAATAATCCAACATTGGTAGCCCACAATGCTTGTTTATAATGCATATTTTACATGGAAGTCAAGGAACTAGGAGAAGATAAAATAAAATCACATTAGTAGAAGTTTATATTAAGTCACATAAGTTGTTACAAATAGCTAGCGAAGTTACTTTACGTCTTCTCACTAGAAAAGATATTTCTTTCGGTAAAACATGCAATACATTCAAAATACTCATGTATTACTATGTTAAAATACGTCACTAAATTAATACGATCATAACAACTCCAATATGCTATCAATTTAGAGTAAGAGGAAAATGTTTGGACATTAACAACACATTCAACCTAAAATGTTATTTGTGTATGCATAGAAAGGTGGTTAACCTAGAATTGGAAATTTATAATTACAACAAGCTAGCTTATAATGGAAAAAAGGATAGTATGTAATGCTCAGTCAGGGGCGGACTTACATAGTAACAAGGGGTAGCCGCGGTAGTGTAAATTTTGGAAAAAATTGACGTTTTTTGATTTCGTTACCCCTTTCTTTTAAAACGTTACCCCTTGGCGCTCCGGCTAAATCCGCCACTGTGCTCAGTAGCTCTCATATTTCGTGACATTGTATTATCATTAAGTAGTGTAGTTCTCAAACCCATAATAATGTATTATCATGTAATGCTCATGTATCACATGGTTTTCTAGGTGTAGATTTTCTCTAATATGGCTATACAAATATAACACTTTTGGAAAGTAGGTACTTACATAGTCACTCTTATTTTGTATATTTTTTTTAATCTCTATCGTCTGTGATTCTTAAACTCAAGACATCCCCTTCTCAAACCTAGATGTTTAAAAGTTTTGCCTTTACTAATGGACATTCAATCATGTTTTCTCAAATTGGTATTGTTAGAAACACAAATTGTGTATTCGTGAATTTTACGGACACAAAAAATTTAGCGTGAAATTTTCTTTATTTTTGTATCTAACGATTTGAAATAGCAGATTGTATCTATAACATTTTAAAGGAGGGTGTACAATACTTTTCTATAATTCGCCAATTTGAGCGGCGGCCGATGGATGTCACATGGCATTTACTGTTCCTCCATTTTTGTTTTATATGCCATCAAAATTTATAGATGTGTGTGGAAGTGGTTAAGCTCAACTGATGTGATACTGATCCATTCGTTTGGTTTGGTTTTTTGAAGACCGAAACAAAGATGGTGACATGGTGGGTGGTGGACGGTGGTGGTAGATGGTGGTGGTGTTGGTGTTTATCCTTCTTCAGATCTTAGAAATCCTTAAAAGTGGTTGGGTCAAGTCTGCACCAAGGAGAGCTCGCTGACGTTTTTAATGAAACATCTTTGAAAAAAATAAACAGTCTGCAGATGTCAATATCTATGCGTGGTATGCGAGGTGCACACAGAAAAGCCTGCACAAATTTTTTCTTAGAAAAACAAACACTACCTTAATCTTGTGTGTGGCTTCAAAAAGTTGAGCTTTTAATAAGCCAATTTCAAATAATCCAGGAGTACCTAGGCTCGTTTAGAGTTATGATGTTCATAGATTTTACCTAACTTTTAATTAATACAACTAAAGTAGATGGTAGGCGTGGTTGACATGTACAAGTTTTTCATAAATTCTTATTTATATCGTCTCCATCTTTGTCTATACTATACAACAAATAAATTTTTTAAGAGTAAAATGTTAAAGTTATTGTTGAAATTTTGGATATTCTTTCCCGTTCTATCCAAAATAATTTTTTTAACCCTATCCCTGATATTTGAATTTTATTGTCATATTCATCCAAACGATTGACCACATTAAAATGTATTGTTGCATGGACGAATTTGGAAGTTCCTAATCTCATGGAAAATTTAGCAATTTACACTTTATTGCCTTGGTTTTTAATTTTTATATTTTAACTTTAAATAAAACACATAAAATATGATTATAAATATAATACATATACAGGAAAGGTTCAAGAATGAACACTAATGTATTTGCGAACTGAATGAACTAATCCTAACCAAACACGTGTGTAAATCAGTGGCTAGGATTTGATGATGAAATACACTAATGTATTTTATGATTTGATGATGAAATCTTAGCCATACATGGGTGTAAATCAATGGCCAGGATTGGTTCACTTAGTTCGCAAATACACTAGTGCTCACTCTATAACCTCACCCTATATATATATATATACATAGTGGAGAGTTCAAATGAGAAGAAATATTTTGTAAGAATAAAAAGAATAACTTTTAAACCAATAGAAAATTTTCATTTACTTCATTTAATGTGTGTATTTAAGGTTATGAAAAAGGGCATATAGGTAAATCTATAATTGTAATTAATTAGCTAATTAATTAAACTTGTAACTCATTTTTTTCATATACTCTTTCAAGACAAAATAATTTAGGTTGTAGGACAATTTTCGACATGTGTAGGATAAATTTTAGTATGTGTAGGATAAATTTTGAAATGTGTAGGGTAAATTTATATGTGTGTAGGGTAAATTCCGGTAAATGTAAGACATATGTAGGATAAATTTTGAAATGTGTAGGATAATATGTTTTTGTTTTATTAATGAAAAATAACATAACTAATAAGAGAAGTTATAAACTATTTAATATTTTACCATTATGTACTTTCTTCTTTTTCTTTTCAAATGAACCTTCCCATATATATATATATATATATATATATATATATATATGTGTGTGTGTGTGTACACACACGCATTTGTTTTTTTAATTTTTTTCACACCTTTAATTAAAAATAATACATTAATTATAATATATATACATATACACACACAAATTTAAAATTATATATAGGCAAATTGGATTTAAATAATCCCAACTTTCTCAATGTGGCCGATAATAATTCCCACTCGGTTATTTGCCAATAATAATCCGAACTTATCTACTTTTAGCCGATAATAATCTATGTTAAAATAGCTTAACGAAGTTAAGTTTTTTCTCTGAATTACAAACCGATGTTTTAGGGTTTTTGATTAGAACAAGGATACGAGTTGATTTATGTAAAATTTACCTCGAAATACTGCACCAAACAACAAAAATAGTGCTTCAATTTGGGTGTTTAAACTTTCAATTAACAAAAATCAAACCGTATGGAGCACCGTTTCAAGGTAAGTTTTATATAAATCGACTCGTATCCTCGTTATGATCAAAATCCCTAAACCATCGGTTTGTAATTCGGAAAAAACTTAACTTCGTTAAGCTATTTTAACGGCAGACTATTATGGGCCAAAAGTGGACCAGTTCGGATTATTATCGGCAAATTTCGTAGTTGGGTTTATTATCTGCCAAATTGAGAAATTGGGATTATTTAAATCAAATTTGCTTTATATATACATATAGATTAAAATGCACGGATAGTCCATGTGCTTTGTCAAAAAAACACATTTAGTCCCCAACTTTTGAAAATACACTCATTCTCCTTGTGGTTTGCTCGGTTGTTACTCGGATAGTTCCTAGAGTGGATGGAGGTTAGTTTTCTCTGTTAAGTGGAAGTAAAATGGCAAAATTACCCCTACGAATAAAAAAACAATAAAGAACTATTTAGTCTTTTAAAAGACTTTTAGTTTATTTGTGGGACCCACCCACAAGCTATTTCATCTTCTGCCTCCTCCTCCACCACCACCACCACCACATACTCCAGTCCACCATCAACCTCCACAACAATCACCTAACAAAATTCAAAATCAAACAAAACAGAACTACTTAATAACAACTGTGATTCTGGTTCAGATGAAGGGGAGAGACTTGACAGATTGTGCAGTCATCACCCTCACCTTCTGTCATACACCATTATTCACACCGTCGTTCGGATGAAAGGGATTCGTCGCCGTTCGATTTCAGATGAAGGTGACCTGTCGCTGTTCGATTTCTGATGAAGGGACCGCCGCGTTTCGATTCAGATGAAGGGGACCTTCGCCGTTCTGATTCAGATGAAGTGGGTTGTTCACATCGTTGCCGGAGCTCCTCTATCTCTGATCTCCTACCACACACACACACTCTCTCTCTACCATTGAGGTTTTCTCTCTTCTCTCTCTCTGTAACCGTCTCTCTCCGTATTCGACTCTTCTCTAGATTTTCCAGATTTATAAAGAGTGTGTGTTGGTGTGTGTGGGTGGAGGTGGGTGATGATGGTGGGTGGAAGCAGGAGGTTTGATGATCTTGGTGGTGAAGGTTAAGTTTTATATTTTAAATAAAAAAGTGGGTCCCATTTAATTATTAAACTTTAACTATATTTCTTTTTATATTTAAGTTATTTATTGTAATGATAAGGCATTTTAGTCAATTTACTTTCACTAACAGAGAAAACTAACCTTCTTCCACTCAAGTGACTATTCGAGTAACAACCAAGCAAACTACAGGGAGCATGAGTGTAATTTTTAAAAGTTGGAGACTAAAGGTGTTATTTTGACAAACTACATGGATTATCCGTGCATTTTACTCTATATATATACACACACACGCACACACACACAAACCATACACACTTTCTCTCTTCTATCTTTCTATCCTTTCCACCTCCATGACCACCACCGTCACAACCACCCCATCTATCTCGACACTCATTGTAACATCCGCCAAAGAACGGATCTCCAAAACCCAACCCGTTTGATAAAAAAACGGATCCGAACCCAACGTAATAATAATAATAATAAGAATAATAATTTGACCCTAGTTCGGTTTTATGAAGTTAGGGTCATAAAATAAATAAAAATGAACTCATCTTAATGGTATTTTTGTATTTCTATAAGATATAATATTTTTCGAGTTATATGAGAAAAACGACTTAAGCAACTATATTAATTATACATATATTAAACAAATATAATAATAATATCAAACCATTTTGTTTAAAACCAAACGACATACTATACCCCCACCCATTTCAAACGAGATACCCCCTCCCATTTATAATATTCTAAACGACCCCCTCCATTTGACAAAGGTCCAAACAGGAGGAAGTTTTGTCAAATGACAGTGCACTACAGTTTCTTCTTCTCCAAATTTCGCGATATCTTTTTCTCCAATTCTTTAGTCCGTCTGTTTAGTGCTAAGTATGGTATCTAAATTTACCCCAAATGAGCCTACACATTAACCCACACTCTAAAAGGTCCAAATACATTATGAAATTTCCTAATTTTTTTAAAATCAAATCACCATTAAAACTTATAAAATTTTAAAAACTTTATAATCAAAATTTGTAACATCCCAAAACGGATTTGGTAACTAAACCAAGTTAACTGCGGATAAACAAATAAAATAGCATTTGTGGTAAAAGTTAACCTATAAACAAATTAACCTAGTTAGTAACATGTAAATAGGTAAGAAAACAATGAGTTGTAGCCTTATATAATCAAAACCAAACTTGGCGGACCAAAGCTGTAAAAAAGGAAACATGTTTTTAAAAACATAAAAATTAAAACATAACACACACAATGTGTGTATGTCGAACCATAGAAGAGAAAAAGAGGGAGAAAAACCTACTTCATCCGTTTCCTCAAATTAAAAGGTGAATTGTGGCTAAATCACATGCATGAACAAAATTAATGATCTTCTAAGCTTGGAGATCATAAGGTATGTAATAATTTATGTTTTGGTGATTAGTAGTATATTGAGGAACTTGAAGGTGGTAACCTTGAGTTTGATATTTTTATAGTTTGATTAAATTGATAATGAAATTATGTGTATGCTTATCATACTTCCAAGTATATGTGAAATACTTGAACAATTTAGAGATTTAGGTATCTGTTCATATATGTCATGAAGTGGGTTTTTATGATATAATGAAAATTGATGTTGTTTTGATGTTTATAATCACCATACTTGCTTGTATGTGTAAATTACTTGAACAATTTAGTGATTTGACAAAATGTTCATACATGCTATGAAATGGGTTTTGATATGAAAGATGAACCCATGACTAATTGGTAGAAAGGACGAAGTAGCATGTGATAATTGGAAGTTTATGTTGACTTGATGTTCATAAGTATATAAACTAATTAAAGGAAAATTTATGATTTTAGTTAAGAAATTTAGCTAATAATATGGCCTAAAAATGATACCCACTAAGTATTAGATAAAATTCCTAAGTGAGTTTCATGAACTTGTTTGTGCATTTATATATGTCAAATGGCAGTTTGACTTAGTCAAAGTGACCTATAATAAACTTGAATAAAAAAGATGGTATAAAAGCCCGTAAGATTATGGTCATGGTGTAGAATGACTAATTTAACCATCTTGTGGATATTTGTAATAGTTTAAAACTTGACAAGCTAAGTACGAGCTTGGAAAGGAATGGGTCAAATGGATCAAGACGAGCCTGACAAGCTATGGTACGAACCAAAACGTGTCAAACAAGTAAAATGAGTTTTGTTGTAAATACTTGCTGATGCAACCAAAATGTGTTGAGCGAGTAAAAATGAGTTTTTGTGGTAAACACTTGCTAACGTGAACCAAAACGGATCAAACAAGTAAAAGCGAGTTTTTGTTGGTAAACACTTGCTGACGCGAACCAAAACGGGTCAAACAAGTAAAAGTGAGTTTTTTGTAGTAAACACTTGCTGACATGAACCAAAATGGGTCAAACAAGTAAAAATGAGTTTTTGGTGTAAACACTAGTTGACGCAAACCAAAATGAGTCGCACGAGTAAAAATGGATTTTTGCTGGTAAACCAATGAATTTTGAAAATATGTACCTATAATGTAAACTATAACTGGTCAAAGGAGTAAGATGGTAAGTATACACTTTCTTTCGGCAATAAACATTACGTGGTTAGTCGAATCGCTAAAAGGATAAACTATGAATGGGTCAAATGGATAAACAGGTCAAAAGGTGATGTTATCATAATTTGAATATGACATTTAATGCTTTGTTTGTTAAGTGTTATGCTTACAGGTGAGCATAATGTAGGGGCATGCATTATCAAGAATTAGAAAGTGAGAATTGTAAAGTATCAATAACAGGTAATGTTTGACCCGCGCTAGGTATGTGTAATGGGTCATATTCTTGATGAGGGCTTATGGTCCAACTAGAATTGGTTGAGTCAAGGGAGGACACTGGACTACCTCAAGTGAGGCATATCTAGTATTTGGGTTAAAACGACCTTTAGAGCTGAGGACATGTCCACAACGCGAAATTTCGACCAAATGGGTTTTAAACCACTAAATCATTGGAAATTTTTATGTCCCTAAGGACATAATAAGTCTAAATGGGATAACGAGCTAAATGTGCCTGCTAATTTCAATTAAAATTAAAAAAAAAACTAGTTCGAAAAAGAGCTAAAATTGATTAAAACTCCATCGGATAAAGTTTTGGGCTAACTACCTCCAAGGTAGATTTAAAAATGATTTCTTTGATAGAATTGATCATCCCAGTAATATAAGAAAATAGGAGGCATGAACTCGAATGTATAGTGCCCCCAAACGGGTCGTTAAGAAACAAAACTCAAATCGAATAGTAAGAGCGAAAAACTCAAGGAATATGGGCTCTAGTAGTGAGTTATAGTTTAAAAAGTGTAGATGAATAATTCTTTAAAGAATTAAAAGTGAAATGGACCGAACTAGATGTGAATTGGATTGTAGAGGAATAAACATCTAAAGAATAAAATATGTTTTTCTTTGTTTTTTTTAATCGCGATTGACCCTTTAACTCAAACACTAATTGATTTTAGTGTTTATGTTAGGCTTTTACTGTCACACCCCAACCAATGGCGGAAACATCGGAGTGAGACGAACGAGATTGCTCGAGACATCATAATACTAACAATATTTAATTAGACAATGCATTTCATTTCATTCATCAAAATGTCAAGTACAACATAATTCCAATACAATGTTACTTCAAATAAGACAAGTTCAACAAAACATAATAAGTAACTTAGCATTCTAAGTGTTTTTCTATGCCATTCCTACCAAGTTTCGTCACATCAACATCCTCAACCTGCAACATGTTAAAAAGTATAGTTCAATACAAAGTATTGGCGAGTACACAAGTTTGAATCATAGCATAAGTAATAACACCGTTTAAACAAATCCACATGATAAGCTAGCATACAAGATTAATGTAAACAAGGCATGTGAACTACAAGTCAATCCTCAAGTGTCACCGCATAATAGATTAAACTTAACATGACCACAAGAATACGGGCAGTGCATTACTCCTATAGCGCTATACATGTTAAGGGGGAGGCTTGTACGTAGTTAATGACAGATAACATCACATCAGAATGTTCCAAGTATACAAATCGTGTATTACGTAACTATAGCATGTGTGATGGATTGTTTGTGTGATTGCATAAAAGTATAAGTGTGATAGCGTGTATTTTGATAGACTAACATGTTGCACCCAAAGGTGTAAAGCGTAAAAAGGGTGTTCGAGTGTACTCACAGTTTTGCAAAGTTAAATCCGTGAAAGTGTTTGGTTGATTAGGGGACGAACACCGAATTATCCTACACAAGGAAACGTGGGTGTGTGAGTATTGGAATGACAATGGAGTTCGTTAGTTTAGGAATATAAAGTATGCAATATCTAGACGTTAATGCTCGTTTTTGACACTACAAGCCCCGTAGGGTGTTTGTGGTTTTATGGGTCATGCCCAATAGAATCGTAACGATGGTTAAGTCTTAGATAAAATAACCTAATATTAGGATAAGTAGCCATACGGTCATTGTCAAAGGTCCGGTAATAGTTATTATTTACATATATATGTTACATATTATATTATCAAGTTTATCATATAATTCATGGATTTCATGGAAGTCATAGAAGTCATGCATAGAGGTAGGAGGATAACCATCCTTAGCCTCTTTCGTAAGATTCAACAATACACAAATTGCCACAAGGAAAATCCGGATGGTCATAAATGAAAGAAAAGTAAGATACTTCATTAAACTATGTATCGACCAAGTAAGAAAGCTAGGTGCGTGCATCCCGAACATGGCAACGTTTGGGGACGTGACGTAGCCTTGTTACTCAATTGAAGGTGGAACATAGCTTAGTGGATAGAAATCATCAAGTGAGGTAGTGGATTGAAAGTTGGATAGTCAAGGCCTCCATGTAATCACACCTTTACCAAAACACAAGCTTTGTGAGCTTGGATGGTTCCAACACTTGTGGGTTAAAACCCTTGGTAAAATAAAAACTTTAGAGGTATTTATACCCCTTGATTTGTATGAAACAACTTGTTGATGCACTTTATGGTCGTCACTATGCGAATAGGCTAGAAAGAGTGTGTATTGAATATTGTATAGATTAGATACGAACACACGACCCAAGTGCGAACGAGTACTAGCTCAAACGAGTGACATGTGCCTCGTACGAGTGACTGTAACATTCGTTGTAAAACGGGTTCTAAAACCCACTCCGATTAATTAATTCAAGTATATAATATGAAGTTTTGTTACGTATTTATGATACACGTTTGAATTCGTTATATTAATTTCATTAAATAATAAATAAATCAAAAGGGTTAAAATAATAACGATAATAAATAAAAAATAATAGCAATACTAATAAATAAATTAAAAAAAATTGTATTAGTGTATAAAAATAATTAAAATTGATGTTTATACCGGGTTAGACACACAGTCCAGTGGTGGACTGTGTGCGAATTTAAAGCAAAGATCCCGGGTTCGAGTCTTAACACGCTGCCAACTTCCTGAATTTAACTAACTCTTTTTAATACTTATTTAGATCAACATCTAGTAAGTGTATAGGTTTAATATAAATTCTGAATATTATGGGTTAGTCACACAACCTAGTTGGTAGGGCTGTCTGCAACGTGTGAAGGGGGCGCGGGTTCGAGTCCGATTGTACACAGCGATTCGTTAATATAACAAACCTTTTTAATTAAATAGAATTATTATTTAACTTAGTTAATGTATATATATAATTAAAATCCATATTATTTCGGGTTAGACACGTAGCTCGGTTGGTAGAGCTGCGTGCACGTAAACGAGTGGTCATGAGTTCGAATCCCACACGCTGCGTATAATCTATTAAATCGGCCGGTTCGACCCCTAAAAGGGGTATATTTTTTTTAATAAACTTTTTCTTTATTTTCCTCAAAATCCATAAAATATATATAAAAATAAGACTTTTTAAACATAAAATTTGTAATAAATACTATAAAAAATGGCTAAAAAGCCTAATAAAAGTTGTTAAATAAAAATTCTAATTGCAAATAAAAGAAATATTTACCGAATTATTATGTGAATATTTCGGTTAGTTTTCTCGTCGGTTGGAATCTTTAATCGTACGCGTTCGTTATCAACTCAAGAAACGCACCCACTGTGAGTGAATTCTTACAAACTTCCCCTTTTATTTCATGTTTTGGGGTGTATCATGTGTCATTTATTTATATCGTTTATTCAAACTCTTGTGCTACTACCATTATATGATCTTACGTGTTATGTATTATTTGGTTTACTTTTATATGTATTTTCTCATTTCAGTCAAGCATTCACATTAGGCCCATCAGTTCCTCTTTGTATACGGGTAGAGCATTGCGTTGCCTAATTAGATCGGCTCCGTTTGATTGAGCCTTGATCTCACATCTCATCATTTGTCATGTTTATGTGGTTTGTGATATTTTACATATATGTTTGTTCATATTTGGTTTATGCACATTTTTATTAAATTAATCAATATATCATTTCCTTCAAATGTTTAAACGGGATTCACTCGCCAACTTTTGTTGACCCAAATCTCTATTTTTACACATGATACAGGTGGATAGGTTGAAGCAAGGAACATATAGGATTGGGCCTTAGAAGAAAAATAAAGAGTTACTTAGATGTCATGTTTAGAACATTTGGTGTTTGTATGGTTTATGTGTGGTTTGGAATATTTCATTTTAAATTGAAGTAATAAATATGAAACTTTGATATAGTAAATGTCATGAGCTTTGATGAAAACCCAATCATGCCCCGACTACCATATCCGCTGCAGTTCAGGGTGTGACAGATTGGTATAAGAACTTTTGACTATAGGAATATTGGATAGGTTATTAGACCCTTAGAGCCTATACTATAGTTGATTAGATTTTAATTTCTTACGTGTTAGTTGGTTACATGCAACTCATGATATTTACTTGCTTTACATTTATCTCACACACAAATGCATGCAAGCACTCTCACTACTATATGATTTTGTGTGATATTTAACGTGATATACATATTGTTAACATAACATGCTTACATCTATACGCATCACGCACATCTCAATCTACACATATTTGAACATTTTTTTCATGCTTTCTTTCTCAAAATTTTGTGATGTTTTCATTTTTCAATCTCATCAAAGTGAGTTCTACGACGGGCATGTAGTAACTGGAAAGGTACAAGCACCGGTAGTCGAAACGTCCTGTCTAGGATTGACATTTGTATAAATCCAATATAATGGACCAGTTTGCCTACCTGGGGACTAACGATGAGAGTACGAAGGACCTATTAGGCCAAAGCATGCCACACCAAATGTCGTGTGAACTAACCCCACTTTGAATTGTCACTGTGTCTACACCTGGACACCCTCCGACTTTATACCTTGCAATCATGTTTTACGATTTTCATTTGGGTGGTGCAAGTGTTAACAGGCCAAAACCAATGTGAACCCTACAAAGCCCAGTAGTCATGGGGGCCCACATGACTACTTAGGCCAAGTATGGGGGACATATGGGGGTCCAAACACGAGCAAGGCCCAAGACATCCAATGGATGTAGTGAATTTATTTTTTTCTCAATTATATTGTGGATGTTAATTTCTAAATGCGATACGTGACTCCAAAACGTCAAACTCATAATCCCGTTACGTATTTCCTGTAGATGTCTTCTAGGCACTCTCGTGGAGGTAGGAGATTAGGAAGATCCGACGAGCGCATGGCTACTCAAATAGCCCAACAAATGGCTACTGTAATTCCCGACATTGTGATTCAAGTCCAACAGGCCCTTGCCGCTAATCCTGTCACCCCAATCAACCAAGAGGGTCAAAATGCTGCCAACCCTCCCACAAACACCACCAAGTGCACTTACAAGCACTTCAACTCATGTGACCCTCCAAAGTACGAAGGGACTGAAGGGGTCACCGCTCTCCTTCGATGGTTTGAAGAGATGGAGAGTACCTTCCTCAACTGTGATTGTCCCAACAACCGCAAGGTGCGTTATACTACTAGTCGTCTGTATGGGGTAGCACTCACATGGTGGAATACGGAGAAAGGCAGACGAGGCGTCGAAGCTGCGGTAGCCCTAACTTGGGAAGAATTAAGAGAACTCATTACTAGACGCTTCTGTCCAAGAAGTGAAATTAAGAAGTTAGAAGATGAGTTTTTGTAACACCCTGTAAAATCGTGTCCAATAGTATAGTGACACATGTTGTATTTTAAAATATAGTCTGTTAAAGACCAAATAAGGACTAAAGGCATCAACATGCTCAAGTTGAGCCTCTGAGTGACGGTCCGATATCAACATGCATAAATAATAGCCTCTGAGTGACTGATATGTCAACATGCTTGAAATTTGGCCTCTGAGTGACTGATATGTCAACATGCCCAGCCTCTGAGTGACATCGGAATCAACATGCTTATAATAAGCCTCTGAGTGATCCTTTGTGGAGTCCTAACTCTCATACGTGCTATTTGTTGGATGAGAGAGTTCAATTTTGTAAATATGTGAAATTTGGATGATGGAGGGATTAAAAGTGTCAACATGTTAATTTATACCTCTGAGTGACCTTTTAGCGAACCGAGAGCTCGACAATGTTCGGGCATAATCCCAGGTATGCCAAGTATTGGCTGCGGAGGGCTAAAAGTGCCAAAAAGATGTTTAAAAAGGTTATTAGAAGCTTTAATAAGTTAAGGTGTTAAAAGTGTCAAACTTTGAAAGTGGCCAGGGGGCGGTAGCGGGCCATGAGAGACCAGGCCTGGGTCTCTCGCGGGGCGTGAGAAGCCCTCTGCTGTAGAAAATTTGTTTGATCTCCAAGCAAAACTCCAAAACCATTAATTCAAAAACATGGCTTCTCTAAACTACTACGCCACGTTTTGGGACACTTGTAAGCTTCTTCTTACACCCCTAAACACCTGGCTTCACCTCCTTTGAGTTCTCCAACTATAAATAGGTGATCAAGTTCACCATTTGAACTTGCACCTTTCTAAATCATAACTCTTCTCCCTCCTATGGAAGTTCCTAGCTGAAAGGAGCATCCAACTTAGTTCTCTTGCATTGTAGGAACCTCTTGTAAGTGTTCCTTTCTCTTGCATTTTCGTTTGTAGGCTTTTATAGCCAAAAGTCAAGCGTTTTGCGGAAACACTTTGACTTTCGGTTAAGACCATTATGGTCCAGCCATTGTTCGAAATGAACATGGCTAAGTGATCATAATAAGGTAGGTTTTAGTCCCTATAAAGGGCACCTCCTGAAGATCACGTTTGCTAGACCAATTGACGGGTCAAAGTTATGATATTAAAAAGTCAAACAGGCCATTTTTCAGAAAAATCATAAATTGATCTTATACATGTTATGAAACCTGTTTTGACACTTAAACAAGTTGGTAATAATTATTAAGAACATGTTAGAATATGTTCGGCTTGTCAATTTCAGTTCTAGGGTCGGTTCGCAACCGAAAGTCGCGAAGTCTGACTTCTTCTTTGACTTTCGATTCTGACCCGATTTAGATTAGTTACCTACTGATCTAAAGTTGCATTATGATCATAATATTATGTAGCATAACCCTCTGAGGTTATATTACATGATCATAATCAGAATCCAAGTTTATGCGCAAGTTCCATAATTATACCACTTTTGACCAAAATGTCCTTTTTGCATAAAACAAGGTTTTAAATGGTAATAAACTTGAAAATGAGTTTCTACTGATGTAATATTATAAGTAGGATTATTTGGTATGTTAAACCAAGTTATAAACTGAGTTTTCAAGCAAGTCCTTAAACTATGTCGATAAATGACGATTTTAGCCCCTATGGCTTATAAAATAGTTTTAATCAAATATTTTCAAGGTAAATCATTTACCTAATGATATGTTATATTAAGTAACATATTTTAAACATTCTTAATCTGACTTTAACATCAGTTTTCATAAACATCACTTAAAAACGTCATATTACGACATAAGCGCCGTTTCGGCGCATAGTATGGTTTTAAACCATATTAATGGACCAAGACTCATTACTTACTGATTTTAAAACTTATTTTAAACATATTTACAGTAGGTACATGTTATAAACTCAGAATCCCAAATAATTTATAAACTATGTGTAAAATGACCAAAATTGCCCCTTCGGTGCATAGTTTGGTCATAAAAGGTGAAATACACATATAATTGATATCCTACTGATATTATATCATAAATAACGTATTTTTCCAGAATACTTATAATCATAACATTAATTTATATTCAAGTTCCTTTTATATGGTATGAAATTACCAAAACGCCCTTATGAGGCATAATTTCGTTTTAAAACTTTAACGGGCATACAAGTTGATATCCTACTGATATCTTAACTTATTTAAAGTATAATGGCATATAGAACTTGTCCGTAACTTATCCGGTTACACGATATCGCTAATATGCGCACAATTACGTATATGTAACTATTTTACGGAAATTAACCGAAACGGGTTTAACCTTGTCTTTTAAGTTTCAAAATCCAGAATGTATATAGTTTACCCATATTCAACAAGTCAAGGTACTTGTTGGGATTAAACTACATTCTATCCAATCATTGTTTAATCTAGCGTCATACGTTTTGTTCAAGTACGCTAGTCGGTCTAAGTCTATGACTTAAATAAGACCGTTAGTATTTAATTGGTTAGTTTATGCCATAATCCAGACTAGAGACTTGCCGGTAAATGCTATCTGCACTTAGTCCTTTTTGTGTACGGCTGAGTTATTAAAAATTAAAGAAAGACTAGCTCAGGTAAATACTCTCGACTTATTTCCCCTATACGGGCTTGGGTTACGGTAAATTATTACCGCTTGGTCGGAAATGGGATTAATCGAACACCGGTTCGGGGATAGTAAATCCGCTATTATGTTTTAATCAGGTTTTTTGATAAATTAAACATCGGGGGTTAACTACCGTGTCCTGGATATCCTCGGCTCATTACAATAGAAATGGCCACGACCTTAGCGCGGGTGTAGGCATACACCCGATAGACGCTCAATTATGCATTCCCACAAGGCTGGGAGGAATTGACTCCTTCGTGAGTCCAAAGTGGTGTGTACGTTAATTGTGTCTCGGTCTCCGTACCGAGTCCCACATGTATGACAAACATGTAAATCTGTTAAGAAGGTTGGACGGTCAATTAACCCAAGTTATAAAAAGATTTTGTGCTGATACGCACTTAAAACATTTTTGGAATGTTTTCAAAATGAGTCGGTTGATTGTATTTACCAGCGTAAGCTGACGTATTTTCAAAAGACTAAACTGCAGGTACAATACGAAAACAGGCTGGAATTGATCGGTAGTAATAGAGGATCTTGCAAATCCTAAATCTGCCCAAAGTCTGTTTTGTATTCTTTCCATGTATAATTTATGATCCGCCTGTGGATCTTCTATTACGAGCCTGTATATTATTTGTAATTTCGAACATTCAGTTTGTAATAGTAATTTTACTCCAAGACTTCCATTGTGCCGTGTTTAATTAATTATGATGATTATCAACTGACGTCATAATACTCACTACCCGGGCCCACCAGTGTATGGATTTCGGGCTGGAAAATCCGGGGTGTGACAGTTTTATTTCTTGAAACAAAAGAAGGGAGACATATAACCTACAAAAGAGGTTTCTCGAGTTGAATCAAATGGTTCCCAACTTGTTCACTCCTCTCTACCGTTTGATTGAGCATTACATTCGGGGTCTTCCCTCATAAATTCAAGACTCCGTGATGAGTACTACACCTGCAACCTTGGAAGCAGTAATGAAGCTAGCTACTGAGCTCACTGAAAATCGCATCAGGAACGGGGATTTCAAAGAAGAGAAGAAGAAAGATAAAACACCTGCTGAAACCCCTAGCTCAACCCAAACTGGATCCTCCTCTCAATTCACTGGCAAGAGGAAGCGAAATGGGAAGAATTTTGTCGTTACTCAAACAAATCAGCTAACTCAAACCAATCAACCCATTGTCGCCGCTCCAATCACACAAGTTGCTCCTTCTACTGCACCATTTAAGAAACAGTATACAAGACCTCACTCAAAATGCAACCGATGTCAATATCACCACCCTCCTGAGAACCCATGTCTTCACTGCACAAATTGTGGCCGTGCAGGTCATACAATCCAAACCTATCGCGTTCTTCAAAGACCAGCCCGTAACCAACCTGAAGCCCAACCAAACAACCAAGTGGTAGGCCAAACTCCCTACCAACAACCTCTACTATTACCACCTGCTCAACCAGTGGCTCAACCTTTCTACCAACCCAACTACCCTATGATGTCGCCCATCAGAGCTTGTTTCAATTGCGGTGACCCAACCCATTTCCGCAACACCTGTCCGCATTTAGTAAACATCATAGATGCACAAGCCCAAGCTAACCCTGTGAACCAAGCCAACCAAGCCAATCCGCCAGCTAGAGGAAGAGCTTTTAACATCAACGCCAACCAGGCTAGAGCGGATAACAACGTGGTTAACGGTACATTTCTCATTAACGATAGTTATGCATCTATACTTTTCGACACTGGCGCGGATAAGAGTTTTGTGTCTTTAGAGTTTGAATCTATTCTTGGTTTACCTCACGTTAGTCTAGCCGAATCATTTACAGTGGAAGTAGCAGACGGCGAAGCTATTACGTTACTCTATCATTCGCGATTGCACCCTTACTCTCAATGATCATGATTTTCCAATCGATCTTATTCCTATGAAATTGGGTAGTTTTGACGTCATCATTGGTATGGACTGGCTTATTCAGCATCATGCTGAAATTGTTTGTTACGAAAAATTCATTCGGATTCCTCTCACCAACGGTCAAACTCTTCGTATTTTTGGTGAAACCCCATCCAAAGGACTCAAATTGATGTCGTGCCTTCAAGCTCGAAAATACCTTCTCAAGGACTACATAGAATTCTTAGCGCATATTGTCAAGAAAGAGGGCAAGGAGAAGAAACTCGACGACATTCCGATTGTTAAAGAATTTCCTCATATTTTTTCCGACGATGTTTCAGGACTTCCTCCAGTACGAAGTCGAATTTCGAATCGATCTTGTACCAGGTGCTACACCAGTTGCAAAATCTCCATATCGGTTAGCCCCATCGGAAATGCAAGATTTAAATTGTCAGCTGCAAGAGCTGACTGGCAAGGGATTTATACATCCTAGATCATCACCTTGGGGTGCACCGGTTCTTTTTGTCAAAAAGAAGGATGGAACTTTTCGTATGTGCATCGATTATCGAGAGCTCAACAAGCTGACCATCAAGAACCTCTATCCTTTACCTCACATTGATGACCTTCTAGATCAACTTCAGGGTGCCACCTGATTCTCGAAAATCAATCTTCGTTCTGGTTATCACCAGCTTAGAGTACGTGAAGAAGACATTCCGAAGACTGCTTTTCGAACTCGCTATGGTCACTACGAATTCATGGTCATGTCTTTTGGTTTGACCAATGCTCCTACCATTTCCATGTATCTAATGAATAGGGTGTGCAAACCCTACCTCGATCGTTTTTTTAGTGTCTTCATCGATGATATTCTTATTTATTCCAAGACCAAATCCGATCATGAACGACACCTTCGACTCATCCTAACACTTTTGAAAACCGAAAAACTCTACGCTAAGTTTTTGAAATGTGAATTCTGGTTAAATGAAGTTCAATTTCTTGGTCACATCGTCAACGACAAAGGAATTCATGTCGACCCTACAAAGATTAAAGCAGTGCAAGAATGGCAAGCTCCACGCACTCCTACCGAGGTTAGATCATTCCTCGGTTTAGCTGGTTATTATCGATGTTTCATCGCAAATTTCTCTCGTATTGCCTTACCACTCACAGCCTTAACTCATAAGGGCAAGCCCTTCATTTGGGGACCCAAGCAGGAAGAGGCTTTTCAAACCTTGAAACAAAAGCTTTGTGATGCACCTATCCTCACTCTCCCTGATGGTTGTGAAGACTTCATGGTCTATTGTGACGCATCAGGACAGGGACTAGGGTGTGTCTTAATGCAAAGAGGAAAGGTGATAGCCTACGCCTCAAGGCAACTTAAAGTTCACGAGAAGAATTTTACTACTCACGACCTAGAACTCGGAGCAGTCGTGTTCGCTCTAACGATATGGAGACATTATCTCTATGGTACAAAGTGTGAGATTTACACTGACCATAAGAGTCTCCAACACATCTTCAACCAAAAAGAGTTAAACATGAGGCAACAACGATGGGTCGAACCCTTGAATGATTATGATTGTGAAATCCGTTATCATCCTGGTAAAGCTAATGTTGTGGCTGATGCTCTTAGTCAAAAGGAGTATGCTAACTCCATTCATCTTTTGTGTTCCCAAATTGTAACTGATCTTCAAAACCGCATTTGCGCAGCTCAACATACTTCTATCACAGAAAATGATGTGCAAGATGAATTGTCCTGTGGAGCTGAAACCAAGTTAGAATCCAAGTCCGATGGTATCCTTTACTATCTAAATCGTATTTGGGTACCTGATCGTGACAATCTTTGTACTTTTCTCATGAATGAGGCTCACAAAACACGATACTCTATACATCCAGGTGCTGATAAGATGTATCAAGACCTACGATACTCTTACTGGTGGCCTGGCATGAAGAAGGATATCGCCATTTTTGTCTCCAAGTGCCTCACATGTTCTAAGGTTAAAGCTGAACATCAAAGACCTTCAGGATTACTCGTTCAACCCAAAATACCAGTTTGGAAGTGGGAAAACATAACCATGGATTTTATTACCGGGTTACCTCGCACTTCCAGTGGGCATGATACGATTTTGGTTATCATTGATCGTCTTACCAAATCAACTCATTTCATTCCAATCCGCGAAGACTATAAGAACGAGAAGTTAGCTCGTATCTATATTGATGAAATTGTAAGTCGACACGGTGTGCCATTAAGTATCATTTCGGACCGAGATGGACGTTTTACTTCACGAACATGGCAAGCCGTGCAATCAGCGTTAGGCACACCCTTAGACCTCAACATCGCCTTTCATCCCCAAACTGATGGTCAATCCGAACGCACCATACAAACTCTTGAAGACATGTTACGAGCATGTGTCATCGACTTCAACGGTAATTGGGATACTCATCTACCATTAGTTGAATTTTCATACAATAATAGCTATCATTCGAGCATTAGTATGGCTCCTTTTGAAGCATTATACGGTCGTAAGTGCCGATCTCCTGTATGTTGGCACGAAATCGGTGAAGCACAAATCACTGGACCTGAATTGATCCAAGAAACAATCGATAAGATTCTTCAAATCCGCAATAATCTTCTAGCAGCTCAGAGTCGTCAAAAGAGTTACGCTGATAAACGATGAAAGCCACTCGAGTTTTGTGTTGGCGATCAAGTACTTTTGATAGTATCACCATGGAAGGGAGTTGTTCATTTTGGACAAAAAGGCAAGCTAGCACCTCACTATGTTGGACCATCGAAAGAGTGGGTCCTGTAGCATACAAGCTTGACCTACCAGAGGAACTCAGCAGGGTTCATCCCACGTTCCATGTATCCAACTTGAAAAAGTGTCTCGCCGATGAAAACCTTCATGTACCGTTGGAAGATATTCAAATCGACGAATCAATGCATTTCGTAGAACGACCTGTAGAATTCATGGACTTCGGTTAGAAGCGTTTAAGACGAAGTCGAATTACGATAGTCAGAGTGCGTTGGGAGTCAAAACAAGGACCTGAGTTAACTTGGGAACGCGAAGACTCAATGCGTGAAAAATACCCGCATCTCTTTCAAGTTACACCTACTACTACTTAAATTTCGGGACGAAATTTCTAAAAGTAGGGGATACTGAACATTCGTTGTAAAATGGGTTTTAAAACCCGCACCGTTTAATAATTCAAGTATATAATATGAAGTTGCGTTACGTGTTTATGATACACGTTTGAATTCGTATATTAATTTCATTAAATAATAAATAAATCAAAAGGGTTAAAATAATAACGATAACAAATAAAAAATAATAACAATACTAATAAATAAATTAAAAAAATTATATAAACAAATACAAAGGTTGACCCCAAGTTTCGAACCCGGGTCACCACTGAACCAGCACATACAGCACACCACTCCACTACACACACATATCTGAATAAACTCTAAAACAAATAGATCTTATATCATGGCAACACCCTAAAATCAGTTTCAAACAACCATCTGTAACGGTCGAAACTTCAACCTCAATCACTGCAAATCCATTTTTTGTTTTGAATTAAAACTGAAGAAACATTCCCAATCATGAGTTAGACTCAATCATGGGTTAGTTAAAGTCAAATAGGTTACACATTAACTCGGTTATCAATTTTCGTTTTGAAACCGATAAAACCGAAATCTAGCACAAAGCAACACCTTTCATCTATAAATAGGGATCCTTGCACCCCTGTTGAACTCGCTCACTTTCCAAAACCTCTCTAGCTCTCAGAAGATCTCCCCTATTTCAATTAACACTCTGCCGGAAAAACTGCTTTATCGCCGGAAAACATCACCGGAGAATTCAGGTTCACATCTGATCGGTATAATCATTTGAACTTTCTTCTTTTATCATTCAATTTATTAACAATGGTGAATTATAATAGTTTTCTGATTAATAAAATGAAGAAGATGAAGTTGTACTAGTGTATAAGAATAATTAAAATTGATGTTTATACCGGGTTAGACACACAGTCCAGTGGTGGACTGTATGCAAATTTAAAGCAAAGGTCCCGGGTTCGAGTCTTAACACGCTGCCAACTTTCTGAATTTACCCACCTCTTTTTTATACTTATTTAGATCAACATCTAGTAGTATATAAGTTTAATATAAATTATGAATTATTTGGGTTAGTCACACAACCCAGTTGGTAGGGCTATGTGCAACGTGTGAAGGGGGCGCGGGTTCGAGTCCGATTGTACGCAACGATTCGTTAATATAACAAACCTTTTTAATTAAATAGAATTATGATTTAACTCGGTTAGTGTGTATATATATAATTAAAATCCAGATTATTTCGGGTTAGACACGTAGCTCAGTTGGTAGAGCTGCGTGCACGTAAACGAGAGGTCACGAGTTCGAATCCCACACGCTGCGTATAATCTATTAAATCGGCCGGTTCGACCCCTAAAAAGGGATATATTTTTTTTAATAAACTTTTTCTTTATTTTTCCTCAAAATCCATAAAAATATATATAAAAATAAGACTTTTTAAACATAAAATTTGTAATAAATACTATAAAAATGGCTAAAAAACCTAATAAAAGTTGTTAAATAAAATTCTACTTGCAAATAAAAGAAATATATTTACCGAATTATTATGTGAATATTTAGGTTAGTTTTTCTCGTCGGTTGGAATCTTTAATCGTGCGCGTTCCTTATCAAATCAAGAAACGCACCCATTGTGAGTGAATTCTTACAAACTTCCCCTTTTATTTCATGTTTTAGGGTGTATCATGTGTCGTTTATTTATATCGTTTATTCAAACTCTTGTGATACTACCATTATATGATCTTACGTGTTATGTATTATTTGGTTTATTTTTATATGTATTTTCTCATTTCAGTCAAGCATTCACATTAGGCCCATTAGTTCCTGGTTGTATACGGGTAGAGCATTGTGTTGCATAGTTAGATCGACTCCGTTTGATTGAGCCTTGATCTCAGATCTCATCATTTATCATGTTTATGTGTACATTGCTAGATGTTTATGTGGTTTGTGGATATTTTACATATATGTTTGCTCATATTTGGTTTATGCATATTTTTATTAAATTAATCAATATATCATTTCCTTCAAATGTTTAAACGGGATTCACTCGCCAACTTTTGTTGACCCAAATCTCTATTTTTACACATGATACAGGTGGACAGGTTGAAGCAAGGAACACATAGGAATGGGCCTTAGAAGAAAAATAAAGAGTTACTTAGATGTCATGTTTAGAACATTTGGTGTTTGTATGGTTTATGTGTGGTTTGGAATATTTCATTTTAAATTAAAGTAATAAATATGAAACTTTGATAATAGTAAATGTCATGAGCTTTGATGAAAACCCAATCATGCCCCAACTACCATATCTGCTGCGGGTCAGGGTGTGACAGTGACTTTGTTACTCGTACGAGTGATGACATCTCACTCTTACGAATGACCCTTCGTACGAGTGACAACATGCTCGCTTCGCACGAGCTGTCATGTCTATATATAGGTGTTGTGTTCATTGTCTGTAAGTTTTGGAAGTTCCCTTAAGGGATACGCTGGCGGATTCTATCCAGGAACTCCGCCAGCCACAGTCAAGATGTATACTCTTTCGGTATGAATGAAATGAAAAGCTTCCGCTGATTCTGTGCCTACTCTCCGTCTATATCATTTTGCCGAATATGTACTATCCCCAAAACCACTGTCTATAACCACCGCCGTCCCCGAGACCACAACTAGTATTAGAGCTACGGTACCAATTCATTCAATCTAACAGTCTACGCTCATGAATTTTGGACATATGAGGGGTTTTAGACGTAAAACATCAAATAATCGGTCAATCCACGGACATAATGTAAAATCGAAACCATAGGATTGTTAGAAACTAATTTTCGACCAGATATGTGCAAAAATCATGTCGAAATTCAAAGAAATGAAGATTCTGGATCGAAAAAACGTTATCAGTTTTGTTCGTACGAGTGAGCTTATGTGGCTCGTATGAGTGACATTGGTTACTCGTATGAAGCACCACTCGTACGAATCACCACTCATACGAAGCACCACTCGTACAAAGTCTAGCTCGTATGAAGTGGTGACCAAAAAAAGAAAAGAAAATAAAAAAGGCATTTTTAATCGTATTGACGAGACGAGTGTCCAAAAAAAATTTGGTGATTACAATTTTTTTCGAGATTTTAACGTCTAATTCGGGCTGTTCGGGGACATCGTCTGGAGCTTCAGTGTATAGATCTGATGATATGATCACATATTGATGAAGATTTTGGGGTAGTCACTGATATCTGCGCAAAACATTGATCATCTGGTGTAGTGACTATTAATGAACCTCAACGTTAAGTCAGCATTTGATCAAAACTACAATTTTGGGAAATTTTCCGCAAAATTTGAGTACCTTATGCTGCAGTCGTGCCATAATCTTCATTCCCATAAGAATTCAAGACGTTAGAATTTGCAAAAATGAGGGGGAATAAAATTTTTCACGTATATTTAAAATTCCGGCATTTTTGAAATTCGTGCGCTGCAGCAGTATCCGGGTGGTTCAGACTACAGATTATCTGGAAAACACAGAGGATCGAAGACTCATTAGAGATGAGATAACATTTAAGTCTATTCACGAAATAGACTATACATTTGGAATGTGTGATCAAAGAATGTTCATAATTTTTAGATCATGATTCAGATTGATGCTCAAGAGTTAACTACCTGATCCCCGATGTGGAATAGGAAGCACATACGACTACCTATCATTAACTCTGCATTGCAAATGAACTGCTTTTCGGACTAACCACCAGAAAACACGGATGTCTTGTAGTTTCAGATGCCCCATTCCAGCGGAGTTAGCTATACATATGTTATTGTGACTAAAAAGGAAGAATGTGATTCTGATTACCGAAGAATGTTTCTCAGATTCGATGTGTTACCAGATAGTTTGTTTCTGATGATTTGCTGATTGAGAAGATTTTTGCGGATATTTATTGATTTGAAGTTTTTCGATGTGGTATTTAGAAGTTTCTATCAATTGCTGGTTGGGTTTTGAAGATCGGAGGATCGAGCATCAGGGGAGTGCGCTAAACCGAACGCGGATATGTTTAATGTCGAAACGTAGAAGCTGCATTGTTTAATTTCAAGTTGGTGATTATTCGAGAAAATTTGTAGATCAAGCAAATCAGAGGGGGTTTTGAACCGTGCAAACAACGACCTGAAGATCAATTTCTGGAGAAAATTATTCCAGGGGGAATGTTGCTTAACGTAGATAATGCAAACCTGGATCTTCAATCAAGGGGGAATTACGACGTCAACAGATAACCGATTGAAGTTTCAAAATATACAAACACAACTCTCAGATTTCAAGTTCAAGCTTCGGCAGTGACGTCCAAGGGGGAAGTTGTATAGATTAGATACGAACACACGACCCAAGTGCGAACGAGTACTGGCTCGTACGAGTGACATGTGCCTCGTACGAGTGACAGTGTGCCTCGTACGAGTGACTTTGTTACTCGTACGAGTGGTAACATCTCACTCGTACGAGTGGTAACATCTCACTCGTACGAGGGATAACATCTCACTCGTACGAATGACCCTTCGTACGAGTGACAACATGCTCGCTTCGCACGAGCTGTCATGTCTATATATAGGTGTTGTGTGTTCATTGTTTGTGTAAGTCCCGTAAACGGATCAAACAGGTATCACTAACCTAATCAATAGCGGAAATTATGATTAGGATGAAGAACAACTTGAATAACTTGAATAATATAACTTGCATACACCAGAGGATGTTAGATACAAGTTTTTGTTGTCAACTCTCTAACCCCTAACAAATGACCTAACCTCTCTATTTATAAACATGACAAAGCCCAAAAGTACAACCCTAGGCCCACTAGGACTAGGAAGCCCAAACTAATCCCAAAAGCCCAAATACACTATAAATGAATAAACCTTTAAGCTCCAAGTCCAACATTCTCCCCCTAGGTTTCTTCATTTGTCCTTCGGTGCCGCATCCACACCCAAATGTCCAGCAATAATCCCAGCAACTGCAGTCGTCCAGTCTTTAGCACACACCTCATATAACTCAGCAGTACGTATTTGATGAGAAGCCAAAACTTGTAAATCTTCATCATGGAAGCTAACCAGATCCACCACATCATTCACCCTGAAAGCTTTCTCTTTCGTCACAATCGCAACACTTCCGACCTTTCGATCGTATAACAAGAAGTTAAAGTTCTTCAGAATTCCCTTTGGAAAGGTAGGAGCAACGGGAATCACCAACTGTTTATCTGTAGGAGGCTACATCACAGATTTGAACCGTTTGCCTGTGTGCGCATCACGAACTCCCTTGGCTGCTCTCAGATACGGTTCAGCAGTCTTCATACTCTTAAAACCTCTCCTAACCTCCCGTTCAAGCTTCTTAAAGAACCTCCAGCCTGGTCCACGCTCTGTCGTATCGTCGTCAGTGTATGGAGCTCTTAAAAGATCAGTCAGTGCGACTTTAGTCCAAGTCTCAAACTGCGATTCTTTCGAATAATATTCCCTCGTTCCATCTTGTCGCACAATGATCCACATGTTTTTGATATGATCATACATCCAACTCAGCACCTTCGACTTGTTGCCCACCTTACTGTAATAACTGGATCCCAACTCCATCACGTATCTATCAGAATGATTGGTTGGATCTTTCAGCTGAAAATTTTCGTCCAAAGGATTCACGTTCACATTCTTCATCAATACCATCTGCTTCCTCTTCCTCTGATCAGCAGTGCGAATCTGACTGGCAGTGAACTTCTTACGTGGATCACTTAGGTAATCATCAAGACCAGCTTGACGTTCGGCTGCTAACTGCTCAGCCCCAACCTCTGCTCTTCGGTTTCTTCTGCCATACGCTGCTGTGCTACACAATGTCGGGTTTCAACATTCATGGGATCATCGGTTGGATCTCTAAACTCCCTGCCAAACTTGTTCTCCAATTTTCCCCTTAAACCGAACACGATGGTATCAGCATTGTCACATCCCCCTGCAGCTAATCGATAGTTTGGTCTCTAATATCCAAGCGATTCTGTAGGGAGGCAATCTGAGCATCCTTTAACATAGCCTCCTGTTCCAGCACAACAACCCGTTTCTTTAACTCAACGACATCCACCTCTGTATCATCATCATCACTGTCTAATCCCCCATACTCAAATGCCCGCTTCTTAGATCTCCGCATATAATCGTCAGCAACATCATCAGAATGACCAGCTCCACTACCACCCGCTTCTGAACCGCCGGCACCAGACGAACTACCTCCAAATTCCATCATTTGCAACGTTGTGGCAGCAGGTATGGATACAACTGTGGATTGTGTAATGATAGGAACAGTTTTCTTTGTAGAAATAATAGGCATGTCAATCACCGATGAACAAGCAACAGATTCAACAATAATAACCTCAGCAGCAGTGATCTCGGCAGCAGTAGAAGTAATCAACTCAGAAGCAGCAATAGTAACAACAACAGGAACCTTAGATGTACTAGCTGAAATGCTCGGCCCAGTTCTGCGCCTCTTAATCAACGGTACTTCATCTTCTTCGTCATCGTCATCTTCTTCAGGCTGAACAGTTGGAGCAACAACAGACGGAATGTCAAGTGGGGGATCACCCTGTTTCTCTTGAATATCCTTCAATTGAGCAATCAGGGCAACTAGATTCTCAGACGATAGCTCTGGTAGAACAGGAGTTAACGTAGCATTTAACGCGTCAAGATCATCCATAAAGGCTTGTCCAACATCATCCTCATCATCTGTAACCAAATCCTCAACTTCTATCTCCTTTTCCTTTGCATGTTTATCATGTTCCTCAGCCACAATCGCATTTACTGGAGGAGGAGGAGGTGGTGGAGCATGCAAACCTACAACTTCAGAAAACTTGCCAAACTTCTTCAGAGGAAACCTACCTACAAATACTGTCTTCGAAGTAGAGCGATTCTTCTTCATAGTAGCAAAAATAGTAGGCCCCATTGGCTTCATATTCAGTAGATTGGCGTCTGTAGCATCCTTTGCTAAGTCTGGATAACGAGCATCGAGTATCAGCTGGATAAAACGTGGATATAATAGAAACATCCGTTTTTTGGACTGCTCTAATATTTTCCTCATATTTTCGAATATATAACCAGAATAGTTATACTTCCAGTCCATGACTAATGAAACGACCGCCGATGTCTGTGCCTGATTGGGCTGATCCATTCCACCTTTGTTTTCCGACACACATTGCATGAACATGTGTATTAGCAACCTCCAGTAAGCTGGAAACATCTTCTTAACCAGTGGCGGATAAGAACCCTCATATCCCATCTCCATGAGTACCGGCATCACCTTTTCTTTGACATATGTTGTTGGATCACTGAAGGTATCTGTCAGCTGTAGCACCTCCCTCACACAAGCCTCATTAACCACAATCTCCTTCCCCTGAATCTGTGATCGTATGAAAGGTCTACCATCTTCACCTCTCGGCTGTATCCGCGCTCTTTTCCAAAATGAGTGAACTAAATCTCTGTATATCACGGGGTTCGCACGGAGGGCGTAGGCAATCCGGCAAGTGTTGAGCCCCACAATCATCGCCTGAAACTCCTAAAAATACTCAGCCGGTGGGTCTGAAAGATATCCAGCCTGGTTGTGAAACTGTTATTCAACCAGCATCATTGCATCGAAAGCTTCTTCCACCATGTATGTCAAAAATCAATAGAGTTAAAAGCCAACTAACGAAAGTAAACTGAGTTAACAGAGTCAAAACTAACTGGACATGTCAACAGAAGTCAAGGTTCAAACTAAAGCCAGTTCAAATTAGTTAAGGGGTTCAACAATTGAAAAGGTCCAAACTTTGAATGAATCCGGAACACTCTTATCAATCCGAATTATGTATCTCGGATAGATATACATCCCGGATGAAGATCCAATCCGAAATGATATCCGAGTTCATCATTTCGGATGAATATCCATCCGGAATGCAATCCGAAATGTAATCCGAAATGCATAAAATATTCATTAAGTTGATCCGGAATACACATGTACCTAATCCGGAAAGAGCAGTCCGAAATGCTAAGTTCGAGAGAGAATCTGTGAAGACAAATAGTAATTCGGATTTTGAATAATCCAAAATGAGAACAAAGATGCCAATATAGATTTTCTGAAATGGGCTTGGGCCTGAAATTTGAATCCGGATTGGGCTTGTGACATGCCCAATCCGGAACAGCAACACATTGGGCTTGTCCAGAAAGATTTAAATGGGCCTTTCCGGACAAGTCCAATCCGGAACAGTAATCTTTGGCCCAAGTGAGCCCAATTTGGAACAGTAACCTTAACTTCAATTTTCAGACTTAAAAACCAATTTCATCAGGCTGGCCCAAATCCCAAAGCACACTGGGCCAGTCCAATATCTCTTGACAGAAAACCATCCCACCAAAATTCATCAAGTAAACTAACCAAGCATCCAACCATCACAAGGAGAACTATTAAAACAGACATAAATAATTAACACAACATTGCTAAGGGATCAAATCGTTTCAAACGCTGACCAAGGAACATTTTTCGATATGAGCAGGTTCGGTTGGTCTAAGCGATTGTCAATATACTTTTCCACTTAAATCCAAAACTCAACCCTTGTCGTTCAGGCACCATGATATGCTTAAGGTAATATTATACTAAGATAGTCGTGTGTCCCATACCAGGACATACGCCCGCGATCAAGGTAAGCACAACAATTCATCGTAGCAGGTGAATATACCGTGATCATCCTTTATTGTACAACATCAGGCTATTGGTGAACAGGTCAGTACTTCCGTATATCAGAGAGACCAATAGTGACTGACGAGGGTTGGGCAAATACCTTATGAGGTACGTAAGAACTTAGAAAGAAACTTTTGTTCTCTTAGGTTTTGGCCTTTCCATTTTGGCTCTTTTATAAAGATATCATGACTGTGCCTAGGTCTGTATATAATCTGGATGCAACTGAAGGGAAATCAAGATATCCCCGGATGACTCAACAGCATAAAGACTCGAAACCTCAGATGTTGGCTATCTATCAACGCAAGATTTAAGACCATGAAATCATATGCCTATAGTAAGTGACCCACGGAGTACAAAGTTCGTTATGTTTATATCATTCGACTTTCCCCATCCGGTTGAGTTTTAGACCTACCGGCACATCACTTTCGCTCTAAATCTTCTCCACTTCTATACCTTACATGTGTTAGTCAAACATTTTACCACAAATATTCATTTCATTTCCCTATCCTTGCAAAAAAAATTTTGGGCTTTTTCTCCCCCTAAATTTGTGCATAGATAGATGAACAAATTTATGAAGCAACGAAAAGAAAAGAAAAGAAAAAACAGTAAAAAAACACGAAGATAGTAGATGCCTAGGTAGAAAACTGAATCATTTTGAGAAGATCCACAAGCACTTGAAAACGTGCGTTGCTAACTAGTTTCATGAACAAATCCGCCACATTTGTATTAGTGTGGATTTGCTTAAGCTTTACGAGACCCTTTTCATAGCAATCGCGGATAAAATGAACTTTAATGTTGATGTGCTTGGTTTTGGAGTGGAAAACAGGGTTTTTAACGATTTGGATTGCGTCATCATTATCACAATAAATTGTTGTGTTTATAAGTCAAACCATAATCCGCAAGCTGATGTTGCATCCATAAAACCTGGGAGCCGCAAGCAGAAGCTGCAACATATTCTACCTCTGCAGTGGAAAGCGAAACCGTCTGTTGCTTCTTGCATTGCCACGAAATTAAGTGATCTCCCAGAAATTGGCAACCAGCTGAAGTTGAGCGCATGTCCCTATCTGTACCTCCTAGATTACTGTCAGAGAAAGCAAACAGTTCAAATTCATAATTTTTAGGATACCAGAGGCCTAGTGATGGAGCCCCTTTGAGGTACCTAAAAATTCGTTTAACAGCATGTAAATGAGAAAGTTTAGGAGTAGCCTGATAACGAGCACACTCGCAGACGACAAACATGATATCTGGCCGACTAGCAGTGAGATACATGAGTGATCCAATCATTGAGCGATACATGGTAGGATTAACAGGCATTCCTTCAACATCTTCATTTAGCAGAGGCCGTTCTGCAATAGGTGAAGCCATTGGCTTGGAATCTGTAAGCTTGAATTTGGCAAGAACGTCGTCTGCGTATTTTCCTTGATGAATGAGCATGCCCTGTGGGCTCTGATGAACTTGAAGTCTTAAAAATATGGTCATCTCTCCCAATGAGCTCATCTCAAATTTCTTCTTCATGATTTCTTCGAATTCGCGGCACAAACCATCATTGTTGGAACCAAAAATAATATCATCAACGTAGATTTGGACGAGAATAATTTCGTTATCAACGCGTTTGATAAACAGAGTTTGGTCAATGGTTCCACGTGTGTAGTTATGAGCAAGCAGATGCTCTATAAGAGTAGCGTACCATGCGCGAGGCGCTTGATGCAACCCGTACAAAGCCTTGTCTAATTTGTAAGCATAATCTGGCTTGTCAAGATCAGTAAAGCCCGGTGGTTGTGCCACGTATATTTCTTCTTTCACCTTGCCGTATAGAAACGCAGTCTTGACATCCATTTGATAGACCGTAAAGTCCATGTAAGATGCGTATGCCAAGAAGATACGTATAGCCTCCAAACGCGCGACAGGTGCATATACCTCATCATAGTCCAAACCTTCAATATGTCAAAACCCTTGGACCACCAGTCGAGCTTTATTTCAAACGATAACTCTAGTGTCATCCTGCTTGTTGCGGAAAACCCAGCGAGTTCCAAGAGCGCGCTTTCCCTGAGGCAGCTTCACCAATTGCCAAACGCCAAGTTTTTCAAATTGGTTGAGTTCTCCGTGCATGGCATCCACTCAGCCTGGTTCCTGCAAGGCAACATCAATACTTTTAGGTTCAATTTGCGAAATAAAGCAAGAATATAGACATGTATTGATATCCCCAGATTGACTGCTTGTGCGAACAACAACGTTTATAGGACCAATAATATTCTCAATGGGGTGATCACGCTGTAAACGTTGTGGTATTGGTGTAGCGGGAACCAAAACATCGGTTGGCAGGTTGGTGACAATAGCTGAAGCAACTCCAGATGCCTCCCCCTCAACCGAGGCACCTATAGAGGTATGTGATGAAGAATCCACCGCACAATCGAGGGGAGTAGGCTCGGGAAACAAGGAGGAGCCCAAAACATCAGGAGTAAGGCCTTCATTTGTCGTAGATGGCTCTGGAGCAGAAACCACATCCTCAGTAGGATTCGGCTGAACGGACGAAGAGATAGATGGGTCTTGAGATTGTGAAACTGTGGAGGAGGGCGAGTCAGTGTCAGTGAATCCAGAAGGATCCACACTTAGCTGCTTTAGAGTCTCATTTAGCGTGGCAGCGTCAGCGTCATCGTCAGAAGTAATGGGCACAGTTGGAGGGAAAGAAGTCGATATATTTCCTGTAGACATATTAGAAGACACATCAAAATGATTAAATACGGTAGAGTAGTCATACAACCAGTCAGGACCAATGCGTTTGTCCTTGGGATTTTCCTCCAGCCAACCGACATTGTAGGTTTCAACCACCATCTTCTTGATCTTGTTATAAACGTGATATGTCGTATTTTTAGAATAACCAACGAAAATGCAAGGATCTCCGTGTGCTTCAAACTTTCCTTTAGCGTCCATGAGCAGGAGTACATAAGGACATCCAAATTTGCGGAAATGCTTGACCGAAGGTTTGCGACCTTCAACCACTTCGTATGGAGTCTTCATGTGGCGTTTGTTGATCAGGCCATGATTCTGAATATAGCATGCAGTAATTCCTTCTGCCTAGAAGATGAGAGGCAGCTCGGATTCAACTAGCATAGTTCGTACAGCCTCAATGAGTGTGCGATTTTTGTGTTCTGCAACCCCATTTTGCTGTGGGGTTCTGGCTGCACTGAACTGTTGGTCAATCCCATTGGAGGAGCAGTAAGAGTTTAAGGTTAGATTCTTAAACTCTGTCCCATTATCACACTGAATAGCCTTTACCTTTGAATCTGTCTGGTTTTCCATAAGTTATCTCAGCGGTTTCACTTTTATGTGTGAGAAAGAAAACCCAGGTGAATCGAGAGTAGTCATCAATAATAACCAGACAGTAAGCCTTCCCTCCAATGCTGCGGATGTCTGTTGGACCGAAGAGATCCATATGGAGCAGTTCTAAGACCTGAGAAGTGGAGGGTATGGCTTTGGTTTTATGTGGCTGATGGTGTTGTTTCCCACAAGCACATGATTCACATTTTTTGATCTGCATTAAGTCATGAACTGGTAGATCTATGACTAAACCACCTTTTGCAAGACGATTTAAATTCTTCATGTTGATGTGACCCAGTCTGCAATGCCATAGCATGGCGTCATGTTCGGCTGTTGAAGAGAAAAGGCATGTGAGCTTGTCAGAAGGAGCCTGGTTCATATCAATGACGTATGCGTTTCCTTTTCTTGCAGCTTTCAGAAGAATCCAATCATGTGGAATGATTAAGACTGGTTTTAGCATGTAACATCCTTTCTTTGTGAGGAGAACATCCAGATGATTGTCGCAGAGTTGAGACACACTCAACAGACTGTGCTTCAATTCTGGTACATAGTTGACATTCTTAAATCTCAGGGCTCCATTGCAAACAGTTCCTCTCATCGTGATTTTCCCGGTTTCTCCACCTGCGAAGGAAACAAACCCGCCATCGAAAAACTGAATGTCATTCAACTGCGAGATGTCTCCTGTCATGTGCCTGGAACAGCCGCTATCAATATACCATAATCGAACAAGAGTGAGCTAGAGCTGTTCCTGTACATTTCAACAGGTTTTAGTTAGAAACGGGAACCCAGACCATGGAAGATCTGGGTTTGCCTTTTGCATCAACATAAGTAACCTCATGAAAGATCAAATTAGTTGAGGATGAGGTTGATGATGCTTTTGAATTATTAGACAAGGGTTAGCAGATGATTCTTGGCCACTAACTTAGGCCTCCAGGTTACCGAATCAGACCTCTGCACATTACTAGGAGTGCTGGAGGGATTATGGGAAACCGAAGATCTCAATGGTTTACTCATTTGTGTCTTGGCCAAGTTCCAGTCTTGATCAGAAGGCTTAGCCACAAATCGAGCCTCAGATGGGCGATTAGGCATAGCCTTCTGATGTCTGGAGTACAAAGTTTTGAAAGAGGTAAAGGTCTTTTGACAGTTTCGAGCAATGTGCCCGGGAGATCCACAATTGAAACAGGTATGCCTCTTCTGGAAGAAAACAGTTCGTTCAGCTTGGGAAATTCTGGGCAATTTATCGGTCAGTTTCTTGCTGGCGTTTACTGATGGCTGTTGCACGGTCTTGGTCTTGGTCTTGGCGGTGTCCTGCGCACAACCATCAGCACACTTGTTAGATTTGTGATTTGAATTGCAAGATTTTGAACATGGAGATTTTTGCAAAACAGATGTAACGGGCGACTGCTGAGTTATTTCCTCAAGTTTATGAGAGGACTTAGCAGTTGCCTTTGCAGTGTTTGAAGATGCTTGTTTGGTTTTCTTCTTTTTAGATCGGCATGTTCTCCTCTTTTTAGTCTTATTCTTCAATCACACTTCGTGATAGATTCTGTAGAGGACACGAGTGGCTCTACAGGGACATCATGTTCAGAAATTTCAGCAGATGATGGTGGAACCTTGCAATTTAGAGAAGTTTGAGGTTCCGATTCACGATCGGGTTTAAAAATTTCATTTGAATCAAATTGAGATTCGTGTTCATTTGCTGTCATTTCAAAATCACTCCCTTGTATTGAGTCGCCCAAATCTTCTCGAATTATGTCACCATCAACATTGACAGAAACAGTTGGTTGGTCATCGTTAGCACTTTCATTCCTAGGAGATGCATCAAAAGACGCGGCCTCTGAAGGTGAACATTCGATATCCTCAGCTGAAGATGAACATTCGGTATCCTCATCTGAAGCTGATGAGGCCGAGTCATCTGTTGATGCAGAACTTGTAGCTAAATTCATTTTATCATCACACAATTTATCACAGTTATTATCATCGTTCAAAACATTAGTATCAGAATTCAAACTGTCTAAATTCTCAACACAACCAACACTGTTTGAGCATGTAAATTGTTCAGCAAGAAATTGATTTAAAATGTCAAAGGCAGGTTTATAAAAAGCATAATCATCAGCTGAATTGTCTGAATGTATATTCAGACATTCTTCCTCATCATCCTGTGTGATGTCCTCAACTAAAATTTCTTCTGCACATGAATTAGACACATTAGTATCGTTCACAAATTTAGTTTGAGCATCAGATAATTCCTTTTCATTAAGTTTCGTGGAAAATGTGGATGGTTTTGCCTCAGGCACTTCTTTCTCCAATCCCACTACACTCTCAGATGGATGATTACCAGTTTCACGAGGAAGTGATATAGAAGCCACAAACACATCATCCTTCTTGAGTTCAGTGGGTTTGAAGAACTTAGGGTAATAGGGCATCCACGTTTTAGATAAGTAATCTGACGGTTTACCATACATCATTTTTTCTGCATTTTCTTCCTCAGATTCAGGCATTCTAGTGTAGTTATGATTATATGGTGGAGGCGCCCTATTGTACCAAGACCCTTAGTGAAATTCTTTTGATAATTAAGTTGGAGGTCACATAAGTCCTTAACTAATTTGCTGGAAATTTCAAATTTCTTAATATTTATTTCATTTTCATGAAGCTTCCTAGTCAAGGAATTCAGTTTGGCTAAGGCTGCTTGAAGTTCTACGTCCTTTTCGGCTAATTTTAGCTTGTAGTCTTAGACCCAACATTGTTGTTGGTTCAAGTCTAGCTTTAGCTAAGCCACATCTTGTTTTTGCGCTTCGACCTTTTCCATAAGAAGCTTGTTCTTATGTTTAAGGGTGATGTTCTGTGACTCAGCTTGTTGATATTCAGCCACAAGAGTTGAATTATGGGCGCGCATTTGTGATAATTTAAAACGACAACTATCTGAACAAAGTATTTGATTTACCGTTTTCGAAAGATCGGTGTCTCAGTTGTCTGCGCCATCATGCAGTGGTTGCTGTTCTTGGATAGATTCAAGGTTTCCATTTGAGCAGCAGCATCTGCCCAGTTGAAACCTTCATGTTGTTGGGCCACCAGTGCTGTGGACTTCCTGCCTGAGCTGTCGGATGGACTCGTAGTTGACTTGGAAGGAGAGACAGGAACCAACTGTCTGTCACTGCTCTGTATATCAGTGACTCTAGATGATACATACCCTGATGGTGGCTTCTTGCATTCCCTAGCGAAATGGCCTGGTTCGTGACATCGATAGCACATGAGTTTGTCCTTTGTGAGACCAGTCTTCAGGTTGGACAAGGGTTGCTTTCCATACTTTTTTCTGAAATTTGTTGACCCGAAAAGCAGTCATTGCTAAATTCCAGGAGACATCGATCTCATCTAGGTCCTCCTCCATGATCTGATCAACTTCTGTTGGAAGAATAGATGGAGGGGTCAGATCTCCTGCCAGGAAGGTGTTTAAACTCTTGATCATTGATGCAGCAATCGCCAGCTTCTCTTCATTCTCCTTAGTGAGAAATGCAGAGTTGGGCGCGGGTTGAGCAGAGCCAGGGACTGGTGCGGCTGTTTGAGGAATAACACCTTGTTGCATGGTTTGAGGAGTTGAAGGTCTGAACACCACGTTAGGATACTGAGCATGGTACTGTGTGTGAACTTGAGCAGCTGAAACCGTTGTAGGATTTGGAGATTGAAAACCATACACATACTGAGTGTTATGAGGCGTAACAACAGGACTGTACACCACATTTGATCCACCCGGTGCTTGTGCAGTTCCTTGCAGAGGATTATAGACGAGATTCTATGACATTAAAGTTGCGTTCTGACCTGTCATCCCTGCGGCCATCAGACTGCTCTGATGATTGATCTCCCTCTGTTTGTTTTCAATTTCACATGATTTGATAGTAGCTATTATCTCAGTGAGAGTAACATCATTCGAGTTCTTTGTCTTTTTGATCATGCCCGCGTCTGCATCCCAACTTTTGGGCAGTGAATTCAATAACTGTTGGTTCACGGCGCTGTTGGTGAGGGTGATCTCAGCTGAAATCATCTGGGAAACCAGTTTGACATAGCGACGTATCTGGTTTTCGATGGTTTCCCCATATATGTGATTGAACGAGCTGAATTGCTGATTCAGCTGGTTCACCCTACTCGCTTTCATGTCAGCGTTTCCTTTGTAGAGATTTTGCAACTCACTCTAAACTTCCTTAGCAGTTTTACAGTTCCTGACTGCGATAGAAATATCAGGTCCTAAAGCCATGGTTAGTGTAGCAGAAGCCTTCTCATCTTCCTCTATGATTTTGATGTCTTCTGGAGTCCATAAGTGCACGGGCTTGGGAATTTTCATTTCGGGATCTTGCTCTGTGCTGTACACTATGGTTCTTGGACCGTTCATGATGCATCTCCACACTCCGGGCTCCTTTGCCTTGCAATACTGTTCAAAGCGGAACTTCCACCCGTAATATTCATCTCCGTATAATAAATGAGGCACTTTGGTGGAAGTGCCGATCACCTGATCCAGCTCTTGGTGGAAGGCTAAAGTTTGCGATTGTAGGGCTGCCATTGTAGCATTTGTCAGGTCCTGTGCGGTCATGAATCCAGCCATTGAAATTAAATTAATTAAAAATTTACCAAAGTTGATTTGAGTTTAATTAATTTAAGTGATTCTAATGAACAATGCTTAATCCGAAACGGTCAATTCTGCAGTCAATATGGTCAACCCGGAAAGTTTCTCTGAAACAGCAATCCGGAAGTCAAAGTTAGTCAACCTGGATGGACTATCCGAAATAAGCAATCCGGAATTAGGAATCCGGAATTAACAATCCGGAATTAGGAGTCCGATTTGAGGATTCGAAATAGAAAACCCGAGAAGAAATCCGAAATAAGAAGACCGAAATGTAGATCCGGAATGCCGATCCGAAATAATCAAATCTGAAATGAAATCCGAAATCAAGAATCCGGACGAAGAATCCAAAATGCCTGACTTGTCTTCTAAAAATCCGGAACAGTGACCCAATCCGTAACAGTGTCTCCGCCTTTTCTGCAACCGAATCCAAAATTCAAGGAAGTAAATACGACAACAGTAACTCGGATCACAATCCGGAATAAAGCAACAATCAGGGATCAATCCGGAATAGACGATCTCCTTCGTGTTCTTCGGAATCCGGAACAGTAGTGAATCTGAATTATGAGAACCTTCTTCGTGTTCTTCGGAATCCGGAACAGTGTTAAATCCGAAATCTTCACAGCTTCTTCGAGTTCTTCGAAACAGTATCCTTTGTCGATGAACAGCAATCCAGAATATCAGAAATCGATCCAAACAGCAGCAATACACTTCAAAAACTACTTCAATCAGCAATACCCGGAGCCTGTATTAGAACAGTAGGCTCTGATACCAATTGTAAGTCCTGTAAACGGATCAACCAGGTATCACTAACCTAATCAATAGCGGAAATTATGATTAGGATGAAGAAAAACTAGAATAACTTAAATAATATAACTTGCATACACCAGAGGATGTCAAATACAAGTTTTTACTCTCTAACCCCTAACAAATGACCTAACCCCTCTATTTATAAACATGACAAAGCCCAAAAGTACAACCCTAGGCTCACTAGGCACTAGGAAGCCCAAACTAATCCCAAAAGCCCAAATACACTATAAATGAATTAACCTTTAAGCTCCAAGCCCAATAGTTTGTAAGTTTTGGAAGTTCCCTGAGGGGAAATGCTGGCAGATTCTCTCTAGGAACTCCGCCAGCCAGTCAAGATGTATACTCTTTCGGTTTGAATGAAATCAAAATCTTCTGCTGATTCTGTTCCTACTCCCTGTCTATTTCGTTCTACCGAATCTTTACTATCCCCAAAACCTCCGTCTAGAACTGCTGCCCCCTGGACCACAATAAAAGAAATTTCGTTTGAGGGGGAATAAACTGTACTATCCCCAACTAGACTTAAAAGAAAAACTGAATAACTTGTGGGATAACATCTCTCGGATATATGGACTTAGTACTCCGAAATTTCATTTGAGAGAATGCCAGATTCTGCGATACTAGGTCTTTATATTTAATTGATATCTGAGGTATTATCCGAGTTCTTCTGATTTTGCGTCAGCAATGGCCTAGAACTAGTATAAGACTTTACGCATTATTCGCCTATAAAAGCTGCACAAAAAATGAGTATGTCATAATATTTACGACATCTGCAATTCAAAAGATTCCTTTAAGGAACACCACCTAAAGACGAGCCTTCATCTCTTTGTCTGTATGGAAATACTAACCTGGGCTCTCAAGGTCTCGCAATTCACCCCATTTACAGATATCAGTTGGATATATTCACCTGTGAAATGATATTCTGGGAATCTCGATGCGGGAGTATATTTTGAGATGGGAAACACAGTTATCTCATGTTCCTAAATATTACCTAACATATCTTGAAACAATTGAAAAAAAGAGAGTTAATTACTGTATTCGTCCCTGTGGTTTGTCAAAAATCACTATTTCAGTCCATTAGTTTAAAATTGCGATTTCAGTCCCTGTGGTTTCACTTTCGTAACCATTTCAGTCCATGTGGTTTCACTTTCATAACCACTTCAATCCATTTATTTTGTAAGTACAGGGACTGAAATGGTTGGGAGGTGGACTGAAATGGTTACGAAAGTGAAACCACAGGGACTGAAATCGTAATTTATAAACTAATGGACTGAAATAGTGATTTTTGATAAACCACAGGGACGAAAACAGTAATTAACTCGGTTTAAATGGATAAGTATATTGGCAATCTAGGTAAATCTGTTTAAGAACTTAATGATTATACCAAGATCAACGGTACTTGTGATTTCTTTAAATACTTGATATGATCCTCTTAACACAAATCTCACAAAAAATATGTATGTATATACATCTTTACTTGTTTTTTTCTTTTCAGAAAAGTTGCAAAAATATTTTCAATTTTCTTAGCAACTTATCTTAGTTTTTTAGTCTACCGATGATGAAAACACTGATAGTTCAAGTCATAGTGACACTTGCTGAAGGAAAGCTGAAGACCACGGGTTGGCAGCTAATCAAGAAAAGAAAAAGTTTACCTGAATGTCAACAAAGTTCATTAATTTGAAACTTTACATTTTTCAATAAATCTGTTTTGGTCAAACAATGGTCAACCAAGGTCATTAACTTGGACTTGGTAGGCAAATCAGATAACTAGGGTCATTAACTTGGACTTGGTTAACTGCGTGGGTAATTAAACAGATAAAAATTTCATAAAAAACAGTTTAACAAGTGTTAGAACTGACTCGTACGACTGACATTAGTATTCATTCGCACGAGCCATTGCTCGTACGAGCGACTACTGAATGAGTATAAAAGGCTCACTCATTCGCACGAGTCAGACTTTTGACTCTGTGCGGTTGAGAGAAACTTTTGTGCGGACCAGATCTTTTACTTAATTTTCTTGACCTATACGACGTACCAATACGTTGGGGAGGTTGATTCGCATACCTTTTGCAATGGGAAAGGTAGTTATGCTCCTTTTTAAGCCGTTATAATGCCAAAATTGGACCAAATGGACATGAAACGTAGATTTAGGGAAATTGGACTGGTAAATATAAAATTAAACCTAAAAACGTTAAAGTCGGCCCTAATAACCTATAAATCAACCTTCAATTTGTTAAAATCAACATGTTTTAAGTTTGGTTCAACTAGGTGTTATGTGGAATGGTTAACTCGTACGGATGTCCACTCATACGAGCAAAGTTTTCAAAAATTTATCTTATTCACTCGTACGAGTGAGTATTCGTACGAGTAGTCTCTTCATGTTAAATCTTGATGACTCGTACGAGTGAGTTTCATCATTCGTACGAAGCAGTTTGGTCAAAATTATTGAAAATTTACCAAGTATTTTGGTTAGTCGTACGAAGTAGTGACTCGTACGAGTGAAGTTTTGACCTAAACTTGAAATTTGGTAAAGTATGTGACTCGTACGAATGGTGATTCGTACGAGTGGCTGAAAGTTGTAACTTTTGAAAAATTTCTAAGTGTTGAATGTTTAGGTGTGCAGGTCAAGAAATCTTCTTTCTCGCCATTCCATAATATTTGCTGTCTTCTGGATGAGTCTATTCCAGAATTTGCCGCTTATCAAGAAGTCCTAGATTTTTTGAGCAGAATTCCAATCACAAAGGCTCTAACAGATCGTCATGTAGCTTATCGCTCACATACTCGGTATTTCTAGAATGCAGCAGAGTGTGATTCGGAGGAGAATGTGATTGTTTCGGCTATGAAGATTAAAGATGAAGATATTCAGGTTAAAATAACCGAAGATTTGATCAGAAAAGTGCTGGAATTCAATGACCACTACGGGATTTTCTGAATACATAGTGAAGGGATGTTTTTATCATATGGGTTAGGTCGGGTTCATAAATGTTGCTCCATTTAATAAGGCTAACCTGAGTGCGCCTTTCAAATATGTCGTACATTGTGTCATACACGCACTTAGTCACCGCAAAGGAGGATTTGACTACTTAGTTGATTACCAGATGTGTATGATCCCCGCACTCGTTCTAAACCTACCGTACAACTTTTCAAAGGTGATATTTTCTCAGATGGTCCAGTACACACAGAGAGAGAAATTTTTGCAGTACCCATGGTTTATCCAAATGCTGCTAGACCAGTTTCATCCCAATCTGAAGAAAAAGAAGGATGATGTGCTGAAGTTAGAACATATGGATGTCTCAACACTAAAGAAAATGAATTTACATCTCAAGACATTCCCTAACGCAAAACCAGTGTTTGGAGCAATTATTGACAAAGATTATGTCGCTCCAGCAGTAGGGAAATGGAGAAAATATGAGAGCGGTGACGAGGATGAAGAGATTATAGCGCTAGATGGTTTTATTGCGAAGCGAAGCGCATGGTTTGTTAAAGATGAGGGTAAGGGAACCAAGAGATAGCTAACATCTGCATCTTCCTCTTCTACTCCTCAGAAGAAACAGAAAGCTTCAGAAAGCTCGAGACTGATTAACGAATCAGAGCCAGAGGAGAATATTGAGGCTGTGGCTGCTGATATTGAAAGACAAGCGTTTGGAGAGAAAGAGAAAGCGGTTGAAGAAGCGTCCTTTCCAGTACTGATTTGGAAGACAGGATTGCTGGAGAACAGGAAAGAGCTAAAGAGATAGAGAGAGAACATTTAGCCGAACTACAGAGAAAAGCTGAAGAAAAGAGATGTAAAGCAACAGGAGAGGATGATTCGACATAT
Organism: Scalesia atractyloides; assembly: GCA_947069175.1. NCBI lineage: Eukaryota > Viridiplantae > Streptophyta > Magnoliopsida > Asterales > Asteraceae > Scalesia > Scalesia atractyloides. The sequence continues at coordinate 75,054,859 of CAMTDV010000008.1, forward strand.
ATACCTTCGGATTCTGATTACGATACTCCTGTGCGCAAAACTAAGAAGAAATCTCGATGTCTCAAAAGATCGGCAGTGAGAAGCACTGATTCTCCTAAAGATAAATCAAAGGAAAACGTGTAGAAACAGATTGTAGAAGAAGTGCAGGTTGAACCGACTCCACCGTCACCACCATCACCGGTTCGTCAACCTACTCCATAGCCTCCACCATCTCCACCTCGACAACAAGCACCACAACCACCACCGCAGCCGATGCCACAACCCTCATAGCTCAACCCCATTTTGATTTTGACTTTGAATTTGATGACATACTAGGGGGTGAAGATTTTTCTGCAGACATGTTTAACGACGCACGCGTTGAAGAGTTAGAGAAACAAGTTGCGTTAAACAATGTCAGAATTGCAGAACTGCAGGAACAGCTCAACGAGCTTAACGCAGAAAAGCAGCAACTTGAAGCTATGTTATCCAGCATAGTATCTAAGAATGAGCGTTTACAGATTCGTATGGTTGAATATGAAGAAGAACGTCTCAGGAGCGACAAAAAGATGAATTTATTTGAGAAGATACTGACAAAGAAGCTTGGTATTAACATTGCTGTAGAAATTGACGAGATCGAAAGAGCTGAAGCGAGAGAACGGGTTGCTGAGCGCGAACGTCTTGCGAAAGAGTTATCAGATGCTCAAGGCAAAGGCAAAGCTAAGGTGGGTGAGGATCCTGTCACTGTTACTACTGAGCCAAAAGCTGAATTTGTGCCAATACTTTCTGATATTGTGGTATATTCGGTCTCGAAGAAGTTTGTTTTAGTGGGTAAGCCAAAAGATGTTGATATCGACACGACAAACCTTTCAGCAAGGCATCGTGAATGGCTACAAAAGAGGATGTTAGAGAGAGAGATATATAAGCTGAGGTTGATGAATTTGTGGAAGAACCTGAAAAAGAGGCTGAAGACTTAGATGATTTTGATGATCTATATTCTAATAAGTCTAATCACGATAGTGATGATGATTTAGGAGGTATGGGTAGCCATGTAACAGAGTCTAATATGAATGAAGATATTGATTATTCTGTGTACTTGGATGACTCGGCAAATCAAGTGACTGAAGGATGTAATCAGTGTAGATCTGAAGGCCCACTGATGCTCAGCAGGCAGGAATACTCACGGTAACCGATAAATCTACCGTTCATGTCGTGCCAAAGCCAAAGATTTTATATCTTGAGCATGATGTTGAAGAAGGAGAGTTTGTTCACAGCTACACTAAAGAAGAGATAGCTGAAATGCTGGGAATGAACGAAGAAGAATTTGTGTTTGATTTTGACAACGAGCTGAATGATATTAGTGCTTTCGAGCTAGTTGATTATGTTTCCAAACATATTGCTGATGCTAACGATTATGATAGAGTTGTCGTGGAGGATGATTCTGATGACAATGTTACTAATCTTGCCGATAAGGGTACAGATGACTCCCCAACTTTTAGTGAGTAAGCAGCTGAAAGTGATGATCTTTTGAAACGAAAAGTTGAAGAAGCTATTAAACAAGGAACCGTTCCTCAACAAATGTCTTCTGAAGAAATTGCAGAGATGAGGAAGCGGTGGTTCAAAGTTACACCAGCTGACCGAAAGTTTAAACATCCCTTAGTGTTCTTTACGCGTGATGCAGATATTTCACTAGGGGATATAATTAGTTAGGGATGGATCGAGGAGCTTAATTTTTATGCTATTAAGAGGGAGTTTGGGATCTAGTATTTTAGATACTTGAGCGATATTAAGTCCTTGCCGTATTGGGATATAAAAGAGCTCCTACAAACAAAGATGATTAATCTGAAGATGAAGTTTCACGACCAACGGTTTATGGAAATTGATCAAGCTTGAAGCTACGCACGGATTTACTCACTGGAAGCGTCATTTCCCGAAGCGAATTACAATAATTGATCCGGTTACTCAAGAGAAGGACGTGACGCTAATCGTTAAGAGGCCGAAAGTGATGAAGAATATGCCTCTTATAAAGATGGAACAAGACTTCTATAAGATCTTCAAATGGTGGCACTACGATTCGAATACGAGAGAAGCTGACATATGTGTGCACCTAGATGATGATTCTTGGAAGATCACAGAGGAGCTTACCGAAGCCGTCATAGCACACAAACGTATATATGGGCTGTCGCGTGGCATTCGAGTACTAGACCCGATGTGGCTAGTCAACTATTTGAAGAAAGACATTGAATGCTTGTTTTATAGTAAAATCAGCTTGGAAGAAAGAGATAAAGAACAAGCACTCCAGTTTCAAAAGATAGTTAATGTCTATTTTGCCAAAGACGTTCATTCAGGCACGGCATGGAACACTTCATGGAGGAAACTGGAGAAGATTGAGCAAAGCAAGAAAGACAAGAAGGAAGGAAGAAAGGACTGCGAGCGAGCACGTATTGCATCGCTAAGAAGTTTTCGATTTGGCAATACAGTTAACCGACCTCCTCCAGCAGATCAAACGCCAATTGCTTTTGAGGAGTGTCGCAAGCCGCCGAAATGTTTATTTGGTCGAGAAATGACATGTCACACCCTGACCCGCAGCGGATATGGTAGTCGGGGCATGATTGGGTTTTCATCAAAGCTCATGACATTTACTATTATATAAATTTCATATTTATTATTTTAAGTTTACAACATAAAAAATCCAATCAACACATAATTCATACAAACACAAAATGTTCCAAACAAGGCTTGCAAGTAACGTTTTATTTTCTTCTAGGGCCCAAGTCCTACGTGATCCATGCTTCACACATGTTCACATGTATCATGTGTAAAAATAGAGTTTTGGGGTCAACATAAGTTGGCGAGTGAATCCCATTAATTATTAAGAAAAAATGATATGTTTGTTATCTTTAATAAAATGTGCATTAACCAAATATGAGAAATGTATATGCAGTCTAATTCACAAACCATATAATCAACTAGCAATGTACATGTGAGCACGATAAGCGATGTGCTGTGAGATCAAGGCTCAATCAAACGGAGCCGATCTAATATATTAGGCAACGCGACGCTCCACCCGTTAATAATGGGGAACCAAATGGGCCCAATGTGAGAGCTTGACTGAAATGAGAAACATAAACACAAATAATAACAATATCACATAGCACGTTAGATCACATAATGGTAATAGCACGAGGTTTGAATTAGTGAGATAAAAAAAGTGACACATGATACACCCCAAAAACATGAATAAAAGGGGGAGTTGTAGAAATTCACTCACAGTGGGTGCTTTTATGATTTGATGAAGATTTCGCACGATTAAGCGTTTGAGATACCAAACGACGAGAAAGGCTAACCTAAATATTCACGTATAAGTTCGATAAGTATATATTTTTCAAGGTTAAAATTAGTAGTTTTGATTAATGTATTGCTTACACATTTTTATTAGATATTTTAGATAATTTTATTGTATTTATTACTATTTTTATTTACTTAAAATGATATTATTTGATTATATAATTTTATAGTTTTTATAAAAAAATATTAAAAGTTTAACTAAAAATATGTTTCTTTTCGGATCGAACCGGCCGGACATTACGCAGCGTGTGGGGATCGAACTTGTGACCTCTCGTTTGCGTGCACGCAGCTCTACCAACTGAGCTACATGTCTAATCCAGAATATATTGAGATTTAATTATACATATACACATACTATAGTTAAAAATATTTTTATTTAATTGAAAATGTTTGAATAATTTCAGGGACCGTGTAATGAACCAGATTCGAACTCGTGACCTCTGCTTCGTGTTGCACACAGCCCGACCAATTGGGTTGTGTGTCTAACCCGAAGAATATAGGATTTTAATTAATCTTATATACATACTACAGCCAACCATAATTTTATTTAATTAAAAAGGTTTGGTTTATTATAAGAACAGTGCACTGAACATGTTTTGAACTCATGACCTCTACTTCATGTTGCACACAGCTCGACCAATTGGGCTGTGTGTCTAACCCGGAGGATATAAGATTTTTATTAATCTTACATACTTACCAGATCAGTTCACAATTGAGTTTAATTAAAAAGGTTTGAATATGGGAGCGAATCAGAACATGTATAGACTCGAACCCGGGGCCATGATCTCGAGTGCACACAGTCCAACCACTGGACTGTGTGTCTAACCCGGTATAAATACCAATTTTAATTTGATTTATATATTACTTCGAGTTCATCTTCTTTATTTCAAAACACAGAAATGGTGAAACCTGATTTGATTGTTATGTTTAACAATTAAACCTTTATACTTCTACTGATGAGATTAAAATAAAACAATGAAAAGGATCAAGTGTAATGATATACCAAACAGAGATGTTTTTCGATCTCCGGTTAGGATTTCCGGCAGCCGGATATAAATTCCAGCGAAGATTCCTTGAAGAACAGAGGATTTCAGAAGGTTTGAGTGAGTGTTTGCGTGTTCTGATTGAGTTCTGAAACCCCTATTTATAGAGAGAGGTAGCAGCTTGATTTAATTGTTCGGTTTCGGTCAAAAATTAATGGCCGAGATGTTGCATAACCTTTTTTGATGAATTGACTCGGTAATTAAGTTTAGTCCCTTGATTAGAAACGGTTACATCCGTTAATTGCAAGGGAAAACGGAGTTTGCATGATTTCTTGATTTAAGCAGCTGTTACAGGGGGTGATTCAAGAAGATGACTTGAATAAGATAGTTTAAAAGATTTATTCGCTGGACTTGTTCAGATGTTGTGTATGTGCTGCAGCGGTGTGTAGTGTGTGTGGCTTGAGTGGAGACCTGGGTTCGATCCCGCGGTCCACTCTTTATTTATTATATTTATATATTTTATTTATTATTATTATTTTATCATCTTTACTATTATTTATTTTATTAATATCATAATATCTAATAAACGACTAGCATAGGTTTGAAACAAAAGATCATAACATATGCTCGATTACAAAACGGAGCGGGTTTTTAGAACCCGTTTTTCGTCAGATGTTACAGTATCCCCTACTTTTAGAAATTCCGTCCTGAAATTTAAGTGGTAGTAGGTTTATCATGGAAAAGATGAGGGTATTTTTCGCGCATTGAGTCTTCACATTTTCAAGTAAATTCAGGTCCTCGTTTTGACTCCAAACGTACCCGAACTATTGGGATTCGACTTCGTCTTAAATGTTTCTCACCGAAGTCCATAATATCTACAGGTCGCTCTACAAATGCATCGACTCATCAATCTGAATATCTTCTAACGGTATATGGAGGTTTTCATCGGCAAGGCACTTTTTCAAGTTAGATAGGATGGATCTTGCTGAGTTCTTCAGGTAAGTCAAGCTTGTATGCTACAGGACCAACTCACTCAAGTATTTTAAATTGTCCAACATAGCGAGGTGCTAGCTTTCCTTTTTTTTCAAAACGAGCAACTCCCTTCCATGGTGATACTTTCAAAAGTACTTGATCGCCAACACAAAACTCAAGCGGCTTTCGTCGTTTGTCAGCGTAACTCTTTTGACGACTCTGAGCTGCTAGAAGATTATTGCCGATTTGAAGAATCTTATCGGTTGTTTCTTGGACTAATTCTGGTCCAGTGATCTGTGCTTCACCAATTTCGTGCCAACATACAGGTGATCGGCACTTACGACCGTATAGTGCTTCAAAAGGAGCCATACCAATGCTCGAGTGATAACTATTATTGTAAGAAAATTCAACCAATGGTAGATGAGTATCCCAATTTCCCTTGAAGTCGATGACACATGATTATAACATGTCTCAAAGAGTCTGTATGGTGCGCTCAGATTGACCATCAGTTTGAGGATGAAAGGCGGTGCTGAGATCTAAGTGAGTACCTAACGCGTGTACGACTTGCCATGTTCGTGAAATAAAACGTCCATCTCGATCCGAGATGATGCTTAAAGGCACACCGTGTTGACTTACAATTTCATCGATGTAAATACGAGCTAACTTCTCGTTTTTGTAATCTTCGCGGATCGGAATGAAGTGAGCGGATTTGGTAAGGCGATCGACGATAACCCAAATCATGTTATACCCACTGGAGGTGCGAGGTAACCCGGTAATAAGATCCATGGTTATGTTTTCCCACTTCCAAACGGGTATTTCGGGTTGAATAAGTAATCCTGAGGGTCTTTGATGTTCAGCTTTAACTTTCGAACATGTGAGGCACTTGGAGACAAAAATGGCAATATCCTTTTTCATTCCAGGCCACCAATAGGAGTATCATAGATCTTGATACATCTTATCAGCACCCGGATGTATGGAGTATCGTGTTTTGTGGGCCTCATTCATGAGAAATGTACGAGGATTGTCACGATCAGGTACCCAAATACGATTCAGATAATAGAATATACCATCGTACTTTGATTCTAACTTGGTTTCAGCACCACAAGATAATTAATCTCGCAAATCATTTTCCGTGACAGAGGTATGTTGAGCTTCGCGAATGCGTCTTTGAAGGTCAGTTACGATTTGAGAACACAACAGGTGAATGGAGTTAGCATATTCTTTCCGACTAAGAGCATTAGCTACAACATTGGTTTTACCTGGGTGATAACGGATTTCATAAACGTAATCATTCAGAAGTTTGACCCATCATCGTTGCCTCATGTTTAACTCTTTCTTATTGAAGATATGTTGTAGGCTCTTGTGGTTAGTGTAAATCTCACACTTTGTACCATAGAGATAATGTCTCCATATCTTTAGAGCGAACACGACTGCTCCGAGTTCCACGTCGTGAGTGGTGTAATTCTTCTCATGGACTTTGAGTTGCCTTGAGGCGTAGACTATCACCTTGTCTCTTTGCATTTAGACACACCCAAGCCCCTGGCCTGGTGCATCACAATACACCACAAACTCATCACAACCGTTAGGGAGAGTGAGAATAGGTGCATCACAAAGTCTCTGTTTCAGTGTTTGGAAAGCCTCTTCTTTCTTGGGCCCCCAATCGAAGGGCTTGCCTTTATGAGTCAAGGCTGTGAGGGGTAAGGCAATGCGGGAGAAATTGGCAATAAAACGTCGATAATAACCTGCTAAGCCGAGGAATGATCTAACTTTGGTAGGAGTTCGTGGCTCCTGCCATTCTTACAATGCTTTGATCTTTGCAGGGTCGACATGAATTCCTTTGTTGTTGACGACGTGACCAAGGAATTGAACTTCTTTTAACTAGAATTCACATTTTGAAAACTTAGCGTAAAGCTTATCCGTTTTCAAAAGTGTTAGAATAAGACGAAGATGTCGCTCATGATCTGACTTAGTCTTGGAATAAATAAGAATATCACCGATAAAGACAATGACGAAACGATCAAGGTAGGGTTTGCATACTCTATTCATTAGATCCATGAAGACGGCAGGAGCATTGGTCAACCCAAAAGGCATGACCATGAATTCGTAGTGTCCGTAGCGAGTTCGAAAGGCAGTCTTTGGAATGTCTTCCTCACGTACTCTAAGCTGATGATAGCCAGATCAAAGATCGATTTTTGAGAAACAGGTGGCACCCTGAAGTTGGTCTAGAAGATCATCAATGCGAGGTAAAGGATAACGGTTTTTGATGGTTAGCTTGTTGAGCTCTCGATAGTCGATACACATTCGAAAAGTTCCATCCTTCTTCTTGACGAAAAGAACTGGCGCACTCCAAGGTGATGAGCTAGGGCGTATGAACCCTTTGTCAGTCAGCTCTTGCAGCTGACTAGCTAACTCTTGCATTTTAGATGGGGCTTCTCGCATAGGAGGAAGTCCTGAGAGGTCGTCTGGAAAGACTTGAGGAAAATCTTTACCAATCGGAATATCTTCGAGTTTCTTCTCCTTGCCTTATTTCTTCACGATGTGGGCTAAGAATGCTATGTAATCTTTGCAAAGATACTTTCGGGCTTGAAGACAGGACATCAACTTGAGTCCCTTGATTGGGGTTTCACCAAATATACGAAGGGTTTGGCCATCGGCGAGTGGAATTCGAATGAATTTTTCATAACATACGACTTCGGCATGATGCTAACTAAGCCAGTCTATACCAATGATGACGTCGAAGCTTCCCAATTTCATGGGAATGAGATCGATTGGAAAATCATGATCGCTAAGAGTAATAGTACAGTCGCGAATGAGAGAATCCAACGTAATAGGTTCACTGTTTGCTACTTCCACTGTAAACGATTCGGCTAAACTAACACGAGGTAAACCAAGAATAGATTCAAAATCTAGGGACACAAAACTCTTATCTACGCCCGTGTCAAAAAGAATAGATGTATAGCTATCATTAATGAGAAACGTACCATTGACCACGTTGTTATCCGCTCTAGCCTGATTGGCGTTGATGTTAAAAGCTCTACCTCTTGCTGGTGGATTGGCTTGATTGGTTTGGTTCACATGATTAGCTTGGGCTTGCGCATTAATGATGTTCACTAAACACGGACAAGTGTTGCGGAAATGAGTTGGATCACCGCAATTGAAGCAAGCTCTAACGGGTGGCATCATGGGGTAATTAGGTTGATAGGAGGGTTGGGCTATGGGTTGAGCAGATGGTAACATCAGTGGTTGTTGGTGAGGAACTTGACCCACCACTTGGTTGTTGAGTTGGGCTTGAGGTTGGTTGCGGGCTTATCTTTGAAGTGAGCGGCAGGTTGGAATTGTATGGCCTACACGGCCACATCCTGTGCAGTGGAGACATGGGTTCTCAAGAGGGTGATGATATTGACATCGATTGCACTTCGGGTGAGGTCCGGTGTATTGCTTCTTGAATGGAGCGGTAGGGGGATCAACTTGGGTGATTGGAGCGGCTGCAATGGGTTGATTGTGTTGAGTTGGCTAATTCGTTTGGGTGACGGCAAAATTCTTCCCATTTCGCTTTCTTTTGCCAGTGAATCGAGAAGAGGATCCAGCTTGAGTTGGGTTAGGGGTTTCGGTTGGTGTTTTATCTTTCTTCTTCTCGTCTTTGAAATCCCCATTCCTGATGTGGTTTTCGTTGAGCTCAGTAGCTAGCTCCATTGTTGCTTCGAGACTTGCAAGCGTAGTACTCATCATAGAGTCCTGAATCTTCAAAGGAAGACCCCGAATGTAGTGCTCGATCAGACGATAGAGAGGAGTGAACAAATTTGGAACCATTTGATTCAACTCAAGAAACCTTTTGTTGTAGGTTATATGATCTCCCTCTTTTTGTTTCAGAAAAAAGAACTCATCCTCCAGCTTCTTAATTTCGCTTCTTGGACAAAACGTCATGTCATGAGTTCTCTCAATTCTTCCCAAGTTAGGACTACTGCGGCTTCGGCGCCTCTTCTGCCCTTTTTAGCATTCCACCATGTTAGTGTTACCCCAAATAGATGACCAATAGCATAACGAACCATACGGTCGTTGGGACAGTCACAATTGAGAAAGGTTCTCTCCATTTCTTCAAACCGTCGAAGGAGAGCAGTGACCCCTTCAGTTCCCTCATACTTTGGAGGGTCACATGAGTTGAAATGCTTGTAAGTGCACTTGGTGGTGTTTGTGGGAGGGTTGCAGCATTATGTCCTTCTTGGTTGATTGGGTTGACAGGGTTAGCGGCAAGAGCTTGTTGAACTTGAATTACGATATCGGGAATCAGGGCCGCCATTTGTTGGGCTATTTGAGCAGCCATGCGCTCGCCGGATCTTCCTGATCTCCTACCTCCACGAGAGTGCCTAGAAGTCATCTACAGGAAATACGTAACGAGATTATGAGTTTGGCGTATAGGTGTCATGTGTGTTGCATTTAGAAATAAACATCCACAAAACAAATGAGAAAAAATAAATCCATTACATCCATAGGATGTCTTAGGCTTTGCTCATGTTTGGGCCCCCATATGTCCCCAATACTTGGCCTAGGTAGTCATGTGGGCCCCCATGACTACTAGGCTTTGTAGGGTTCATATTGGTTTTTGGCCTGTTAACATCAGCACCACCCGAATGAAAATCGTTAAATATGATTACGAGGTATAAGGTTGGAAGGTGTCCTGGTGTAGACACAGTGGCAACTCAAAGTGGGGTTAGTTCACACAACGTTTGGTGTGGCATGCTTTGGCCTAATAGGTCCTTCGTACTCTCATCGTTAGTCCCGAGGTAGGCAAACGGGTCCATTTTTTTGGATTTATACGAATGCCAATCCTAGACAGGACTTTCAACTACCGGTACTTATACCCTTCCAGTTACTACATGCCCATCGTAGAACTCACTTTGATGAGATTGAAAAAAATGAAAACATCACAAATGAAAGAAAAGCAGGAAAAAATGTTTAAATATGTGAGAATCAAGGCGTGCGTTAAGACGATAATATATGTATATATATATATATATGCATGTTATATTGACAATATTTATAACATATTTAATGTCACCCAAAAATTATATAATAATGAAAGTGCTTGCATGAAATTGTGTGTGAGAGAGATGTAAAACAAGTAAATGACATAAGTTTGCATGTAACCAACTTAACACGTAAGCAATTAAATTATAATTGACTATAGTATAGGTTCTAAGGGTCTAATAACCTATCCTATATCCCTATAGTCAAAAGCTCTGATACCAATCTGTCACACCCTGACCCGCAGCAGATATGGTAATTGGGGCATGATTAAGTTTTCATCAAAGCTCATGACATTTACTATTATATAAATTTCATATTTATTATTTCAAGTTTATAACATAACAATCCAATCAACACATAATTCATACAAACACAAAATGTTCCAAACAAGGCTTCCAAGTAACGTTTCATTTTCTTCTAGGGCCCAAGTCCTACGTGATCCATGCTTCACACCTGTTCACCTGTATCATGTGTAAAAATAGAGTTTTGGGGTCAACATAAGTTGGCGAGTGAATCCCATTAATCGTTAAGAACAAATAGCATGTTTATTATCTTTAATAAAATTTGCATTAACCAAATATGAGAAATGTATATGCAGTCTAATTCACAAACCATATAATCAACTAGCAATGTACATGTGAGCACGATAAGCGATGTGCTGTGAGATCAAGAGGAGCCGATCTAATATGTTAGGCAACTCGACGCTCCACACGTTAATAATGGGGAACCAAATGGGTCTAATGTGAGAGCTTGAATGAAATGAGAAACATAAACACAAATAACAACAATATCACATAGCACGTTAGATCACATAATGGTAATAGCACGAGGTTTGAATTAGTGAGATAAACAAAAGCGACACATGATACACCCCAAAAACATGAATAAAAGGGGGAGTTGAAGAAATTCACTCACATGTATAGACTCGAACTCGAGGCCATGATCTCGAATGCACACAATCCAACCACTGGACTGTGTGTCTAACCCGGTATAAATACCAATTTTAATTTGATTTATATATTACTTCCAATTCATCTTCTTTATTTCAAAACTCAGAAATGGTGAAACCCGATTTGATTTTTATGTTTAACAATTAAACCTTTATACTTCTACTGATGAGATTAAAATAAAACAATGAAAAGGATCAAGTGTAATTATATACCAAACAGAGATGTTTTCCGATCTCTGGCGAGGATTTCTGGTGGCTGGATATAAATTCCAGTGAAGATTCCTTGAAGAACAGAGGATTTCAGAAGGTTTGAGTGAGTGTTTACATGTTCTGATTGAGTTCTGAAATCCTATTTATAGAGAAAGGTAGCAGCTTGATTTAATTGTTTGGTTTCGGTCAAAAATTAATGGCCGAGATGATTGCATAACCGTTTTTGATGAATGGACTCGCTAATTGAGTTTAGTCACTTGATTAGAAATGGTTGCATCCGTTAATTGCAAGGGAAAACGGAGTTTTGATGATTACTTGATTTAAGCGGCTGTTACAGGGCGGGTGATTCAAGAAGATGACTTGAAAAGATAGTTTAAAAGATTTATTCGCTGGATTTGTTCAGATGTTGTGTGTGTGCTGCAGCGGTGTATAGTGTCTGTGGCTTGAGTGGAGACTCGGGTTCAATTCCGAGGTCCACTCTTTATTTATTTATTTATTATTATTATTTTATCATCTTTACTATTGTTTTTATTAATATCACAATATCTAATAAACGATAGGTTCGAAACAAAAGATCATAACATATACTCGATTACAAAACGGAGTGGGTTTTCAGAACCCGTTTTTCGTCAGATGTTACATGTCAGATCTTTTGAAGATTTTTTGAAGACTATCCAAGACTACGGCAACATCCAAGGTGGAGTTTGTTGATACATAATGTCTATTGCCTACGTCTAGGATATGTTGTTTATGTATATAGGGCTTAGTACGTCAGTTTCTATATGTTAATGTATATTTTATTTGTTTTGTAACTGACTCGTACGAGTGAGTCATATGCCTCGTACGAGTGACACTTTGTCACTTGTACGAGGCAGCCACTCGCACGAGTCACACTCTATTACATACTCTCCTGTGCGAATCATGTCGACCTATAAATAGAGGAGTGTTGTGTCAGAGCTAGGAATCTTGTTGGTGTGGCGAAGCCCTGCTGAATTGTTTACTTGCATTGTACTTGTTCAAGTCTATCAATATATTCAAGGCATTTAAGAAGTAGATCTCACTTTTTTGTTTGTCAACCTCAATAACAATGAATTCTACCTCAGTTAGTTGAGTCAGATTGATCAGGTGCTCATCGGAGGAGAGCTGATCCCCCCTTACACAACTCTAGCTAGCTCACTAATCATGGGCTTGATTAGAGGCCTAAGTAGCATAAAGTTGTTAAGAGAAAATATGTTTAAGAAAAAGTTTACAAGTTCATCTTCCAAAACATAATGTTTGGCCATAAAATGGTATTGTTTCACCTTGGTTTTCCATGGAAAACCTATGGTAACATCCCAAGAGGCTTGTCAAACATTGTAGAGGAAGAAAACATGTTTAAAACTTGAAGTTTTGAAGTTATGAAAGAAATAAAAATTGGTAGAAAGTTGTAAACACTTTTGGAACTTAAAATGGTGAGGTTTCACCTTAGTTTGCTCAAGCAAACTTGTGAAAACCTTCCCAAAGGTTATCCAAGTGTTTTAGAAGAAGAAACAAGGCTTGAACATCAAAGGAAGTGAGTTAGAACTCACTTGCAAACTAAAGTAGGAGAGCAGTGAGTTCTGGAGGTTTAGGGAGGTTTTGTGAAGTGTTGGAGGCTTGTAAAGGTGAGAAATGGATGGGGGAAGGCTTGCTTTTATAGAGGGAAGATTAGGGTTAAGTTATGTTTGCATTGAGTGGGGTTGGTTGGTTGTTTAACTTGAAACAAGAAAACTTTAAAACCTTGATAGCTTGCGGCCCCAAGTTGTCTTTCTTTTTTTCATTATTTGATAAATATAATTGATTTTCTAGATGTTTAAATGTTATACATTATGAATAATACAAGTTTGCTTTGTGTGGAAGAATAAAACCAAATGTAAGGGTGTCATTTAACCCCTAGAAAGAACTTGTTAGGTAGTATTTGTTTAACCCAAACGTGACAAGATTTATGATGCCAAAACTTAAGTATTTTTGTCACACCCCGGCTTTCCACAGCCAATCAAACACCTGCGGGCCCGGGTGGGGAATATCGTGACGTAAGGTTGATATCATCATAGTCAATTAAACACAGCATAGCGGAAGTCTTGGATTTAAATTACTATTACAAACCAAATTACAAACCAAATGTTCGAAATACAAAATAATATACAGGCTCGTAATAGAAGATCCACATGCGGATCACAAATGGTAAAAAAAAGAATATAAAACAGACTTTGGGCAGATCTAGGATGTGCAAGATCCTCTATCACTACCGAGCACTTCCAGCCTATTTTCGTATTGTACCTGTAAGCTTAGTCTTTTGAAAATACGAAAGCTTTCGCTGGTAAATACACCTAACTGACTCATTTTGAAAACATTTAAAATATGTTTTAAGTGCATTCGAGCACAAAATCTTGTACAACTTGGGAAAGTTGACCGTCCAACCTTGTTAACAAATTTACATGTTTGTCCATACATGCAGGGCCCGATACGGAGACCGAGACATGATTAACGTACACACCACTTTGGACTCACGGAGGAGTCAAGTCTTCCCAACTTTGTGGGCAATGCATTTTGAGCGTCTATCGGGTGTATGCCTACACCCGCGCTAAGGTCACGGTAGTTAACCCGCGATGTTTAAGCTATCAAACAAAACTGATTAAAACAGAATATGCGGATTTACTAGCCACAATCCGGTATTCGATTGATCCCATTTCCGACCAAGCGGTAATAATTTACCGTGACCCAAGCCCGTATAGGGGAAATAAGTCGAGAGTATTTACCTGAGCTAGTCTTCTTTTAATTTAATAACTCAGTCGTACACAAAAGTACTAAGTGCAGATAGCATTTACCAGCAAGTCTCTAGTCTGGATTATGGCATAAACTAACCAATTAAATACTAACGGTCTTATTTAAGTCATAGACTTAGACCGACTAGCATACTTGATCAAAACGTATAACGCTAGATTAAACGATGACTGGATAGAATGTAGTTTAATCCCAACAAGTATATTGACTTGTATAATATGGATTAACTTTAAACATTCTGAATTTTGAGACTTAAATGACAAGGTTAGACCCGTTTCGGTTAATTTTCGTAAACTAGTTACATATGCTTAAACGTACGCATATCAGCGACATCAGGTAACCGGATAAGTCATGGACAAGTTCTATATGCCATTACACTATAATAAAGTTGTAATATCAGTGGAATATCAACTTTTATACCCGTTATGGTTTTAAAGTGAAACTATGCCTCATAAGGGCGTTTCGGTAATTTCATACCAGATGAAAGGAACTTGATTATAATTTGATGTTATAGCTATAGGTATTCTGGAAAAATAAATTATTTATGATATAGTATCAGTAGGATATTAATTATATGTGTAATTTATCTTTTATGACCAAACTATGCACCGGATGGGCATTTCGGTCATTTACACATATTTATAAATTATTTGGGATTCTGAGTTTGTATCATGTACCTACTGTAAAAATATTTAAAATAAGTTTTGAAATCAGTAGGTAACAAGTCTTGGTTGATAAATATGGTTTAAAACCATACTATGCGCCGAAACGACGCTTATGTCGTAAAATGACGATCTGTGTGATGTTCAATGAAAATTGATGTTATGGTTGGATTAAATGTCTTAGATATGTTATTTAATCTAAGACATCAGTAGGTAAAAGATTTACCTTGAAAAGATATAATTAAAACCATTTTATAAGCCACAAGGGCCTTATTGTCATTTGTCGACATAATACAAGGACTTGTTTATAAACTCAGTTTATAATCTGTTTTAACATCCCACATAATCCTACTTACAATATTACATCAGTAGGAAACTCATTTTCAAGTTCATTATCATTTAAATCTCTTTTTATGCAAAAAGGGCATTTTAGTCCAAAATGGCATAATTACGGAACTTATGCATAAACTCAGATTCTGATTATGATCATCTAATATAACCTCAGAGGGTTATGCTACATCAAATACAATCATAATGCAACTTTAGATCAGTATCTAACTAATCTAAATTGGGTCATAATTGAAAGTCAAAGAAGAAGTCAAACTTCATGACTTTCGGTTGCGAACCGACCCTATAACTGAAATTGACGAGCCGAACATGTTCTTACATGTTCTAATAATTATTACCAACTTGTTTAAGTGTCAAAACAGGTTTCATAACATATATAAGATCAATTTATGATTTTTCCGAAAAACGGCATGTTTGACTTTTTAATGTCATAACTTTGACCCGTCAATTGGTCTAGAAAACGTGATATTTAGGAGGTGCCCTATATAGGGACTAACACCTACCTTATTACGATCACTTAGTCATGTTTGTTACGAACAATGGCTGGACCATAATGATCTTAACCGAAAGTCAAGGCGTTTTCTGTAAAACGCTTGACTTTGGCTATAAAAGCCTATAAACGAAATTGCAAGAGGAAGGAACACTTACAAGTGGTTCCTAGAATGTAATAGAACTAAGTTGGGTGCTCCTTTCAGTTAGGAACTTCCAGAGGAGGGAGATTGAGTTGTGAATGAGAAAGGCGCAAGTTCAAATGGTGAACCTTGGCACATATTTATAGTTGGAGAGCTTGAAGGAGGTGATGCCAGGTGTTAAGGGGTGTAAGAGGAAGCTTACAAGTGTCCTAAAACGTGGCATAGTAGTTTGGAAGACTATAGTTTCAAATCAAATGGTTTTTGGCAATTTGTGTGGAGGCCAAGCAAATTTTATGCAGACACAGGCCTCTCGTGCCCCGAGAGAGGCACAGGCCTTCCCTCTCGTGCCTCGTGAATGCCCCACGGCCTGTTTCAAAGTTTGACACTTTTAGCCCCTTCACTTATAAAACCCTCTAAAACCTTCTAAAACACCTTTTTAGCATATTTAGCTCTCCGTAACCAATATTTGGCATACCCGGGAGTATGCCCGGACATTGTCAAGCTCTCGGGTCGTTAAAAGGTCAGTCAGAGGTATAAATTAACATGTTAACACTTTTAACCCCTCCATTATCCAATTTTCACATATTTACAGAATTGAACCCTCTCGTCCAACAAATGAGACATATGAGAGTTGGGACTTCGTAAAGGATCACTCAGAGGCCCACTATAAGCATGTTGACTCCGGTGTCACTCAGAGGTTGGGCGTGTTGACATATTAGTCACTCAGAGGCCAAGTGTAAGCATGTTGACATATCAGTCACTCAGAGGCTAATGTTTAAGCATGTTGACATATCGTCACTCAGACGCTTACGTTTATGCATGTTGACATCAGACAGTCACTCAGAGGCTCAATTTGAGCATGTTGACACCTTTAGTCCGTATTAGTCTTTAATAGACTAAATTAAAATACAACACGTGTTACTATACTATTGGACACCATTTTACGAGGTGTTACATCCTTGCACCCTTAAAAGAAATCTCGTCCTCAATATTTTATTCAAAAAGATGGGGGTACTTTTGTTGTATAGTGGACTCAACCTCCCATGTATACTCGGGACCTCTAAAGGCATCCCACTTAACCTTTACTATAGGTATCAATTTCCTTCGAAGCTTCTTAACCTGTCTATCTTCGATCGAAATTGGTTTCTCAATGAACCTCAGGTTTTCATCTATTTGCACATCTTTGTGCGACATTGCTAGTGACTCATCGGCTAGACATTTCTTAAGGTTAGATATGTGGAATACATCGTGAATTCCACTAAGCTCCTCTGGTAGCTTAAGCTTATAAGCTACAGTGCCGACACATTCGACTATCTCGAATGGTCCTATATAACTTGGGCTTAGCTTGCCTTTCTTTCCGAATCTCATTACACCTTTCCAAGGTGATAATTTCAGCATGACTTTGTCCCCTACTTGGAACTTAAGAGGTTTACGCCTCTTGTCTACATAACTCTTCTGCCTATCACGGGCAACTTTGAGACGATCACGGATTTGTACAATCTTGTCTATGGTCTCCAGGACAATCTCAGGTCCTGATAGTTGGGCTTCCCCAACTTCCGCCCAACACACGGGCGTTCGACACTTTCTCCCATACAAGGCCTGATAAGGAGCAGCCTTGATGCTCGTATGATAATTATTATTGTAGGAGAATTCTATTAGGGTAAGTGGTCATTGTAACATCCGTCAAAAACGGATTTACCAAACCCGCTCCGTTTATCAACCGAACAGTTAGTCAAAAATTTCGTTGCGAATTAAATGCCCAAAATATTTTTAAACGATCCGTAATCAATTATTATACGGGAATATATATTTAGTTTTTGAAAAACTGTTGAAAATCGCAAAATAAAAAGGAAAGTACTCTGCCGGGTATCGAACCCGGGTCTGTACCGAATCAGCAAACGGACTTAACACATACACACAAACCACTGCGCCACTTGTTCTGTTTGATGAATAATAGAATCATTTAATTCATAAAGTAACGTTACGAATTCAAAACCGGCGCCCAAACAGTTCAGTCGTCGGAATCCCGGAAATCTCGCGAGTCTTAACTACAATTTACGTTATAACGTAAACCATTAACCAGACATCGGTTATAACCGATGTTTGAAGTCCGCGACCAAACCAAAACCGCCGGAGTTTTTATGATATACGAACACAGTCGGAAATCAGACCAGATTCTTCAACGTTTTCCCCTATAAATTCACTCTCAACCCATTGCAAACCTTTTCGCTCAAAACCACACTTTTCCTCGGCGTAATTCCACTCGCCGGAACTTTTCTGTTCGTCGCCGGAAAACCGATTTCCCCATTGCCGAGCCTTGCTGAGCCTCTGAAGCTTATACCGGAGATACCCATACTCTTTCCAAGCTTTCCGGAGACTTGCTGCTGCAAGACACCTGACGCCGGAGTTGAATTCTGTCGCCGGAGTTTCTGCCGGAAAACAGAGAGTCCAGTCGGTATACTTCTCCACCCAATTTCTTTTCCTTTTCACATTTATCTCACCGTAACGAACTGAAAAACACTAATAAACCGATAAAACTTTGAACCAGTCGATTTTCCGAACTCTGGTTATATTTCAGTGAAGAAGACGATATATTTCCGTATGTTATAAGTATAATATAAATCTGGATATTAATCGGGTTAGACACACAGTCCAGCGGTGGACTGTGTGCACATATAAAGCAAAGGTCTCGAGTTCGAATCCCGTCCCACACACGATGCCTTAATAAAAATCATTTTTGTTAAACTGAACCGGAGTCGTCACAGTTATATGTTAAGTATATTAATAATCGGAATAATAACCAAGTTAGACACACAGTCCAGCGGTGGACTGTGTGTTTGTTTATATCACTGGTCACGAGTTCGAGTCCGGTCTTCTGCACCGACTCGGACAATTATCTCTTCTTTTTAAATAAGGCAGAAAAGGAAATATCTAATTTGTATTTAAGTATAATAAAAATCGAATTATATAACATGTTAAACACACAGTCCAGCGGTGGACTGTGTGTTAGTTTAAGCCACAGGTCCCGGGTTCGAGACCTGTGGAGCGCACCGCCGAATTGACTTAAAACTATTTTTGAAATAAAATGATTTTCGGTTTAAACTAATTAATATATATATATAATTAAAATCAGATTTATAACGGGTTAGACACGTAGCTCAGTTGGTAGAGCTGCGTGCACGCGTACGGGAGGTCTCGGGTTCGAGCCTCACTCAGCGCACTTGTATTCCGAATTGAACCGGTCAACGGTCAGTCAAACGGTCAACGGTCAGAAAAAAATCAATTTTTTTATTATTTTTTATTTAATTATTTTAATTAAAAATCAATTAAAAATACTTAAAAATAACATTTTTAAGGTTAGAAAATAGCCTCAAACTCACGAAAATACACCCAACAATCCTACTAAAATAGATTAATAAAATCCGTTTACTTACCAAACCATAATGCGATTTATCTAGGTTAATCTCACTCGTGGTTAAAACCACTTCGCGTACATTCAACATCAACAACCGAACGCACCCACTGTGAGTGAATCTTACAACTTCCCCTTTTTAAATTACACGTTTTGGGGTGTGTCATGTGTTATGAAAATAATCAATTTATTTATTTAAACTCGTGCCACACCACATCATGACTTAAACTTAGATTGTTTTTATTGTTGTGATTTACTTATTTCCATTTGTCATATTATATGAAACTCATACATTAAGCCCATCAGTTCCTCGTGGAAGACGAGTTGAACAACGCGTGCTACAAATCAAATTCATTATTGTTTATGTGTATATCATTGAGTTTGTATTGTTTGTAGTTGTGTCATTCATATTATCATGGTTATGCAATTCATTCATTAGGCCCCTCAGTTCCTCGTGAGAGACGAGTTGAGCATCGCGTGCCTTTAATTGTTCCATTATTATTCATGAGTGTTTCATTCAATATCTTATGATTGTTGATTAAGTTACATCTATTTTTACTCATGTTTGGTTGTGCACATATTTCATAATCAATTTAAATAAATTGTTCAAATGTTTTCCATAGGATTCACTCGCCAACATTATGTTGATCCAAAAACCCTTTTTCACATGATACAGGTGGACAGGTTGAAGCAAGGAAAACATAGGATATGCCTTAGAAGAGAATCAAGAAGTTTAGATTGTTAGTTAGAACAGTTGTAACCTTTATTGTAATTTCCATTTAATTTGTATTAAAGAATATGAAACGCATAATAAATGTCATGAGCTTTGATGATAACCCAATCATGCCCCGATCACCTTATCCGCTGCGGGTCGGGGTGTGACAGTCATCTCAATTTCCACCTAAATCAATCACACATGCCCTAAGCATGTCTTCCAACGTCTGAATAGTACGCTCACTTTGACCATCCGTCTACGGGTTGTAAGCCGTAATCTTGTGCCTAAAGATTGTTGGAAACTTTTCCAAAAATGGGAGGTATATCTAGTATCTCCATCAGATACAATAGATACTGGCACACCATGTAGGGACACAATTTTGTCCACGTACAACTTAGCCAATTTGTCAGAATTATACGTTTCTTTAATTGGCAAGAAGTGTGCTGACTTAGTCAGCCTATCCACAATGACCCAAATAGTGTCATTATCACATTTGGTCTTATGTAACTTGGTAATCAAGTCCATTGTTACCATTATTTCCAAGTGGGAATTTCTAGTTGTTGTAGAAGTCCTGACGGTTTCTGATGTTCAGCTTTAACTTGCGAACACGTCAGACACTTAGCTACATAAGTAGCTATGGATTTCTTCAAACCCATCCACCAATAATTCCTTTTTAGATCCTGATACATTTTGTCACCTCCAGGGTGAACTAAGTATCTCATATTGTATGCTTCCGGGAGGATTAGATCTCTAAGTCCCCCAAAGGCTGGAACCCAGATTCTTCCATTAAATCTAAGGATTCCATATTTTCCAGGCGTTAATTGATCAACAGTTCCGCCTAATCCCTCATTAGGAGTATTAGCCTCTAATAAGGCTTGCTTTTGCACATCTAATAGCTTCTCATTCAAGCTATTTCTAAGCTCAATGTTCTTTGCATTAATCCTAACGGGCTTAATTCTTTCCTTGCAACTTAAGGCGTCATCAGCGACATTTGCCTTGCCGGGATGATAGCGAATTTCCCAATTATAATCATTAAGTTTTTCCATCCAACGGCGCTGTCGCATGTTCAATTCTTTCTGATTGAACAGATGCTGGAGACTCTTATGGTCAGTGTATATAATACACTTTGTGCCATATAAGTAGTGTCTCCATAGCTTTAGTGCAAATACAATGGCACCCAATTCCAAATCATGGGTGGTGTAGTTCCTTTCGTGCACCTTTAACTGTTGTGATGCATAAGCAATTACCTTGCCTTTTTGCATTAGCACACGCCCATGCCAGTGTGCAAAACATCACAATAGACTACAAAATCCTCAATACCCTCAGGTAGAGATAACACAGGAGCATTTCTCAACTTGTGTTTTAGAATCTCAAAGGATTCTTGTTGTTTCAGACCCCAAGCAAATTTAACATTCTTATGGGTTAAGTTAGTCAAAGGAGTGGCTATTCTTGAAAAGTTCTCAACGAACCTCCTGTAGTATCCAGCCAACCCCAGGAAACTACGAATCTCTGATGGGGTTTTGGGCACTTCCCAATTCATTATGGCTTCTATTTTGGCGGGATCCACTTGGATACCACGCTCACTTACAACAATTCCAAGAAATTAGACTTCTCTAAGCCAAAATTCAAACTTAGAGAATTTAGCATAAAGCTTTTCCTGCCTTAGCAATTCTAGAATGTATCGAAGGTGTTTCTCGTGATCAACTTGATTACTAGAATAGGTAAGTACGTCATCTATAAAGACAATGACAAACTTATCCAAATACGGTTTGCAGACTCTATTCATGAGATCCATGAATGCTGCAGGTGCATTTGTGAGCCCAAAAGGCATCACTAGAAATTCAAAATGACCATATCGGGTCCTAAAGGCAGTCTTAGGAACATCCGCGTTCCTAACCTTCAGCTGATGATATCCTGATCTCAAATCAATCTTAGAAAAATAACTAGCCCCTTGAAGTTGGTCGAATAAATCATTGATCCTGGGCAGAGGATATCGGTTCTTAATTGTTAACTTGTTCAGCTCTCAGTAATCAATGCACATTCGCATTGAACCATCTTTCTTCTTTACGAATAAAATAGGAGCTCCCCAAGGTGAGGAACTCGGCTGATTAAAGCCTTTCTCTAAGAGTTCATCTAACTGAAATCTCAATTCCTTCATCTCCGTTGGTGCTAACCGATATGGAGCTCTGGCTACCGGTGCTGATCCAGGTAGGATATCAATTCTAAACTCCACTTGCCTATCTGGAGGTAGGCCAGGTAATTCTCAGGGAAAACATCGGAATACTCCAAGATAACCGGAAGGTCTTCAATACTTGGCTTAGGCTCATTGATAGTTACTTGTGCCATATAAATAACACAACCTCTCGCTAAACACTTTGATGCCTTAAATAACGACACCTTGTCTGGCAATCCGTAGTCCAAATCTCCAGAGATGGTGATCGTTTCACCAGATGGGGTTTTAATTTCGATGAGTTTCTTATCGCAGGCAATGCGGGCTTGGTTATGGGATAACCAATCCATGCCTAAAACTGCATCGAACCCTGCCAATTTCATTGGCAAAAGAGTGATGAGGATAGAATGATTCTTAATGGATATAGAGCATCCATCAAGAACGGAAGATATTGTCTCTAACGTTCCATCAGCGAGTTCTACCTCATAAGTTATATCTAGAG
This sequence comes from Scalesia atractyloides, assembly GCA_947069175.1. Taxonomy (NCBI): domain Eukaryota; kingdom Viridiplantae; phylum Streptophyta; class Magnoliopsida; order Asterales; family Asteraceae; genus Scalesia; species Scalesia atractyloides. The sequence goes on from CAMTDV010000008.1 coordinate 75,077,565, forward strand.
TTCTTATGGGCAAGTTTAATAGTTTACTAAACTTATGATCAACAAAAGATTTATCTGCATCCGAATCGAAAAGAACTCTAGCATATACATCATTGATGAGGAATGTACCTGTTATGACATTATTGTCATTAACGGCCTCTCTAGCATTCATCTGAAAAGCACGAGCATTTCCTTTCTGAGCCTCTCCAGGATTTGCATCATTATTTTTGGGGTTCTTGGGGCAATTGAACGTAATGTGTCCTTTTTCATTACAGCTGTAGCAAACTGCATCCTTAAGATCCTTGCACTCTAGGGTCTTATGTCTCTTTGTCATGCAGATACCACAGGGTTTAGTTTCTGGATTTATACTACACTGTCCCCAATGTCTATATTTACAGTTCCTGCACATAGATTTATCATTAGACGCGTGCTGGTTCTTCTTAAACCCGAAATTTCCTTTCTTTTTAAACCTTTGGGAGTTACTATCCTCCGTTTCCTCTTTCCGTCAGTTTCAGTCTTAACTGACCTTTACCTCACTAAATCTAAGGTAAGGGAGAGAGATAGGTCTACAGCGGAACTATAGGTACTAGGCTAAGCAGCCTTTATCATGCCCTTTATCTCGGGCGCTAATCCACTAATAAAACGTGCAATGCGTTTGGATTCTAGGGTGATTAGATATGAAACTAACCTAGACAGGGAATTGAAGTCGAAAACGTACTTCCGACAATCTAGGTTCTTCATCGAAAGAGTCAGAAAGTCTGTCTCTAATTTATGCACCTCATGAGGTGTGGACAGTAAGTCTCCTTCACTAGTTCTACAAACTTAGACCATCCTAAGTTGTACAGGTGTATCTTAACTGTAGATTGAACCATTGCCTTCCACCATATCAGGGCATCGCCCTTGAAGGACTGTGATACATATTTGACCACATCCTTATCAGCACAGCCGCTGATATCCACAATTGTTTCCATTTCGTCAAGCCGCTTCAAGGCTTCTACTGCTCCTTTTTCCCCATTAAAGTCTCAGGGTTTGCAGGAGACGTAATATTTATAGCTACATCTATCTTTAGAAGAACAGGACCTATCAGCGAATTCTATTTTCTTTGGTTCACTCTTTGTATTTGAAGAGTGAACTGAGCTCTCCTTATGAGCTGAGGATGGTGCGATTGATAATGGTCTGGAGCGAGTAGCACTCGGCTCCCTAAGCTTTTCTATAGCCTTTTCCATGGCCTTTTCCACAGCTACATCTATGCGAGCTTTGAAGTCATCATTGTTAATGGCTATATTTTCAGCCTTGTTAGAGCTAATCTCTCGGTGGCTACTCTGTGTGTCGTCCGAGTTTACCATATTGTAGCTTTGGCTCTAAACATCAAACAAATTTCTCTTAGCCATGGTATAACAACCATATTGGCTTTAAACATTGGATATAACAATCCATTGCCTATTGAAGTTAGTGTGAATAAATCACAACTCTCAGGCTTATCATATCTATATTTGGCCTAGGTCTTATAAGACCATCAAAGGAAAATTATAATCTGGACATAGTCCATGTATTATTAGACAGTGGATCGTAATGTCACAACTGTCATTGTCATTCAGACAATTATATGTAGCTCATAAGCTTGCCACTAATGGACATAATAATTGGGCACATTGGCCGGTCACATTGAACATTTAAAAATTGGGCACATTGGCCGGTCACATTGGACATAAATTCGGCACATTGGCCTGTCACATTGGACATAAATTGGGCACATTGGCCTACATCATAACAGATGTAAATTCATGGCACCTTGGCCTACATCATAACAGATGTAAATTCATGGCATATCAGCCTACATCATAACAGATGTAATTCATGGCATACCAGCCTACATCATAACAAATGTAAATTTATGGCACATTGGCCTGTCACATTGGACATAAAATTGGGCACATTGGCCTGTCACCTTGGACATAAAATTGGGCACCTTGGCCTGTCACATTGGACATAATTGGGCACATTGGCCTGTCATTTGTCATCGCATTGATGACATTAGCCGGGATCACATTGATCACATAGGCTATATAATAGGTCTTAGGACGTAGTCCTTTTACCTAGACGACTAGTGTGGTTCCTCAAGTCACACTACCAAGAGTATGAACATTCCTTAATGTTAACATAAGAGTACCTTAATGAATTATTAATGGTCCCAGTCACCTTTGACCTTAACGACCTTGGGGGCTTGAACCTAGTTCCCCACCTCTAGATAGAAGGATAACTTCCCTTAACTATCCTGATAGAAGGCTCCTTGTCCTTAACTATCATTTGTTGGCCAATGTGTGGTCTACGCCACTTGGCATAATCAAATCCATTAAGATCTTTTGGAATTATGTCGCGGAGCATAAATTTCGAATAAAATCGTGACGCTCGTTTGAAGAGGATGAATACATATATATATATATATATATATATGTATATATAATTCCAAAAATACTTCATTAAACTCCAAATAGAAATTACAATACTAGAAAAACGAAATAAATTGTCCATGCAACAGAAACAAAAATGTCCACGCAGGGACTAAAGAAATAACAATGTCCTCGCAGGGACTAACATATATTAGAAGAGACTTCACTCGTCCTTCTTTCCCTTAACCAACTTGGAGAGTTTCTTGAAGAACTTATTCGTCTTCTTCTCCGTTTTATCCGCTTGTTGTTGCATTTCCTTCTAAGGCCTCGTTAATGGCCTCAAGTGACGGTAGAGGTTGTGGTTGTGGTTGTGGTTGTGGTTGTGGTTGTGGCATAACCGGATACTGGTACCCATAACTTGGATATCTAGTAGGTGGATAAGCAGGTGGGAAAGGAGACGGGTAAAGTGCGTTATGCATGACTGCTTGCATGTAAGGGTCTTGCAACAATGCTTGATAATCAACAGGTGTATTTGGGTTAAAAGGATCATACCCAAACGTATCCGGATATATTGGGATAGGGTTATTATATAACCCAATGGTTGTGGTGTTGGTTCCACCACAGGTGACACATTAGAGGGTCCACCCATTTATGGGTCCTCGTGAATAGTAGGGTAAGGTTTGGTCAAAGGTGGCAGCGATCCCGACCGCTGGCCCGCACGTACCGACATACGTGATCCTCTTTTCCTCCTTGGCGGTTCAGGTGGCGATTGGGTTGTTCCACCGGTTCCATGTGCACATCTTCTTGCACGGGAGGTGGTTGGGAAGGAGTGTTGGAGAAAGTAAATTGGTTCCAATATTGGTCTCACTCATTAGGATCTTGATAAGGCGATCCGGCATAAGAGTTTGAATCGCTCGATATCTCAATGGGATGTGCATTTGAACCTGACGGCGGCATTTCCGGATCGGAGTCCTCGTCCATGGGATTTGGTTGATCTAATTGGTTTTGGTCGGCTGGGGATGTATCAAAGTATTGGTTGGGATTAAACTCATCATGGTAAGAATGATGAGAGTGGTGTGAATGGTACGAGTGGTATGAACTTTGAGTGTGGGTAGGCGAATGTTGTGGTAGTGGCCATGAATCCCCCGAATCTTCATAAGGGTGAATCTTCATAAGGGTTCGGGAGATGAGGATGTGAAGAGATGTGTCTTGAAGGTCCTCCCCTTATTGGTCCTTTTCCTCTTCCTCTTACACGTGGCGGCATTTTCCTGTTTAAAAAATTCAAAAACAATACTAATAACTTAATAATGAAATGAGTAATCCTAGGTCAAAGCCTAGACTCGGAAGTCTAAGGAATGTGCTTGTGTAAGTTTGAGATTAAACACAAAAGGCTAGTGTTTAATTCTCTCAAACGTTGGCTCTGATACCAACCTATCACACCCCGGCTTTCCAAAGCCAATCAAACACCGGCGGGCCCGGGTGGGGAATATCTTGACATAACGTTGATATCATCATAGTCAATCAAACACAGCACATTGGAAGTCTTGGATTTAAAATACTATTACAAACCAAATGTTCGAAATACAAAATAATATACTGGCTCGTAATAGAAGATCCACAGGCGGATCATAAATTGTACAAAAAAAGAATATAAAACAGACTTTGAGCAGATCTAGGATTTGCAAGATCCTCTATCACTACCGAGCACTTCCAGCCTATTTTCGTATTGTACCTGCAAGCTAAGTCTTTTGAAAATACGTCAGCTTTCGCTGGTAAATACACCCAACTGACTCATTTTCAAAACATTTAAAATATGTTTTAAGTGTGTATCAGCACAAAATCTTTTATAACTTGGGAAAGTTGACCGTCCAACCTTGTTAACAGATTTACATGTTTGTCCATACATACAGGGCCCGGTACGGAGACCGAGACATGATTAATGTACACGCCACTTTGGACTCACGAAGGAGTCAATTCTTCCCAACTTTGTGGGCAATGCATTTTGAGCGTCTATCGGGTGTATGCCTACACCCGCGCTAAGTTCGTGGCCATTATCTATTGTAATGAGCCGAGGATATCCAAGACACGGTAGTTAACCCCTGATGTTTAAGTTATCAAAAAACTGATTAAAACAGAATATGTGGATTTACTAGCCACAATCCGGCATTCGATTGATCCCATTTCCGACCAAGCGGTAATAATTTACCGTGACCCAAGTCCGTATAGGGGAAATAAGTGGAGAGTATTTACCTGAGCTAGTCTTATTTTAATTTAATAACTCAGCCGTACACAAAAGTACTAAGTGCAGATAGCATTTACTGGCAAGTCTCTAGTCTGGATTATGGCATAAACTAACCAATTAAATACTAACGGTCTTATTTAAGTCATAGACTTAGACCGACTAGCATATTTGATCAAAACGTATAACGCTAGATTAAACAATGACTGGATAGAATGTAGTTTAATCCCAACAAGTATCTTGACTTGTATAATATGGATAAACTTTAAACATTCTGGATTTTGAGACTTAAATCACAAGGTTAGAACCGTTTCGGTTAATTTTCGTAAACTAGTTACATATGCTTAACCGTACGCATATCAGCGGCATCGGGTAACTGGATAAGTCATGGACAAGTTCTATATGTCATTACACTCTAATAAAGTTGTAATACCCGTATGGTTTTAAAAGTGAAACTATGCCTCATAAGGGTGTTTCGGTAATTTCATACCGGATGAAAGGAACTTGAATATAATTTGATGTTATAGCTATAAGTATTCTGGAAAAATAAATTATTTATGATATAATATCAGTAGGATATTAATTATATGTGTAATTTATCTTTTATGACCAAACTATGCACCGGAGGGGCATTTTGGTCATTTTACACATATTTATAAATTATTTGGGATTCTGAGTTTGTATCATGTACCTACTATAAATTTATTTAAAATAAGTTTTGAAATCAGTAGGTAACAAGTCTTGGTTGATACATATGGTTTAAAACCATACTATGCGTCGAAACGACGCTTATGTCGTAAAATGACGATTTATGTGATGTTTAATGAAAAATGATGTTAAGGTTGGATTAAAATGTCTTAGATACATTATTTAATATACCACATCAGTAGGTAAAAGATTTACCTTGAAAAGATATAATTAAAACCATTTTATAAGCCACAAGGGCCTTATCGTCATTTGTCGACATAATACAAGGACTTGTTTATAAACTCAGTTTATAATCTGTTTTAACATCCCAAATAATCCTACTTATAATATTACATCAGTAGGAAACTCATTTTCAAGTTCATTATCATTTAAATCTCTTTTTATGCAAAAAAGGGCATTTTAGTCCAAAATTGCATAATTACGAAACTTGTGCATAAACTCAAATTCTGATTATGATCATGTAATATAACCTCAGAGGGTTATGCTACATCAAATACGATCATAATACAACTTTAGATCAGTATCTAACTAATCTAAATCGGGTCAGAATCTAAAGTCAAAGCAGAAGTCAAACTTCGCGACTTTCGGTTGCGAACCAACCCTATAACTGAAATTGACAAGTCGAACAGGTTCTTACATGTTCTAATAATTATTACCAACTTGTTTAAGTGTCAAAATAGGTTTCATAACATATATAAGATCAATTTATGATTTTTCCAAAAAATGGCCTGTTTGACTTTTTAATGTCATAACTTTGACCCGTCAATTGGCCTAGCAAACGTGATCTTCAGGAGGTGCCCTTTATAGGGACTAACACATATCTTATTATGATCACTTAGCCATGTTCATTACGAACAATGGCTGGACCATAATGGTCTTAACCGAAAGTCAAGGCGTTTTCCGTAAAACGCTTGACTTTTGGCTATAAAAGCCTATAAACAAAAAATGCAAGAGGAAGGAACACTTACAAGTGGTTCCTATAATGCAATAGAACTAAGTTGGATGCTCCTTTCAGTTAGGAACTTCCAGAGGAGGGAGATAGAGTTGTGAATGAGAAAGGTGCAAGTTCAAATGCCGAACCTTGGCACCTTTTATAGTTGGAGAGCTTAAAGGAGGTGATGCCAGGTGTCAAGGGCTGTAAGAGGAAGCTTACAAGTGTCCTAAAACGTGGCATAGCAGTTTGGAAGACCATGGTTTCGAATCAAATGGTTTTTGGCAATTTGTGTGGAGGCCAAGCAAATTTTCTGCAGACACAGGCCTCTCACGCCCCGCGAGAGGCACAGGCCCTGCCTCTCGCGCCCCGCGAGCGCCCTATGGTCAGTTTCAAAGTTTGACACTTATATCCCCTTAACTTATAAAACCCTCTAAAACCTTCTAAAACACCTTTCATATTAAGCCATCCGTAACCAATATTTGGCATATCTGGGAGTATGCCCGGACATTGTCGAGCTCTCGGTTCGTTAAAAGGTCACTCAGAGGTATAAATTAACATGTTGACACTTTTAACCCCTCCATTATCCAACTTTCACATATTTACAGAATTGAACCCTCTTGTCCAACAAATGAGACATATGAGAGTTAGGACTTCGTAAAGGATCACTCAGAGGCCCACTATAAGCATGTTGACTCCGATGTCACTCAGAGGTTGCGCATGTTGACATATCAGTCACTCAGAGGCCAAGTTTAAGCATGTTGACATATCAGTCACTCAGAAGCTAATGTTTAAGCACGTTGACATATCAGTCACTCAGAGGCTTACGTTTATGCATGTTGACATCAGACAGTCACTTAGAGGCTCAGTTTGAGCATGTTGACACCTTAAGTCCCTATTAGTCTTTAATAGACTAAATTAAAATACAACACGTGTCACTCTACTATTAGACACGATTTTACGAGGTGTTACAATTTGTATTTAATTCGCTAATTGCTTTGCTTGATTTGAAACGTTTAAGATTCACGAATGCGCGATAAGAATTCACAAGTTAATTTGAAACTATTTATCGTGTAACAAATAAGTGTATGAACATAAGTATAAATGTGTATGAAGATTGCGAATTTCGTATAATTGATCAATTTGATTATAATCAAAGCCTTAGATTTACAATGGTTCGGAAAGTGTGATACGATTACAAGGTTTGGACTTTCCAAAAATAGAATTACGAAGCAAACATGCTAAAAACAGAAAGTTACAAAAGCAAAGGGTTACATTTACAAAGGCGGGAACCGGACGGACGACCAAGCATGCGAAGAACCGAACATTATTAATCCGCTATCTCTTTGGAGACATTCACGGGAAGGTTGGAGCATGATCATGCACGACAAAGTTTTTTAGTTTAAAACTTTAATATATCTAAACTATAATTAAGTGTATTAATTTGTTATGTCTGTTCGCCTGGGTTATCAGTTAACCCAGGCTCGTTAGTTATTCGTTTTTTTTAAATCTGGGGCCAAATCGTTCGAATATGTAAGATTCGGTAATAACAGGACAGAGTGTTACAAAATTCATGCACCATATCAACCTAGCCACCTTCTAACGATTTTTCCACATCTCTCATACGACTCACCTCCAAATCGTCCCAATTCTCTCTCTCTCTCTCTCTCTCTCTCTCTCTAAACCTCAAATTCAAGCAAGAACTCATTTTAAGACTTGAGACTTTCTCAGTCGATTTCTCTCTCAATTCTCCATCAATTGAGGTAAATTTTAATCTATTCCGCATAACTTTTCGAGATCTACAAACCACTCTATCAATTTCTGTGATAAAGGACATTCAAGATCCGATTGTAAATCTTAGTGTCTTAAATTATATAGATTTGAGGATTTTGATGATTCATTTGTTTTGATGAAATTGTTGATGGATTATTGTTCATAATCATGTTAAAAAAGCATGTATAAAGTTTTAGAATTTTCGAACAGTTATTGTATTTATTTCATTTTTAAATCATATTATATTCTTTTAAAGAATTAAAATATAAAATTTATCAACGCAAAATTTTATAAATATTAATCTAGTTTTTTTTCCTAGAAAATATAAAGTTGTGAATTTATTTTATTATAAATATTTAATCTCTTTAATAATTAGTTTTAAAAGAAAATTTTGATTTGTTAACGAAAGTATATAGTCGGGAAAACTCTTTAACTTTCCAAGAGATGAAGATCATTAATCTCATCCGGATCTTTCAAAATCTAGGAAAACATGGGGAAAAAAGACACGTACTTGCGGATAAAACTAATCAGTTAAATTAAATAATTATTCACGATGGAATTTATGAATATATTTTAGGCTTCACAAAAGTCCCAAAATTGTATGTTGTAGTTTTGTTATGTGTTATTTGTGGTTTAGTAATTTTGTACTTAATATTTTTAGGGTAATTTCGTTATTTGGAGTTTTCGCATTCTTCGTATGTTATCTCAAGTAATCAAAATACGCAACCCATGAATAGATCTTACTAATTCCTCTTTTTTACAATTTAAATATTTTGGGGTTTGCAATGTGTCGTTTATATCATTGTATCACTTATTGCAAGTTAATTCATTTTATCAATTACATGCAAAAAACTCAATGTGTAATTATGTGGTAGTTATACTTATTTGACTAACCATTTAATGTTTTGTGTCGCTAATCATTCACGCACATGGATCCATTGGCTGAGTAGTTCCCATTGCCATGGGTTGTAGCTTGGCATCACCATATAATAAGATTCGCTCTTCAGTTGGTTTGAGTCTCCAATTTATCGCATCATCAAATTATCGCATTGGTTGGTTTATGGTTTGTTTACTATTGGTGTTATTTGATCACTTATTTACCATTGAATTGCACGTTAAACCTTTACCGTAAATAAACAAAAATTGTTGTATTCAAATATTATATTTACTTACCAATTTATGTTGACCCAAAAATTATTTTACACATAATATGGTGAACATATTTGATGTGATGAGGACAAGAACACATAGTACGTGCCTTAGTGATTAAATGGGATTTATTGATATTTTTTGTCTTTGGATTTTGTTTAGAAGTTGTATGGATTATTTGGGTTATGTGACATCTTTTAGTTTGATATAAATAATATTTGAATCTTAATAGTTGTCGTGAGCTATGACAATTATCATGCCACAGTCGATAATCCATCAAGGGTAGGGTGTGACACTCGTACAATCTCCTCTCATCGACCTATTGTATCAAACATAAGTACCACCTCCCCCTTACCAACTATCATTAATTTATTATTTTTTTTTACTAAAGGTAAACAAGAAAATTTTAAAAAAATGTGTGTGTATATGTATATATATTATATTGATAATTATTTTTATTGCTTTTTATTTAAAGATAAAAAAATTAAAAAACTAAAATACACAACAAAATAAATAGGTAAATGTCACTTAATTAATGATACATTTTAACTAAGTTAGTCATTTGAATGGAATTGGAAATAAAGTTCAAAGGGGTTCACTTACAAAAAGTTCTTATTTTGGATATAACACGTAAAAGAACCAAAACTCAGAACAATTTTGACATTTTACTTATTTCTTAAAGATATGTCTTTCTCTTCTTTAGTGATCTCTCACCCTTACTTTCCCTCTCTCTCACTTATTAAATAATAATTTTTTAACTTCTCTCCTATTAAATAATGATATTAAAAATAAAATAAAAATATGTATTTAAATATTTAATATAAAATTAATTATTGATAGTAATTACATAAACTCCATTATTTTTTACACCTAGATTAATTCATCTTTTCAATTTTTATCTATAGATTTTTGAATTATGTTTTTATAGATTTAATTGTTCACTAATACTTGCTTTTAAGGATTTTACAAACAAAATTTTTTTATAGCAATTTAGGATCCAGTTAAAAAACAAACAATCAATCGTTTCAATTGGCTGCGTTACGTGTCATAATTTTGTGTGCTCAAGATTATTAGAACAGCTTTAAAATTTCCCGGCTTACTTTTTTTGTGAGCCCAAGTTATACCTAGTAGATAAGTAACTTAATGAAATTATTTCCGCTTATTGTTTCTAAATTATTTATTATTTCTTATTAATATTTACTATATAAATATTTCATGTATTTAATATTCCTTTTCACAACTATTTCTTTTATTTTTGTTGGAAATTTATGTAGTGTGAATGGATATTAATTTAGTGAAATTATAATTTAGTAAAATTAAAATTATTTACTAGACTTTTCGTATGGATGATAAACTCGTAAGTTGAGTTTTTATGACAATTTATTTGTTATATTTAGAGTTTATGTCTCTAATAAAATAACTAATTAAGTGTGACTTTTCACTTATTCTCAACTCTTGTAAAAATAGTATGCTATGTGCCTCATTTTGAGATAGAGAAAAAATGCTAGAAAAATACAAAAGGAGTAATACAAGAAAACATATGAATTCATGGAGAGTTCTTGGAAAAGAAGAGATACTTGTATACCCATGTATTTGGTACTTAGAGAGATAAGTTTTCTCTACTCAATTTCATCTCCTTCATATCATCATTTTTCCTCAAGTTCTAACACTATAATTTTATTTAGTGTAACCTCGGGCGCGTGGCCATTTCCAGCAGTACAGACTGCCCCGGCTGTTGTACCCTGGGAGATAGACGCGTTATCTTTAGTAGAGGCGCGAAATCGTTTTAAGGGAAGCGTGTTGAACACGTGCCTCAGCCACAACCGTCAACACTTGTTTGTTCATTTTGTAGGAAATTATTGTATAAAAAGATGTGGTTCAAGATCTCGTTGAAGACCACACAAAGGATCATATAAGGAGACACGATTCAAGAGTTCATTGAAGACTACACAAAGGACCATACAAGAAGACGCGATTAAGGCTCTTGTTGAAGACAACGATTTGAATCGATTTATTTATATATGTTGTATTTCATATTTAATTTTGTATGGTCTGTACACGATACGGGTACTACAATTTCCCAAAATTATGTAAAGAGAGTATCTTTACAATTTTTATATTTATTTATATAATTTTTATTATAAAATTGTGACCATATCTTAATTTTTTTCACATGTTAATAAATATTAATATTCCGTTCGGGTTTATATCCTAATCCATTAAACTACAAAATTACGAAGGAGATATGATTCCCTGCAACGTCATATGGTAATATTAAGTTATATAATTTATTTTATTTTCTTTTACCGTATTATTTTAATTAATTTTATTCGTAGTTTGTTCCTTTTTTTCTTCGAAGATTTCAAATATATTCTTTTATAAAGTTTTCGAGTGGACTATTGTTACGTGCTTATTTATAGTTTAAACATAATTATTATATATATAATTTGTGAACTTTTTAGCTACAGTGAGTTTTGTCATTTTGTGATGTTTGTCTTTTGTTAATTTTTTTTATCTTTCCTTTTTCTTTTCTAGCTTTTGGTTTTTCTTTTTTAACTTTCAACTGTATCTGGAGTTGTACATGTAACAAAACGAACGGTCTAATACTGACCGAACAATGTCAATACCGAAATTGATATTCGTTTTTATCGTTTCGATCGATTTAAACACATATCGGTATTTTTTTTGTCGTATCATGACTTTTTTTTGTTTCTCTTTTGGTAAGTGTCGGTATTTTAATATAAACCGAACCAATATCAAATGAATTCCTGCCATTAACATTATTTTTACTATTGCATTTACGTTTTCATTAAAAATTAGATTCTCTCACCGCAAAGCGTGTGTGTCACCTGCTAGTTATGTTAAAATGATTGTTGATAAACCCTAAGTGGTCAGAGTGTAATATTTTATTTGTATTTTCAGTACTAAATATATAGCAGAATCTAATTGATCATAATCCACCATGTATAGAATTATCACTTCCCCAGGCCTCCAGCTGGCATGGTGTCATTATCCTTTCAGTTATTTGGTGCTCAATTTGCTGAATTTTATTTCAAATATTTCTAAAATGATTAATAGTCAAAACTATTTGGGTTCATAATGTGAATATTAATAGGCAACAACTTGACTTTGTTAACAGCATTTTTTCTTTGAAAATTGAATCTGAATTTAATCCTAGATATTCATTTAAAAAAAATGTGTTTAAATCTATGATGTAAGGATTATGAATAAACTGATGCGGTGCATAGTTGTCAATAGCGGATATAGCTACCGCTAGCGTGAATAGAGACAATTAGTTTTGTTATGTAAATATTCATTAGATATAGCTATAAAATAGTTGGATTTATAGGTTTTTGTTAAATATACATGTAAAATAGAATATATACCAGGTTATTTTGATGTAATACACATAAAAATTTTCAAAATTCTGTCTAGTGTATCGCTATTTATAAAATAACGGTCGTTATTTGTCACTATTCGCTCATATAGGTCCCTTGTCGCTATTCGCTATCAACAACTATGATGCAGTTGTCTTTATCTTTAAGGTGTTAGATAAAGAATGTATTAATTAGACGGGCCAAAGTCAAACAGATTAATAGGGCAAAACAAAAACTGTTTCCTGTCAACCCAACCCGTTTCGACCTGATGGCTGACCTATGCAACCCCCTTAAGTTTGGCCCCAAATCCCCAACATGCTATTATTATGTTGTACCTATCGCTAAGCCTTGTTAAAACCATAATCATTTTAACCCCATGTGAATGAACCCAACCCTTTATCATCAACCTTGACATAAATATGGTACGGGATCTTTTTTTTTAACAGTAAATTTCTTTTAATTCCTATTGTCTATGAGACTTGAACCCAAGCCCTGACCTACCCCTCTTAAATGCACACTTTTTGCAAATGGGTTTAAAGTGACTACACCTGCACATTTTTGCAAACAACTCAAAATAAGTCATCTCATAAAGCAAATTTGATAACATTGGTCCTTATCCTAGATAAAAAACAAAAAAAATGTAAACCAACACGTCAATGACCTTCAGTGTCGAACACTTGATCATAAATCACGAATCAGCAATTTGTAGTAGCTAGTTTCTCCTGAAGCTTTGCAATCCGAGCCTAGAAAGAAATATAGGTGTTTCATGATCAAAAGGCTGGCATGCTTCAAACAATATTCACCCGTCATATGTATTGGTAGCATGAATAAACAAGTGCCAATTTCAACCCGTTTACTTATGATTGGGTCGATTTGGATAGTATATCTCAAATGGGTCAAACGGAAAAATAACTAAAAGGGTACCGTGTGGAACAGGTAGAAAGTTGTTAAATGTCTATATTTAAAACATACGAACTTCTAAATGGTTTCATTAAAAGAATGAAGAAAAGTTTGGTTACCTTGAATGATTTGGAACGACGAATTGAAGGATCCAACTCTAACGCCATTGAATAAGAATCTGCAGCTGCTTCATATTTTTCCATAGCCATTAAAGCATCACCCTTACATACGTAAGCCTGCAAAATAAATAATTATATTCCATCAAAATTTAATTACAATAATGCAACAATAATTGCATCAACTTAATAGAACTTCTATTAACACTGACAATTCAGAATTTAGGTTATCTTGGTCAGACATCGGTAATTTTAATATCATGCAGAATTTATATATATAGCAATTTAACACTTACAATTCAGTGATACATTGGTGATATATCGGTTATATCGGTCGATATCGCTTATAATATCGGTACCGATATTTGACACCGATATTTTACATGGAGACCGATAATCGATATATCACCGATATTAATTGCATAGAATAGAACTAAACGGTGAAGAAGAAAATCCCCTTGTTAAGTTAAAAGCTCAGTAACACAAAGAAATAACATACATTCGCTACTAGAAACATACTTTTACCAAAGAAAAATTCACCGACGAATCAAACAAAATCCAATGAAAATATAAAAAATATATTTTTGACAAGTGGTTGGTGATCTCCCAGTGATCACAAAAAATCCAATTAAGAAAAATAAATTAGTTTTATAAATGCCTCAGTGCTCTGTCGGTGACACAGTCGTCCGTGATCCGTAGGTAAACTAATTACTCACGTCTAGTTTTCCAACATTATTTCACCGATGGAGGTTAAAGTCCTCTGATTTCTAGCGATTGAAGTTAATTCTTAAAATTTATACTCTTTATGATGCAGTTTCACGTGCAATAAAATTGCTCAAACACAATGATTCATTCAAAGATTTGGAACCGAATGGTTCAAAGAAACCTCAAGGTTTTCTTTACAATAATCAAACTCAAAAACTCCCTAAACAATAAACCCTAGACCCTAATTTATAGAGTAGGAAACAAAAGATAAACTAGGAAATAAAAAATCAAATTCAAATAAAAGATAAAAATAATATTTAATTCAATTGAGACATCCCTGCATCACTTTATCTTATTAACATTGCAACAATGATCATCGGAACCATAAATGATCCCACCAACAATGCTCTTTAGAACCATAAAATTATTACTTACCTCAGGATATTTTGGAGCAAGAGTAGAAGCTTCTATCGCATCCTCAAGAGCAGCAGTTGTCTTGTTCATTGCCAACCTTGCAACAGACCTGGATCAGACCTCCTGTTAGACCATAAAAAGAATGCTAATGTAGTTACTTGGTCAAACTCAGTAAAGTCAAAGATACAGCGCCTAAAGTTTAGTGGTAGGTTCAAGATTTCCATAAATTCGATTAAGGTGTATTTTATAGTTTTAAGTGTTACTCCACCTCAGTTTAACTACCTACAGATAAATTACAAAGATAACAAGTAACACAAACCTGCTTTTATAGATGTAGTGAAGTCCACCAATTGGATTAAGATCTATCGCCTGCATCACAAATCAAAGGATTTATTCGCAAGTATGCTTATTGGAGTAAGATTCTTTTATAAATAATAATAATAAAAATGAACGTCACATCACACAAGGGATTTTCGGACCCTTTCGAAGGGTTAATTAACTAGCAAGATTATTGATTTCACACATTTAAAATAACAATTATCTAACCAAGAAGTAACATTTCCGTATGGCATGTTTTTCAAACTCCGCCTCAAACTGCGAACTATCCCCGAGCACCCCTAGATTTCATGTTTCCCAGCCTCCCTGCTCACAATAACCATTGACCTGACATGACATCATCCAATCTCTAGATTTTGTGCATATTCTCAAAACCGAAAAAAATGCACTTGTGTGCCCTGGAATCCAGTTTCCTTCATTTTCACATGCATGAGCAAAGTATCTCTTGGCTTTTGCGTAATTCACAGAACTACTTCAGTCCATTGTCCGTCCATGACTTTTTACTTGTCTGACCCTCAACCCTTAACCTGGGCTTTCCACTCCCTAAACTTCTCAAAAGCTTCACCCATCTGTTTAAGTATGTACACCCAAGCCGTTTTGAATAATCATCAATGGCGGACAAGAAATACTTACATCCACTTTAACACCTAGTCCTGTGGCCCTGATGTGATGTGGTCTGCTGTGCCACGTGGTAGCACTGTCAGCCCTGAGTACATAGATGTCGTTTCTTCTTATACCCTACACAACTTCAAGAATCCCTGAATCCTTGATCACCTTTGCCCTCCCATTTTCCAACTTGACCCGAGGACCACTCTTCCAATATGACTTGCAAAGTTTCAAGTTCTTCTTTAACTCTAGTACATAACTCACATCTGAACTCTGTTGTGACCACACCAACTCCTTTTGGCATCTCCAAGCTTAACCATACCAAGATCAGCCTCATCGTACTCCCTGGTATCCCCTATGCTGAGTCACGTGATATGAACAATCAACATCTAGTATCCATTCATTCTTGAAGTTTGTATTTGGACAATCCATTTTGAGATGATCTGTAGAGCCAGAGATGAAACACTTATAAACCAAGACTTTGACCTTGCAGCAATTTACTCGACAATCCAGTTTTGCTTGTAATTTCTACAGATTGAACATCCCCTCACAAGCAGACTTTCCCTAAATTCTTCCTTGGGGTCAGCCGTTGTCCTAACTTGTCCTTTACGGCATTACCAGAAGTTAGTTACTTTCCACGGAAGTATTAACTTACTTACAAAGGTCTCATCAGCTATAACAAAATAATTGTCCCGTGTTCACTTTCTAATAAAGATGATCCCACAACCCAAGAAAAGGAGTCAAGAGTCTAACCTTGTTATGTCGAATCAAATGCAGTGGTTTTCAAGTAAAACTTGATGTTAATTCTCTTACAATAATCAGAAAATGTAAGAGCTAATTTGAAATAATCTACAGATATTTTAACTAAAAGAGCACATTAATTTAACCTCAGATTCTCGGAAACATATAGAATAATAAATAAATACAAGAAGAAGCAACTAACAACTGTTATATAAGTTATTAACAGAAATCACAGTTAACGAGTTGCTGCAGCCTGCAATAAACTTCTTAACATAATGCAAAAGGTAGTCCAATTTCCAACTAAAACTACATTGATTTTAATTTCTATAAAGCAGTCTTTTTGACTTCATCTTGTTATGCCCCAATTTATTACTTTGGGCCAACAGTTTCATGCCCAAATATATTAATAGATGATTAACAAGAAAATTTAGGCTCAAAGCCTCAAATATTTCAGGCCCTAATGTAATAGAACCAAAAACCAACCCATAACCGAACCAAACCCATATGTAAAACCGGGATACAGATCTGGTACAAAATGTCGTTAACCTAGGAAGTGTAGGAAACCGGGTCAAACGAACTCCGACTGAACTCATTCCAGCGGCGTTGAAACTGGCTTGTCGAAACCTAACCAGAAACCCTAACCCCTTAACCAGTTAACCCTAAACCCTAACTCTGAACACTATGGCTAAACCCTATGTTAACCATTGAAATCTAAACTATAAACACTAAAAGCTAAAGCCTAAAGCTAAAATCTAAAGCTAAAATCTAAGCCTAAATCCTAAATACTAATGTTAAACCCTAAAGCTAAACTCTAAAAGTTAAACTCTAACCCCTAAAAGCTAAACCCTATGTATATTTGAATAGGGTTTGACAAGACGGTTCCAACGTTGCTGGAATGAAGTCACTAGAAGTTCGTTTGACCCGGTTTCCTACACTTCATAGGTTAAGATTGACTTGTATTTAATCCTAGCCTCGTAAAACCGTAATCAAACAGTTTTCTAAAACCAAAATTTCCGTTTTAATTCAGTTTGATCTCAAAACTGACCCATACACACCCCTATTACATTTACCCAAAGCTTTAACATCCATCGTTCTTAATATTAAAACTACAGCAAATCATTATGAAAATGAAGATGTCAAACTGGAATTCAGTAAATAAACATAAATTTCACAACTGAGACAGTTACAGTCATAAGTTATAGCAAACTAACCTGTGAGAATAACATCTCAGCCGTCACGAACTCCCCTTTCTCCATCTCAGCCTCACCTTTCTTCCTAACCGCCAGCGCCTCCAAACTCTTCTTACACCTCACCGGATCAACACCACACACAGTCCCCATGACGTCAGCAGCACGAGCAGCAGTGGCGCAGTGGCTCACGAACGTTTCGGACGGTAGAACAACGAGGTTTGGGCCGGAGCCGCACCGGCCCAAGCAGCCGCAGGAGGTGACGGAGATGGTGGGTGAGGCGATTCCGGTGAAGACTTGGAGGATTTCGGTTGAGCCTTGACGACGGCAGGTTCGGTTGGTGCATACTCTGATCTCGGTTGGTGGGGATGAGGCGGCGGAGATGGGTTTGTTTGTGGTGGAAATGGGTGGTGGTGCTGGTGGCGGAAATGGGTGGTGGACGGTGGGGATTTGGATAAGGGTTATGCCACCGGTCATGGTTTGTTCCGGTTATGGATTTCCAGTTAGGGACATGTTCGATTGTATGTAAATTAAAAAATATGGTTTAAATTATGGCTGAAAATCAACCAAACTAGGAAGTTTGATTATATTTCTTCGTTTATTAAACAAAAGAATATAAACAAGAATTTTCGTTCGTTTAGTTAAATGAACAAATATAAAAAAAAGGGTGCATTCATTCATTTATATTCATGAACATTCGGTAACATGTTTGTTTGTGTTCGATAGTGCATTAGTGTTTTTAGCTTTTATATTTTATTTCAATACTTCAAAATTCTGACAAATAAAATATTTAATAAGTGTTAATGTATTCGGTGGTGGATCCAAAAATTTTTTCTTGAGGGTGCGAAATATTTTTAGAGATTTTAGGCCCCTACCTGTATAAAAAAATTGGTTCATAGCGGGCCGAATCGGGTCGGGTCATGTAAAACAAAAGAACATCAAACTAAAATTTGTATAATCATTAAAAAACACGTCAAATGTCATTACAAACGTATTTAAAATTGTGCCTCACAGGTTTTCATTTTTTGAAATCTATTCAAAACACCATCTAAAGATACTAAACACTCTATAAGTTCATTACATTCTTACTCATTGTTCCTATTATATATAATTCACTCCATAAATTCATAAAACAACACGAAACACTTAAACAACATAAACAACCATATTCAACCATAGTCCATAATTTTCAATTTTAATTTCAAACATTCAAGCCCTAGTATTAAATGTTGATTACTTGTAACTAATCATTTAAACAAACAAAGCTATAAATAAAACAACAAAATCATTTAACTGTAACTCTAGAACAACAAAAAATCAAAAAACATAAAAAGATCAAACTATACTCTTTATTTTCTCCTAATTATCACATAAAACAACAACAACAACAAAAAATCAATAAAGAAAGAATATTAGTTCTATATTGGGTGGGTACGCCCCTGAATGTATTATATATTTTGTTCATGAAGGTTTGTTGTTCATGAACATTAGTTTTTGCTCATTTGTGTTCACCATCGTTCGTTTTCATTCGTTGCCTAAAATTAAAAAACAAACACAAATGAACACGAACAAGTTCATTTCCTTAACAAACAAACACGAACATAAAATCTCGTAGTTCGTGAACACATATATTTGTTAACAAAGGAATACGAACAAGGACTTGTTCGCGTTCGTTCGATTCGTTTGCAGCACTAGTTTAAATGTTAAATTGTGTTAACAAGTAGAAATTTGGTTTCTCATTGTATTGGATCAGTTTGTTAAATCACGATATAGCAACTAAAAAAAGAAATTAAAAAAATTAATGTCTAAAAGGATATCGAAATGTTTACAATAATATGGATCTAATAAAATAAAAGTTATAAACGTAAAGTTATAACTCACAAGTTAAGTTGCATTACACTACCACTTTTATAAAAAGAAAAATATTGAAATTGACTTGTAACTAAACAAAAACAAAAATAAAAGATAAATATTGGTACCATTGTTTAGGTGGTATTGGTTCGGTTTGGTAACATATATACGTAGACTGGATTTTAATACTCCCACTTTTTTGCGATTGGCCGATAACTAATACGCAATATAAAGACGATACGATATATTGAGTTATAAGGTGAAAACTTGAACTTTAATACGCGCGATACTAACAAGTGATGTATTACGATGATACAATATATTTTTCTTATAAAGTGAAAGTCTAAAATTTAGTTATGTAACATTTGTCATAAAAAGGGTTCTAAAACCCACTCCGTTTTGTAATACAAGTATACGTTATGGTGTTTGTTACGTAGTTATGTAACATTTGTCATAAAAAGGGTTCTAAAACCCGCTCCGTTTTATAATACAAGTATACGTTATGGTATTCGTTACGTATTTATGTTAAATGTTTAAAAGTTTGATATATTATTTGCATTAAATAATAAATAAAATAAGGTTAAAATAATAATGATAATAAATAAAATATAAGTAATAAAAAAATAACAAAAGGGTGTAAACCACGAGTAGCGAACCCGGGTCTTCACCCAAACAAAACACACAACACACCACCACACCACACAGACATCTGTTATAATTTTAAAATAAATGATATTTATATTAAATCAACTTTTTGAAATCAAATTCAAGAAAAACCCGCCAGTAACGGCTGAGGTCTTCGTTGCAATCATCAACATCAGCTTCTTCTGCGAATTTAACTTGTAAAACAGTTTCCTAATCTTGGATTTAACTCAATAATAGGATCATTAAGTTGTAATCGGTTACCCAATCATAACTACATTTAAATTTTTGACCGAAACAGTTGAAACCGAAACCTAACCTCAAACCAGTTTTTGCCTATAAATAGTGATCTTAGAATTCATTTCGAACTCGCCACCACTCACAAACACTCTCTGCAAAACTCTCTTACACCTCGCCGGGATTTCAAGATTTGCCGGAACTTCACCGGAGAAAACCAAAGCCACTTTCCCCTGTTCGGTTAGACACGTAGCTCAGTTGGTAGAGCTGCATGCACGTAAATGAGAGGTCACGCATTCGAGTCCACACGCTGCGTATTACTCCGATCCGACCGGTTTGACCGCTAAAGGGGTATTATTTTTTAATTAAATTTTGTTATTTTTCTCCAAAAACTATAAAATTATATAAATAAATAATTTCTTTTTAAGCACAAAAATTAGTAATAAATACAATAAAATTGTGTAAAAAACCTAATAAAATTCATCAAATAAAAATACTAATTTTAAATAAGAGAAATATTTTTACCGATTTATTACGTGAATATCTAGGTTAGTTTTCTCTTCAGTTGGTACCTCCAAATCGTGCGCAGTTTTCGTTAAATCAATGACGCACCTACTGTGAGTGAATTCCTATAAACTTCCCCCTTTTTATTCATATTTTGGGGGTGTATCATGTGTCGTGTTATTTATATTACTTATTCAACTCTCGTGCTATTACCATTTTATGATCTAACATGCTATGTGATATTATATGGGTTATTGTTATTCATGGTTATACTTTCTTATTTCAGTCAAGCATTCACATTAGGCCCATCAGTTCCCTGTTTCATATGGGTAGAGCATCGCGTTGCCTAATTAGATCGACTCCATTTGATTGAGCCTTGATCTCACAGCACGTCGCTTATCGTGCTCACGTGTACATTGCTAGATGATTATGTGGTTTGTGGATAGATTACACACACGCATGCTCATATTTGGTTTATGCACATTTTTATTAAATTAATCAACATATCATTTCTTTCTAATGTTTAAACGGGATTCACTCGCCAACTTTTGTTGACCCAAATCTCTATTTTACACATGATACAGGTGAACAGGTTGAAGCAAGGAACATATAGGATTGGGTCTTAGAAGAAAAATAAAACGTTATTCGAATGTCATGTTTAGAATATTTTGTGCTTGTATGGTTTATGTGTTTGTTGGAATTTTTCTTTTTAATTTGAAATAATGAATATGAAACTTTATTATAGTAAATGTCATGAGTTTTGATGAAAACCCAATCATGCCCTGACTACCATATTCGCTGCGGGTCAGGGTGTGATAAGTTATGCATCATTTTAACCTAATGACGAGTCAAATCATTCCCTTCAATGTAGTAGTTGTTTAACCTATTAATAATTGACACTTCCATCTCATTTTTTTTTCATTTTTAACTTTTTTCAAGAATTTATTATTGTAATAAAATTTACCGCTCCGCTGCATTGTGGCGAATTCTTCTTCTTTCTCCACCATTGTACCAACATAATATAATGAGTTAATTATGTTTTTCTTGTTTAAAACAACCATTACAGTCCATTAGTTTGAAGTTGCCCAAACAATACCCGTACTTTCACTTTTGTAACAATTACAATCCACCTTCGTTGACATATCCAATTTACCGTAAGTTTTTGGTGAAAAGACTAAAATTACCTAATGTTAGAAAAAACTACTAAAAACAAGAGTTAATTATGTTTTTTCATCCTTGTGGTCTGTTGAAGATAACTATTACAGTCCATTAGTTTAAAAATGGCAAAACAATACCAATACTTTCACTTTTGTAACAATTACAGTCCACCTCTGTTAATTCCATCCAATTTACCATTAATTTTTTGATTAAAGACTAAAATACCTCTATGTTAGAAAAAACCACAAACAACAAACAATTTTTTATATAAATCTCTTTTTCTCTCTCTCCCTACAAATCAAACCCACTTTCTACACACCACCTAAAGCTAACACTATGCACCAACTAAAACCACCAGAACACCTACCTACTACTAGCTACTAGCACACATCACCAGCACAAGGACTCGTACATCAAATTCTAACCTACAAGCAGTGGCGGATCTAGACCAAAATTTAAGGGGTAACGTTCAAATTTATTTTTTCCGTACTTCATACAATGTCAACGAAACAAAAATAAAAACACGATAAAAAATAAAGTTAAACACATACCTTATAGATTTCTCATATTCAGTTTCGCAAGCTTGAAATCGAGCCATTACATCTTCCTCTTTTACATTATCAAAAGTTTCTCTTTCGATCATACAAACTAAAGCATTGTTCAAATACCCCTCACCAAATTGTAACAATGGGTCGGCTGGTCGCGTGGAACAGAGTGTCGGACTTGGAGGCGGCTGGAAGATGAGTCGGAGGTCGGCCGGCCGTCAGGAGCATGTTGGAGGCGAACTAGCGGAGGGAGGAGTGGTAATAGTGGAGGTGCGGTTGCTAGGGGTGTAAACAAGCCTAGAGACTCGAGAATTAGTTGTGATTGGCTCGGTTAAAAACTCGCAGAAGCCCGAGCCTTAACGAGCCCAAGTCCTCGCCTGAATTACAACTTGTTTAGTTATCGAGTCCAAACTCGAGCCTTAAATAGAAAGCTCATGGAACCCAAACAAAATTTTAGTTTTTTAAATATATAATATAATGGTAATGTTGTTTTTGTCTAATTTTCTTTCATATGCAATTTTATCCAAGTTTACAGTTATTTAAATTAATTACATTGGTGAGCCGAGTTTGAGCCGAGCTTTGGCTTGTTTAAGCGAGCTTAAGCCGAGCTTAAGCCGAGCTTTTACCTCATATTAGATTGTTGTCAAAATAGCTCGAGCTTTGGGTTTTACTTGCAAGCCGAGCTCGAGCTCCAATAATAGACTCGAACCAAGCTGAGCATGAGCTTTTTTTAAAACATGATGAGCCGAGCTATGTTCACGTTCAAATATTTACTCTTCAAAAATCAATTCTAACTAGTATTTGAGCTTTAGTTTATCATTTTAATTGGGCTTTTAACTTATAATTTGTGTAGTGGGATTTTAATAAAACTTTGAGATGATAAGGGTGTTGGGCTTTTTAAATTTAAAGGAGCAACATAATCTTATTTAAGGGGTAGCATAATACAAAAAAAGAAAAACAAAAAATTACACTTTGCCGAAAAAGTTGAGGGGTAGCGGGTGCTACCCCTAATGATATACTACATTTGCCCTTACCTACAAGCAACACTTATCACTAGAAATAACTCTTACCACTGTCACCCTCACCACCAACTCCAACCAAAACCACACCATCGATCACCATCTCCATCACCTACAACCTTAAGTTCCCTTGCTTTAGCAAACCAAAGCCCTTTCTATGCACCAACATTCAGCACCACCCATAATCACCATCACCACAATGCGTACCTACAAACTGCAACCACTGTTGGACCACCACTATAAACCCTACCCCAGCCAGGCAGCCAAGTCACCCATATAACCGTTCACACCACCAAACTGGCCCATCTTGCAACCAGTGCCCACTGTTCACCTCCATCGCCTTCAGATTTAAAGAAGATGGATGTGAGCGTGACCATTCACCCCTCTCCCTCTCCTTCAATTCTCTCCCTTTGTTCCACCTGGTTTCTCTCTTTCCTTCAATTCTCTCTCTTCTTTACCAATCGATTCTCTCTCTAGACTTTGAAATCTCCCGATGGGGTTGTGTGGTTGTGGTTGGAGATGATATATGTAACCATCGTCGGATATGGGGATGCCAAAGATGATGTTGGTGTTCGTTGGGATAGAGATGATGTTGGTGTTCGTTGGGATAGAGATGATGGTGACGTCACTTTTAGACTGTAAAATTGCCAAAACGATGATGAAGATGTAGTAATTTGAAGAAGATGATGGGGTTGGTCTAGTGGTGGGTGAGTTGCGGGTTGTGATTTGGTGGTGGTTATTATAGAGTAAAGAGAGAAAAAGCAGAGAGAGAAAATAGAGAGAGAGAAAGAAAGAAAGTAGAAAGAGTATAAGAGAATTTGTAACACTCTATCCTAATATCTTACGTACTCGAACGATTTGATGGTCAAACGGATAACCACATTTTCGTGACGAGTCGTAACAGTGTTTTATTATGTAGACCACATTTCTAATAGTTGTGGAAGTTAGCACAAATTGATAAAGAGATCCATGACCCATGCACATGTTTCTTCGTTAGCATAAAACACTAGTCCTTACTATGAAAACATATTTACAAAAATAAATCAAATATCTTATTCAAATTAGTTAAAAATATTTAAGTAATAAACGTCTAACTTCATAAAAGTATTTAAATGAGATACTTAATAACACCAAGAGCTAATCTTGAGAATTCAGTCATCTATATGAGTTTGAAAAAATGTGTCTCTTAGGTTCTAACGATATATTTTTCTTTTTAAACTAAAATGGGTATTGGGATAATACTTATTGGGCATAAGTTATAAATTCAGACTGATAGTTTATAAGGGATATGTTAAAATGAGGACCACCTTGAGTTGTAAGAAACGTAAGAACTATATTATCCAAAAGGTTTTTCCGAAATTTTTTTCCTCAAAAGTCATAAAAAATCACTTGTTTCGGCAAAAAAAAATCCCGCATACCCACAGTTATATGAGGCGTAAAAAAATATTTATATTCGTATAAAATTTACATCAACGCGTAAAAGAAACTTGCATCAGTCAAAACTACCGACTCGACAATTTTTTTTACAGATGTGTTTATAATATTTTTATTTACGTTTGTGCAAAAAAAATTTGGCCCAACTCACGCGGGAAGAAAACATTCTCACGGTTCTCACAACTTGTGGTGATTCTCGTTTAACCGAGCCCTAGTTTAAATATGCCTAAGATATAAGTTTATGTTTTATATGGGATTTTTATTTAAAACATATAATATATATGTAATACCTCGTAAAACCGTGTCCAATAATATAGTGACACGTGCAGTTACTTTTATAATAAGTCTATTAAGGACTAATCAGGACTAAAGGTGTCAACATGCTCAAACCAAGCCTCTGAGTGATTCTTTGGTGTCAACATGCATAAACCAAGCCTCTGAGTGACCATTAGTGTCAATATGCTTAAAACTGAGCCTCTGAGTGACCATTAGTGTCAACATGCTTAAACATAGGCTTTGAGTGACCTTTAGTGTCAACATGTTTACACTGAGCCTCTGATTGGTCCTTTAAGAAGTCCGAACTCTCATATGAGCCACTGGTTGGACGAGAGGGATTAATTATGTAAATATATATAAGTTGGACGATGGAGGGGTTAAAAGTGTCAACATGTTAATTTATACCTCTGAGTGACCTTTTAACGAACCGAGAGCTTGACAATGTCCGGGCATACTCCCGAGTACGCCAAATATTGGCTACGGAGGGCTAGATATGTCTGTAAAGGTGTTTTAGAGGTTTAATAAGTTGAGGGCTAAATATGACAAAGTATGAAAGTCTCCATGGGGCGCTCGCAGGCCGCGAGAGACATGCACCTGGTCTCTCACAGGGCGCCAGAAGCCTGTATCTGCAGAATTTTTGTTTGGCCTCCACACATGTTGCCAAAAACCATTTGATTCAAAACCATGGACTTCCAAACTGCTATGCCACGTTTTAGGATACTTGTAGGCTCTCTCTAACACTTACTAACACCTGGCATCACCTCATTCAAGCTCTTCAACTATAAATAGGTGCATTGGTTCACCATTTGAACTTGCACCTTTCTCATTTTCATTCTATCTTCCTCATCTGGAAGTTCCTAACTAAAAGGAGCATCCAACTTAGTTCTATTTTATCCTAGGAATCACTTGTAAGTGTTCCTTTCTCTTGCATTTTCATTTATAGGCTTTTATAGCCAAAAGTCAAGCGTTTACGGAAAACGCTTTGACTTTCGATTAAGACCATTATGGTCTAGCCATTGTTTATAACGAACATGGCTAAGTGATCGTAATAAGATAGGTGTTAATCCCTATTAAGGGCACCTCCTAAAGATCATGTTTGCTAGACCAGTTGACGGGTCAAAGTTTTGTTAATAAAAAGTCAAACAGGCCAATTTTCGAAAATATTATAATCTAAGCTTATATATGTTATGAAACATGTTTTGACACTTAAAAAGTTGATAATAGTTATTAGAACATGTGAAAACATGTTTGACTTGTCAATTTCAGTTCTAAGGTCGGTTCGCAACTGAAAGTCGCAAAGTTTGACTTCTGCTTTGACTTTCGATTCTGGCCTGATTTAGATTAGTTAGCTATTGATCTAATGTTGCATTATGATCGTAATATGATGTAGCATAACATTCAGAGGTTATATTACATGATCATAATCAGAATATGAGTTTATGCACAAGTTCCGTAACTATGCCAATTTTGACTAAAATGCCCTTTCTAAAATAAGGTTTTAATCGATAACAAACTTGAAAATGAATTTCCTACTGATGTAATATTATAAGTAAGGTTATTTGGGATGTTAAGTCAGTTTATATACTGAGTTTACATACAAGTCCTTGCATTGTGTCGACAAATGACGATAAAGCCTTTATGACACATAAAATGGTTTTAATCATACTTGTTATACTAAAACCTTTTATCTACTGATGTGTTATATTAAACCACATATCTAAAATATATAAACATGATCTTAACATCAGTTTTCATTAAAACATTGTACAAATCGTCATTTTTTTTGACATAAACGCCATTTCGGCGCATAGAATGGTTTAAAACCATATTATTCAATCAAGACTTGTTACCTACTGATTTTAAAACTTATTTAAAATATTTTTATAGTAGGTAGTTAATATAAATTCAGAATCCCAAATAAATTATTAAACTATGTGTAAAATGACCAAAATGCCCCTTCGGTGCATAGTTTGGTCATAAATGGTAAATTACACATACGAACAGTCTTACTGATATTATACCATAAATTAAATATTTTTCCAGAATACTTAGGATCATAACATCAAAATATAATCAAATTCCTTTTATACGTTATATAATTACTAAAACGCTCTTATGAGGCATAATTTCATTTTAAAACCTTAACGGGCATGTAAGTTGATATCTTACTGATATTTCAACTTATTTAAAGTATAAAGACATGTAGAAGTTGTTCATGACTTATCCGGTTACCCGATATCGCTTATATGCGCATGGTTAATTATATGCAACTAGTTTACGGAAATTAACCAAAACAGGTTTAACCTTCATTTTAAGTCTCAAAATCCAGAATGCTTAAGGTTTACCCATATTATACAGGTCGTAGTACTTGTTGGGTTTAAACTATTTCTATCCAGTCGTCGCTTAATCTAGCGTATTATACTGTTTTAATCATGTACGCTAGTCGGTCTAAGTCTATGACTTAATTAAGACCGTTAGCATTTTAATTGGTTAGCTTATGCCATAATACAGACTAGAGCCTTCCAGTAAATGCTATCTACACCTATTTCATTTTGAATATGGATGAGATATTAAATCTTGCATTTTTTTAATCAAGACTACCTCATGTAAATACTCTTGACTTATTGTCCCTATACGGGCTTGGGTTATGGTAAATTTTACCGCTTGGTCGGAAATGGGATCAATCGAATGCCAGACTGTGGCTAGTAAATCCGCATATTCCGTTTTAATCAGTTTTGTTTGATAACTTAAACATTGGGGATTAATGACTGTGTCCTGGATATCCTTAGCTCATTACATTAGTTAATGGCCACGACCAAAGTGTGGGGTGTAGGCATACACCTGACAGATGCTCATGCTAAATTATTTTTACCCGCTAGTTGGGGATAACTCCTTCGTGGGTTCATAAGTGGTGTGTACGTTAATCATGTCTCGGTTTCTGTACTGGGCCCCATATGTATGGACAAATATGTAAAGTTGATAAAAGGTTACAAGGCTGACTTGCCACGGTTATAAAAGATTTTTCGTACCCTGTGCACTTAAAACCATTTTCAAAATGTTTTCAAAACGAGTCAGTTGGGTGTATTTACCAGCGAAAGCTGACGTATTTTCAAAAGGCTAAGATGCAGGTACAATACGAAATAGGCTGGAAGCTGCTTGGTAGTGATATAAGAGGATCTTGCAAATCCTTAGATCTACTCAAAGTATGTTATACGTTTTTGTACATTTTACGATTCGCCTGTTGATCTTCATTACAGGCCATCTATAAATTATTTTTCGTACTCTGAACATTTGGTTTGTAATAGTAATTTAACTCCAAGACTTCCGTCGTGCTGTGTTTAATTGACTATGATGATATCAACTTATGTCACGATATTTCCCACCCGGGCCCACCGGTGTTTTGTTTGGAAATACGGGGTGTGACAATATATATATATATTATATATATATATATATATAGGGTAGGGTTCTAGAGTGAATACTAGTGTATTTATGAACTGAGTGAACAAACACTGACCATTGATTTACACATGTGTATAACTAGGATTTCATCATCAAATCATGACCATTGATCTACACACGTGTATGGCCAGGATTAGTTCGCTCAGTTCGCAAATACGCTATATATATATATATGACTTTTTGAAAAGAAAATGAGCTCTTGGAATAAAATGTGCCCTGGTCAACTTTGAGCTCAACTTTGTATATCACTTTCAAGACCTATACTCTCTCTTGTCATCTTTGTGTTCAAGTAGTCGTGCACATGGATCAAGCTCACACTTTACACTTTACACATGTACCAAACTCAAAACATACAAACATACTTGTTATAACTTGTGATGTTATTATTTATCAAATTAATAGAACGTCCTTATGTTGGAGAGAGAGGATAAAGCTCGTGAATGAAGACGTTAATCTTAAATTAAGGAGATAAAGATTAATCGGGTTATAGATAATTATTGGTGAATTAATTATTGAGTCTTTTGTATTTAATTTCGGGATAATTGTTAGTTTGAATTAGATAGGTTATTTTATGGTTAGGACTAGAATGACTTTTATATAATTAAATGGTTAGGGTTATTGATTTTGTGCTTTCATTGATAAATAATAAAAAGAGTCAAATGAGTTCGTGCATCCGATGTTTGTATGTTGATCAAGGGCCTGATTTCCAATAATTGGTATCAGAGCGCTTGCGGGTTTGAGAGTCTTTTTTCCAAGAAGGGGAGCCACCCCTTGCGGGGCTACAACGTCACACCCCGGATTTCAAACCAAACCTCGGTGGGCCTGAGTGGGGAGTATTGTGATGTAAGTTGATGATATAGTTGATTAACACAGCACAGCGGAAGTCTCGGAGTTTAAAATACTATTACAAACCAAAATGTCCAAAGTTCAAAAATAATATACAGACGGTTTGTAACAAAGGATCCACAGGCGGATCGTAAAATATACAAAAGATGAATAACAGACTTTAGGCAGATCTAAGGATTTGCAAGATCCTCTTATATCGCTACCAAGCAGCTTCCAGCCTATTTCGTATTGTACCTGCAACTTAGTCTTTTGAAAATACGTCTGCTTTCGCTGGTAAATAGAATTAACAGAGTTGTTTTGAAAACATTTCAAAAATTGATTTAAGTGCACAGGGCACGAAATATCTTGTATAACTTGGGAAAGTTAAGCTTTTAACCTTGTATACAAATTCACATGTTTGTCTATACAAATGGGGCCCAGTATAGAAACCGAGACATGATTAACTGACACCCACTTATAAATCCACGAAGGAGATCCCTAACTTGTGGGTAAAATATATTTTAGCATTCGCATCTGTCAGGAGTATGCCTACACCCCGTGCTTTGGTCGTGGCAATTAGTAACTTAAATGAGCCGAGGATATCCAGGACATGGTCGTTAGCCCCCAATGTTTAAGTTATCAAACAAAACTGATCAAAACGGAATATGCAGATTTACTAGCCATAATCGGGCATTCGATTGATCCCATTTCCGACGAAGCGGTAATAATTTACCGTAACCCAAGCCCGTATAGAGAAAATAAGTCAAGAGCATTTACCTGAGCTTTTACTTGACTTTTAAAAAACAAAGTTTATATTAACTCAGCCATTTAATCAGTAGAATAGTGCAGATAGCATTTACTAGAAGGCTTCTAGTCTGGAATGATGGCATAAGATAACCAATTAGAATGCTAACTGTCTTATTTAAGTTATAGACTTTGACCGACTAGCTTAAAGGATCAAAACGGTACGATATGATAGATTAAGCGATGACAGGATAAAATGTAGTTTAAACCCAACAAGTACTAAGACTTGTATGATATGGGTAAACAATTAACATTCTGGAATTTTAGATTAAAATGATAAGATTAAACCCGTTTCGGTTAGTTTTCGTAAACTAGTTACATATGCTCAACAGTACGCATATAAGCGATATCGCGTAACCGGATGAGTTATGAATAAGTTCTATATGTCATTATACTTTAAATAAGTTGTAATATCTGTAGAAATCAACTTAAATGCCCGTTGAGGTTTTAAAACGAAACTACGCCTTATAAGGCGTTTTGACCTTTTATATGACGTATAAAAGGAACTTGCAAATATTCTGATGTTATGATCATAAAAACTTTGGAAAAATACTTAATTTGTGATATATTATCAGTAAGATATCACACATAAGTGTGGTTTATGGTTTAGGACCAAACTATGCACCGAAAGGACATTTTGGTCTTTTAAAAGCATAAATTACGATTTATAATAAAACTTAGTTTATGATCAGAAAAATAACATCATACTATGTTAATCATATTAACATGTCAGTAGGTAATTCATTTGTAAGTTCGTTGTTGACTGAAAACCTTGTTTATGTAAAAAGGGCATTTTGGTCAAGGTTTGACATATTAGCAGAACTTGTGCATAAACTCAGATTATGATTATGATCATGGAATATAACCTCAGAGGGTTATGCTACATTGTATTACGATCATAATGCGACCATCATTCAATAGTAAACTAATCTAAGTCGGGTCAGAATCGAAAGTCAAAGAAGAAGTCAAACTTCATGACTTTCGGTTGCGAACCGACCCTAGGACTGAAATAGACGGATCGAACATGTTCCCACATGCTCTAATAATTATTACCAACTTGTTTAAGTGTTAAAAATATATTTATAACATGTATAAACTCAGATGATAATATTTTTAAAATCTGACCCGTTTGATTTTTTAAAACATAAACTTTGACCCGTAAATTGACCTAGTAAACGTGATCCTTAGGAGGTGACCTTTTAAGGGATTAAAACCTACCTAATTACGACCATTTAGCCACGTTCAACTTGAACAATGGCTAGACCATAATGGTCTTAACCGAAAGTCAAAGCATTTGTCGAAAATGCTTGACTTTTGGCTATTAAAAGTCCATAAAAAGAAAAGAGCAGAGATGGAACACTTACAAGTGATCCAAGAGAAGTTTAGAACTCAAAGGGTTGCTCCTAGATGACCAGGAACTTCCAAGTGTAGTAAGAGAGGAGAAAAGGGAATGAGCAAAGAATGAGTGAGTTTGATAAGCTAGTTATAGTGCAAGAGGGTGTGTGTGGATGAAGCCAGGTGTTAGAGGTGTTTTAGGATCATCATAAGTGTCTAGAAAGGTGTCAAGAGCTGCAAGAGTGTAGCATTTTGCAAGAGAGGTGGCATCTAGACAAAAATTTGGGGTTTTGACACATTTAGCCCCTCAAAAATAGTTTTATGGATTGTCATGAATTGTCCCCTGACTCATATTCAATGACAATATGACACAATTTAGTTCTTTTCGTTCAAGAGGTGATGTGTTGAAGAAGAGTGTGAATAACTGAACGTTAACGAGTAGGTGCTTTTGTGACTTGTTCATAGTTACTAGCTTAGAATAAGATAAGTACGGATCCTTATGGATTTAAAGGTTAAGTTACCTAAATTAGTAAAGTTAAAGGTTCGGTGGTAACGTGAAACACTTAAGGTTGGTGAATCAAAAGATATCACCTCAGGCTTTTATCAATTTGCACATCTTGATGTGACATTGCTAGCGACTCATCGGCTAGACATTTCTTTAGATTAGATATGTGGAACACATCATGGATTCCACTAAGCTCCTCAGGCAGCTTAAGCTTATAAGCTACAGAACCGACATATTCAATTACCTCAAATGGTCCAATATATCTTGGGCTTAACTTGCCCTTCTTTCTGAAGCGCATCACACCTTTCCAGGGTGATACCTTCAACATAACTTTGTCCCCTATTTGGAACTTAAGAGGTTTTCGCCTCTTGTCTTCATAACTTTTCTGCCTATCACGGGCAGCTTTAAGATGATACGGATTTGTATTATCTTATCCATGGTCTCTAGGACAATTTCAGGCCCGGACAGTTGGGCTTCCCCAACTTTAGCCCAACAAACAGGCGTTCTACATTTTCTCCCATACAAGGCTTCAAAAGGAGCAGCCCTGATGCTTGTATGATAACTATTATTATAGGAGAATTCTATTAGGGGTATGTGGTCATCCCAACTTCCACCTAAATCAATCACACATGCTCTAAGCATGTCTTCCAAAATCTGGATAGTACGCTCACTTTGTCCATCAGTCTGTGGATGGTAAGCCGTACTAAAGTTTAATCTTGTGCCTAATGATTGTTGGAAACTTTTCCAAAAGTGAGATGTATATCTAGTATCTCTATCAGATACAATAGATACCGGCACACCATGTAGGGACACAATCTTGTCCACATATAGCTTGGTCAACTTGTTAGAACTATAAGTTTCTTTAATTGGCAAGAAATATGCTGACTTAGTCAGGCTGTCCACAATGACCCAAATCATGCCCTTGCCACGTTTGGTCTTAGGTAACTTGGTAATCAAATCCATAGTTACCATTTCCCATTTTCAAGTGGGAATCTCAAGCTGTTGTAGAAGTCCTGACGGTTTCTGATGTTCGGCTTTAACTTGCGAACACGTCGACACTTAGCTAAGTAAGTGGCTATGGATTTCTTCAAACTCATCTATCAATAATTGTTTTTCAAATCTTGATACATCTTGTTACCACCTGGGTGAACTGAGTATCTTGAATTATGCGCTTCCTGGAGGATTAGATCTCTAAGTCCTCCAAGGATTGGAACCTAGATTCTATAATTAAATCTAAGGATTCCATCTTTTCCGGGTACTAACTGATCAACAGTTCCCCCTAATCCTTCATTAGAAATATTAGCCTCTAACAGGGCTTGCTTTTGTGCATCTAATAGCTTCTCATTCAAGCTATTTCTGAGCTCAATGCTCTTGGTGTTAATCCTAATAGGCTTAACCCTTTCTTTGCGACTTAAGGCGTCAGCAACGACATTTGCCTTGCCGGGATGATAGCGAATTTCGCAATCATAATCATTAAGCGTTTCCATCCAGCAACGCTGTCGCATATTCAAATCCTTTGATTGAACAGATGTTGGAGACTCTTATGGTCAGTGTATATAATACACTTTTTGCCATATAAGTAATGTCTCCATAACTTAAGTGCAAATACAACAACACCCATTCCAAGTCATGGGTGGTGTAATTCCTTTCGTGCACCTTCAATTGTGATGATGCATAAGCAATCACTTTGCCTTTTTGCATTAGCATACAGCCCATGCCAGTGTGCGAGGCATCACAATAAATGACTAAATCCTCAATACCCTCAGGTAGAGATAACAATGGAGCATTGCTCAACTTGTGTTTTAAAATTTCAAATATTCTTGTTGTTTTGGACCCCATTCAAACTTGACATTCTTATGGGTCAAGGTAGTTTAAGGAGAAGCTATCCTTGAAAGTTCTTAATGAACTTCCTAAAATAACTGGCCAATCCTAAGAAACTACGAATCTCTGATGGAGTTTTGGGTACTTCCCAATTCATTATGGCTTCAATCTTAGCGGGATCCACTTGGATACCACGCTCACTTACAACATGTCCAAGAAACTGGACTTCTCTATGCCAAAACTCGCACTTAGGGAACTTAGCATAAAGCTTCTCTTATCTTAACAATTCTAGGATGCACCGAAGATGTTACTCATGATCAACTTGATTACAAGAGTAGATAAGTATGTTGTCTATGAAGACAATGACAAACTTATCTAGATACGGCTTGCAGACTCTATTCATAAGATCCAAGAATGCTGCAGGTGCATTTGTGAGCCCGAAAGGCATCACCAGGAATGACCATAACGGTCTTGAAGGCAGTATTGAGAACATCCTCACTTTTAACCTTCAGTTGATGGTATCCTGATCTCAAATCGTTCTTAGAGAAATAACTAGTGTAACATTTGTAAAAAATCGGGTCTTCAAAACCCGCTCCGTTTTGTAATCAAGTACCAAGTTATAAAAGTGCATTAATTATTTATGGTTATTTTGAGTTAAAACGATACATAATTAATAAATAAACTAAACTATAAAAATTATATTTGATAAAAAGTTAAAAAAAAATAAAAAAAAAATATATGAAGCTGCCGGGACTCGAACCCGGGTCAGCCAAGACTCTTAAACAACTTAACATTCATTCCCTAAACCACTCCGCCACAATGTGTTTTCTGTTAACTCTAGGAAAACAAATGAAACTTATACACAAACTCAGTTTAACCGATGATGCCACCTGAAAACCGGTAATCGGCAAACCAATCGTCAAATCGATTGTTTACCTCACACATTCAGTTATAACCGATGCACGACGGTTTCTAATCAAGTTAGAATTGATTGAACTTAAAGTTTCATCATTTTCGGTATTTGAAACCGAAAGTTCATCAAATTCCTGAATAACTCAAGCTTCAGTCCATTCTCGCGATTCAGAGCTATCATATCAATACTCAATTTCAATTTCGTCGCATTTTTGAACCATAAGATCATCTGAATCAGTTCGCCGGAAAATTTCTGCAAGTCACCGGAAAACCGGGGCTCACATTCTCACGGTAATTCCTCCGACTCTTTCTGTTTAAAACATGTGATTAATCAGTCTCTAACACAACTCCATCATCAGAATCGATCCTAGTCAACGTTTATCGAAAATCTTATCTTCGCCGGAAAATTTCTGAGACTGCCGGAATCACACTGTGAACTGGTATGATATCCTAAACTTCTTTTAAACCTTGTTTAAGTGACTCAACTTCATGAATAATCGATCAACGCTGTTAATTAGTTTCAACAGCCGGAGTTCACTTCCAGTACCGACGAACCTCCGCCGGATTTCTGTGAACAACATCAATCGGTATATTCTTTTCCTTAAACTCTCTCCATTCTCTACTTTTGAATTACTGTTAATGTCTGAAAATTGTATAAGTCATAAATCAATCACAACAAGTCGGATTATGCTGTCTGTGTAAATCGGCGAAGAAGATGAAGTCATAACACAACATAAGATTAATTAAAAACGGTATTTTAAACGGGTTAGACACACAGTCCAGCGGTGGACTATGTGCAAATTTCACACACACGTCCCGAGTTCGATCCTTGCTACACGTACGCCTTGTGTAATAACATGCCTTTTTGATCAAGAACTAAACCAGGTTAAAACAGATAGTTGTTAAGTATAATAAAAACCAAGATAATAACCGGGTTAGACACACAGTCCAGCGGTGGACTGTGTGCAACATGAACTACACGTCGCGCGTTCGAAACTTGTCACGAGCACCGGTCCAATTGAATTAAAACGTTTTTGCAAATAAAGGAATTTTCGGTTAATTCCAATAAGTGTATAAATATAATTAAAAACGAGTTTATTTCGGGTTAGACACGTAGCTCAGTTGGTAGAGCTGCGTGCACGCGAACGGAAGGTCGCCGGTTCGAATCCTATCCGGCGCAGGTATATTCGCTGACCGAACCGGTCAACGGTCAACGGTCAACGCGAAAAAAATAATTTTTTTTTTTATATTTTTATTTATTTAATTTAATTTAAAAATAAATTAAAAATACTTAAAATAACATTTTTAAAGATAGAAAATAGCCATAAACTCACAAAAATATATCTAAAAATTTCATTAAAATCCTTAATAACATCCATCCATTTAATATATTTTCCATTATTATTTAGGTTAGTATTCCTCGTCGACTCGCTCATCTAAATCGTGCGCATCTCACCATCTCCAATTCAACGCACCCAATGTGAGTGAATCTTTCAAATTCCCCGTTTTAATCACGTTTTTGGGGTGTATCATGTGTCTTTGTTTATATACATATTATAACTAAACTATTGTGCATACATTATATCATGAACATGTGTATTTAGTTTGTTGCTGGTAAGTAGTTATTATTGGATGCAAATTATTATTTCAGTACATGCAATTGCCGAGGCCGCCGCTCCCCATTTATGAGGTCTGAGCTTGTTCCCCATTTTGTTATGCGGTTGAACCTGGCGTGCCCGCATACGATCGGCTCCGTTTGATTGAGCCTTGATCGCACAGTTCATTTTACAATTTCAGTACATGCAATACGATCGGCTCCGTTTGATTGAGCCTTGATCGCACAGTTCATTTTACATTTTCAGTACATGCAATACGATCGGCTCCGTTTGATTGAGCCTTGATCGCACAGTTCATTTATGTTAGTTATCGTATGATATTGGTATGTTCATGTATGCTAGCAAGTGTTATTGTATGTTATAATTGTAACTGCTATTTGCTAATGCTTGATTATTTACATATGCTCATTTATGATTATGCACCATATTTCATTGATAAACTAACCATAAAATCATTATCAAATGTTTATCTAATAAGGTTCACTCGCCAACTTATGTTGACCCAAAAACTCCCCTTTTACACATGATACAGGTGAACCAGCAGCAGCTAGGAACACATAGGACCTGGATTAGAAGAATTAAACGATTTAGTATTGGGATTGTTATGTTTGGTTATTTCCTTTGTATTGAATGAACATGTTTGGATGTTTGAAAATGTAACTTTGACTTTATTAATTATGAAACATAATAGTAAATGTCATGTGCTTTGGTGATAACCCAATTATGCCCCGACTCTTATTTCCGCTACGGGTCGGGGTGTGACAGATTGGTATCAGAGCCATGACTATAGGGATATAGGATAGGTTATTAGACCCTTAGAGCCTATACTATAGTCGATTAGAAACTTATAAGAATTTTGTGTGTTATATGCCAAATCTCATGATGTTTATATGTTTTATGTTAAATGTTACATTTGATATTGTGCAAGCATGTTCATAAGTATGTATTATCAAATAATGCCTATCATGAAATCGTATGCTCATAACATATCACATCCATGAAAGCACACACCACATCATGATTGATTTTACAATGATTTTCGTGTTTTCAAATCTCATCAAAGTGAGTTCTCATGACGGGCATGTAGTAACTGGAAGGGTACCAGTACCGGTAGTCGGAACGTCCTGTCTAGGCTGGCATTCGTATAAATCCAAAATAAAGGACCGGTTTGCCTACCTGGGGACTAACGATGAGAGTACGAAGTACCTATTAGGCCAAAGCATGCTATACCAAACGTCGTGTGAGCTAATCCCACTTTGAGTTGTCATTGTGTCTACACCTGGACACGTTCCGACCAAACATCTCATGAACATATTTTGTGGTTTGCATTCGGGGGATGCGAGTGTTAAATTGCCAATACTAATGTGAATCCTACCAAGCCAATAGCCATGGGGGCTCACATGACTATGTAGGTGAAGGTATGGGGGACATTTGAGGCCCAACATGAGCGAACCCAAGACATCCTATGGATGTAGTTGCATTATTGATATTTATGTTATTTTCATTTTCTTAAAGACACATGACACCTAAAAAGACACCATAAACTCACAATCTTCTCATTTTATGATCCTGTAGATGTCGTCTAGACAGCATCGAAGGGGTAAAAGATCGGGAAAGTCTCAGGAACGTTTGGCCACTCATATCGCGAAACAAATGGCCACGATATTGCCTGACATCGTGGTACAAGTACAACAAGCCCTTGCTACAAATCCTACTAACCCTCCTCAACAACAGGACCAGCACATCGACAACCCTCCTACCAACAAGTGCTCTTACAAACATTTTAAGTCCTGTGATCCTCCAAAATTCGAAGGGACCGAGGGTGTCACTGTTCTCCTACATTGGTTCGAGGAGATGGAAGACGCCTTCCTAAACTGCGATTGTCCTGAGGATCGCAAGGTTCGTTACGCCACCGGGAGACTACTTGGTGTAGCTCTCACTTGGTGGAATACTGAGAAAGGAAAGAGGGGAACTGAAGATGCGATGGCCTTAACTTGGGAGGAGTTAAGGGAAATCATGACTAGGCGTTTCTGTCCTAGAAGTGAAATTAAGAAGTTGGAGGATGAATTTCATGCCTTAAAGCAAAAGGAGGGTGATCACTCTACTTACAACAAGAGGTTCTTGGAATTGAACCAAATGGTTCCAAATTTATTCACTCCAACCTATCGCCTGATCGAGCATTATATTCGAGGACTTCCCTCGAAAATCCAAGATTCGGTTCTCAGCGTTTCACCGGTAACACTTGAAGCTGCCATGGAGTTGGCAACTGAACTGACCGAAAACCGAATTCGTAATGGGAAGTTCAAAGAAGAGAAGAAGAAAGCCCCTGTTGAGGGACAAACCTCAAACCACCCCATTCCTTCCTCTAAGTTTGCTAACAAGAGGAAGTGTAACACCGGGAATTTTGCAGTCACCCAAACCAACACCCCTATTCCTGCTGCACCCATCACTCAAGTCACTCCTTCCACCCGCGCCATACAGAAGACCCTACACAGGCCCATTACCAAAATGTAACCGTTGTCAGTATCACCACTCCCCTGATCATCCTTGCCAATACTGCACCGGCTGCGGTCGCGCAGGACATACTGTTCAAAACTGCCGCATGCCTCAACGAACAAACCGCCACCAACCTTTAACCCAAACCCACCAACAGTTAATGGGTCAAGTACAACAACAACTACCATTTCCACCCACCCAACATCTAGCCCAAACATACTATCAACCCAATTACCCTATGGGCCAACCTATGCGGACTTTTTTCAACTGCGGCGACCCAAGTCATTTCAGAAACACATGTCCAAGGCTGGTTAATATTATTCATGCTCAGGCCCAAGCCAACCCTGTGAATCAAGCGAACCAAGCTCCTCCACCTGCAAGAGGAAGAGCTTTCAATATTAACGCGAACCAGGCCAGAGCTGACGGCAATGTGGTCAACGGTACGTTTCTTATAAATGGTAGATATGCCTCTATGTTATTTGATACTGGTGCGGATAGAAGTTTTGTGTCATTAGAATTTGAACCCATCTTAAGCAAAAATCGGGATAAGCTCGCGGAATCCATAACGGTGGAAGTTGCGGACGGAAAACCAGTTTCATTAGACTCTATTTTACGCAACTGTACACTCACCTTAAACGACCACGATTTCTCAGTCGACCTTATTCCTATGAAGCTGGGAAGTTTCGACATCATAATCGGTATGGATTGGCTCAGTCAACATCATGCGGAAGTTGTATGTCGTGAAAAATTTATTCGTATTCCTCTTTCAAACGGTCAGACCCTTCGAATCATTGGAGAAACCTCGTCGAAAGGGCTCAACTTAATGTCTTGTCTCCAAGCTCGAAAATATCTTCGCAAGAATTATGTCGCGTTTTTAGCCCACATCATCAAGAAGGGGACCACAGAGAAGAAACTTGAAGATATTCCTGTAGTAAAAGATTTTCCACAAGTTTTTCCTGACGACATTTCAGGACTGCCTCCAATCAGGGATGTCGAATTCCGTATTGATCTTATACCTGGTGCTACACCAGTTGCAAAGTCTCCATATAGGTTAGCCCCCTCTGAAATGCAAGAGCTAGCCAGTCAATTGCAAGAGTTGACTGACAAGGGATTCATACGTCCCAGCTCATCGCCTTGGGGTGCACCTGTCCTTTTTGTAAAGAAGAAAGATGGATCTTTTCGTATGTGCATCGACTACAGGGAGCTCAACAAGTTAACCATCAAAAACCGCTATCCTTTACCTCGCATTGATGATCTTCTTGACCAACTACAAGGTGCCAGCTGCTTTTCGAAAATCGATCTTCGATCTGGCTATCATCAGCTTAGAGTGCATGAAGAAGACGTCCCTAAGACTGCTTTTCGAACTCGTTATGGCCACTATGAATTCATAGTTATGACGTTTGGATTAACCAACGCACCAGCTGTCTTCATGGACCTAATGAACAGAGTCTGCAAACCTTACCTTGATCGATTTGTTATAGTTTTCATCGACGATATTCTTATTTATTCAAAATCTAAAGCTGATCATGAGCGTCATCTTCGACTCGTTCTTGCACTTATAGAAAAGGAAAAGCTTTATGCCAAGTTCTCTAAATGTGAATTCTGGTTAAAAGAGGTGCAATTCCTCGGGCATGTAGTCAATGACAAAGGAATACATGTTGACCCTTCAAAGATCAAGGCAGTTCAAGAATGGCAAGCTCCACGTACACCAACTGAAGTAAGATCTTTTCTTGGACTAGCTGGCTATTATCGTCGGTTCATTTCAAACTTCTCTCGCATTGCTGTGCCACTCACGGCTTTAACCCATAAGGGAAAAC
This sequence comes from Scalesia atractyloides, assembly GCA_947069175.1. NCBI lineage: Eukaryota > Viridiplantae > Streptophyta > Magnoliopsida > Asterales > Asteraceae > Scalesia > Scalesia atractyloides. The sequence continues at coordinate 75,118,375 of CAMTDV010000008.1, forward strand.
CATTCGTATGGGGACCCAAGCAAGAAGAAGCTTTTCAAACTCTTAAACAAAAACTCTGTGATGCACCAATCCTCACTCTTCCCGAAGGTTGTGATGATTTCGTAGTCTATTGCGACGCGTCAGGGCAAGGATTAGGTTGCGTTCTCATGCAAAGAGGAAAAGTCATAGCTTATGCCTCGAGGCAACTCAAGACACATGAAAAGAACTACACCACTCATGACCTAGAACTTGGAGCCGTTGTATTCGCTCTTAAGATATGGAGAATTATCTCTATGGTACTAAGTGTGAAATATACACTGACCACAAGAGTCTTCAACATATCTTTAATCAAAAAGAGTTAAATATGAGGCAACGAAGATGGGTCGAACTTCTGAATGATTACGACTGTGAAATTAGATACCACCCTGGTAAAGCAAATGTGGTGGCTGATGCACTTAGTCGGAAGGGTTATGCGAACTCCATTCATCTTCTATGTTCGCAAATTATAACCGACATTAAAGATCAAATTCGAGAAGCTCAACACGTTTCAATAACAGAAGAAGATGTACGAAAAGAGATGTCCTGTGGAGCCGAGCTAAAACTTGAAACTAAATCAGACGGTATTCTGTATTACCTAGATCGTATCTGGATTCCTAACCACAACAATCTTCGTGAAACTCTTATGAATGAAGCTCACAAAACACGATATTCTATACACCCAGGAGCCGATAAGATGTATCAAGACCTACGATACACCTATTGGTGGCCTGGAATGAAGAAGGATATTGCCGTTTTTGTTTCCAAGTGTCTCACATGTTCCAAGGTGAAGGCTGAACACCAAAGACCCTCAGGACTTCTAGTCCAACCGAAAATACCTGTATGGAAGTGGGAAAATATAACCATGGATTTCATTACCGGGTTACCTCGCACTTCTGGTGGGTATGACACTATATGGGTGATTATAGACCGACTTACAAAATCAGCTCACTTTATTCCTATTCGAGAAGATTTCAAGAACGAAAAGCTTGCTCGTATTTATATCAACGAAATCATAAGCCGGCATGGGGTACCATTAAGTATTATTTCTGATCGTGATGGTCGTTTCACCTCACGAACATGGCAAGCAGTACAATCCGCTATGGGCACACGATTAGATCTCAGTACCGCCTATCATCCTCAAACTGATGGACAGTCTTAGCGCACCATTCAAACTCTTGAGGATATGCTTAGAGCATGTGTCATAGACTTTAAGGGAAATTGGGACACCCACCTACCGTTAGTTGAATTTTCGTACAACAACAGCTATCATTCGAGCATCGGCATGGCACCTTTTGAAGCCTTATATGGTCGAAAGTGCCGATCTCCTGTGTGTTGGCACGAAATTGGGGAAGCACAAATTACTGGTCCAGAATTGATCCATGAAACCACAGATAAGATCCATCAAATTCGAAACAATCTTCTAGCGGCTCAAAGTCGTCAAAAGAGTTACGCAGATAAACGACGGAAGCCCTTAGAGTTTAACATTGGTGATCATGTGCTTTTAAAAGTATCACCGTGGAAGGGAGTAGTTCGTTTTGGTCAAAAGGGGAAGCTAGCACCACGTTACGTAGGATCCTTCAAGATACTCGAAAGAGTAGGTCCTGTAGCATACAAGCTTGATTTACCAGAAGAACTCAACAGGATTCATCCCACATTCCACGTGTCGAACTTGAAGAAGTGCCTCGCTGATGAGAATCTCCATATTCCGCTGGAAGATATTCAGATTGATGAATCCATGCATTTTATTGAAAGACCAGTGGAGATCATGGACTTTGGGGAGAAGCGTCTTCGACGAAGTCGCATTCCAATTGTTAGGGTACGCTGGGAGTCGAAACGGGGACCTGAGTTTACTTGGGAACGTGAAGACTCAATGCGTGAAAAATACCCGCATCTTTTTCCTACTACTTCAACTATTTAAATTTCGGGACGAAATTCCTAAAAGTAGGGGATACTGTAACATTTGTAAAAAATCGGGTCTTCAAAACCCGCTCCGTTTTGTAATCAAGTACCAAGTTATAAAAGTGCATTAATTATTTATGGTTATTTTGAGTTAAAACGATACATAATTAATAAATAAACTAAACTATAAAAATTATATTTGATAAAAAGTTAAAAAAAATAAAAAAAAATATATGAAGCTGCCGGGACTCGAACCCGGGTCAGCCAAGACTCTTAAACAACTTAACATTCATTCCCTAAACCACTCCGCCACAATGTGTTTTCTGTTAACTCTAGGAAAACAAATGAAACTTATACACAAACTCAGTTTAACCGATGATGCCACCTGAAAACCGGTAATCGGCAAACCAATCGTCAAATCGATTGTTTACCTCACACATTCAGTTATAACCGATGCACGACGGTTTCTAATCAAGTTAGAATTGATTAAACTTAAAGTTTCATCATTTTCGGTATTTGAAACCGAAAGTTCATCAAATTCCTGAATAACTCAAGCTTCAGTCCATTCTCGCGATTCAGAGCTATCATATCAATACTCAATTTCAATTTCGTCGCATTTTTGAACCATAAGATCATCTGAATCAGTTCGCCGGAAAATTTCTGCAAGTCACCGGAAAACCGGGACTCACATTCTCACGGTAATTCCTCCGACTCTTTCTGTTTAAAACATGTGATTAATCAGTCTCTAACACAACTCCATATCAGAATCGATCCTAGTCAACGTTTATCGAAAATCTTATCTTCGCCGGAAAATTTCTGAGACTGCCGGAATCACACTGTGAACTGGTATGATATCCTAAACTTCTTTTAAACCTTGTTTAAGTGACTCAACTTCATGAATAATCGATCAACGCTGTTAATTAGTTTCAACAGCCGGAGTTCACTTCCAGTACCGACGAACCTCCGCCGGATTTCTGTGAACAACATCAATCGGTATATTCTTTTCCTTAAACTCTCTCCATTCTCTACTTTTGAATTACTGTTAATGTCTGAAAATTGTATAAGTCATAAATCAATCACAACAAGTCGGATTATGCTGTCTGTGTAAATCGGCGAAGAAGATGAAGTCATAACACAACATAAGATTAATTAAAAACGGTATTTTAAACGGGTTAGACACACAGTCCAGCGGTGGACTGTGTGCAAATTTCACACACACGTCCCGAGTTCGATCCTTGCTACACGTACGCCTTGTGTAATAACATGCCTTTTTGATCAAGAACTAAACCAGGTTAAAACAGATAGTTGTTAAGTATAATAAAAACCAAGATAATAACCGGGTTAGACACACAGTCCAGCGGTGGACTGTGTGCAACATGAACTACACGTCGCGCGTTCGAAACTTGTCACGAGCACCGGTCCAATTGAATTAAAACGTTTTTGCAAATAAAGGAATTTTCGGTTAATTCCAATAAGTGTATAAATATAATTAAAAACGAGTTTATTTCGGGTTAGACACGTAGCTCAGTTGGTAGAGCTGCGTGCACGCGAACGGAAGGTCGCCGGTTCGAATCCCACCCGGCGCAGGTATATTCGCTGACCGAACCGGTCAACGGTCAACGGTCAACGCGAAAAAAATATATTTTTTTATATTTTTATTTATTTAATTTAATTTAAAAATAAATTAAAAATACTTAAAATAACATTTTTAAAGATAGAAAATAGCCATAAACTCACAAAAATATATCTAAAAATTTCATTAAAATCCTTAATAACATCCATCCATTTAATATATTTTCCATTATTATTTAGGTTAGTATTCCTCGTCGACTCGCTCATCTAAATCGTGCGTATCTCACCATCTCCAATTCAACGCACCCAATGTGAGTGGATCTTTCAAATTCCCCGTTTTAATCACGTTTTTGGGGTGTATCATGTGTCTTTGTTTATATACATATTATAACTAAACTATTGTGCATACATCATATCATGAACATGTGTATTTAGTTTGTTGCTGTTAAGTAGTTATTATTGGATGCATATTTTTATTTCAGTACATGCAATTGCCGAGGCCGCCGCTCCCCATTTATGAGGTCTGAGCTTGTTCCCCATTTTGTTATGCGGTTGAACCTGGCGTGCCCGCATACGATCGGCTCCGTTTGATTGAGCCTTGATCGCACAGTTCATTTTACAATTTCAGTACATGCAATACGATCGGCTCCGTTTGATTGAGCCTTGATCGCACAGTTCATTTTACATTTTCAGTACATGTAATACGATCGGCTCCGTTTGATTGAGCCTTGATCGCACAGTTCATTTATGTTAGTTATCGTATGATATTGGTATGTTCATGTATGCTAGCAAGTGTTATTGTATGTTATAATTGTAACTGCTATTTGCTAATGCTTGATTATTTACATATGCTCATTTATGATTATGCACCATATTTCATTGATAAACTAACCATAAAATCATTATCAAATGTTTATCTAATAAGGTTCACTCGCCAACTTATGTTGACCCAAAAACTCCCCTTTTACACATGATACAGGTGAACCAGCAGCAGCTAGGAAAACATAGGACCTGGATTAGAAGAATAAAACGATTTAGTATTGGGATTGTTATGTTTGGTTATTTCCTTTGTATTGAATGAACATGTTTGGATGTTTGAAAATGTAACTTTGACTTTATTAATTATGAAACATAATAGTAAATGTCATGTGCTTTGGTGATAACCCAATTATGCCCCGACTCTTATTTCCGCTGCGGGTCGGGGTGTGACAACTAGCCCCTTGGAGTTGATCGAACTGTCATCGATCCTGGGCAGATGATAGCAATTCTTGATTGTTATCTTGTTTAGTTCACGATAATCAATTCGCATCCACATTGAACTGTCCTTTTCTTAACGAAAAGGATAGGAGCTCCCCAAGGTTAGGAACTAGGCTGAATGAAGTCTTTCTCTAAAGTTCGTCTAATTGTATTCTCAATTCCTTCATTTCTTTCAGTGCTAGCCGATACAGAGCTCTTGCAACAGGTGTCGCTCCTGGTAGGATGTCAATCCTAAACTCCACTTGCCTATCTGGAGGTAGACCCGATAATTCTTCAGGGAAAACATCGGAATATTCTGAAATGACTAAAGGTCTTCAATCTTTGGTTTTGGCTCATTAATAGTTACTTGTGCCATATAGATGACACCACCTCTCCTCAAACACTTGGATGCCTTGAGCAATGACACTTTGTCTGGCAATCCATAGTGTGAATCTCCAAAAATGGTGATCATTTCACTAGATGGGGGTTTTAATTTCGATGAGTTTCTTATCACACGCAATGCGGGCTTGGTTATGAGATAACCAATCCATGCCTAAGACTACATCGAACCCCGCCAATTTCATTTGCAGAAGAGATATAGGAATTGAGTGATTCTTAATGGATATAAAATACCCATCAAGAATGGAAGATGTTGTTTCTATGGTTCCGTCAGCAAGTTCTACCTCATAAGTTATGTCTAGGGTTCTTATGGGTAAGTTTAATAGTTTGATAAACTTATGGTCTACAAATGACTTATCTGCACCCGAATAAAAAATAACTCTAGCATATACGTGATCAATGAGGAATGTACCTATTATGACATTGTTGTCATTAACAGCCTCCCTAGCATTCATCTGAAAGGCCCGTACATTTCCTTTCTTGGCTTCTCTAGGCTTTGCATTGTTACTCTTAGGATTCTTGGGGTAGTTAGTCTTGATATGCCCTTTTTCATTATAGGCGTAGCAGACGGCATCCTTAAGATCCTTGCATTCCAGGGTCTTATGCCCCTTTTTTCTTGCAGAGACCACAGGGTTTAGCCTGTGGATCAGAATTGCACTGTCCTCAGTGCCTGCGATTGCAAGTCATACATGTCGGCTTCTCGCCCGACTTATCTTGTTTCCTTCTGAACCCGAATCTCCCCTTATTCATCTTGTTAAATCTTTAGGAGTTACCAGACTCTCTCTTCGTCTTCCCGTCAGTCTCAATCTTGATTGACTTTTCTCTCAGCAGATCTAAGGTGAAAGAGAGAGATAAGTCAACAATAGACCTATAAGTAGTAGGCTGAGCAGCCTTTACCATGCCCTTAATCTCAGGTGCTAACCCATTTATGAAACACACAATGCGTTTGGGTTCAAGTGAAATCCGATAAGACACTAATCTGGATAAGGAATTAAAGTCGGTAACATACTTCCGACAATCCAGATTTTTCATTGTACGAGTCAGAAAATCTGACTCTATCTTCTCCACCTCATGATGTGGGCAATATGTTTCCTTAACAATGTCCGGAAAATTGGTCCATCCCAAGTTATAAAGGTGTACCATTCCTGTTGACTGGACCATGGCTGTAACACCTCGGAAAATTCGTGTTCGGTAATATACCGACACGTGTACTAACCCTCGGAACATACCTCAATGAGTTAGCCACTCGAACATGTCCAAAATTCAAATTTTTTTAAAACTAACCATAACCTACGGTTTAAAGCTACTGAAATAAAAATGCACTAGCCGTAAGCTACGTTTTGGCGACCGTAGCCTACGGCGAGCCCCTGAACCTTCTATTTTTTATATTTAACTTTCATCAAATTACCCAAAGGCCCCCTAGACTTTGATATTTTCATATTTCTTGATTTACTAAGCCACCTTTAGACCTGAACGTCTCTTGGTTGAGACGATATCTTTTGATTTACCATCCTTGAGCATTCGTCTTCTTCACCGAACCTTTAACCTTACTAGTTTGGGTAATTTAACCCATGAAACTATAAGTATTCGTATCTTTCATGTTTAAGCTAGTAAACACTTTTAAGTCATAAAAACACCTAGTGTGACACCCGTTAATGTTCGGTTATTCATACTCTTCTTTAATACATCTCGTGTTGAACGAAAAGAATTAGTTGTGTCATTATGCCATGGAATATAAGTCAAGGGACAATTCATAACATTTAACAAACTATTTTTGAGGGACTAAAAGTGTCAAAACCCCAAAATTTTGTCAAGATGCCACCTAGCCTGCAAATGGCCACACTCTTCCAGCTCTTGACACCTAATTAGACACTTGTAAAGATCCTACAACACCCCTAACACTTGGCTCCATCTTCTTGCACCTCTTGCAATATAAATAGGCTCTTAAGTTCACTCTTATCCTTGCTCATTCACTCTTTCTCAAAATCCAGAATGCTTATGGTTTACCCATATTATACAAGTCATAGTACTTGTTGGGTTTAAACTACATTCTATCCGGTCATCGCTTAATCTAGCGTATTGTACCGTTTTGATCTTTTAAGCTAGTAGGTCTAAGTCTATGGCTTAAATAGGACCGTCAGATTTCTAATTGGTTAGCTTATGCCATAATCCAGACTAGAGCTTTCTAGTAAATGCTATCTGCACTTCATTTTGAATACGGGTGAGATATTAAATCTTGCATTTTTAAATAAGACTAGCTCTGGTAAATACTCTTGACTTATTTTCCCTATACGGGCTTGGGTTACGGTAAATTATTACTACTTGGTCGGAAATGTGAACAATCAAATGCCGGATTGTGGCTAGTAAATCCGCATATTCCGTTTTGATCAGTTTTGTTTGATAACTTAAACATTAGGGGTTAACGACTGTATCCTGTATATCCTTGGCTCATTACATTAATTAATGGTCACGACCAAAGCATGGGGTGTAGGCATACACCTGACAGATGCGAATGATAAATTATTTTACTCACAAGTTGGGTATAACTCCTTCGTGGGTTCATAAGTGGTGTGTATGTTAATCATGTCTCGTTCTCTGTACTGGGCCCATATGTATTGATAAACATGTAAAGTTGTTAACAAGGTTACAAAGCTGACTTTCCCAAGTTATAAAAGATTTTTCGTGCCCTGTGCACTTAAATCAAAATTTTTGAAATATTTTCAAAACGAGTCAGTTGAGTGTATTTACCAGCGATAGCTGACGTATTTTCAAAAGACTAAGTTGCAGGTACAATACGAAATAGGCTGGAAGCTGCTTGATAGTGATATAACAGGATCTTGCAAATCCTTATATCTGCCCTAAAGTCTGTACACATTTTTTTGTATATTTTACGATCCGCATGTGGATCTTTCATTACAAGCCGTCTGTATATTATTTTTGTACTTAAACATTTGGTTTGTAATAGTAATTTAAACTCCAAGACTTCCGCTTTTCTTGTTAATTGACTATGATGATATCAACTTACGTCATGATATTCCCCACCCGGACCCACCAGTGTTTGGTTGGAAATTCGGGGTGTGACAATGGCCTTCCACCATAGTAGGGCATCGCCCTTAAATGATTGGGATACAAACTTCACCACATCCTTATCACCATAACCGTTGATATCTACAATAGTTTCCATTTCATCCAGCCATCTTAAGGCTTCTATAGCCCCTTTTTCTCTGTTAAAGTCTCCGGGCTTGTAGGAGACAAAGTATTTATACGTACATCCGTCTTTAGAAGAACAAGATCTATCATTAAATTCTAGTTTCTTTGGTTCACTCTTCGCATTCGATGAGTGAATAGAGCTCTCCTTTCGAGCTGATGATGGTGGAATAGACAAAGGTTTAGAGCGAGTAACGCTCAATTCCTTAAATTTTTCCATGGCCTTTCCAACAGCTACATCAATACGGCTTGGAAATTATCAGTATTGATGGCTACGTTTTCAACATTATCTGTGTTAATATCACGGCGACTACTTTGTGCCTCATCTGAATTAGTCATCTCAGATGTTTTGGTACTAAATTTTAAATTAAACTTACATTAGCCATGGTATTAATAACTATATAGGCTATAAAGTTTGGATATATAAATCCATTGTCTATTTGAACTAGCGTGCATAGAATCACAACTGTCAGGCTTAACATTTTAAATGAATATTTTTTAAAATATTTAGGTATATTTGGCCTAGGTCTCAAAGAGACCATCAAAGGCTTTCTAAATTCGGACGTAGTTTGTATATTATTGGACAGTAGATTATAAGTCACAAATGTCATTGTCATATTTGACAATATAATATAGCTTGTAGGCAAATCAATTAACATTTTTAAGATGTTAAGATAGATAATCATCGCACTGATGATATTAGTCGTGATCTCATTGATCATATCGACTATGAGGCTTGAGTATAACTGACCACCTTGGACAGGGAACCATAAGGTTACAACTGTCACTATCTTAATTAACAATATAGTATTGCTCGTAGGCAAATCATCACTAATGGATGTTAAATCATAGCCCGTGGGCATTTCATCGCTAATGGATGTTTAATCATAGCCCGTAGGCACTTCATTACTAATGGATGTTAAATTATAGCCCGTAGGCACTTCATCACTAATGGATGTTAAATCATAGCCCTTAGGCACTTCATCACTAATGGATGTTAAATCATAGCCCGTAGGCACTTCATCACTAATGGATGTTTAATTATTATCATCGCATTGATGATATTAGCCGGGATCAAATTTGATCACATAGGCTATAAGGTTAGGACGTAGTCCATCACCTTGATGGTTAGTGTGGTTCCTCAAATCACACTACCAGGAGTATTAACATTGCTTGACTGTTAACACAGAATTATCTTAATGGTCGATTAATAATAGTCATGGTCACATTTGACCTTAACGACTTGGACGCTTGAATATAGTCCACCACCTCTGGATAGAAGGGATAATCTTCCTTAACTATCATGATAGAAGGCTATTCATCCTTAACTATCTTTTATAATTGGCCAATTAATATGGACTTTGTCATTTGGCTAATCAAAACCATTAAGAAGATCTTCTGGAATTATTAGCAGACCATAAATTTCGAGTTAAAATCGAGACGATCGCTTGAAGAGGATGTAACGATTACATATATATATATATATATATATATATATAATTCCAAATATTTCATTAATAATAATAGAAAACTACAATACTTGAAATACATTGAATTGATTGTCCTTGCAAGGACTAAAAAAACAACATGTCCACGTAGGGACTAAAGAAATAACAATGTCCATGTAGGGACTAAAGGATAGGTTACAAATCATAAAAGTAGAAGAAATTTCACTCGTCATTCTTTCCTTTGACTAACTTGGAAAGTTTCTTAAAGAACTTATTTGTCTTCTTTTCCTTCTTCTCAGCCTGTTGTTGCATTTCCTTCATCCGCTCCAAGGCTTCATTAATAGCCTCAAGAGGTGGCGGAGGTTGTGGTTGTGGTTAAGGCACAACAGGATACTGGTATCCATAACTTGGGTATCCAGTAGGTGGGAAAGGAGATGGGTAAAGTTCATTATGCATGAGCGCTTGCATATAAGGGTCATGTGATAGCGCCTGATAGTTTAAGTTCGTCGGCGTAGTTGGGTTAAAAGGATAATATTCAGACTTAGCAGGATATGAAGGAATAGGGTTATTAAAACTCAACGGTGGTGGTTGAACCACAGGTGGTGGTGTTGGTTCCACCACAGGTGAAGTATTTGAGGGTCCACCTATTTGTGGGTCCTCGGGAATGGTAGGGTCGGTTTTGGGCAATGTTGGTAGCGAACCCGACCGTTGTCCCGCACGTACCAACAAACGTGCTCCACGTTTCCTCCTCGGTGGCTCAGGTGGTGGTTGAGGTTGCTCCACCGGTTCCATTTAAACGTCTTCATGTGTAGGAGGTGGTGTTGGAGAATGGTAGGAAGGAGTGTTAACAAAAGTGAATTGACTCTAATATTGGTCCCATTCATTAGGACCTTGATAAGGTGATCCTGCATAAGAGTTAGAATCGCTAGAGATTTCAATGGGGTGTCCATGCAATCCTGACGATGGCATCTCTGGGTTGGAGTCCTCGTCCATAGGATTTGGTTGATCCAACTGATTCTGATTAGCTGGAGGTGGGTTAAAATAAAGATCTGGGTTAAACTCTTCATGATATGAATGTGAATGGGAATGATGGGAATGGTGAGAGTGGTGTGAATGATAGGAGTGGTGAGAGTGGTAAGAATTTTGGGAATGTGGAGGCGAGTATTTATGAGAGACAGAGTGTCTCGCTGGTTTCCAAGGAGATGAATCTCCCGAATCTTGGTAGGAATTTGAGTTGTGAGGTTGTGAAGGGATGCGCCCCGATGGTCCTCCCTCATTGGACCTTTTCCTCTTCCACTTTGGCGGCATTTTCCTATTAAAATCAAGTCAAAACAATAATAATAATAACTTACTAATGAAATGAGTAATCCTAGGTCAATGCCTAGACTCAGAAGTCTAAGGAATGTGCTATTGTGTAAGTTTGAGATTAAACACTAATGGCTAGTGTTTAATTCTCTCAAACGTTGGCTCTGATACCAACCTGTCACACCCCGGATTTCCAACCAAACCTCGGTGGGCCCGAGTGGGGAGTATCGTGACGTAAGTTGATGATATCATAGTTGATTAACACAGCACAACGGAAGTATCGAAGTTTAAAATACTATTACAAACCAAAATGTCCAAAGTTCAAAAATAATATACAGACGGTTTGTAACAAAGGATCCACAGGCGGATCGTAAAATATACAAAAGATGAATAATAGACTTTAGGCAGATCTAAGGATTTGCAAGATCCTCTTATATCGCTACCAAATAGCTTCCAGCCTATTTCGTATTGTACCTGCAACTTAGTCTTTTGAAAATACGTCAGCTTTCGCTGGTAAATACAATTAACTGACTCGTTTTGAAAACATTTCAAAAATTGATTTAAGTGCACAGGGCACGAAATATCTTTTATAACTTGGGAAAGTTAAGCTTTTAAACTTGTATACAGATTCACATGTTTGTCTATACATATAGGGCCCAGTATAGAAAACGAGACATGATTAACTGACACACCACTTATAAACCCACGAAGGAGTTATCCCTAACTTGTGGGTAAAATATATTTTAGCATTCGCATCTATCAGGAGTATGCCTACACCCCGTGCTTTGTTCGTGGCCATTAGTAACTTAAATGAGCCGAGGATATCCAGGACACGGTCGTTAGCCCCCAATGTTTAAGTTATCAAACAAAACTGATCAAAACGGAATATGCAGATTTACTAGCCATAATCCGGCATTCGATTGATCCCATTTCCGACGAAACGGTAATAATTTACTGTAACCCAAGCCCGTATAGGGAAAATAAGTCAAGAGCATTTACCTGAGCTTTTACTTGACTTTTAAAAAACAAAGTTTATATTAATTCAGCCATTTAATCAATAGAATAGTGCAGATAGCATTTACTAGAAGGCTTCTAGTCTGGAATGATGGCATAAGATAACCAATTAGAATGCTAACTGTCTTATTTAAGTTATAGACTTCGACCGACTAGCTTAAAGGATCAAAACGGTACGATATGATAGATTAAGCGATGACAGGATAAAATGTAGTTTAAACCCAACAAGTACTAAGACTTGTATGATATGGGTAAACAATTAACATTCTGGAATTTTAGATTAAAATGATAAGGTTAAACCCGTTTCGGTTAGTTTTCGTAAACTAGTTACATATGCTCAACAATACGCATATAAACGATATCGTGTAACCGGATGAGTTATGAATAAGTTCTATATGTCATTGTACTTTAAATAAGTTGTAATATCTGTAGAAATCAACTTATATGCCCGTTGAGGTTTTAAAACGAAACTACGCCTTATAAGGCGTTTTTACCATTTATATGACGTATAAAAGGAACTTGCAAATATTCTGATGTTATGATCATAAACACTTTGGAAAAATACTTAATTTGTGATATATTATCCGTAAGATATCACACATAAGTGTGGTTTATGGTTTAGGACCAAACTATGCACCGAAAGGACATTTTGGTCTTTTAAAAGCATAAATTACGATTTATAATAAAACTTGGTTTATGATCAGAAAAATAACATCATACTATGTTAATCATATTAACATGTCAGTAGGTAATTCAGTTGTAAGTTCGTTGTTGACTGAAAACCTTGTTTATGTAAAAAGGGCATTTTGGTCAAAGTTTGACATATTAGCGGAACTTGTGCATAAACTCAGATTATGATTATGATCATGGAATATAACCTCAGAGGGTTATGCTACATTGTATTACGATCATAATGGGACCATCATTCAATAGTAAACTAATATAAGTCGGGTCAGAATCGAAAGTCAAAGCAGAAGTCAAACTTCATGACTTTCGGTTGCGAACCGACCCTAGGACTGAAATAGACGGATCGAACATGTTCCCACATGCTCTAATAATTATTACCAACTTGTTTAAGTGTTAAAAATATATTTATAACATGTATAAACTCAGATGATAATATTTATAAATTCAGACCCATTTGACTTTTTAAAACATCAACTTTGACCCGTAAATTGACCTAGTAAACATGATCCTTAGGAGGTGCCCTTTTAAGGGATTAAGACCTACCTAATTACACATCATTTAGCCACGTTCAACTCGAACAATTGCTAGACCATAATGGTCTTAACCGAAAGTCAAAGCATTTGTCGAAAATGCTTGACTTTTGGCTATTAAAAGCCCATAAAAAGAAAAGAGCAAAGATGGAATACTTACAAGTGATCCAAGAGAAGTTTAGAACTCAAAGGGGTGCTCCTAGATGACCATGAACTTCCAAGAGTGTAATAATAGAGGAGAAAAGGGAATGAGCAAGGAATGAGTGAGTTTGATGGGCTATTTATAGTGCAAGAGGGTGTGTGTGGATGAAGCCAGGTGTTAGAGGTGTTGTAAGATCATCACAAGTGTCTAGAAAGGTGTCAAGAGCTACAAGAGTGTGGCAATTTGCAGGAGAGGTGACATCTTGACATAAATTTGGGGTTTTGATACATTTAGCCCCTCAAAAATAGTTTTATGGATTGTCATGAATTGTCCCCTTACTTATATTCAATGACATAGTGACACAATTTAGTTCTTTTCGTTCAACAAGTGTGTGTTGAAGAAGAGTGAGAATAACCGAACGTTAACGAGTGTCACACTAGGTGCTTTTGTGACTTATTCATAGTTACTAGCTTAGAATACGATAAGTACGGATCCTTATGGTTTTAAAGGTTAATTTACCTAAATTAGTAAAGTTAAAGGTTTGGTGGTAATGTGGAACACTTGAGGTTGGTGAATTAAAAGATATCACCTCAACTGAGAGTTGTTCGGATCAAAAGGTGGCTTGGTTATGCAAGAAAAACGAAATAATAAAGTCTAGGGGCCTTCAAGTTATTAGTTGAAAGTTAAAATAATGAAAAAATAGAAGTTACAGAGGCCCGCCGTAGGCTACGGTCATCAGACCGTAGCTTACGGTTAGTTTAAACTCAAATCAGCAAGTTAGGACCGTAGCTTATGGTCCTGGACCGTAAGCTACAGTCAGATATAATTTATTTTTCTTTTGGACACGTTTGTGGAGTTGAGAGGCTAACTTATTTGAGGCATCATCCGTGGGTACGTATACGTGTGGTATAAAACCGGACGTGAATTTTACGAGGTGTTAGATACAATGACCGTAAAATAGTGGTGAGCCAAGGGTGGATGAAGTTGAAAAAGAACAAAAAGAAAGAAATGATTGGTTGGTGAGGATAATCATCAATTTGAATGAAGATTTTGTCGTGTGGCTAGTGGATTGTAATAACGACTTATTAGAAGAAAATTGTTGATATGGTAATTAAAGTGGAAGTGAATAAATTCATTCACGCGGAATGAGCATGGATGGATTTTTGTGAAATACAAAATAATTCATGAAGTGATGCTCATATTAATATATTGTGGGTAGGTGTAAATAAATTCATGGGTTTTCTTGATCGTTGTTCCTTCATATGTTGAGGCCCAAACAAAACTGGTGGTTAGATTGAGCTTCAACAGTAGACGACCAAACTAGACAACAGTTTGGGTTTAGTGAGAAACCGGAAAAGTGTATTAGGTAGGTTCAACTCGGTTGTTTTATCGTGTTTTATTTTGTCAATGAATCTTTCTCAACAAGGAGGAAATTACAATGGGGAGTTCGATTATTATTTGACGAAAAAACCAATGGGCCTATCGCGGAAGAAACGGAAGAGCGAGAAGGCTTAGGGATTCATTTGATGACCGAAGGACGGATCAACAGGTGGTTGTTGTCTTTGTTGGTGGTTGATATTTGCGGGGTGGCATATTAAGGAGAAGTATGATAGGGTGATAAAACTACTATCAAACAAGGGTTCAATTAGTTTCACATAAAGTAAAACAAATGTTGGTTCGGGTCGAAATTTGCGGGTTGACAGACGGAAGAAAATTCGTTAAAGTGGGGAGACTTTGAATCTTGTTGTGTCTAGTATGGAAAGAAAAAATGATAGAAGCGGGGAGCTTGTTATTTTCTTTTATCGGTGGTCAAGAACGGTGTAGTTCGGGTGATCCGAGAAGAGGGTAATTGAGATTGGTCAAAGGATTGAAGTTGTCAATAATAATGCGAATGTGAAGAAACGGGTCAAATTTAAGATTAATGGGGGAGAATAAAGACGTTAATTATGAATTAAGGAGATAAAGATTAATCGGGTTATAGATAATTATTGGTGACTTAGTTATTGAGTCTTTTGTATTTAATTTAGAAATAATTGTTAGTTTGAATTAAATAGGTTATCTAGTTGGTTATTTTATTTATATAAATAAAGTTTGAGTCGCTTAGGACTAGCATGAGTATTATATACATATATATATATATATATATACATATATATATATATATACATATATATATATAAACGAGGTTATGTTCCCGTGTGTTACACGGGTTAAACAATTTAAACTATAAAATAAATATTTCTTGTAAATGCAAACAGAAACGAAGACATTTATATACCATATTAATACAAATTTATAAAATTTATCAATTATCATGAGAATCATGTAATCAAAATATTATTAAAAATAATATAATACTTATCATTGTATTTACATTCTACAATTCATCAAATGATGAATAATAAAAAGTATCAATTATATTAATTTCGCCACTACCTGAAATAATTCAAATCCAAAAAGTGTTCACATAATCTATAAATCTATATATGTTTATTTGTATACACCATCACATGTTTTATTTATAGTTTTATGATCTTTATCTAAGATTAATAGTATTAATCTTCTCTACTTATAGTTCTTAATAATGTCATACACAATTGATCATGGGTGAAATTGGTAGTCTTAAAAATAAATCAACCTTTGATAGCGACTAGTATTGGCTTATATTAATTTTCATTGTAAAACATACAAATAATAGAAGTGGAGATTTGTGGATGTATGACAACAATGCAAGTATGCTACATAGCAAAATTAGACATTGTTAGATAAAAAGACCACTGGTTAAACACACTCCTAGACCGACCCACAAACTTTATCGAAAGTTTGACTAAAATCTCATACACAAATATATCAATACCAATATCATTAATGATTATAAAAAAGCAAAAGTGCAGATATGTAGGTAGGTTTTTTCAAGGTGGTTGCAGATTGTCCATCTTCAATATTCACTGGAATAAAAATATTGTAATAGATATATTAATATTAAAAAAATATAATGCTAATAATAATGATAACACTATTAATATAAATAAAAATTATTCTCATAGATATAATAAATATATATCCAAAATTTCAAATGAGTTTAGATGAAAAATAATAAATATTTAAAATAAATATAATCATAAAAATATTATTATGATTAATCAGAAAGGTACAAATAATAATTATAATAGAAAATATTAATGGTAGCAATTATAATTTAGAACATAATAAACAAATAATAGTGCTAATAATGATATTAATAAAACAATAGTATTTTTTGTCATATGAATATTAATAGTTATAATAAAAAATAATATTTATGTATAACAACATTTAATATGTATACAAATTAAAGAAACACTATTAAAGAAACACTAACAAAATGCAATTGATTACAAATATAGGTGAGCTTCCTATAAAAGGACATTTCTCATGAGAGTATGAGAAGGCATAGAAATTGATATGTAGGCATCATGTTTTGGATTTAGTCATGATGTTTTGGGTTGTTTTTGTAAGAAAAACACCAAACATAAGAATTTAGGACACAATGGAATGAATTCTATGCATGAAATTTAAGACACAATTAAAACACACTAATTTAGACTTAAAACACACTATTTAACGTTCTTGGCACGCTGTTTTAAGTTTTAAGTCTAAACTTTATCGTATTGTGTTTTAAATTGTTATTTTTTATGTTTTTCTTGCCAAAACAACCTAAAACATCATGCAAAAGTCTAAACATGATGTATACATGTTAATTTCTATGCTTTCTTACACTTTTTTTTTTTTAAAAAAGTCATTTTTATAAGATCCTAGACCTACAAATATAGATATATTTTAGTCTCAAAATATTTCTCCTAAATGAGTAAACTAAATTAAAAACAATATTACGAACATAGGTGATGATAATGCACCTGCCATTTACATGTGCTCAGTCTCTTTAGAGCTATATGTATTTTGTTATATCATGTGCTCAATCTTTTTAGAGCTATATGTATTTTATTATATACTTTTAATCTTTTCAAAAGCTAAACGTTAATTGCCATATGTATTTTATTATATATTTACTTTTAAACATTTAGATTTTAAAATCTTAAACTCATGTTATCTAAAGGAATTTTATAACTAATACAATGATGATAAACGTTAATTAATTTATTTCAATCTTTATCTTAAATTAAACTGATTATATATTTATTTGTAAAATATAATTTAGATAAAGATAAGTTTGATAAATCAAATTTAGATAATTTCATAGACTATCATACTTCATTCACTCGATTTATTTTATATATTTTATTATATAATATATAAGTATAAATATAGATAAGAAACTTGCAAATGTCAGGTTATTATTTTATTTGGTTTTTGACTTTTGCCATAAAGTTTACAAAAGTTTGGTATGTGTTCACGTTTACCCCTATTTAAATCTTAACCTTTCTTTTTAAGATTCTTTTATCACTTTCAGTAAATAGTGACTGAAAGCAAGAGAGAGAAAGCTACAGATAGAGAGAGATGATGATGTTGTCGATCATGGCCTCTCGCTAAGGGTGTTCAGAAAAAACTGTAATTAAATGAAAATGGTAAACCGAATTATAACCGTAACTGAATAAATCGATTCGAACAATGAATTTGGTTTTTGGTTTGGTTTCTAATTAAAACTGGATTGTGACTATAGTTTTTGGTTCGGTTTTTGGATCCATATTTTTGTTTATTTAGATAGCCGAATAAATCATTAAATGAATTAATTATTAAATAAAAATAATAATGTTTAATTAACTATATACAATTTATTAGCCCAAAATTATAAGTCTAATATCTAAGTATATGTATCCTCATGATTTCATCAAATGTGATCAAAATACATGATTATTTATTAAATATTCTTCATTTTATGTAAGCAGGTTCACTCGAGTTGTAGAAAGACTCATGTTTGAAGATATTTATATTTTTGTGCCATTAGACTTGTAGATTATTTATAGTTTTTATTATCTATGTTTTGAAGTTTTAACTTTTGGTTGTATGTACGACTATTTTCGGGATATGTTTGTTTTATTTTGCTGTCTTTTATTTATATATTGTTAGATTTAAATAAGTTGCTTGTTTGATGTGAAAGTTAGAACACAAACATAAATATAGATTAGAAAAAAAGTATTTAGGTACAATTTGGTTAAATTTGATTGAGTTCGGTTTATTTGGTTTGTAACCGAAACCAAACCGAATTGAATTTGGTTTGGTTTGCATATTCCTAATTTGGTTTGGTTTAACTTTTGGTTTGAGGTACATAATTTTGAACATGGAATAAACCAAATAAATCATAAATCGAACCGATGAACCACCCTACCTTGAAGAAGAGACAATTGGTGTAGTTGGTTGTGGGATTCGGAGACAGCGACGGTTGTTAGGGTTACCAATGACGGCGGTTGAAGTTGATGACAGTGATGATGGTTGTGGACGTCGGAGTGGGTGACGGTGGTGCGTTTGGCGGTTTCACAGCGACGGACCGATGGTGGCAGTGTTCGGTGATAGAAAAACGGTGGTGGTCCGATGATGACGGTGAACCAGATGGCACGGTGACGGTGTGGGATGCAGTTACCATAAAAGGTCAGAACCCGACTTGTTTATCTTTGTTGTCTCTAAGTGATGATGGCTAATTGGCTATCAGGTCATCTGATTGATTCGATGATGATGGCGGCCATCAGAGACTATCATGATTTAATGTTGTTATTGCAAAGAAAAAAATGTAAATATGTACATGCTTATGACATTTTTTTTATTTATATAAAATAAACATACACCGTCACTTTTATGCTGACCAAAAGAAACGTGATGGCCATCCAAAAGCATGGTCTTGACTGTCAAAAGCATGTGTAAACAAGAAGGATGCTCATGAGGTATCAGGTACATTTTGGTTCAATATTTATGGGATGTGTTAATTCAATTTCTTGGCATTATTATATGGGATTGATTACAAATGTTTTTGTCTCGATTTAGGTTTTCAAAGTTTGTTACTTGATTTGTTTGGTACTGTATGAGTTTTGTTTAAGCCAATGTTTCATCAAGTATTCTGGCATCAACACTAGCTACATCATCCTTGAAGTACTTATATACACGTGTAAAAATATAAATGAATAATGAAGATCTTATGGGATGTATTAATGGGTTCATATGAGAATCTATTTTTGAATGATCTTACATTATTCGTTATTGCCTTGCAAGTTAGTGACATATGTTGAAACATGGCAAGTAATGGGATCGACAAAAAGACGAATCAAGATGTCAAAGACAACAGTGGCAAAGTTAGGTCATTAGATATACGCTAAAATCACGTTAAGAAAACCGAACCCCGCAAAGCGGGAAATCAATTTTAGTTATATAAATAGATGGTTAAGGTTATTGTAATTGTGCGCTTTTCATTGATAAATATAAAAAAGAGTCAAACGAGTTCGTTAATCCAGTGTTTGTGTGTTCGATCAAGGACCTGATTTCCAACAATAAAAAAGGCGGAGAAAGAGTCGGTCACTGTCTACATGGAGATGGAGTCTGGTAGGCCGTCTTTTAGCATTTAGTGTTGCGGGTGTTCTAAGCAATTTGATGCACAACACGATAAATCTTGCTTTGAATATTATTAGAACAAAGATAAACCTTGTGAGATAAAATGTCAATTTCATATGATCTTAAGCCTTCACCAAATTAGGGGCAGTGAATTTAACGAGCCATCCTTGTATAATGCTGATCTCGGTGTCTCGTTGAGCAACTAATTAATCGGGGTCGGAATCCACTGGAGTGTGAAGATCCGAACAATTGTGTCCTGAATAAATAAATATAAGTTAAACAATCGTCATATAATAGAACCTTTTTTTTTAAAGTACAAGAGTGTGGTTGATTTTCACACATCTCCAACCACCTTTATTTTTCTTCCTTTTATTTCTACGGGTTTCATTCAACATTTAACCTAGTAGTTTATTAAACATTTAACATATATATGATATTTTTCAAAATTCTATATTGTAGGTTTGTTTTTCTTCAATGTTTCAATATGAATTTTATCATAAATCTAAGTTGTATTTAAATAATATATTTTTTGTGGACTCACAACATAAAAAGGTTACCTTATTTTAAATAGAACTTTTTTTTTTGTAAATTTATATCAAAAAATGGGAAAAAACCTAAAAGAGTTTATGTATCTAATCAAAACTTGGAAAAAAAAACTAAAAGAGTTTATGTATCTAAACTTAAAAAAACATTTGATGTTAATGTCATTCGAAAAGCTAAATTGAATGTTAAATGAAAATTGGAAAAGAAAAATATTAACAATGCGTTGGAGATGTTGCCTTTGGCAAGTGTGGGAACCCACTAGTATTTGTAAAACGATACCCTTATAAAATATTTCTAAAAAAATCCATATATGACAAGTCTTTCATAATTACATTCTTGCGTGTATATAGCTACCTCTGTATCTGATATATCGTGTAGAACTATCCCAATAATTAAAAGAAAACGTTAAGTCTTTTAAAGAGTTTTGACATGAGTAATTTGTATGATCATGTACAACATAACTTATCCTCCAGAACTATACGAATCGTGTAGACTGTTGGAGAAGATAATGCTGCTTGCAAAATTTTCGAGAACGGTCTTTATACCCTTGCAACATTATATATATTCGTATGTTTATGATGCTTTATAAATACGCTTATACATATGATTATATTATATATTAATAATATAACATCTTGTTGAAGGATATGACATACATGGCCACCAAATTCAATTGGGATCCTGTCCAAATCGAAAAGTTTTGCTTGAAATATAGTATCGTTTTCTCCACGTCCCATTGGCATTACCATTTCGGTTCATGACTTGTTAAAAGAAGTTATTACAAATTAGTATACGAATTTCTAAGTGATGGTAAGACAATGTTTATAATGCTTGTAATACATGATTGAGTTGATATATGCAAGTGTTTTGATAAAAATACCTGCCAATCCCATTTGTAATCCTTTCTGCCGTCTTAAATCGATCACATTTAAGCATTCCAATCCCCAAACTGTAACCAACCCCGCTACGATCTTGTTAAGAAGGTAAGTGTCATTTCTCGATCCATCGGTTGCATTTGCAAAACTGTTGTAAAAGGTTCGTTGTAGGGTCGTCATATTGAGCCATAATTTTGTATATTCTCTCCAAGGTGTCCTTTAGATATTTACTAGAGTTCAATGGCCTTGAGAAAAACCAATCAATGGTTAAAGAAAACAAAGAATTTAAAAGCATAAAAGCAAGTATGTGACACATATTTAGAATTATTACAAGCACGTATTGAACATTTGGGAAAGGCTAGATATACCACTAGGTTGAGCAAAGACGATCGATTTCAAACCAAGATTCTCTTATAGTATTGTAGCAAGCCGGAATTGTAATCTGTACATGATAAGTCGTTTATTGTAACATATATGATGAACAATAAGCAAAAAGTTAAAATAATATATATTTGTCTGAGAAAATCATCAAAATGGACATCTTGGAAAATGAGTTTGACGAATAAGTCTTGAGTTCTAAAAAGTTTTAATCACAATGCTTCATATGTGTCCCTTCGTGCAACAAATTTCCATCTAGCACGAGGAGTCCATTCTACAACGCCAGATTTGTCACCACCTTTCAGAACTTGAAGCAAACAAGTCCATGCATGATTCAAGAGATCCATGATGTTGCTCTAGGGGCTACCAACTACCAAGCTGCAGCCTCAAGTCAAATTTTGGTCTTCCAGAGTATCTGTCGTAAGAGAATCGAACTGTAACGCTATATGGAATAGTGACGCGCTGACACAATATGATATACCACGTGGAAACTTTTGGTTGGCCAAAACAACTTTCTAATTAATAACAAGACAAGTCAAATAATAGTTTTGTATAAAAGTAAAGTCTAGCTTATTTTGTCAAACTCATTGGTGATCATGATGTCAATTTTGATGATTTTCCCTATTGGTTTTTGCTTACGTTGAAATCTTTTGAAACAGCAGAATCGTATCCAGTTTCTGGAGTTAGCCCTAAAAAATATAGGATCGGAGCCGATGACGCATATGCACCGTACACAATGTGGGGATATTTTAGACGAAACCATGAAGCTAGCACTACATGAGCATCAACAGGTACACGAATAAATCAAATGATTTTGCATCTTAAGAATAGTATAGAACACTTGCAATTTTCATCGGGTTATTTAACACCTGTATGATGTGAAACTTACTTCCACCATATGACGCTCCGATAGCTATGACGGGGCAATTGTGTGCTGACATGTTCTTCTTAACGTCGACTATTATTTGGGCGTAATATGCTAAAGCTTGCTCCAAAGTAAAGAATCCAAGAGTGCTACTATTTTTATATGCCTCATCTTTGAATCCAAATGGAATCAAAGTCCCGTAATAACGATGCTTTAAATGTGAAACTCATTAAATGGATGTTAAGAACGTATGATCACCAACCAAAACAGTGTCTTAGCAATTAGCATGCAAAATACCTCTATATACACCAAGAGAGCGTTAAATCGTGAAGCAAGAGTTTGGGAAACGTTAGAAGTACAAAATCTTCCATGACATCACTTTCTTCGCCCATATATACAAAGATCGGGGAGCTATTAGTTGGCCCGCCCCAGTATTCGCTTATCACAACATAGCATTGTTGGAAGGTCGTGTAGCTTTCCGTCTTAAAATTAAAATGATCCAATCTTTGTGTGTAATTATAAATCTCATACTTTAGGTTGTTCTCGAAACTTTGATCACTAACCACAGTTGGATAAGATCGATTTATGGCACTTAACATGCGTGTTCGGAAGCTTTTTCCTGACACACAATTTAGTACTACCAACCCAAAAAGGTTCAAGATGAGAATTAGTAGTTTCATCATAATGTGGTTCTACTAGTATTTGGGTTCTCCTCTCTCTCAAGCAAGAAAGTGAAAAGATGAAAGAGAAAAATGGTTTTATATTCCAGATATATAAACGTGGCAGATGGCAGTTATTGCCAAATAAGTGTGACATGTGGTGTCCCCCCAAAAAAAACACAAGTGTTTGATAACATAACAAAAGTTTAGGCCACAAAAATTGTCCCTATTGGAGATAACAAGATCAACGCGTCAACACAACCTACTTAGGTGGGATTTGTCTTCTAATTGTATAATTAAATGTATTCAAAAGATATGGTCAAATTTCCTAGAGTAGCTCCCAAAATCACTCCTATTATCTCTTTATTTTTAACTATGTAAATGAGGTCAATGAGATTCAGCTTTCAATAGAAATTCATTCTCTCTTATACTATCAGGGCCTTTTAGCACCTCTATGTTTTTTCAAATCCAAATTTTATATCCCTCTTTTTCGATTATCATGCCTACAACCATCGTTGAAATCCCACTCCACAGACTCCACAGACATTTTCCCATCAAACTCACATAAAACAATTTCACACTTTAGAGGAAACGGGAACTTTCTACCCTAATCTCGCTTGATATGTCGATGGCTTAACCACAGCCCCATCACATTTCTTAACACCCTGACACCATTCAGTATATTGTTTCTTCGGCAGACACCTCTTGTCACGCCTTGGAGTCTTTGACTGACAGCCATGCAAGTGCGAGGTCTTGTATAATCTCCTTGAAGTCCACACTTGCTAAAAACCCCCAAGGTGCAATACCGGTTGCAAAATTTCTTCATTGAAGGCTATTGCCGCACTTCCGTTAGCACAAAGTCTAATTGATCATAAAGACCTAATCGTTGATATCTTAGGCCAACTTGGTGAAGATTACAACCACATCACTACTGCCCTAGAGGTCTGTGAAACGCCACTTACCTTTCCTGATCTATTTGATAAACTTGCAGATCGTGATAGGTTCTTGAAAGAGAACCTGTCACCACCTATCATCACTACTGTAGATAACACACAGAAACAACCAGCCCAATTCTCTTCCATATCTGGTAATATATAATTATTGGGTCACAATTCGTTCCAAACATCTTCGGACCTAGGCTCACTCATTTGAAGGTCAACATAGTGCGTCCAACTATCCTCAACGTGGTAAGATTGCAGGAAGTGAACACGTTTTCTTAAGGAAAACAACATTGCCATCTCCATGATTTCATCAGGAAACTCAATGATCAACACCTCATCGGCGAATAACTTCACCAACACACACTAGGGAGGTTAGACAATGGCGTCTATCACATGTTACTTCTGACCACTCGTTGTTATACACCTTATAAATATGGTGGCCTGATGAAATTACATTGAAAATATCAATTAGATAATTATTGTTTTAATCAAATATTTTATTCAGTAAATGTTATTTAACATTATCGTATTTTTTATATAAGTAAATACTTATTATTAAAAATAAAAACCATTTTATTTATTCCAGTTATAATAGTATTGGGTTATTCAAAATTTAAACCGAATTAGAAGGTTAATTAAGGCTCAATCTATTCACACACCCCGGCTGCCTATTTGGACACTCCTAGGCCCTAGACGGGTCGTCTGGGCCTAGACGTTCCGTATAACACTGATTTTGAGAAGTCAGCAAGTACCTCGCAGGGCCCATAAATTTTAATGTTTAGACGGGCCGTCTCGACCTAGACGACCCGTCTAGGATGTTGTGTTTTTTTGGTTGGAAAAGGGGTGTTTTTGTGGGGAGATTGATTGTTGTTGGAGTTTGAAAAAGTAGTGTTTTGATGGGGTAAATTGGTTGTTGTTGGAGGTTGATTTTTTTAGGTGTAATTTTAGGTTTTTAAAAAGTTTTGTTTGTTGTATAAAAAGTGAGTTATGTTTTTCAATCATTTATATATTTAATTGTTTTTACATTATATTTTTAAAAAAAATATAATACTGTTTTCAACATTTTAAGATGAATGCAACAAGTGTATGTTGTTTCCGTAAAACATTTCAATGTCGAATTAACACAAACAATCATCAAGTAATCGAATAACTGAAAACATAGTTAAATATAACATATATAAAATAAATTTGTACAACTAAAACAATATTTATCTGTACAGCTGAAAAGTAAATACAAAATGTCTATACATACGAGTCGGCCTCGGAGTCGGGATCAGGATCTGGCTGCTACGGCTGCTGCTGCTGCTGATGTGGTGCTCGAGGTGGTGGGAGCGGTATGGCATGTAACCCCTCTCTCTCTCGTCTATCCTGTGCCTCTCGAACCAGCCAGCCAATGAGATCCATAACCCTGTCGACGTCGGCTCGTAAGCGCGGGTATGCCGCAACCCCCGGGGCATGACCTGGAAGGACGTGCTGCGGAAACTGAGGCGCCCCGTGCGGTGGTGGTGGCGGTGCCGGTGCCGGTCCGTCAACATCAACCGGAGGGTCCTGGACTACCGCTGCCTCATCTACCGGCGGATCGATTGGAGCGAAGTGATCGGGCAGCGGGTCCGGAATCCATGGCTCACCTTCACGGGTTTCAAACCGCTCACCTAGCACGTCGAACCTCTTCACCAGCCTCATCCCCCGCAAGGTCAAAAAACCCATCCGCGTGGACGGTATGGCCGGCTGCAAGTGCGGGTCCGACTCTGGCACAAGACCCAACGACCGGGCAATGACGGTGACGTACGCCCCGCCGTACAAAAAGTCACGCTCCTGCCGGTGGTGGGCGGATGCGAAGTACTGGGCGAGACCGTGCGCAAGTGCACATGGCCTCCTATACAAAAAGCAATAGAAAAAAACAAGTCGGTGCTCGTACACCACTCACGGCTTTGTCCGCGAGCGGTAATATACGTAGCGAGCATCCGATGTAGATACCTGCACATTATGTTAGCAAAAAACGGAAATCAATTCATATCAACAATAATCAAACAAATAACGTAATAAACGTACGTACCTGTACATCGGGTCGACAACGTGAGAAATCCTCCCCTTCGTCCTGACATGCTCCCAAGTGTCAAGGCCTGCGACCACCTCCTAAAAGCCCAAAAGAGTGGCTCTATCCACCACCACCACAAGCCCCTCCGTATATACATCGGTAGCAATCTCCTTCTGCAGGTTTATGCCGCTATGAACGGCAAACTCTGCAAGCGTCATCGAACGCCACACACCGGCTAACCTAAATGAAACCTCCGGCGGAGGGGGAGGACCTTGTGGCTGGGGAGGCGGCTGGTCGACCCATGGAGGGTGGAACGTGAAGGTGGACAGAAACTCGACGAGCAGCTCCCTGTAAGTCGGAGTGCCGGCCAGGTCAAACCATCGGTGCCATGGGGAATCAACGGGAATGAAGAATCGAAGTCTGGGCGTTTCCCCAATCGCCTCGATCGCATCCCAGTCGACCGCCGAGTGCGATCCGACCTGCATCCGGCGTAGCTGGCAGCAAAATCGGGCAGCCTCGGTGTCGGGCGGGAACTCAAAGTAGGGGTGGCCGTGGAGCGGATCCACCGGCGCTGCCGGGGCCCGTCGCGGACCATACGGATGTGGGTCCCCGTGTATCGGATCTCCAGTCTTGTCCATAACTAATTTGCGATTGTATAATACAATTTAACACGAATAAAACAATAAATTATAAAAGATAAAAAAAGAATTTTCTAGGTCGTCTACTGGGGTCGTCTAGGTCTAGACGTCCCGTCTTGTTCATCAGAAATCCCAAATACATCAACATAACAGCGAATAAACCCGAAAATCTTTCAAATTCACAAACAACCTATATTCTAAATACATAATACAGTAAAGTTTATTGAAGTATAGTTGAAAATACTCACTGGAGAAGCTTGATTTCGCAAAAATACGGCCCGGAATACGGTAGAGTACGTATGTGTGTGTGTGTGGTTGAGGGTGTTTGTGTTTGTGTCGTCTGTCTCTAATCGTCTAGACATTCAGACATATACGAGGTCTATACGGGTCGTCTAGGCCTAGACGACCCGTATGGGATAAACGCTAAATTACCATTTTACCCCTGAACTGCGCCCGTCTAGGCCTAATTCAGGGGTAAAATGGTAATTAACCAGCTGAGTGTTTTATAGCTCAGCATGGTTAATTATCATTTTGCCCATGAATTAGGCCTAGTCGGGCGGCAGTTCAGGGGTAAAATGGTAATTTACAATTTCAATTTAAAATTCAAAATTCTTCAGGGATAAAGATCCCGCCTACACTGTACGTGGCGTCTAGGTCTAGACGACCCGTCTAGACCCCGATAATATGTCCATGATGCCTCTGAGCTTAGACTAGACGGCCAACAAACCGGGGGTAGAATGGTCTTTTGCTAGACCAAGACGGGGCGTCTAGGTCTAGACGACCCGTGTATATACATTTAAATTTTTTTAGTATAACTAATAGTATTTTATTTACTTAATTTGAACTTTGATATAAGCCGACATTCTACCAGTACACCAAAGGCACAGCAAATAAACCATACAATGCCTATCTAAAAACCAACAAACTCCGGGTATTGATAAACAGTCCAAGCTCACACGTCCCACCGTCGCCACCGGCAGTACCGACAGTTCGTCGTCTGCCGGTGCCGACGGTGGGACGTGGAAGCTCAGAGAGTATAATTGTTGTTGTTTGTCAAAACCCAGAGTTTGTTGGTTTTTAGATGGGCTTTGTATGGTTTTTTTAAACCGTACAAAGCCTATCTAAAAACCAACAAACTCCGGGTATTGACCAACAATTATACTCTCCGAGCTCTCATGTCCCACCGTCGCCACCGACAGTATCGACATTTCGTCGTCTGCCGGTGCCGACGGTTGGATGTGAGAGCTCGAAGAGTATAATTGCTGTTGTTTGTCAATACCCGTAGTTTGTTGGTTTTTAGACGGGCTTTGTATCTAAAAACCAACACACTCAGGTGTTGACAAACAGACGGTAATCATAGTATCCGAGCTCTCACGTCCAACCGTCGCCACGGGTAGTATTGACATTTCGTCATCTGCCGGTGCCGACGGTTGGACGTGAGAGCTCGGAGACTATAATTACCGTCTGTTTGTCAATGCCCGGAGTTTGTTGACTTTAGATACAAAGCTTTGTATGGTTTAATTGTTGTGCCTTGGGTGTACTAAAGGAATGTCGGCTTATATCAAAGTTCAAATTAAGTAAATAAAATCCTATTAGTTATACCAAAAGTTTTTTTATTGTATTAAAAAAATCTTTTTATTATTTATACAAATAAATCGTATTAAACATAAAAAAATCGAGCCTTTGTTCTTGCTTTGTTGACCGTGGTTGACCAAGACTGATCATCAGACGATGACTGAGACTCGTTAGGTGCTGCAGAAACACCTGAAATAAGTTCAACAACATATCACTATGTTAAACCACAACACACTCTATTACGCAAAAAAAAAAACCATATATATTTAAAAAATGACAGTAATTCTCATTTACCTTCATTTACTCCTCGACTTTCCCTTCGGTTACAGTCTTCGATTCAGCACAATACAGTCTTTAACGTGTAGTCGATTGAGATACAAATTTGCACGCTGGAAACCGTCCCTCCAATACTTTTTTTCCAAAATATATAAGGCTGATCTCCATCGGGTAAATATCTTTTTAACTCACTATGAAACCTCATGCGCTTTTCAAACCATATCCGCGAGATACGGATTGCCTGCGTATGGGGGTGCCTCACCACCATATCCACTACCATCATGAATAATGTCTTATACACTAGACACAACCTCCTCTTGTTCGTTAGAATTGGGAACACCGCTCTCCCCCTAACAACGATATCACAATTAGTAAATAATTAAAATAACAACTAGTTTATCCTAATAACTGTTACCGTATGACTTCAGGCACCTATGACCCATCCCAGCTTAATGACATTTCACTACCTTTGGATATATCAGATGAAGTAATACAAGCCAAAGTTCATGACAAAGAGAATTCCGACGACGAATTGAAAGTTTTATGCGACATCAAATGCTCTGCATGGGTCTATTTAACAAAGAAATAGACGCCCCGTCTAACGCCTAGGCGGGGCGTATCACTTTACTATTTTACCGACATGCATTGAATGATATCAGATGAAGTAATATAAGCCAAAGAAGAAGTCAGAGAGAATTCCGACGACGAATTGAAAAATTTCTGCGACACAAATGCTCTGCATGGCTCTATTTAAGAAGGTTATATACGCCCCGTCGAGGCCTAGACGATGCGTATCACTTTGCAACTTAACTGACATGCATGCAGAGCACAACCTTCAAGACGGCTCGTCTAGCCCTAGACGCCCGTCTTGGCCTGGTCGTCTTCTACTTCGTCTATTGCTAGACGCCCCGTCTGATGAGACTGATTTGACGTTGTACGGTGCAAGAATGCGGTCGGAGAAAAAAAAGCCCTAGACGCCCCGTCTAAATCTAGACGACCCGTCTAAAGGGTGTCTAAATAGGCAAGTGGGTGTGTGAAGATCTAGACCCTTAATTAATTCCGTAAAGTTTCTAAAACCTAGCGATGGAATTTAAAAACTGAATTAGGGTAAAAATATCTCCAAACTAAATTAGAAGGTAAATTCTGTAAAGTTTCTAAAACCTAGGGATTGAATTTAAAAATGGAATTAGGGTAAAAATATCTCCATAACGACGCAAACACACACATTCCCATTGTCACACCCGGACCCGAAGCGGAAAAGGTGATCGGGGCATGATTGGGTTTTCATCAAAGCTCATGACATTTATTATAATGTTTCATATTTATTATTCCAATTTAAAGGAGATCATACAATCAAATCATACAAATACAACATGTTCTGTACATCTTTCTAAACTTCATTATTTTTCTTCTAAGGCAATTTCCTATGTTTTCCTTGCTTCATCCTGTTCACCTGTATCATGTGTAAAAAAATGGTTTTTGGGTCAACAAAAGTTGGCGAGTGAACCTTGTTAGAAAACATTTATTATTTATTTCTTGTTGTATTTAATATGAAAAAATTGTGCAATAATCATATGTGAGCAAACGTAAATAATCATACAATAACAAACAACAACAAACAATAACATACAATAACAAACCATAACATACAATAACAAACCATAACATACAATAACAAACCAACTTGCATGAATATATAACATGAATGAAACTGTATATGTTGGCAACGCCACGTTCACGCTCATAATGTAATGGGGAACGGACGGCCTATGATAAATGTCTGTGCGATCAAGGCTCAATCAAACGGAGCCGATCGTATGTTGGCAACGCCTGGTTCACGCTCATAATGTAATGGGGAACAGCTCAACGCTCATAATGTAATGGGGAGCGGCGGCCTATGATAATGTATGTGCGATCAAAGCTCAATCAAACGGAGCCGATCGTATGTTGGCAACGCCTGGTTCACGCTCATAATGTAATGGGGAACAGCTCAACGCTCGTAATGTAATGGGGAGCGGCGGCCTATGATAATGTATGTACTGAAAATGATAAATTTAATCTAAACAATAACCACACAAACAGTTGATACATGTTGAATACACATTTGTTCATGGATATGATGGATGCACAATAGTTTAAATATAATAAATAATAAGACACATGATACACCCAAAAAATGTGATTAAAACGGGGAATTTGTAGAGATTCACTCACAGTGGTTGCGTTTCTTGGATTGATGATGAATGCGCACGAATTCGGATTTAATCAGCAAGGGAACTAACCTAAATAACATAACGGTTCGGTATTAATCAATTTTAGTAGGATTTTTGGATATATTTTTGTGAGTTTAAGGCTATTTTCTAACTTTAAAAACGTTATTTTTAAGTATTTTTAATTGATTTTTAAATTAAATAAATAAATAAAAATAATAAAAAAATGTCGACTTTTGACCGTTGACCACGACTGTTGACAGTTGACCGTTGACCGGTTCGGTTGTGAATATTATTGCACTGAGTGAGACTCGAACCCGTGACCTCCCGTACGCGTGCACGCAGCTCTACCAACTGAGCTACGTGTCTAACCCGAAATATTTCTGTTTTTAATTATATTTATACACTATTTAAGTTAATCCGAAAATCATTTATTTTAAAAAGGATTTAATTGTATCGAATCGGTGCTCTCCACAGGTCTCGAACCCGGGACCTGTGGTTTAGTTTGGCACACAGTCCACTGCTGGACTATGTGTCTAACTTGGTAAATATTACGGTTTTTATTATACTTAACATCTGACAGCGTGTGGATCCGGTTCAGTTTAAAAAAGGACATTTTTATTACAGCGAATGTGCTTGTGTCAAGGATCGAACTCGAGACGTATGTGTGTTTGTTTGCACACAATCCACCGCTGGACTGTGTGTCTAACCCGTTCATAATACTGATTTTAATTAATCTTATAAACGTAAACGACTTCGTCTTCTTCGCTCAAAACACAGACAACGGTTAACCAAACTGTTTCTTGTTAAATTAATTTAACGAACTTTATAAGCGATTGTAATGTATTGAACAGAAAGGGTTTGGGGAATGATTGTACCGAAACAGGTGACTTTTTCAGAACTCCGGCAAGGATTCGTCGGCTCTGTTTTGTGAACTTGGTTGTTAGGATCAATTAACAGTTTGGATGGATTAGATGTGAAATTGAACTACTGAGCAACGATTATCAGTAGGTTTAAATGATCATACCGGCTCACGGCGTGATTCTGGAAATTTCAGAAGTTTTCCGGCGAAAGCAGAATTTCCGACAACGTCGTCTGGGATTGATTCTGGGTGATGGATTGATGTTAGTAATGGTCTAACAATGGAATGGAACAGAAAGAGTCGAGGTATTTACCGTTTTGAGGTGAGTCTCGGTTTTCTGACGACTTGCAGAGAATTCCGGCGATGTTCAAAAAGTAATTCCGACGACCAGAAAATAGAGTAAACGTGAAATTAGAAGCTCTGGGAATGTAATTGAGTCGCGAGATGAGGATTTTGTTGAAGTAATTCCAGAAATGAATGTTTTCGGTTATAAAAACCAAACATCACATGAATTCAAGTTCATTAACGACTGAATTGATTTAAAATGTCGGTTTATCGGTTATGATCAAGATTCCGCGAGCACTCAAACGTCTTGGACGGTTTGAAAGCCGATATCGGTTTCAGTTGGCGCAACAGGTTGATTCTCGGTTGAAGATATCATTTAATTGTTTCCTAGAACTCACAAAAACATCAAGTGGCGTAGTGGTGGAATGTTGGTGTGTTAAGTCTTTGAGTTCCCGGCTGACCCGGGTTCGAATCCCGGCAACAACATTTAATTTTTATTTCATTAATTTTAATAAATTTTCAAATATAAATTTTATATTCTAATATACTTATTAATTATGTATCGTTTAAAATTAATTTGATCATTAAATACGCAACGAAATTTTTAACTGGATGTTCGGTTAATAAACGAAGCGGGTTTGGTTAACCCGGTTTTTGACAGATGTTACAATATCCCCTACTTTTAGAAATTTCGTCCCGAAATTTAAGTAGTGGCATGTTTGACTCAAAAGGATGGTGTTTTAGATTTGACAATCACATACTTTGAAGGGAGTAAGAGTTTAAATTTTGTTTGAGGCGGTAACGTTCCTTGTAGGGGTTGAATACCCTGCTACAGGAATCGCTTTTTGTTGCCTAAAGTGTATGAATACGGAACATGGATACACAGAGTTGATTGACTAAGTATGATTTTATGCATAAGAGTTTTGATATGTTTGGAAAGATAAGGTCATACCCTAAAACAAAACTTCTACCACTAAAACCTACATGGAACTTCTCATAACCGCCTGACAATGCCTCTGATCCTTTGGCAAGAATACTTATATATAGGAAGTACCAACGGCGTATCCACCATATTCTTGTCAAATTTTCATTGGTTTTATCAGTAAGTTATGATTAATTCTATGATGTGACTCTAGAACATAAACAAACACAACAACCAAAGCTTGAGTCTTAATTCTGATAGTATACATGCTTGAATAAAGACAGTACCTCTCTCGTTTGTTATGATGGAGAGGTTAGTCTATGTAGAAGTGAGACACAACCCAACTTCTTTAAATGATGAGATTGAAATGATATGAATGCTAAATCAGTGAGTATAAAACAAACTTCAACCAAGACATTACTAAATCCTATATGGAACTTTTCATAACCGCCTGACAATGCCTCTGATCCTTTGGCAAGAATACTTATATATAGGAAGTACCAGCGGCGTATCCACCATATTCTTGTCAAATTTTCATTGGTTTTGTCAGTAAATTCTGATTAGTTCTATGTGACTCTAAAAGATAAGTAAACACAACAACCAAAGCTTGAGTCTTAATTCTGAAAGGATACATGACTGAATGATGACGGTACCTCTCTCGTTTGTTATGATGAAGGGGTTAGTCTATATAAAAGTGGAACACAACCCAACTTCTTTAAATGATGAGATCGAGGTACGTCGAGATGTCTGATGATATGAATGTTAAAACAATGAGTATAAAACAAAATTGAGATAGTAATTCGCATTAAGATTCTTGGATTCAATTTTCAATTTACAAATGAGATGCGTGAAGATTGAGATAAACATAAATAAAACATAAACACTAAGCGGTTGGAGTTGAATTCTTGATTTTTGGTGAAGAAACTAGTTGGGTGGTTCGTTTGGGCCGTCATTATCTTCATCAGGATTGGCGTTGATGTTGTAAACCCTTCCTCTTGCTGGTGGCCTAGTGGTTAGGTTTTCTTGATTTGCTTGGTTAACTAGGTTTGCTTGAGCTTGGGCGTTTATGATGTTAATCAATCGAGGGC
Source organism: Scalesia atractyloides (assembly GCA_947069175.1). NCBI lineage: Eukaryota > Viridiplantae > Streptophyta > Magnoliopsida > Asterales > Asteraceae > Scalesia > Scalesia atractyloides. The sequence continues at coordinate 75,152,524 of CAMTDV010000008.1, forward strand.
ACGTGTTTCTAAAGTGGGTAGGGTCGCCACAATTGAAACAAGCTCGAACATTTGGGAGCATGGGGTATTGAGGTTGTTGATATGTTTGGATCATGTTTTGAGTAGGGGGTAAGGTTTGGTTTTGAGAGGTGCGGCAAACCTTGCTCGAATGACCAAAGCGTCCACAATTCGCACATAGTCGACAAGGTAAGGTAAATGGATGGTGATAAGAAGAGGTATTGCATTGAGGGTGAGGTCCAAAGTAAGGTTTCTTATTTGGGTAAGTTGAGTTGGGTGCTACTTGGGTGATTGGGATAGCTTGGAGGGGTTTGGCTTGTGACGTTGGTTGATTGTGTTGGGTGACAGCGAATAGTTGCCCATCTCGTTTTCTCTTAGAAATGGGTTGAGAAAGGGATTCGGTTTGGGTGGAGTTTGAGGTTTCAATTGATGCTTTATCCTTCTTCTTCTCCTCCTTGAAGTCCTTATTTCTTATGCGGTTCTCGGTGAGTTCTGTAGCTAACTCCATAGCTGCTTCTAAAGTTGCAGGTGTGGTACTTATTACAGAGTCTTGAATTTTTGAAGGAAGACCTCGAATGTAGTGCTCGATCAAACGGTAAAGAGGAGTGAACAAGTTGGGGACCATTTGATTTAACTCGAGGAATCTCTTGTTGTATGTGGTGTGGTCGCCTTCCTTTTGTTTCAAAGAATAGAACTCATCCTCCAATTTCTTGATTTCGCTTCTTGGGCAAAACCGTCTTGTCATGATTTCCTTCAACTCTTCCCAAGTCAAAGTCATAGCATCTTCAACACCTCGTTTGGCCTTCTCTGAATTCCACCATGTAAGTGCTATTCCAAGTAAACGACCAGTAGCATATCGCACTTTGCGATCATTGGGGCAATCGCAATTTAGAAAAGTGTTTTCCATTTCTTCAAACCAATGGAGGAGAGCGGTGACACCTTCAGTCCCTTCGTATTTTGGAGGGTCGCAGGATTTGAAATGCTTGAAGGTGCATTTAGTGGTAATTGGGGGAGGGTTGACGACATTTTGCTCTTCTTGATTGACGGGATTAGCGGTAAGGGCTTGTTGAACTTGAACTACAATGTTGGGTATTGCGGCAGCCATTTGTTGAGCGATTTGGGCAGCCATGCGCTCGCGGGCTTTTCCTGCTCTCATCTTCCTACGAGCGGAATTAGAAGACATCTACAAGGAATAAATAACAAGAGTATGAGTTGGATGTTTTTGGGATCATGTGTCGTATTTTAGGAATGAACATTCATAAAATAAATATAAAATAATAAATCTACTACATCCATAGGATGTCTTAGGCTTTGCTCGTAATTGGGCCTTGCATGCCGCCATACTTCACCTTCGTAATCATGTGGGCCCCCATGATTACCGGGTTTTTCATATGGTTCGCATGTGTTAGCCTGGTTACGTACACTAAAACCCGAAGAAAATCGAGAAATATGTATGTAACGTATGATATTCGGAATGTATCCAGGTGTGGACACGGTGACACCTCAAAGTGGGGTTAGTTCGAACGACGTTTGGTGTGGCATGCTTTGGCCTAATAGGTCCTTCGTAATCTCATCGTTAGTCCCCAGGTAGGCAAACTGGTCCGTTATATTGGATTTATACGAATGCCAACCTAGACAGGACGTTCCGACTACCGGTACTTGTACCCTTACAGTTACTACATGCCCGTCGCAGAACTCACTTTGATGAGATTTGAAAAATGAAAAATGCGACAAAATCTTGAATAACGGAAGTATGAAGATGAATTGAATATGTGAACATTGAAATATGTATGATGAATATGTATGTAAGTATGTATGTTTGACTGTAAGTATAATTCACTATGTATCACAAAATGTAATATTGGAAGTGTTTGCATGCATTTGTGTATGTAATAAATATGAAAGAAAATAAACATCATGAGTTTGCATGTAACCACATAAACAATTAAAATCTAATCAACTATAGTATAGGCTCTAATGGTCTAATAACCTATCCTATATCCCTATAGTCAAAAGCTCTGATACCAATCTGTCACACCCTGACCCGCAGCGGAAAAGGTGATCGGGGCATGATTGGGTTTTCATCAAAGCTCATGACATTTATTATAATGTTTCATATTTATTATTCCAATTTAAAGGAGATCATACAATCAAATCATACAAATACAACATGTTCTGTACATCTTTCTAAACTTCATTAGTTTTCTTCTAAGCAATTTCCTATGTTTTCCTTGCTTCATCCTGTTCACCTGTATCATGTGTAAAAAAAATGGTTTTTGGGTCAACAAAAGTTGGCGAGTGAACCTTGTTAGAAAACATTTATTATTTATTTCTTGTTGTATTTAATATGGAAAAATTGTGCAATAATCATATGTGAGCAAACGTAAATAATCATACAATAACAAACAACAAACAATAACATACAATAACAAACCATAACATACAATAACAAACCAACTTGCATGAATATATAACATGAATGAAACTGTATATGTTGGCAATGTCACACCCCGACCCACAGCAGAAAAGGTGATCGGGGCATGATTGGGTTATCATCAAAGCTCATTACATTTATTTTAACGTTTCATATTCATTAATACACTTTAATGGAAAATTACAATCAGTATTACAACATGTCCTAAATATCAATCTAGGCTTCATTGTTTTCTTCTAAGGCATTTCCTATGTTTTCCTTGCTTCATCCTGTTCACCTGTATCATGTGTAAAAAGGGTTTTTGGATCAACAAAAAGTTGGCGAGTGAATCCTATGGAAAACATTTGAACAAGTTTATTTAATTGATTATGAAATAAAGTGCACAACCACACATGAGTAAAAATAGATGTAAACTTATTCATAAATCAATTTAATATTAAACAATACACACATGAAAAATAATGGATCGTTTAGAGGCACGCGTTGCTCAACTCGTCTCTCACGAGGAACTGATGGGCCTAATGAATGAATTGCATAAACATGATAATATGAAAGACATAACTACAAACAATATAAACTCAATAATACACACACGAACAATAATGGATTTGTTTTGAGGCACGCGTTGCTCAACTCGTCTCCCACGAGGAACTCATGGGCTTAATGAATGAATTTCATATAAGTTGACAAAAATGAAATACATAATCACAACAATATAAACAATCTAAGTTTAGATCACGATATGGTATGGCACAAGTTTAAATAAACGAGTTAATTATTTTGTGACACATGACACACCCCAAAACGTGTAATTAAAAAGGGGGAGTTGTAAGATTCACTCACAGTGGGTGCGTTCGGTTGATGATGTTTAATGCACGCGAAGTGGTTTTAACCACGAGTGAAATTAACCTAGATAAATAGCATTATGGTTCGGTAAGTAAACGGATTTTATTAATCCATTTTAGTAGGATTGTTGGGTGTATTTTTGTGAGTTTAAGGCTATTTTCTAACCTTAAAAATGTTATTTTTAAGTATTTTTAATTGATTTTTAATTAATAAAAATAAATAAAAAAATAAAAAAAGTTGACTTTTTTTGACCGTTGACCGTTGACCGTTGACCATTGACCTTGACTGTTTGACCGGTTCGTATGCGTGTAAGTGTGCGCTGAGTGAGGCTCGAACCCGAGACCTCCCGTATGCGTGCACGCAGCTCTACCAACTGAGCTACGTGTCTAACCCGAAATATTTCTGTTTTTAATTATATTTATATATTAATTTGATTAATCCGAAAATCAATTTATTTCTAAAAAGATTTTACTGAATCGGACCGGTGCGCTCCACAGGTCTCGAACCCGGGACCTGTGGGTTGAGTTAACACACAGTCCACCGCTGGACTGTGTGTTTAACTTGTTATATAAACCGATTTTTATTATACTTATATACAAACTGAACATTTCCATTTCTGTCTTAAATGAAAAGTTTAATAATTATTCGGGCCGGTGCGGTAGCCCGGACTCGAACTCGTGTCCTGTGATTTAAACTTACACATAGTCCACCGCTGGACTGTGTGTCTAACTTGGTTATTATTCCGGTTATTATTAAACTTAACATGTACAGCGTGACTCTGGTTCGGTTAACAAAAAAAGACATTTTTATTAAGGCAGTATGCGTGGGACAAGATTCGAACTCGAGACGTTTACGTGTTTAATGTGCACACAGTCCACCGCTGGACTGTGTGTCTAACCCGAGTAATAACTTGATTTATAATAAACTTAATCATTACGGAAACTTCGTCTTCTTCGTTGATTTTAACCAGAATCGGAAGTCCGACTGGTTCGATGATTAAATCATGTTCGTTAGTGTCTGATGGTTAATTACATGTGAGATTAAATAAAAAGAATGAAGGATTAAGCGTAAGGTATACCGACTGGACTCCTCTGTTTCTCCGGCGAAACTCCGGTGACAGCAAACACTTCCGGCGACGTGTGTCTTGCAGCAGAGAGTCTTCAGAAAGCTTAAAAAGGATGTGGGTGACTTCGGTGTAAGCTCAGGGGGTTTAGTAAGGCTTAGAAGTGAAGGGTTCGGTTTTCCGGCGAGGTACAGAAGTTTTCCGGCGAATGGATTTACGTCGGGTAAAGGTGAGGTTTTGAGCGAAAAAGCTAGCAGAGGTTCGAGGGGGTATTTATAAGGCAGGTTATCGATGAACTTGGTCCAATTTCCGACTTGATTCAAAGTCATTACGTTTTCCGGCGGTTATAGTTTGTGTCGCGGACTCAGGCGTCGGTTATAACCGATGTCCTAGTAAATGTTTACGTTATAACTGAAGATATCGTAATTTCTTGGCGAGTTAGTCGGGATTTCCGACGACTGAAATTTGGGCGCCGGTGTTTGAATTTGGGAATCATGATATGAATTAATTGATTCTAATAATTAACAAGAAACACTAGTGGCGTAGTGGTTGAGTGTGTGTGTGTTAAGTCTGACCCGGCTGACTGACCCAGGTTCGAAACCCGGCAGAAACATATTATTTTTGTTTTCTTATTTTTAACAGTTTTTCAAAAACAATTTATATATTCCAATATAATAATTAATTATGTATCGTTTAAAATTATTTTGGGCATTAAATTCGCAATGAAATTTTTTAACTGATTGTTCGGTTAATAAACGGAGCGGGTTTGGTAAAATCCGTTTTTGACGGATGTTACAGTATCCCCTGCTTTTTAGAAATTTCGTCCCGAAATTTAAATAGTGATATATTTGACTAAAAGAATGATGGTGTTTAGTTTGACAGTTACATGCTTAGAAAAAGTAAGGTTTTAAGTTTTTGTTTGAGGCGGTAACGTTCCTTGTAAGGGTTAAGTACCCTATTTACAGGAATTGCTTTTTGTTGCCTACTGTAAAAGTATTGATAAGCAGAATTGATTCGCTAAATATGATATCATGCATAAGAGTTTGGATATGTTTGGAAGGATATGGTTATATCCTAAGGCAAAAACTTCTAATACTACAACTTACATGGAACTTCTCCTAACCATCTAACAATACCTCTGATCCTTTGATAAGAATACTTATTTATAGGAAGTACCAGCGGCGTATCCACCATATTCTTGTCAAATTTTCATTGGTTTTATCAGTAAGTTATGATTGGTCCTATGACTATAGAACATAAATAAACACAACAGCAGTATTTGAATCCACATTCTGATAGCATATATGTTTGAATGGTGACAGTTCCTCTCTCGTTTGTTATGATGGAGAGGTTAGTTTATGTAGAAATGGAACACAATCCAATTTCTTTAAATAGCGAGATGATATAAATGTAACACAAATTTTAACCCAGGGCAATACTAAATCCTACATGGAACTTCTCATAACCGCCTGATAATGCCTCTGATCCTTTGGCAAGAATACTTATATATAGGAAGTACCAGCGACGTATCCAACATATTCTTGCCAAATTTTCATTGGTTTTATCCACAAGTTATGATTAGTTACCAAGAAACTACTAAATCCTACATAGAACTTCTCATAACCGTCTGACAATGCCTCTGATCCTTTGACAAGAATACTTATATATAGGAAGTACCAGCGGCGTATCCACCATATTCTCGTCAAATTTTCATTGGTTTTATCAGTGAATTATGATTAGTCCTATGTGACTCTACAACCAATACAACAAACTCATAAATACTGAAAATGAAAAATGTCTATGCGATCAAGGCTCAATCAAACGGAGCCGATCGTATTGCATGTACTGAAAATGAAAATGTCTGTGCGATCAAGGCTCAATCAAGCGGATCGTATTGCATGTACTGAAAAATAATAAATTTAATCTAAACAACAATCACACAAACAGCCTATACATGGAACCTCTCATAACCGCCTGATAATGCTTCCGATCCTTTGACAAGAATACTTATATATAGGAAGTACCAGCGGCGTATCCACCATATTCTTGTCAAATTTTCATTGACTTTATCCACAAGTTATGATTAGTTCTATGCGACTCTACAACAAACACAACAACCACAAGATACTGATAATGAAAATGTCTGTGCGATCAAGGCTCAATCAAACGGAGCCGATCGTATTGCATGTACTGAAAATAATAAATTTAATCTAAACAATAATCACACGAACAACCTATACATGGAACCTCTCATAACCGCCTGATAATGCCTCCGATCCTTTGACAAGAATACTTATATATAGGAAGTACCAGCGGCGTATCCACCATATTCTTGTCAAATTCTCATTGACTTTATCCACAGGTTATGATTAGTTCTATGCGACTCTACAACAAACACAACAACCACAAGATACTGATAATGAAAATGTCTGTGCGATCAAGGCTCAATCAAACGGAGCCGATCGTATTGCATGTACTGAAAAATGAAAATGTCTGTGCGATCAAGGCTCAATCAAACGGAGCCGATCGTATGTGGGCACGCCAGGTTCAACCTCATAATGAAATGGGGAACATGCTCAACGCTCATAATGTAGTGGGGAGCGGCGGCCTATGAAATTGCATGTACTGAAATAATAAACAATAATTACTCAAACAGTCTACACATGGAACCTCTCATAACCGCCAGATAATGCTTCTGATCCTTTGACAAGAATACTTATATATAGGAAGTACCAGCGGCGTATCCACCATATTCTTGTCAAAGTTTCATTGGCTTTATCCTTAAGTTATGATTGGTTCTATGTGATTCTAAAACATAAAGAAAACATAAAACTAAACGATTGGAGTTGAATCTGAATCTTCGGTGAAGAGGACTAGTTGGGTATCTTCGTTTGGGCCGTCATTATCTTCGACAGGATTGGCGTTGATGTAGAAGACTCTTCCTCTTGCTGGTGGCCTAGCGGTTGGGTTTTCTTGGTTAACTGGGTTTGATTGGGCTTGAGCGTTGATGACGTTAACCAATTGAGGGCATGTGTTTCTAAAGTGGGTAGGGTCGCCACAACTGAAACAAGCTCGAACATATGGGAACATGGGGTATTGGGGTTGTTGATAGGTTTGGTTCATGGTTTGAGTAGGGGGAGAGATTTGGTTTTGAAAGGTGCGGCAAACCTTGCTCAAATGACCATAGCGTCCACAAGTTGCACATAGTCGACAAGGTAGAGTAAGGGGATGGTGATAAAAACAGTTGTTGCATTGAGGGTGAGGTCCAAGATATGGTTTCTTATTTGGGTAAGTTGAGTTGGGTGCCACTTGAGTGATTGGGATAGCTTGGATGGGTATGGCGTGTGAAATTGGTTGATTTCGTTGGATAGCAGCGAAAAGTTGCCCGTCTCCTTTTCTATTAGAGTTGGGTTGAGAAGGGGATTCGGTTTGGGTGTAGTCGGAGGTTTCAGTCGATGCTTTATCCTTCTTCTTCTCCTCCTTGAAGTCTTTGTTCCGGATTCGGTTCTCGGTGAGCGCTGTTGCTAGCTCCATTGCTGCTTCCAAAGTTGCAGGTGAGGTACTTATTACAGAGTCTTGAATCTTTGACGGAAGACCACGAATGTAGTGCTCGATCAAACGGTAGAGGGGAGTGAACATGTTGGGAACCATCTGATGTAACTCGAGGAATCTTTTGTTGTATGTGGTGTGGTCTCCTTCCTTTTGCTTCAACGAATAAAATTCATCTTCTAATTTCTTGATTTCGCTCCTTGGGCAAAATCGTCTGGTCATGATTTCCTTTAATTCATTCCAAGTTAAAGTCATAGCATCTTCAACACCTCGTTTGGCCTTCTCTGTATTCCACCAAGTAAGTGCTATCCCATATAATCGACCGGTAGCATATCGCACTTTGCGATCATCGGGGCAATCGCAATTTAGAAAAGTGTTCTCCATTTCTTTAAACCAATGGAGGAGAGCGGTGACACCTTCAGTCCCTTCGTATTTCGGAGGGTCGCATGATTTGAAATGCTTGTAGGTGCATTTAGTGGTATTTGGGGGAGAGTTGATAACGTTTTGATTTTCTTGATTGACAGGATTAGCGGTAAGTGCTTGTTGTACTTGGATTACAATGTTGGGTATTACGGCAGCCATTTGTTGAGCGATTAGGGCAGCCATGCGCTCGCGGGCTTTTCCTGCTCTCATCTTCCTACGGGCGTGGTTAGAAGACATCTACAAGGAATACATGTCAAGAGTATGAGTTGGATGCTTTTGGGATCATGGGTCGCATTCAGGAATGAACATTCATAAAATAATTATAGAAAAATAAATCTACTACATCCATAGGATGTCTTGGGCTTTGCTCGCCATTAGGCCCTACATGCCGCCATACTTCACCTTCGTAATCATGTGGGCCCCCATGAATACCGGGTTTTTCATATGGTTCGCATGGGTTTGCCTGGTTGCGTACACTAAAACCCGGAGAAAATCGAGAAATATGTATACAACGTGTGATATTCGGAATGTGTCCAGGTGTAGACACGGTGACACCTCAAAGTGGGGTTAGTTCGAACGACGTTTGGTGTGGCATGCTTTGGCCTAATAGGTCCTTCGTACTCTCATCGTTAGTCCCCAGGTAGGCAAACTGGTCCGTTATATTGGATTTATACGAATGCCAACCTAGACAGGACGTTCCGACTACCGGTACTTGTACCCTTCCAGTTACTACATGCCCGTCGCAGAACTTACTTTGATGAGATTTGAAAATTGCAACAAAATCTTTGAATAATGAGAGTATGAAAATGAATTGAATGTATGAACATTGATATATGTATAATGAATATGTATAGAAGTATGTATGTTTGACTGTAAGTATAAACAAATATGAAACAAATAAATATCACAAGTTTGTATGTAACCACCTAATCAATTAAAATTTAGGCAAACTATAGTATAGGCTCTAAGGGTCTAATAACCTATCCTATATCCCTATAGTTATGGCTCTGATACCAATCTGTCACACCCCGACCCGTAGCGGAAAAGGTGATCGGGGCATGATTGGGTTATCATCAAAGCTCATGACATTTATTTTAACGTTTCATATTCATTAATACACTTTAATGGAAAATTACAATCAGTATTACAACATGTCCTAAATATCAATCTAGGCTTCATTGTTTTCTTCTAAGGCATTTCCTATGTTTTCCTTGCTTCATCCTGTTCACCTGTATCATGTGTAAAAAGGGTTTTTGGATCAACAAAAAGTTGGCGAGTGAATCCTATGGAAAACATTTGAACAAGTTTATTTAATTGATTATGAAATAAAGTGCACAACCACACATGAGTAAAAATAGATGTAAACTTATTCATAAATCAATTTAATATTAAACAATACACACATGATCAATAATGGATCGTTTAGAGGCACGCGTTGCTCAACTCGTCTCTCACGAGGAACTGATGGGCCTAATGAATGAATTGCATAAACATGATAATATGAAAGACATAACTACAAACAATATAAACTCAATAATACACACACGAACAATAATGGATTTGTTTTGAGGCACGCGTTGCTCAACTCGTCTCCCACGAGGAACTGATGGGCTTAATGAATGAATTTCATATAAGTTGACAAAAATGAAATACATAATCACAACAATATAAACAATCTAAGTTTAGATCACGATATGGTATGGCACAAGTTTAAATAAACGAGTCAATTATTTTGTGACACATGACACACCCCAAAACGTGTAATTAAAAAGGGGGAGTTGTAAGATTCACTCACAGTAGGTGCGTTCGGTTGATGATGTTGAATGCACGCGAAGTGGTTTTAACCACGAGTGAAATTAACCTAGATAAATAGCATTATGGTTCGGTAAGTAAACGGATTTTATTAATCCATTTTAGTAGGATTGTTGGGTGTATTTTTGTGAGTTTAAGGCTATTTTCTAACCTTAAAAATGTTATTTTTAAGTATTTTAATTGATTTTTAATTAATATAAATAAATAAAAATAATAAAAAAAAGTTGACTTTTTTTGACCGTTGACCGTTGACCGTTGACCATTGACCTTGACTGTTTGACCGGTTCGTATGCGTGTAAGTGTGCGCTGAGTGAGGCTCGAACCCGAGACCTCTCGTACGCGTGCACGCAGCTCTACCAACTGAGCTACGTGTCTAACCCGAAATATTTCTGTTTTTAATTATATTTATATATTAATTAGATTAATCCGAAAATCAATTTATTTCTAAAAAGATTTTACTGAATCGGACCGGTGCGCTCCACAGGTCTCGAACCCGGGACCTGTGGGTTGAGTTAACACACAGTCCACCGCTGGACTGTGTGTTTAACTTGTTATATAAACCGATTTTTATTATACTTATATACAAATTGAACATTTCCATTTTTGTCTTAAATGAAAAGTTTAATAATTATCCGGGCCGGTGCGGTAGCCCGGACTCGAACTCGTGTCCTGTGATTTAAACTTACACACAGTCTACCGCTGGACTGTGTGTCTAACTTGGTTATTATTCCGGTTATTATTAAACTTAACATGTACAGCGTGACTCCGGTTCGGTTAACAAAAAAAGACAATTTTATTAAGGCAGCATGCGTGGGACAAGATTCGAACTCGAGACGTTTACGTGTTTAATGTGCACACAGTCCACCGCTGGACTGTGTGTCTAACCCGAGTAATAACTTGATTTATAATAAACTTAATCATTACGGAAACTTCGTCTTCTTCGTTGATTTTAACCAGAATCGGAAGTCCGACTGGTTCGATGATTAAATCATGTTCGTTAGTGTCTGATGGTTAATTACATGTGAGATTAAATAAAAAGAATGAAGGATTAAGCGTAAGGTATACCGACTGGACTCCTCTGTTTCTCCGGCGAAACTCCGGTGATAGCAAACACTTCCTGCGACGTGTGTCTTGCAGCAGAGAGTCTTCAGAAAGCTTGAAAAGGATGTGGGTGACTTCGGTATAAGCTCAGGGGGTTTAGTAAGGCTTAGAAGTGAAGGGTTCGGTTTTCCGGCGAGGTACAGAAGTTTTCCGGCGAATGGATTTACGTCGGGTAAAGGTGGGGTTTTTGCGAAAAAGCTAGCAGAGGTTCGAGGGGGTATTTATAAGGCAGGTTATCGATGAACTTGGTCCAATTTCCGACTTGATTCAAAGTCATTACGTTTTCCGGCGGTTATAGTTTGTGTCGCGGACTCAGGCGTCGGTTATAACCGATGTCCTAGTAAATGTTTACGTTATAACTGAAGATATCGTAATTTCTTGGCGAGTTAGTCGGGATTTCCGACGACTGAAATTTGGGCGCCGGTTTTTGAATTTGGGAATCATGATATGAATTAATTGATTCTAATAATTAACAAGAAACACTAGTGGCGCAGTGGTTGAGTGTGTGTGTGTTAAGTCTGACCCGGCTGACTGACCGGGGTTCGAAACCCGCAGAAACATATTATTTTTATTTTCTTATTTTTAACAGTTTTTCAAAAACAATTTATATATTCCAATATAATAATTAATTATGTATCGTTTAAAATTATTTTGGGCATTAAATTCGCAACGAAATTTTTTTAACTGATTGTTCGGTTAATAAACGGAGCGGGTTTGGTAAAATCCGTTTTTGACGGATGTTACAGGCAACGCCACGTTCACGCTCATAATGTAATTGGGAACGGACGACCTATGATAAATGTCTGTGCGATCAAGGCTCAATCAAACGGAGCCGATCGTATGTTGGCAACGCCTGATTCACGCTCATAATGTAATGGGGAACAGCTCAACGCTCATAATGTAATGGGGAGCGGCGGCCTATGATAATGTATGTGCGATCAAAGCTCAATCAAACGGAGCCGATCGTATGTTGGCAACGCCTGGTTCACGCTCATAATGTAATGGGGAACAGCTCAACGCTCATAATGTAATGGGGAGCGGCGGCCTATGATAATGTATGTACTGAAAATGATAAATTTAATCTAAAAAATAACCACACAAACAGTTGATACATGTTGAATACACATTTGTTCATGGATATGATGGATGCACAATAGTTTAAATATAATAAATAATAAGACACATGATACACCCCAAAAACGTGATTAAAACGGGGAATTTGTAGAGATTCACTCACAGTGGTTGCGTTTCTTGGATTGATGATGAATGCGCACGAATTCGGATTTAATCGGCAAGGGAACTAACCTAAATAACATAACGGTTCGTAAATAAGCGGATTTTATTAATCAATTTTAGTAGGATTTTTGGATATATTTTTGTGAGTTTAAGGCTATTTTCTAACTTTAAAAACGTTATTTTTAAGTATTTTTAATTGATTTTTAAATTAAATAAATAAATAAAAATAATAAAAAATGTTGACTTTTGACCGTTGACCACGACTGTTGACCGTTGACCGGTTCGGTTGTGAATATTATTGCACTGAGTGAGACTCGAACCCGTGACCTCCCGTACGCGTGCACGCAGCTCTACCAACTGAGCTACGTGTCTAACCCGAAATATTTCTGTTTTTAATTATATTTATACACTATTTAAGTTAATCCGAAAATCATTTATTTTAAAAAGGATTTAATTGTATCGAATCGGTGCTCTCCACAGGTCTCGAACCCAGGACCTGTGGTTTAGTTTGGCACACAGTCCACCGCTGGACTGTGTGTCTAACTTGGTAAATATTACGGTTTTTATTATACTTAACATCTTACTGCGTGTGGATCCGGTACAGTTTAAAAAAGGACATTTTTATTACAGCGAATGTGCTTGTGTCAAGGATCGAACTCGGGACGTATGTGTGTTTGTTTGCACACAGTCCACCGCTGGACTGTGTGTCTAACCCGTTCATAATACTGATTTTAATTAATCTTATAAAAATAAACGACTTCGTCTTCTTTGCTCAAAACACAGACAACGGTTAACCAAACTGTTTCTTGTTAAATTAATTTAACGAACTTTATAAGCGATTGTAATGTATTGAACAGAAAGGGTTTGGGGAATGATTGTACCGAAACAGGTGACTTTTTCAGAACTCCGGCAAGGATTCGTCGGCTCTGTTTTGTGAACTTGGTTGTTAGGATCAATTAACAGTTTGGATGGATTAGATGTGAAATTGAACTACTGAGCAACGATTATCAGTAGGTTTAAATGATCATACCGGCTCACGGCGTGATTCTGGAAATTTCAGAAGTTTTCCGGCGAAAGCAGAATTTCCGACAACGTCGTCTGGGATTGATTCTGGGTGATGGATTGATGTTAGTAATGGTCTAACAATGGAATGGAACAGAAAGAGTCGAGGTATTTACCGTTTTGAGGTGAGTCTCGGTTTTCCGACGACTTGCAGAGAATTCCGGCGATGTTCAAAAAGTAATTCCGACGACCAGAAAATAGAGTAAACGTGAAATTAGAAGCTCTGGGAATGTAATTGAGTCGCGAGATGAGGATTTTGTTGAAGTAATTCCAGAAATGAATGTTTTCGGTTATAAAAACCAAACATCACATGAATTCAAGTTCATTAACGACTGAATTGATTTAAAATGTCGGTTTATCGGTTATGATCAAGATTCCGCGAGCACTCAAACGTCTTGGACGGTTTGAAAGCCGATATCGGTTTCAGTTGGCGCAACAGGTTGATTCTCGGTTGAAGATATCATTTAATTGTTTCCTAGAACTCACAAAAACATCAAGTGGCGTAGTGGTGGAATGTTGGTGTGTTAAGTCTTTGAGTTCCCGGCTGACCCGGGTTCGAATCCCGGCAACAACATTTAATTTTTATTTCATTAATTTTAATAAATTTTCAAATATAAATTTTATATTCTAATATACTTATTAATTATGTATCGTTTAAAATTAATTTGAGCATTAAATACGCAACGAAATTTTTAACTGGATTTTCGGTTAATAAACGAAGCGGGTTTGGTTAACCCGGTTTTTGACGGATGTTACACCCATCGGCCACCAGCTCCGCCGATATGGATAACTTTACCAAAAGAGATGGTGCTAAGACCTTGTACTGATAAATCACGGAAGACGTTTTCATGTATTAATATTCCCTTATTTACTAAAATTTATTTTATTGCATATGTTGGGTTTTTATGGTTATTTCGCTCTTTCTGGTGATACCAAGACGGGGCGTCTAGGGTTCCTTTCTCCGACCACATTCTTGCCCTCGTACAATGTCAAATCGTTCACATCAGACGGGTTGTCTAGCCCTAGACGGACCCACAAGACGACTTGCCCAAGACGGGTCATCTAGGCCTAGATGACCTGTCCTGTAGGTTGATTTTGCCTTTGGTGGTCTGCATGCATGTGAGTAAAGCAGTAAAGTGATACACTCCGTCCCAGGGTTCCCAACAAAGTACATACGATGCCCCCCACCACAGCTCGTACCTTCCGTCGTAGGCCACTCAACAGTTGGTCATAAAGTCTCAAAAACCCAGAGAGGGGCGAAGCCGTTCAACGACTTCTAAACAAAGAGAGATTCGAGACGATAACGGTTTTCCGTTGATATTGGCGACGAGTATGTGTCAACAATTAAATGGTTTAAGTCTCTCCTTCCGACATTGTTTGACCCGTACATCTCCTGCATACAAGATGTGAGGCCAGACAGTCATTGTGGGTTTCGGTCTGTGGCTGTGGCCTTGGGTATGGGAGAACGTGCGTGGAGCCACATTCGAAAGACCTTCTACAGGAGATGGATCAGAACGCATCGATCTGGGCGCAAGTATATGAAGCATGGGAGGAAGGATACTTTTACACGCATCATCAGAGCCTAATCTGGGATTCAGTGGAGCGTTGTCCCCCCACTCACTGGATAGACTTCCCCCACGTAGGGCTTCTTATCGGACAAAGTTACGGTATCGTGGTCCACCTGTTAAACATCGATGGTTGTTCCACCTTCTTCCGGATAATGAATCCTCCGACGGATCGAGAACCACGAACGATAACACTTGCACATGTTAACAATAACCACTTCATACAACTAAGCTGGAAGGCCAGTTTCCAATGCCGACAGTAAACAGGCTATGGTTGACCTACCGAAGCGCCATTGCAGAACAATGGCTACGCATGTACACGCCCCGTTTAGAATGGTATACCTCGATAATGAATCCCGCACCAAATTCAAACCCGAGTATTAATTACGTCGACAGTGAATCAGAGGAATGAGGTTTTGAATACCTAATACGATTTTTTTGTATACATAATACAATTTTTGTATACCTAATACGATTTTTTGTATACCAAATAAGATTTTTTGTATAATTATTAAGACTTTCTATAATTAATATGAATTTTATAAGTTTTTTTTTATAATTAATATGATTTTCTGTGGAAAAGCGGAAAGAACACAAAAAAAATTGGCATATACGACTCGTCTAGACCTAGACGGGCAGTCTTTTTTTTATGCCACAAGACCATTTTACCCCTGGATTGCACTCCGTCTAGGCCTAAACCAGCGACAAAAGGGTAATATTGTCGAACTAGACGACCCGTCTTAGACCTAGACGCTGCGGACCTTTTGAGCGCAACAATAACGACGATAATCCGTCACCGGAGCACCTTCTTCATCAACTACCACTGTCACCGGAGCTTCCTCCTTCGTCACCGGAGCACCTCTTCATCAATTACCACTGTCACCGGAGCATCCTCCTTCGTCACCGGAGCACCTTCATCTTCACCGGAGCATCACTGGAGCACTGCATCTTCACGGAGGACCTTCATCTTCACCGGAGCATCTTCATCATCACTGAAGATTTGAATGGATTAAATATATGAGATTTGTTTGATTAAATATATGAGATTTGTAGTTTTATGTAAAAAAATCCTTATGTAACATATGTTATATATATGATCAGCTTGAGTGTATTTTTTTGTGATTGATTGCATATATTTGATGAACAGAGGCAGTTGATATCGCCAACAGTTTGGCACATTGGAGCACTAAAACAAACTCTTTTCAGGCAAAACTCCGGCTAAAGGGCAATAGCGGGGACAAAGACCTTTACCGGCGACACGCTGGGCAATAGCGGCCCATCAATACCGACGACCCTTTAGCGGCCACAGGTCGCCGCTAAAAATTATTACCGGCGACAAATAAGGGCAATAGCGGCGAAAGCTGTCGCCGCTAAAGGTGGCTGTTTCTTGTAGTGATGCCTCAAAAATAATTTTAAGATCAACAGATCTGGTTTCATTAGTAAACTGATACAATTCAGCCATCAACCATCCGTCTTCTCTGTCATCAGCAAAGTACGAGATTGATGGTTTAGTTTCCCCTTCTAATTTGTATTTGAGGGCTCGGTTTGCTCAAGGCCGTCCTTTCGTAAATGAATTTGAACACAAGGTTTATTGTGTATGTGATTTGTGGTAGCAAGAATTGAGTTTTGACATATGTTTTAAATTTCCCATCAAATGCTAGATAGCCGCCCCCTGCAAATCTGAAAGAAGATGCAAAGACTGATAAATTAATGAAATGAAATAATAATAATAATAATAATAATAACAACAATAATAATAATAAGATCTAGAAACCGAAGGTAGAAGGAAGAAGACTAGTCAGTAATCACCTTGAATCGTGTTCAGTGGAATATCGATTTTTTGATCCACTTGCTGAATGAATCAAACATTCTGTTGCAGATATCATTTCACAACGTTATCCTTTTTTGTTTATTGACAACCACTGTCCATTAAATATATAAGTTGAAATTAGCATGACTAATCTAACATCACTACAAATGGAGTATAGCTATAGATTTTACGTTGGAGCAATAATGTCTAATATGCGGTGGACTACTGTAAGTGTAAGATTACTACAAACTAGATATTTGGAGAGTGAAGATTTCCTATTATTAGGGAAGAGATGTCTCAACGGGTAACTCCACAATGTCATTTTACAATATCCGACCATTTAACTAACATATATGAAACCATATTGATAATTATGTGAGTTTAATGTTGTTTTGGAATTTATATCCCCCAACCAAGCACCACCTAAGCTATAATACAGTACATTCCATAAAACTATTCGTAAGATTAATAAAAAATCTAAAATTTTTTTATTGACATAGACAACTACTGTTTTGTCATTGTTTAGAAAGATCCCTTTGTGGAGAAGCATTCTTAGTTCGTCTATGGAACGATAGATCAGTGGAGGTATCGGAGCCTTAATTATCTCTTTGTACCCATTTGGCTGTCTGGTCACTTCAAAAATCTCTTGACATTCAAGTGAGATTTCAAGTTGTTTCACAACTTGAGAAATCGTTGGCCGCTTTACATAAGATTTATAAGGCACCATTATGCAATATTTTTGAAAATGATTCCAAAGATTTTGGATCCATTTGTTTTATCAGACCTTGAAAGATAGTCTCATCAAGTTTCTTCTGTTAGTAGCTTTTTTTCCACATAGGCACTAAAATTTGACATCGACCATTGGGATATTCATAGCACAATCTCCCACACAATACGTCAAAGAAGACGACTCCCAAAGAGAATATGTCTGATTCTTTTGTTAACAAGCCCATTTCCTTGTACAGCGGATCACAGTACCCAGGGGTACCTACAGCATGGGTGACGAGAACCGTGTGATGTTGATTTGCAGGGACCATTTTTGATAATCCAAAATCAGAAACTTTAGTGGTCCAATTCTTATCAAGTAAGATGTTGGAATTTTTAAGATCACAACGGAGAACTCTTTCTTGCGTCCCTTTGGGATCATGAAGATATTGTACTGCCCTTGCGACCGCAAGGCATATTTTGAGACGGTGCGTCCACATTAGAGAAGTTGCATTTAAGTGTTGATCGAGGCTTCCATGAGATGCATACTCATACACTAAGATCTTCTCACCACCCTCATCACAAAATCCTAGGAGAGAGACAGGATTTTGATGTT
This sequence comes from Scalesia atractyloides, assembly GCA_947069175.1. Classification (NCBI taxonomy): domain Eukaryota; kingdom Viridiplantae; phylum Streptophyta; class Magnoliopsida; order Asterales; family Asteraceae; genus Scalesia; species Scalesia atractyloides. The sequence continues at coordinate 75,170,743 of CAMTDV010000008.1, forward strand.
CGTACCGAGAAAGCATCATGATCTCGTTCCAGAATTTGGGGATCCCTTGCCCATATCTAGGATCTAATCGCTTAAAAGCAGCCATACTTCTCCCCCTTAGTGTGAGAAATTCCTCCTATATACACCTTCCTGAATCCACCACTTCCTATCACGTTGTTAGCATCAAATTTGTTCGTCGCGATTTCAATATCTTCCAGTTGCATTTTAAGATATCGAAACTCCACCAGAAATTCTACCATTTTTGTCAAATATTAAATATAAATGCCACAAATATTCAAATCAAGTTTCTTGCAGATTAATGATATATGAAAAATAAACTTTGATTGAAGACTAAGAAACATAGGCTAACGGAAGTCTCAAATTTGTTGGAATATATTGAATCAGTGACATGTAATGGTGATCTTAATTACGTCATTGCAAAAGCGGCCAGTGAGGAAAACAATGTGACCAATTTGGATGCATTCCAATTTACCCGAAGTTCGATTAGAAAACATCGATGTTAATTCATTAGTTGTGTGTTCCAGTTGGCATTTCGACACAACATAAAAGTAACAGTGGTCCAACATCAGACATGTACGGTGTTTTGACCATCAAGTCTAGCCATACATGCAAAACAACAAGATAAATACATTTTTATTTTATTACATTAACAATTGACCCCAGTCGACTGCTGCATTAATTTTGCAATGTCCTGTAGTTTAGGAAACTTCATAAGAGAATCCAAGTTGTATGGCATTCATCCACACGAATAAAAAATTGGCAAGATCATGTCTGCTTAATAAAACCCTCCGGCCAGTTACAGTTGGAGGCTGCAGCATAAATCATCTCAATTAACGTGACAAGAATAAGACCCCAAAACACGAAGATCGTTGATTTTGTATACTTTCGGGAGGAAAGTGCAGTCCTGGAAACAAGACATGATAAAGTAAATATATCTTGAAAATTGTAATAGACTTGGTCAGTTGCATCCAGAATACCCTAATGATGCGGACGACAGATACTACAAACTTCTAAATGCATTTAAAAAAAAAAAAGATGAAGAAATATTCAGTTACCTGATTTAGAACGTATGGATCTCATATTGTTTCATATGTAATGTGGAAAACTTAATCCATTTTATATTTGGCCTTTGTTTCTAGTTTATAAAAAAACTATCTAGTGTTTTTTTGGGAACGGCGAGTTTCTTATATTAAGCTACCGCCCTTCCCAAATTGGAGAGCCCCATTGCCCCACTACGGCCAGACTATGTTGTCTTAACCGGGCTCATGTTCGCTTTAGAGTTTGGCTTGGGTGTTCACGGGAAACCATACCGCCGGCTGCCACTTGATAGTCGTTGTGTCACCACAAGAGCAGAAGGCGTAACACACGGTGAAACGAAAACCCGGGTGAGCTCAGGATAGAGCCTGACACCTCTGCAAGAAATAGCTAAACTCTATCCATCATTGCCTAATCCACACCAAATTAGCACCACTAAGGATTGAACATTTAGTTAAGTTGTTTTATTATGTTTCGGAGGCCACATGTATATTTGGGTAACCTTTTAAAACAACATCAAGGATAACCACACATTTTTAACTGGAGGTCACTATATAATATTATTTTACGTTCACAAGTGTATATTAACAAGGGTGGATTTTGGTTTCGGCCAAGGCCCCTCTCGCCTCCATGTTTTTTCGCTTAGAACTGAAAATTTTCTATATATTATTACTTACTTATTTTATTGAAAACTAAATTCAAGATTTGTTAATGTATATTAATTAGTGAACGATTTTGAACTGCAAAATGCAACCTGTATATCTTTGTCGATCATATTTGTTTTTGATTTTCAAAAGTATATTATAATATTGAATATTTACGTTAAGAATTTGAATTAAAGAATGTCATAAATAAAAAGGGCAGTAAAGTAATCTTATAAAACTAAAATAGAAAAAAACACAAAAGAAAAATTAAAATGTTCAATACTACTAAATCCAAATAAAGTAACAAAAAAATAAAAGTTGATGTGGAAATAGCTGCAACGTTAAATCAGTAATTTTTCAATTTTCAAGTCTCGAAGAATATGATTTTGGCCACTATATTAACTATATGATTTGATTTTGGGTGACTTTAATAAACATTAACATGCCCATCTTATACAAATAACGAGCCATGAGTAGGATCAAATACAAACCACATTTCGTATATTACTGTAAGGACCATTTAAAAAGTGTTATGTGATATCCAACCAAATATAGAGTAAATGGTAAAATTAATAATAGCCAAAATAATATCAATTATATTGAATTCTCGATAATTATGCTAACAAGCAATTAATTCTTTATTTGAAACTTTCTTTTGTTTTCAATGTGTTTATATAATTTTTCATAAAGAAAATTGTTGATATGATTCACATATGTGCTAAAATCAATTATCTTGATTTATTTTCATATGCTAATATAATTCAAAAGTGCTACTTTTATTTATTTATTGTTTTAGTATGTGCTAATCTAACTTTTTTAAGTACTACGACATGTTCTCACGTTTTGTAGGATAAATAATGGTTTGTACCATAACCAATCCCCCGTACATCCGTCTCTTGCAATATAACTTAACATAAAACCATCTTGCAGAGCAATTGTGCTGCCACCTCCGTTTGCCGGAGAAAAAAAATTCAGTGTCGATATCTTACTCTTTTATGTATTCTTCAACTAGAGTGATATCTTGAGGGGTCAAGGTATCAAAAAAGCATTATCTCTAAATACTCTAAGTTATACACTTTACTTATCGAAGGGTCAATGGACCATTTGGACCCTCCTTTAGTTCCGTCGCTGGTGTACGCAAGGTGTGGTACGTAATCGTCTAGGGTAAACTGTATCTCATGGGCTTCCATCACTGGAATCTGGTTCCACAACTGGAGCATTGTCTGCTTTGACACCAGAATGTTGTCCTGTTCAACAACCGTAACGCTTTCAATTACATCTAATCGTGGAGGTGAATTGTAAAATATTATATATCAAATCGGTTATTTGGGTTGTTTGTGGTATATTATTTTTTGACTGAAAGCAATTAAATGATTTAGATAGTATTGGAGAGGTTTTTTATATAATAGTTGGTTTAATATTTATAGAAGAGTTTTGAGTAAAATAATGGAGAAAAAACAATTTTACCACCAAATTAAATGTCTGGTTGGTCCTTATATGGTTTGTCTTTTTTCAGAGTTGGTCTCGATGCTTTAATAGTTACATAGCTGTTCTCAGTGGTTTCAATTTTTAAACTCGGGTGATTTTTATCAGTAACATCTTTTAAGTTTCTTAGTTAAGTGTCTACGAATTTACTTATTTACCCTTAAAGATTAAACAAGAACATATAAAAAACCCTAAATAAAAAAATAGTAATATTAAATTCATGTATGTGGTCCCACTTCTTCAACATCTATCAACCACCATCATCCTCATCCTCATCAACCCCACCACCTGTACAAACGACCAGAGTAGTCAACATCGTTTAACCACCCACCATCATCCACTAAAACCAACCCGTCACCACCACTGTTCCATACCGTCCTGTAACGTTTCACATTTTTTGAACTTTCCTTATTTAGAAAGTGCAACTGTATTTTCTATTTTTGAAAACTTGTAATCATATTGTATCCGAGACTTTGATCATAATAAAATTCTTATGTTATATACTCATACGCACGCTTAATACTTGTGTTATACATCACAATCTTGAGTGTTTATTCATACTCGCATCTGATACTTGAGATAGTACATTATTAATTTATAAGGGCATTATATATAGTCACATTATATATTTTTTACTATATAAGCTTAAAACAAAGCAAACACGAACTTAGTGCGTGAAACAGGCCTAACCTAACCCGTCACGAACGGGCCAAAGGCACATAAAGGCAGCCCAAAAGGCCACTTTTGTGGCCTTCGTGCCACTTGAGATGGGCTTTCACCCCCCACGAAAACCAAGCTCAACAAGGGGCCTTCGCTCCCTTCCCCTCACACACAAAGGAAGTGGCCTTCGGGCCACCCCATGCCTTCACCCTCTTTATTTCTTCTTCGCGCAAATCACATGAAGCTCACAAAGGCTTGCAGCCTTCATGCCATCTTATGGGCCTTCGCCCCTTTTCACACACGCGATACACACATGCACCTGAAGGCGTGTGCCTTCGTGCAACAACACATGCTTTCGTGTGGACTTGCCAGTTTGTTTTACTTTTAATTCAACCCCTAACTACCTCTAACCTTTTTAAATACTTAAACCCTAATTTTAGCTTATAAATACAAGCATCCTTTCACTCTAAATCCGTTCCACTCACCTCAAACTCTCTCAAGCTCTCACATTCTCTCAAGACATTCAAGCAAGACAGTGAACTTTTAAGAGTTCACAGTTCCTACTCACTATTTTTCTCTTTTCTTCTTCTTGTTTTCTCCAAACTTCTTGGATAACCTCCAGAAAGGTTTCCACAAATATGCCATGGCAAACTAAAGTGAAACCTCACCACATTGAGGTCCAAGATAGTTATAAACTTTCTATTGTGATTAATATTCTTATATCTTGTTTAGTTTACTTAAAACTTTGTGTAATCTTATACCCATCAAGCTCTCAACTAAGTCATAGTTGTGGGTTTGTGTTGTGGTTGATTTCCAATAAGAAGACAAGCTTAAATCTCATTTAAATTCTGTCCAAATGTTCTAATTGATTGAAAACCATCCAAGCTTCAACCTCTTATGTTGAAAGTCTTGTTCATGAGTTGTGTGTGAACCATGGAAGCTTTTGCTATCCGAATTAGTTCCACAAAACTTCACTTGTTCAGACATTTCAAGTAGTGACATCAAGTAGCTTCCAAGAATCAAAGTACCATAACCCTGCCTTGCCTCCAACATTTACCATGTTGGGTATGACACGCCCGTGTTATTCTTACATAGCTACTTGACGAACGAATTAGTTATATTTTTGCTTCCATTCATGACCAACTGGTTTATCAACTACGTTGATAAACTTGTGATTCGGTGAATTATACAAAGAGGTTTAACGGATGGAATCATCCCACCTCCATGCTTGACTTACATGATTTATATGATATTTCGTGACAGACTAAATTGTAGACTATACTATATAACATATAAATATAATTAACTGAATTCTTGATAGTAACCGGATTATGGTTATATGTCATGAACTTAGGTTATATTATCTTCGTTCTAAACTCCTCGTTTGCGATTCTAATGGGCAAGTTAGAACCCATGAAAACACATACAAACTTAGTGTCCAATTGAGCATTTAGACAAGATATATTTTCGTGTATATATACTTTTTATACTAAATTCCGAATCCGAACTCTGGACAAACTCCGAATACTCATAGCAATTCTAAGAACGACTTGACTCAACCTCAAATATCTAACATACGCTTTTCTCTATCTGCAACAAATGAATGAAAGAATGATCTAAAGACATATGTTACCCCTACAAAGAAATGTTAACTTTTTATACCGTCGTCATGACTGTTGTTGATACGCTGATGAAGTTCACACAACATTTGTCATAGTTGTTAAAAACAAATATAAGTCAGATCTCATAAACTAAAAGCAAAACTGGATTTCAATAAATCAGTTCAACTTCCAAATGATACGTTGATTTATGACTTCAATAAGGGGGATCGGAGAAAAGAAACAATATATACCTGTTGATTTGTGATTTTCCTTTTGTTGTATCCAGCGGCAAAATTATCAAGATCCACCTCTTAATGTTCGTTTGCACATAGCATGAAGCAAAACTAAAATAACAAAAACTCATTTACTTCTGAACTGACATACCAATTAATTGACATCTTTCTAAACATGAATTGAAGGGTAGGCCTATAAAGTAGCAGTTCCATTATATTCTGAACTATAACTATAGCCAGAGACTCAGATCTTGAGAAAATTAGAAATTGCAAGGTATAAGAAACTCTGAAAACAGAGATATTATAGCCTACATTACAAATCGTCTTCTATATGTTGGATAACTTGATATCGACTTTGTTATCCCATGAAGCCTTCATATACCAACCACAAAGATTTAGTTTATTATTTTAACGAAAATAAGAAGAAATCGCTGACAGGTCAATTTACCCGTTTTGACAGGACCCAAAATTTAACCTTTGAGCTATCGCTTCAAATTCAGCCCTTTTAAGCTCAGATTCATGTGACTAGCACACACAAAACATGTAGCAGTTTACAATATTGTTTTGACTAAAATTTGTCGGTTAACTAAAAGATTTCAAAATGACCTAAAACAATCATATGAATAAGAACAAGGACCCGAATCACATACAAAATAACATGAAAGTGGAAGACAGAGAAAAAACACCTTACTACCAGAAATTATATCAAAGATTTAACCTGCAAAAAACAGTAACCTTAAATAAGCAATTGCAACAAAAAAACGGGTAAAAAAATGCATAATCAGATTATAAGAAAGAAATTCAAACCTGAAGAGTTCTAATTGCAAATATAACTCATTCCGTGTAAACCTAGAAAAAATATTGATATTTTTATTTTTAGAATTTGTTAAGATTTTTAGAGTTTTTTAGAACTTCTTGACTTTTTTTTATTTTTTGATTCTTTTTGAATTTTTGTTTTTTTTTTTAGATTTTTGTTTATTTTTTTGATTTTTTTAATTTTTAGGAATTTCTTTGAATTTTAAGAATTTTCTGATTTTTAGCATTTTTTATTTTTTAGATTTTTTTATATTTTTTATATTTTTTGATTTTTTAGAATTTTCAGAATTTTTTATATATTCGATTTTTTATTTTTTTCAATATTTATGATTTTTTTAATAATTTTTGTTTTAGCTTATCATGACTTCATGATTGAAACCAATCTTGAGCCAAACCTATCTTAATCTAAATCCATCGTGACCGTTTTTTTAATAAATCCATGCTAATTCAAACTCATCTTAACCAAAATCCATGCTAACCCATTACCCAAACTTGCTCAACCCACCCATTTTGCCACTATATACAACACAAAACCCAAAAGCCGATAACAATGGGCTAAGCCTACAACTAAAAAGGTGGTATGGGGCAGTGTCTCCACCTCAGCCCAGTAGCACCCCCACCCCCTTCCCATTACCTAGGCGCCATTGGGGAGCGCCATTCCCATGTTGCCAACCCATTAACGAGGAACCACAGAGTGAAGGTGGTGGGGCCATGTGGTTCACTAGTCAACTTTGTTTTTACTTCTCTTTTCTTTTTTCTTAACAATGGGGCTTTATTACATTACATGGTTGTTATTAGGAAAAGGTAATGAAGCACCCATCTCTATATAGCGTTAATGTGGCGCAATAGAGTAGTTAGGGGCTCAAGTCCATACCACCCTGAAGCCTAACAAATGATAAAGGGTTTCTTCAAAAAAATGTCACCAATGGTGGATAAATATAATTTACCGAGTTATAACTTTTATGGCGACTATTAGAATTAGATAAACTTGGTAAAGTACTTTTACAATTATAAATTTAATATACCGTACTTTGTTGTGGAGCATAAGTAACTAAAAATTCGTTGATTTCTATAAATTGTATGGTATGAGCAACTACTATCAAATGTGCTATTTGTTATAAATAAACTATATTAAGGTAATTATCCACATTCTAACTTCCGTCTCTTCGTGTCTTTTGTATTAATGTAAGAACACTATATATATAGAAGTTCTTTGTATTGCATGTTTACAACTCAATGAATAAGAATTCTCTATTCTACTTCTCTCTATACTTGTTCTTGTTTTTGTTAGTATACTGGTTGTTAGTTTCTGCAACACGTTATCAGCACGAAAATGTTCTCTCTAAAGACCATAGTTCCCAGAACCACACGCACATGATTTTAGACATGTTCTTTCGTTTTAAACAATCGTTGCTCTGCTTTGACCAACAATTACCAGCCGGGTTCCAATGTCGAGCCTTGTTCCACATTTGCTTCCAATATCACAAACAGTCAATCGATGAATGGTTGCCTTGGCTGGATTCACAAGGTACAACTGTTCAAAAGGTAACCTTCATATTCCTCGCGTTTTAGATTCTTTTGATTTTGCGTTTTGTCTTCCGGCGAATCTGAGTAATTAACAAAAGATGGGTAATTTATTTTATTCTAATTGTTGGACCAAACCCAAATTGTTTTAAAATTGCTAAACGGTGGAAACCTATTTTCTGGCCCAACTAGTTAATAAAGTTTTAGCATAAACTTGAATAAATATTGATTCATAACTTATTATGAATATAAAGTAGCAGCGGAAATTAGTTTTGTATTTAACGAAAATTTCACATGAATATTTTAGTTGTTTAGATTTTGTCAAATAATGATATGATGTTTTTTTAATTAAAAATGTATTTTTACTCATGATTATTTTATTTGATTTATGAACACCTATTATTATTACTCTAGCACATATAAAATATGATTATGGCTAAGCGTCGAGTTTTTAATCAGTTTTGATAACACTAGTGATCTATGGTATTGTAACTTTCTTAATGTGTATTAATATCGGATTTGAGTTAATTACTTGAAATAAAAAAGTGCTATAAGTTTTAATACTTCCCGACCGTTTCTCGTCTATCACTAAATCTCAATTATTATGTTTTCTTTAATAGCCTAATAATCTTGGGGAAGATGATTTGTGGGTGATGGCGTTTGATCCGCCCATCTCTAAATTAGGCAACTACTAGATGGGAAATTACAAGGAAAGCAAGTCACATATATTTTTTATTTAATTTAAAAAAAAGATTCAAGAAGACACTGTTGCATCACTAAGGAAAAACAAAAATGTTCCTACCTTGTTTCTAATTAAAGGTAAATTAATTATCTTATTAATATAAATTAATTTAGTCATCAAGTGCAAGTTTGTTTTCATTAAGTTTTACAATCCTTACACATGGGTTTGAAATGTAAATGATTTTCAAGAAAGTTGTATTTCTTAAATGGTAATTATTGTTTTCACATCATTTTAAAGATTTATAATTCTTGATAAATAATGGAATTGAAATTCAAATGCTATTTAAGGGGTCATGAAATAGTCATAGTTATCGTAAAATTTTTAGTTGTTTAATGTAGTGCTAAGATACTTTTTATGTTTCTGCTTGAATTATATAAATGTACATTTGATGTTTTAAAGAATATTATGAAGCTTGAATTATATAAAAATATATTTTATGTTCTAAAGAATACTATGAAGTATCTTAGATATGTGCTCCAACATGTGGTTTGTTTAATTATAAATACTACACAAAATCTAAGAAATACAAAAGGTTCTTATGGTGTAGTGCTTTAAAAATATGGTATTACTACAAGTTCAAGATTAACCGGTAATGTTTATTAATATTTTAACTCTGTATTTCATACAAGTACTATTTTGTACAAACATTTTTGGTCTCGAGGCCGATTTTGATTGAAAGGATTGAGCCATGAATACAATAGAATTAATGATTTTTTTTACCTTTAAATGATGTTATCAAAAATAAAAATATTAATTGGTTACAAGTAATTTAAATATTTTCTTTTAAGTGTGATGAAAACACATATCTAATAAAGTTTTAATACTAACTTGTTTATATGGTCACATATTATGATAATACTAAATTGTTTTGTGGTCACATATTATGATGTCAAGTATTATTAATTCGACTTCATTTTATATTGTGTATTTGATTTGTTATCATATATTCATCTGTAGTATTCAATGGATCATCTAAAATGATCTAATATCTCTCATGAAAGAGAATAAAAAATTTAGACATCACACTCGAGATGTCATACTCCCTAAATCTCATATTGAGTTTGTAGAAGGCCATAAGATGTTAAACCTTATATAACTCAGACATTTAATTACTTATCTATGGTGTTATGCAAAGAGAAGATTATTACAAGGTACAATCGGATAAAATACTTTTTATCTATCAATCTCAAATATGCTAAAGTAGCAATAGTGTGGAACAAGTATAACAACTTTGAAATGATATTATATCTGTTTGTCCGAGAAAGTAATGACATACCATAAAACTTGGTTGGTTCACACCATTCCATCAAGTGAATGTGATTATAAAAATCTTTGAAAATGTCGGGATCATGTTATTATAAAAGATCTTTGAAAATGCTGGGATCATGGATGTAATTGAGAAACTTATAACGATGATCATGTTACTAATGACATCCAGCTATCAGAAGTTGTAAGATAGACAAGTTAATAATGGGATCAACTATCAAAATTGTAATAATGGTCACAATGAGATTGACCACTAGAAGTGGGAAATTATGGGAGTGATTTATAAGAATAAAATGTGAAAAAGGAAACAAATTGATATAACATGATAGTTTGTAATGATAACATATTGTTATCTCACATCTTATGATATTGATCATAAACCAAAAGTTTATGAATCTTGATTATTTTATTAATTGGCATGATCGGTTAGACCACACTGAGTCAATAATGATGTGAAATTTAATGAAATGCAAGATTATTCTTGATAAGTGCATGCAATGTTTGCTCTCAAGTGAATTTGATTACCAACTAAGTTGGGGTGTGAATCTCTAATATTCCAAAAATGATTAAAGGATATGAATATGCCAAAATGATACCATTCAATGTTTTAAATTGATGCATCATCTATAATGATTATCATATCAACAACCTAAAGTTTGTGTGATTGTGGCTTAGCTAATGTGATAGCAAGCATATTATTCCAGATTTGTATACTTGTTTTGGTAATAACGATGAGTTTAGTTTCCAAGTTATTAATGATAATGATTATTGGAATAACTATTGAACTTCGTATAGCTTATGTTCATCTAAGAATTGATTTGTTGAGATGATGAATAAATATCCATAACTGATTGAAAGAAAATGATCATAAGAGCAACAGTTCATTTGGTACATGTGATTTTACATGTACAACATTAATTTACATCATCCCAACAAGTTTAACTTTCTACCCATATAGTTGGTTTTTGATCAGTAACCAAAGATGTCCCATCAAAGATTTTATTGCATTTGATTCACCAAAACGCACAAAGACGGGACCTTAAAAGGTGGTTGGGAATATATGTTTATGTATAGAGTATTAACGAGATATTTGTTTATGATTCAATCAAATGTTTTCCATCTCAATGGATTAACATTCCCAACATTAAGGGGGAGATTAGTGGCATTTGAAAAAGGAATGAGTATACATGAATTATCATTGATCCTCAAACTAAATTGTGTGAACAAGAAGTTCTAAAGATAATTCGTTTACCTAGATTAAAGAATTAATTACCAGACATGTTTACTGACCTAAATACATTTACTAAGTAAGTTACATAGTCAACTGCTAATGCTCCAATTAAGTTAATTGTCCTAGAAGGACAAACCATATATTAGTTATGAGTTTATTGCACGCCTGAAGCATGGGAGACTAGTCGATTCCAAAAAGTAAAAAATTCCTCGAAAAAATTGGAGCAAGTAATGAAGAAGATGGTTAAGTCGAGGCTAAGTAAAAATGTCTCTAGAAGAGACATTAGACATGATGGTTCCAGAAGAACCTCAGGTATCTAAAAACAAAGAGCTCTTAGTAAATTATATCATGTCTAGAAGTGTATAGAATCGAAACAAAATCGACCTCGTTATACTTTTGTATATAATATAGCGCTTGAAATAATGAAATGACGAGGATCAAGGTTTAAGATCTGCCTACGAATGAAAACATATAAATTATTGGCCAAAAAATAAAAATGGAAAGACGCAAATAAGGCAAAGTTGAATTCTCTAGCGAAATGGAAAGTTTATGGACCAACAGTCCATAGAAATGAAGTTGTATATATGATGGATACAATTGGTTCTTTTATGCAATTGATGTGAAAATCAAATAAGTGAGATAAAGGCAAAACTGGTGGCATAAGCATTTTCGTAAAAACCCATTATTGATTATAAAGATGCACATTCTAAACTGGTGAATGCCATAATTTTCTAATATTTTAATAGTCTGGTAATTCATAAACAGAATTGATATGCGTCAAATGAATATTGTTATACTGATAGTTTACATGAAAAGTCCACGAAGGATTAGAATTTTCCAAAATCATGTAAATTAAGTTCTTGAGAACATTATAATTGTTATATACAAATTTAGATCTTAATACGTTATGTTTGTGATATATATTTGCAACTCCTTATGAGGATCATAAAGTAGTTGAGTGCTTAAAAGGTAATATGTAACATCATACGATACAATTCTTGTGTACCAATAAATATACATAAAAGAAATTGTACCTTGTGATTGTGATATTTCAATAAACATAGAGTTGGTATAATATAGATTTTGAACACATAGATATAAATGTTAAATGAGAAAATTTATGTGGTAAACTCTTGAAAAGTGCATAAATATACAAATTGGTCAAGATAGTAACAAGTCTGTGATGGATTGTAAATTCCAAAGCATTGATATGAAAACCTCATGAAATGTTCTATAAAGTTTACAGATCTGTAGACTAAAATAGTTCAGTCGAATGTGTATAATCGACTCAGTGATAAGCTCAAAAAAATATACATATGGTGTAGTCGGTCCATTTATTCTCATTAAAAGATCAACATGAGGTTTACACATATTATTGTATATGTTGATAATGTCATTAAAGATGGTATATTAGAATGGGCTCAAAATTTTAAACTAAGAATTTGCAAATTAATGATGGCATTGCAAATTTATGGCTCAATATGTAGAACAGACATTTAAACTATTATCCATCAATCATAATACATCTAGAAGATGGTGGACACTTTCATATGCACAAAGCTTATGGTATAAGTACATTTAATGATGTCCAAATAGTTGATATAGAAAATGACTCTTATCATCTCTAACCAAAGAAGCATGTATCCTTGGTCTAGAAGTACCATAGTTAAATTTGAATTATATTAATATATCTTGCTAGTACATATACATGGGCATATGTCAGGATATTCATTGATAAGATATAATCGTGTACAGTGAGGAGATAATGTAATGTAATGGGTAAAACATATATTTTATACTCTTAAGGTACAAAAGATATAGATTCATATTTTACTAACCTATCAACAAGTTTGGTTAGTTTTGTAAATGCAGAGAATGTAGCAAAACACATTCATGGATCTTATGTTATCTACTTACAAGAGGAAGTAATTAAAGTTTCACATGAAGATCATACATCAATGTTCATTGAAGGATTTCCCATTAATTGATCAAGCAACATATCAAGCTGCACATCAATGGATTACAAAGTTTTGAACAACTTTCAAAGAAGCCCGACACGAGCCACTTATAGGATACATGTAAAAATGAGGGGGGAGCATTACACAAGTTGCACTCCTTTTCCCTTAACTAAGTTTTATCTCAATGAGTTTTCTTAGTAAGGTTTTTAATGAGGCACATGCCTGATCCAAAATTATAGGGGGAGAAAACACGCACTACACTCTTTTTCCCTTAGCTTAGGTTTTGTCCCACTGGGTTTTCCTAGCAAGGTTTTTAACGAGGCAGCACCACCAAGCGTATAATACATTGTTTTCTTTTATCACGTGAAAGTCAAGGGGGAGTGTCATAAATAAACTATATTATGGTGACTATCCACATTCTAACTCCCGTCTCTTCGTGTATTTTTTATTAATGTAAGAACACTATATATAGAGGTTCTTTGTATTGCATTTTTACAACTCAATGAATAAGAATTTTCTATTCAATCTTTCTCTCTATACTTGTTCTTGTTTATGTTAGTATACTGGTTGTTAGTAGGTCGTTGTTCTACAACACTATTAACCCTAATTTTATAATTTACATAAGAATGGTGTCATTGTGGTCCAATTGTAGTCTCATCAGATATGTCTAGAAACAGAAATAACCTTTGAACTCTTGAGAATTTCATTACAACACCTGAATCTGTGAATGCAACAGTTAAGTCATACCTGGACTAATTGTTGTTGCTGATTAAACCAAAGAGCAGGTGGTGTGGTAAAACTCTATTTGCAGCCTATGATAAATTGGAGTGCTTGACACCAACACATTCTTCATATTAGCCTGCAATTCCCTTATCATGATTACAGATATAAAGCTTTTAATATACTCCTTGCACAACTCTTTCCCTTTGTACACCGCTTGAATTTTGAGTATCATCCGGTAGTCTCTCAATTACAGATTCTTTATAAAACTTCAACATGTAAACCTGATTGCATCCCCCATACAGAGTCTCACCCAACGTGTCAAGAATATATAATATGCATCGTGCTCGACTTTCAAAACAAAGTAATGGTTGCTCTAGCTTACAATGGTTTCACACTGTCAGTGTAACTTTCAAAACAAAGTAATGGTCGCTCTAGTTGGTGTTCAAGAAAACAAGAATAGTGACTCTATCTTCTACAGAGGCTGAATATGTGGCTGCGGGATTGTGTGCGTGTCATTGCGTCTAGATGAAGGGTTTGTTGAAGGAGATGGAAGTTGAGACAGGAACTATAGTGATTTATTGTGATAATGCATCTTCTATCAAGTTGTTAAAGAACCCTGTGATGCATAGAAGAACTAAACATATAGACGTCCGGTATCATTATTTAGGGGAATTGGTTGAGAAAGAGATAGTCAAGCTTGAGTATTGTGGCGCTAAACAACAAGTTGTTGATGGTATGACTAAAGCTGTTAAGGAGGAAACTTTCAAGGTGGCTCGAGATGCTATGGGGATGTTAAACAAGACACTTGAAGACAGTCTTGTTTAAAGGGAGGAATTTCTTGGATCTACATGGAATAATACATGCACACATATGCATGGAAGTATTTGTTTTTAATTAAGTTTTTTATTTCTGTGCAATAAACCGAGTCATAAGGGAGGCTATCATTATGGAGTAGTGGGAAACCAAGTCTATAGAGTTTGTTGAGTCTTCCTTATTTGTCGTTGATTTCCTATTTCTTAGTTTTAGTTTGTTTTGAACGTTGTAATGTTTTGGCTATTTAAAGCCTTCTGTTGATTAATGAAAGTATTGAATTCAGCAAATATTGTGTTACTTTTAGGCACTTGACACTTCATCTTCTTGATAGCCGAATAAGATTAGGATAAGAAAAGAAAAGAGAACAACAATTGCATCCAGCTATAGGGGTGTTTTTTAACCGAAAACAGAAAATCTAACCCGACCCGAGATGACCCGACCCGAAAAACTAGCTTACCCGATTAACCCGAACCCGATAAACGGCTATACCCGAACCCGACTATAGTTTATTGGGTCGGTATTTGGATTAGAAATCAACGTTTCGGGTTCACCACCCCGAGGAATTCAAACATAGAATTAAAATGTGATTTTCCAAGTTATCGTTTCATTGATTCCCCCCTACTTACTAGGTAAAATTTTATCACTTCATAATCGTTTCCTATTTCATCCATATCTTCTTAAAAGTTTAAATTAATATAATATATAATGGCATGTTTTGATGTGTTATGTATATGTCAAGTAATCAACAAACCCAAGTCTACATTACCTATCCCTTTTGCAACTCAAATATAGCCAGACAAACCCTTCTAAACGGAAAGAATAACACCTCCTTTTTAGCTGATTTTCTAACCCGAAACCCGATCTAACCCGATCCGATAAAACCCGAGCCATTTAACCCGAACACCGAAAAACCCGAACCTAGAAAGGGTTGGTTATCGGGTTATATATTTAGCTTTGAAAACCCAAAAACCCGACCTGAAAAACCTAAAACCCGATTAAAAAACCCGAAGAACACCCTTATCCAGCTAGCTTCAAGGAATATATTGAATCTATTCTGCTTAGAGTGCTACCTGCTATAGAAAATAGTATATTCCAGCTGTTAGTCCTAGATCTAATAATATTTAATCCAACAATATCACCTTGTAATTGTATCCTGTAAGTTTTTTAATCTATAATAGAACTTTTTAATTGTTCTTGTATTTTTTTTAACTTTCTAATTTGTTTGGCTTAAGATGAGCCTCACACGTGACACGCTAACCAAATTTGACTCTTCAATATTTTGACGAGAGAAATTAGTCACACTAACTACAATAATTAAGAAACTATAGTAGATACTGAATCCTCATGGAAATATTTATTTAAATGTTAATTTGATTTTACAAAGAACTATTTTTTTATTAGTTTGTTGGATTTTGATTGTGTACGATTTTGGTTTGTGTTATTCTTGTTTGTTGATACCATATGTTCCCCACCATGATGGTTGAAAATTGATCTGAAATCAAATTTGACAACATCCAAAGAACAATAGACAGAATTGAATCAAAAGAATCACAATCATGAACAATTGAAAGTCAAAAATTAATTAGGACTTTATTATTTCGTACGAAACTAAACTATTACAAAAGGAATGAATCAAAATGATCATGAAAGTTAATTAGATGATAACAAGCTTATAACCACATTCTGTACCAGCTAACAAACAAGTTTGCTTATTTACATTCACAGTCCCTGTACTTTCCAAGTTGTGAGCAAACAACCCCAAACTTTCTTTAAACACAAACTGTAGAAATACCATTATGTCCCTGAACCTTATTACTCTGATTAGTGCTTTCTAACTGTATTAACTTCCCTTGGACTTTATTTGAAATACTAGAACATGATGCAATGCACTGTTTTACCATAATAAGGAATAATGTCGTGTTCCTTTATTCTTCTGACTTAGTTTTTCTGATATCTGGACCAAGTCTTGTATTAAATTAACATTATGTTTTCTGTGTGTACTCTAAATGGTAGTACATATGTGATCCATATAAGTAAGATGAAGACGGGAATTAACATGGTTTGATTGCGGTGTGCAATCTATGTCGATGGGCGACACATGGTCTCTCTTTTGTTAGTTTTCAGTGACAAAGATTACAAGAGCAGGAAATCTAACATAAATAGGTGATAACATTAGGGTTATAAGCTTTCTCCCAAGTTATAGTAAGTGGGCTAAAAATAAACCTATTAGGGTGACTGGCCCTAATGAGTCTTCATTTGCTGGAAATAAAACCGACCCAATAATGGGATGGTCGGTTAGAGGATGGGGAAAGTGAATACATAGGTGGGGGGATATGCGGGTCGGCGAAGGTGCCATACGACAATGTAGCCATAGGTTTTTTCTGGTCAAGCTTGCTATTACAGTTCGTATGAACCGTGTGAAAGTAATGACAAGTGTTGTGGGGGGACCCAATGGTGGATGTTGAGGGACTGCTTGGGATCCGGCCAATGTGGCACTATAATGAAAATAAGTGGGCAACTGGGCTAGCTCCTCTAAATATATAGGGGGGCTAGCAAATAGTAATGATAAGTGGGCAACGGGCCTCTCTCCAAAACGACCCGTCACGTCAGCAAATGCGTCAGAGACCTTAGAGGACGCCCCTCCAGGGATGGAAACTTGGAAATGGGTGACGACCCGACCCCACCTAGTTAATTTAACTACAAAACCACCACTCCCCAATCAAACTCCCACCGTGAACCACCATCCCCAATGTCCCCCACCACCATCATCTTCCTCCTCTTAACCACCTTAACAACCATCCACTCAAAACCCCCTAAATTCCCCTGCCACCCACCCCACAACCACTACCCATTCTGCAACACCACCTTACCAACCCAAACCCGGCGGCAGCCACCACTCCGGCAGCCAAAATAACTGGGTTCCCACCTACTCCGGCAGCCACCGGCAAATGAACTTAAAGAAGAAGAACAAAGAGGCTCAGATCTGTAAACAAGAAGAACAAAGAGGCTATAATTTTGAAAGAACTCGCCCCGTCTCCAACGTCCGCAGGTGAACTCCCGCGACGCCGACATGCCACCCGGCGCGGTGTTGGGGGGCGTCACCGGTCCAAGCCGGGCCTGGGACGGCCCCCACACTGAGTGGCCTGAAGGGTCACTTAATGATATAGTTAAATAGTTAAACATATTTTTATCATTGCCGAAAGTATTTGTTGCTAAAAGATAAAAGACAAAAAATTTCAATATTCAAATTTGGTTGACACGCCTTCCCATTACATGCGGCTTACCTAACACCATTATTTGAGTGTGTGAGAGTTGGTTCAATATTCAAATATATATAGCAGCTGTGAATTGAATTCACTTGTAAATGACTTATTTTGAGTGTGTGAGAGTTGGACTACTGCTATAATTACAGAACAGAAAAATATCATATTCCATCTAGTTCGTTGGTTGCTATAAATTACCTGGAGCTCTTCCTTTTCTTCCCTATTCTTGTTGGGTTTGGAGTTCTTTTTCTTTCCATCAAAATGATGCCTTTCATAGAACAGTTTGAACATCTCAAAATACAGCTACAAGCTATACAATCAGCAACCAACAACTTCGCTGATGACAACTGCATTGGCAAAGGAGGATTCGGAAAAGTGTACAAGGGAGAACTCCTCCATTCTAACGGTCAGACCCTTGTTGCTATAAAGCGTTTAGATCGTAAGTTTGGGCAAGGAAACCCTGAGTTTTGGAAGGAGATCATTATGCTTTCTCAATACAAACATGAAAATATTGTTTCTTTATTAGGGTTTTGTGACGAGAGTGATTAGAAATTCTCGTATATGAGCATGAAACTAAAGGAAGTCTTGACTTGTATCTCAACAGCGATGATTTAAAATGGATTCAACGGCTCAAGATATGTATTGGAGTGGCCCGTGGACTTGCTTACCTTCACAATCCAGGCGGGACCCAACAAAGAGTTTTGCAACGTGATATTAAGAGTTCCAACATCCTTTTAGATGAAAACTGGAACGCAATGATCTCAGATTTAGGTCTTTCAAAGTTCGGTCCAGCCAACCAAAAGTACATATTTCTTGTGTCCAATGCTGTCGGCACGGTTGGGTATTGTGATCCAATGTATGTAGAGACGGGATTGTTAACAAAAGAGTCTGATGTTTACTCTTTCAGCGTTGTGCTGTTTGAGATAATATGTGGGAGATTGTTTATTTGCTACAATGATGATAAACTTCGGCCATTAACAGGTTTGGTGCGAGAATACTACCAAGAAAACAGAATAAATGAGATTGTTTATAATAATATACAAGACGAAATAAATCCTAAATCTTTGATGGCGTTTACTAGAATAGCTTATCAATGTTTGAAAAAAAGTTGTAAGAAACGTCCATTGATGACGGAAGTGGTCAATACGCTTGAAAATGCTCTTGAATATTAGTTGAGCAGTGTGTTTCCTTCTACTCACAGTAAGTTAAGGTCCATCTTTTAGTTTTGACCATTTAATTCTGCACATTGCAGGCTAATGCAAAAAGCAGTATGGTTGTGGATATTATACCTAGAATTTGAAGTCTAATCATTTCACATCCTAAACTACAAGGGTTTATTAGTAATTTGAAGATAGTATGGAGGTTATAAAGTTGAGGGGCTGATTGTGACAAAACAGAACTTGTCAACCAACACCCCAAGGGGTGCGAATCCTTAGAGACACACCCCTATGATCGCGACCAGCCACACAAGGAAAAGAAGGGGACACAACTCTTCATCAAATGGACACACCTCTTCACGCTCAATTGCAACCACAATATCTAGAGACGCACCGGTTCATGAAGAGACGCGTCTATTCACTCGTACCCATTAGAAACTATAAATAGGGCTTTAGTTTTCATTTGTAATCGTTCATAGTTCAAGTTTGTATACATACACACATACGATTCATTGTAAGTTACGAATCAAGTTTATGAAAGTTTAGTTTAGTTTTATCATCTGCGATCTAGAGATCAAAGATCAGTCTGGGCAACAATTGGTATCAGAGCATCAGGCTCTACTGCATCGCAGGGAACTCACGATCAGGTTCTATCTTTCAATTTGCAAGTTTCAATTCGGTTTATTAGTTTTGGTTTAAGGGCTTCGAGACAACAAAGACAGGCAAAGCATTAAGAATGAAGGATCTTCATTCAGACCTAGAAGTGGAAACTCTAAGAATTGGATGAAGTCTGGAAGGAGCCAAACAGACCTGAGTAAAGTTCAGTGCTTCAAGTGTCAGAAGTTTGGACATTACAAGAAAGATTGTTCCGAGAAAGACGTCGTACAAGAACAATCAAATCTCGTGCGAGGAAGATGAAGCACCAGTGTTACTAATGGCTATTGAAGAAGAAACGTTGTACAAGAAAGGTTTCTACTAAACGATTAACGTATAGAACTAGAAAGATACGCCACAGAAGATGAAAGTCTATGGTACTTAGACAACGGGGCAAGCAACCACATGACAGGTGCGCGAAGTTACTTTAGAGAATTAGACGAAAAGGTGTCAGGGAAAGTACGTTTTGGTGACGGATCGCACGTAGAGATTAAAGGCATAGGTTCAATGCTGCTGGAATGTCAAAATCAAGAGCAAAGGATTATCTCTCAAGTATACTACATCCCAAGTTTGAAGTCCAATATATTGAGCCTCGGACAACTCACGGAAATCGGTTGCAAAGTAAATATGGACGGAGGTCTGCTAACACTCCGCGACAGAAATAGAAAGTTATTAATACGAGCCAAAAGGATGAAGAACAGGTTGTACAAGGTTAAATTGAAGATTAGAAGACCAATCTGCCTGCTCTCAAACACAGAGGATTTAGCATGGTTATGGCACGCGAGATTAGGCCATTTACATTTCGATGTTATCAAAGAAATGACTCGAAAGAACTTGGTACATGGAATTCCACAAATAAGTCATACCAGTCAAGTCTGTGACGCATGCTTATTAGGAAAACATACAAGGACACCATTTCCAAATCAGGCGAAATTCAGATCCTCAAAACCTCTGGATTTAGTCTATGGAGATCTGTGTGGTCCTATATCCCCACCAACACATGCTGGGAGGAAGTATATATTTCTACTTGTATACGATTGCACTCGCTACATATGGGCATATCTACTAACTTCCAAGGATCAAGCATTTGAAACTTTCAAGCAGTTCAAAGAAATGGTGGAAACAGAAACAAGAACCAAGTTAAAGATGTTAAGGACAGATAGAGGAGGAGAATTCACGTTGGCTGAAATCAATAAGTATTGCAAAGACAATGGCATAGGAAGACAGCTCACAGCGCCGTATTCCCCACAGCAAAATTGAGTAGTAGAAAGAAGAAACAGGACGATGTTGTCAACTACGCGCAGTATGTTAAAGGCAATGAACATGCCACAGGATTTTTGGGGTGAAGCTATACGACAAGAAATATACATACTAAACAGGGTTCCAACGAAAGCCTTGGTGAACAAGACACCATATGAAGCATTGAAAGGAAGAAAGTGAATCTGGAACACCTAAAGGTTTTTGGTTGCACAACATACGCTAAGGTTTTGCCACTTCAACATAAGAAGTCCGATGATAGAAGTTCACCTATGGTTTATCTTGGATTTGAAGAAGGATCGAATGCATTCAGATTATATGATCCAACAAAGAACAAGATTTGTGTCAGCAGAGATGTAAAGGTCATGGAAGGTTAACCATGGAACTGGAATAGCTATATGGAGACGGTAGATTCAAGAAATCCGGAATGGACAAACTTTGTCATTCAAGACGATGACAACCCTCCAGAGTTAGAGGAAGATGCACCAAGTAGTCCAGAAAACAGTGGTCCACATCATGAAGATTCAGGAGTAGATCAGTTAGAGAATCCAGACTCCTACATGACACCACCAGCACACTCAAACAATCAGAACTCATCGGGAAGTTCAAGCAGTTTATCAAGTGGAGGTCCATCTACATCAGAGAGTACAACAGAGAATATTAGCGATACTCTAGTAAAACTGAGAAGTTTCAAAGAATTGTATGACGAGAAGAAGAAATTCAAGTAGATCCACACGAATTACTACTTGCTGAAGAAGAACCAAGGAATTACAAGGAAGCATCTAGTGACAGCAAATGGGTTGAAGCAATGAAGGCTGAGTTAGATTCGATAAACAAGAATAACACTTGGAGATTGACAGAGTTGCCAAGAGATCACAAGGCAATAGGATTAAGGTGGGTATTCAAGACAAAGAAAGATGCAAATGGAAAGGTCATTAGACACAAAGCCAGACTGGTAGCAAAAGGATATGTTCAGCAACACGGAATAGACTTTGATGAAGTCTTTGCACCAGTAGCTCGCATAGAAACGGTTCGACTAATGTTGGCTTTAGCAGCATATCAAGGTTGGGAGGTACATCACTTAGACGTGAAGTCCGCATTCTTACATGGAGATCTTAAGGAGGAGGTCTATGTCTCACAACCAGAAGGATTCGTAAAGCCAGGAGATGAAGGAAAGGTTTACAAACTATCAAAAGCACTGTATGGATTGAGACAAGCACCACATGCTTGGAATACGAAGTTAGATCAAACCCTAAAGTCACTTAAAGAAGTGCACTTTAGAGCATGCAATCTATACAAGGACAAGTAAGACTTCTACACTGATAGTCGGAGTCTACGTTGATGATTTGATAGTCACTGGAACATCAAGGAAGGAGATAGATGTTTTCAAGTCTCAGATGGAAAACAAGTTTGAAATGAGCGATCTAGGATTGCTAGCATATTATCTGGGAATAGAAGTTATTCAAGCAGGGGGTGAGATAGCCATCAAGCACACATGCTATATCAACAAGATACTCAAAGAAGCTGATATGTTAACCTGCAACGATACAAAGATTCCTATGAATCCAGGAACACAATTAACGTAGTCTGAAGAAGGAGATCCGGTAGATGCAACGCATTACGGAAGCCTAATAGGTTCTCTCAGGTACCTACTGCATACGAGGCCAGACCTATGTTACCTAGTCAGTCTGCTTAGTAGATTCATGCAAGAACCAAAGGAGCATCACTTGAAAGCAGTGAAGCAATTACTACGTTATATCAAAGGAACTAAAGAGCATGGAATCATCTACAAGAAGCAAGGAGGATGCAAGATCACCGGTTATAGTGATAGCAGTTATGGAGTTAACACAGACCAAGGAAAAGGAACAACTGGTCTGGTATTCTACTTTGGAGATTCACCTATAACTTGGTGTACGTAGAAGCAACAAACAGTGGCACTCTCATCATGTGAATCGGAATTCATGGCAGCAACTGCAGCAGCATGCCAAGCACTATGGCTTAAAAGATTATTAAGTGAAATTATAGGCTGGAAGGAAGAAAAGATAACACTCAGAGTTGATAATGTTTCTGCAATAGCACTCATGAGGAATCCAGTCTTTCATGGAAGAAGCAAGCACACTGATACACGCTATCATTTCATAAGAGAATGCGTGGAGAATGAGGACATTGATATAGAACACATAAGCGGAAAACTACAACGGGCAGACATACTAACGAAGGCACTAGCAAGGGTCAAGTTTGCTACAATGCGAGAACTGCTCGGAGTTCAAGATCTGCAACAAGTTAAGGATGTTCATGATTGGGGGGGTGAATGAAGTCTAATCATTTCACATCCTAAACTACAAGGGTTTATTAGTAATTAGAAGATAGCATGAAGGTTATAAAGTTGAGGGGCTGATT
Organism: Scalesia atractyloides; assembly: GCA_947069175.1. Lineage (NCBI taxonomy): Eukaryota > Viridiplantae > Streptophyta > Magnoliopsida > Asterales > Asteraceae > Scalesia > Scalesia atractyloides. The sequence goes on from CAMTDV010000008.1 coordinate 75,194,205, forward strand.
GTGACAAAACAGAACTTGTCAACCAACACCCCAAGGGGTGCGATCCTTGGAGACACACCCCTATGATCGCGACCAGCCACACAAGGAAAAGAAGGGGACGCAACTCTTCATCGAATGGACACACCTCTTCACGCTCAATTGCAACCACAAGATCTAGAGACGCACCGGTTCACGAAGAGACGCGTCTGTTCACTCGTACCCATTAGAAACTATAAATAGGGGCTTTAGTTTCATTTGTAATCGTTCATAGTTCAAGTTTGTATACATACACACATATGATTCATTGTAAGTTACGAATCAAGTTTATGAAAGTTTAGTTTAGTTTTATCATCTGCGATCTAGAGATCAAAGATTAGTCTAGGCAACAGAATTGTGGATGGCTCTGACAAGACTGAAATAGTTGATTCCTCTGATCTTAGAGCTCTAAGGTTGCCAGATTAAATGGCTGCCAGCAAGGTATGTTATATATATCCTAGTTTGCTTGTTCTCAACTATCATGTCTTGTCCGGCTTGTTTTGATAAATGTTTATTAGCCATCTGATGAAGTATATATATCTCAGGTTATGCAGCTTATTTATACAAATTATGGGTCAGGTTTACTTGCACTTGCGTCGAATGGCTTTCATAAACTGTGGAACCGGCAACAAGAAGTAAGTAATCCATCTGGAAAAGTTTGTGAGCCTTGTAAACATTTCTGATTTTAACATTTAATCAATATTCATACATGTTCAGTCAACTGCGACTATCGTCCCAGAGTTGTGGCTAACTACTGATGGGGCTGTAATGTCTAATGATTTAGATGAGAGTAAACCCCTGAAGAGTCAGCAGCATGCATGGTTTTGTCAGACAATGAAAAGTACATGTGCTCCGCCTCGGGTGGGAAAGTTTCCTTGTTCAACATGAAGAGTTACAAGGAATCAAAAAAGTGATATGTTTATTTTCTTATGCGGTCTTAATAATAACAATAACATAAAGTTGTTTTGTTTCATCTTACTTTCCTGTTCATATTACATTTGTTATCTCTTTTTCCTTCATTGCATAAACCCTTTTATCTGAATTACCAATATGGAATGTGTAACATTTGACTGACATGATCAAACCTTCAGGTTATAAAAACTTTCATGCCCCCGCCACCTGCAGCCACCTATTTGGCTGTTCATCCTGAAGACAACAATATCATTGCCATTGGAAAGGAGGACTCTACAATAGAAATTTAAAATATTAGCCTTGATGAGGTAATCGATTTGCGTATTAATCAGTCGCACCAAATGCTGTTTTTCTTGACAACATTGTTCTCAAGGCGGTCGTTAAGATTTCCGATGCCCTTTACCACAAGAAAAAATAGCCCCTATTAGAGATTGATATATATTTTATAAGCATTTAAAAGGGCCAAAGGGGCATTAGGTATTTGGGTTTAATGATTAGTTGATTAATACACTAATGGTAGATGGTTATTCACCTATTAGGCCCCCTATTGAACATGAAATACTACTAAATTTATAATTTTTTTATATATTTTGTTGCCTAAACCAGAAAAAATAAAGTTGACCCTCTCTAGAACATGGGCGCTGTATAGTTCCCTACCCTTTAAGACTACGAGGTGTGGGCGTTGGTTGGGGTGGGGGATGCCAAGCAACGCTGGCTAAGCCACACCAGGCCAGCGTTGGCCACGGCGTTGCACCGCTGGCGTGGCTTTGAAGCCTGGCGTGGGGCGGGGGGGAGAGGTGAGGTGGCTGGTTTGGATTGGCTGGGGAGAGATGACCGTTTGGGCTAGCCATCGAGGATGGCGGTTTTAGGTAAGTAAAAAACAAATTTTTAAATATAAATACTCATCCCAAACTACGTTTTTTTTTTCACATTTATCTTTTCCAACCAAAACCAAACACAAATAACAAATCTTCATCAAAACCACACCAAAAAACGAAAATGGTGAATTGGACCGAGGATGAGGAAATAGCACTAGTGACGTCGATTGTTGACATACAACGAACCCTACGACGCGGTTAAATCGCCTATTGGCGACAAGCATTTCAGCAATACCAACAACACGTCGGGAACGCGCGTCACAACTTAAACCGTGTCAACATAAGTGGCGTGAGCTCAAACCAAAGTTGGATCGGTTTAAAGTTTGCTTCGACCGTGTCCCTGCGGGCGACTTGACCCACGACGATCGAGTCGAGATCGCGAAGATTGAGTATAGGCACGATGGAAATTCGGATTTTCGTTGGGTTCCTCACTTTAATGTTTAATTTTTTTTCTTTTTTAAGATTTATCATGTAGTTTTTTTTAGGATTTATTAAGTAGGCTTTAAAAAATTAGGATTTTAAGTAATTTTTTTAAATTAATATAAGTTTGTGTTTTATTGTATAAATATCAATTATATAAAAATAATATATATAGAGTTATTTACCTAACTACGATAAGTAAGTTAATTGTTTATCAGATTTTCTTTCATTTTGTTTGTCCCAAAACCATCCTATTTTGTTTTAATAGGTCAGAAGAAGGCTTGAAGGTCACCAGAAAGAGATTGCTGGACTTAAGTTTTCAGATGCTTTACAGTTACTGGTTTCGTCTGGAGCTGATGCTCAGGCAAGTGATGATGAAGTAGTAAGTTGTGTGTTTCTTAATATCGTGCTAATTCCATATTCGTATGTTTTGACTGGATTGCAGATATGTCTATGGGATATAAATGGATGGGTGAAGCTGAAATCAAGAAGCTTACTGTCGCCACCTGCTTATCCATCCTCATTGGTTGGAGATACTAAAATCCAATGCCATAAGTATCTACTCCACCTCCTAGTAGTCCATGACAGTCAAATTGCTATATTTGACCCCGAACTAGAACGCTTGGAAATGGTAAACACCATGACTCATGCCTTTTCTAATATTAGGTTTCTGATTCTTCATTCTTCATATTGTGGCCAATGATAATATTGGAGGTACATGGTTTATTTTGGGTTTTAAGTAATGGCTAACGTAAACTGAAATCGACAATCAAAAACACAACTTACTGTTTTGAGGCGAGTGATCTTAAGCATTAAAGCAATTTGATCGCTGACTGTTCAATAGAATAAGGTGCTTCAGTTTGAGGCGGATCGCATGCCAAGATACTTTGTCAACTCTACATGGGTGGTGATAAAATAATATTTTGAACTTATTTAGTTTTCAATGATTTAAGTAACTAGAAATCTGTCTCTGACCGCAACAAGATTGTTTACAACTTTAGTATGTAGAATAGAAAAATAGTTTTGACTAAGTGGTTCCCTCGTGCTAGCATATAACCAAAAATAAGTTTTTATTAAACACCGCTTTGCGACCACTTTAAGTGCTGATGAATTCTCATGTGTTGGAAATTTGTTGTGTTGGTGTATGAGGGGTTTTCCGACATATAAAATGAAGTTTGGTGGCTCTTGTATATAGGTGTCTCTGTGACCTTTCGAACGGTCATGAATGGTAACTGCCATTTGAAAGGTCGTGGCCCTTCAGACCATCAACCTTTGACAATCACAATCCTTAATAGGTGCCACTAACATGAAAGCCCAGCAGTTGTGAGTCTTTGAACCCGTCAAACCGTTGCCCAACCATATAATGTGAACCAATGCTATGTTTCAGCTTGCTCTTGGATGGGATATTACCAAAAATAATATATACATTTTTTTCGTTAGATTTGACCAAAAATGATATATTTAGCATTCATTATATTGAAAATATTGCTAAGATTTGGCTTGCAAGTTGATGCCTTGTAATGATGAGATATTATCTTAGTTCAATTAAACCTGATCCTCCTGCAGTGGTTGCCAAGAGAATCTCTATCTGCTCCAATTTCAAGTGCCACATACTCATGTGATGGCCAACTAATATTCACCGGATTTTCTGATGGTGCTGTCGGAGTATTTAATGCACAAAATTTGAGGCTTTGCCGTCGGATATCACCTTTTGCGTACCTTTCGTCATCAGTTTCCAGGTATGCAACGAATATAGAACTTCAAAATGCTTATATAATCCCAAAAAAATCATTGACATTAAAATACGAGCAACTTTCTGTTCCACTCATTTGGCCGTTACCAATTTGACCTGTTTCTAAACAAAAATATAACCATAATCAAACAATTTTTAAGTAAATGGTTCAAAATTATCAACTGTAAAGATGTGTTTTGCTTTGGCAGCAGTATCAGCACTGTATATCCTAGGGTTATTGCAGCACATCCGTCTGATCTTAACCAATTTGCTCTTGGAATGAGTGATGGTTCGGTTCATGTTATTCAGCCAGCAAATGCAGATCCAAAGTAGGGTGGCTCAACACTTCAAGAAGACGGTATCTTAGCATCATCTGATTCTTCATACTCGTTGTGGAGGAGTGAACTCCAAAAAAACCATTGAGACGATGATAGAGAAAATCAGAATATAGCTTGTTGATTGATATTTTAGATCCAAAACTCACCTGTTTTAGCATATTAATTAATGTAAATTCAGATTTCTGTAGGAGCACCGTTCACAGATAAAAAAAAGAGTAAATTACAAATTATGACCTTTATATTTAGGGTCAATTGTATTCACCGACCTTTAACTTTAATAAGTACATTGAGTGTTTTGAAAGATCAATTATTGTAACAATCCTAACCTTTAGCCTAACATATATTTAATTTTACCGTTAAAAAAGGCATGTGCTCCTCATGTGAGAGCAAACTTGGAATCATGATTTTACATAGAAATAATATTAGATATCATATAAGAATTATAAAAATAATTACATGAAATAATATTAGGTATCATATAAAAATCATAGAAATAAGTAGCATGTACTTCTTCTAACTTGGGATATTAAAATATACATCATACTTGATATTAAAATGTTTGATACTAAAAAAATCAACTATTTGCATTGGATCAAAATGGTTTAGATATCACATAGCATCATATCAAAATGGTTTTGATATCACATAAGAAACCATGGGTTTAATTGGTTCACGTGGTTCGGTTTTTTAGGTTGATAGCAAAACCGAAACGAAATCGTAGAACCAGTTTTTTTATTAAAAAAAGCAAAACAAAACTCTTAGATTTTTTTTATCAAGGTTCGGTTACTTCGATTTTGTTACATTGATTAATTCAGTTTCGTCAAGCCCCCTAAGTGATATAAGGCCAACCTATGTACAGAAATGATGCTAGTACATAAAGGTTATAATTTGTAATTCACTCTAAAAGAAAAAAACAATTTTATTAATTCTCATTGCGTTACAATTGGTAAAATGAAATAAACTACAAAACAAAATTACAAACAAAAAGAAACAAATCAATAGACGAAAGACAAGATTTCAGTTGAGGCACGTTCCAGACATTTCCAATAACATTAATAATAAAGTGCGCGATCAAAACGCCACATTACATCCATCACCCTTGTCCCGAGCACGTCGTCCTCCTGGGTCTGAGTTGTCACATAAGAATACATTAGTGTAGAGAATTATTATTATAAATCTACAAAAAAATTATTTCTCCACCAATATGAGACAAACACAACTTTTCACACATTAAAGTTTCAACACAATTAAAGCTTATGATATCTCATTCATTTGGCTTTAATCACTAAATAATCATTATATTATTCAATAACATAATATAATTTATCAAAGTTTCAACACAATTAAAGCTTATGATACCTCAACCATTTCATTCAATAGATGATTTTCATATTATTTAAGTGTTGTAATGTAGTGTTAGACGCCTTTTTCTCAATGTCTACATGCTGCAAAATGGGACCGGATTAGAGCATTCAAAGTCTTTCTTCCAAATTTTGGAGGGAGCTTTTTCTTTTATCAAGAGTGATTTGATATGGTTGGAAATGGTGTGAGTAAAGATATGAGCAAAATATTACTTTTTATCTGTAAATTTAAAGGAATATTATTTATTTTATATATTTTTTTAATATATTTTGAAAGTCATTATGAGTGAAGGAGAAAGAAAAATTAGGGACAAAAGTATGAAAAATATTATTTAATTGAAAGAGAAAATGTAATTGGTTTTAGTGAAATTATATAGTAAATAATATGGAAGGGATGTGAATGCTCTTAGATGACACAGTTCTGCTATAAATTGTAACTAGGGTTAATGTCACACTAATTAGTAGTTACTCATGATTTCAGTCTAATTCATTTTATCATGCATTTTTTTTTATAGAAATCAAACATTTTTGCAAACCATTTCAGTCTAATTTTGCAATTTCAGTTACTTATGTTCTAAAACAAATTTCGCTAGATTATTATTAGTAGGTTACAACCCTATGTATTATACGGGGTAAACAAATGTAATTTTATATATTAAATAATAAAATAGTACATCTTTAAAAATATCGTTTGTTACACGGTTGAATAATGTAATTTTATATATTAAATTATTAAAAAATTATATCTTCAACAACCCCGTGTATTATAAGGGTTGAATAAATGTAATTATATATACCAAATAATAAAAAAAATTATATAAACCTTGGATATCACACGGGGTTCCATAATTGTAATTTTGTATGCTAAATAATAAAAAGTTATATCTTAAAAAAACCCGTGTAATATAAATCTAATTTTATATACACGATAAGAAAAAAAAATCATATCTTTAAAAAAAACTAACGGATATACTCGATACCCGCCGATAAATCATACTTAATTATTATTTAGTTGAATCTCTTCTATTTGGTTTTAGGTAACTCTACTACCTAATTATAGATAACTAGTATTTCGTTTGAATTTAATGTATGCTTCAAATAATAGGAAGGATAAATAATTAACGTCTTCACAAGAGCTCCTCATTTATTGACATGTATCCCTAATATTTATCTTATTATATAGTATAAAAGTATAGTTTTATAAAATGTATAAAATATGTTTAATAAATTTCAAATAGAATTTTGCTTTTGTTATTAGTTTTACTAATATTCGGGTATTATAATTCAGAACTTAATTTTTATTTATAGTGACTGGTTGTGACGGAGTGTGAGTATATTTTTTGGATATATTTTGAGCACTTTTTCACTCGTTTATGCAAGCTTTATATTTATAAAATACGCTATAACATTATCATTCTCTACAACACGCTAGGGCAAGTGCACCCATCGTTGGCGTCGTATAGTGATGTTAAGATACCGAGGTCGTCCACACAAGAGCTTTTAATATCGGATTATCGTGAACGTCTATCGACCCAAACATTGAGAAAAGGTTTTGACAAGTAAATTAAATGAGTAAAATAAAATAAAATAAAAGAAACAAATAAACAAGATAGAATCACTTGGTTCTGACTTATCTTTCATGTATCCTTTGATAATTTCCACACTTTGGGTTTTTTAAGAGATTATCTTGGTTAAAGTGGCATGTCCCTCTTTTGTAGGCAATAATACACTCAGCCATATTGGTCTGAGTCAGCAGGGTTACAGTCCCGTAAGGCCGAAATATTTAAAGATAATTAAGTAAGTTATTAATGCAAAATGTGGCATGTCCCTCTTTTGTAGGCAATGCTACCCTCGGACATATTGGTCTGAGTTAGCAGGGATACAGTCCCACAAGGCCGGTTTAAATTTTTAATAGTAGTTTATTTATATGGGATTCAAGTCGTTCTTACTTCCACCGTTGATGTTATCTGCCTCAAAAGAAGTCCTAATAAGCTTGAATCAAGTCCTCGCAGGATCTATACGCTGAACGAGACAAGAGCTTTACCCAAACCACCCATCTAACCCCCTTCCAGACAGTTAACGTGCTTTATATAGATTATAAAGACACGATAAGTGAATCAACAAAATATGAAGGAATGATAAGATAAAACCCACTTTCAATATAGAAAACTAATTATTAAAGTCATTAATACAAACTCAATTAAAAAGTTGACCAAAGATTGGAAATCAAAAGTAATACATAGTAGATTTCGTCTTCACCAAGTTTTTTAGAGATTAGCCAAGCATAGCCATAGTTTGACAAAGACTCTTACGATCAACATTGGATCCCGAGACTACTACACACTCTAAACTCTAATGATTCTAATGGATGATGATGGTGGAGTGGTGGCATGTGTGAGAGAAATGGTTTGCCAAGGGATGAGTTGGAATGAAAACAAGCAACCCTATTTATAGCTGTAAACAGTGCTTCACACGGCCCCGTGTCTTTCTTCTTTTCTGTCTTCATTTAATGACCATGTTAGATCAGCTGCTACATGGCCTCGTATGTCAACGGCACGGCCCCGTGGCTATTGTAGTTGTTGTACTATCCAAGATATGCAAATCTGGAAGTTGATCACGGCTCATGTCCAAGGGACACGACCCCATGTCTTTTCTCTGCTTCTGTTTGTCTTCTTCTGATCCTGAATCTTTAAGGGCACGGCCCCATGCTTGACTTCTGATTCGTTGTTTTTATTTGGTGAAGCTCGGAGGGTTGGTATAGTCTGTCATCTTCCCGGCTTCTATACTTTTGCTGGTTTTTGTCGTTAATTTGTTTCTTTTGTACATTTAAGCTCTTTTAATACTGTAAATCAAAAGTTTACAAAGAAACACACTTTTTCCAACATTAGTACTAAAAAGGATTGATTTTATACCATATTTGATATAATTTATATGTTGCATTGACACGTATCAAATACCCCAAACTTGAATATTTGCTTGTTCTCAAGCAAGACTTTTTAATATTTGCTTACACACCCAAATGGAATTGGTAGAGAATAAGTTTTTGGGTTTTGTTTTTAGGGTGTCGGGAATCCAAGTTCTTTTTATTAGAACACTTTTTAAGAAAAATAAATATTTTTGGGCATAACATGCCTTTATAAAATTTCATTTAGCTATATACAAATTCACACACCTCACAAGCGATCACTCAACACTCGGCTGAAAATGTATAAGTGTAACGCTCGATACCGGTATGAGACTTATTCCTATCATATGTGTAACATCCGTCAAAAACGGATTTACCAAACCCGCTCCGTTTATCAACCGAACAGTCAGTCAAAATTTTCGTTGTGAATTAAATGCCCAAAATAATTTTAAACGTTACGTAATCAATTATTATACAAGAATATATAATTAGTTTTTGAAAAACTGTCAAAATTCGCAAAATAAAAATATAATACCTCTGCCGGGTTTCGAACCCGGGTCAATGAGCGGTCCGGATACATGTCTTAACACACACACACAAACCACTGCGCCACTTGTTCTGTTTGGTAAATAATAGAATCATTTAATTCATAAAGTGACATTACGAATTCAAAATCGGCGCCCCTTTAGTTCAGTCGTCGGAATCCCGGAAATCTCGCGAGTTTTTATCACCACTTTCAGTTATAACGTAAACTAGTATTAAGACATCGGTTATAACCGATGTTTGAAGTCCGCGACCAAACCATAACCGCCGGAGTTTTTAAATCGATGAATACAGTCGGAAATCAGACCAAGTGCATCTCGATTTTCCCCTATAAAATCACCCACAACCCACTGCATACCTTTTCGCTCAAAAACACACTTTTTCTCGGCGTAATTCCACTCGCCGGAATTTTCCTGTTTGTCGCCGGATAACCGGGTTCCCCATTGCCGAGCCTTACTGAGCCTCTGAAGCTTATACCGGAGATACCCATACTCTTTCCAAGCTTTCCGGAGACTTACTGCTGCAAGACACCTGACGCCGGAGTTGATTGCTGTCGCCGGAGTTCTGCCGGAAAACAGAGGGTCCAGTCGGTATACTTCTCCGCCCAATTTCTTTTCCTTTTCACATTTATCTCACCGTAATCTTATCTGAAATACACTAATAAACCGATAAAAACTTTGAACCGGTCGATTTCCGAACTCTGGTTATATTTTAGTGAAGAAGACGATGTATTTCTGTAACATATAAGTATAAAATAAATCAAGAAATTAGTCGGGTTAGACACACAGTCCAGCGGTGGACTGTGTGCACGTTAAACATTCAAAGGTCTCGAGTTCGAATCCCGTTTCACACGCTGCCTTAATAAAAATCATTTTTTTTGTTAAACCGAACCGGGTCGCCACAGTTATACGTTAAGTATATTAATAATCGGAATAATAACCAAGTTAGACACACAGTCCAGCGGTGGACTGTGTGTTTGTTTATATCACTGGTCACGAGTTCGAGTCCGGTCTTCTGCACCGACTCGGACAATTATCTCTTCTTTTTAAATAAGGCAGAAAAGGAAATAACTAATTAGTATTTAAGTATAATAAAAATCTAATTATATAACATGTTAAACACACAGTCCAGCGGTGGACTGTGTGTTAGATTAAACCACAGGTCCCGGGTTCGAGACCTGTGGAGCGCACCGCCGAATTGATTTAAACTGTTTTTAAAATAAAATGATTTTCGGTTTAAACTAATTAATATATATATATAATTAAAATCAGATATATAACGGGTTAGACACGTAGCTCAGTTGGTAGAGCTGCGTGCACGCGTACGGGAGGTCTCGGGTTCGAGCCTCACTCAGCGCACTTGTTTTCCGAATTGAACCGGTCAACGGTCAGGTCAACGGTCAGTCAAACGGTCAACGGTCAGAAAAAAATCAATTTTTTTATTATTTTTTATTTAATTATTTTAATTAAAAATCAATTAAAAATACTTAAAAATAACATTTTTAAGGTTAGAAAATAGCCTCAAACTCACAAAAATACACCCAACAATCCTACTAAAATAGATTAATAAAATCCGTTTACTTACCAAACCATAATGCGATTATTCTAGGTTAAACTCACTCGTGGTTAAAACCACTTCGCGTGCATTCAACATCATCAACCGAACGCACCCACTGTGAGTGAATCTTACAACTTTCCCCTTTTAAATTACACGTTTTGGGGTGTGTCATGTGTTATGAAAAAAAATCAATTTATTTATTTAAAACTCGTGCCATACCACATCATGACTTAAACTTAGATTGTCTTTATTGTTGTGATTTACTTATTTCCTTTTGTCATATTATATGAAACTCATACATTAAGCCCATCAGTTCCTCGTGGAAGACGAGTTGAACAACGCGTGCTACAAATCAAATTCATTATTGTTTATGTGTATATCATTGAGTTTATATTGTTTGTAGTTGTGTCATTCATATTATCATGTTTATGCAATTCAATCATCAGGCCCCTCAGTTCCTCGTGAGAGACGAGTTGAGCATCGCGTGCCTCTAATTGTTCCATTATTATTCATGAGTGTTTCATTCAATATCTTATGATTGTTGATTAAGTTACATCTATTCTTACTCATGTTTGGTTGTGCACATATTTCATAATCGATTTAAATAAATTTGTTCAAATGTTTTCCATAGGATTCACTCGCCAACATTATGTTGATCCAAAAACCCTTTTACACATGATACAGGTGAACAGGTTGAAGCAAGGAAAACATAGGATATGCCTTAGAAGAGAACAAAGAAGTTTAGATTGTTAGTTAGATCATGTTGTAACATTTATTGTAAAATTCCATTTAATTTGTATTAATGAATATGAAACGCTTAATAAATGTCATGAGCTTTGATGATAACCCAATCATGCCCCGATCACCTTTTCCGCTGCGGGTCGGGATGTGACAGATTGGTATCAGAGCCATGACTATAGGGATATAGGATAGGTTATTAGACCCTTAGAGCCTATACTATAGTCTGCCTAAATTTTAATTGATTAGGTGGTTACATACAAACTTGTGATATTTATTTGTTTCATATTTGTTTACATTTCAGTCAAACATACATGCTTATATACATATTCATCATACATATATACATATTCATTATACATATATCGATGTTCATGTATTCAATTTATTTTCATATTCTCATTATCCAAAGATTTTGTGCAATTTTCAAATCTTATCAAAGTAAGTTCTGCGACGGGCATGTAGTAACTGGAAGGGTACAAGTACCGGTAGTCGGAACGTCCTGTCTAGGCTGGCATTCGTATAAATCCAATATAACGGACCAGTTTGCCTACCTGGGGACCAACGATAAGAGTACGAAGGACCTATTAGGCCAAAGCATGCCACACCAAACGTCGTTCGAACTAACCCTACTTTGAGTTGTCACCGTGTCTACACCTGGACACATTCCGAATATCACACGTTGTATACATATTTCTCGATTTTCTCCGGGTTTTTGTGTACGCAACCTGGCAGAAACCGTGCGAACCATATGAAAAACCGGTATTCATGGGGGCCCACATGATTACACAGGTAAAGTATGGCGGCATGAAGGGCCTAACAGCGAGCAAAACCCAAGACATCCAATGGATGTAGTAATTTATTTATCTATAATTATTTTATGAATGTTCATTCCTAATGCGACCCATGAACCCAAAAGCATCCAACTCATACTCTTGTTATGTATTCCTTGTAGATGTCTTCTAACCTCGCCCGTAGGAAGACGAGAGCAAGAAAAGCCCGCGAACGCATGGCTGCCTTAATCGCTCAACAAATGGCAGCCGTAATACCCAATATTGTAATCCAAGTTCAGCAAGCACTTACCGTTAATCCTGTCAATCAAGCAAACCAAAACATTTTCAACTCTTCCCCAAATACCACTAAATGCACCTACAAGCACTTCAAATCATGCGACCCTCCGAAATACAAAGGGACTGAAGGCGTCACCGCTCTCCTCCATTGGTTTGAAGAAATGGAGAACACATTTCTAAATTGCGATTGCCCTGACGATCGCAAAGTGCGATATGCTACCGGTCGATTATATGGGGTAGCACTTACTTGGTGGAACACAGAGAAGGCAAAACGAGGTGTGGAAGATGCTATGTCCTTAACTTGGAACGAATTGAAGGAAATCATGACCAGACGATTTTGCCCAAGGAGCGAAATCAAGAAGTTAGAGGATGAATTTTACTCATTGAAGCAAGTGGAAGGAGACCACATCACCTACAACAAAAGATTCCTCGAGTTACATCAAATGGTTCCCAACATGTTCACTCCCCTCTACCGTTTGATCGAGCACTACATTCGTGGTCTTCCGTCAAAGATTCAAGACCCTATTATAAGTACCAAGCCTGCAACTTTGGAAGCAGCAATGGAGCTTGCAACAGAGCTCACCGAGAACCGAATCCGAAACAAAGACTTCAAGGAGGAGAAGAAGAAGGATAAAGAATCGATTGAAACCTCCGACTCCACTCAAACTGAATCCCCTTCTCAACCCAATCCCAAGAGAAGAAGAGTCGGGCGACTTTTCGCTGCGACCCAACGAAATCAACCAGTTTTACATGCCATACCCATTCGAGCTATCCCAATCACCCAAGTGGCACCCAACTCAGCTTACCCAAATAAGAAACCATATCTTGGACCTCACTCTCGATGCAACAACTGTTTTTATCACCATCCCCATACCCTACCTTGTCGTCTATGTGCAACTTGTGGACGCTATGGTCATTTGAGCAATGTTTGTCGCACCTTTCAAAACCAAACATTTTCCCCTACTCAAAACATGGCCCAAACTTATCACCAACCCCAATACCCCATGTTCCCATATGCGCGAGCCTGTTTCAATTGTGGCGACCCTACCCACTTTAGAAACACATGCCCTCAATTGGTTAACGTTATCAACACTCAAGCCCAATCAAACCCAGTTAACCAAGTAAACCAAGAAAACCCAACCACTATGCCACCAGCAAGAGGGAGAGTCTTCAATATCAACGCCAACCCTGTCGAAGATAATGACGGCCCAGATGAAGATACTCAACTGGTTCTCTTCGCCGAAGATCCAGATTCAACTCCTATCGTTTAGTTTTATGTTTTTCTTTATCACATGTGTAGACTGTTAGAGTAATTATGGTATATTATATATATTGTTTTCAGTATATGCTTTTGCCGAGGCCGCAGCTCCCCATCCATCGAGGTTGAGTTTGATCCCCATTTTATTATGCGGTTGATCAGGGCGTGCCCGCACGATCGGCTCCGTTTGTTTGAGCCTTGATCGGTTATTTCATTTTACATTTCAATACATGCAAGACGTTCGGCTCCGTTTGATTGAGCCTTGAGCGCACGTTTCAATTTACATTTCCAGTTCATGCAATACGTTCGGCTCCGTTTGATTGAGCCTTGAGCGCACATACAATTTCATTATCAGTATCTTGAGGTTGTGGTGTTTGTAGTAGAGTCGCATCGAACCAACCATAATTTGCGGATAAAGTCAATGAACATTTAACAAGGATATGGTGGATACGCCGATGGTACTTCCTATATATAAGTATTCTTGTCAAATGATCGGAGGCATTATCAGGCGAGTATGAGAGGTTCCATGCATAGGCTGTTTGTGTGATGGTTGTTTAGATTAAGTTGTTCAATATCAGTACATTCAATACGTTCGGCTCCGTTTGATTGAGCCTTGAGCGCACATACAATTCCATTCAATACGTTCGGCTCCGTTTGATTGAGCCTTGAGCGCACAGACAATTTCATTATCAGTATCTTGTGGTTGTGGTGTTTGTTGTAGAGTCGCATCGAACTAACCATAACTTGCGGATAAAGTCAATGAAAATTTGACAAGGATATGGTGGATACGCCGCTGGTACTTCCTATATATAAGTATTCTTGTCAAATGATCGGAGGCATTATCAGGCGGTTATGAGAGGTTCCATGCATAGGCTGTTTGTGTGGTTAAGTTATTCATTTTCAGTACATGCAATACACTCGGCTCCGTTTGATTGAGCCTTGAGCACACAATTCCAATTTCAGTAAATTCAATACGTTCGGCTCCGTTTGATTGAGCCTTGAGCGCACATCCATTTCATTTTCAGTACATGCAATACGATCGGCTCCGTTCGATTGAGCCTTGATCGCACAGATATATTTCATTTCAGTATTTTATGTTTGTTGTATTGGTTGTAGAATTATAGGACTAATCATAATTCAATGATAAAACCAATGAAAATTTGACAAGAATATGGTGGATACACCGCTGGTACTTCCTATATATAAGTATTCTTGTCAAAGGATCAGAGGCATTATCGGACGGTTATGAGAAGTTCTATGTAGGATTTATTAGTTTCTTGGTAACCAATCATAACTTGTGGATAAAACTAATGAAAATTTGGCAAGAATATGGTGGATACGCCGCTGGTACTTCCTATATATAAGTATTCTTGCCAAAGGATCAGAGGCATTATCAGGCGGTTATGAGAAGTTCCATGTAGGATTTAGTATTGCCTTGGTTGGAATTTGTGTTACATTTATATCATCAAGTTATTTAAAGAGATTGGATTGTGATCCATTTCTACATAAACTAACCTCTCCATCATAACAATCGAGAGAGGAACTTCCATCATTCAAACATATATGCTATCAGAATGTGGATTCAAATATTTGCTGTTGTGTTTATTCATGTTCAAATATTTGCTGATGTGTTTATTCATGTTCAAATATTTGCTGATGTGTTTATTCATGTTCGAATATTAGCTGTTGTGTTTACTTATGTTCAAATATCAGTTGTTGTGTTTTTATTTATGTTCCATATAGGTTGTAGTGTTAGAAGTTTTGCCTTAGGATATAACCATACTTTCCCAAACGTATCTAAACTCTTATGCATGATATCATTTTTAGCAAATCATTTCTGCTTATCAATACTTATACAGTAGGCAACAAAAAGCGATTCCTGAATAGGGTACTTAACCCTTACAAGGAACGTTACCGCCTCGAACAAAAACTTAAACCCTCATTTTTCTGAGCATACAACTGTCAAACAAAACATCACCATCCTTTTTAGTCAAAATATATCATTATTTAAATTTCGGGACGAAATTTCTAAAAAGCAGGGGATACTGTAACATCCGTCAAAAACGGATTTACCAAACCCGCTCCGTTTATCAACCGAACAGTCAGTCAAAATTTTCGTTGTGAATTAAATGCCCAAAATAATTTTAAACGTTACGTAATCAATTATTATACAAGAATATATAATTAGTTTTTGAAAAACTATCAAAATTCGCAAAATAAAAATATAATACCTCTGCCGGGTTTCGAACCCGGGTCAATGAGCGGTCCGGATACATGTCTTAACACCACACACACAAACCACTGCGCCACTTGTTCTGTTTGGTAAATAATAGAATCATTTAATTCATAAAGTGACATTACGAATTCAAAATCGGCGCCCCTTTAGTTCAGTCGTCGGAATCCCGGAAATCTCGCGAGTTTTTATCACCACTTTCAGTTATAACGTAAACTAGTATTAAGACATCGGTTATAACCGATGTTTGAAGTCCGCGACCAAACCATAACCGCCGGAGTTTTTAAATCGATGAATACAGTCGGAAATCAGACCAAGTGCATCTCGATTTTCCCCTATAAAATCACCCACAACCCACTGCATACCTTTTCGCTCAAAAACACACTTTTTCTCGGCGTAATTCCACTCGCCGGAATTTTCCTGTTTGTCGCCGGATAACCGGGTTCCCCATTGCCGAGCCTTACTGAGCCTCTGAAGCTTATACCGGAGATACCCATACTCTTTCCAAGCTTTCCGGAGACTTACTGCTGCAAGACACCTGACGCCGGAGTTGATTGCTGTCGCCGGAGTTCTGCCGGAAAACAGAGGGTCCAGTCGGTATACTTCTCCGCCCAATTTCTTTTCCTTTTCACATTTATCTCACCGTAATCTTATCTGAAATACACTAATAAACCGATAAAAACTTTGAACCGGTCGATTTCCGAACTCTGGTTATATTTTAGTGAAGAAGACGATGTATTTCCGTAACATATAAGTATAAAATAAATCAAGAAATTAGTCGGGTTAGACACACAGTCCAGCGGTGGACTGTGTGCACGTTAAACATTCAAAGGTCTCGAGTTCGAATCCCGTTTCACACGCTGCCTTAATAAAAATCATTTTTTTTTGTTAAACCGAACCGGGTCGCCACAGTTATACGTTAAGTATATTAATAATCGGAATAATAACCAAGTTAGACACACAGTCCAGCGGTGGACTGTGTGTTTGTTTATATCACTGGTCACGAGTTCGAGTCCGGTCTTCTGCACCGACTCGGACAATTATCTCTTCTTTTTAAATAAGGCAGAAAAGGAAATAACTAATTAGTATTTAAGTATAATAAAAATCTAATTATATAACATGTTAAACACACAGTCCAGCGGTGGACTGTGTGTTAGATTAAACCACAGGTCCCGGGTTCGAGACCTGTGGAGCGCACCGCCGAATTGATTTAAACTGTTTTTAAAATAAAATGATTTTCGGTTTAAACTAATTAATATATATATATAATTAAAATCAGATATATAACGGGTTAGACACGTAGCTCAGTTGGTAGAGCTGCGTGCACGCGTACGGGAGGTCTCGGGTTCGAGCCTCACTCAGCGCACTTGTTTTCCGAATTGAACCGGTCAACGGTCAGGTCAACGGTCAGTCAAACGGTCAACGGTCAGAAAAAAATCAATTTTTTTATTATTTTTTATTTAATTATTTTAATTAAAAATCAATTAAAAATACTTAAAAATAACATTTTTAAGGTTAGAAAATAGCCTCAAACTCACAAAAATACACCCAACAATCCTACTAAAATAGATTAATAAAATCCGTTTACTTACCAAACCATAATGCGATTATTCTAGGTTAAACTCACTCGTGGTTAAAACCACTTCGCGTGCATTCAACATCATCAACCGAACGCACCCACTGTGAGTGAATCTTACAACTTTCCCCTTTTAAATTACACGTTTTGGGGTGTGTCATGTGTTATGAAAAAAAATCAATTTATTTATTTAAAACTCGTGCCATACCACATCATGACTTAAACTTAGATTGTCTTTATTGTTGTGATTTACTTATTTCCTTTTGTCATATTATATGAAACTCATACATTAAGCCCATCAGTTCCTCGTGGAAGACGAGTTGAACAACGCGTGCTACAAATCAAATTCATTATTGTTTATGTGTATATCATTGAGTTTATATTGTTTGTAGTTGTGTCATTCATATTATCATGTTTATGCAATTCAATCATCAGGCCCCTCAGTTCCTCGTGAGAGACGAGTTGAGCATCGCGTGCCTCTAATTGTTCCATTATTATTCATGAGTGTTTCATTCAATATCTTATGATTGTTGATTAAGTTACATCTATTCTTACTCATGTTTGGTTGTGCACATATTTCATAATCAATTTAAATAAATTTGTTCAAATGTTTTCCATAGGATTCACTCGCCAACATTATGTTGATCCAAAAACCCTTTTACACATGATACAGGTGAACAGGTTGAAGCAAGGAAAACATAGGATATGCCTTAGAAGAGAACAAAGAAGTTTAGATTGTTAGTTAGATCATGTTGTAACATTTATTGTAAAATTCCATTTAATTTGTATTAATGAATATGAAACGCTTAATAAATGTCATGAGCTTTGATGATAACCCAATCATGCCCCGATCACCTTTTCCGCTGCAGGTCGGGGTGTGACAATATGCTTGACAAGTAATTAAACCTGCTCCTTTTTAACAAAATCTTTACAAATATCAAGAGGACTTTTAAAAAAAAGTAGGTTTTGGCTAGGGGTAAGGTAGTTTTATTGGAAAGTGGCTAAAACCGTAAAATGTCGGTTTTCTTTTTAAAATTTATTTATTTGTGACTTAGTTACAAACTAAGGACTTATAAGCAATGATTTTGCTTATTTGTTTCAAGCAACTTGAGAGATTTTTTTTTTGATAAACGAAGTCACTTCTTTTTATATAAATTTCAAAAGAACCACATTTTACTAAAACAAAGGGGTGTAAAAAGAAAGATTGGTTTTGAGTGATGGGTGATTTCTGCAAAATGGTATTTTGCGGGTTTTGAAACGAAAGGTTTAGGCTCAAAGGGGTTAACTAGGGGAAAATTTTTGTTTCTGTTTTTTTGTGGTGAGATAAATAGAAAATAAGATTGAAAATGAAAAGGGGTTAAAAATCCTAATGCCTCCATCATATACTTACTTGGATTAGTTGGTAAGGACCGAGAATATATTGTCTTGTCAAGTTCTATATTTGTAAGAACCATTTGGCTATTCACACAAGAAATGATAATGAGCATTTAGTAAAGATATAAATTTGAATGCTCGATAAAGGCTCAAAACTCACATCTTTGTGGGAAAAGAGGTAAAAGTGTGAAATTATATATACAATCAAATATTAAAAAGAATTGTCATGCCTTTTTATAAATTTTTCTTAGATGGTTCTTTTTATCACGGCGCTATCGATTGTAAATTTATAAAAACTTGAACTTTTTGGAGCTTGGTTTCTAACTTAAACTAGAAATGTCACACCCGACCCGCAGCGGAATAAATGTCGGGGCATGATTCGGTTATCACCAAAGCTCATGATATTTACTAACAAGTTTCATATTTATTAAATTCAAATTAAATTCAAATATCCAACACAAATTTCATACAAACACAAATAATAAACCAAATAATTGTTCCCACGAAATAACTTAATTATTCTTCTAAGGCCATCCTAGGTGTTTCTTTCCTCAACTTGATCACCTGTATCATGCGTAAAACAGAAAAATTTGGGTCAACAAAGGTTGGCGAGTGAACCTTGATAAAACATTTAAGTAAATGAATCTTATTGTTGTTTAAATAAAAATGTGCATAAATCACATGTTAGCAAATGTATATATGTAACAAACCACAAACCATATTGAATGAACATTTGATGTATTGGAGATCAAGGCTCAATCAAACGGAGCCGATCTAATGAGGCACCTGATGCTCAACTCGTATCCCACGAGAAACTGATGGGCCTAATGAAATGATTGCACTAAAATGATAAAATGTATCCGCATATAAACCACATAACAAACAATACACATTTGATCACAAAATGATATTAGCACAAGTATTAAATAAAATAAAGAAATGGTACGACACATGATACACCCTAAAACGTGATTAAAACGGAGAATTTGTAGTGATTCACTCACATTGGGTGCGTATTCTTGAGCGGAAATGAGAGCGCACGAGTTGTGGATTTAACTGACGAGGACGTACTAACCTATAATAATAATGCGATAATTCGGTAAATAAATAAACTAAAATTTTGGTTAAAAACCTTTGTTTAGGTTTTTAAGTAAATCTTATGTTTTGCATTGATATAATTATGTCTTTAAAAATTATATACAAAAATCATTTTAATTGCTTTTTAATTAATGAGTCATACAATAAAAAAAATAAGAGAATAAAAATAAATTAATAAAAAATACTCGCCAGACTGACAAGGCTGTCAGCGGCCGGTTCGATCGAATTTTAAGCATGCGTGTGGTGAGGCTCGAACTCGTGACCTCTCGGTTGCGTGCACGCAGCTCTTCCAACTGAGCTACGTGTCTAACCCGGAAGAATCATGATTTTAATGATTCTAATACTCTTCTTAGGTTCATTCAATTTCATTTAAATTTTAAAAAGGAATAAACTCATTCAGATCGGACGCCCCAAGAGTTTCGAACCCAAGGTCTCTGCTGCAAATTGCACCCAGCCCAACCAACTGGGCTGTGTGTTTAACCCGATAATACATGAAATTTAATTATATTTACATACTAACTATGTCGATATAGATAAGACAGATTTTAAAAAGGGTGTTTCAGTGATCCGACCGGTACACGCTTGGACTCGAACCGGGTATCCCGGGTTTAGGTTGCACCCGGCCCAACCAGTTGGGCTGGGTGCCTAACCTGTTTGACATCTAAACCAAAAAAAAACCTAAACAGACTCACACTTCATCTTCTTCGCTGAGTTTGAACCAACACATACCCGCCCGAATTAAACCAAAATTAATTCTGTTGAACTGATCGCATAATCAGACGAATAAGAAAAATTCAAAAGGTGGGAATGAGAGTCTACCGATTTGATTGTACCGGCGGTGACTTGATTCCGGTAACTGCTGAATTCTGGCAAGAAGAAAAAAATCCGGCGACAGAAGTAATTTCGATTGAACAGAGGTGGTTTTCAAGGTGTTTGAGCGAGTTGGGAGTGGGTTTGAGGTCCATTATTTATAGTTGAACAAGAGGGGCTTCGAATTAGACTTTTTTGGAAACTTGTTCGAGAAATTGAAGATGACAACTAGTTTGATTGAAGCTTGCCAAGAATAGCCGCAAGCTAGTTGTTGGAGATTCCGAGTGAAGAAGAAATGGCACGTGAAAATGGATCTGGTTTGCAGGTTCTTACTTAGTTTCAACATAAGGGATTTAAATTTCTAAGCTTTGCACAATAGTGTGTGTAGTCAAGTGGTGTTTGTGGTGTGTGTGCGATATCCGAGGAACCCGGGTTCGATTCCCGGTTCACCCATTTATTTTTATAACCGCTTTTCTTTAGTTATTTTTTATTATCTTTTTGAATTATGATAAATAATTATTAATTAGTTGATTTGTTTTATTAATTATTGGATTATATCTTTAAACTTTTTTTATCTATTTATTTTTAACCATTAAATTTAATCATTATATAAATAAATAACAAAACACATAAACAAATATTACTTTATTGAATAAAAAAGGAGCGGGTTTTCGAAACCCGATTTACACGAATGTTACAGTATCCCCTAATTTTAGAAATTTCGTCCCGAAATTTAAGTAGTGGTTGCAACTGGAAAGAGATGCGGGTATTTCTTGCGCATTGAGTCTTCACGTTCCCAAGTAAACTCGGGCCCCCGTTTTGACTCCCAACGCACCCTGACGATTGGAATACGACTTCGCCTTAAACGCTTCTCACCGAAATCCATGATTTCCACTGGTCTTTCAAAGAAGTGCATTGACTCATCAACTTGAATGTCTTCTAGAGGGATATGGAGATTTTCGTCAGCGAGACACTTTTTCAAGTTTGATATGTGGAACGTGGGATGTATTATGTTGAGTTCTTCTGGTTGGTCAAGCTTGTAGGCTACAGGACCTACTCTTTCGAGTATCTTGAAAGGTCCTACGTACCATGGTGCTAGCTTGCCCTTTTGGCCAAAATAAACCACTCCCTTCCACGTTGATACTTTCAAAAGTACTTGATCACCAACGCCAAACTCCAAGGGCTTTCGTCGTTTGTCAGCATAAATCTTTTGACGACTTTGAGCCGCTAGAAGATTGTTTCGAATTTGAAGGATTTTATCGGTTGTTTCTTGAATCAATTCAGGTCCGGTGATTTGCGCTTCACCAATTTCGTGCCAACATACTGGAGATCAGCATTTACGACCTTATAAATCTTCGAAAGGAGCCATGCCTATACTTGAATGATAGCTATTGTTGTACGAAAACCCGACTAACGGTAGATGAGCGTCCCAATTCCCCTTGAAGTCTATGACACATGCTCGAAGCATGTCTTAAAGAGTTTGGATGGTGCGCTCAGATTGACCATCAGTTTGAGGGTGAAAGGTGGTGCTGAGGTCTAAACGTGTACCCAAAGCGGTTTGTATGGCTTGCCATGTTCGTGAAGTGAAACGACCATCACGGTCTGAAATGATGCTTAATGGTACACCATGACGGCTTACGATCTCGTTGATGTAAATACGAGCTAACTTCTCGTTCTTGAAGTCCTCGCGAATTGGAATGAAGTGAGCTGATTTTGTAAGACGATCAATGATTACCCATATGGTGTCATACCCACTGGAGGTGTGAGGTAACCCGGTAATGAAGTCCATGGTTATGTTTTCCCACTTCCATACAGGTATCTCGGGTTGGACAGGAAGTCCTGAAGGTCTGTGATGTTCAGCTTTCACTTTGAACATGTAAGGCACTTGGAAACAAAAACTGCGATATCTTTCTTCATGCCAGGCCACCAGTAGGTGTATCGTAGGTCTTGAGACATCTTATCGGCTCCTGGGTGTACAGAGTATCGTGTTTTGTGTGCCTCATTCATGAGGAAATCACGAAGGTTGTCGCGATCGGGAATCCAGATACGGTTTAAATAGTACAGGATACCATCGGATTTGGTTTTGATTTTGAGTTCAGCTCCACACGATAGCTCATTGCGTACGTCATTTTCCGTTACAGAAATATGTTGAGCTGCCCGTATTCGATCTTTGATGTCGGTTACAATTTGTGAACATAGAAGATGAATAGAGTTCGCATAACCCTTTCGACTGAGTGCATCAGCCACAACGTTTGCCTTGCCAGGATGATATCGAATCTCACAGTCGTAATCGTTGAGGAGTTCGACCCATCTTCGTTGCCTCATGTTCAACTCTTTTTGATTAAAGATGTGTTGGAGACTCTTATGGTCAGTGTATATTTCACACTTGGTACCATAGAGATAATGTCTCCATATCTTTAGAGCGAACACGACTGCTCCAAGTTCCAAGTCGTGGGTGGTGTAATTCTTCTCATGTACTTTGAGTTGTCTAGAGGCATAGGCTATCACCTTTCCTCTTTGCATTAGTACACAGCCTAGACCTTGCCCTGACGCGTCGCAATAAACCACAAAGTCGTCGCAACCCTCAGGGAGTGTAAGGATAGGTGCGTCACAAAGCTTTTGTTTTAAAGTTTGGAAGGCCTCCTCTTGCTTGGGTCCCCAAATGAAAGGTTTTCCCTTGTGAGTCAAGGCCGTGAGTGGAATGGCGATACGAGAGAAATTGGCAATGAAGCGTCGATAATAACCTGCCAAGCCAAGAAATGACCTAACTTCGGTAGGGGTACGTGGCGCTTGCCATTCTTGTACTGCCTTGATTTTCGAAGGATCGACATGAATCCCTTTGTCATTAACGACATGGCCAAGAAATTGTACCTCTCTTAACCAGAATTCGCATTTTGAGAACTTAGCGTAAAGCTTTTTAGTCCTTAAGAGTGTCAGAATAAATCGAAGATGTCGCTCATGATCGGATTTTGACTTGGAGTAGATAAGGATGACATCAATGAAGACTATGACAAAACGGTCGAGATAGGGTTTGCATACCCTATTCATCAAATCCATGTAGACAGCGGGGGCGTTGGTTAATTCAAAAGGCATAACCATGAACTCCTAATGACCATAACGAGTTTGAAAAGCAGTTTTCGGAATATCTTCTTCGCGCACTCTAGGCTGATGATAACCAGAACGAAGGTCGATTTTGGAAAAACAAGTGGTGCCTTGAAGTTGGTCTAGCAGGTCATCAATACGAGGCAAAGGATAGCGATTCTTAACGGTCAACTTGTTGAGTTCTCTATAGTCAATGCACATGCGAAACGTTCCATCTTTCTTCTTCAGAAAAAGAACAGGTGCACCCCAAGGCGACGAGGTAGGACGTATGAATCCTTTGTCAGTCAGCTCTTGCAGCTGCCTGGCCAGCTATTGCATTTCCGATGGGGCTAACCTATAAGGAGATTTTGCGACTGGTGTAGCGCCAAGCACAAGATCGATGCAAAGTTCGACTTCTCGCACAGGGAAGTCCTGAAACGTCGTCGGGAAATACTTGGGGAAATTCTTTCACGATCGGGATATCTTCGAGCTTCCTTTCTTTGCCTTCCTTCTTGACGATGTGAGCTAGAAACGCGACGTAATCCTTGCAAAGATATCTTCGAGCTTGAAGGCATGACATCAATTTGAGCCATTTCGAAGGTGTTTCTCTGAAGATACGTAATGTCTGACCGTTGGGGAGAGGAATACGAATGAACTTTTCATGGCACACCACTTTGGCGTGATGCTGGTTGAGCCAGTCCATACCGATGATAACGTCGAAACTTCCCAATTTCATAAGAATGAGGTCAATCGAGAAGTCATGATCATTTAGGGTAAGAGTGCAATCACGTATGATAGAATCTAACGAAATGGGTTCTCCATCAGCAACTTCCACCGTGAATGATTCAGCAAGACTAACACAAGGTAGGTCGATAATAGATTCGAATTCTATAGATATAAAGCTCTTATCCGCACCAGTATCGAATAATATGGATGCATAACTACCATTTACGAGAAATGTACCGTTGACCACAGTATTGTCTGCCCTTGCTTGGTTGGCGTTGATATTGAAAGCCCTTCCTCTAGCAGGTGGAGGAGCTTTGTTATCTTGGTTTACCGGGTTTGCTTGGGCTTGGGCATTGATGATGTTAACCAGGCGTGGGCAAGTATTCCGGACGTGGTTTGGGTCGCCACAATTAAAACAAGCTCTTATGGGTTGCATCATGGGATGGTTGGGTTGGTAGTAAGGTTGCGCCATGAATTGGGCAGGTGGTAGAAGTAAGGGTTGTTGGGCTTGGCCCACCATTTGATTTTGGGTTTGGGTTGGAGGCTAACTACGGTTTGATCGTTGGAGTGTACGGCAAGTTTGGATAGTGTGACCTGCACGACCACAACTTGTGCAATGTTGGCAAGGGTTCTCGGGAGGGTGATGGTATTGTAAACGGTTACACTTTGGGTGTGGGCCAGTGTATGTCCTTTTGAATGGTGCGGCTGGAGGGGTAACTTGGGTGATTAGAGCAGTAGTGATGGGAGGGTTGGTTTCGGTGACGGCGAAGTTCTTGCCATTTCACTTCCTCTTACCAGCAAACTTTGAGGAGGAATCAGATGGGGTTGGAGTTGGGGTTTCAATAGTTGTTCTCTTCTTCTCATCTTTCAAATCGCCATTACGAATGCAATTTTCTCTAAGTTCCGTAGCTAATTCCATTGCGGCTTCGAGTGTTGCGGGAGAAGTGCTTAAAACCGAGTCTTGGATATTCGAGGGGAGGCCTCGAATATAGTGATCAATTAAGCGGTATAATGGGGTAAACAGATTGGGAACCATCTGGTTCAATTCAAGAAACCTCTTGTTGTAGGAGGTGTGATCCCTTCCTTTTGCTTTAGAGAATAGAATCCACACCCTGCTTACCTTTCTACGTGTTCCACCAGGTAAGGGCTACCCCAAACAATCTTCCAATTGCGTAACGTACCTTACGATCCTCAGGACAGTCGCAGTTGAGAAATGTGTTTTCCATCTCCTCAAACCAGTGGAGGAGAGCGGTGACACCCTCAGTCCCTTCATATTTTGGGGGATCACAAGACTTGAAGTGTTTGTAGGTGCATTTAGTGGTTTTGGGAGGAGGGTTGGCGATGTTTTGGCTTTCTTGGTTTGGAGGGTTGATGGGGTTTGCGGCGAGAGCTTGTTGAACTTGCATTACGATGTCAGGAAGTACCGCGACCATTTGTTGAGCAATTTGTGTGGCCATGCGTTCACTTGACCTTCCTGACCTTCTACCTTCTCGTAAGTGTCTAGCAGACATCTACAGGAATATATGTATGGAGATTGTGAGTTTGAGAATGTTCTAGGTGTCATGTGTCGTAAAAAGGATGAAAACAACATTTATAAATAATTAAAAATAACTTAACTACATCCATAGGATGTCTTGGGCTTGCTCATGTTTGGGCCTCCAAATGTCTCCCATACCATAGCATGTATAGTCATGTGGGCCCCCATGACTATTGCGCTTGGTAGGGTTCACATTGGTGTCGGCTGGTTAACACTCGTATCACCTGAATGAAAATCGTAAAACATGATTGCGAGATGTAAGGTCGGAGGGTATTCAGGTGTAGACACAATGACAACTCAAAGTGGGGTTAGTTCACACTACGTTTGGTAAAGCATGCTTTGGCCTAATAGGTCCTTCGTACTCTCATCGTTAGTCCCCAGGTAGGCAAACTGGTCCTTTATTTTAGATTTATACGAATGCCAAGCCTAGACAGGACGTTCCGACTACCGGTACTCGTACCTTTCCAGTTACTACATGCCCGTCGTGAAAACTCACTTTGATGTGATTTGAAAAATATGAAAGCATTGCAAAAATCTTTGAAAAAAATTCATGGAAATTATGAAATCGTGAGGTGTGTGCTTTCATAGATATGATATGTTATGAGGATATGAGCTATGATGAGCATTGCATGTTAACATGTACTTGTGAAAGTGCTTGCATAATATTGTGTGTGAAAATAAACATAAAACATATAAAAATCATGAATTTTGCATGTAACACATAAACAATTAAAATCTAATCAACTATAGTATAGACTCTAAGGTTCTAATAACCTATCCTATATCCCTATAGTCACGAGCTCTGATACCAATCTGTCACACCCCGACCCGCAGCGGAATAAAAGTCGGGGCATGATTGGGTTATCACCAAAGCTCATGATATTTACTAACAAGTTTCATATTTATTAAATTCAAATTAAATTCAAATATCCAACACAAATTTCATACAAACACAAATAATAAACCAAACTATTGTTCCCACGAAATAACTTGATTATTCTTCTAAGGCCATCCTAGGTGTTTCTTTCCTCAAATTGATCACCTGTATCATGCGTAAAACAGAAAAAAATGGGTTAACAAAGATTGGGGAGTGAACCTTGATAAAAAATTTAAGTAAATGAATACTATTATTGTTTAAATAAAAATGTGCATAAATCACATGTGAGCAAATGTATATATGTAACAAACCACAAACCACATTGAATGAACATATGATGTATTGGAGATCAAGACTCAATCAAACGGAGCCGATCTAATGAGGCACCTGATGCTCAACTCGTATCCCACGAGGAACTGATGGGCCTAATGAAATCATTGCACTGAAATGATAAAATGTATCCGCATATAAACCACATAACAAACAATACACATTTGATCACGAAATGATATTAGCACAAGTGTTAGATAAAATAAAGAAATGGTACAACACATGATACACCCCAAAACGTGATTAAAACGGAGAATATGTAGAAATTCACTCACATTGGGTGCGTATTCTTGAGCGGAAATGAGAGCGCACGAGTTGTGGATTTAACTGACGAGGACGTACTAACCTATAATAATAAAGCGATAATTCGGTAAATAAATAAATTAAAATTTTGGTTAAAAACCTTTGTTTAGGTTTTTAAGTAAATCTTATGTTTTGCATTGATATAATTATGTCTTTAAAAATTATATACTAAAATCATTTTAATTGCTTTTTAATTAATGAGTCACACAATAAAAAAATAAGAGAATAAAAATAAATTAATAAAAAATTCTCGCCAGACTGACAAGGCTGTCAGCGGCCGGTTCGATCGAATTTTAAGCATGCGTGTGGTGAGGCTCGAACTCGTGACATCTCGGTTGCGTGCACGCAGCTCTTCCAACTGAGCTACGTGTCTAACCCGGAAGAATCATGATTTTAATTATTCTTATACTCTTCTTAGGTTCATTCAATTTCATTTAAATTTTAAAAAGGAATAAACTGATTCAGACCGGGCGCCCCAAGAGTTTCGAACCCAAGGTCTCTGCTGCAAATTGCACCCAGCCCAACCAACTGGGCTGGGTGTCTAACCCGATAATACATGAAATTTAATTATATTTACATACTAACTATGTCGATATAGATAAGACAGATTTTAAAAAGGGTGTTTCAGTGATCCGACCGGTACACGCTTGGACTCGAACCGGGTATCCCGGGTTTAGGTTGCACCCGGCTCAACCAGTTGGGCTGGGTGCTTAACCCGTATGACATCTAAACCAAAAAAAACCTAAACAGACTCACACTTCATCTTCTTCGCTGAGTTTGAACCAACACATACCCGCCCGAATCAAACCAAAATTAATTCTGTTGAACTGTTCGCATAATCAGACGAATAAGAAAAATTCAAAAGGTGGGAATGAGAGTCTACCGATTTGACTGTACCGGCGGTGACTTGAATCCGGTAACTGCTGAATTCAGGCAAGAAGAAAAATTCCGGTGACAGAAGTAATTTCGACTGAACAGAGGTGGTTTTCAAGGTGTTTGAGCGAGTTTGGTGTGGGTTTGTGGTCAATTATTTATAGTTGAACAAGAGGGGCTTCGAATTCGGCTTTTTTGGAAACTTGTTCGAGAAATTGAAGACGACAGCTAGCTTGATTGAAGCTAGCCAAGAATAGCCGCAAGCCAGTTGTCGGAGATTCTGAGTGAAGATGGAATGGCGCGTGAAAATGGATCTGGTTTGCAGGTTCTTACTTAGTTTCAACATAAGGGATTTAAATTTCTAAGCTTTGCACAATAGTGTGTACAGTCCAGTGGTGTTTTGTGGTGTGTGTACGATATCCGGGGAACCCGGGTTCGATTCCCGGTTCACCCATTTATTTTTATAACCGCCTTTCTTTAGTTATTTTTTATTATCATTTTGAATTATGATAAATAATTATTAATTAGTTGATTTGTTTTATTAATTATTGGATTATTTTTTTAAACTTTTTTATCTATTTATTTTTAACCATTAAATTTAATCATTACATAAATAAATAATAAAACACATAAAACAAATATTCTTTTACTGAATCAAAACGGGGCGGGTTTTCGAAACCCGATTTACACGAATGTTACAAGAAACAAGACAAAACAAACTAAAAAAATATTTTTGAAAAAGATTTGGTGTGTTTTAGTGTTTCCAAGTAGAGTTTTGTGTAATACTTGTTTTAGGACAAAAAAGATTCAAGTTAAGCTCCCCCCCCCCCCCACACTTAAAGTACACATTGTCCTCAATGTGTCCAAAATTGGTTAAAATTGATTAAATGTGTAAACGTGGGTTAAAAACAACATTTTTTTTCAAAAATCAGTAACCGAGCACAGGGACGTGTTTGATAGGAACAACCCTGTGTTAAAAGTGTCAGTATCAAAATTTTGGAACAACTTACAGAAGGTTGACACGGGGGCGTGTCAAGGAGGCACGACCCGGTGTAGCAAGTTCAGAAGAAAAAAGTTCCAACGACAAGAAAGGCACAAGGGCGTGTCAGATAGGCACGGCCCTGTGTAAGGCTACGCTTTGGTTTCAGAAAAGATGGTAGGGTGTCGGGCTTCCTGTTTCAGGCTCGGGGTACCGTATGCTTGGTGGATCCAAGCATCTCAAGGTACCGTAAGCTCATACATACCACAATAACAACAAACTAAAAAGAAAAATAGAAATCCTACATTACGATCATTCATTGTTTCATCATTCAACACACCACCATAAAATTAAAAATAAATGCAGAAAGTAAATTGTTCAAAACGGGTCGCAGCCCGCAAACCATCACCATTGTTTCAAAAAGGATGAGAGATTAACCTATTATGTCGCCTCCTTGCCACCACCTTTGCCATCATAACCTATTCCGAATCCATCTCCTCTTTCTGCTCGCCATGGTACACCATGTGCTCCCGAATGTAGGAAATGTTGGTGTGCATGGAGGCTACGTTACTCTCAATCCCGCCAACACGGGTGTTAATGCCTTGGCCTGTGACGAGGGCGTTTCGTGAAATTTAGAGTGATTCTTGCATAAGATTATACAAATTGTGCATGTTAGGAAAATCACCACCACCTTGAGAGGATGAACCCGGGGCGTAGCCGTAGGAGTACTGTCGAGGACGGTTCGGATCGTCTTCGATTGTGAGGATCTGGTCGGGGTCAGTTGGGTTCTAAATCTTCCCCTTGTTATCTTTGAAGCACACGAGACCATTGTTACATTTGGCGATGAAATTCAGACTGTGGCAAAGTGAGATGTCAGCCCGGGTGACACTTACCCCTTTTGAGAATCTTTTTAGGATGCGTCCAACATAGGTCCTGTAGACCTGGGCTATCCAGCCACCGAAGAATATGGATGTCGAGGTTGTAGCTCTAGCATTTATAGCCATATTCTTTTGTAGCATTAAGGTGACATTCATAGGTTTTTGGTTCAAGATGCGATAAAGGCAAGTTAGATCCCGAAGTTTGATGACACCCCCGCTATCTCTCCTTTGGCACAAAGTACCACTCAGGACCCGATGAATGTAGCGAATGAGTGGGTCGTGAAGTTTGGTACTTTTGGTACTGCTTGGATTGTAGATCCCATCTCCAATGGTTGCCCAAAATGTGTTTCTTGTGTTGGCGGGCAACTTAAGGATGTTGTCGTTGAAGATAGGCTCGGCAAACTCATCCTCAATATAGAGCCCCACATCCATACCAAATTTGGCTACCTAAACTCCGTACCAAGTACCAACACATCGGAACGTCACGGCTTCATTATCTAACATGTCCTCAATGTCCCTCTTGACGGAAAAAGTGCTTAGGAATTCAAGATTGAATTCATAAACGGACTGACGTGGTCCCTCAAGAAATAATCGAAGAGGTCCTGCGATGAGACTGTCATAGCGGTCTCTTTGGACCATTGTGTCAAAGGCGTCATAGCAGACTTGCCTTGGCGGTTCCTCGATACGAGCTTTGTCAATCTCCATTCGTTTCGGGCACTGGGAGTGTTCTGTCTTGCATCAGAGCCACTTGTGTGGTGCCATTTCCTGCACAGATCAAACATTTAAGCGGTTAAGTGCGGTTAAAATAGTGAAAACATGATAAACATGGGTCTGAACATGGGCCCGTGTTCTTTAGACACTACCCCATTCTGCAAGGATTCAGGGGACACGACCCCGTGCCTTGGAGGCATGACCCTATGGTTGGCTACTGTTTTACCCAAATTTTTAACTTCTCGAGTCGGCTTCGAAATATCAAAAATTTTGGTCCCCTGTGTGCGGTATACCCCGAAAAACAAACCTCAAGTATCACTTTTCACTTACCAATCCTTTTTATCCTTCTATTTTTAGTTTTTCGGTTATGAACAAGGGTTTGATAAAATGGGTTGAAACACTAATACTAACTACTACTAACAAGATATATGAAGAATTTTTGGATTTTTTGGACCGACAAGGATCTAGTTCAAGAACCCTAGATTTTTCCCAAAATCTTGATGTTATATAACATGCAAAGCGTAGATCGAACAAATTTAGATGTTAGGAACATACCTCGTTGGTGGATTATGGAAGGAAAGCGTGAAAAAGTTGCAGGGAACCGGTGGTTGCCGAGACACGGGGCATGGAAGTTATGAAAAGAAAAGACTGCACAGAAGGGTTTTATCCCATCTGCAGATAGACACGGCCCCGTGCCTCTAAGGCACAACCCCGTGTTTGATTATTCTTTTTATTAGGCCTTGTTTCTTTCAAGACATACCTACAAGATGGATTATTAAAACAAATTTATACAAGTTTTTTAGTGTTTTTCTCATCACTTATCTACCTCCTCCAAGTTTATTTTCGTTTCCTCATCCTCAAGGAATCCTTCATAGGATTTAATCCGTTGTCCATTTACTTTAAATGGTTCTCTATTTGGAGGCTTAATATCTATTACACCATGGGAGTAAACTTTTGTGACGGTAAAAGGTCCGGACCATCGAGACTTAAGTTTTCCCGGAAAACAACGTGGCCTTGAGTTAAAGAGAAGTACTTGATCTCCTTCCCTGAATTCTTTAGGCCAGCTTATATATTTATCATGTATTCTTTTTGAGAGTTCCTTATAGATTTATGAGTTAGAATATGCTTGAATTCTCAATTCGTCAAATTCATTTTAACTGTTGTAGGTGATTTTTTCCTGAAATTTCTTGGTCCAAGTTTACAATTTTTAATGCCCAATATGCTCTATGTTCAATTTCTACTAGAAGGTGACAAATTTTTTCCATATACTAACTTATATGGCATGGTACCTATTGGTGTTTTATAAGCTGTTCGAAATGCCCATAAAGCGTCGTCTAATATGTCTGACCATTATTTTTTATTTTGACCCACAGTCTTTTCTAGGATTCTTTTAAACCTCGATTAGTTACCTCTGTTTGACCATTGGTATGAGGGTGATAAACTCCATAACGTGTTAGAGTTTTTTTCATTTGAGGATTACAGAAGTGAGTACCTCTATCATTGATTAGGGGCTTTTAGAGTTTCGAAACGTTAGAATCGCTTTTTCAGTAATTTTACCACTAGTCTCCCATCGTTAGTTAGAAAAGCTGTAACAACTCCCAAAATATTCTAGAAAGAACCTTGATCGAAACCCCAGACATACACAACGAGACCTGACACGAAAAACAATGAAAACACATCCTGGCATCCCAGGTGCCATGCGCTAGAACCACCCACATCTCTCGCGACGCGTGGGGGAGGTCCAAGACACATGGCATCGTTTCATGACAAGTGGCAAGGCTATGCTATTGACGAAGCTAACCTAGCCCTAGCTAGTTTTCATTGCGCCACGCAAGGGGACCCCCTGATTCCCACGCGACGTGCGGGATAAACCCAGGTGGGCTATATAAAGACCGGCGTGGGACAGTGTCAGTTTTACCTCTTTGATTGAATTCTGTGAACAAATGCTATCTCTTTCTATCGTTATAATTCCCGAGCCCTTTAACTCTGAATCTCTGCTATGTAAAAGTGTACGAAACTATGATCACTGGTACGATACCGTGTCCGATCAATCCAAAACCCATCAACGGATGTCAAGGTGCTGCCTGAAAAGGCTATCCTTTTTTAACTACGTTGGGGTTTTGATCTCGTTATTTATCGTTAAAGTTTGAATTGGGTTGATACACTAATACATGTTGCATTGTGTGTTTATTACGAATCCAAGATTAATACC
Source organism: Scalesia atractyloides (assembly GCA_947069175.1). Taxonomy (NCBI): domain Eukaryota; kingdom Viridiplantae; phylum Streptophyta; class Magnoliopsida; order Asterales; family Asteraceae; genus Scalesia; species Scalesia atractyloides. Next base: position 75,227,530 of record CAMTDV010000008.1, read on the forward strand.
AGGAGGTTGTAATGATCAAAAACCTAAATCTACAAAGTGAGTCATTCTTTCTTTTTATTAAATGATTTCAAAACCCTAAAATGTTTTTCAGTTATACTTATAGTGATTAAGTTTTTGTATTCTCGAATTATTGCCGGTATGTGGGGTTTTGAATACACTACTTGATAATCTTCACTATTGGACGAAAGTTAGCCAATGAGTGATATAACCACGACCACATCGGAACTGCCACCAAGTGACAAATAATGATTTGATTAATTGATAGATATAAACACATGTAAAAACTTTTAATGTTGTAAAATTATAACAATGTCTCTTTTTATAAAATTGAATGAACTCACCAGTATTTTTCACCGGCAAAATGTTTTTAAATGTGTTTCAGGTAACAACTGTGAAAGTAAAAGAAGCATGCTTTGAGGCACTGAAGGCTTAAATAAAGTGGCTATCGTTACCATAATAAAGAAAAGAATTATGTTTTATCAATTAGGATTTATCCCTATAAAAACCTTTGTTTATATTATGGGTTTTATCCCAGTTGTTTAAAACATTGGTGTTTTACAAACTCTGAAATTTTTCTAACTACGATCCTGATAAAATTTTCCGTTGCAAAATTTAAAAAACACCGATATCACTGGTAGCTGCTCACGGCTCCCGTCCAGGGTATGGTCGGGGGTTGTGATAGAAGGTGGTATCAGAACCACTGGTTTAAGCCATTTAGGTGTTATTTTAATACCTAAACTTAAACAATAAAGTTAGTAATTGAATATAAAATAACCTGTGTGTTATTTATGTGAATACAAATTTAAAAATATATATATGATTTTTGGAATATAATGTTTTTAACAATTTTTGAGTCAACAAATATGAGTGATGAAAAAGTATCCGAGACTTTCCAAAATATTTCAAACCTGGAAATGGAGGAAGGACAATCTGAAAATCAGTCAGGATATGAAAGAGATAAAGATGAGCCTATAGTTTTAAAGCCCAACCTACTAAACTATTACCCCCTAGGAAACGAGGTTGGTTTAATAAGGAAAAAAGAGAAATGAGAAGGAAGAAGAAAAACCAAGTTACCATTATAACCCTGATGGAAGGTTCAGCCCACATACCTGTCACCAAACCCTTGTGGGAAGAACTAAACCAAAGGTTAGCCAATCTGACCTATTCCAACCCATAGAAAACTAGATAAACTTAAACTTACCTTCAAATCCCGAACCAATGTTACCTTTTAACCCAGATCAACTATTAGAACCAATACCTCTCTATCCTGAACCTAGGGGTTCCATAAGAAGACTGACCGGTAGTGATAACTGGCATCTTTGGCCACTACCGCACTGACTACATATTCATAGACCCTGGGAGCTCTATGGACATTATCAATGAACAGTGCTTCCAGCAACTAGACCCAGAGGATAAAGCACGCCTGGAGCCGGTGGATTTCCCACTCACTGGTTTCTGCAACGAGGCTGTTTTTCCCTTGGGCCAAATCTCTTTCCCGATGACTCTTTCCGATGGGCGCCACACTCGCAAGGTCCAGGTCAATTTCATGGTCATGTCCGCAAGCTCGCGCCCTGACGTGCTACTAGGCCGACGCGCTCAACGGTATTTCAGCATGATTACTTCCATTCCCACGCCGCTTACGGTTTTCCCACGGAAACCGGAGTGGCCATTATGTATGCAAGGAAGGAAATCATGCCTGTGAAGAGGAACCGCCAATAAAGCAACAAAAGCCATCATCCAACGGTGAACCAGAAAAGTGGGTGCTCAACAATAAGTACCCAGAACAGACTGTGCTCTTGGGGCCCGCCATAACTCCCGCTGTCAAGGCGCGGCTGAAACAGCTGTTGTTCCATAATTCTGATATTTTTGCATAGTCACCGGCGGATATGACTGGGGTGCCAAGAGAAATCGCTGAGCATGCATTGCACACATTCCCTTCAGTCCAGCCTATAGTTCAGAAAAAGCGCAGCTTCGGCCCAGAAAAGACCCGTGCTTTGAACGAGCAAGTCACAGAACTTCTCCAAGCAGGAATCATCTGAGAGGTATGTTATCAGACATGGGTGGCCAACCTAGTCATGGTCCAAAAGTCCAACGGCAGTTGGCGATGTGCGTGGATTTCAAGGATCTCAACAAGGCATGTCCCAAAGACTGTTACGCCTTATCGGAAATCGACAAAAAGGACTCTGTTGCTTCATTCAGGTGGAAATGCTTCCTTGACTGCTACAAGGGCTACCACCAAATCCAAATGAAGAAAGAGGACAAAGACAAGACCGCGTTCCGAACAGACAAGGGCATTTTCTGTTACACAAAGATGCACTTCGGATTGCGCAACGCAGGAGCCACCTATCAGCGTTTGATGGACCATGTATTTGGGGATGGCATTGGTGAAACCGTGAAGTGTACATTGATGACCTCATCATCATGAGCTCGGATGAGGAGAAGATGCTGGCAAACATTCAATAAATGTTTGCCTCCTTGCGCAAGGCAAATCTGAAGCTGAACCCCAGCAAGTGCTCTTTTGGAATGGAGGAAGGCAATTTTTTGGGATTCAACGTTACACGCGATGGCTTCAAAGTCAATCCCGATAAAGTGGAAGCAATTCAGCGTATGCCATCGCCCTCAACTATCAAAGAAATGCAGCAGTTGGTGGGGCGGCTGGCTGCGCTGAACAGGTTCCTGGCCAACTACACGATGAAATCCTTCCCATTCATCAGCACCTTGTGGAATTGTGTGAAGAAGAACAAGTTTCAGTGGACTCCGGATACGGAGAAAGCCTTCACCCAAATGAAGGAATGCTTAATCCAGCTACCAACGCTCAGCACACCGTAGAAGAACGAGCAACTGATACTGTACCTTTCCGCATCAGATATCGGTCTGGGAGCAGTCCTGCTAGTAGAGCGCGCAGGAGTCCAGACTCGGATCTACTACGTCAGCAAGATGCTTACTGACCTAGAGACTCGATATCCCATGATGGAAAAGCTTGCTCTAGCTTTGGTCCATGCATCCCGGCGGTTGCGCTGATATTTTTCCGGCCAAGAAATAACAGTTCTCTCGAACTATCATTTAGGCTAAATTTTGTCGATACCAGACATATCTGGCTGCCTTGCAAAATGGGCGATTGAGCTTGGTGGACACAATATCATGTATAAACCACGCCCAGCAATAAAGGGCCAGATACTAGCTGATTTCATTGTGGAAGTACCACAGAATAAAGCGCACAAGTGTGAAGCTATATAGAACCCAACACCGGTTACAAATGACTGTGCATGGATACTTCACACCGACGGCGCGTCTAATGATGATGGCGCAGGGGCAGGCCTACGCTTAATAAGCCCCGACAATTAAGAACTCACTTATGCCATCAGGTTAGATCTTAAAAGTACAAATAATGAAGCTGAATATGAAGCATTCCTGGCAGGCCTTCGGTTAGCAATCAAAATGGGCGCGCAAAATTTGGAGGCCCACGTCGACTCCCTCTTAGTCGCCGGACAGGTCAACGGCTTGTATGACGCAAAAGGCAAGGGGATGGCCTTGTATCTAGAATAGGCGCAAGCCTTAATAACCAAATTCCAACACTTCAAAATAACCCATGGCAATCGAAGCGAGAACAAACACACCGACATTCTCAACAAGTTAGCCGCTACAAGCTTCAAGCACCTTGCGCGCGAGGTGTGCATTGAGGTACTCAAAAACCCTTCTGTTCCTTTGCGACAAGTCAACATCATCAAAGTGGGAAATCCATCTTGGATCCCATTATCATGTTCTTGGAACACGGGAGCCTCCCCGAAAACAAAGCGGAAGAAAGGAAGGTCCAGAACAAGGCACTCAACTATGAAATGGCGGACGATATCTTATACCGAAAGTCATACCTTGGGCCGCTCTCCGTTGCGTTGATCCGCAAGACGCGCAATACTTGGTCCGCGAAATACACGAAGGGTTATGTAGAATTCACGCTGGTCCGAGCATGGTCGTGGCGAAGATCATGAAAGCGGGTTACTATTGGCCTGGCATGCACCTTGATGCAGTCGAAACACTACGTAAGTGCGCATCATGCCAGCGACAAGGTTGGGTACAGTGCGCAGAGGCTGGGTAGATGAGCTGCCAAGCATCCTATGGGCTTATCGAACCATGCCTAAAACCAGCATGGGCGAAACTCCTTTTAGCCTTGTGTATAGGACGGAGGCAGTGATTCCTGCAGAGATAGGCCTCCCATCACCACACATGCTAGCTGCGCAAAGACAAAACAATGAAGACGAGCGCAGACTTGACTTGGACTTACTAGAAGAAAGGCGTGAAAACGCTGCCATCAACGAGGCAAAATACAAGTCCAAGCTCGAAAAGTATTACAATGCGTGATTCCGCATATGTACCTTTTTACCTGGTGACCTTGTCCTACGCGACAATGAGGCATCTAACACCGAACGTCTTGGAAAACTGGCGCCCAAATGGGAAGGTCCTTAGGTTATCCATGAATAACTAGGAAAAGGCGCATACACCCTTAAGCACCTAGATGGAACAAACATCCCTAGGACATGGAATGCGCAGCAGCTAAGACAGTGCTACATGTAAACTCGCAAGTTCATTATCTTTTTGTCCACTCTGAATATGGCTCTTACGCCCCAATATGTAATAAAGACAAGAGTTACATGATTTATTTTTATCTTAATGCTCGTTACAAATGCACGGAACCACTTTGGGCATACGCGAAAACACCTCGGTACACAATGACTCGTGAACCCTAAGTCACTACCTATGAAACGCGCATAGGAGCTGATGTTCACACACGAGTTCATTACCGGTTTCATTCGCTATACCTACAAAAAGTTGGTCCACTTCACGCAAATATTGTAACAAGGAAGAAACTTTTCATTAAAGGATAGAAATATTTACAAAACCGCGCAACGCGCAGCACAATCAAAGATCCTACAAAGATATTACATTAAGGATCCTACACTAGTCTTCTTCCTTTCCAGCGGCCTTGGCTTCTTCCGGAAAGATATCCTTCAAGCGGTCGACGAAGTCATCATGAGCGTCTCGCTCACCAATTCCAACGCTGGGATATCAAGACAGTTACACCCTTGTTGTGCCCTCTCGAAAACAGCTCCGGTATTAACTCCATGAGTGGAAGCATGGCTGGAATTCCATGGAACGTCCAAGGCATGAGGGACTTGTTGCGCACACTCAGCATAGCCTTGCGCATGCCCATCATGGTGCGCAACAACCACTAGCTTGGCTACTGCACCATCTAACTCCACAAAGTTCAGAATGGAGTTGGCAATGTGCAAATTCAAAGAAAAATTCAGAGCCATCACAAAATGATCAAAACCCAAGCGGAGTACTTGCATTGACAATTCCATGCTGCTGAAGCCACAACATGTTGTTGGTCAGCGACTCCACCAACGACTCGGAGATGGCGTGAGAGTTTTCAGAATCCTCCAATTTTTTCTCGCGCGCCTCCACCTTCGCTTCCACCAACCACAGCCGACGCTGAAGCTCAGCCTTCTCCACTATGGCTGCTTGGAGGTCTTTCTTAGCGCTCTCCAGAGCAACGCAAGCTTCAACCTGATCGTTCACAACAAGGTCAGCATCATAATTCACTAACATAAAAAATGAGTGAACACAAAGACAAGGAGGTACCTCTCTCTGCTCACTCTGTGCGTGTTGCACACTAGCTTGTGCAGCCGCGGCAGCCGCCACCTCCTTCTCCTTCTTCTCTCGTGCCACATCAGTGCGTAACCGGGCCAGTTCATCTCTCAAGGATTTGTTCTCCTTGTTATCCCTCTCACAAGCCTCTTTCCACAACCTGCGCTCCTCCGCAAGTTTGGCGTCCGAGGCTTCGGCTCGTCTTTTCCATCCCAGCATGGACCATTCTTCAGCCCGCTGGTTGTCGGCGAAGGCAGTCTCCTTTGCCTGCACGCAGCTTCATGCGTAGCCACTTGGGCTCGCTCTTTACCAAGGACCGCTTGGCCAGCCTCAAGATCTTTCTTTTGCTTCACCAGTCCCCACCGTTCACGAACAATCTTGTAGGTCACAGAGGCGGACCTAGCAGCTGCCTGAAGGTACATGTGGTACGTCTCTTCTTCTTCATGATCAGAAAGAAAATGTACCTCCACTGGGGGGAAAGCTCCCTTAAACCACTCATGGCACGCCGGCCAGTGAGAGAAATCTTCTCCTTTCTCTAACTTCCACACAGGAGTGTGGATCTCTTCAGCTGGAGCGGAGGAGAAGGACCTATGATAATAATAACCAGGAGTTTCATTCGGGCGGATTGGAGACACTACGACGGAAGGGCTTTTACTAGAAGCCCCCACGCCATCCCCGGGTGCCGGTTCCTCCGCTTGCTCCACTTGTGGAGCACCGGTCTGAGCATCCTGGACGGAAGCCGTTCCCATCGGAACCGCACCACAAACATAAACCACGCCACCCGGATGTGCGCGTTCTTCCACCGCCACAACGGGTTCTTCCACAACGAACCCCATTTCCTCCACATCAACTGTAGGTTCTTCAAACTCCACCTGCGGTTCGCCAGCAGGAACCACAGGCCGTTCCTCCACCACCCACGGTTCACCCTCTTCCTACACGAGTTCTGCCACCCCCACTGAACCCGGCATTAGTACCCATACCGGAACCTTCCACCACCACGTGAGGCCCTTCCCTCACCATTACCGGTTCTTCTGCCCCAACAGAAGAGTCTTCACCTCGACCACCTAGCGGGGTCATGGGAAAATCATTGGGCGCCGAGCATGTGGTGGATTCCACAAAAACAGGCTCATCGCCCACTGTACAACAACAAAAGTTAATAATGCATGACAAAAACATGTGGAGGGACTAGTGAAGGTTATCGAAATCACCAAGGGATATCTTAGCAGTTAATGTCCCCAGATCCGCCCTCTTACCCATATGCTTCCGCCAACCTTTTTAGGTGGTTGCACAGAGAGGTCATCCTTCGGATGCCTCTTTCGCTTAAGAGGCACCTCTAGGATCTCCTCCGTGTCTATAGGACTAGCAGGTTTGGCGGTCGGGATAACCGCCTGCTTTGGTGCAGCCTTCTTCGTACCTACAGGTTCAAGACCCTCCCATGAGTCAGAAATGACTAAATAATCTTTCCATTTGTCAGAAACAATGCACTCACCTTTGGGAGGGCCCGCCCCGGGTTGAGTCACCTCCTTCTCAACCACCACGTCTGACGCATCGCGTCGTTTTCCTCTTGTGGTCTGGGCCAATGCCCAAATCTCCCAGAGCGCCTGTGTCACAACAGAACAATGCGTTAGCCACTTGCAAAGGTGCACTATCAAACAATCAAGACTTACCAGTTGAAGGCGCGGGGGCCTCCAGGTCCGCATCCTTGATCAGGGCAAAATTGCCCAGGACCAGCGCTTACCAAGTGGGCTCATCCGGACCCAAGGGGAGCCTCTCAATCCGCCCTTCCTTTCACTGGAAGGCGGCCAAGAACAGTGGGTTTCCTGCAAGAAAACACATACATGTTAGCCTATAAACAACTCAAAAGTCAAAGAAATACAACATAATAAGGAGACTTACTCCAATCCCCCTCCACATACACTGGCCAGGACCGGCGGTCGGGTTTCCGCACCAAGCTCATCCCCGCCGCCACCAGTATCTTCTCCGGGAATTGGATCGTTGGGATCTCCTTCAGATCACAATACCAGGGGTCTAACACTAGTATTAGGATGGTCTCCGCCGGAATCTCATCCGTCCCCTGGAACGTTAAAGGCGTAGGAATAACATCGGCCTTCACAAAAAAGAATTTTTCCTTCCAGTTATGGAAGGACTTGGGAGGAGTGAGCAAAATTTTCCACGCCTGTGCACGATGCTGAAAAGAATAAAACCCCATTGAACAATGGAGTTGGTAAAAAATGGGGGAACGGTCAACGGTGGGAACAGACCCCGTCGACCGGCACAAAAACTCGAAATGCTTTATCCTCACCATCCCCATCGGATTCAACTGGGAGAGGTGGAATCCGTAGTACTGCAGCACTTCAAGGAAAAACTTGGTGACAAGCAACCGGAAGTTGCCTTAACCGAAAAAATCATAAACCACGGTGATATAACCCGCTGGGGCATCGGCGGCTATTTCACCATCAGACGGTAATCTGCCCCCCAGTTAGGGGGAAACCGGAAACCAGAAACAATGTCCTCAAACACTTGGCGGCTCAACTTGCACGCCGGCAAGGGGGTCGAAGACCCAGCACCAGAGGCAGACTCAGGCCCTCTAGAAGCCATGAGACGCAAAGAAAAGAAAAATTTGAAGACAACTTTGAAGAAGAAAAGACCAGAACTCAAGAAATGTAGAGAAGTAAAGCGAAAGACAAATTGAGTGAATGAGGAAAACCCTAGCGGAGTACCTCTATTTATAGTGCTCGCATTTAATGCGGTTGGAGAACGTGACACACGCGTGGCAATAACAACCAACCCAAAAAAGACGCGTGGTAGCCAAGTTGCCAACAACGGTTAACATGCGCGCGTGGCTGCCACTCTCTCTGCCACTTCATTAATGAATGGCAAGCAAAACGGCTGAGTGCACGCTACAGGTGTCAGATGTCCTTTCAAATCCCACTTTTTCTCACCAACTCACCTGCAACGCCAGGAAGGCAGAGTTTCGAATTTCAAGAGCTTGATGACAAAATGTTTCCTTCACACAAACATTTTTCTCAACCCTTGTCAAAATTTTCGCTATTACATTAACGGCGCATGCAACAATTCTTTTAGTCCAGCACTCCTCCAACTTTACAACATGCGTGTAGGAGCACCACTGGACTGGGGGACTTGTGGGGGTATGGTCCCAAAAACCATACCTATGCGTAAAGAACCGTACCCTTAACTACTTTTTACAAAGATAACTTTGCATGCAACATGCAACGGTGCATGTTCTTCAACACCAATAGGTCATAAAATGAACCTTGCACACTCAGCGCAACGGTGAATTAGACCAACACCAATAGGTCATACAATGAACCTTGCGCACTCAGCGCAACGATGAATTAGACCAACACCAATAGGTCATACAATGAACCTTGCCACTCAGCGCAACGGTGAATTAGACCAACACCAATAGGTCATACAATGAACCTTGCGCACTCAGCGCAACGGTGAATTAGACCAACACCAATAGGTCATACAATGAGCCTTGCGCACTGCGCAACGGTGAATTAGACCAACACCAATATGTCATACAATGAGCCTTGCGCACTCAGCATAACGGTGAATTAGACCAACACCAATAGGTCGTACAAAGAGCCTTGCGCACTCAGCGCAATGGTAAATTAGACCAATGCAATCAAGCCAAACAACGAGTCTTGCGCACTCAGTGCAACGATAAGTTAGACTAAATAACACAAGTCACACAACGAGCCTTGCGTACTTGGCACAAAAGCAAGTTAGACTCATGTGCGCAGGTTACAAGACCCTGCACAGAATAAATCCCTCTGAGCTATGAATCCTAAAACCTTGCAAGGACAAGACACACATGAGAAGCGCCTCATAGTCTTGGGACAAAAGGATATACCCCCAACACCCCGTGTTGGCTGGAAAAACACTGACAGACTCGTAGAAGGGGTAAGCACTAAGAGGTGTTGACCATACTCAAGGGTACAAAGTGGCAGAACTGTGACCAAGGGTTGCTAGGAAGGTTGCGTGTGACAGTGTCACATGAGCAGTAATGCAGATGTCAGACTACACACCAACCATATCTCTGCCAGTGACTGTTCCACCTTCTCCACTTTTGGCTGGCAGTAGGCCTGACACAAGAGACGGTTGCCTTTGCACGTGGCACCACCCAACATCCGACATAACACACCTCCTGCCAAAGGAGATTAACTCTCCTGCAGGGAACATTTAATGTTTGACACAGAGGGACAAAACGGATGCCTCTGGCTGTATGGGCCGGGCCCAAGGCCCACCAGCCTATCTCCTAAACACATCTTTTCGGCTATAAATAAGTATTGGATCTCCAGGTAAAGACACGAACACTTACGCTAACGTATACATACCACTTACTTAGTACCTTACTCGCAATCCTCAAATACTTATTCTCACGCTGGAGTGTGGTCACGGAGAAAACCACCCTTTTCCCCGTGACGAGACTAACGGCGCTGCTAGTTTTGAAGATCAGCTTAGGTGAGCTCACCCCGGAGAGTGAAGTGAAAGGACAACCCTTTATGCAGAAATACCTTGGTTGTAACTAATATATCCCCGGATATCCCCGGATATCCCTAGGTTCAATCGATGCTTCTTCAGTGTTCATGACTCATCCGAATACCCGATATCGCTTATATGCATACGGTTAAGTATATGTAACTAGTTTACGAAAATTAACTGTTAGGACGTTTTGAGACCGTTGGTACTTGAGTATTAATAGTTTGAGCTAGTTTGTAATAGTTTGTTAAACTAGAAGGGTCAAAAGTGCAAACATGTGAAATCTAGAACAGGGCGGCGTATTTAATAACCCAGCGTATTTGTTAAATACGCTGGGTAGTCAGATCTATATATATATGTTCTTCAATGAATATCTTGTCCAAGCTTCTTGGACAATTTTGGTGATTACTCTTGTGTTGTGATTCTTGTTATTGTGCTTAATCCGAATATCCAGGTGCTTTTATTGATTACATCTTTTTGGGATTTCATACACAACACTTGTTGTTTGATCCATTCAAGAATCTTCATCTTCATGGTTTGTTTTTTCTTAACTTTTACACATTCAAACAACTAATCTATAGTTGTTTGAGTGATAACAATCAACCACTGTGATCCGAATCTGTTTTGGGACTCACAATTTGGTATCAGAGCCTTTGTGCTCTTGATTGTTTGAGTTTTTGTTAAGATTCTTCAAGTTTTGAAGGTTTTTCAAAAGTTTTAAGGTTTTTCAAATTTTTGGACTTAAAATGGCTTGATTTGGTGTGTTTAATCATTGGGTTGTTGTTAATCAGTGTTTAGGTAAACATTTGGGTCATTTTGGTGCAAAGAAACATGAAATTTGAGTCGTTTTTGGGTGATTAGTGGGTTTTTGTTCGTACTAAAACCCTTCTGGGCGTATTTGTTGTTGAAGTCAGCGTAGATAATCTTGAATACAACGGATTTAACTTGAATATTGCGTATTTAACAAATACGCTGGGTTAACACTGGCGAATTTGTTGATTTTCAGCGAAAAAGTGGCAGCGTATTTAATCGAAGTCAACTTTGAAGTCAGTGATAAAAATCCTCAGCGATTTTATCATGGTGATCGGCGAAATTAACCAAACTTATGCTTATTTTTCATGTTCCAGCGGATTTAGCTATTTTCGCAGGATAAAGTCGCCAGAGATCATCAGCGTAATTATTTCAAGTGCAGCGAAATTGTTTCAATTGCAGCGAAATTGATTCAAGTGCAGCGTAGTTGTTTAAAGTGCAGCGTATTTGTTTCACTTGCAGCGTATTTGTCATCTGATTCAATACTCTCCAGCGTAATTAATCTCTGATCAACCAAAATGTCTCTCAATCAAGTCAATCCAATTGCCCAAGCCGAGTTGGAAACAGGAACTGCTACAAGACCTCCTAAGTTGAAAGGATCTGAGGATTTCAGCAATTGGAAGAACATAATCAAAGCCATCTTTGAGTATACCGACTATACTCAATGGATGTCCGTCACAGTGGATCCACACGTTCCAATGATAAGTCACGACGACATTCGTACAATCAATGAAGATCCATCAACGTTCACCGAAGAAGACAGAAGCCTCATTCAACGTGACCGCAGGGCTCATGCTGCTCTTACTATGGCCCTATCCAAGGACGACAACAACATGTTCGAAGAGTACACCTCCGCTCATGAATTGTGGTTGGCTCTTATTGACCACTATGAAGGAAACGAGGAGCTCATGGATAACAAAAGAGACATGGTTCAGAAAGAGTATGACATGTTTGGAAGTGTTCGTGGTGAAAGCTTGTCCGATCACATCAGTCGATTTCTGGGAGTGCTGACTAAAATGAAGAAAGTGGGAAATCCTGTTGCAAACTATGCATCAATCAAGAAGCTGCTAGACTCACTCCCTAAAGAATGGAGTCTTCAGTGTATGATGATTAAGAGAACTTTCTTGACCAGCACAACTCCTGTCACACTCTCGGAATTAATCAACATTCTAAAGCCTTTGAAATGGATATTGTCAAGAGAGAGATGAACCAAACAGGGTATTCACAGAAACTTACCCAATCAGCTGCTGCAACCTCTGCTCCCAAGAATATGGCGTTTCTTGCTCCATCACCTCATGTGGATTGAATCCTCAAAGTGTTGTGGAATCTTATCCCAACGCTTCCACAAGCTCTGTAAAGGCCTCGTCATCCTCCGAGAAGACTACCGTGGCCAGCGATGCTCAAGCACTTAAAATATCCACAGAACATGTCGCTCTATTTAACACCTTTTTACGCAGCGATGAGGCTCTCATGTCAGGAGAGTTGAAAAGAGATTTCCTCACAGCCGAGGACATGTATCAAGTGGATCCTGACAGCATGGAGGAGATGGATTTGAAGTGGCAGATGGCGATGATCACTCTTCGATTGAAGAAATTCCAAGATAAAACAGGAAAAAGGCTAGCTCTCGGAAAAGCTGGATTTGACGAGTCAAAGCTGAGATGTTACAATTGCAAAAATCTGGGTCATTTCAAGAGGGAATGCCCCTTGCTGATGAATGAGAATGCTGAACTCAATCAGACAAGAAGGCCAGTGGCTATTGAAGGGAGTGATACTGTTGCTGAAAATAACCAAAAAGCGTTAGTTGTGGAAGATTACGACTGGTCAGAGGAAATAGCTGAGGCTAAAGGTGAAGTTAACAAAGCCCTCATGGCAAACATCTCCACTGTTTCTGTCACATCAGCATCAAACTGTGTGGAAAAGCAAACCGCCAGGATTGCCAAAGATGACAAGGGTCCGAAAAGCATCATCAATCCTGCTGAACAAACTTCAGAGAAGGGAAAACAGAAAGCTGAGATAAATGATTTGAAACCTGCAGCTCAAGAAGCAATCAGTAGCAGCAAGAATGAAGCGGTTGGAACTTCTACAACCGCCATGAAGTCAGAAACTAAGGATAAGGATTTTGTAAATAGCATATCATATAAATTTAAAGCAAAGCTATGCTCCAAACCATGTTTGAATGTCGTGGCACACTACAAATCACTCAACCGTGACATAATTAAAGAAAAAGAAAAGGTTTTGAAAATTAACCAAGAACTAAAAGAAAATGAAATTGCATATCAAAGAAAGTTAAATTCAACCATAGCTGAAATGCAGTTTTTAAAAGAATTTGTTTTCAGAAAAGATTTTATCATAAATGATTTGATCGAAAAACTAGAAAAATCACAAAACGAAAATAACAAATTGCAAATCATTATTGATAAATGGAAAATCAGTCAAAAAGCACTGGTTGATATTGTAACTGTCAACGACCGACATTCATAAAGGATGGAATTGGATATAAGGATAAATTCGGAAATGAAAGAAAATTATTTCCTCCTCCGCACAACAAATAATTATGTTCCTATGCCATCTTCTCATCCTAAAAATGACTTAATCGATAAAAATGATCGTGTGGATCAAAATACTTTTTACAAACCACAAAACAATTAACATGTCTGAAAGCAATGTAGATCTGTGTAAGGGTCAAGAAGATGTGTGCGATGAGGAAGATGATTATGGAGGTTCAAAAATAGGAATTGGTTACTCAGGCGACAGTTATTCAACAGTTAACTGGTTCGCCTGGAATTGTAATAAGACAAACATAATTTCTATTCAGGATAACTGTAATAGTTTATCTAGGATGGATGACTGTAACGACTTTATGCCAAAATGGAACATTCGGGGTGACTGTAATGGCCTTGCGCCTACACTTAAGACTCACAACCTAGTGCATGCTGAGGTTGAGAGTCATGACTTAAACTCTGTTTCTAATGACGAAAATGTTATGCTTGAATCTCCTGTATTTGTGCCAGAATTGAAGAAAAACAGATTTGGAAAGTTCCTTACAGAGGAAATTCCCGAGTTTGTTCCATCTGTTGCAGGTACATCAGAGACTGATAAAGACTTCACTGAAGAAAGCAATAGAGATGATTCAAGCACAACAACTTCAGAGAGTGATGGAGAAATGTCAAGTGAAAGTCAAGAATCAATCTCGTCATCAGAATGTGAAGTCAGTGAAGACGACATTGAGGATGCAGATCATCTTGACAAGAAATTGAAGAAAGTCAAATATTCAAGCCATGTTACGTTATCAAAGTCCTCAAGCAGCTCCAGATTCTCGTCACATACATCATCTTCACACTCAGCACCCAGGAAGAAAAGATCGAATTGCAAACAATGCTTTCACTGTGGTCATTTAGGACATACTGCGAAACATTGCAAAAGCAAGAAATTTTCTAAACCTAATCAAGATATGGTTAAAAGTTTCATTGATCAATTTGACAATCTGAAGAAATCAGTGAAATGCATAGTTAATTCAACTTGTTTTTGGAAAAGAAAAGAAAACACTCTTGCTCAAAATCATGATAGAACTAACGTAAAGCAAGTCTGGGTTCCAAAAACTAGCTAACTTGTACATATTTTTTGTTGTTGTTGTTGTTGTTGTATAACAGATTAAACTTCAAAAATGGCTTCGGATGCTCATGGAATAAATCTGGCATGTTGACAGTGGATGCTCCATACATATGACCGGCTTAAAGGATCTGCTTAAAAACTTTCCAGTTATCGATGGTGATTTCGTATCCTTTGCCGGAGACGAAAAGGGAGGGAAGATCGTCGGAATGGGTGACGTCGTGTCTGAAGCACTTACTCTAGAGAATGTAAACTATGTTCCAGAGTTGTGTTACAATCTCATGAGTGTATCACAAGTCTGTGACAAAGGAATTTCGGTGCTATTCAATGACATGGAGTGCTTATTCCTCAAACCCGAATACTCCGTCCCTGCAAAAATGATCATGCTTAGAGCTCCCCGTCAAAATAATACTTATGTGCTGAATATGAAAAATGCCAAATCAAATAAGCAAATGACATGTCTTATTTCAAGAGCATCTGAATCGGAATCACTGCTGTGGAACAGGCGTTTGGGGCATGTGAACTTTAAAAACATAAATAAGCTTTCTAAATTAAATCTAGTAAGAGGTTTACCTATGAAAGATTTTCCTTTTTCAGAAAAATGCATCGCATGTGCCCAGGGAAAGCAACATAAAAAGCCTCATAAGTCCAAAGCAGTGAATACGATATCTGCCCCACTGCAATTACTTCACATGGATCTTTTCGGCCCCATAAGTGTTAAAAGTTTAGCTAAAAGATCTTATTGTTTGGTAATTACAGATGATTTTTCAAGGTTCTCATGGGTATATTTCCTCGAAGCAAAGAGTGAGACAACTTTCATTCTGAAAAGCTTCATCCCTATGATTGAAAATGTAATCAAGTTGAGGTGAAATCCGTAAGAAGTGAAAACGGGACAGAATTCAAGAATCATATGTTTGTCTCCTCCTGTGAAGAAAAAGGAATTCATCTTCAATATAGTGCTCCCAGAACTCTTCAGCAAAATGGGGTAGCGGAACGCAAGAACAGAACTCTCATCAAAGCTGCTAGAACTATGCTTGTCGACTCCAAGCTTCCCATAATCTTCTGGGTTGAAGCTGTCAACACAGCATGCTACGTTTTGAATCGTGTTCTCATTGTCAAACTTCACGAAAAGATAGCTTATGAACTACTTTTCAAAAGGAAGCCTCTGATAGATTTCTTCAGACCGTTCGGATGTTCATGCACACTTCTCAATACTGAAGATAATCTTATCAAGTTTGAAGCGGTCGGTGACGTATGCTACTTCATGGGCTACTCATCTTCTCAAAGGCATATCGAGTCTACAACAAACGGACCAAGATGGTGATTGAATCATATTACGTCGATTTTCAAGAAGGAAACTCCACTAACACTGGAAGCGCTCCAAATTGGTTTTACGACGTAGACATTGTATTCAACACTTTCGACATTGCTGAACCTGTCACTGAATCCGAGCCTGCAGAATCAACTCCATTAGAGCCAGTGTTTGATCCTTCAGACATTGGTTTCACTCCTTTTACAACTCGTTTCACCCCAGCCTCTGCCTCTCCTATCCTTCCTGTTATCGAAGTAGATGGTAACACATCGGCTGAGAATGCATCTGCACAAGATGATTCTTCTTCACAGCAGATCGTGGATGAACCACCTAAAGAAAACACAACTCCAATTATCTACGCCGATGAACATTTCTCTAATCTGCCTCAACAAGTGGAAACTCACACCAACGCAGGGTACACGACCAATCGAAACCATCCAATTGAAAATGTCATCGGTTCTATTGAAGATGGAGTTCGAATTCACGGTCAAACACATACCATCAACACAGGACTGTATGCAGCTTTTCTCTCGCGGTCTGTCCCTAGAGATATCGAAGAAGCGATTCATGACTCTAGCTAGGTACAAGCACTGCAAGAATAATTAGCCCAGTTTCGAAAACTTAAAGTCTGGGAACTCGTTGATTTACCAGATAGAAAGTATCCAATCGGTACCAAGTGGGTGTTTCGCAACAAGATGGACGATCGTGGTGTAGTTATCAAGAATAAGGCAAGATTGGTAGTTCAAGGTTTTCGGTAGGAGGAGGGGATTGACTATGAGGAAGGTTTTGCACCGGTTGCACGCTTAGAAGCTATCAAAATCTTCTTGGCCTATGCTTTGTTCAAAAACTTTAAAGTGTTTCAAATGGATGTAAAGAGTGCATTTCTGTATAGGAAAGTGAAAGAAGAAGTCTATGTCTGTCAACCTCCAGGTTTTGAAGATCCTCACTTCCCTGCAAGATACTATAAGCTTGACAAAGCTCTCTATGGTCTTCACCAAGCTCCTCGAGCATGGTATGAGACTTTGTCAACATATCTTCTAGAATGTGGGTACTCAAAAGGGAAAATTGATATAACTCTTTTCACAAAAAGGATTGGAGATGATGTGATGCCGGTGCAGATCTATGTAGACAATATCATCTTTGGGTCAACTGATGAAGCTCTTTGCAAGGAGTTTGAGAAAGTTATGAAGGCAAAATTCGAGATTAGCATGATGGGAGAACTTACGTTTTTCTTGGGATTAGAAGTGAAGCAGAGAGAAGACAGCATACTCATTCATCAAGCTAAGTATATCAGAGATATTCTCTCCAAGTACAACATGAATGATTGCAAATCTGCCAGCACTCCCTTTGCTGCTCAGATGGAACTTACTTCAGATCTTTAAAGGAAACCCGTGAACAAATCTTTCTACCGATCTATGATAGGCTCGTTAATGTATCTGACCGCAAGTAGGCCTGACATTATGTGGGCTATCTGTCTCTGTGTGCGATTTTAGACGGATCCAAAAGAATCTCATGAAGCTGCTGTCAAAAGAATCTCTCGCTATCTGAAAGGAACTCCCAAGCTTGGTTTGTGGTATCCTAAAGATAGTAATTTTGATTTAATTGCTTATTCTGATAGTGATCATGCAGGTTGCAAAGTTGACAGAAAGTCTGTCTCAGGAGACTGTCAATTTTTAGGAAATCGTCTCATTTCATGGCAAAGCAAAAAGCAGACAATAGTCTCCACATCTACTGCTCAAGCTGAATACACGACAGCTTACGGTTGCTGTTCTCAAGTTCTGTGGATACAAAATCAGTTGTTAGATTATGGAATCAACGTTATGAAGACTCCCATAATCATCGACAACGAAGCGTGTCTTGGAATTGTGAAGAACCCTATCCACCACTCCAGAACAAAACACATCGAAATTCGCATTCATGCGATCAGAGATGCGTATGAAAAAGGATATATTCAAGTGGTGCCGGTGGATACAATGCAACAAAAGGCTGATATATTCACGAAAGCCTTCGATAAAACTCGCTTCAACCAGTTGATAACCTGGTTGGAGATGGTCAATTTCCTTTAGTGGAATTGAAAAAAAAAACAGTTTTCATAATAAATATAATCTCATAAAATGTGCTCAACAAAACGATTTTCTGCAAATTTAAAATTTCTTTTGAAGCAATGGATTCTCAGAAATAAAATTTTAAGGGGGGAAGTATTCCAGAAAATATTGTTGAAACAAGAATCCTTGTTTGAGTCCTACATGAGAAATGATAGAAAAACTGTTGACACTTTGTTTGATCTTAAAGCAAAAAAAGATTGAAGCCCCAAGCAACAACGTGTCAGTAGATTTAGCAACACCTTGAAGTAAACTGCGAATATGAGACAAAAGCTAATGATCACACAAGAATTCTGGATACCCACAATGTTGTGCAACTTGCGGGTAACACGTTGCGGCGTATGGCTCAATGGTCTTAAATCTTGCGTTGATAGATTGCCAAAGTTCGAGACTTTGGGTCTTTATATTGACTAATCATTCGGGGATATCATAGTTTCTCTTCTGCTGCATCAAGATATATGCTGACCTAGACACAACTATTATATCTTTTCAAAAAGAGCCAATGCGGCCAAAACCCTACACAGATGAAGCTCTCATTGAGAATCATTCAAGTGCTTAAATCATGCCATATATGGTATCTGTCATAGCCCTCGTTAGACTTTGGTCTCTTTGCTGTACGAAAGTACTGACCTGATCACCAGTTGTCTAACGTTGAAATTTCAATAACGAATGAGGTCAATATACTCACCTGCTATGAGGAATCTTTGCGCATACCTTGATCGTGGGGGTATGTCCTGATGTGGGACTTACGGGCACAACATTCTGACAATACAGCATGAGTGGGGGAACATCGAATTTCTTATCAATATTACCACAACATGATAAAATGTTCTCTGAACGCATGTTGAAAGATAGGTGCATGGATTTAAAAGGACAAACATACTGACAGTTTTTCTTGTGCCTTGATTATTCAAATTATCTAATATTTTATCTCAATCTAACGAAGTGTTACCAGTGTGATCTTCTGTAGGAAAGTCACAAGATTCAAATCAGTAAGCTTAAGTTTTATTTGAAAAAGGAAGCTTCCGTGTCCTAAAAATAATTTCGGAATTCAAATTGTAATTTTCCATTTTTCTTAAACTTATTTTTAAATTTTTGCACCATTTTTAACCAAAAAGGGCACATTTTTCGAGAAAATTTGAGATTTTCGAGCGTATTTGTTTTCAAGATTCTTAAACTTGAAGAAACCTTAAAAATCTCCTGGGCGGCGTATTTATTGTTCCAGCGTAATTATTAATTACGCTGGAATGTAGATTTGTATATATACTTCGTTTTTCATTTTATGTAAATATTTTCAAATTCAAAACTCATCATCTTCTTCTTCAACCGAAAAACCCACATCTTTGTATTCAATCCGCATCTAGTAATCTGAATGAATCATTGCAAGATCAATATCGGTATGATTTCGGTTCTCAAATGTTGATTGATTATTGTTGAGTTTGTAAATCATCAATACAAGATCGGGGTTAGTTAATGTAAATAGATTGATCAGTTTTCATGGGGTTTTCATGGGTTTATCAAGAAAGTTTTGAATATGGCGTATTTACTTTTGAAGATGGCGTATTTGATCAGAACAACAATTGGCGGATTTAAGTCTTAAACGAGTGTTCAAGCAACCGACGTATTAGACAAATACGCCGGTCAAGCTAGTGTAGATAAGCAACTACGCTGGATATACTTAAATTCGCTAGTCGATGATCAGCGTAAATATATCATATCAGGCGTAAATATTATTTCACTGAGTCTATGTAAATTATTTACTCAGCGTTTTTGTCCGCTCTTCTTAGTGTATTTGTGTACAAAGTTGCACATGTCCGGCGTAAATAAAATCAGTGTCTAGCGTAGATAATAGCGGATTTATAGTTTTCATTTTAAATTTCTTTTCTATTTATATTTATTATCCAAAATATATTTTATGTATAAATTGATATGTATATATATTTTTTAAAGTTTTTTTAAAATTATATATATATATATATATATGTATATATAAATCTAACTTGGCTCGTTTTCACATTTCAGGAATGGCTCAACCATTAGTATGGGACGGCACAAGAAAGCACAATCAGCCGATCACTCTAGTTCCTCCAGAGTCCGATTTCGAAGATGTGATGGACTGGCTATCGCGGAGCAAAATAAGTTATGCAGTCCAGGCAAATCCAACAATTTACTCAATCCACATAGAAGAATTCTGGAGAACTGCAAGGGTAAGAACACTGAACAAGGTCAAGCACATCACAGTGTCAGTGCGAAACAAAGAGATAAAAGTAACCGAGGAGCGGATTCAAAAGGTTCTCAGCCTCGGAGACAATGCAAGTGATCCATTAAAACTAAGCAAAGAGGCAATTCTAGAAGGTTTTTGCGGGATGAACTATGTTGGAGATTTTCGCAACAAAAATGAGATCAAAAAGTCGGGGCTTACAAAGGATTGGAGGTTCGTTCTTCACACGTTCTGCATGAGAATTTGTCATAGAAAAGGCGGTTACGATGGGCTAAACTTAGAGTGGTCCGTGGCAATGCTAAACTTGTGCACCAATCAGCCCTTCAACATTTCTGGCTTAATCTTCTATTGCATGATCGACAACGTAAACAAAGGTGCATGGGCAATGTATCCAAGATTTGTGCAATTGCTTATTGATGATCAGCATCAAAACCTACCACACGATGGAGATCTGTATCAATTTCAACTACCCAAAGGAAGACAAATTACAGAGTTGAAAACAAAAGAGTGGGTGATGTTACACAACTGGATGTATCGTGAAGAAAGACTTCCTGTGGTTCTGGCTGCGTACAACAAGTATCGGGAAAAGGCAAGGAAAAGTAGAGAAGGTTGAAGCGATCCCGTTGATGTTGCAGAAGAGGCTGAATTAGAAGAAGAAATACCACTAGTTCATAAGCGTAAAGACAAAGGAAAGAAAGTGGTTGAAGAAGAACCGTCAAAGAAAAAAAGCAAGAAAGATGCACCCAATCCAGAACAAATCATGGCCGATAGCATTCGTGCTGGATCAACGAGAGAAGAAATCGAAAGAATGCAAGCCATCCACGCGATTGCAAAGGCTGAAAAACGAGAAAGAAGAATGAAGAGAAGAGAAATGACAGAATCCGAAACTCCTGTGATAGTTACGTTAGAACAGGAACAGTTGGATCAATTCGTGGAAGGGCTTTTGACTGATCCACTAGAACCCCTCTCCAAGCGAGACTGTTGCGTCAAAGAAAAGAAAAACAGGTGAAGGATCTCCGCAAACGTTCCACCTAAACCACCTGTATCGGCTCAACCTCCTCCTCAACAAGTTCCCTCAAGACCCAGACCATTTCAAGAGCTTTATAACCGTTTATTCAAAGAAATTGGTCTATTTCCTGCTAAGGAGTTCTGTTAGCTAGAAGAATCAAGTGAATGATACTGATGTGCTAAAGAGAAAACTGAAAGAACAAAGAAAGAAGAACAAAGAATTGCACTTCTACGTCCATAAGCAACCAGAATTCATCAGACAATAGGAGGGTCTAGAAAAACTGCATGAGCTAGTGCAGGAGCTGTATGGCGCTGCAAATAGAAAGCCAAAGTACACAAGCGAAGACATTTTCAACTTTGACTTGTTTAGAGAAAGAGAACATAAAAAGAAAGCTGGCAGAGCCGAAAAGAAAACGAAATGTCTTGAATCAGCAGTTGATGTCAGTCTTGATGAAGACAATAATAAAGAGGAAGTAGACAAAACTTAGATGCCCGCAAAGTTTGTCGAATGGGGATTGGAAGATGATGTGTTATATGAGACGGATGGCGGAGAAGAGTTCGAACCGCAGCATCCAGGATGGTTTAAGAAGGAAAGAGCGAAGATGCCAGACTTTTATCAAGTGATTCCAATTGAGAAGACTGAGATCACGGATAAAATCATCAATTGGAAATACTGTAATCTTACAGGATGGTTTGTGGTAAAGCGACGGGGTGGAGTAATTCAATATTTTCGAAATGCCAACGACGTGCAAAGCTTACCAACATGGGATATACGATAGTTCAGCATGCATGATTTGATAAATCCGAAAAATAGCAGCATTGGCGAAGATCTAGAAAGATTAATTCAAAGAAAATGCATGCGTGGATTTTCAGTCTTCAAGCCTCAACGCCCAAGAAGACGTGTGTCAAAGACCACCAAAGACCCATTCACTAGAAAGGGAAAGATAACATGGGTCATCAATCCAGCGAAAGTGGTAACAAGGGTGAAGCTTCCTCCTGAACAGCCTGCGACTCTCACTAACTTCAAGAAGTGGTTTTATGATGGCAAGACGGGTGAAGCAGTCATCAAGTCAAACTCAAATGAAGACATCCGTAGCCTGGATCCTATGGACGTATTTATGTTTTGTCTTTCCGATCTGAATGTTCTGTACGGACACAAGATCAACGTCAGAGCAGGAAACGAGTACTTCGAGGAAGGGATGCTATTTCAAAGGGCAGTTGAGCGTGTGCGAGCTCGAAAGATTGAAGTGATGGAAATTTTGCTGAGAATGGATGCTAAAAAAGAAAAAGATGAATCCAGAAAGAAGAAAGCAGTTGAGCCTGAACCATCTTCTCCGCCAAGCAAAGATCCTTCATCTGACTCCGATCTTCAAATCATTCCACCACCTCCGACTTCATCCAAATATGGAGTCACTATGGAGGCCCAACAAACCACAAGTGAAGTTGTTATTAACCAACCCACTGAAGCAACAACCGACCAACAAACAGATCACGCTGCACAAGAAAAGGATCAAGGATCAGCCGCAGGCCCTGAAGCTCCGAAAGAAGACTGAAGAAGCTCAAGTACGCAATGTTCTAGGGGGGATATTGTTAGGACGTTTTGAGACCATTGGTACTTGAGTATTAATAGTTTGAGCTGGTTTGTAATAGTTTGTTAAACTAGAGGGGTCAAAAGTGCAAACATGTGAAATCGAGAACAGGGCAGCGTATTTAATAACCCAGCGTATTTGTTAAATACGCTAGGTAGTCAGATCTGTATATATATGTTCTTCAATGAATATCTTGTCCAAGCTTCTTGGACACATTTTGGTAATTACTCTTGTGTTGTGATTCTTATTATTGTGCTTAATCCGAATATCCAGGTGCTTTTATTGATTACATCTTTTTGGGATTTCATATACAACACTTATTGTTTGATCCGTTCAAGAATCTTCATCTTCATGGTTTGGTTTTTCTTAACTTTTACACATTCAAACAACTAATCTATAGTTGTTTGAGTGATAACAATCAACCACTGTGATCCGAATCTGTTTGGGACTCACATTAACCAAAACGGGTTTAACCTTATTATCTTAATCTCAAATTCTAAAATGATAATTGTTTACCCATGACATACAAGTCTTAAATAATTGTTGGTTTAAACGAAACTCTACCTAGTCATTGCTAAATCTAGCGTATCGTACCGTTTTGATCCTTTAAAGCTAACCGGTCTAAGTCTATGACTTAAATAGGACCGTTAGCATTCTAATTGGTTAGCTTATGCCATTATTCCAGACTAGAAGCCTTCCAGTAATGCTATCTCTACTAATCTATTGATTAAACAACTGAGTTAATATAAACTTGCATTTAAATCAAGTACTTGCTCAGGTAAACACTCCTAACTTATTTTCCCTATACGGGCTTGGGTTACGGTAAATTATTAACGCTTGGTCGTAAATGGGATCAGTCGAATGCCGAATTGTGGCTATTAAATCTGCATATTCTGTTTTGATCAGATTTGTTTGATAACTTAAACATTGGGGGTTAACGACCCTGTCCTGGATATCCTCGACACATTTAAGTTACTAATGGCCACCACCAAAGCAAGGGTGTAGGCATACACTCGACAGATGCGAATGCTAAAATATTTTTACCCAAAAGTTGGGGATAACTCCTTCGTGGGTTCATAAGTGGTGTGTCAGTTAATCATGTCTCGGTCTCTGTACTGGGCCCCATATGTACTGACAAACATATGAATCTGTATACAAGGTTAAAAGCTTAACTTTCCTAAGTTATAAAAGATTTTTATATAATCTTTGCACATAAATAAATTTTTGAAATGTTTTCAAAACGAGTCAGTTAATTGTATTTACTAGAGAAAGCTGATGTATTTTAAAAGACTAAGTTGCAGGTACAATACGAAATAGGCTGGAAGCTGCTTGGTAGTGATATAAGAGGATCTTGCAAATCCTTAGATCTGTCTAAAGTCTGATGTTCATCTTTTGTATATTTTACGATCCGCCTGTGGATCTTTAGTTACAAACCGTCTGTATATTATTTTTGAACTTTGGACATTTTGGTTTGTAATAGTATTTTAAACTCCAAGACTTTCGCTGTGCTGTGTTAATCGACTATGATTATATCAACTTACGTCACGATATTCCCCACTCGGGCCCACCAAGGTTTGGATGGAAATTCAGGGTGTGACAATACCACAGTCCGAGCTTGGGTGTACCTTTCAGATAGCGAAAAGTTCGTTTGACTGCAGTTTCATGAGTTTCTTTTGAATTCGTCTGAAATCGTGCACAAATCTAGACAACCCACATGATGTCAGGCCTACTTGCGGTTAGATACATCAACGAGCCTATCATCGAGCGGTAGAAGGACTTGTTCACCGGTTTTCCTTGAAGATCAGTGTGAGTTCCGTTTGAGCTGCAAATGGTGTGCTGGCGGTTTTGCAGTCATTCATTCTGTTTTGCGATAATATCCCTGATGTACTTTGCTTGATGTATGAGGATACCATCTTCTCTTTGCTTCACCTCAAATCCCAAGAAAAATGTGAGCTCTCGCATCATACTCATTTCAAATTTCGCTTTCATAACCTTCTCGAACTCCTTACATAGAGTCTCATCGGTTGACCCAAAAATAATATTGTCTACATAAATCTGAACCAGCATCACATTATCTCCGATCCTTTTCGTGAAGAGAGTCATGTCAATTTTACCTCTTGTGTATCTACATTCCAACAGATATGTTGACAAAGTCTCATACCAGGCTCGAGGAGCTTGATGAAGACCATAGAGAGCTTTGTCAAGTTTATAGTATCGTTTAGGGAAACGTGGATCTTCAAAGCCCGGAGGCTGGCAAACATAGACTTCTTCTTTCACCTTCCCATATAGAAACTCACTCTTCACATCCATCTGAAATCTTTGAAGTTTTTGTATGAAGCATATGCCAAGAATATTCTAATGGCCTCCAAACACGCTACCGGAGCAAAAACTTCCTCATAATCAATCCCTTCCTCCTGTCGAAAACCTTGAACTACTAATCTTGCCTTGTTCATGATGACTACACCACGATCATCCATTTTGTTACAGAATACCCACTTGGTGCCAATATGATACTTTCCATCTGGTAGGTCAACGAGTTCCCAAACTTTGAGCTTACGGAATTCAGATAACTCTTCCTACATTACCTGCACCTAGCTAGAATCTTGAATAGCTTCTTCAATGTCACTTGGCACTGACTGCGAAAGAAACGCAACATACACTCCTTTGTTGATGGTATATGTTTGTCCACGAGTTCGAACTCCATCTTCCAATGGACCAATGACATTTTCAATGGGATGATTTTGATTTGTCTTGTAACCTGCGTTGGTGTGGGTCCCAGTTTGTTGAGGTAGATTGGTGAAGTGTTCGTCGACATAGATAATTGGAGGCCCGTCTTCCTTGGTTGGTTCATCCACATTCGGTTGTGAAGAAGAAATATCATATGTAGATGCATTCTCAGCCGAAGTGTCACCATTAACTTCTTCAATAGGAAGGATTGGATCAGTTGAAATTGGGGTGAATCGAGTTGTAAATGGGGTGAAACAAATGTCTGAAGGATCAAACAATGGTTCTATTGGGTTTGTATATGCAGGTTCGGTTTCAGTGAGTGGTTCATCAATGTCGAAAGTGTTGAAAACAACATCTACATCATAAAACCAGTTTGGAGAATTTCCAGTGTTGGTGGAGTTTCCTTCCTGAAAGTCGACATAGTATGATTCAAGCACCATCTTGGTTCTTTTGTTGTAGATATGATACGTCTTTTGAGTAGATGAGTAACCCATGAAGTAGCACACATCACCAACTGATTCAAACTTGATAAGATTGTCTTCAGTGTTGAGGAATGTACAGGAACATCCAAACGATTTAAAGAAATCTATCAGAGGCTTCCTTTTGAAAAGAAGTTCATAGGCGGTTTTTCTATGAGGTTTAATGATGAGAAATCGATTCAAAACATAGCATGTTGTGTTGACTACTTCCGCCTAGAAGATGATAGAAAGCTTGGAGTCTACGAGCATAGTTCGAGCAGCTTCAATGAGTGTTCTATTCTTCCGTTCTACTATGTCATTTTGCTGAGGGGTTCTGGCTGCGCTGTACCGAAGGCGTATTCCCTTTCTTCGCAGAAGGATATAAAAGTTATATTTTTGAATTCCGATCCATTGTCACTTCTGACTTATTTGACCTTCAGCTTGATCACATTTTCAATCATGGGAATGAAGTTCTTGAGAGTGGAGGCGGTCTCGCTTTTGGCTTCAAGAAAGTATACCTATGAAAATCAGGAGAAATCATCAGTTAATCATGTCTCGGTCTCTGTACTGGGCCCCATATGTATTGATAAACATGTGAATCTGTATACAAGGTTAAAAGCTTAACTTTCCCAAGTTATAAAAGATTTTATGTGCCATGTGCACTTAAATCAATTTTTGAAATGTTTTCAAAACGAGTCAGTTAATTGTATTTACTAGTGAAAGCTGACGTATTTTCAAAAGACTAAGTTGCATGTACAATACGAAATAGGCTGGAAGCTACTTGGTAGTGATTTAATAGGATCTTGCAAATCCATAGATCTGCCTAAAGTCTGATGTTCATCTTTTGTATATTTTACGATCCGCCTGTGGATCTTTAGTTACAAACCGTCTGTATATTATTTTCGAACTTTGGACATTTTGGTTTGTAATAGTATTTTAAACTCCAAGACTTCCACTGTGCTGTGTTAATCGACTATAATGATATCAACTTACGTTACGATATTCCCTACTCGAGCCCACCGAGGTTTGGTTGGAAATTCGAGGTGTGACAGGCTGGTATCAGAGCCAATGTTTGAGAGAATTAAAAACTAGCCTTTTGTGTTTAATCTCAAACTTACATAATACCACATTCCTTAGACTTTGAGTCTAGGCATTGACCTAGGATTACTCATTTCATTATTAAGTTATATTATTGTTTTCAACTTGATTTGAACAGGAAAATGCCGCCAAGATTCAGAGGACAAAGTGGAAGAGGAAAAGGTCCAATGAGGGGAGGACCATCAGGGTGTATCCCTTCACAACCTCACAAATCGAATTCTTATCAAGATTTGGGGGATTCATCTTCTTGGCAACCAGCAAGACATTCTATCTCACACCACTCTCACCACTCCCACATTCACATCACTCTCACCACTCCCATCATTCCTATTCATATTCATACCACGAAGAATTTAACCCAGATCTGTATTTTAACCCACCTCCAGCTGATCAGAGTCAGTTGGATCAACCAAATGATGTGGAGGAGGACTCCGACCCGGAGATGCCACCGTCGGGATCACATGGACATCCCATTGAAATTTCTAGCGGTTCTAACTCTTATGCATGATCACCTTACCAAGGTCCTAATGAATAGGACCAATATTAGAGTCAATTTACTTTTGTTAACAATCTTTCATACCACTCTCCAACACCGCCTCCTACGCAGGAAGATATCCAAATGGAACCGGTAGAGCAACCTCAGCCACCACCTGAGCCACCAAGGAGGAAACGTGGAGCACGAATGTCTGTACATGCGGGACAACGATCAGGTTCACTACCACCATTACCCAAAACCTACCCTACTATTCTTGAGGAACCAAGGAGGAAACGTGGAGCACGAATGTCTGTACGTGTGGGACAACGATCAGGTTCGCTACCACCATTACCCAAAACCTACCCTACTATTCTTGAGGAACCACAAATGGGTGGACCCTCAAATACTACGCATGTGGTGGAACCAACACCACCACCTGTGGTGCAACCACCACCATTAGGTTTTAATAACCCTATCCCTATACATCCAGATATGTCTAAATATAACTCTTTTAACCCGACTATGCCGATGAATTTAGATTATCAGGCGCTATCACATGACCCATATATGCAAGCGGTGATGCATAATGCACTTTACCCACCTCCTTTCCCATATGTTTATCCACGTACTGGATACCCTAGTTATGGGTACCAGTACCCTGTTGTGCCTAAACCACAACCACAACCACAACCTCCACCACCTCTTGAGGCTATTAATGAGGCTTTGGAGAGGATGAATGAAATGCAACAACAGGCAGAGAAGTTCTTCAAGAAACTTTCCAAGTTAGTCAAAGGAAAGAAGGACGAATGAAGTTTCTTCTATTTTATGTTTTGTAATTTTTCCTTTAGTCCCTACATGGACATGTTATTTCCTTTAGTCCTTACGTGGACATATTATTTCTTTTTAGTCCATACGTGGACATGTTATTTCTTCTAGTCCCTGCAAGGACAATTAGTTTTATTTATTTCAAGTATTGTAATTTCCTATTATCATTTAATCAAATATTTGGAACCAATAAGTATATAATCATATCCTCTTCAAGAGATCGTCTCGATTTTAACTCGAAATTTATGGTTCGCTATATAATTCCAAAAGATCTTCTTAATGGTTTTGATTGGCCAAATGGCAAAGTCCATATTAATTGGCAAATTTTAAAAGATAGTTAAGGACAAATAAGCCCTCCTATCATGATAGTTAAGGAAGATTAATCCTTCTATCCAGAGGTGGTGAACTATGTTCAAGCCTCCAAGTCGTTAAGGTCAAATACGACCATGACTATTATTAACCGACCATTTAGATAATTCCATGTTAACATTCTAGAAATGTTAATACTCCTGGTAATGTGACTTGAGGAACCACACTAACCGTCTAGGTAATGGACTACGGCCTAACCTTATAGCCTATGTGATCAAATTTGATCCCGGCTAATATCATTAATGCGATGATAAATAATCAACATCCATTAGTGATGAAGTGCCTACGTGCTATTATTTAACATCCATTAGTGATGAAGTGCCTACGGGCTATAATTTAACATCCATTAGTGATGATCTGCCTATGAGCAATACTATATTGTCAATTAAGACAATGACAGTTGTAACCTTGTGGTTCCCTGTCCAAGCTGGTGAGTTATACTCAAGCCTCATAGTCGATATGATCAATGAGATCACGACTAATATCATCAGTGTGATGATTATCTGGCTTAACATCTTAAATAGTGTTAATTGATTTGCCTACGAGCCATATTATATTATCAAATATGACAATGACAGTTGTGACTTTATGATCCACTGTCCAATAATAAACGCACTACGTCTGAATTTAGAAAGCCTTTTTATGGTCCCTTTGAGACCTAGGCCAATTATACCTAAAATATTTCAAAGAATATTTATTTAAAATATTAGGCCTGACAGTTGTGATTCTATGCACACTGGTTCAAATAGGCAATGAATTTATATATCCAAACTTTACAGCCTATATGGTTATTGATACCATGGCTAAATTAATATTTAGTACTAAAACATCAGAGATGACTAATTCAGATGAGACACAAAGTAGTCGCCGTGACAATAATACTGAAAATGCTGAAAACATAGCCATCAATACTGATGATTTCCAAGCCCGCATTGATGCAGCTGTTGGAAAGGCCATGGAAAAATTTAAGGAATCGGGCGCTACTCGCTTCAGACCTTTATCTATTCCACCATCTTCAGCTCGAAAGGAGAGCTCTGTTCACTTATCGAATGCGAAGAGTGAACCAAAGAAACTAGAATTTCATGATAGGTCCCGTTCTTCTAAAGACGGATGTACCTATAAATGCTTTGTCTCCTGCAAGCCCCGAGATCTTAACGGAGAAAAAGGGGCTATAGAAGCCTTGAGATGGCTTGATGAAATGGAAACTATTGTAGCTATTAGCGGTTGTGCTGATAAGGATGTGGTGAAGTATGTATCCCAATCCTTTAAGGGCGATGCCCTAATATGGTGGAAGGCTATGGTCAAATCAACAGGAAAGGTACACCTGTATAACTTGGGATGGTCCAAGTTTGCGGACCTTATTAAAGAAACTCACTACCCACCTCATGAGGTGGAAAAGATAGAGTCAGATTTTTTGACTCTTACAATGAAAAACCTGGATTGTCGGAAGTATGTAACCGACTTTAATTCGCTATCCAGATTGGTATCTTATCTGATTTCTCCTGAACCCAAATGGATAGCGCGTTACATAAATGGGTTAGCACATGAGATTAAGGGCATGGTGAAGGCTGCTCAGCCTACTACTTATAGGTCTGCTTTTGACCCATCTTTCTCCCTCACCTTAGATTTGGTGAGACAAAAGTCAGTCAAGACTGACACTGACGGGAAGAGGAAGAGAGAGGATGATAACTCCCGTAAAATTAATAAAAGAATAAAGGGAGATTTGGGTTTAGAAGGAACCAAGATAGGTCAGGCGAGAAGCCGATGTGTAAGACCTGCAACCGCAGACACTAGGGACAGTGCAATTTTGATTCACAAGCTAAACCCTGTGGTATCTACAAGAAACGGGGCATACTACCCTATAATGCAAGGATCTTAAGGATGCCATCTGCTACGGCTGTAATGAAAAAAGGCATATCAAGACTAACTGTCCTAAGAATCCCAAGGGTAACAATGCAAAGCCTGGAGACGCTAAGAAAGGAAATGCACGTGCCTTTCAGATGAATGCTAGGGAAGCTGTTAATGACAACAATGTCATAACAGGTATATTCCTCATCAATGACGTATATGCTAGAGTTCTTTTTTATTCTAGTGCAGATAAGTCATTTGTAGACCATAATTTTAGCAAACTATTAGACTTACCCATAAGAACACTAGACATAACTTATGAGGTAGAACTTGCTGACGGAACTTTAGAAACAACATCTTCCATTCTTGATGGATGTTTTATATCCATTAAGAATCATTCTATTCCTATCTCCCTTCTGCTAATGAAATTGGTGGGGTTCGATGTAGTCTTAGGCATGGATTGGTTATCTCATAACCAAGCCCGCATTGCCTGTGATAAGAAACTCGTCGAAATTAAAACCCCATCTGGTGAAATGCTCACCATTCTTGGAGATTCACACTATGGATTGCCAGACAAAGTGTCATTGCTTGAGGCATCCAAGTGTCTAAGGAGAGGTTGTGTCATCTATATGGCACAAGTAACTATTAACGAGCCAAAACTAAAGATTGAAGACCTTTCAATCATTTCAGAATATTCTGATGTTTTCCCCTGAAGAATTACTGGGTCTACCTCCAGATAGGCAAGTGGAGTTTAGGATTAACATCCTACCAGGGGCGGCACCTGTTGTAAGAACTCCATATCGGTTAGCACTGATAGAAATGAAGGAATTGTGGATACAATTAGACGAACTTTTAGAGAAAGGCTTCATTCAACCTAGTTCCTCACCTTGGGGAGCTCCTATTTTTTGTTAAGAAGGACGGTTCAATGCGGATGTGTATTGATTACCGCGAATTAAACAAAAAACAATCAAGAATCGTTATCCTCTGCCCATGGTCTATGACTTGTTCGATCCACTTCAAGGGGCTAGTTAATTCTCTAAAATCGACTTAAGATCAGGATATCATCAACTGAAGGTTAGAAGTGAGGATGTTCCCAAGACTGCCTTCAAGACTCGTTATAGACTTTATGAATTTCTGGTGATGCCTTTTGGGCTCACAAATGCACCTGCAGCATTCATGGATCTCATGAACAGAGTCTGCAAACCGTATCTAGATAAGTTCGTCATTGTCTTGATAAACGATGTACTCATCTACTCTTATAATCAAGTTGATCACGAGAAACATCTTTGATGCATCCTAGAATTGCTAAGACACGAGAAACTTTATGCTAAGTTCTCTAAGTGCGAGTTTTGGCTTAAAGAAGTCCAGTTTCTTGGACATGTTGTAAGTGAGCATGGTATCCAAATGGATCCCGCCAAGATTGAAGCCATAATAAATTGGGAAGTACCCAAAACTCCGTCGAAGATTTGTAGTTTCTTAGGATTTGTTGGTTATTATAGGAGGTTCATTGAGAACTTTTCGAGGATAGCCACTCCTTTAACTACCTTGACCCGTAAGAATGTCAAGTTTGACTAGGGTCCAAAACAACAAGAATCTTTTGAAATTCTAAAACACAAGTTAAGCAATGCTCCTGTCTTATCTCTACCTGATGGTATTGAGGATTCTTTCGTTTATTGTGATGCCTTGCACACTAGCATGGGCTGTGTGCTAATGCAAAAGGCAAAGTGATTGCTTATGCATCACGACAACTTAAGGTGCACAAAAGAAATTACACCACCAATGATTTTGAATTGGGTGATGTTGTTTTTGCACTTAAGTTGTGGGGACATTACTTATACAACACAAAGTGTATTATATACACTGACCATAAGAGTCTCAACATATGTTCAATCAAAAGGACTTGAACATGCGACAGCACCGCTGGATGGAAATGCTTAATGATTATGATTGCGAAATTCGCTATCATCTGGCAAGGCAAATGTCGTTGCTGACGCCTTAAGTCCAAAGAAAGGGTTAAGCCTATTAGGATTAACGCCAAGAGCATTGAGCTTAGAAATAGCTTGAATGAGAAGCTATTAGATACACAAAAGCAAGCCCTATTAGAGACTAATATTTCTAATGAAGGATTAGGCGGAACTGTTGATCAGTTAGTACCTAGAAAAGATGGAATCCTTAGATTTAATGACAGAATCTGGGTTCCAATCTTTGGAGGACTTAGGGTCTAATCCTCCAAGAAGCGCATAATTTAAGATACTCAGTTCACCCGGGTGGTGACAAGATGTATCAAGATTTGAAAAAGAATTATTGGTGGATGGGTTTAAATGTGACATCCCGGTTTTTCGGATAACTTAAACGCAATACTTGTCGAATAAATTATGTGCTACGTATTAAACGTTTATAAGTTGGTGCGTTATTATATGATATCCAAGTTCGTGTTTTATGTTAGTTATAATGTATAGACGTAGTAAATAAACAAATGAATCGAGCCGAACCGCGACACGAGCCGGCCTCTTTTCTTGCGACTCAAGGAACTAAACTTGGGGATCAAGTTTTAACCCAAACCTTAAACTCAACCCATCCGGTCACGAGCAAACAACCCAAACCGACCCACCCAAGTCCCTTCGGCCGCGAGAACAAACCCAAACCGCAAACCTATTCTTCTTTTCTTCATCTTTTGCGCCTATATATACAAACACATGCATGCTTCCTTCACAACACAAAAACCCTAATATCTAAGAAGCCGACGGCAGCCTTGCTACACTCCATTCGGTCGCGAGCAGCCCCTTGTTCATCATCTCGATCTGATCAGCCCTACATCATCTCTCGGTCGTGACAGCAGCTTGTCCCTTTCATTCTTTCAGTCGTGATCTAGCTTGAACATCCGAATCAGTCCCGTCCAAGTCTCGGTTTATTTACTTTTTCATTAAAGGTTAGGATTTATCTTTTGTTACAAGATCATATTCGGATATATGTGTTTGAATGTAGTGATTGTGTTGTTTTCGGATTGATTATGTTAGATTGAAAGTTTGATGTTTGTTCGAAATCTGGAAAACATAGGCTGTGTTTTGTTTATAAAAACTAGAGATATTGATTAGGGTTGCATGGATGTGATATATGTATTGATCTATGATTAGAAAAATCAGTTCTTGATCACCTAGGTTCATTGTATTGACGGTTTATGCGAATTAGTGGTGATAAAATGCTGAAACAGGTTGCTGAGTGATAGTTACAGCCGACTTCATCTGGCTGTAACTCGGTCATTAGTTGTCAAAAAACGGATTTTCTGAAGTCTAAAACGTAGAGATTTGAATAATGAATCTAATGGCGCTGGATTCATATTTTTCTGAAGTCGTTTGATATTTTTAAGTGGCCAATTAAGTTCAGTAACTAAAGCTGTGAAAATCCTGAAATTTTGTTAGTTGTTTATCGAGTTGGATTTTATAATCTGTAGGGAGTCGAATCATGAAATTTGTACAGAAACTAGGTATGGAAATTTTTGGGCAACTCCCACTGGAATTTTGTTAATTGGACGATCAGTGATTTTTAAATAAATTCTTCCGTGGACTGCAGTCAGAAAGCGACGAATCTGACTGCAGCCTAGTATATTAATATTTATAGATAATTGGTAAAGTATTAGGACTTGAAAAATTTATATAAATTTCTACAGTATAGTTGTCACCTGCTGTAAAATAATTGGAATTTTTGGAACGTTGGAACTATTATATAAAAATCCTAGAAAACAGCCGAATTATGAGTATGTAAGCTGAAATTTGATAACTTGTGAATGTGTGCACCAAAGTGTTGCATGGATTGGATTATGTTCATGATAAATTGTTTTGATTACTATGTTCACATGAGGATACTTGCATGCATGTTTGATTGTGAGGAATTTTGATTGTGTGTATCACTTTGTGCGTAAATTATGTGTAGAATTTGTATTAGTGTGTTCACACACTGACTTGGAATCAATTGGTTTATTAGGACGCAATTAGCGGTCCCATCATTTGCAACTTCTGTGTTACACTAACCGAGCAACTAAAGGTGAGTTCACGGCCCCTAATTTTATCCGGTTTTAAACAACAGGGGGAGAAACATGTATACACTCTTCAAACTCAATCTCTTTACGTTATACGAAATTAACGTCACATAACTATTCGGTAACTAAGTTGATGTTAATGTAACGTTATGGTCACTAAGCAGCTATATCACATAAGTCCTCGACAATCTCTCGGATCGTTAGTATTGGGTTTAAATAGCGGGGAAATTATAAGTAGTACTACTGGGCCCGACAAGCCCCATCCGAGCTAGTCGCGCTAGCCGACCGGGGATGGTCAACGGGTGAATAATTTGGCCTAACTTCGCCATGGTCAGTGATAGGCCTGGCAACACGGAGGCACAACAGTCAGCTTCGATCGCGAACACTTACGTGACATAACTTTAGGCTAGCTACCTATATATGTTAACATTGAACTTAATTACGAATCAACTATATTATCCCGGGTTGGGGATAATGGAAACAACAACTATATTATCCCGGGTTAGGGATAATGGAAACAACAACTTTATTATTCCGGGTTTGGAATAAGGGAACCAACATCATTATTATTCCGGTTAAGGAATAATGGAACTATCGGTATTATTCCGGGTTGGGAATAATGGAACTAAATCGTTATCCCGGGTTAGGGATAACGGGGGAAACAAACTCATAACCGAACAAACGAATTTATGAAAACCTGTGAACTCACTCATCTTTAATGTTGACACTTGTTTCTTTACATGTTTCTCAGGACGCTAGGAGCTCTAGGTGCACTCACTTGCATTGGTCAAGACATCTTTTATCGAGTCTCATTTACAAACATTGTTTTGGGTTTTTCTTTGGTTTTGGCGTTTATGTTGGCGCCCGTTCCTTTACTTTACTTTATGCTTCCGCTCAACTTTAAAAACTAATGCTTCCGCTAAACATTGGTAACTAATTAAGACAATATAAAATCTACTACAAATGATTTTTGAAAACGTATTATCAAATCATATAGAGTCGTTCGACGTACTAGTGTTTCAGATTCTGGTTTGTTCACACGCCTCGCGGTAAAACTCCGCAAGTGGAAATTGATGGTGTGACAGATTGGTATCAGAGCCACTAGCTATAGAGAACCAGGTTTGCATTAAAAGTAGACCTAAACTATAGCTGAATACACGACACTAGACGTAGTTTGGCACCGAACTGTTATATCTTGTTATGTGATGTACCACAACTGTGTTATGAAAAATATGAATGCATAGTAAGAAACGAATGCAACTCGTAACTAACTACACAACCTAAAGGCAATGTCATCATCATCATCATCATCATCATCATCCGACAAACTTACGCCACCAAGAGCGCCAGGAAAGGCACCTATGGTGGAACCCTTACCATCTTATGGCGTGGAGACACGCTCAGCTGCTAGGAAAAGACTCGCTCTAGGGGAGGAGTCGTCATCACGCCCAACCATCGCTGTGCCGGTCAAACCGGTTAACTCGGTAGAAGTAGGAAACGACCTACTAAGAGATATAATACGGAAACAACAAGAACAATTAGAAAGAATGCACGAAACCATCCTAGCACAGGGATGGATGATACGACAACTGACTGGTAAAACTGGATCGCTCGAGGAAGAGCAACATACGAGTAAGATAGCTTGTAACACTTTAGCCAGAGATCTTCGTGCTGAGCGGCTGAGGGCTGACTGGCAAGAAGACAGAGCTCTTGAGTCTAGCTGGAGAATTCAAGAACTAGAACAGAATCAGGCACCTGTACCAGTACCCGCACCAGCACCGGCCCCTCCAGTGCCGGCAGAAGAGGATCCAGAAGAGGACCCTGAGGAGGATCCGGAGGAGGACCCAGCTGTAGAAGCTGGAAATGCCGCGCAGATGACGGCAACGATAGTGATTTGGGGATGGAGACGTAGAAGACTGACACGTCTCACTTATTTTATTTACTTTCCTCCAGTCTATTTATTTTCTACTTAGATCTAAAATGGTAACTGGACGTCGCGGAAATCTCAACATGACGCCTTAAGAATTAGCCGCAATGATCCAAGAACACGTGAATGCTGCTCTGGCAGGTGTTCAAAACCCACCAGCAGCAGGAGGGGTCTTAACCCCTACATGATGTTCCTCGACGCGAAGCCAAGCAATTTCTCGGGGCAGAAGGGCCCATAGGACTGGTCCGCTGGATCGAAAAATCTGAATCAGTATTTGAAATGTGCAACTGTCTAGAGGCCAACAAGGTCAAGTATGCAGCCTCAACACTGGAAGATGGGGCACTAACTTGGTGGAATGCACAAGTCCAAACGCGCGGACTTATTGCTGCAAATGCAATGGCCTGGGCCGAGTTTAAGGCCCTAATCAAAGAAGAGTACTGTCCGCGAGACAGAGTGCAACAGTTGGAGCAAACTTTATGGAACCACAAGATGGTGGTATCTGAAATCGAAGCATACACAGCAAAACATCATGACTTGGTATTTCTGTGTCCCGATTTGGCCAACACTGTGGATAAACGAATCGAGTTTTACCTTGGGGGTCTGGTCCCGGAGATTCAGGGTATGGTGATGGCTAGCAACCCTGCAACTGAACATCAAGCAATCCAATTGGCGCACAAACTCACCGATAAGGCGGTGGAACAAAAGAAGTTGCCAACTCGGGGTACAACTGAAGTCGCCCCTGATAATAAAAGAAAGTTTGAAGACTCAACTGTTCGACAGTCTTCGTCATCCCAGCCACAACAGGGGAACCAGAAACGGTTTAATAATTACAACAGCCACCGGGGTCACCAAAATCAACCCGCCAACAACAACAACAACAACCAGAACGCAAGCGGCTATGCAGGTCGAAAGCCGCAGTGCAATCGCTGTAATCTTCATCATCACGGCCCTTGTGCCGGGAATCGCTGCCAACGATGTGGCAAAGTGGGGCATGTGGCAAAGGATTGTCGCGGGGAAATCATGTCCCGACAAAATCAAAATCAACCCCAGGGTCAGCAGCAGGGTATTAACCGGGGATGCTATCAGTGTGGTAGCACTGCCCACTTCAAAAGAGACTGCCCACAGCTCCGTAACAACAACAACAACAATGGTGGGAACAACCACAATCACAATAACCACAACAACAACAATAACAACAGCAATAATGGAAATGGTGGCACAGGAGGTGCCAAAGGTCGCGCATTTACGTTGGGCCACGGAGAGGCCAGAAACGACTCGAACGTGGTCACCGGTAAGTTTCCCCTTAATGAACATTTTGCTACTGTGCTTTTTGATACGGGTGATAGGAGCTTTATATCTGAGTCTTTTAGGAAGAACCTAAATCTCACGCCTAAACCATTAGAGACCCCTTATGTTATAGAATTAGCCGATGGTAATTCTGTAGATGTGACCCATATAGTATCCGGCTGTCAACTCAAACTCGCGGGTCACACTTTTACCATTGATCTGATGACAACTACCCTGGGTAGTTTTGACGTGGTAGTCGGAATGGACTGGCTATCCGACGTCCGAGCTGAAGTCCTCTGCTTCGAAAAATCTATCCGTATTCCGCTCTCTAACGACGAAATCTTGACGGTACAAGGCGATAAGGCAAGCGCCGTCACCAACATCATCTCTTACATGCAAGCGCAGAAGTATCTTCGGAGGAAGAACTCCTTCGCTTTACTCGCACTGGTTACCGAACAGCCTAAGGACGAGAAACGTATAGAAGATATCCCTGTCGTCCGTGATTTTTCTGATGTATTCCCAGAGGAATTACCTGGTCTTCCACCCCATCGACAATTGGAGTTTGAAATCGAATTGGCAAACCATGCAACTCCTATCGCCAAGGCTCCATACCGCCTAGCTCCAGCCGAGCTGCAGGAGCTGTCTACCCAACTTCAGGAGCTGTTAGAAAAGGGATTTATCCGACCAAGCGCTTCGCCATGGGGAGCTCCAGTCCTTTTTGTCAAGAAGAAGGACGGGACCTTCCGCATGTGCATCGACTACAGGGAACTCAACAAGGTTACTGTCAAGAACCGATACCGTTACCTCGCACCGACGATCTCTTCGACCAACTTCAAGGGTCAAGCTACTATTCCAAGATTGATCTACGGTCCGGTTATCACCAGCTACGCGTCAGGGAGGAGGATATCGCTAAGATGGCATTTCGTACTCGGTATGGTCATTATGAGTTCTTGGTCATGCCCTTCGGTCTCACCAACGCACCCGCGGTGTTCATGGACCTCATGAACCGCGTGTGTAAACCATACCTTGACAAGTTTGTCATTGTGTTCATCGATGACATACTCATCTACTCCAAAAGTGAAGAAGAACATGCTGAACATCTACGATTACTGCTAGGATTACTTCAACAGGAGAAGCTATATGCCAAGCTTTCGAAGTGTGATTTCTGGATTCGGGAAGTTCAGTTTCTCGGGCATATCGTAAATGAAAAGGGTATCCACGTCGACCCTGCCAAGATTGAAGCTATCAAAAACTGGGAAGCACCCAGGACGCCGACGGAGATCCGCCAATTTTTAGGCTTGGCTGGTTACTACAGACGTTTCATCGAGGGATTCTCAAAGATCGCACAACCGCTTACTACCCTCACCCAGAAAGGCATCAAGTATGCTTGGGGTGACAAGCAGGAAACGGCATTTCAATTGCTGAAACAGAAACTTTGCAGTGCACCCATTTTGTCCTTGCCGGAAGGGACAGATGACTTTGTAGTATATTGTGATGCTTCCATTCAGGGGTTGGGATGCGTACTCATGCAACGTGATAAGGTCATTGCGTATGCGTCGCGATAATTGAAGGTTCACGAGAAAAACTACACGACGCATGACCTGGAATTGGGAGCAGTAGTGTTTGCACTTAAGATTTGGAGACACTACCTCTATGGAACGAAGTGCACAATCTTTACAGACCACAAGAGCCTCCAACACATCTTTGATCAGAAGGAGTTGAACATGCGACAGCGTCGCTGGGTCGAACTCTTGAACGATTATGAGTGTGCCATTCGGTATCACCCGGGTAAAGCTAACGTGGTAGCTGATGCCCTCGGTAGGAAGGAACACTTGAAACCTCGTCGGGTACGAGCACTACAGCTCACTATTCATTCGGGGTTACCCGAACAGATACGCGACGCACAGTTAGAAGCAGTTAAGGAAGAAAACATCAAGGCCGAATCGGTGGGAAAAATGGAACGCGATTGGAAGTAAAACCCAATGGAGCCCGGTATTTCATGAATCGCATATGGGTACCTCTCTACGAAAACCTCAGAGAGCTAGTCATGGACGAAGCTCACAAATCCCGATACTCTGTCCATCCTGGTTCGGATAAGATGTATCAAGACCTTAAAGCTGCGTATTGGTGGCCCAACATGAAAGCTGATATAGCCACCTACGTGAGTAAGTGTTTGACTTGTGCAAAAGTCAAGGTAGAGTATCAAAAGCCATCGGGGCTACTCCAACAACCTGAGATCCCAGTGTGGAAATGGGATCAGATCTCGATGGATTTCATCACTAAACTCCCGCGAACTTTGGGTGGTTGCGAACCATCTGGGTGATTGTGGATCGTTTAACTAAGTCCGCACACTTCCTAGCTATTAAAGAAACAGATAAGATGGAGAAGTTGACTCGCATCTACATTAAGGAAGTAGTTTCTCGGCACGGAGTGCCAACGTCCATCATCTCAGACAGAGATGCTCGCTTCACGTCCAACTTTTGGCAGTCACTTCAGAAAGCGTTGGGAACACGCTTAGATATGAGCACAGCCTATCACCCTCAGATTGATGGTCAAAGCGAAAGGACCATACAGACGTTGGAAGACATGCTTAGGGTATGCGTAGTAGACTTCGGAAATAGTTGGGAAATCCACTTGCCTTTAGTGGAATTCTCATATAACAACAGTTATCATACGAGTATTTCGGCAGCACCGTTTGAGGCATTATACGGTAGTAAATGTAGATCACCGGTCTGTTGGGCAGAAGTCGGTGACAGTCAACTCACAGGCCCTGAGTTAATACTTGAGGCTACTGAAAAGATTGTACAAATCAGAAACCGCATGGCGGCGGCACGAGATCGACAGAAAAGCTATGCTGATCAACGACGCAAACCGCTCGAATTTCAAGTAGGCCACCGCGTCCTACTGAAGGTGTCACCCTGGAAGGGTGTAATCCGCTTTGGAAAACGGGGCAAACTAAACCCACGGTACGTAGGTCCGTTTGTAATCTTGAAACGTATTGGACCCGTA
Organism: Scalesia atractyloides; assembly: GCA_947069175.1. Taxonomy (NCBI): domain Eukaryota; kingdom Viridiplantae; phylum Streptophyta; class Magnoliopsida; order Asterales; family Asteraceae; genus Scalesia; species Scalesia atractyloides. The sequence continues at coordinate 75,268,392 of CAMTDV010000008.1, forward strand.
GCTTATCAATTAGACCTTCCTGCCGAACTCAGTGGAGTTCACAACGTGTTTCACGTGTCAAATCTGAAGAAGTGTCTATCAGATGAAACTCTAGTTATTCCATTGGATGAGATTCAAGTGGATGAACAACTGCACTTTGTGGAACAGCCTATCGAGATCATGGATCGTGAGATCAAGACTCGAAGGCGCAGCAAGATTCCGATCGTTAAGGTTCGTTGGGACTCTAAGCGTGGACCGCAGTTCACGTGGGAAAGAGAGGACCAAATGAAAAGCAAATACCCACACCTCTTTGCAGCTGAGCAGCAAACTAACGATACCAACAACTAAATTTTCGGGAAGAAAATTCTTTCAACATGGGGATGATGTGACAACCTGGAAATTTCTCATACTTTCGCGTACCATTGTTAACTAAATTCTTGTGCATGGCACTTGGGAATCTTTGTGCATGGCACTTGGGAACTTCTTGTAACTTCGCGTCCCATCGTTAACGAACTAACTTTTTGTGCGTGGCACTCTAAACATGTACGCTGCATTCTAAACCGCGTTTACTCAATTTTCGGGACAAAAATTCTTTCAACATGGGGATAATGTGACATCCTGGTTTTTCGGATAACTTAAACGCAATACTTGTCGAATAAATTATGTGCTAAGTATTAAACGTTTATAAGTTGGTGCGATATTATGTGATATCTGAGTTCGTGTTTTATGTTAGTTATAATGTATAGACGTAGTAAATAAACAAATGAATCGAGCCGAACCGCGACACGAGCCGGCCTCTTTTCTTGCGACTCAAGGAACTAAACTTGGGGATCAAGTTTTAACCCAAACCTTAAACTCAACCCATCCGGTCGTGAGCAAACAACCCAAACCGACACACCCAAGTCCCTTCGGCCGCGAGAACAAACCCAAACCGCAAACCTATTCTTCTTTTCTTCATCTTTTGCGCCTATATATACAAACACATGCATGCTTCCTTCACAACACAAAAACCCTAATATCTAAGAAGCCGACGGCAGCCTTGCTACACTCCATTCGGTCGCGAGCAGCCTCTTGTTCATCATCTCGATCTGATCAGCCCTACATCATCTCTCGATCGCGACAGCAGCTTGTCCCTTTCATTCTTTCGGTCGTGATCTAGCTTGAACATCCGAATCAGTCCCGTCCAAGTCTCGGCTTATTTACTTTGTCATTAAAGGTTAGGATTTATCTTTTGTTACAAGATCATATTCGGATATATGTGTTTGAATGTAGTGATTGTGTTGTTTTCGGATTGATTATGTTAGATTGAAAGTTTGATGTTTGTTCGAAATCTGGAAAACATAGGCTGTGTTTTGTTTATAAAAACTAGAGATATTGATTAGGGTTGCATGGATGTGATATATGTATTGATCTATGATTAGAAAAATCAGTTCTTGATCGCCTAGGTTCATTGTATTGACGGTTTATGCGAATTAGTGGTGATAAAATGCTGAAACAGGTTGCTGAGTGATAGTTACAGCCGACTTCATCTGGCTGTAACTCGGTCATTAGTTGTCGAAAAACGGATTTTCTGAAGTCTAAAACGTATAGATTTGAATAACGAATCTAATGGCGCTTGATTCATATTTTTCTGAAGTCGTTTGATATTTTTAAGTGGCCAATTAAGTTCAGTAACTAAAGCTGTGAAAATCCTGAAATTTTGTTAGTTGTTTATCGAGTTGGATTTTATAATCTGTAGGGAGTCGAATCATGAAATTTGTACAGCAACTAGGTATGGAAATTTCCGGGCAACTCCCACTGGAATTTTGTTAATTGGACCATCAGTGATTTTTAAATAAATTCTTCTGTGGACTACAGTCAGAAAGCGACGAATCTGACTGCAGCCTTGTATATTAATATTTATGTATAATTGGTAAAGTATTAGGACTTGAAAAATTTATATAAATTTCTACAGTATAGTTGTCACCTGCTGTAAAATAATTGAAATTTTTGGAACGTTGGAACTATTATATAAAAATCCTAGAAAACAGCCGAATTATGAGTATGTAAGCTGAAATTTGATAACTTGTGAATGTGTGCACCAAAGTGTTGCATGGATTGGATTATGTTCATGATAAAATGTTTGATTACTATGTTCACATGAGGATACTTGCATGCATGTTTGAGTGTGAGGAATTTTGATTGTGTGTATCACTTTGTGCGTAAATTATGTGTAGAATTTGTATTAGTGTGTTCACACACTGACTTGGAATCAATTGGTTTATTAGGACGCAATTAGCGGTCCCATCATTTGCAACTTCTGTGTTACACTAACCGAGCAACTAAAGGTGAGTTCACGGCCCCTAATTTTATCCGGTTTTAAACAACAGGGGGAGAAACATGTATACACTCTTCAAACTCAATCTCTTTACGTTATACGAAATTAACGTCACATAACTATTCGGTAACTAAGTTGATGTTAATGTAACGTTATGGTCACTAAGCAGCTATATCACATAAGTCCTCAACAATCTCTCGGATCGTTAGTATTGGGTTTAAATAGCGGGGAAATTATAAGTAGTACTACTGGGCCCGACAAGCCCCATCCGAGCTAGTCGCGCTAGCCGACCGGGTATGGTCAACGGGTGAATAATTTGGCCTAACTTCGCCATGGTCAGTGATAGGCCTGGCAACACGGAGGCACAACAGTCAGCTTCGATCGCGAACACTTACGTGACATAACTTTAGGCTAGCTACCTATATATGTTAACATTGAACTTAATTACGAATCAACTATATTATCCCGGGTTGGGGATAATGGAAACAACAACTATATTATCCCGGGTTAGGGATAATGGAAACAACAACTTTATTATTCCGGGTTTGGAATAAGGGAACCAACATCATTATTATTCCGGTTAAGGAATAATGGAACTATCGGTATTATTCCGGGTTGGGAATAATGGAACTAAATCGTTATCCCGGGTTAGGGATAACGGGGGAAACAAACTCATAACCGAACAAAAGAATTTATGAAAACCTGTGAACTCACTCATCTTTAATGTTGACACTTGTTTCTTTACATGTTTCTCAGGACGCTAGGAGCTCTAGGTGCACTCACTTGCATTGGTCAAGACATCTTTTATCGAGTCTCGTTTACAAACATTGTTTTGGGTTTTTCTTTGGTTTTGGCGTTTATGTTGGCGCCCGTTCCTTTACTTTACTTTATGCTTCCGCTCAACTATAAAAACTAATGCTTCCGCTAAACATTGGTAACTAATTAAGACAATATAAATCTACTACAAATGATTTTTGAAAACGTATTATCAAATCATATAGAGTCGTTCGACGTACTAGTGTTTCAGATTCTGGTTTGTTCACACGCCTCGCGGTAAAACTCCGCAAGTGGAAATTGAGGGTGTGACATTAAAGAAATCCATAGCCACTTATGTAGCTAAGTGTCTGACGTGTTCGTAATAAAAGCTGAACATCAGAAACCGTTAGGACTTCTACAACAACTTGAGATTCCCACTTGGAAATGGGTAATGGTAACTATGGATTTGATTACCAAGTTACCTAAGACCAAACGTGGTAATGACAAGATTTGGGTCATTGTGGATAGGTTGACTAAGTCAGCAAATTTCTTGCCAATTGAAGAAACTTATAATTCTGACAAGTTGGTAAATCTATGTATGGAAAAGATTGTGTCCCTACATGGTGTGTTAGTATATATTGTATCTAATAGAGAGACTAGACATACATCTCACTTTTGGAAAAGTCTCCAACAACCTTTAGGCACAAAATTAAACTTTAGTACGGCTTACCATCCACAGGCTGACATAAAGAGTGAGCGTACTATCCAGACTTTGGAAGACATGCTTAGAGCACGTGTGATTGATTTAGGTGGAAGTTGGGATGACCACTTACCCCTAATAGAATTCTCGTATAATAATAGTTATCATAAAGCATCAACGCTGCTCCTTTTGAAGCCTTGTATGGGAGAAAATGTAGAACGCCTGTCTGTTGGGCTGAAGTTGGGGAAGCCCAACTGTCTGGACCTGAAATTGTCCTAGAGACCACGGATAAGATAATACAAATCCGTGGTCGTCTCAAAGCTGCCCGTGACAGGCAAGAAAGTTATGCAGACAAGAGGCAAAAACCTCTTAAGTTCCAAATAGGGGACAAAGTTATGTTGAAGGTACCACCATGGAAAGGTGTGATGCGCTTTTGAAAGAAGCGCAAGTTGAGTCCGAGATATATTGGACCATATTCGAGGTAATCGAATGTGTCGGTTCTGTAGCTTATAAGCTTAAACTGCCTAAGGAGCTCAGTGGAATCCATGATGTACTCCACATATTTAATCTAAAGAAATGTCTAGCCGATAAGTCGCTAGCAATGTCACATCAAGATGTGCAAATTGATAAAAGCCTGAGGTTCACTGAGAAACCAATTTCGATCGAGGATCGACATGTTAAAAAGCTCCGAAGGAAGTTTTTACCTATTGTAAAGGTTAAATGGGATGCCTGTCGCGGCCCTGAGTATACATGGGAGGTTGAGTCCACTATGCGACAAAAATACCCCCATCTTTTTGAATAAAATCTCGAGGTCGAGATTTCTTTTAAGGGGGTGAAAATGTAACACCTCGTAAAATTCACGTCCGGTATTATACCAACACGTGTACGTACCCTCGAATGATGCCTCCAATAAGTCAGCCACTCAACTCCTCAAACGTGTCAAAAAAAAATATATAGATATATTTTTATACCTGATCGTAGCCAACGGTCAGGACCATAAGCTACGGTCCTAACTTGCTGATTTGATTTTAAACTAACCGTAAGCTACGGTCTGATGATCGTAGCCTACGGCGGGCCTCTGGAACTTCTCTTTTTCATTATTTTAACTTTCAACTAATAACCCGAAGGCCCCTAGACTTTATTATTTCGTTTTTCTTGCATAACCAAGCCACCTTCGATCCGAGCAACTCTCGGTTGAGGTGATATCTTTTGATTCACCAACCTCAAGTGTTCTACATTTCCACCAAACCTTTACCTTCACTAATTTAGGTTAATTAACCTTTAAAACCATAAGGATCCGTATTTATCGTATTATAAGCTAGTAATTACGAATAAGTCACAAAAGCACCTAGTGTGGCACTCGTTAACGTTCGGTTATTCACACTCTTCTTCAAACACATCATGTGTTGAACAAAAAGGACTTAGTTGTGTCATTATGTCATTGAAGATAAGTCAATGGACAATTCATGACAATCCATAAAACTATTTTTGAGGGGCTAAATGTGTCAAACCCCCAAATTTCTGTCAAGATGCCACCTCTCCTGCAAATTGCCACACTCTTGCAGCTCTTGACACCTAATTAGACACTTATGATGATCCTACAACACCTCTAACACTTGGCTTTATCCTCACAAACCCTCTTGTACTATAAATAGACCATCAAGCTCACTCTATGCTTTGCTCATTCCCTCTATTACACTCTTGGAAGTTCCTTGTCATCTAAGAGCATCCCTTTGAGTTCTAAACTTCTATTGGATCACTTGTAAGTGTTCCATCTCTTCTCTTTCCTTTTTATAGGCTTTCAGTAGCCAAAAGTCAAGCATTTTCAACAAATGCCTTGACTTTCAGTTAAGAACATTATGGTCTAGCCATTTTTCAAGTTGAACATGGCTAAGTGATTGTAATTAGGTAAGTATTAATCCCTTAAAAGGTCACCTCCTAAGGATCATGTTTACTAGGTCAATTGACGGGTCAAAGTTTATGTTTTAAAAAGTTAAACGGGTCAGATTTTATAAATATTATAATCTAAGTTTATATATGTTATAAACATGTTTTTGACACTTAAACAAGTTGGTAAAATTATTTGAGCATATGGGAACATGTTTGATCCGTCTATTTCAGTCCTAGGGTCGGTTCGCAACCGAAAGTCACGAAGTTTGACTTCTGCTTTGACTTTCGATTCTGACCCGACTTAGATTAATTTACTACTGATTTATGGTCGCATTATGATCGTAATACAATGTAGCATAACCCTTTGAGGTTATATTACATGATCATAATCATAATCTGAGTTTATGCACAAGTTCCGTTAGATGTCAAATTTTGACTAAAATGCCCTTTTTACATAAAACAAGGTTTTAATCAACAACGAACTTGCAAATGAATTACCTACTAGTATATTAATATAATTAACATATTATGATGTTATTATTCTGATCATAAACTAAGTTTTAATATAATATCGTAAATTATATTTTTAAAAGACCAAAATGCCGTTTCGGTGCATAGTTTGGTCCTAAACCATAAACCACACTTATGTGTGACCTCTTACTGATAATATATCACAAATTAAGTGTCTTTCCAGAATGTTTATGGTTATAACATCAGAATACATGCAAGTTCCTTTTATATGACACATAAGGGTCAAAACTGCTTGTAAGGCGTAGTTTTGTTTTAAAACCTCAACGAGCATATAAGTTGATATCCTACTGATATTACAACTTATTTAAAGTATAATGACATATAGGACGTGTTCATGACTCATCTGGTTACCCGATATCACTTATATGCGTACGGTTAAGTATATGTAACTAGTTTACGAAAATTAACCAAAACGGGTTTAACCTTATCATTTTAATCTCAAATTCCAAAATGTTAATTGTTTACCCATGACATACAAGTCTTATAAACTTATTGGGTTTAAACTACATTCTATCCGGCCATCGCTTAATCTAGCGTATTATAACGTTTTGATCCTTTAAAGCTAACCGGTCTAAATCTATGACTTAAATAGGACCGTTAGCATTCTAATTGGTTAGCTTATGCCATTATTCCAGATTGTAAGCCTTCAAGTAAATGCTATTTGTACTTATATATTGATTAAATGACTGAGTTAATATAAACTTGCATTTAAATCAAGTACTTGCTCAAGTAAATACTCTTAACTTATTTTCCCTATACAGGCTTGGGTTACGGTAAATTATTACCGCTTGGTTGGAAATGGGATCAATCAAATGCCGGATTGTGGCTAGTAAATCTGCATATTCCATTTTGATCAGTTTTGTTTGATAACTTAAGCGGGGGGTTAACGACCCTGTCTTGGATATCCTCGGCTCATTTAAGTTACTAATGGCCACCACCAAAGCAAGGGGTGTAGACATACACTCGACAGATGCGAATGCTAAAATATTTTTACCCAAAAGTTGGGGATAAATCCTTCGTGGGTTCATAAGTGGTGTGTCAGTTAATGATGTCTCGGTCTCTGTACTGGGCCCCATATGTACTGACAAACATATGAATCTGTATACAAGGTTAAAAGCTTAACTTTCCTAAGTTATAAAAGATTTTTATATAATCTTTGCACATAAATAAATTTTTGAAATGTTTTCAAAACGAGTCAGTTAATTGTATTTACTAGTGAACGCTGATGTATTTTAAAAGACTAAGTTGCAGGTACACTTTGAAATAGGCTGGAACCGGCTTGGTAGTGATATAAGAGGATCTTGCAAATCCTTAGATCTGTCTAAAGTCTGATGTTCATCTTTTGTATATTTTACGATCCGCCTGTGGATCTTTAGTTACAAACCGTCTGTATATTATTTTTGAACTTTGGACATTTTGGTTTGTAATAGTATTTTAAACTCCAAGACTTTCGCTGTGCTGTGTTAATCGACTATGATTATATCAACTTACGTCACGATATTCCCCACTCGGGCCCACCAAGGTTTGGATGGAAATTCAGGGTGTGACAATACCACAGTCCGAGCTTGGGTGTACCTTTCAGATAGCGAAAAGTTCGTTTGACTGCAGTTTCATGAGTTTCTTTTGAATTCGTCTGAAATCGTGCACAAATCCAGACAAACCACATGATGTCAAGCCTACTTGCGGTTAGATACATCAACGAACCTATCATCGAGCGGTAGAAGGACTTGTTCACCGGTTTTCCTTGAAGATCAGGTGTGAGTTCCGTTTGAGCTGCAAATGGTGTGCTGGCGGTTTTGCAATCATTCATTCTGTTTTGCGATAATATCCCTGATGTACTTTGCTTGATGAATGAGGATACCATCTTCTCTTTGCTTCACCTCCAATCCCAAGAAAAATGTGAGCTCTCGCATCATACTCATTTCGAATTTCGCTTTCATAACCTTCTCGAACTCCTTACATAGAGTCTTATCGGTTGACCCAAAAATAATATTGTCTACATAAATCTGAACCAGCATCACATTATCTTCGATCCTTTTCGTGAAGAGAGTCATGTCGATTTTACCTCTTGTGTATCCACATTCCAACAGATATGTTGACAAAGTCTCATACCAGGCTCGAGGAGCTTGATGAAGACCATAAAGAGCTTTGTCAAGTTTATGGTATCGTTTAGGGAAACGTGGATCTTCAAAGCCCGGAGGTTGGCAAACATAGACTTCTTCTTTCACCTTCCCATATAGAAACTCACTCTTCACATCCATCTGAAAACCTTCAAGTTTTTGTATGAAGCATATGCCAAGAATATTCTAATGGCCTCCAAACGCGCTACCAGAGCAAAAACTTCCTCATAATCAATCCCTTCCTCCTGACGAAAACCTTGAACTACTAATCTTGCCTTGTTCTTGATGACTACACCACAATCATCCATTTTGTTACAGAATACCCACTTGGTGCCAATCGGATACTTTCCATCTGGTAGATCAACGAGTTCCCAAACTTTGAGCTTACGAAATTGAGATAACTCTTCCTACATTACCTGCACCCAGCTAGAATCTTGAATAGCTTCTTCAATGTCACTTGGCACTGACTGCGAAAGAAACGCAACATACAATCCTTTGTTGATGGTATAAGTTTGTCCACGAGTTCGAACTCCATCTTCCATAGGACCAATGACATTTTCAATGGGATGATTTTGATTTTTCTTGTAACCTGCGTTGGTGTGGGTCTCGGTTTGTTGAGGTAGATTGGTGAAGTGTTCGTCGACATAGATAACTGAAGGCCCGTATTCTTTGGTTGGTTCATCCACATTCAGCTGTGAAGAAGAAGTATCATATGTAGATGCATTCTCAGCCGAAGTGTCACCATTAACTTCTTCAACAGGAAGGATTGGATCGGCTGAAACTGGGGTGAATCGAGTTGTGAATGGGGTGAAATAAATGTTTGAAGGATCAAACAATGGTTCTATTGGGTTTGTTTATGCAGGTTCGGTTTGAGTGAGTGGTTCATCAATGTCGAAAGTGTTGAAAACAACATCTACATCATAAAACTAGTTTGGAGAATTTCCAATGTTGGTGGAGTTTCCTTCCTGAAAGTCGACATAGTACGATTCAAGCACCATCTTGGTTCGTTTGTTGTAGACACGATACGTCTTTTGAGTAGATGAGTAACCCATGAAGTAGCACACATCACCAGCTGATTCAAACTTGATAAGATTATCTTCAGTGTTGAGGAATGTATAGGAACATCCAAACGGTTTAAAGAAATCTATCAGAGGCTTCCTTTTGAAAAGAAGTTCATAGGCGGTTTTTCTATGATTTAATGATGAGAAATCGATTCAAAACATAGCATGTTGTGTTGACTGCTTCCGCCCAGAAGATGATAGAAAGCTTGGAGTCTACGAGCATAGTTCGAGCAACTTGAATGAGTGTTCTATTCTTCCGTTCTGCTATGTCATTTTGCTGAGGGGTTATGGCTGCACTGTACCAAAGGGGTATTCCCTTCTTCACAGAAGGAGATAAAAGTTTTATTTTTTAATTCCGATCCATTGTCACTTCTGACTGATTTGACCTTCAGCTTGATCACATTTTCAATCATGGGAATGAAGTTCTTAAGAGTGGAGGCGGGCTCGCTTTTGGCTTCAAGAAAGTATACCTATGAAAATCAGGAGAAATCATCTGTAATCACCAAGAAATAGGATCTTTTAGCTAGACTTTTAAAGATAATAGGACCGAAAAGATCCATATGCAGTAATTGCAATGGAGCGGATATTGTATTCACTGCTTTGGATCTGTGCGGCTTTTTATGTTGCTTGCCTTGAGTGCATGCGATACATTTTTCTAAAAATGGAAATTCTTTTATAGGTAAACCTCTCACTAAATTTAACTTGGAAAATTTATTCATATTTTCGAAGTTCACATGCCCCAACCGCCTGTGCCAAAGCAATGATTCCGATTCTGACACTTTTGAGATTAGACACGTCATATGCTCATTGGATTTTGCATTTTTCATATTGAGAACGTAGGTTTTGTTTTGACGAGGAGCTATGAGCATGATCATTTCGGCAGGAACGGAGTATTCGGGCTTGAGAAATAGACATTCCATGTCGTTGAATAGCACTGAAATTCCTTTGTCGCATTCTTGTAATACGCTCATGAAATTGTAACACAATTCTGGTACATAATTGACGTTCTCCAATTTAAGTGCTTCAGATACGATGTCTCCTATTCCAACAGTTTTCCCTCCCTTTTCATCTCCGGCAAAAGATACGAAATCGCCATCGATGATTCGAAAGTTCTCAGGAGTTCCTTCAATCCGGTCATATGCCTTGAGCATCCACTGTCCACGTGCCAAATGTATTCCATGAGCATTCGAAGCCATTTTTGCAATTTATTTTGTTATACAACAACAAACAAAAATATGTACAAGTTAGTTAGTTTTTGGAACCCAGACTTATTTCAAGTTTAATCTATTGTGATTTTGAACAAGAATATTTTCTTTTCTTTTCCAAAAAACATAGTGAATTAACTATGCATTTGGCATATTTCATTAAGTTATCAAATTGCTTGGTGAAACTTTTGACAAGATCTTGTTTAGGTTTAGAAAATTTATTGCTCTTGCAATGTTTCGCAGTATGTCCTAAATGACCATAACGAAAGCATTGCTTGCAATTTGCTCTTTTCTTTTTGGCGGACGCTGCATGTGAAGATGATGTATGTGATGAGAGTGTAGAGCTGCTTAAAGTGTTATCTGATGATGCAACATAACTTGAACTTTTGACTTTCTTCACTTTCTTGTCAAGAGGATTTTCATCCTTAATGCAATCTTCACCGATCTTGCTATCTAATGACGAAGCTTATTCTTGATTTTCACTTGAATCATTAGATTCCTGATCTTCGCTTAACATTTCTTCACCACTTTCTGAAGTTGTTGTGCCCAAGTCTTCATTGTTGCTGACTTGCATTGATTCTTCATCAGACTCTGATGTATATGTACATGATGGAACAAAATTAGGAATTTCCTCTGTAAGGAACTTTCCAAATCTGTTTTTTCTTTAATTCTAGAACAAAGACAGGAGATTCAAGCATAGCATTTTCATCACTAAAACTAGAATTTAAGTCATGACGTTCAACCACTACATTCACGTGGTTGTGAGTCTTAAATGTAGGCACATGGTCATTACAGTCATCCCGAATATTAAATTTAGGCACACAACAATTACAGTCATCCACCCTAGTCAAACTATTACAGTTATCCTGAATAGAAGTACTGTTTTTCTTGTTACAATTCCAGGCGAACCAGTTAACGGTGGAATAACTGTCGCCCGAATATCCCATACCTATTTTCAATCCTCCACAGTCATCCTCATTGCACCCATCTTCTTTATGCTCAAATACATCTGCATTAATGTTAGTATTATTTTCATTTTCGTAAGAGATATTTTGAGCAAACAGATTATGTTTATCAATTAAGTCATTATTAGGATGAGTAGATGGTATAGGTACATAGTTTTTGCTGCGCAGAGTAGGAAAGATTTTTCTTTCGTTTCCGAGCTTATCTTTGTATCCAATCCCATCTTTCATGAATGTTGGTTGTTGGCAGTTTTGAATATCAACCAGTACCTTTTGGCTAATTTTCCATTTATCGATTGTGATTTGCAGTTTATTATTTTCATTTTGAGATTTTTTTAATCTTTCAGTTAGATCATTGATGATAAAATCTTTTGTAAAAACAAATTCTTTTAATGTCTGCATCTCAGCCAAAGCTGAGTTCAACTTCCTCGTATGCAGTTTCGTTTTCTTTCAGTTCTTTATGAAATTTCAAATCGGTTTCTTTTTCTCTAATCTGGTCACGGTTGAGTGATTTGTAATGTGCCACGACATTCAAAAATGGTTGGGAGCATAGTTTTGCTTTAAATTCATACGGTATGCTGTTTACCAAATCCTTATCCTCTTTGTCCTTTGCAGATTCAGCTTTCATGGCGGCTGTCGAAGTTCCAGCTTTCTCGTTCTTGATGTCACTAGTTGCTTCTTGGGTTGTCTTCTCCGGTTCATTCTTCTCAGGTTCTTTCTTTCCCTTATTTGTTGATAGTTCAGAAGTAGCGATTATGCTTTTCAAACCTTTATCTGCAACTTTGTCGCCCTTGGGAATTCATGCAGCTTGCTTCGCAACGCAGTTTGATGAAAACGAGACTGATGTAGTAGAGATTTTAGCCATGAGAGCTTTGTTGACTTCTTCCTTTGCCTCAGCAATTTCTTCAGCCCAGTCATAATCTTCTACCACCAATGCCTTTGGGGTGTTATCAGAAACATTCTCACTTCCCTCGGTAGCTATTGGCCTTCTTGTCAGAACAAATTCAGCATTTTCGTTGTTCAACAGCGGGCACTCTCTCTTGAAGTGACCCAAATTCTTGCAGTTGTAGCATCTTAGCTTGGACTTGTCAAAACTAGCTTTTCCCAGTGCCAGTCTCTTTCACGTTTTTCCTTGAAACTTCTTTAGTCGCAGGGTAATTATTGCCATTTACCATTTCAAATCCATTTCCTCCATATGATCTGGATCTACCTGATACATGTCTTCAATAGTGAGAAAATCTCTTTTCATCTCACCTGACATGAGAGCTTCATAACTACTTAGGAAGGCGTTAAACAATGCAACATGTTCATTGGATATCTTGAGTGCTTGAGCATCACCGACCACAGTAGTCTTCTCGTTAGATGATGGAGCCTTTGCAGAGCTTGCGAAAGCGTTAAAGTAAGATGCGTGAGACTTTGAGAACTTGAACCACTGGAGGTTATGGGGGCAAGGAATGCCATGTTTTTTGGAACAGAAGCAGCAGCAGTAGATTGAGTAGATTTCTGAGAGTATCCTGCTTGATTCATTTCTCTCTTGAGCACATCCGTTTCAAAGGCCTTTAGTGTATTGATCAGTTCTAAAAGAGTGATAGGAGTTGTACTGGTTAAGAAGGTTCTTTTGATCATCATTCTATGTAAGCTCCATTCTTTTGGAAGAGAGTCCAAAAGTTTCTTGATTGAGGCATAGTTGGCAACAGGATTGCTGACTTTCTTCAGTTTTGTTAGCACATTCAAAAATCGGCTAATATGATCTGACAAGCTTTCACCTCAAACACTCCCAAACATGTCGTATTCTTTCTGAACCATATCTCTCTTGTTATCCATTAGCTCTTCGTTGCCAACATAGTGATCAATAAGGGCCAGCCATAGTTCATGAGCTGAAGTGTATTCCTCAAACAGGTTGTTGTCATCCTTTGATAGAGCCATCGTTAGAGCAGCGTAAGCCCTACGATCGCGTGGGATGAGAGTCCTATCCTCCTCAGTGAAGGTTGAAGGATCTTCGTTGATTGTTCGAACATCGTCACGAATTACCATAGGAACATGTGGTCCTACAGTGACAGACATCCATTGAGTATAGTCTGTATACTCAAAGAATGCTTTGATTCGATTCTTCCAGCTACTGAAGTCTTCAGATCATTCCAACTTAGGAGGTCTCGTTGCAGTTCCAGTCTCCAGTTCGGCTTGAGCTATTAGATTAAGTTTATTGAGTGACATATTGATTTGATTTCAGGTTCAAAATCTTGATCTAGGATTAATTACATTGGAATTTGTGAGATCAGAGAGCAAATACGCTGAATATAGAAATTATGCTGATGATGCTTGGCTTCTTGAACCAGCGACAATAGCTAAATCCGTTGGAACAGACAGGGCAAACGTGAGTATGGCTAAATATGCGGATCACCATGATAAAATCATTCAGGATCTTTATCACTGACTTCGAAGTCGCCTCTGATTAAATATGCTGACACTGTTTCGCTTAGAGTCAACAAATGTGCTGGTATATTGCCGGCGTATATGTTAATTACGCAATCTTCAAGTTAAAACCGCTATATTCAAATTTATCTACAGTGACTTCAAAATTAAATACGCCCAGCAGGGTTTAAGTACGAACAAAAACCCTCTAATCACCCAAAAACGACTCAAAATCCATGTTTCTTTATACCAAAATGACCCAAATGTTCACCAAAACACTGATTAACAACAACCCAATGATTAAACACACTAGATTAAGCCATTTTAAGTCCAAAATTTTGAAAAACCAACTTTGAAAACTTTTGAAAAACCTTCAAAACTTGAAGAATCTTAACAAAAACTCAAACAATCAAGAGCACAAAGCTCTGCTACCATATTGTGAGTCCAAAAACATATTCGGATCACAGTGGTTTGATTTTTATCACCCAAACAACTATAGATTAGTTGCTTGAATGTGTAAAAGTTAAGAAAAACCAAAAGATGAAGATTCTTGTATGGATCAAACAAAAAGTGTTGTATATGAATCCCAAAAGAGATAATCACTGAATGCACCTGGATGTTCGGATTTAGCACAAGAACAATAATCACAACACAAGAGAAATCACCAAAACTTATCCAAGAACTTTGGACTAGGGTTTTCCATTGATCACATATATATACAATCTGGCTGCCCAGCTTATTTATTAAATACGTTGGTACTTTAAATACGCCGCTACAGGTACAACAAACCATAATTACACTTTTAGCCCTTCTAGTTTTACTAACTATTACAATCAAGCTACAAACTGTGAAACTCAAGTATCAACGGTCTCAAAACGTCCTAACAACATGGGAAAAGTTCAAATATTATTAAGGAAATGCCCACGTCATGGTCTCGAGGGTTGGCAACAAGTGTCCATTTTTTATAATGGACTTTTACCACGCACAAGGTAAATCCTTGATTCTAACTCCGGGGACTCCTTGGAAATTAGTGACCCGACAAAATTTACGACCAAATTAAAGAAATTGCTCAAAATAGTTTTCAATGGCACACTCGTTAAGGTTCAAAATCAATAGCCCTGGGTGTCCATAAAGTGGACGAAGCCACCTCTTTAGAAGCCCAAATCGAAGCTTTAACCACAAAAATAAAGAAGCTTGAATTAACGAAAACGGCTTTGGTTATGGCTTGTGAAGGGTGTTGGCGGACCACATGAAAACTGGAGTTGTATGAAAGATATGGAAAATCAAACAGAAGTGGTAAACTACCTCAATAACCGACCACGACCATCGAGAGCCATAAGGAACTCCTACAACCCGAGTGGTGAAATCATCCCAACTTTAGATGGAGGGAATCAGGAGGTAGCAACCAACAAAATCAAAATCAACGTCTCAACTTTCAACAAAAACCCCGCAATAAGCAACATGGTTACCCACAACAACAAGGAGGAAGAGAAAGACTTGAGGACCTCATCACTAGTCTTTTCTCCGAATCCGATAAACGGTACTCGAAAAGGTTCCTACAAACCGAAGCCGAAACTGGGAACCAACGGGCTCGTATACAAAACATTAAAAAACAAGTAAGCCAACTCGCCTGAAATTTTTCCGAAAGACCACAAGCTGCCTTGCCTAGTAATACTGAACCAAACCCAAAAGCCCAAGTAAATGTCATTAACTTAAGAAATCGTAGAGTAGGGTCCTATAATGAAACTACTCACCTCAAAACACTCAACAAACTAACCAACCCACAAACACACCCTTAACCAATAACCAAGAAAATACTCAACCCTAAAACACCGAACCAACTAAATCACCACCAGTACCCTACCCCGACCGTTTACTTCGCCAAAAGACCGACGAGCAATTCACCAAGTTTGTAAACTTGCAAAAACCACTTCACATCAACCTTCCTTTTTTTGAAGTCCTAATGCAAATGCCAAAATACTCAAAACTCATGAGAGACGTCCTCACTCACAAAATAAAGATTGAATCAATTCAACAAGTCAACCTAATTGAAGAATGTTCGGCGACACTCCTCAACAAACTCCCTCAAAAGAAGATTGATCCCGGAAGCTTCACCATTTCTTGCTCCATTGGAGGATCGCCAATAAGCAATGTCCTTGCCAATTTAGAGGCTAGCATTAACCTAATGCCCACCTCCATGTTTAAAGGACTCGGACTAGGGAAGCCACATCCTAAGAGGATGAGCATCTAACTTGCAGATAGGTTGGTAAAATACTCTCAAGGTGTCATTGAAAATCTATTGGTAAAGGTTGGGGAATTTTTTTTCCTGGCCAACTTTGTAATCCTTGATATGGAAGAGGACACCGAGATCCCACTCATATTAGGAAGACCATTCCTTGCCACTGCATGGGCCATGGTGGATATGAGTGACAGAAGGCTAACATTGAGGGTGGGTGACAAGAAAATGAAGTTTGAAGTAGGACAACGAGTAGAAGATGATCCAGTCAATTACATCAAAGCTATAGACTCGAGCTTGGACTACGCCCTCAGCCGGGGCAACTAAGAATGTGAGTCAATTCACTCGGGTAACATTTGACCGACGTTGGGTCTAGCCAAGGACCCTCATAAATAGGGCGCACCATAGAGGCATTCGATGAACTATCCAGTAATAAAGTAGTTTACTTAAACATAAGTTTTTTGTATAGCTTCCTTTTGAAAAAGAATAATTGTGCTTAAGATTTAGTTAGTTCTTTTATTTCAAGTTTTCTATTTGTAGGAATAAGATACACTCAAAGGGAGATAGGAGCTTGCCAAAGGACGTTGAAACAGAACCCCATGCAGGTAAACAGAAGTCCCCCGACTCAAAATATTCATTACACTAAGTGCATCACGAGGTCGTGTAAGGAAAGCGCGCCCCGTGCCTCAAGTCTGCAGAAAACAATTTTGTCTTTGGAGTAGTCACATGGGGTCGTGTCTCTTATGGAAAAATTTTCATTACTGGCACTTTTTACACGGAGCCATGTCTACCTGGCACACCCCCGTGTCTACCTTTTGAAAATTTTCACATAAACCATGACACTGGCACTTTTCACACTGGGCCGTGCCCATCTGGCATGCCCCCGTGCCAAGTGTCTGATTTTTGATAAATTTGTTGTTTTTAACCCACATCTATACATTTACTAAAATCTAATCCAATTTGGGCACATTGAGTACAATGTGTAATTTAAGTGTGGGGGAACTTAAATTTGTTTGTCCTAAAACAAGCCTTACACAAAACTCTACTTGGAACCGCTAAAACACCCCAAATCTTTTTCAAAATATTTCTTAGGTTATTTTGTCTTGTTTTTAGTTTAAGTTAGTAAACCAAGTTCTAAAATTTTTGTTTTTACAAGTTTACAACTGATAGCGCCGTGATAAAAAGAATCATATAAGAAAAAACTTTATAAAAAGGAATAACAATCTTTTTAAAATTTGATTGTAAATATACTTTCACACTTTTTACCTTTTCCCACAAATTGTGAGTTTTTAGCCTTTATCGAGCATTCAATATTATATCTTTGCTAAATGCTCACTCTTTATTTTTGTGTGTAAAGCCCTATGGTTCTTACAAATCTAGAACTTGATAAGAAATACATTCCCGGTCCTCACCGACTAATCCAAGTAAGTAAATGATTGAGGTATTAGGACTTTAAACCTTTTTTTTGTTTCAACCTCATTTTCCTTTTTATCCCCCACCAAAAACAAAAAACTCCCTTAGTTAATTTACACCCTTTATTTTAGT
Source organism: Scalesia atractyloides (assembly GCA_947069175.1). NCBI lineage: Eukaryota > Viridiplantae > Streptophyta > Magnoliopsida > Asterales > Asteraceae > Scalesia > Scalesia atractyloides. The sequence goes on from CAMTDV010000008.1 coordinate 75,286,106, forward strand.
AAAAGTCGGCTCTTTTGAAAAATATAAAATATGTGACTTACTCTCTCTTGTGAATATTATAAAAAATCTCTCTAGTTGCTTAAAATAAATAAACAAATTTATTGCTTATAAGCCTTTAGGCTCTACCTAAATCACAAATAAACAAATTTTCAAAATAAAACGAACATCTTACGCCTTTAGCCACTTTTCAAATAAAAATACCCTAACCCTAGTAAAACCTACCACTTTCAAAGCTCTCTTAATATTTACAAAGTTTATGTCAAGAAGGATGAGGTTTGATTACTTGTCAAACATATGTTGGAGTAAGTTCCGTTCCGAGACCGAACGTTTCACTTATACATCTTCGGCCTAGTGTTGAATGATCATTTGCGAGGTGTGTGAATTTGTATATAACTTAATGAAATTTTAAAAGGCAAGTTATGCCCAAAGATGTAGGTCCCCTAAACCGTATGGATTGTTACAGAATCGTCTATCCAATCTAGAGTGTGGAATCCTATATCAGATTTCACAGAAAACCGAACAAGAACAAGTACTAGAACACAAACACACACTTTCAATCTGTCTTCTATTGATTATCTAACACAAGTGTTTACAATCAATTTAAGACTCTCTCCTTCAACTCTGTCTGAAGTAATTCTCTGATCAACTGAATGAGCAATCTTAACCCTAATGACAACCTCCCTTTATATAGAGACAGCTTACGCAATGGGCTAGGGTTTCCCTACATGGACTGCAAATGAGTCTAGGCCCAATTCGCCTACCATGTGCTATGTGGTGTCTAGTTTAGCCTAATTACTTCTAATTAACTATTACAAAACTAAACCCGCTAACCGTTTATCATTTTACTAATTACAAGATATCCAAAGACCAAATCTAAGTTGTTGTCACAAATATGCACCAATAAACTTCCCCTTAACAATAGCTTCATAAAACAACTTTGTCTTCAATCATCTTGAAATCTTCAGCGTCTTTGAAAAACGTTGGTCTTTGGATAGCTTCAGCTTTAATAGCTTCTGTCAGCAACAGACTCCCCCTAAGTTGATGTACACCAATTTTTCTAAATCGTTAGCGTTTGAGTAAACTTCAATTTAGTACTTGCATAGCAATCTGCAAAACTCTTCAACTTTGTCTGCAATGTAGAAAGGAGGTTCTACCATGCATCCAAACAAACTCCTCTTCACTAAACGTCTCAGCAACATATGACTACAATCTGTATACTATAAAACAATATCTCGAGAAACCTTAAGAATTTTTCAACACAAGTTAAACAAATTATTATTATTCAAGAGATAGTAAAACTGTATCACAAATTAAGCACTTCTCAACTCAAAACACATACATAACCTTTTAAACACCATGAACCTACAAGATTTTAAAAAATTTTGAACTCATCTTCTAACACTGTCTCCCCCTATCGGTAAGAACTCCTCCATGAACAACCATATTCTGTACATTAAGAATATACAAGAAAATGAAATATTTTTGGATTTTTATAATTTATGAAAGCAAGTAAATAACGAAATAATAAACACTCTGTTTTTCTGAGAATCACCGTTAAGAAGATCATATCAGCAACATCAAACTGTTTTCACACTATTTGATAATTCTATATGCAATATTTTTGAAAAGCAGTTTAAGACGATTACCAGTATTGTTTATCCACTTAAACAAAATACATGAACATTTCAAGTACCATTACCTAGTGATATGTTGAGATAATTTATACTGATATACTAGTGTGTCCCACTTCAGGACATACCCCCACAATCAAGGTATGCACAAAGATTCCTCGTAGTAGGTGAGTATACCGAAATTCATCCTTTTTTATTTTCAACGTTAGATAGTTGGTGATTAGGTCAGTACTTCCGTATAGCAAAGAGACCAATATCCAACGAGGGTTAGGGAAAATACCAAATTTTGGTACGAATACTGCAATTTGCACATTTGAATGACTCTCTAGGAGAGCTTCTTCAATTTTTGGGATTTGGCATTTTAGCTCTTTTAAGATATCCTGGTTGTGCCTAGGTCAGCATATGTCTGGATGTTGCAGAAGGACAACCTTGATACCCCGGATGAAATAACTATATAAAGACCTAAAACCTCAAATTTTGGCAATCTATCAATGCAAGAATTAAGGTTATAAAACCATACGCCATTGATATGTTACCCACTCATACACAGTTTGTTATTTTATATCACCAAGGTAAGTTGATTATTTCATGCTTTTTTGCCTATCGGGTACATCATATGATGAAGCTGCTATCACACTTAAGCAATTTAGTTTTAAATATTAGTGTGACACTCTAACTTGCTGATGTATTATCATTTCTTATTTTCCACACAGTGAAAACTCATTTTTGATTTTCTATTTTTTTATGTTTGATTTTTGAAAAGCAGTAAATTATTTACAAAATACTTTTATGGAAAATTTTGGTTATTCAGGATTCCTCATCCTGTTGAGTTCGACTAAATGTTCAAAACGAGTCCTGTCAAAAGCTTTTGTGTAAAGATCTGCCAGGTTATCTAGTTTGTCGACTCGATGCAGTTCAATTAATTTCTTTTCAGCACAATCCCGTATAAAATGATGACGAATGTCTATATGTTTTGTGCGACTGTGTTTTACGAGATTGTTGGTGATTGAAATAGTGGCATTATTGTCTATCATAATAGGAGTACAAGTGAAATTCAACCGTAATCGCGCATCTGCTGTTGTATCTAGAGAACCTGAGAGCAACAGCTACCCGCAAAAATATATTAAGCTTCACACATCGAGGTAGACACGCAAGACTACTTCTTGCATTGCCATGACAGGAGCCTCCCTCCTAAGAGCTGATAACCACCTGTGGTAGACTTTCTAGTTGATTTGCATCCTCCAAAGTCCGAATCAGTGAAAGAAACAAACTTCAAATCACTAGCAGCTGGATACCATAACCCAAGTTTAGGTTTCCCCTTCAAGTAACGAAGAATCCGCTTCACCGCTTTCATGTGGGATTCTTTTGGATTCGCTTGATATCTGGCACAAAGACATACTGCAAACATGATGTCTGGTCTAGAAGCAGTCAAGTACATCAGAGAACTAATCATTGCCCTGTATTGAGTTGGATCAACATCCTCTACACTCTCATGACCTGGACCAAGATTGTGATTCTCACAGATAGTTGTATTGAAAGTAGCGCAATCTTCCATTTTGAAACGAGACAAAATGTCATACACATACTTCGTCTGATGTATAAACATCCTATCCTTCTTCTGTTCAACTTGTAAACCCAGAAAGTAAGATAGTTCACCCATCGCACTCATCTCAAACTTGCTCTTCATTACCTGTCACACCCCGACCCGTAGCGGAAATGGTGATAGGGGCATGATTAGGTTTTCATCAAAGCTCATGACATTTACTATAAAGTTTCATATTTATTATTTCTCTTTAAAGAAGAAGTTACAATAAACACACAATTACATCATGCTCAAATACATCTTCATTCAAATTACAAACTAGAGTACAATTACAAAGGAAAACAAAACTAAACATTTATTCCAGGGCATTTAACTTGTTTATTCTTCTAGGCCATCCTATGTATTTCTTTTCTCTACCGGATCACCTGTATCATGTGTAAAATAGGGTTTTTGGGTCAACATAAGTTGGCGAGTGAATCTTATTTAAATATTTGAAAGGATTAGTTATATTGGTTATTTGAATAAAATTGTGCATAACCAAATATGAATACACGTAAATGTAAACTTAATCACAAAACACATAATATCAATAACTGCACAAGCACACACACCAAATGAATGAACAATGAGATCAAGGCTCAATCAAACGGAGCCGATCGAATGAGGCACGCGATGTTCAACTCGTCTCCCACGATGAACTGATGGGCCTAATGAATGTTTTGCACGCAACTTGACAAAATGTAAACACGTATCACGACAAACAATATTTACATCATAAGTTTAGGTCATATAATGGTAATGGCACAAGTTTGAATAAACGAAATATTTAGAGCGACACATGATACACCCCAAAACATGAATAAAAAGGGGAATTTGTAAGGATTCACTCACATTGGGTGCGTTCTTTTGATGACGTTGGATGCGCACGAGTTTTGGGATTTGATCGACGAGGAAAACTAACCTAAAATAATAACGAAATGGTTCGGTAAATAAATGGATTTTATTTGAGATTAATTCTTTTAATTCATAATCTTAATAGGATTTTTAGATTTATTTTTGTGAGTTTAAGGACATTTTCTAACTTTAAAAATATTATTTTTAAGTATTTTTAAATAATTTTCTGATTAAATAAATAAAGAAAAAAAATATAAAAATGTTGACTTTTTGACTTTGACCGTTGACCGTTGACCGGTCGGATTCAGTTTATTCATGCGCTGAGTGAGGTTCGAACTCGGGACCTATCGTACGCGTGCACGCAGCTCTACCAACTGAGCTACGTGTCTAACCTGAAAGAATCATGTTTTTAATTATATTAATACACTCCTTAGGTTATTTCAAAAGTTTGTTTAAATTAAAAAGATTTTAAAATCCAGAACCGGTGCGTGCTAAGAGTCTCGAACTCGAGACCTGAAGTTTGTTTGCACCCAGCCCAACCAGTTGGGCTGGGTGTCTAACCCGGTTATAATATAATTCTTATTATACTTAAACAGTTAATCAACTTCATCATCTTCTCTATGCTGCTTAACCTACTGATACAAGATTCTTAATTCGAATCTTGTTTATTTGCTTTGATTTTAAAACACGAGAAAATAACAGAGATGCTTTTAAATACCAAAGGATGATTGGCGATTCTCCGGTGACGCCGCTGCCGTTTATACTCGAATTCCGGTGATTTCCGGTGAACTCCGGTGAAACAGAGAACTTGCTTTCACGAGTGCACAATGCGGTGAGGGTTTGGCTATGAATTGAACGAGATTTACAATTTTCCGGACTTGGTATTTATAGATAACATGCTCGACAGTTTCGGTCAAGGGATTTAATCATCCTTCAGTTATGATTTTGATTTGTTCAAATGATTGATAACCGATTTTTGGGTTAAAGGCATGATTTAATCGTCGGTTTTCCTTGGGTTAATTCGCGATTACGAGTAATGCCGGCGGTTACAGATCGGCCGGAGCTTTGAGGTTTGCAGTTTTAAACCATAAGAGTTTTATGTTTTCATTTCTGGCACTCTATGTGTGTGTGTTGTAATGGTATTTGATGCGTATGTGAATCCGGGAGACCCGGGTTCGAAACCCGGTTTTCTCCTGTTTTTTTTTAATTCGCCTACTATTATAATTATTATCATTATTATTATTTTTATTTATTTACTAAAGTCATATTAACATAATCGCCACTAGTAAATATGCGTCTAACGTTTAATCAAATACTTTGAATAATAGATGGTGCGGGTTTTCGAAACCCGTTTTTCGACGAATGTTACAGTATCCCCTACTTTTAGAAATTTCGTCCCGAAATTTAAGTAGTAGTGGTATATTTGACTTGAAGGGAGGATGTTTTAAGTTTGACGATTACATAATTAGAAGAGAGTGAGTTTAAATCTTATTTGAGGCGGTAACGTTCCTAGTAATGGTTGAATACCCTGCTACAGGAATCGCTTTTTGATGCCTAAAGAATGCGGAACATGGATAAACAGAGTTGATTGACTAAGCACGATTTTTTTTTTTTTTGCATAAGAGTTTTGAGGGAATTGATACGTTTGGAAAGATAAGGTTATATCATAAAACAAAACTCAACCATGACGATACTAAAACCTACACGGAACTTTTCATAACCGCCTGACAACGCTTTTGATCCTTTGCCAAGAATACTTATATATAGGAAGTACCAGCGGCGTATCCACCATATTCTTGTCAAATTTTCATTGGCTTTATCAGTAAATTATGATCAGTTCTATGTGACTCTAAAACATAAACAAACACAACAATCAAAGCTTGAGTCTCAATTCTGAAAGGATACATGACTGAATGATAACAGTACCTCTCTCGTTTGTTATGATGAGAGGGGTTAGTCTATGTAAAATTGAGACACAACCCAACTTCTTTAAATGATGTGATCGAGGTACGTCGAGATGTTTGATGATATGAATGTTAAATCATTGAGTATAAAACAAAACTGTAATATCAATTCGCATTAAAATTCTTGGATACATAAATTCCCAATTTATAACTGGGAGACGTAAAGATGTAGATAACATAAAGAAAACATTAAAACTAAACGGTTGGAGTTGAGTCTTGACTCTTGGTGAGGGAAAGCTAGTTGGGTGATTTGTTTGGGGCGTTATTATTTTCAACAGGATTGGTGTTGATGTTGTAAGCTCTTCCTCTTGCTGGTGGTGGAGCTGGGTTTGCTTGATTTGCTTGGTTAACTGGGTTTGCTTGAGCTTGGGTGTTTATGATGTTAACCAATCATGGGCACGTGTTTCTAAAGTGAGTAGGTTCGCCACAATTAAAACAAGCTCGAACATATGGGAACATGGGGTATTGGGGTTGTTGATATGTTTGGATCATGTTTTGAGTAGGGGGTGAGGCTTGGTTTTGAGGGGCACGACAAGTTTTGCTCCAATGACCATAACGCCCACAATTGCACACAGTCGACAAGGTACGGTAGATGGATGGTGATAAAAACAGGTGTTACATTGATGATGAGGTCCAATGTAGGGTTTCTTATTTGGGTAAGTAGAGTTGGGTGCTACTTGAGTGATTGGAATAGCTTGGAGGGGTATGGCTTGTGAAGCTGGTTGATTGCCTTGGGTAATAGCGAAATTTTGTCCATCTCGTTTTCTCTTAAGAGTGGTTTGAGGAGGGGATTCGGTCTGGGTTGGGTGGGAGGTTTCGGTTGATGCTTTATCCTTCTTCTTCTCCTCCGTGAAGTCTTTATTTCGTATGTGGTTTTCGGTGAGCTCTGTGGCTAACTCCATTGCTGCTTCCAAAGTTGCAGGTGTAGTACTTATTACAGGGTCTTGAATTTTTGAAGGAAGACCTCGAATATAGTGCTCGATCAAACGGTAGAGGGGAGTGAACAAGTTGGGGACCATCTGATTTAACTCAAGAAATCTCTTGTTGTATGTGGTGTGGTCACCCTCCTTTTGTTTCAAAGAATAGAACTCATCTTCCAATTTCTTGATTTCGTTTCTTGGACAGAAACGTCTTGTCATGATTTCCTTCAACTCTTCCCAAGTCAAAGTCATAGCATTCTCAGTACCTCGCTTGGCCTTCTCTGTATTCCACCATGTAAGTGCTACTCCAAACAAACGACCGGTAGCATATCGCACCTTGCGATCATCGGGACAGTCGCAATTGAGAAAAGTGTTTTCCATCTCCTCAAACCAATGGAGGAGAGCGGTGACACCTTCAGTCCCTTCGTATTTTGGAGGATCGCTGGATTTGAAATGCTTGAAGGTGCATTTAGTGGCTTTTGGGAGAGGATTGACAATGTTTTGATCTTCGGGTTGACGGGATTAGCGGTAAGGGCCTGTTGTACCTGAATTACGATGTTGGGTATTACGACAGCCATTTGTTGAGCGATTTGGGCAGCCATGCGCTCGCGGGATTTTCTTGATTTCATTTTTCTACGAGAGAGGCTAGAAGACATCTACAAGAAATACGTATCAAGAGTATGAGTTGGACGTTTTAGGGGTCATGTGTCGTATTTAGGAATGAACATTCATAAAATAAATGAAGTATAATAAATTTACTACATCCATAGGATGTCTTGGGCTTTGCTCGTAATTGGGCCTTGCATGCCGCCATATTTCACCTTCGTAATCATGTGGGCCCCCATGATTACCGGGTCTTTCATATGGTTCGCATGTGTTAGCCTGGTAATGTACACTAAAACCCGAAGAAAATCGAGAAATATGAATGTAACGTATGAAATTCGGAGTGCATCCAGGTGTGGACACGGTGACACCTCAAAGTGGGGTTAGTTCGAACGACGTTTGGTGTGGCATGTTTTGGCCTAATAGGTCCTTCGTACTCTCATCGTTAGTCCCCAGGTAGGCAAACTGGTCCGTTATATTGGATTTATACGAATGCCAACCTAGATAGGATGTTCCGACTACCGGTACTTGTACCCTTACAGTTACTACATGCCCGTCGTAGAACTCACTTTGATGAGATTGCAAAACGAAAAAAAAATGCGACAAAATCTTGAATAAAGGAATATGAGGATGACTTGAATATGTGAACATTGAAATAGGCGTGATGAATGTATATGTAAGCTTGTTATGTTTGACAATAAGTATAACTCATTAAGTATCACACAATATAATAGTGGAAGTGTTTGCAGGCATTTGTGTGTGTAATAAATACGAAACAAATAAACATCATGAGTTTGCATGTAACCACATAAACAATTAAAATCTAATCAACTATAGTATAGGCTCTAAGGGTCTAATAACCTATCCTATATCCCTATAGTCAAAAGCTCTGATACCAATCTGTCACACCCCAACCCGCAGCGGAAATGGTGATAGGGGCATGATTGGGTTTTCATCAAAGCTCATGACATTTACTATAAAGTTTCATATTTATTATTTCTCTTTAAAGAAGAAGTTACAATAAACATACAATTACATCATGCTCAAATACATCTTCATTCAAATTACAAACTAGAGTACAATTACAAAGGAAAACAAAACTAAACATTTATTCCAGGGCATTTAACTTGTTTATTCTTCTAGGCCATCCTATGTATTTCTTTTCTCTACCGGATCACCTGTATCATGTGTAAAATAGGGTTTTTGGGTCAACATAAGTTGGCGAGTGAATCTTATTTAAATATTTGAAAGGATTAGTTATATTGGTTATTTGAATAAAATTGTGCATAACCAAATATGAATACACGTAAATGTAAACTTAATCACAAAACACATAATATCAATAACTGCACAAGCACACACACCAAATGAATGAACAATGAGATCAAGGCTCAATCAAACGGAGCCGATCGAATGAGGCACGCGATGTTCAACTCGTCTCCCACGATGAACTGATGGGCCTAATGAATGTTTTGCACGCAACTTGACAAAATGTAAACACGTATCACGACAAACAATATTTACATCATAAGTTTAGGTCATATAATGGTAATGGCACAAGTTTGAATAAACGAAATATTTAGAGCGACACATGATACACCCCAAAACATGAATAAAAAGGGGAATTTGTAAGGATTCACTCACATTGGGTGCGTTCTTTTGATGACGTTGGATGCGCACGAGTTTTGGGATTTGATCGACGAGGAAAACTAACCTAAAATAATAACGAAATGGTTCGGTAAATAAATGGATTTTATTTGAGATTAATTCTTTTAATTCATAATCTTAATAGGATTTTTAGATTTATTTTTGTGAGTTTAAGGACATTTTCTAACTTTAAAAATATTATTTTTAAGTATTTTTAAATAATTTTCTGATTAAATAAATAAAGAAAAAAAATATAAAAATGTTGACTTTTTGACTTTGACCATTGACCGTTGACCGGTCGGATTCAGTTTATTCATGCGCTGAGTGAGGTTCGAACTCGGGACCTCTCGTACGCGTGCACGCAGCTCTACCAACTGAGCTATGTGTCTAACCTGAAAGAATCATGTTTTTAATTATATTAATACACTCCTTAGGTTATTTCAAAAGTTTGTTTAAATTAAAAAGATTTTAAAATTCAGAACCGGTGCGTGCTAAGAGTCTCGAACTCGAGACCTGAAGTTTGTTTGCACCCAGCCCAACCAGTTGGGCTGGGTGTCTAACCCGTTATAATATAATTCTTATTATACTTAAACAGTTAATCAACTTCATCATCTTCTCTATGCTGCTTAACCTACTGATACAAGATTCTTAATTCGAATCTTGTTTATTTGCTTTGATTTTAAAACACGAGAAAATAACAGAGATGCTTTTAAATACCAAAGGATGATTGGCGATTCTCCGGTGACGCCGCTGCCGTTTATACTCGAATTCCGGTGATTTCCGGTGAACTCCGGTGAAACAGAGAACTTGCTTTCACGAGTGCACAATGCGGTGAGGGTTTGGCTATGAATTGAACGAGATTTACAATTTTCCGGACTTGGTATTTATAGATAACATGCTCGACAGTTTCGGTCAAGGGATTTAATCATCCTTCAGTTATGATTTTGATTTGTTCAAATGATTGATAACCGATTTTTGGGTTAGAGGCATGATTTAATCGTCGGTTTTCCTTGGGTTAATTCGTGATTACGAGTAATGCCGGCGGTTACAGATCGGCCGGAGCTTTGAGGTTTGCAGTTTTAAACCATAAGAGTTTTATGTTTTCATTTCTGGCACTATATGTGTGTGTGTTGCAATGGTATTTGATGCGTATGTGAATCCGGGAGACCCGGGTTCGAAACCCGGTTTTCTCCTGTTTTTTTTAATTCGCCTACTATTATAATTATTATCATTATTATTTTTATTTATTTACTGAAGTCATATTAACATAATCGCCACTAGTAAATATGCGTCTAACGTTTAATCAAATACTTTGAATAATAGATGGTGCGGGTTTTCGAAACCCGTTTTTCGACGAATGTTACATTACCTCCTAAATTCATGACACATGTTCTCATCAGATGATCCAAAAATGATGTCATCTACGTATACCTGTGCCAGCATAAAGTTTTCCTTCTTCCTTTTAATGAAAAGTGTATTGTCAATCTGACCTCTTTCAAAATCATTCTTTAACAAATGTGCTGACAGTGTCTCATACCACACCCTAGGTGCCTGATGCAATCCATACAATGCCTTATCAAGTCGATAGACTCGATCTGGATAATCTAGATCAGTAAACCCATCTGGTTGGGAGACATACACCACTTCTTGGACTTTCCCATAAAGAAACACACTCTTCACGTCAAGTTGGTAAACTTTGAAGCCCTTGAATGAAGCAAAAGCTAGGAACAAACGAATTGCTTCCAACCTTGCTACTGGTGCAAACACTTCATTGTAATCAATCCCCTCTTGCTGATTGAACCCTTTCACCACCAATCGAGCCTTATTCCTTATTATGATCCCTCTGTCGTCTTTCTTGCACTTAAAACCCCACTTAGTGCCTATTTCCTTCTCTCCTTCAGGCAAATCAACTAGCTCCCAAACTTTCAACTTCTTAAACTAAGCTAGTTCCTCTTGCATAGCTTCAACCCAACAATTGTCTTTTAGAGCGATATGAACATTTTTCGGCTCCTCTTGAGCAATAAAGCAGCTATAGAAACATTCATTAATCAACCCATTCTTCTGAATCAAAGTAAACAAACAGGAACCTTCGATCACACCTCTTCTTATCTGAACACCTGCAACAGCATCACCTATGATGTTTTCAACTGGATAATCTCTGTGTACACGTGTAGCAATGGTGTCAACAACTAGATTACCTCCCAGAATTAGATCCAACCTCCCCCTAAATGTTTGTATTAGCAAACGGATTAGTGAAGTCCTCCCCCTAAATAGGTTTAGACTCACTATCACTGGAGTCCTGTGGAGCTGCACTGGAAGAAGTTTCTGGAGCATCTGTCATCGATGTACTCGATCTAGCATGAAGTCACCCTCTCGATCTTCACTGATCACAGTTTGAATCACTTGAGACTCATCTGCATTGGAAAATCAGAAATATTAAATGATTTAAAAACACTGTCATAATCATATAATATAACAGGACCACTCGTTGATTGTTGAGGTGAATAACTAGTGATTTTCATGTTGACCACCACCTCAATTTTACCAGTTTTTAGATTAAAACCCCTTTTATTTGGTGTTCCAGGCATATAGCCTAGAAAGTAACCCTCATCAGCTACCTCACCGAATTTTTGCTTATCTTTATTTCGCACAATGGTGCAGGGTAATCCAAATGGTTCAAAGCCTTTTAAGTTTGGTTTTCGGTTAAACAATAGTTCGTGACATATTTTGTTAAACCGTTTAACCGTCAAAACTTTGTTCAGGACATAACAAGTTGTGTTCATAGCTTCTCCCCAGAAAAGAACTGGAAGCTTTGAATCAAAAAGCCTAGTCCTTGCAGCTTCAATCAACGTCTTGTTTTTCCTCTCAGCGACTCCATTCTGTTGAGGTGTATAAGGAGTAGAATATTGATGTTCAATTCCCTTGCAAAGACAATAGAGATCCAGAATCTGATTCTTGAATTCCGTGCCATTATCACTCCTTATACTCTTGATCCTTGCATCATGGACATTTTCCAATTTTGTAAAAAGATCTATCAGCATCCCCGCTGTCTTATCTTTTGTACCTAATAAGAAAAACCATGAATATCGTGAGTAATCATCTGTGACAACTAAACAATAGTACTTTCCACCTATGCTCCTTACATTCACTGGATCGAATAGATCCATATGAAGTAATTCATAAGGGGCATCTATGGAATTTACTGTTTTAGACTTGTGAGGTTTCTTATGTTGTTTTCCCTTTTGACATGGAAGGCATTTATCTTCCACGTGAAACCTCTGCACTGGCACCCTTCCACTAAACCATTTTTAATAATATAATTCATTTTTCGGTAGTGGATGGGGGCCATGCGTCTGTGCCACAGCAATGACTCAGCCTCAGATGCTTTTGATAGTAAACACGCCACCACAGTGGAAGAATCCTTAGCACCCATGTCCATGACATAAGTGTCGTTTCTCCTTGGCACTCTCATCACTATCCAATCATCTGGTATCACCAAACCAAGTTTCAACACCAAAGCTTCAGACTTAGTAAAGTGGACCGAGTGACCCTTGTCGCAGAATTGAGACACGCTCATCAGATTGTGCTTCAGCTGCTCCACATAGTTCACTTTGTCCAGTGTGATCATCCCGTTGGTCACTTTTCCTCGTCCTGTAATGTGCCCTCCTTTAGCACCTGCAAAGTTCACATAACCTCCATCTATATTCTCGAACTCAGTCAACAATCTCGCATCCCCCGTCATGTGCCTGGAGCAGCCACTATCAACATACCACAAGTTGATAACCCTTCTTAGCAGCTCCTGCACAACCCAACAAAATTAGTTAGATTTGGGGACCCAAGCCTTAATGATCCTGGGTCTTCCAGATTCATCAACCACTGGAACATTCATCCAATATCCATCCTTGGATCTTAGACCTGTTGATGGAAATGGTTTTTGATTTCCACTAGGTCTCTGGTCCTGAGGTTTCCTAAACATGTTGGACTTTGCGACCTTTGGAAATTATGATTTTGGTTCCATAAATTTTGATGATAATAATTTCTAAAGCCATTGTTATAATATTTTCGACTACCAACATTCTGGTATCGAGTTTGATATTGACCTTGACTTCTGAAACTACTTGATTGACCATTAAAGTTATTCATTCTTGGTGAACTACTTCTAGGTGTTTCATATCTGCCTAATGTAGATGCAGGCTGAAATCTTTGTTGATTTCTTTGAAAACGAGGAACTTTGTGAGTTACTTTTTCAGCCTTATCTATACCAACAACAACTCTCTGTCGCCTAGTAGCAGATATCTTTGGTGAGTTAATAACCTTCTTCTTACCATCACCAAGTTTTCCTGGTGATTTTTCTCTCTGTCTCTCACCCACCTGTGCTTCATTCTTTTTGGTAGGACAACAGCTAGCTACATGTCCCTTTTCGTGACATTTGAAACATGATTTTCTAGCTGAAGACTTCTTAATTGAAGTCTCTGGTTTAGATTCATTAGGTGATGATGAGGAGGAGGATGCCTTTGAAGAATCTTGTTTAGTTTGCTTAATTTCTGATTTTTCTTTGTTTTTATTTTTAGCAAACTGCACATTTGACTCTTTTGTAATAACAGTGACCTCTTCTTTCATATCACTCCCTTTAACAAAATCAACCTTTTTAACAAAAAATTGTTTTTGATTCTTAGGGTGTGTATTCTTTGTTTTCAAAACTAGTTCCCTGTTATTATCCTTCTTGGCATTCTCAGTCACATCAACATCCTCTAATGTGGAACTACCAGGTGTAGTTGACACAAAGTCTGTAAGCTCTTCTTCATCTGGCAAGAAAGAATAGTCATGACCAAGAGGTGGTGGAACTTTATTTAAACCTTTGAATCCCACACATGTCTTGTCATTACTATTCTTCAGGCCATTCATCATGTGTTTCAAACAAAAGATGAATCTCTGAATTGATTTAGTTTCTTTTCAAGTTCACAAATTTTAAGTTGTGCTTCAGACAACCCTTTGCATTTTTTAGAAATTATTTTGTTTTCTCACTCATCGTATCATGCGCTAAGTCAATAATTTGAAGCTTTTCATTAAGCTTACAAGTTAGAATATTAATTTCTTCCTCATAACCTTTAATTTTCTTCAAATATAATGACTCATTTCGTTTTATGAAAAAGTTTGATTCTTTTAGGTTTGAGAGCTCATTTACCAGACGTTGGTTTTGTTTTATGAACGTGTCAACTTCACTTTGCAGTTCACGACATTTTAAACAAACAGAACTACCAGAGTTAGAATGTACCTCACCTATTGATTTGCTTAGATTAGCCATGAAAGCAGCAAAATCAGCAGCCATCTTCTTCTCTGCAGCGTTCTGTTCTCCATCAGCTTCTTCAGCTACCGTCTCTTGCTCTACTTCAGCATCAACCTTCATTTCCACATTATCAACTGGGACTATCTCAGCCATGAACGCCTGTGAGGCATTGTCATCACCCTCCAGATGAACACTCCAATCATAAGAACCCTCTCTAGCAGTAGAGATCAGGGCCTTTGATCCAGTGTTGGTTTACGCATTCCTGTTGCGAACCATGACCAGGAGAATCTTGAAAGGATGAGTCAGAACGAGATTCAGTTTATGGTCGTTAACATTCTCTAGCAAAATGTCCGTAGTTTTGACAATTGTAACACTTCATTTTAGACTTGTCAAAACCCACACTCTTTCCAACGAACTTCCTATAACATTTATGTAAAACGGGTTTCAAAACCCGCTCCATTTAAGAATCATGTATTTATTAAAAAGATTGTTACGCATTTATTAGTATTTTTGTCATTTATGTTTTGCCTAACTAAAAGAATAATCAATAAATGAATAAACAAAATAATTAAATCTTAAAATGATAAAAAATAAAATAAAAATAAATTAAAGGGCAGCCGGGTTTCGAACTCGGGTCCCCATCAAACACACACACAACCTTCACCACTACACTACACACACATATCTGAAATAAACCCAACTTAAATGATATTTATATTAAAACAACATTCTGAATTCAATTTCAAAAAGATCACCCGCCTGTAACTGATCGTAATTCCCAAACCATTAACAATTTCTGTTTCATTCAAGAATTCAACGGAAGAAACTGATTTCAATCAGTGCATTAAGTCTCAATCATGACAATTTGGTTATAGAATCAATTCGGAAGTTAATATCTTTGACCAAAAACATTTAAACCGATTTCGAAACTAAAACCACACTTGAACCTATAAATAGAGACCCCCGCGTTCCTGTTGAACTCGCCCACACACTCTCAAACTCTTTCTAAAACGCTCAGAAGTTCCAAGTCACCGGAATTTTGGTGAAGTCGCCGGAGGTATCACCGGAAATATCGACCACTTCCGTTTCGGTACAAATCTATCTTTTCTATTTTGGTGTCGCATATATTCTTTTATAAATAAATCTAATCATCGAAGTTCATATGGTTCAAAAATAAACAGTCGGGTGTGTATCAGTGGTTTTTGTTATGAAGAAGATGAAATCAACATAATGTATAAATATAATTAAAAATGTATGTTTAACCGGGTTAGACACATAGTCCAGTGGTGGACTGTGTGCATTATAAACAAGCAAACCCGGGTCTTATGCGTGTCCAACTTTCTAAAATTAAAACCATTTTTTTAAAAACCTTTCAGACCACCTTTCATCATGTGTATAAACATAATATAATTCGGTGTTTAAATGGGTTAGACACACAGCCCAACTGGTTGGACTGTGTGCACACGAATATCAGGTCACGGGTTCGATCCGGCTTATGAAACCGGTTTTGGCAATTGTTAAGTCTTTTTAATAAAAATAAAATAAAGTTTAAGTTAACTAGTATATATAAGTAATTAAAATCAGAATTAGTTCGGGTTAGACACGTAGCTAAGTTGGTAGAGTTGTGTGCACGTATACAGGAGGTCATAAGTTCGAATCTCACACGATGCCAACAATAAACGCAATTCGACAGTTGACCGGTCAACACTGTAAAAAGGGAATATTTTTTTATTACTATTTTCTTTATTATTTTATTTAAAATCATTTAAAAATGCTTAAAAATAAGACTTTTTAAGTTTAAAAATTATATTAAATACCACAAAAATAAGTCTTAAAACCTAATAAAAAGCACTAATAGAAATGTTAATCTCAAATAAAAATTTATTTATTTATCATATTATTACGTTATTATTTAGGTTAGTTTCTCTCGTTGGTTAAATCCAAAATCGTGTGCGTTCGTCGTCAATCCAAGAAAAACGCATCCACTGTGAGTGAATCCTTACAAATTCCCCTTTTTATTCATGTTTTTGGTGTATCATGTGTTGTTTATATATTTCGGTTCTCCAAACACTTGTGATGTTACCATTATATGATCTAACGTGTTATGTAATGTTATTTGTTGTATCGTGTGCTTACATTTTTGTCAGTTGCGTGCAATCATTCACATTAGGCCCATCAGTTCCTTGTTGGATACGAGTTGAGCATCGCGTGCCTCATTAGATCGGCTCCGTTTAATTGAGCCTTGATCTCATTGTTCATCATTTGTCATGCTTGTGTGTACATGGATTGATATTATGTGGTTTGTGGTTAGATTTACATATGCGTATACTCATATTTGGTTTATGCACATTTTTATTTAAATAACCAATATAACTATTTCTTTCAAATGTTTAAATTAGATTCACTCGCCCACTTTTTGTTGACCCAAAAACTCTATTTTACACATGATACAGGTGAACAGGCTGAAGCAAGGAACACATAGGAATTTGCCTTAGAAGAAAAATAAAGAGTTCATGAAAGTTGTGTATAGAACATGTTGTGCTTGTATGTTTGCTGTAATTTCTCCTTTAAATTGGAATTAATAAATACGAAACCTTATAGTAAATGTCATGAGCTTTGATGAAAACCCAATCATGCCCCGACTACCATTTCCGCTGCGGGTCAGGGTGTGACATATTGGTATCAGAGCTTTTGACTATAGGGATATAGGATAGGTAATTAGACCCTTAGAGCCTATACTATAGTCGATTAGATTTTAATTGCTTATGTGTTATTTTTTGACATGCGAACTCATGATATTTACTTGTTCTATATTTATTTCACACGCAACTGCATGCAAGCACTTCCACTATCATTTTGTGTGCTATTTAATGTGTTATACATATTGTCAAGCATAACATGCTTATATATAGACGCAACACGCACGCTTTAATTCTCACATATTTAAATCATTCTCATATTTCTTTATTCAAGATTTTGTGATGTTTTCATTTTTCAATCTCATCAAAGTGAGTTCTATGACAGGCATGTAGTAACTGGAAGGGTACAAGTACCGGTAGTCGGAACATCCTGTCTAGGTTTGGCATTCGTATAAATCAAATATTACGGACTAGTTTGCTTACCTGGGGACTAACGATGAGAGTACGAAGGACCTATTAGGACAAAGCATGCCACACCAAACGTCGTGTGAACTAACCCCACTTTGAGTTGTCACTGTGTCTACACCTGGACACCCTCCGACCTTATACTTTGCAATCATGTTTTTACGATTTTCATTCGGGTGGTGCGAGTGTCAACAGGCCAACACCAATGTGAATCCTACTAGAACCCAGTAGTCATGGGGGCCCACATGACTACCAAGGCCAAGTATGGGGGACATATGGGGGCCCAAACATGAGCGAAGCCCAAGACATCCTATGGATGTAGCAAATTTATTTTCTTCATTTTTTGTGGATGTTCATTTCTAAATACGACATATGACACCTAAAACGTCAAACTCATACTCTCGATACGTATTCTTTGTAGATGTCTTCTACTCACTCTCGTAGAGGTAGGAGATCAGGAAAATCCCGGGAGCGCGTGGCTGCCCAAACCGCTCAACGAATGGCCGCCGTACTGTCACACCTCGGATTTCCAACCCGAAATCCATACACTGGTGGGCCCGGGTGGGGAGTATCGTGACGTCCGTTGATAATCATCATAGTCAATTAAACATGGCACAGCGGAAGTCTTGGAGTAAAATTACTATTACAAACCGAATGTTCAAAATACAAAATAATATACAAGCTTGTAATAGAAGATCCACAGGCGGATCATAAATTGTACATAGAAAGAATACAAAACAGACTTTGGGCAGATTGAGGATTTGCAAGATCCTTTATCACTACCAAGCACTTCCGGCCTATTTTCGTATTGTACCTGCGAATTAGTCTTTTGAAAGTACGTCAGCTTTCGCTGGTAAATACACCTAACCGACTCATTTTGAAAACATTCCAAAAATGTTTTAAGTGCGTATCAGCACAAAATTATTTTATAAATTGGGTTAATTGACCGTCCAACCTTGTTAACAGATTTATATGTTTGTCATACATGCGGGGCTCGGTACCTTGACCGAGACACAATTAATGTACACACCACTTTGAACTCACGAAGGAGTCAATTCCTCCCAACCTTGTGGGAATGCATAATTGAGCGTCTATCGGTGTATACCTACACCCGCGCTAAGGTCGTGGCCATTTCTATTGTAATGAGCCGAGGATATCCAAGACACGGTAGTTAACCTCCGATGTTTAATTTATCAAACAAAACTGATTAAAACAGTATATGCGGATTTCTATTCCGAACCGGCGTTCGATTAATCTCATTCCCGACCAAGCGGTAATAATTTACCGTAACCCAAGCCCTTATAGGGAAATAAGTCGAGAGTATTTACCTGAGCTAGTCTTCTTTAATTTTTAATAACTCAAACGTACACAAAAAGGACTAAGTGCAGATAGCATTTACCGGCAAGTCTCTAGTCTGGATTATGGCGTAAACTAACCAATTAAATACTAACGGTCTTATTTAAGTCATAGACTTAGACCGACTAGCGTACTTGATCAAAACGTATGACGCTAGATTAAACGATGATTGTATAGAATGTAGTTTAATCTCAACAAGTACCTTGACTTGTGTGATATGGGTAAACTATATACATTCTGGATTTTGAAACTTAAATAAGAAGGTTAAACCCATTTTGGTTAACTTCCGTAAAATAGTTACATATACGTAACTGTGCATATATTAGTGATATCGGGTAACCGGATAAGTTATGGACAAGTTCTTTATGCCATTATACTTTAATTAAGTTAAGATATCAGTAGGATATCAACTTGTATGCCCGTTATGGTTTTAAAACGAAACTATGCCTTATAAGGGCATTTCGGTAATTATATACCGTATAAAAGGAACTTGAATATAATTTAATGTTATGGTTATAAGTATTCTGGAAAAATACTTTTATTTATGATATAATATCAGTAGGATATCAATTATATGTGTATTTTACCTTTTATGACCAAACTATGCACCAAAAGGGGGCATTTTGGTCATTTTACGCATAGTTTATAAATTATTTAGGATTCTGAGTTTATAATATGTACCTACTGTAAATATGTCTAAAATAAGTTTTAAAATCAGTAGGTAACAAGTCTTGGTCCATTTATATGGTTTAAAACCATGCTATGCTCCGAAACGGCGCTTATGTCGTAATTTGACGTCTTTAAGTGATGTTTATGAACACTGACGTTAAGGTCAGATTATAATATGTTATTTAGTATAACATATCAGTAGGTAAATGGTTTACCTTGAAGAGTTTTGATTAAAACCATTTTATAAGCCATAGGGGCTAAAACCGTCATTTATCGATATAGTTTAAGGACTTGCTTATTAACTCAGTTTATAACTTGGTTTAACATTCCAAATAATACTAATTATAATATTATATCAGTGGAAGCTCATTTTCAAGTTCATTACCATTTAAAACCTTGTTTTATACAAAAAGGGCATTTTGGTCAAAGATAGCATAATCATGAAACTTGTGCATAGACTTGGATTCTGATTATGATGATGTAATATAACCTCAGAGGGTTATGCTATATTATATTATGATCATAATGCAACTTTAGATTAGTAGGTAACTAATCTAAATCGGGTCAGAATCGAAAGTCAAAGTAGAAGTCAAACTTCGCGACTTTCGGTTGCGAACCGACCCTAGAACTGAAATTGACGAGCCGAACATGTTCTAATAATTATTACCAACTTGTTTAAGTGTCAAAACAGGTTTCATAACTTATATAAGATCAATTTATGATTTTTCCAAAAAATGGCCTCTTTGACTTTTTGATATCATAACGTTGACCCGTCAATAGGTCTAGCAAACGTGATCTTTAGGAGATGCCCTTTATAGGGATTAACACCTACCTTATTACGATCACTTAGCCATGTTCATTTCGAACAATGGCTGGACCATAATGGTCTTAACCGAAAGTCAAAGCGTTTGCCGTAAACGCTTGACTTTTGGCTATAAAAGCCTATAAATGAAAATGCAAGAGAAAGGAACACTTACAAGAGGTTCCTACAATGCAAGAGAACTAAGTTGGATGCTCCTTTCAGCTAGGAACTTCCAGAGGAGGGAGAAGAGTGAATTAATGAGAAAGGTGCGAGTTGGAATGAAGACTTATGCACCTATTTATAGTTGGAGAGCTCAAAGGAGGTGACGCCAGATGTTTAGGGGAGTAAGAAGAAGCTTACAAGTGTCCCAAAATATGGCATAGCAGTTTAGAGAAGCCATGGTTTCGAATTGAATGGTTTTGGAGTTTTGCTTGAACTCTAAACAATTTTCTGCGTTAGAGCCTGTCTCGCGGGCGCGAGAGGCACAGGCCATGTCTCTCGCGGCCCGCGACCGCCCTTGGTCAGATTCAAAATTTGACACTTTCAACCCCTAAACTATATAAAGCCTCTAAAGGCCTTCTAAAACACCTTTTTGGCACTTTTAGCCCTCCGTAGCCAAACTTGGCATACCCGGGATTATGCCCGGACATTGTCGAGCTCTATGTTCGTTAAAAGGTCACTCAGAGGTATAAATTAACATGTTGACGATTTTAATCCCTCCATCATCCAACTTTCACATATATTCAAAATTGAACTCTCCCGTCCAACAAGTGGCACGTATGAGAGTTAGGACTTCACAAAGGATCACTCAGAGGCTTATTATAAGCATGTTGATTCCGATGTCACTCAGAGGCTGGGCATGTTGACATATCAGTCACTCAGAGGCCAAATTTCAAGCATGTTGACATATCAGTCACTCAGAGGCTGTTATTTATGCATGTTGACATCGGACAGTCACTCAAAGGCTCAGTTTGAGCATGTTGACGCCTTTAGTCCTTATTGGTCTATAACATACTTTATTTAAAATACAACAGTGTCACTATACTATTAGACACGATTTTACAGGGTGTTACATCCTCACCCCCTTAAAATAAATCTCGAACTCAAGATTTTATTCAAAAAGATGGGGGTACTTTTGTCGCATAGTGGACTCAACCTCCCATGTATACTCAGGACCTCTAAAAGCGTCCCACTTAACCTTTACTGTAGGTATCATTTTTCTTCGAAGTTTCTTAACCTGTCGATCCTCGATCGAAATTGGTTTCTCAATGAATCTCAGGTTTTCATCAATTTGCACATCCTCGTGTGACATTGCTAGCGACTCATCGGCTAGACATTTCTTAAGATTAGATATGTGGAATACATCATGAATTCCACTAAGCTTCTCTGGCAACCTGAGCTTATAAGCTACAGTGCCAACACATTCGACTATCTCGAATAGTCCAATATATCTTGGGCTCAACTTGCCCTTCTTTCCAAAACGCATCACACCTTTCCAGGGTGATACTTTTAACATGACCTTGTCTCCTACATGGAACGGAAGAGGTTTACGCCTCTTGTCAGCATAGCTCTTCTGCCTATCCCTGGCAGCTTTGAGACGATCACGGATTTGCACAATCTTTTCCGTGGTCTCCAGGACAATCTCTGGTCCTGATGGTTGGGCTTCCCCAACTTCTGCCCAGCACACGAGCGTTCGGCACTTTCTCCCATACAAGGCCTCAAAAGGAGCAGCCTTGATGCTAGTATGATAACTGTTATTGTAGGAGAATTCTATTAGGGGTAAGTGGTTATCCCAACTTCCTCCTAAATCAATCACACATGCCCTAAGCATGTCTTCCAGCGTCTGGATAGTACGCTCACTTTGACCATCAGTCTGCGGATGGTAAGCCATACTAAAGTTTAATTGTGTGCCTAACGATTGTTGGAAACTTTTCCAAAAGTGAGATGTGTATCTAGTATCTCTGTCAGATACAATAGATACTGGCACACCATGTAGGGACACAATCTTGTCCACATACAACTTAGCCAATTTGTCAAAACTATATGTTTCTTTGATTGGCAAGAAATGTGCTGACTTAGTCAGCCTATCCACAATGACCCAAATAGTGTCATTTGCACTTTTGGTCTTTGGTAACTTGGTAATCAAATCCATAGTTACCATTTCCCATTTCCAAGTGGGAATCTTAAGCTATTGTAGAAGTCCTGACGGTTTTTGATGTTCAGCCTTAACTTGTGAACACGTCAGACACTTAGCTACATAAGTGGCTATGGATTTCTTCTAACCCATCCACCAATAATTCTTCTTCAAATCTTGATACATCTTGTCACCATCCGGGTGAACAGAGTATCTTGAATTATGCGCTTCCTGGAGGATTAGTTCTCTGAGTCCTCCAAAGATTGGAACCCAAATTCTATCATTAAATCTTAGGATTCCATCCTTTCCAGGCGTTAATTGATCAATAGTTCCGCCTAATCCCTCATTAGGGATATTAGCCTCTAATAAGGCTTGCTTTTGCGCATCTAATAGCTTTTCACTTAAACTGTTTCTGAGCTCAATGCTCTTAGAGTTAATCCTTATAGGTTTAACCTTTTCCTTGCGACTTAAGGCATCGGCAACGACATTTGCCTTGTCGGGATGGTAGCGAATCTCACAATCATAATCATTAAGTGTTTCTATCCATCGGCGCTGTCGCATGTTCAATTCTTTCTGATTAAACAGGTGCTAGAGACTTTTATGGTCTGTGTATATAACACACTTCATGCCATACAAGTAATATCTCCATAGTTTTAGCGCAAATACAACGGCACCTAGTTCCAAATCAAGGGTGGTGTAATTCTTTTCATGCACCTTTAATTGTCGTGATGCGTAGGCAATTACCTTGCCATTTTGCATTAGCACACAGCCCATGCCGGTGTGTGATGCATCACAATAGACAACAAAATTCTCAATACCTTCAGGTAGAGATAACACCGGAGCGTTGCTCAACTTGTGTTTAAGAATCTCAAAAGATTCTTGTTGCTTTGGACCCCAATTATACTTAATATTCTTACGGGTTAAGGAAGTTAAAGGAGTAGCTATCCTTGAAAAGTTCTCAATGAACCTCCTATAGTATCCAGCCAATCCTAAGAAACTACAAACCTCCGTTGGGGTCTTGGGCACTTCCCAATTCATGATGGCTTCAATCTTGGCGGGATCCACTTGGATATCACGCTCACTTACCATATGTCCAAGGAATTGGACTTCTCTAAGCCAAAACTCACATTTAGAGAACTTCACATAAAGTTTCTCTTGCCTTAGGAGTTCTAAGATGCACCGAAGATGTTTCTCGTGATCAGCTTGATTACGAGAATAAATAAGTATGTCGTCTATGAAGACAATGATAAACTTATCCAAATATGGCTTACAGACTCTATTCATGTCCATGAATGCTACTGGTGCATTTGTGAGCCCAAAAGGCATCACCAAAAACTCAAAATGAGCATAACGGGTCCTGAAGGCTGTCTTAGGAACATCTTCGCTTCTAACCTTCAGTTGGTGATATCCTGATCTCAAATCTATCTTAGAAAAGTAACTAGCCCCTTAAAGTTGGTCGAATAAATCATCGATCCTGGGCAGAGGATATCTATTTTTAATTCTTAGCTTGTTCAGCTCTCGGTAATCGATGCACATTCGCATCAAACTGTCTTTCTTCTTTACAAAGAGTATAGGAGCTCCCCAAGGCGAGGAACTAGGCTGTATAAAGCCTTTCTCCAAAAGTTCGTCGAGTTGCGTCCTCAATTCCTTCATCTCTGTTGGTGATAGCCTATATGGAGCTCTAGCCACTGGTGCTGATCCTGGTATGATGTCAATTCTGAACTCTACTTGTCTGTCTGGAGGTAGGCCTGGTAATTCTTCATGGAAAACATCGGGATACTCCGAGATAACTGGTTGATCTTCAAGATTCGGCTTAGGTTCGTTTATGGTGACTTGTGCCATGTAGATGACACATCCTTTCTTCAAACACTTGGATGCCTTAAATAGGGACACCTTGTCTGGCAGTCCATAGTGGGAGTCTCCGGATATGGTGATCATTTCACCATATGGGGTTTTAAGTTTGATGAGCTTCTTACCGCAGGAATGTTGGCTTGGTTATAGGATAACCAATCCATGCCTAAGACAACATCAAACCCCGCCAATTTTATTGGCAAAAGATAGATAGGGATGGAATGATTTTTAATAGATATAGAGCATCCATCAAGTGTTTCTAAGGTTCCATCGGCAAGTTCTATCTCATAAGTTTTATCTAGAGTTCTTATGGGCAGGTTTAATAGTTTACTAAACTTATGATTAACAAAAGATCTATCTGCACCCGAATCAAAAAGGACTCTAGCATAAGTATCATTAATGGGGAAAGTACCTGTTATGACATTGTTGTCATTAACGGCCTCCCTAGCATTTATTTGGAAGGCACGGGCATTCCCTTTCTTGGCCTCCCCAGGCTTTGCATCGTTGCTTTTGGGTTTCTTGGGGCAATTGTACATTATATGCCCTTTTTTATTGCAGTTATAGCAAAGTGCATCCTTAAGTTCCTTGCAATCTAAGGTCTTATGCCCTTTTCTTTTGCAGATACCACAAGGTTTGGTTTGCGGATTTATGCCACACTGTCCCCAATGCCTAAACAATTCTTGCACATGGGTTTGTCATTAGACGCGTGCTGGTTCTTCTTGAACCCAAAATTTCCTTTCTTTTTGAACCTCTGGGAGTTATCATCCTCCCGTTTCCTCTTCCGTCAGTTTCAGTCCTAACTGACTTTTGCCTTACCAGATCTAGGGTGAGGGAAAGAGATAGGTCCACAGCGGACCTATAGGTACTAGGCTGAGCAGCCTTTACCATGCCCTTTATTTCGGGCACTAACCCATTTATGAAACGCGCAATGCGTTTAGATTCTAGGGTGATCAAATAGGAAACTAACCTAGATAGGGAGTTAAAGTCAGAAACGTACTTCCGACAATCTAGGTTTTTCATTGAAAGGGACAAGAAGTGTAACATTCGTCGTAAAACGGGTTTCAAAACCCGCTCCATTTAAAAATCAAATATTTATTCGAAGTTCGTCACATATTTGTTTAGTAGTATTATCTAATTTGATAATTATAGTCAATGAATAATTAAGACGAAAATAATAATAAATAATAATAATAATCATTATTCAAGTAATTTAGATTTAATGTAAAAAATAATAATAATAATAAATAAAATGAAAATTTTAAACTTAGTTAATAATTCAAGGGACTAAACATGTATTTCTACTAAACTAAGTTCAGGGGCTTTTATGCTATTTACAAAAAGAAAAAGAATCAAAAAAATGGGCAGCGCCCGGACTCGAACCCAGGTACCCACCGAATTCACAAACTCCACACACACCTCATTCACCACTGCACTACACGCACATTACTGCTATAAATGAAATCTTAAACCTTTTATGTTCTGAAACATTAAACCTGCAACCCCTTTATCTTGATCCTCTGTAATCTGTAACCGTCAAGCGAAATAAAGGGAGAATCAATCTCTTATAAAAACTTGAATTCGAAACTGTTGCAACCATTACACCATCAGCAATCACCGTAAATCAAATCACCTTCGGTTACAGTTTGAAAATCATCAAGTCATAAATTAGTATTTTGAAACCGAAAACTTTAAAAAATGAAACCGATTACAAATCATTCAATCTTTAAATACTGAAACAATCTCGTTCACCAAACGATCACACAAGAGCTTTCTGTTCAAACACTCTACTGCCGGAATTGTCTGGTAGTCACCAGAAAATATCACCGGAAAAACCGAAATCGTGGTGGATCGCATAACCTATAAATACCTTGCTAACCCCGTTCTCAAACTCATTCAAACCATTCTTGAAATCCTCTGCTTATTCTCCCCAGCCCCGCTGACCTCAGAGTTTCATCTTCAAGTCGCCGGAATTCGGAACAGAAATCGGGATTGACTGGTTACTCCATAAATACAAATTGTTTCACCACAAATGAATTCGCTCATTCCCTCAAAACACTCGCTACATCAACACTTAAAAACTCTCTGTTTTCCTTTCTGCACTTCGCCGGAAAAATTTGGAACTCGCCGGAGTTGGTCACCGGAATCATCAAAGTTCTATCTTCCAGTGGGTATGAATCTTTAAAACATTTCTATGTTCATGTTTAATTCCGTTAGTTGTAAACCAGTAACCAAAATTGTTAAAAATTTAGATAACAGTCGGAATTGTTCTGTGTTTTGATTCATTGAAGAAGATGAAGTTAAAAAAAGTTTATAAGTATAATTAAAGATGGGATTTTAATCGGGTTAGACACACAGTCCAGTGGTGGACTGTGTGCAATTTTAAACCACACGTCCCGAGTTCGATTCGTGTACTTAACCGGTTTCCTGTGATAAATCCCAATTTTTTTGAAAGGCCCCAGAACACTTTCCAGTTAGTATATAAGGTTAATAAAAACAAGTATTTTAACAAGGTTAGACACATAGTCCAGCGGTGGACTGTGTGCAAAGTTAAACCACAGGTCACGAGTTCGAATCCTGCTTCTGTAACCGGTTCTGGCAATTATCAAACCTTTTTAAAAAAAGAGACAGAAATGAATTAATCGAATAAGTATATAAATATAATTAAAAACAGAAATATTTCAGGTTAGACACGTAGCTTAGTTGGTAGAATTGCGTGCACGCGTACGGGAGGTCACGAGTTCGAACCTCACTCAGCGCATATAATAAACACGGTCCGACCGGTCAACGGTCCGGTCAACGCCCGGTCAACGGTCAAAAAGTTAAAATTTTTATTTTCTTTTATTTATTTATTTTATTTAAAAATCAATTAAAAATACTTAAAAATAATATTTTTGAAGTTAGAAAATTTCCTTAAACTCACAAAAATAAACCTAACAATCCCATTAAGAACACTAATTAAAAATATTAATCTCAAATAGAAGTTTATTTATTTATCGAACTATTATGTTATTATTTAGGTTAGTTTCTCTTGTGGTTAAATCCAAATTCGTGCGCATTCATCATCAATCCAAGAAACGCAACCACTGCGAGTGAATCTCTACAAATTCCCCGTTTTAATCACATTTTGGGGTGTATCATGTGTCGCTTATTATTTATTACATTTAAACACTTGTGCATCCATCATATCCATGATCAAATGTGTATCCAATATGTATCAATTGTTTGTGTGGTTAATGTTTAGATTAAATTTATCATTTTCAGTACATACATCATCATAGGCTCGTCTGTTCCCCATTACCTATGAGCGGAATTGTTCCCCATTACCTATGAGCGGAACGTGGCGTTGCCAACATACGATCGGCTCCGTTTGATTGAGCCTTGATCGCACATACATCATCATAGGTCGTCCGTTCCCATTACCTATGAGCGGAACGTGACGTTGCCAACATATACATTATCATTCATGTCATATACTCATGCAAGGTGGTTTGTTATTGTTTGTTTGATTATATACGTTTGCTCGCATATGATTATTGCACAATTTTTTTTCCATATTAAATACATTAATAAATCAATATCAAATGTTTTTAACAAGGTTCACTCGCCAACTTTTTGTTGACCCAAAAACCATTGTTACACATGATACAGGTGGACAGGATGAAGCAAGGAACACATAGGAAATTGCCTTAGAAGAAAAATAATGAAGTCTAGAAAGATGTATAGAACATGTTGTACTTGTATGATTTGATTGTATGATCTCCTTTAAATTGTAATAATAAATATGAAACATTATAATAAATGTCATGAGCTTTGATGAAAACCCAATCATGCCCCGATCACCTTTTTCCGCTGCGGGTCGGGGTGTGACAAGAAGTTTGTCTCTAATTTTTCCACCTCATGGGTTAGGCAATAAGTTTCCTTTACTAAATCAACAAACTTGGACCATCCAAGTTGTACAGGTATACCTTAACTGTTGATTGAATCATGGCTTTCCACCATATTAAGGCATCGCCCTTGAAGGATTGTGATACGTCCTTGACCACATCCTTATCAGCACAGTTGCTGATATCTACAATTGTCTCCATTTCGGCTAGCCACTTTAGGGCTTCTACAGCTCCTTTCTCCCCGTTAAAGTCTCGGGGCTTGCATGAGACGAATTACTTATAAGTACATCCGTCCTTAACAGAGCGAGATTTTTCAGTAAGATCTATTTTCTTTGGTTCATTCTTCGCATTTGAAGAGTGAACAGAGCTCTCCCTATGAGCTGAAGATGGTGGAATGGATAGGGGTCTAGAGCAAGTGGCACTTGGCTCTCTTAGCTTTTCTATGGCCTTACTCATGGCCCTTTCTACAGCCGCATCAATACGAGCTTGGAAATCATTATCATTAATGTTTTTATTTTTAGCATTGCTGGGTTCAACATTCCTGTGGCTACTTTGTGCTTCATTTGAGTTAGCCATCTTTAAGTCTTGGTTTCTATACACCAATTAAATTTTTGTTTAGCCATGGTATATTAACCATATCGGCTTTTAACATTGGATATAACAATCCATTACCTATATTAGTGTGAATAACATCACAACTCTTAGGCTTAATTATAACTATATTTGGCCTAGGTCTTAATAGGACCCTCATAGGCAAATTACAATTTGGACGTAGTCCGTATATTATTGGACAGTGGATTGCAATATCACAACTGTCATTGTCATCACTGACAATTATATAGCTCATAGGCTTGTCCCTAATTGACATAATAATTGGGCACGTTCGCCGGTCACATTGGACTTAATATTTACATATGGCACATTATGTCTGTCACTTGACATAAATTGGGCACCTTGGCCTACATCATATCAGATGTTTATGGCATATCAGCCTGTCCCATCGGACAATTAATTGGGCACATTGGCCTACATCATATCAGATGTATATGGCGTATCAGCCTGTCCCGCGGGACAATAACTTAGGCACATTGGCCTACATCATATCAGATCTATATGGCATATCAGCCTGTCCCGCTGGACAATAACTTGGTCACATTGGCCTACATCATATCAGATGTATATGGCATATCAGCCTGTCCCGCTGGACAATTAGTTGGGCACATTGGCCTACATCATATCAGATGTATATGGCATATCAGCCTGTCCCGCTGGACAATAATTTGGGCACATTGGCCTAAATCATATCAGATGCATATGGCATATCAGCCTGTCCCGCTGGACAATTAATTGGGAACATTGGCCTACATCATATCAGACGTAAAGTCACCGCACTAGTGATATTAACCGGGATTAAATAGATCACAAGGGCCATATAAGGTTAGGACATAGTCCATTACCTTGAAGGCTAGCGTGATTCCTCAAGGCACACTACCAAGAGTATGAACATTTCTTAATGTTAACATAAGAGTACCTTAATGATTGATTAATGGTCCCGGTCACCTTCGACCTTAACGACCTTGGAGGTTTGGACCTAGTCCCTTTCCTCTGGATAGAAGGATAACTTCCCTTAACCATCCTGATAGAAGACCCCTTCGTACTTGACTATCATTTCTTGGCCAATATGTGGTCTATGCCACTTGGCATAATCAATCTATTAAGATCTTTTGGAATTATATAGCAGAGCATAAATTTTGAATAAAATCGAGACGCTCGTTTACAAGAGGATGAATATATATATATATATATATATATATATATATATATATATATAATTCCAAGGTACTTCATTAAATTTCCATAAGAAATTATAATACTAGGAAAATGAAATAAACTTGTCCATGCAAGGACTTTTAAAGAAATAAACATGTCCACGCAGGGACTAAAGAAACAACAGTGTCCTCGCAGGGACTACATATTATTAGAAGAGACTTCACTCGTCCTTCTTTCCCTTGAACAATTTGGAGAGTTTCTTGAAGAACTTATTTGTCTTCTTCTCCGTTTTCTCCGCCTGCTGCTGCATTTCTTTCATTCTTTCCAAGGCCTCATTGATGGCCTCAAGTGGTGGCGGAGGTTGTGGTTGTGGCATAACCTGATACTGGTACCCGTAAGTTGGATATCCAGTTGGTGGATAAGTAGGTGGGAAAGGAGACGGGTAAAGTGCATTGTGCATAACCGCCTGCATGTAGGGGTCTTGCGACCATGCTTGATAGTCTACCGGTGTAGACGGGTTATAAGGATCATATCCGGACGTGTCTGGATATGTAGGGATTGGGTTAGTATAACTCGATGGTGGTGGTTGAACAGCAGGAGTTGGTGTTGGTTCCACTATAGGTGAAACATTAGAGGGTCCACCCATTTGTGGGTCCTCTTGAATTGTGGGGTAAGAATTGGGCAAAGGTGGCAGCGATCCCGACCTTTGTCCTGCGCGTACCGACATACGTGCACCACGCTTCCTTCTTGGTGGTTCAGGTGGTTGTTGAGGTTGGTCCACTGGTTCCATGTGGACATCTTCTTGAACAGAAGGTGGTTGAGAACGGTGAGAAGGAGTGTGGGCAAAAGTAAATTAATTCTAGTATTGGTCCCACTCGTTAGGACCTTGGTAGGGTGATCCAGCATACGAGTTTGAATCGCTCGAAATTTCAATGGGATGCACATTTGATCCCGACGGTGGCATCTCCAGATCGGAGTCCTCGTCCATAGGGTGTGGCTGGTCCAACTGATTTTGATCGGCTAGAGGCGTGTTTAAATAATGGTTGGGGTTAAATTCTTCATGGTAAGAATGTGTATGGGAATGGTGAGAATGGTGAGAATGGTGTGAGTGGTATGAGTGGTAAGAATTTTGGGAATGTGAGGGCGAGTGTCTATTAGAGACAGAACGTCTCGCTGGTTGCCATGGAGACGAATCTCCTGATTCTTGGTAAGCATCTGGATTATGAGGTTGAGGGGGAATACGCTCCCCGATGGTCCTCCTCTCATTGGACCTTTTCCTTGTCCACTTTGTCCTCTCACACGTGGCGGCAGTTTCCTGTTAAAAATTCAATTCAAAAACATACTAATAACTTAATAATGAAATGAATGATCTTAGGTCAATGCCTAGACTCGGAAGTCTAAGGAATGTGCTCATGTAAGTTTATGACTAAACACAAAAGGCTAGTGATTAATTCTCTCAAACGTTGGCTCTGATACCAACCTGTCACACCCCGGATTTCCAACCCGAAATCCATACGCCGATGGGCCCGGTGGGGAGTATCGTCACGTCAGTTGATAATCATCATAGTCAATTAAACACGGCACAGTGGAAGTCTTGGAGTAAAATTACTATTACAAACCGAATGTTCAAAATACAAAATAATATACAAGCTTGTAATAGAAGATCCACAAGCGGGTCATAAATTGTACATGGAAAGAATACAAAACAGACTTTAGGCAGATTTAGGATTTGCAAGATCCTTTATCACTACCGAGCACTTCTGGCCTATTTTCGTATTGTACCTGCAGATTAGTCTTTTGACAATACGTCAGTTTTCGCTGGTAAATACACCCAACCGACTCATTTTGAAAAAATTCCAAAAATGTTTTAAGTGCGTATCAGCACAAAATTATTTTATAACTTGGTTAATTGACCGTCCAACCTTGTTTACAGATTTATATGTTTGTCATACATGCGGGGCTTGGTACCTTGACCGAGGCACAATTAACGTACACACCACTTTGGACTCACAAAGGAGTCAATTCCTCCCAACCTTGTAGGAATGCATAACTGAGCATCTATCGGGTGTATGCCTACACCCGCGCTAAGGTCATGGCCATTTCTATTGTAATGAGCCGAGGATATCTAGGACACGGCAGTTAACCCCCGATGTTTAATTTATCAAACAAAACGGATTAAAACAGAATATACGGATTTCTATTCCGAACCGGCGTTCGATTAATCCCATTCCCGACCAAGCGGTAATAATTTTCCGTAACCCAAGCCCGTATAGGGGAAATAAGTCGATAGTATTTACCTGAGCTAGTCTTCTTTAATTTTTAATAACTCAGTCGTACACAAAAAGGACTAAGTGCAGATAGCATTTACCGGCAAGTCTCTAGTCTGGATTAGGGCATAAACTAACCAATTAAATACTAACGGTCTTATTTAAGTCATAGACTTAGACCGACTAGCGTACTTGACCAAAACGTATGACGCTAGATTAAACGATGATTGGATAGAATGTAGTTTAATCCCAACAAGTACCTTGGCTTGTGTGATATGGGTAAACTATATACATTCTGGATTTTGAAACTTAAATGACAAGGTTAAACTCGTTTCGGTTAATTTCCGTAAAATAGTTACATATACGTAACTGTGCGTATATTAGCGATATCGGGTAACCGGGTAAGTTATGGACAAGTTCTATATGCCATTATACTTTAATTAAGTTAAGATATCAGTAGGATATCAACTTGTATGCCCGTTATGGTTTAAAACGAAACTATGCCTTATAAGGGCATTTCGGTAATTATATACCGTATAAAAGGAACTTGTATATAATTTAATGTTATGGTTATAAGTATTCTGGAAAAATACTTTTATTTGATATAATATCAGAAGGATATCAATTATATGTGTATTTTACCTTTTATGACCAAACTATGCACCAAAGAGGTATTTTGGTCATTTTATACATAGTTTATAAATTATTTAGGATTGTGAGTTTATAATATGTACCTACTGTAAATATGTTTAAAATAAGTTTTAAAATCAGTAGGTAACAAGTCTTGGTCCATTTATATGGTTTAAAACCATGCAATACGCCGAAGCGGCGCTTATGTCGTAATATGACGTCTTTAAGTGATGTTTATGAAAACTGACGTTAATGTCAGATTATAATATGTTATTTAGTATAACATATCAGTAGGTGATTTACCTTGAAGAGATTTGATTAAAACCATTTTATAAGCCACAGGGGCTAAAATCGTCATTTATCGACCTAGTTTAAGGACTTGCTTATTAACTCAGTTTATAACTTGGTTTAACATCCCAAATAATCCTACTTATAATATTACATCAGTAGAAGCTCATTTTCAATTTCATTACCATTTAAAACCTTGTTTTATGCAAAAAGGACATTTTGGTCAAAAATAGCATAATCATGAAACTTGTGCATAAACTTGGATTCTGATTATGATCATGTAATATAACCACAAAGGGTTATGCTATATTATATTATGATCATAATGCAACTTTAGATCAGTAGGTAACTAATCTAAATCGGGTCAGAATTGAAAGTTAAAGCAGAAGTCAAACTTCGCGACTTTCGGTTTCGAACCGACCCTAGAACTGAAATTGACGAGCCGAACATGTTCTTACATGTTCTAATAATTATTACCAACTTGTTTAAGTTTCAAAACAGGTTTCATAACATATATAAGATCAATTTATGATTTTTTCGAAAAATGGCCTGTTTGACTTTTTGATATCATAACGTTGACCCGTCAATTGGTCTAGCAAACGTGATCTTCAGGAGATGCCCTTTATAGGGATTAACACCTACCTTATTACGATCACTTAGCCATGTTCATTTCGAACAATGGTTGGACCATAATGGTCTTAACCGAAAGTCAAAGCGTTTGCCGTAAAACGCTTAACTTTTGGCTATAAAAGCCTATAAACGAAAATGCAAAAGCAAGGAACACTTACAAGAGGTTCCTACAATGCAAGAGAACTAAGTTGGATGCTCCTTTCAGCTAGGAACTTCCAGAGGAGGGAGAAGAGTGAATTAATGAGAAAGGTGCAAGTTGAATGAAGACTTATGCACCTATTTATAGTTGGAGAGCTCAAAGGAGGTGAGGCCAGATGTTTAGGGGAGTAAGAAGAAGCTTACAAGTGTCCCAAAACGTGGCATAGCAGTTTAGAGAAGCCATGGTTTCAAATTGAATGGTTTTGGAGTTTTGCTTGACCTCCAAACAATTTTCTGTGTCAGAGCCTGTCTCGCGGGGCGCGAGGGGCACAGGCCATGTCTCTCGCGGCCCGCGACCGCCCTTGGTCAGATTCAAAATTTGACACTTTCAACCCCTGAACTATATAAAGCCTCTAAAAGCCTTCTAAAACACTTTTTGGGCACTTTTAGCCCTCCGTATCCAATACTTGGCATACCCGGGATTATGCCCGGACATTGTCGAGCTCTCTATTCGTTAAGAGGTCACTCAGAGGTATAAATTAACATGTTGACGCTTTTAATCCCTCCATCATCCAACTTTCACATATATTCAAAATTGAACTCTCTCGTCCAACAAGTGGCACGTATGAGAGTTAGGACTTCACAAAACATCACTCAGAAGCTTTTTATAAGCATGTTGATTCCGATGTCACTCAGAGGCTGGGCATGTTGACATAACAGTCACTCAGAGGCCAATTTTCAAGCATGTTGACATATCAGTCACTCAGAGGCTGTTATTTATGCATGTTGACATCGGACCGTCACTCAAAGGCTCAGTTTGAGCATGTTGACGCCTTTAGTCCTTATTGGTCTATAATAGACTTTATTTAAAATACAACACGTGTCACTATACCATTGGACCCGATTTTACAGGTTGTTACACGTACTTCCCGACATCATGGTTCAAGTCCAACAAGCTCTTGCCGCGAACCCCATCAACCCAATCAACCAAGAAGGTCAAAACGTTGCCAAGCTTCCCCCAAACACCACCAAGTGCACCTACAAGCACTTCAACTCATGTGACCCTCCAAATTACGAAGGTACTGAGGGAGTCACTACTCTTCTTCAATGGTTCAAGGAGATGGAAAGTACCTTCCTCAATTGTGATTGTCCCAACGACCGCAAAGTGTGCTATGCTACTGGACGCCTGTATGGAGTAGCCCTCACGTGGTGGAATGCTGAGAAGGGAAGACGAGGCACCGAAGCCACTGTAGCCCTAACTTGGGAAGAATTGAGAGAGCTTATGACTAGACGTTTCTGTCCAAGAAGTGAAATTAAGAAATTAGAGGATGAGTTCTATTCCATGAAGCAAAAAGAGGGAGATCACATAACCTATAACAAGAGATTCCTCGAGTTGAATCAAATGGTTCCAAATTGTTTCACCCCTGTCTACTATTTGATCGAGCACTACATTCAGGGTCTTCCTTCAAAGATTCAGGACCCTGTGATGAGTACTATGTCACACCCCCATGTAATCCCTTCACATCAGAGCGGGGCGTGAACTAAACTGGTATCTTCATTGCACAGCGGAAGCAAACATGAGTGCTAAGGTTTCTAGTAACTGAACGCCCGCTAACTACTCGAATCACCATGGGTTCCACTATTCCAACCGTGCCATACTTGTAATCATAACTTGAGAAAGAACATGCGAAAAAGTCAACATAAAGTTGGCGAGTTCATAGTATGGTTTTTGTTTCGAATGAATCATAAAACATTTGAAAGTCTTGCATTCGAAAAACCGGTTTGTGGGATCATAGTACCCCAAAGCATTTGAAATGTCATGTCTGTATAATAGTATTGAAATGTTTTCCATGTTGTTTGCAAATCCATGCATATAACTGTTATGTTTATAAACCGGTGATAAATTTTTTCAATCGTATCTGTAAATAAACCGGTATTGAAATGTTTTCTGTTATCTTTGTAAACCGGTATTGAACTCATAGTATTTAGTTTTCCTATGGAATCTAAGGATCTGTCAGTGTGTAGCTAATACACTGACCTATGTGCCATAAGTAAGTAACCAACCCGAGACAACTTTGACATCATTGGGATCACAAAAGCACTCCTAACCGGTTAACTTACCAGGAGTGGAGCGTGTCTCAAACTCGATAGATCTATACCTTTTGCACCTTGGTCACTACGTGATTAATGGTTACTATTGTCATCATCCTACTTACGCACAGTGATCTGTTAGGACCTAATCCCATAGCTACATACCAATTATTATAAATCTGTTATCCGTGTTATTGGGCCTAGCCCATGTTTTCTTGTCATTGGGCCTAGCCCATGTTTTATTGTCATTGGGCCTAGCCCATGTTATAAATAAAATTAGGGCCTCGCCCCTAGTTGTGACTATGACAATCCCGTCACTAGTCGTAAAACTCATGCATGTTTCGAAAAGCTTTGTATAGCTATGAAAACCGGTAAGTTTAGCATAAACCTTTCGTAAACCATTTGTGTTCATTGAAATCTGTTTGTAACATGGTTTAGAAATATATGATTTTCGTTCATCAAAACATTGTATGCTTTCGAAAAACTTTCCACCCCCGAAAACATTTATAAAAATGTAAAACGGTAAAAAGTGGGGGTTATGAACTCACCTGATGTCCATGTGCATAGCTAGCTTAATGTGATTTCCATAGTGTTGTCTCCACAACTTTAATTGCTAGCATGCAATCTAGGGTATTCCTAAGACGGAATAACTTGTAAGTTTCTAAGAATGATGTAGCTATACTACGTGATACCGAGCTCTACCGAATCGTTACTCGTGCGATTCTATGAAATTGTCATTGACTTAACTCGGTTAACCAATCTATGGTTTTCTTAGAAACGATTCTGTTTTCGAGCGACTTGAAAAATATGTTTACTTATAAACATAACTATATTTCATGAATTTGTATTTAGTTGTCATGTACGTCGACTATAATAGTACGACTCTTCGTAGTGTTCGTGAGATATAAACGTACGCTTGTTATAATCTTGCGGTATCGTGTCGTACTTTGTTAGGCGTTTGTATCGATTATAACAGATAGCATTTGAAGTTCCCGAATCGTCGACGTTTGAAATAAATATAACTATATTCGTGTTATACGATTTCCGAAATCTAGACGCCTCTAATATATGATTTCCGAATTCCGTCGTTAATATATAAAAGCGTTCGGAAATCTTGGCGTTCGAAACAAATATAAACAATATATTTATTTTATAACATAGTTCGAATAATTATCGAGGTTTGAAATCTAGTTTCCGAGCTTCGACTTTGAATTAAACATAAATAAATATTATTTATCTTGTAGTCGATTGCCAAATGTTTGTTATCTCGTAATTCGCACTCGTTGAAATGTTACCGGCTCGATTGTCATAGATTTCAATAGCGTCGGTAAAAATAAATATATCTATATTTATTTTATAATAACCGTTTGTATTCGTACGTTTTACCTTTGAAATGAACGTGTTTCGCATTCCGTATTTTACGAAAATCGGGTAGAGTTTCCTCTGTTTTCGGATGATCCCGACAACACAAGTTGTCGATTTATTAAATCAAAACGCAATATCAATGTACGCAACAATAACAATATATATATATAATTTCTCATCGTATCAAATATAACGTTGCGCCGATTATAATTTCCGATTTATTTTATACTATCGTCGGTTTGATTTTAACTAATGACTTTTACGCGAATTTTGTACGTCGGAATTATTGTTATTTTTAAACGTTTTGGCGATACGGAATCGTTCACGGTTCGGTTTTGAGCTCGGTATCGCGATAACTAATATTAATGTTTTTTAACTAATATAAATAATTTTCGCGTCGTAGTTAAATTTTTACCGAGTCTCGTGTTGACTCAATGACCCGACAGTTAACCAGTTGACCGGGTTTGACCAGAGTTTGACCGAGTTGACTTTTGTTGACCGAGCCGAACAAACATTTCCGGTGCCGATGAATCTGACCGAACCGAGCCCGAACCTGAAACAAACAGTTAGACTTTTAAACTGAATCGAGATGTTTCGAACTTGAAACGAAACCTGAACCGAGTTTGAACTGAACCGGGTTTGGACTGAGTCGACCGAGTGAACCGAACCCGAGACCTGAACCGAGATCTGAACTGAACTGGGTTTGAATCATGTTGAACCAGAGCTGACCAAAACACCGATGCCGCCATCGCTACTGCCGCCGGCGGCTGCCACCGCACGGCGGCTTCGTTTGTCCGACATCGTCGCCCAAATCGAACCCGGGACAACCCAATCGGAAGTTGAACTAAAACGAACCAGATCTGAATCGCATGTAACCACCACCACTGTCTAACCCCGAAACCTGCGCTGCCGCCGCCGTCGCTGCACCCCGAAACGGCGTTGCAGCCGCGCCGCCACCTCTCTCTCTCTCTACCGTACACTCTCTCTCCATCTGTCTGTCTCTCTCTGACCGCTCTCTCTTTCTGTCTCTTTCTGTATGTATGTACGCGGGTGTGTGCGTGCTAGAAAGGAGACAAGGGGGAGGTGTGTAGGGGTGTCGGTGTGGGTGGTGTGCGCCGGAGAAGGCGACCGGAACCGCCGGTCGCGGCCGGATTCCGGCGACCGGAAAGTGAAGAGGAGAGCAGGGGTCTTGTGTGCTAGGGTTTGGGTTTGTGAAGAAATGAGAGGAAACTAGGCTTAGGTTTGTTTATATATGGCTAGGGTTTCTCCAACGGGTCGGGCCCAAAGGCCGTTAACGCGTGTAAGCCCAATACGTATTCAAAGCTCATTTTTGAAACCGAGCATTGTGTTATGTCATAATGCATTTAATTAGAATAAAAAACACATAAATGTTGTCGTTAGTCGACCGGTTGACGCGACGGTTTGTCGGTTTCGTTAAAATTTGCATAAAATCTCTACGGTTATCGTTTTTATCCGTTTTTTCGATCCGGTTTCTACCGTGAGCGTTAAAATTTGAAAACGAAGCCAAAAATATTGTAATATATTAATATTTAGACGTATCTCTAGTCTGTGGTTTCCGTTTCGTTGTCGGTGCGTTCCTGTTTTCCGCATAACTTCCGCTTTGTGCTTTGCGACGTTCAACGATCCAAATTTATCGCATAATCATAACTGTATGATAAATCCAAGTATAAAATTCATGTTTTTAGATGTTGTCAGTATTCGTTCGGCATCAGTTCGTTTATCGTTCAATTTCGCGTTTAGAGTTCTTGATTGTCGTCATATCGCGTAACATGAATCATGTAGACGTTCCTAGGCTCTCCAGGGGCCTGATCAAGTTACTTTATGTCTAATTCTGCTAATTATGATGTTTTTAATGTTTGTTACGCGCTTAATTACGACCGAAAAATACCGATTGTCACATACTACACCTGCAACTTTGGAAGCAGCAATGGAGCTAGCTACCAACTCACCAAAAACCACATTAGGAATGGAGACTTCAAGGATGAGAAGAAGAAAGATAAAACACCAACTGAAACCTCAAACCCAACCCAAATCGAATCCTCTTCCCAACTCACTACCAAGAGAAAGCGAGACGGGCAAAATTTCATTGTCACTCAAACCAGTCAACCAGCTCCACAAACCGTACTCCTCCAAGCTATCCCAATCACTCAAGTAGCACCCAACTCTGCTTACCCAAATAAGAAACCTTACATTGGCCCTCACCCTCAATGCAACACTTGTTTTTATCACCACCAACCCAGCATACCCTGTCGATTGTGTGCTAATTGTGGGCGTTATGGTCATCTAAGTAAAACTTGTCGCACTCCTCAAAACCAAGCTTCACTCCCTACCCAAAATGTGATCCAACCTTATCAACAACCTCAATATCCCATGGTTCCATATGTTCGAGCTTGCTTTAACTGTGGTGACCCTACCCACTTTAGAAACACGTGCCCTAGGTTGGTTAATATCATTAACGCCCAAGTTCAAGCGAACGCAGTTAACCAAGCAAATCAAGCAAACCCAGCACCTCCACCAGCGAGAAGAAGAGCTTACAACATCAATGCCAATCCAGTTGAAGTCAATAACGGTGCAAACAAGCAACCCAACTAGCCTTCCATCACCAAGAGACAAGACTTCGCTCCAATCGTCTAATTCTTAATGTTTTCTATAAATCTCAATCTTTGTATATCCCCGTTTCAGTTTAGGAATTTATGTATCCAGAAATTTTAATGATTAATTTATACCATTTTTTTATTTCATGCCTCTACTCATCGATTTAAAATTCATGTCATCATACATTACGACGCACCTTGTCTCATCAATTAAAGAAGTTGGGTCGTGTCTCACTTTTCATAAACTGACCCCTTCATCATAAAACACGAGAGAGGTACCGTCGTCATTCAGTCATGTTGTGTTTGTTATGTTTTAGGACTAGTTACATAGAACTAATAGTGACTTACTAACAAAGCCAATGAAAATTTTACAAGGATATGGTGGATACGCCGCTGGTACTTCTTATATATAAGTATTCTTGTCAAATGATCAAAAGCATTGTTAGAAGGTTATGAGAAGTTCCGTGTAAATATTGTAAATTTTAACTTGGATAACGTCATGATTGAAGATTTCATTTTGTGATATAACTCTATCTTTTCGACGCATCGATTTTCTCAAAACTCTTATGCATGAAATCATATCCAGTCAATCAACTTTGTGTATCAACGCTTCTCACCTTAGGCATCAAAAAGCGATTCCTGTAGCAGGGTATTCAACCCTTACTAGGAACGTTACCGCCTCAATTAAAATTCAAAACTTCACACTCCGCTGGTTGTTTAATTATCAAATCCAAACATCACCCCTCTCTTTTCTACTAAGAGATATTCATATTCTAGTCAGAATGCGTTGGAAGTTAAAACGATAACCTGAGTTCACTTGGGAACGCAAAGACTTAATGCATGAAAAATACCTGCATTTTTTTCCAGTTACAGCTACTACTTAAATTTCGGGACGAAATTTCTAAAAGTAGGGGATACTGTAACATTCATGTAAAACGGGTTTCAAAACCCGCTCCATTTAAGAATCATGTATTTATTAAAAAGATCATTACGCATTTATTAGTATTTTTGTCTTTTACGATTTACCTAAATAAAATATTAACCAATAAATGAATAAACAAAATAATTAAATCTTAAAATGATAAAAAACTGAAATAAAAATAAATTAAAGGGGCAGCCGGGTTTCGAACTCGGGTCCCCATCAAACACACACACAACCTTCACCACTACACTACACACATATATCTGAAATAAACGCAAATTAAATGATATTTATATTAAAACAACATTCTGAATTCAATTTCAAAAAGATCACTCACATGTAACCGATCATAACTCCCAAACCATTAACAATTTCTGTTTCATTCAAGAATTCAGCGGAAGAAACTGATTTCAATCAGTGCATTAAGTCTCAATCATGACAATTCGGTTATAGAATCAATTCGGAAGTTAATATCTTTGACCAAAAACATTTAAAACCGATTCCGAAACTGAAACCACACTTGAACCTATATATAGAGACCCTCGCATTCCTGTTGAACTCGCCCACACACTCTCAAACTCTTTCTAAACTCTCCGAAGTTTCAAGTCACCGGAATTTTGGTGAAGTCGCTGAAGGTATCACCGGAAATATCGATCACTTCCGTTTTGGTATAAATCTATCTTTTCTATTTTGGTGTCGCATATATTCTGTTATAAATAAATCTAATCATCGAAGTTCATATGGTTCATAAATAAACAGTCGGGGTGTATCAATGGTTTTTGTTATGAAGAAGATGAAGTCAACATAATGTATAAATATAATTAAAATTGTATGTTTAACCGGGTTAGACACACAGTCTAGTGGTGGACTGTGTGCATTATAAACAAGCAAACCCGGGTTCGAGTCTTATGCATGTCCGACTTTCTGAAATTAAAACCATTTTTTAAACCTATTCATACCACCTTTCATCGTGTGTATAAACATAATATAATTCAGTGTTTAAATGGGTTAGACACACAGCCCAGCTGGTTGGGCTGTGTGCACACGAATATCAGGTCACGGTTTCGATCCGGTTTATGAAACCGGTTTTGGCAATTGTTAAATCTTTTTAATAAAAACAAAATAAAATTTAAGTTAACTAGTATATATAGGTAATTAAAATCAGAATTAGTTCGGGTTAGACACGTAGCTAAGTTGGTAGAGTTGCGTGCACGTATACGGGAGGTCACGAATTCAAATCTCACACGATGCCAACAATAAACATAATTCGACCGTTGACCGATCAACCCTGTAAAAAGGGAATATTTTTTATTACTATTTTCTTTATTATTTTATTTAAAAATCAATTAGAAATGCTTAAAAATAAGACTTTTTAAGTTTAAAAATTATATTAAATACCACAAAAATAAGTCTTAAAACCTAATAAAAAGCATTAATAGAAATGTTAATCTCAAATAAAAATTTATTTATTGATCTTATTATTACGTTATTATTTTGGTTAGTTTCTCTCGTTGGTTAAATCCAAAATCATGCGCGTTCGTCGTCAATCCAAGAAAAACGCATCCACTATGAGTGAATCCTTACAAATTCCCCTTTTTATTCATGTTTTTGGGTGTATCATGTGTCGTTTATATATTTCAGTTATCCAAACACTTGTGCTATTACCATTATATGATCTAACGTGTTATGTAATGTTATTTGTTGTATCGTGTGCTTATATTTTTGTCAGTTGCGTGCAATCATTCACATTAGGCCCATCGTTCCTCGTTGGATACGAGTTGAGCTTCGCGTGTCTCATTAAATCGGCTCCGTTTGATTGAGCGTTGATCTCATTGTTCATCATTTGTCATGCTTGTGTGTACATGGATTGATATTATGTGGTTTGTTGTTAGATTTACATATGCGTATACTCATATTTGGTTTATGCACATTTTTATTTAAATAACCAATATAACTATTTCTTTCAAATGTTCAAATTTGTAACATTTGTAAAAAATTCGGGTCTTCAAAACCCGCTCCGTTTTGTAATCAAGTACCAAGTTATAAAAGTTGCATTAAATATTTATGATTATTTTGAGTTAAAACGATACATAATTAATAAATAAACTAAACTATAAAAATTATATTTGATAAAAAGTTAAAATAAAATAAATAAAAAAATAATGAAGCTGCCGGGATTCGAACCCGGGTCAGCCAAGACACTTCAACAACTTAACACTCATTCCCTAAACCACTCCGCCACATTGTGTTTTCTGCTAACTCTAGGAAAACAAATGAAATTTATACACAAACTCAGTTATAACCGATGGCGCCATCTGAGAAACGGTAATCGGCAAACCAAGCGTCAAATCGATTGTTTACCTCACACATTCAGTTTATAACCGATGCACGACGGTTTTTAATCAATCAGAAATTGATTAAACTTCAAGACTCATCATTGTTGATTTTAAAACCGAAAAAGAACATCAAGTTCAGAATTACACAAACTCCAGACCACTCTCGCGATTCAGAGATATCATACCAATACTCTATTTGCTTTTCGTCGCATTTTCAGACCATCAGAGCGCCTAAAACAGCTCGCCGGAATTCTCTGCAAAAGTCGCCGGAAAACCGTATTCAACTCAAACCGGTAAAATACTTCTACTTTACGGTTTCAATCTATTGTTAGAACCTTACTAACATTAACCCATCGCTCAAAATCAACCACAGACGTCATTGCTGGACTTTCTGTGTTCGCCGGAAAACTTCTGGAATTCCCGGAAACTCGTTAATTATCGGTATGCACATTCCAACGCACTGATAATCAATACTCATTAGTTCAATTTCATATCTAATCCCTTAAATCTGTTAATTGATTCTCGCAGCCGAAGGTTTCAAAAACAGAGCCGACAAGTTTCGACGGACTCTCTGAAGAAGACAACCTGTTCGGTATCTTCTTTCCCCAAACTTTTCGGTTCAATGCATTCAAACTAGACATCATGTTTATTAACTAAATTAATCACGAATCGGTTGTTTGATTGATGTCTGCGTTCGTAATGAAGAAGACGAGTTCAGTGATAATATAAGATTAATTAAAATCGGAATTATAAACGGGTTAGACACACAGTCCAGCGGTGGACTGTGTGCAAACAAAAACTAAACACGTCCCGAGTTCGATCCCTGCTACACGCACACCTTGTGTAATAAAATGCCTTTTTGATCAAGAACTAAACCGGGTTAACTCA
This sequence comes from Scalesia atractyloides, assembly GCA_947069175.1. Lineage (NCBI taxonomy): Eukaryota > Viridiplantae > Streptophyta > Magnoliopsida > Asterales > Asteraceae > Scalesia > Scalesia atractyloides. The sequence goes on from CAMTDV010000008.1 coordinate 75,330,335, forward strand.
GATAGTTGTTAAGTATAATAAAAACCGAGATAATAACCGGGTTAGACACACAGTCCAGCGGTGGACTGTGTGCAACATGAACTACACGTCGCGCGTTCGAAACCCGTCACGAGCACCGGTCCGATTGAATTAAAATGTTTTTGCAAATAAAGGAAATTCGGTTAAATCGAATAAGTGTATAAATATAATTAAAAACGAGATTATTTCGGGTTAGACACGTAGCTCAGTTGGTAGAGCTGCGTGCACGCGAACGGGAGGTCGCCGGTTCGAATCTCACCCGGCGCAGATTAATTCGCTGACCGGTCAACGGTCAACGCTAAAAAAATAATATTTTTTTATATTTTTATTTATTTAAATTAATTTAAAAATCAATTAAAAATACTTAAAAATAACATTTTTAAAGATAGAAAATAGCCATAAACTCACAAAAATATATCTAAAAATTTCATTAAAATCCTTAATAAAATCCATCCATTTAATATATTTTTCCATTAATTTTTAGCTTAGTATTCCTCGTTGATCCGCTCATCTAAATCGTGCGCATCTCACCATCTCCAATCCAACGCACCCAATGTGAGTGAATCTTACAAATTCCCCGTTTTAATCACGTTTTGGGGTGTATCATGTGTCTTTGTATATATATATTATTACTAAACCATTGTGCATACATCATATCATGAACTTGTGTATTCAGTTTGTTGCTGTTAAGTAGTTATCATTGGATGCAATTTATTATTCAGTACATGCAATTTCATAGGCCGCCGCTCCCCATTACATTATGAGCGTTGAGCATGTTCCCCATTTTATTATGCGGTTGAACCTGGCGTGCCCACATACGATCGGCTCCGTTTGATTGAGCCTTGATCGCACAGACATTTTCATTTTCAGTACATGCAATACGATCGGCTCCGTTTGATTGAGCCTTGATCGCACAGTTTCATTTATGTTATTTACAGTATGATGTTGGTATGTTCATGTATGCTGCCATGTGTTATTGTATGTTATAGTTGTGACTGCTATTTGCCATTACTTGATTATTTACATTTGCTCATCTATGATTATGCACAATTTTTCATTGATAAACTAACCATAAAATCATTATCAAATGTTTATCTAATAAGGTTCACTCGCCAACTTATGTTAACCCAAAAACTCCCATTTTACACATGATACAGGTGAAGCAGCTGCAGCTAGGAACACATAGGATTTGGACTAGAAGAATAAAACGATTTAGTGTTGGGATTGTTATGCTTGGCTTATTTTCCTTGTATTGAATGAACATGTTTGGATGTTTGAAATGTAACTTTAACTTTATTAAATATGAAACATATTAGTAAATGTCATGAGCTTTGGTGATAACCCAATTATGCCCCGACTCTTATTCCGCTGCGGGTCGGGGTGTGACAGATTGGTATCAGAGCCATGACTATAGGGATATAGGATAGGTTATTAGACCCTTAGAGCCTATACTATAGTCGATTAGAAACTTATAAAAATTTTGTGTGTTATATGCCAAATTTCATGATGTTTATATGTTTTATGTTAAATGTTACATTTGATATTGTGCAAGCATGTTCATAAGTATGTATTATCATATAATGCCTATCATGAAATCGTATGCTCATAACATATCACATCCATGAAAGCACACACCACATCATGATTGCTTTTACAATGATTTTCGTGTTTTCAAATCTCATCAAAGTGGGTTCTCATGACGGGCATGTAGTAACTGGAAGGGTACCAGTACCGGTAGTCGGAACGTCCTGTCTAGGCTGGCATTCGTATAAATCCAAAATAAAGGACCAGTTTGCCTACCTGGGAACTAACGATGAGAGTACGAAGTACCTATTAGGCCAAAGCATGCTATACCAAACGTCGTGTGAGCTAATCCCACTTTGAGTTGTCATTGTGTCTACACCTGGACACGTTCCGACCAAACATCTCATGAACATATTTTGTGGTTTGCATTCGGGGGATGCGAGTGTTAAATTGCCAATACTAATGTGAATCCTACCAAGCCAATAGCCATGGGGGCCCACATGACTATGTAGGTGAAGGTATGGGGGACATTTGAGGCCCAACATGAGCGAACCCAAGACATCCTATGGATGTAGTTGCATTATTGATATTTATGTTATTTTCATTTTTTTTAAAGACACATGACACATAAAAAGACACCATAAACTCACAATCTTCTCATTTTATGATCCTGTAGATGTCGTCTAGACAGCAACGAAGGGGTAAAAGATCGGGAAGGTCTCAGGAACGTTTGGCCACTCAGATCGCGAAACAAATGGCCACGATATTGCCTGACATTGTAGTACAAGTACAACAAGCCCTTGCTACAAATCCTACTAACCCTCCCCAACAACAGGACCAAAACATTGACAACCCTCCTACCAACAAGTGCTCTTACAAACATTTTAAGTCTTGTGATCCTCCTAAATTTGAAGGGACCGAGGGTGTCACTGCTCTCCTACATTGGTTCGAGGAGATGGAAAACACCTTCCTAAACTGCGATTGTCCTGAGGATCGCAAGGTTCGATACGCCACCGGGAGACTACTTGGAGTAGCCCTCACTTGGTGGAACACTGAGAAAGGGAAGAGGGGAACTGAAGATGCGATGGCCTTAACTTGGGAGGAGTTAAGGGAAATCATGACTAGGCGTTTCTGTCCTAGAAGTGAAATTAAGAAGTTAGAGGATGAATTTCATGCTCTAAAGCAAAAGGAGGGTGATCACTCTACTTACAACAAGAGGTTCTTGGAGTTGAACCAAATGGTCCCAAATTTATTCACTCCAACCTATCGTCTGATCGAGCATGATATTCGAGGACTTCCCTCGAAAATCCAAGATTCAGTTCTCAGCGTTTCACCTGTAACACTTGAAGCTGCCATGGAGTTGGCAACTGAACTGACCGAAAACCGAATTCGCAACGGGAAGTTCAAAGAAGAGAAGAAGAAAGCCCCTGTTGAGGGACAAACTTCAAACCACCCCATTCCTTCCTCTAAGTTTGCTAACAAGAGGAAGCGTAACACCAGGAATTTTGCAGTTACCCAAACCAACACCCCTATTCCTGCTGCACCCATTACTCAAGTCACTCCTTCACCCGCGCCATACAGAAGACCCTACACAGGCCCATTACCAAAATGTAACCATTGTCAGTATCACCATTCCCCTGATCATCCTTGCTAATACTGCACCGGCTGCGGTCGCGCAGGACATACTGTTCAAAACTGCCGCATGCCTCAACGAACAAACCGCCACCAACCTTTAACCCAAACCCACCAACAGTTACTGGGTCAAGAATAACAACCCCTACCATTTCCACCCACCCAACATTTAGCCCAAACATACTACCAACCCAATTATCCTATGGGCCAACCTATGAGGGCTTGCTTCAATTGCGGCGACCCAAGTCATTTCAGAAACACATGTCCAAGGTTGGTTAATATTATTCATGCTCAGGCCCAAGCCAACCCAGTGAATCAAGCGAACCAAGCTCCTCCACCTGCAAGAGGAAGAGCTTTCAATATTAACGCGAACCAGGCCAGAGCTGACGACAATGTGGTCAACGGTACGTTCCTTATAAATGGTAGATATGCCTCTATGTTATTTGATACTGGTGCGGATAGAAGTTTTGTGTCATTAGAATTTGAACCTATCTTAAGCAAAAATCGGGATAAGCTCACGGAATCCATAACGGTAGAAGTTGCGGACGGGAAACCAGTTTCATTAGACTCTATATTACGCAACTGTACACTCACCTTAAACGACCACGATTTCTCAGTCGACCTTATTCCTATGAAGCTGGGAAGTTTCGACATCATAATCGGTATGGATTGGATCAGTCAACATCAGGCGGAAGTTGTATGTCATGAAAAATTTATTCGTATTCCTCTTTCAAACGGTCAGACTCTTCGAATCATTGGAGAAACCTCGTCGAAAGGGCTCAGCTTAATGTCTTGTCTTCAAGCTCAAAAATATCTTCGCAAGAATTATGTCGCGTTTTTAGCCCATATCATCAAGAAGGGGACCACAGAGAAGAAACTTGAAGACATTCCTGTAGTAAAAGACTTTCCACAAGTTTTTCCTGACGACATTTCAGGACTTCCTCCAGTTAGAGATGTCGAATTCCGTATTGATCTTATACCTGGTGCTACACCAGTTGCAAAGTCTCCATATAGGTTAGCCCCCTCTGAAATGCAAGAGCTAGCCAGTCAATTGCAAGAGTTGACTGACAAGGGATTCATACGTCCTAGCTCATCGCCTTGGGGTGCACCTGTCCTTTTTGTAAAGAAGAAAGATGGATCTTTTCGTATGTGCATCGACTACAGAGAGCTCAATAAGTTAACCATCAAAAATCGCTATCCCTTACCTCGCATTGATGATCTTCTTGACCAACTACAAGGTGCCAGCTGTTTTTCGAAAATCGATCTTCGATCTGGCTATCATCAGCTTAGAGTGCATGAAGAAGACGTTCCTAAGACTGCTTTTCGAACTCGTTATGGCCACTATGAATTCATGGTTATGCCGTTTGGATTAACCAACGCACCAGCTGTTTTCATGGACCTAATGAACAGAGTCTGCAAACCTTACCTTGATCGATTTGTTATAGTTTTCATCGACGATATTCTTATTTATTCAAAATCTAAAGCTGATCATGAGCGTCATCTTCGACTCGTTCTTGCACTTCTAGAAAAGGAAAAGCTTTATGCCAAGTTCTCTAAATGCGAATTCTGGTTAAAAGAGGTGCAATTCCTCGGGCATGTAGTCAATGACAAAGGAATACATGTTGACCCTTCAAAGATCAAAGCAGTTCAAGAGTGGCAAGCTCCACGTACACCAACTGAAGTAAGATCTTTTCTTGGACTAGCTGGCTATTATCGTCGGTTCATTTCAAACTTCTCTCGCATTGCTGTGCCACTCACGGCTTTAACCCATAAGGGAAAACCTTTCGTATGGGGACCCAAGCAAGAAGAAGCTTTTCAAACTCTTAAACAAAAACTTTGTGATGCACCAATCCTCACTCTTCCTGAAGGTTGTGATGATTTTGTAGTCTATTGCGACGCGTCAGGGCAAGGATTAGGCTGCGTTCTCATGCAAAGAGGAAAAGTCATAGCTTATGCCTCGAGACAACTCAAGACGCCTGAAAAGAACTACACCACTCATGACCCAGAACTTGGAGCCGTGGTGTTCGCTCTTAAGATATGGAGACATTATCTCTATGGTACCAAGTGTGAAATATACACTGACCACAAGAGTCTTCAACATATCTTCAATCAAAAAGAGTTAAATATGAGGCAACGAAGATGGGTCGAACTCCTGAATGATTACGACTGTGAAATTAGATACCACCCTGGTAAAGAAAATGTGGTGGCTGATGCACTTAGTCGAAAGGGTTATGCGAACTCCATTCATCTTCTATGTTCGCAAATTATAACCGACATTAAAGATCAAATTCGTGAAGCTCAACACGTTTCAATAACAGAAGAAGACGTACGAAAAGAGATGTCTTGTGGAGCCGAGCTAAAACTTGAAACTAAATCAGACGGTATCCTGTATTACCTAGATCGTATCTGGATTCCTAACCACAACAATCTTCGTGAAACTCTTATGAATGAAGCTCACAAAACGCGATATTCTATACACCCCGGAGCCGATAAGATGTATCAAGACCTACGATACACCTATTGGTGGCCTGGAATGAAGAAGGATATTGCCGTTTTTGTTTCCAAGTGTCTCACATGTTCCAAGGTGAAGGCTAAACACCAAAGACCCTCAGGACTTCTAGTCCAACCGGAAATACCTGTATGGAAGTGGGAAAATATAACCATGGATTTCATTACCGGGTTACCTCGCACTTCTGGTGGGTATGACACTATATGGGTGATTATAGACCGACTTACAAAATCAGCTCACTTTATTCCTATCCGCGAAGATTTCAAGAACGAAAAGCTTGCACGTATTTATATCAACGAAATCGTGAGCCGGCATAGGGTACCATTAAGTATTATTTCTGATCGTGATGGTCGTTTCACCTCACGTACATGGCAAGCAGTACAATCCGCTATGGGCACACGATTAGATCTCAGTACCGCCTATCATCCTCAAACTGATGGACAGTCTGAGCGCACCATTCAAACTCTTGAAGATATGCTTAGAGCATGTGTCATAGACTTCAAGGGAAATTGGGACGCCCACCTACCATTGGTTGAATTTTCGTACAACAACAGCTATCAATCGAGCATCGGCATGGCACCTTTTGAAGCCTTATATGGTCGTAAGTGCCGATCTCCTGTATGTTGGCACGAAATTGGGGAAGCACAAATTACTGGTCCAGAATTGATCCAAGAAACCACAGACAAGATCCATCAAATACGAAACAATCTTCTAGCGGCTCAAAGTCGTCAAAAGAGTTACGCAGATAAACGACGGAAGCCCTTAGAGTTTAACATTGGTGATCATGTGCTTTTAAAAGTATCACCGTGGAAGGGAGTAGTTCGTTTTGGTCAAAAGGGGAAGCTAGCACCACGTTACGTAGGACCTTTCAAGATACTCGAAAGAGTAGGTCCTGTAGCATACAAGCTTGACCTACCAGAAGAACTCAACAGGATTCATCCCACATTTCACGTGTCGAACTTGAAGAAGTGCCTCGCTGATGAGAATCTCCATATTCCGCTGGAATATATTCAGATTGATGAATCTATGCATTTTATTGAAAGACCAGTGGAGATCATGGACTACGGGGAGAAGCATCTTCGTCGAAGTCGCATTCCAATTGTTAGGGTACGCTGGGAGTCAAAACGGGGACCTGAGTTTACTTGGGAACGTGAAACTCAATGCGTGAAAAATACCCGCATCTTTTTCCTACTACTTCAACTACTTAAATTTCGGGACGAAATTCCTAAAAGTAGGGGATACTGTAACATTTGTAAAAAATTCGGGTCTTCAAAACCCGCTCCGTTTTGTAATCAAGTACCAAGTTATAAAAGTTACATTAAATATTTATGATTATTTTGAGTTAAAACGATACATAATTAATAAATAAACTAAACTATAAAAATTATATTTGATAAAAAGTTAAAATAAAATAAATAAAAAAATAATGAAGCTGCCGGGATTCGAACCCGGGTCAGCCAAGACACTTCAACAACTTAACACTCATTCCCTAAACCACTCCGCCACATTGTGTTTTCTGCTAACTCTAGGAACACAAATGAAATTTATACACAAACTCAGTTATAACCGATGGCGCCATCTGAGAAACGGTAATCGGCAAACCAAGCGTCAAATCGATTGTTTACCTCACACATTCAGTTTATAACCGATGCACGACGGTTTTTAATCAATCAGAAATTGATTAAACTTCAAGACTCATCATTGTTGATTTTAAAACCGAAAAAGAACATCAAGTTCAGAAATACACAAACTCCAGACCACTCTCGCGATTCAGAGATATCATACCAATACTCTATTTCCTTTTCGTCGCATTTTCAGACCATCAGAGCGCCTAAAACAGCTCGCCGGAATTCTCTGCAAAAGTCGCCGGAAAACCGTATTCAACTCAAACCGGTAAAATACTTCTACTTTACGGTTTCAATCTATTGTTAGAACCTTACTAACATTAACCCATCGCTCAAAATCAACCACAGACGTCATTGCTGGACTTTCTGTGTTCGCCGGAAAAAACTTCTCGAATTGCCGGAAACTCGTTAATTATCGGTATGCACATTCCAACGCACTGATAATCAATACTCATTAGTTCAATTTCATATCTAATCCCTTAAATCTGTTAATTGATTCTCGCAGCCGAAGGTTTCAAAAACAGAGCCGACAAGTTTCGCCGGACTCTCTGAAGAAGACAACCTGTTCGGTATCTTCTTTCCCCAAACTTTTCGGTTCAATGCATTCAAACTAGACATCATGTTTATTAACTAAATTAATCACGAATCGGTTGTTTGATTGATGTCTGCGTTCGTAATGAAGAAGACGAGTTCAGTGATAACATAAGATTAATTAAAATCGGAATTATAAACGGGTTAGACACACAGTCCAGCGGTGGACTGTGTGCAAACAAAAACTAAACACGTCCCGAGTTCGATCCCTGCTACACGCACACCTTGTGTAATAAAATGCCTTTTTGATCAAGAACTAAACCGGGTTAACTCAGATAGTTGTTAAGTATAATAAAAACCGAGATAATAACCGGGTTAGACACACAGTCCAGCGGTGGACTGTGTGCAACATGAACTACACGTCGCGCGTTCGAAACCCGTCACGAGCACCGGTCCGATTGAATTAAAATGTTTTTGCAAATAAAGGAAATTCGGTTAAATCGAATAAGTGTATAAATATAATTAAAAACGAGATTATTTCGGGTTAGACACGTAGCTCAGTTGGTAGAGCTGCGTGCACGCGAACGGGAGGTCGCCGGTTCGAATCTCACCCGGCGCAGATTAATTCGCTGACCGAACCGGTCAACGGTCAACGGTCAACGCTAAAAAAATAATATTTTTTTATATTTTTATTTATTTAAATTAATTTAAAAATCAATTAAAAATACTTAAAAATAACATTTTTAAAGATAGAAAATAGCCATAAACTCACAAAAATATATCTAAAAATTTCATTAAAATCCTTAATAAAATCCATCCATTTAATATATTTTTCCATTAATTTTTAGCTTAGTATTCCTCGTTGATCCGCTCATCTAAATCGTGCGCATCTCACCATCTCCAATCCAACGCACCCAATGTGAGTGAATCTTACAAATTCCCCGTTTTAATCACGTTTTGGGGTGTATCATGTGTCTTTGTATATATATATTATTACTAAACCATTGTGCATACATCATATCATGAACTTGTGTATTCAGTTTGTTGCTGTTAAGTAGTTATCATTGGATGCAATTTATTATTCAGTACATGCAATTTCATAGGCCGCCGCTCCCCATTACATTATGAGCGTTGAGCATGTTCCCCATTTTATTATGCGGTTGAACCTGGCGTGCCCACATACGATCGGCTCCGTTTGATTGAGCCTTGATCGCACAGACATTTTCATTTTCAGTACATGCAATACGATCGGCTCCGTTTGATTGAGCCTTGATCGCACAGTTTCATTTATGTTATTTACAGTATGATGTTGGTATGTTCATGTATGCTGCCATGTGTTATTGTATGTTATAGTTGTGACTGCTATTTGCCATTACTTGATTATTTACATTTGCTCATCTATGATTATGCACAATTTTTCATTGATAAACTAACCATAAAATCATTATCAAATGTTTATCTAATAAGGTTCACTCGCCAACTTATGTTGACCCAAAAACTCCCATTTTACACATGATACAGGTGAAGCAGCTGCAGCTAGGAACACATAGGATTTGGACTAGAAGAATAAAACGATTTAGTGTTGGGATTGTTATGCTTGGCTTATTTTCCTTGTATTGAATGAACATGTTTGGATGTTTGAAATGTAACTTTGACTTTATTAAATATGAAACATATTAGTAAATGTCATGAGCTTTGGTGATAACCCAATTATGCCCCGACTCTTATTCCGCTGCGGGTCGGGGTGTGACAAAATTAAATTCACTCATGATTACCCTCATACCTCTTCTCTAGGGCATCCCACATCTCCTTAGATATAGTATAACGCTTGAATGTATGTTTGATGCCATAAGGTAACGATATCTTTATAGCAACTAAGGCTTTCTTCTCAGACTCATACATTCTCTTTTTAGCTTCTGACATATTCACATAAGCAGTGACACGTTGTCTTCCCTCAAAGTCATGAGTGGGGTTAGCGTACCCATCTTGAATACAGATCCACATCCGTGTGTCCTGATATTCAATGAACGATTGAAACCTATCCTTCCACGTAAGGTAATTCTCTACCTTCAGCATTTTTGGAGGTTTGTTAGTTATGCCTGCCTCGTGCTCCATTCTTAACAGTTCATTTAGGTTAGACATATTCGACATTTTTACCGAACCGGCTAGTTAAAAACGTTAAAAATTTGTCCGAAGTGAGTGGTCACCAAATTATACTGTTAAACTCGTCTCGAAGATACGAGTCCAATGATGTATATTGTCCGATTATGATTTTAGGTTTTTTTTCCTAAAAACCACACGAGTCTAACTGTGAAACTGGTTTTTCAAGATTATCTATGGATCAAATTCTATGTCCGAAAACATTTAACTCCGGTTACGTCAGCTGTTTAACTTTCCACCTTTTTGTATAGAACTCGGAACAGTACCAAATTCGGAACAGTAACTCGGAATAACAATCCGAGATGAAAACTCAGAACAGTGATCCGAGATGCTTGTCCGAAATGGTGATTCGGAATAGTGATCCGAGATGGAATCCAGAATAGATTATTCTGATCCGAGATGGAATCCGGAATAGACTATTCTGATCCGAGATGGAATTCGGAATACCCTGCTGATCCGAATTCAATCCAAAATGGGCTAGGGTTTCCCTACATGGACTGCAAATGGGTCTAGGCCCAATTCGCCTACCATGTGCTATATGGTGTCTAGTTTAGCCCAATTACTTCTAATTAACTATTATAAAACTAAACCCACTAACCATTTATCAGTTTACTAATTACAAGATATCCAAAGACCAAATCTAAGCTGTTGTCACAAATATGCACCAACAAAAGATATTTATTTTTCATAAAAAAAGTTCTAAATAAATCATGTCGAATAGGACTGTAAATAAAATAAAAACAAGAATAAAAAAACTTAGATTCCCGACACTCTAAAACAAGACCCAAAAACTTCTTCTCTACCTATTCCATATGGGCGTGTAAGCAAAAATAAAGAGTTTTGCTTGAGGACAAGAAAAGATTCAAGTGTGGGGGTATATGATATACACAAAATGCAATGTATAAATTATATCAAATACGGTATAAAATCAACCCTTTTATGTACTAGTGTTGGAAAAAGTGTGTTTCTTTGTATACTTTTGATTTTCAGGATTAATAGAGCTTAAATGTACAAAAGGAACAAATTAATGGCAAAAACCAACATGAATACAAAAGAAGAGAAGTTGATACATCATACCGACCCTCCGTGCTTAACACCAAGACCAAAAACAACAAATCAGAAGATAAACATGGGGCCGTGCCTGTCACACCCTGACCCGCAGTGGATAAGGTAATCGGGGTATGATTGGGTTTTAATCAAAGCTCATGACATTTTTATTTTAAAGTTTCAGTATTTATTATTTCAATTTAATTAAAAGGAATTCCAATAACACAATATTCAAACAAATCACAATGTAGTTCCAAACAAATTGCAAATAAGGTTTGTATTCTTCCAAGGCCAAACCCTACATGATCCGTGCTTCAAACGAGCTCACCTGTATCATGTGTAAAAGAAAATTTTGGGTCAACATAAGTTGGCGAGTGAATCCAATTTTATTATTAGTAAAAAATGATATGTTAAATCTTTTATTTATGAAAATGTGCATTAACCAAAATACGTGAATATCGCGTGCGTCAATTATTAATTTCCACAAACAAACTCATTCGATAAGCAAATTAAGATTGTACAAGTGTGCACGGTAACGCGGTGTGCTGCAAGATCGAAGCTCAATCAAACGGAGCTGATATCTTATAATAGGCGACGTCGAGTTCTGCTCATAGGTAACGGGGAACGAACGGCCATTAATGAGGAAATGACTGCAATGAATGTAAAACACTAAATGGCAAACAACAATTATCACATAACACGTTAGTTCACATAATGGTAATTGCACGTAATTGAATAAAAAGATAATAATACCGAGCGACACATGATACACCCAAAAAACATATAAATAAATTAAAATGGGAGTTGTAGATTCACTCACAGTGGTTGCGTTAACGAATCCGTGTAGAATAACGTACAAGTAAGATTTTTGAGGAACCGAACAAACGAAACGATTATCCTAAATATTTAAAATACCACACAATTACTCATTGTTATTTAGGTTAAATGTAATCCCTAATTATTATGGTTATAAATTTATTAGTTAGACCTTGAAACTTTAACTCATGTTTACTTTTAAGATTAAAAATCATTGTTCATTGTTTAAGTTATAAATGAACATAGTGGTTTACTAAATAAATAATGTGAACAAAAATAAAATATTCCTAAAAGAGACAAGCTGCCAACAAGCAAAATGGGTCTGCCCGGATTCAAACCGGCGACCTCTCGCTCATATGCACATGTCTCTTCCGCTGGGACATCTGTCTAACCCGGTTAAAGATCTGCACAATAATACACTTAACATGTTGTTGGAGTGTTCCATGTACTGGTAAAAACAAAACAGAGAGCACGTGCAGTGAGTAGCAAGGGCTGGGACTCGAACCCGTGCCCTGGCCGTGTGCTAATCAGTTTTACCACTGAGACAACAACACAGTTTTGAAAGAGGTTTTGATTTATATTTCTTTTAAACACTGTCGGAAGTTCATCTTCGTCATTATAATACCCAGAATCTTGAACCCGCCCACTGTACATGGTTTTCCTCCCATTAAACCCGTGCGTATTCCAATGCATAAGAGAAATAAATTAGATTGTTAGAAAAAGTATACCCATCGTGGAAGGATGAGAGTTTTCCGGCGAGTTTGGTTTCTCCGTCGATGTCCGGCTTCGACGGAAGGCGCAAGATGTTTCTTGTTGCTTTGTTTTCGAGTGCAAGGGGTGAGAGTTGGTTTATATCTTTACAACATTATGTAATGATTTGCTATATTTTTATAAAATTCCATTTTGTCAAAGTTTCCGAATTTGAAAGGTGGTATTCGGGTTGAAAAGGCGTCCAGGTTCGTGTTTTCATAAGTATGGAAAACAAGCAAAGATGGAAACGCAAATATTGAGGTTGTCGGGGTTCAGTTTGGGCGGCAAAACAGGTTTCCGCGTTAAATCGAAACTTTGTTTAAAACGTGTGTGCGAACGAGTCTTGCACCAAAACTGCAAGTGGTGCAGTGGTGCGCGTGGTTTTGTTTAGCTGGGTAGACTTGGGTTCGATACCCGTGATCCACCGGTTTCATATATATATATTTTTTATTTCTTTTTTATTTATATATAAAGCTCCAAGTTTCGATTATTACACGAAGGGTCCCTCTATGTTAGAGTTACATTTATTATTTTTTTTGTAATTCGACATAGAGATGGCGTGTGTATATGCGTATAATAATAAAAATTAAAAAACAAACAACGAAAAAAACCACATTCATTCATTGAAAGTTTGGTTCAAAAAGGGTCGGACTTGGAAATCCATTTTGACGATTGTTACAGTCTTCCCTACTTTTAGGAATTTCGTTCCGAAATTAAGAAGAAGTAGGGTCTCCCTGAAAGAGGTGGAGGTACTTATTGCGCATCTAGTCTTCACGTTCGCAGGTAAATTCGGGTCCAAGCTTTGACTCCCAACGATGTGTCTTAAGCGTTTTCACCGAAGTCCATGACTTCAACTGGTCGCTCTACAAAGTGCATCGACTCATCGAACTGAATATCCTCTAACGGTATATGAAGATTCTCATCGGCAAGGCACTTCTTCAGATTGGAAACATGGAAAGTTGGACGGATCTTGCTAAGTTCTTCGGGTAGATCAAGCTTGTAGGCTACAGGACCAACTCTCTCGAGTATCTTAAAAGGACCAACGTAACATGGTGCCAGCTTGCCTTTTTGTCCAAATCTAATAACTCCCTTCCATGGCGATACCTTCAAAAGTACTTGGTCACCAACACTGAATTCAAGCGGCTTTCATCGTTGGTTGCGTATCTCTTTTGACGGCTCTATGCTGCCAAAAGGTTAGGGCGAATTTTGAGGATCTTGTCGGTTGTTTCTTGTATCAGTTCCGGTCTGGTGATTTGAGCTTCACCAATTCCGTGCCAGCATACTGGTGATCGGCACTTACGACCGTATAAAGCTTCAAAAGGAGCGATTCCAAAGCTGGAGTGTTAACTGTTATTGTAAGAGAATTCGATTAACGGTAAATGGGCATCCCAATTGCCCTTAAAATCGATAACGCATGATCATAACATGTCTTCGAGAATCTGTATGGTGCGTTCGGATTGACCATCAGTTTGTGGATGAAAAGCGGTGCTGAGGTCTAGTCGAGTTCCTAACACTGACTGTACGGCTTGCCACGTGCGTGAAGTAAAGCGCCCATCCCGATCCGAGATAATGCTCAAAGGCACACCGTGTCGACTTACAATTTCATTGATGTAGATACGAGCCAACTTCTCATTTTTGTAGTCTTCGCGGATTCGAATGAAGTGAGCAGATTTGGTAAGGCGATCGACGATAACCCAAATCATATCATGCCCACTGGAGGTGCGAGGTAACCTAGTAATAAAATCCATGGTTATATTTTCCCACTTCCAGACCGGTATTTCGGGTTGAACGAGTAGGCCTGAGGGTCTTTGATGCTCTACTTTAACCTTCGAACATGTGAGGCATTTGGAGACAAAAACAGTGATATCCTTTTTCATTCCAGGCCACCAGTAAGAGTATCGTAGATCCTGATACATCTTATCAGCCCCTGGGTGTATGGAATATCCTGTTTTGTGTGCCTTGTTCATAAGAAATGTACGGAGGATGTCACGATCAGGTACCCAAATACGATTTAGATAGTGAAGGATACCATCCTAACTTGGTTTCAGCTCCACAGGATAATTCGTCTCTTAAATCATTTTCTGTAACCGAGGTATGGTGTGCTTCATGAATGCGTCTTTGAAGGTCGGTTATAATTTGAGAACACAGAAGGTGGATGGAGTTAGCATATTCTCTTCGACTAAGAGCATCTGCTACGACATTGGCTTTACCTGGGTGATAATGGATTTCGCAGTCATAATCGTTCAGAAGTTCGACCCATCGTTGTTGCCTCATGTTTAACTCTTTTTGGTTGAAGATGTGCTGAAGGCTTTTATGGTTGGTGTAGATCTCACACTTTGTGCACACGAATATCAGATCACGGGTTCGATCCGGCTTATGAAACCGGTTTTGGCAATTGTTAAATCTTTTTAATAAAAACAAAATAAAGTTTAAGTTAACTAGTATATATAGGTAATTAAAATCAGAATTAGTTCGGGTTAGACACGTAGCTAAGTTGGTAGAGTTGCGTGCACGTATACGGGAGGTCACGAGTTCGAATCTCACACGATGCCAACAATAAACATAATTCGACCGTTGACCGGTCAACCCTGTAAAAAGGGAATATTTTTTTATTACTATTTTCTTTATTATTTTATTTAAAAATCATTTAAAAATGCTTAAAAATAAGACTTTTTAAGTTTAAAAATTATATTAAATACCACAAAAATAATTAAAACCTAATAAAAAGCATTAATAGAAATGTTAATCTCAAATAAAAATTTATTTATTAATCTTATTATTACGTTGTTATTTTGGCTAGTTTCTCTCGTTGGTTAAATCCAAAATCGTGCGCGTTCGTCGTCAATCCAAGAAAAACGCATCCACTATGAGTGAATCCTTACAAATTCCCCTTTTTATTCATGTTTTTGGGTGTATCATGTGTCGTTTATATATTTCAGTTATCCAAACACTTGTGCTATTACCATTATATGATCTAACGTGTTATGTAATGTTATTTGTTGTATCGTGTGCTTATATTTTTGTCAGTTGCGTGCAATCATTCACATTAGGCCCATCAGTTCCTCGTTGGATACAAGTTGAGCATCGCGTGCCTTATTAGATCAGCTCCATTTGATTGAGCCTTGATCTCATTGTTCATCATTTGTCATGCTTGTGTGTACACGGATTGATATTATGTGGTTTGTGGTTAGATTTACATATGCGTATACTCATATTTGGTTTATGCACATTTTTATTTAAATAACCAACATAACTATTTCTTTCAAATGTTTAAATTAGATTCACTCGCCAAGTTTTTGTTGACCCAAAACTCTATTTCACACATGATACAGGTGAACAAGCTGAATCAAGGAACATATAAGAATTTGCCTTAGAAGAAAAATAAAGAGTTCATGAAAGTTGTGTATAGAACATGTTGTGCTTGTATGTTTGCTGTAATTTCTCCTTTAAATTGAAATTAATAAATATGAAACCTTATAGTAAATGTCATGAGCTTTGATGAAAACCCAATCATGCCCTGACTACCATTTTCGCTGCGGGTCAGGGTGTGACACTTCCTGCCCGTTCTGTTCATAAACCTCTTTACTCTTCTAGAGATCATGGCCATCTGCCATTGTAAATCCATCTCCTCTAGATCATCAGGGTCAATCTGATCATAATCTTCATCAAACGTAGCAGGATCAGATATTCTTCTCTGAATGTAGTTCTCGTAGGAAGCAACGAAAGAAGCAAGCAATGCCAGATGATCTTCTGCACTTTTGACACTCAAAGGCATAGACCTAGTACTGCTGTTATTATTACCTGATTGTTGTCTCTTTGCCCCTGACGAGCCTCCTAAAGCAGCTACAAAGCATACTTCACCATCATAATTTGTCACGACCTGCTCATTTTCACATGAGAGAAACGCAGTTGCAGTATCAGTTGAAGCATTGTTGGAAGATGAAGCTGTAAGCCCTTTATAAATCCTTGGATCTTGAACCTGGTCATATCCAGTCTCCTTCTTCTTCATGTTGAGCTCATAAGCTCTCAGTTTCCCAACAACCTCTTCCAAGTCTTTAGTTTCATAGTCAGCTTCACCCTTTATCATCAAAGTATAAATATCCCACTTTGCAGGTAAAGCATCTAGCAACTTATCGTTTATCTCCACATTCGTGATCCCTGTATGTCATAATTATCCATTTCTGACATCAGATGATGATATCTCGTGATAATATCTTCAAGGGATTCATTCCTCATGCCTTTAAACACAGCAAATTGTTTCTTTAGCAGATCAACCTTGTTCTTCTTCACATCATGATTACCCTCATACCTCTTCTCTAGGGCATCCCACATCTCCTTAGATGTAGTATAACGCTTGAATGTATGCTTGATGCCATCAGGTAACGATATCTTTATAGCAACTAAGGCTTTCTTCTCAGACTCATACATTCTCTTTTTAGCTTCTGACATATTCACATAAGCAGTGACACGTTGTCTTCCCTCAAAGTCATGAGTGGGGTTAGCGTACCCATCTTGAATACAGATCCACATCCGTGTGTCCTGATATTCAATGAACGATTGAAACCTATCCTTCCACGTAAGGTAATTCTCTACCTTCAGCATTTTTGGAGGTTTGTTAGTTATGCCTGCCTCATGCTCCATTCTTAACAGTTCATTTAGGTTAGACATATTCGACATTTTTACCAAACCGGCTGGTTAAAAACGTTAAAAATTTGTCCGAAGTGAGTGGTCACCAAATTATATTGTTAAACTCGTCTCGACGATACGAGTCCAATGATGTATATTGTCCGATTATGATTTTATGATTTTTTTCCTAAAAATCACACAAGTGTAACTTTGAAACCGGTTTTTTCAAGATTGTCAATGGATCAAATTCTATGTCCAAAAACTTTTAACTCCGGTTACGTCAGCTGGTTAACTTTCCGCCTTTTTGTATAGAACTCGGAACAGTACCAAATTCGGAACAGTAACTCGGATTAACAATCCGAGATGAAAACTCAGAACTGTGATCCGAGATGCTTGTCCGAAATGGTGATTCAGAATAGTGATCTGAGATGGAATCCGGAACAGATTATTCTGATCCGAGATGGAATCCGGAATAGACTATTCTAATCCGAGATGGAATCCGGAATACCCTGCTGATCTGAATTCAATCTGAAATGGACTGATCTTAATCCGAGATAGACTGTTCTTAATCTGAAATGAAACTCTGATGATCCGAATTGCAAGTCTGATGATCCGAATTGCAAGTCTGATGATCTGAAATGCAAGTTTCTGATCAGAAATTCAAGCTTTCAATCCGAAATGCTTTGCTGTTAATCCGAAATAGCTGCAAAACCCTAGAACAGCAGCAGAAACCCTAGAAACAGCCATCACAACTTCAAACCAGCCTCCGAGACGTCCAAAAACCCAACTTTTTCTACTGTTACGATTCTGAACCGAGCAAAAACAAGAGCCGAATGCTCTGATACCAATTGTAGGTCCCGTAAACCGTATGGATCGTTACAAAATCGTCTATCCAATCTAGGGTGCGGAATCCCCTAGATCAGATTTCACAGAAAACCGAACAAGAACAAGTACCAGAACACGAACACACACTTTCAATCTGTCTTCTATTGATTATCTAACACAAGTGTTTACAATCAATTCAAGACTCTCTCTTTCAACTCTCTCTGGAAGTAATTCTCTGATCAACTGAATAAGCAACCTTAACCCTAATGACAACCTCCCTTTATATAGAGACAGGTTATGCAACTGGGCTAGGATTTCCATATGCAAACGGGTCTAGGCCCAATTTGCCTACCATGTGCTATATGGTGTCTAGTTTAGCCAATTACTTCTAATTAACTATTACAAAACTAAACCTGCTAACCGTTTATCAGTTTACTAATTACAAGATATCCAAAGACCAAATCTAAGCTGTTGTCACAAATATGCACCACCAAAAGATATTTATTTTTCATAAAAAAAGTTCAAAATAAATCATGTCGAATAGGACTGTAAAAAAAATAAAAACAAGAATAAAAAAACTTAGATTCCCGACACTCTAAAACAAGACCCAAAAACTTGTCACACCCCGACCCGCAGCGGAAATGGTGATCGGGGCAAGATTGGGTTTTCATCAAAGCTCATGACATTTATTATAAAGTTTCATATTTTTTATTTCTTTTTAAAGGAGAATCATTACAATCAATAATACTAGTACAACATGTTCTATACATTTTTCAAGACTTCATTATTTTCTTCTAAGGCAATTTCCTACGTGTTCCTTGCTTCAACCTGTCCACCTGTATCATGTGTAAAAATGGTTTTTGGGTCAACAAAAAGTGGGCGAGTGAATCCTATGAAAACATTTAAACGTGTTTATTGTATCGATTATAAAATAAAGTGCATAACCACATATGAGTAAACGTAAATGTAAATTAAATCACAAATCACATAATATTAATTAATACACACGCACACACCAAATGTTTGTTTTTGAGGCACGCGTTGTTCAACTCGTCTCCCACGAGAAACTGATGGGCCTAATGAATGATTTTGAGGCACGCGTTGTTCAACGAACTGATGGGCCTAATGAATGTTTTTCAGGCACGCGTTGTTCAACTCATCTCCCACGAGGAACTGATGGGCCTAATGAATAAATTGCACACAACTTGATAATATGTAATACATCACAACGAACAATATTTACATTCTAATTTTAGATCATATAATGGTATAGCACGAGTTTGAATAAGCGAATTAATTTAAGCGACACATGATACACCCCAAAACATGAGTGAAAAGGGGAGTTTGTAAGAATTCACTCACAGTGGTTGCGTTTTCTTGGATTGATGATGAATGCGCACGAATTTAGATTTAACCACGAGAGAAACTAACCTAAATAATAACATAATGGTTCGTTAAATAAATGGATTTTATTTGAGATTAATAATTTTAATTCATAACCTTAATAGGATTTCTAGATTTATTTTTGTGAGTTTAAGGACATTTTCTAACTTTAAAAATATTATTTTTAAGTATTTTTAAATAATTTTCTGATTAAATAAATAAATGTTGACCGTTGACTTTGACCGTTGACCGGTCTGATTGTGTTTATTATGTGCGCTGAGTGAGGTTCGAACTCGTGACCTCCCGTACGCGTGCACGCAGCTCTACCAACTGAGCTACGTGTCTAACCCGAAATATTTCTGATTTTAATTATATTTATATATTATTTGGATTATTCAGAATTTTATTTAATTAAAAAGGTTTTTGAATATCATCTGACCGGCTGGCTTAGCGGGGATCGAACCTGTGACCATCGACTTAACTTGCACCCAGCCAAACAAACTGGGCTGGGTGTCTAACCTGTTATAGACAGAATTTATATTATTTTTATACACTTAACACGTGCTTCAAGATTTGGTTTTTAAAAAAAAGGTATGATATTTCAGTGGATCGGAACACAATAGACTCGAACCCGGGACGTGTACGTTATGTTTGCACACAGTCCACCACTGGACTGTGTGTCTAACCCGGTTATTATTATATTTATACACATTTCAAAACTTCATCTTCTTCGATTTATAAAACCAGAGAATCCACCCGACTGTTTAATCAAAAAATTTTATTGAATTAGTTGATTGGTCAATACTGTTAACGAAATAATTTAAACAGAAAGGATTAAAGGTGCTGTACCGAACAGTTGTGATCTCCGATGAAGTTCCGGCGGCTGAGGTTAACTCCGGCGAAGTTTATCTTGCGACAGAGGCTCTACAGGAAGTTTAAGGTGAGTGTGGTGACTTCTGTCTGAATTCTAGAAGTCTTATTTTAGAGTAAGGCAAAGAAATGAGATGGGTTCGGTTTTCCGGTGACCAATTCCGGCGAAATTGAAATCTCCGGCGATGAGTTTCTGAGCACTTCAACTACGAAAAAGTGTGCGGTCTTGAACGAAAGGATTCCCGAAAGGTTGAGAGGGGTATTTATAGGGTAGAACAGGATGTATTGGGTCGGAATTTCGTCTTGATTCGCGGTCAAGGTTTTCTCCAGCGGTTACGACTGGAATTGACTGTAGACGTCGGTTATAACCGATGTCTAATTTAGTTCACGCGTTTTAGTCAAAAGAAACGGTCGTGATTCGCGAAATCTTCGGTTTTTTCCGGCGTCTGCGGATTTGGGCGCGCTGATTTCTGATTTTGAGTTTCGGGTTTACTTAAATGTTATTTGTTTCTGTATTTGTTACAAATGGAATGTGTGGCGGAGTGGTGTGTTGGTTGTTTGTTGATCCGGCTGACCCGGGTTCGAAACCCGGCAGCCTCAAATATTTTTATTCTCTTATTTTTTTATGATTTAATAATTATGTTTTAAAATTCTAGCAATGTTTATTAATTATGTATCGTTTAAAATTAAAATAACCAATATATACGCGACGAAAATTATGACTGACTATTCGGTTAATAAACGAAGCGGGTTTTGGAAACCCGTTTTTTGACGGATGTTACAGTATCCGCTACTTTTAGAAATTTCGTCCCAAAATTTAAGTAATAGTGGTATATTTGACTTGTGGAGAGGGTGTTTTAATTTGACAATTACATAATCAGAAGAGGGTGAAAGTTTAAATTTTATTGGAGGCGGTAACGTTCCTAGTAAGGGTTTGATACCCTGCTACAGGAATCGCTTTTTGATACCTAAGATAAGGAATATTGATAAACAGAGTTGATTGACTAGGTATGATCTCATGCACAAGAGTTTTGAGAGAATCGATACGTTTGGAAAGATAAGGTTATATCCTAAAACAAAACTTCTACCACTAAAACCTACATGGAACCTCTCATAACCGCCTGACAATGCCTCTGATCCTTTGGCAATAATACTTATATTCTTGTCAAATTTTCATTGGCTTTATCAGTAAGTTATGATTAGTTCTATGTGACTCTAGAACATAAACAAACACAACAACCAAAGCTTAAGTCTTAATTCTGAAAGTATACATGTTTGAATGATGACAGTACCTCTCTCGTTTGTTATGATGAAGAGGTTAGTCTATGTAGAAGTGAGACACAACCCAACTTCTTTGAATGATGAGATTGAGATATGTTGAGATGTATGATGATATGAATGCTAAATCAGTGAGTATAAAACAAACTTCAACCATGACATTACTAAATCCTACATGGAACTTCTCATAACCGCCTGATAATGCCTCTGATCCTTTGGCAAGAATACTTATATATAGGAAGTACCAGCGGCGTATCCACCATATTCATGTCAAATTTTCATTGGCTTTATCAGTAAATTATGATTAGTTCTATGTGACTCTAAAACATAAACAAACACAACAACCAAAACTTGAGTCTTAATTCTGAAAGTATACATGTTTGAATGATGACAGTACCTCTCTCGTTTGTTATGATGAAGAGGTTAGTCTAGGTAAAAGTGAGACACAACCCAACTTCTTTAAATGATGAGATTGAGATACGTCGAGATGTATGATGATATGAATGTTAAATCAATGAGTATAAAACAAAACTGAAATAGTAATTCGCATTAAGATTCTTGGATAAATTTCCAATTTATAATTGAGATACGTGAAGATTGAGATAACATAAAGAAAACATAAAAACTAAGCGGTTGGAGTTGAATCTTGATTTTTGGTGAAGAAAACTAGTTGGGTGGTTCGTTTGGGCCGTTATTATCTTCAACAGGATTGGCGTTGATGTTGTAAGCTCTTCCTCTTGCTGGTGGCCTAGTGGTTAGGTTTTCTTGATTTGCTTGGTTAACTAGGTTTGCTTGAGCTTGGGCGTTTATGATGTTAACCAATCGAGGGCACGTGTTTCTAAAGTGGGTAGGGTCGCCACAATTAAAACAAGCTCGAACATATGGAAACATGGGGTATTGGGGTTGTTGATATGTTTGGATCATGTTTTGAGTAGGGGGTGAGGTTTGGTTTTGAGAGGTACGGCAAACCCTGCTCAAATGACCATAGCGTCCACAATTCGCACATAGTCAACATGGTAAGGTAGATGGATGGTGATAAAAACAGGTGTTGCATTGAGGGTGAGGTCCAAAGTAAGGTTTCTTATTTGGGTAAGTTGAGTTGGGTGCTACTTGAGTGATTGGGATAGCTTGGAGGGGTATGACTTGTGAAGTTGGTTGATTGTGTTGAGTGACAGCGAAAATTTGCCCATCTCGTTTTCTCTTAGAAATGGGTTGTGAAGAGGATTCGGTTCGGGTGGAGTTTGAGGTTTCGGTTGATGCTTTATCCTTCTTCTTCTCCTCCTTGAAGTCCTTATTTCGTATGCGGTTTTCGGTGAGCTCTGTAGCTAACTCCATTGCTGCTTCCAAAGTTGCAGGTGTGGTACTTATTACAGGGTCTTGAATTTTTGAAGGAAGATCTCGAATGTAGTGCTCGATCAAACGGTAGAGGGGAGTGAACAAGTTGGGGACCATCTGATTTAACTCAAGAAATCTCTTGTTGTATGTGGTGTGGTCGCCCTCCTTTTGTTTCAAAGAATAGAACTCATCCTCTAATTTCTTGATTTCGCTTCTTGGACAAAAACGTCTTGTCATGATCTCTTTCAGCTCTTCCCAAGTCAAAGTCATAACATTCTCAGTACCTCGCTTGGCCTTCTCTGTATTCCACCATGTAAGTGCTACTCCAAACAAACGACCGGTAGCATATCGCACCTTGCGATCATCGGGGCAGTCGCAATTGAGAAAAGTGTTTTCCATCTCCTCACACCAATGGAGGAGAGCGGTGACACCTTCAGTCCCTTCGTATTTTGGAGGATTGCAGGATTTAAAATGTTTGTAGGTGCATTTAGTGACTTTTGGGGAAGGATTGACAATGTTTTGATCTTCTTGGTGGATTGGGTTGACGGGATTAGCGGTAAGGGCTTGTTGAACTTGAACTATGATGTTGGGTATTACGGCCGCCATTTGTTGAGCGATTTGGGCAGCCATGCGCTCGCGGGATTTTCCTGCTTTCATTTTTCTACGAGCGTGACTAGAAGACATCTACAAGGAATACGCATCGAGAGTATGAGTTTGACATTTTAGGTGTCATGTGTCGTATGTAGGAATGAACATTCATAAAATAAATATAGAATAATAAATCTACTACATCCATAGGATGTCTTGGGCTTTGCTCGTAATTGGGCCTTGCATGCCGCCATACTTCACCTTCATAATCATGTGGGCCCCCATGATTACCGGGTCTTTCATATGGTTCGCATGTGTTAGCCTGGTAACGTACACTAAAACCCGGAGAAAATCGAGAAATATGTATGTAACGTATGATATTCGGAGTGCATCCAGGTGTGGACACGGTGACACCTCAAAGTGGGGTTAGTTCGAACGACGTTTGGTGTGGCATGCTTTGGCCTAATAGGTCCTTCGTACTCTCATCGTTAGTCCCCAGGTAGGCAAACTGGTCCGTTATATTGGATTTATACGAATGCCAACCTAGACAGGAAGTTCCGACTACCGGTACTTGTACCCTTACAGTTACTACATGCCCGTCGTAGAACTCACTTTGATGAGATTGAAAAATGGAAAATGTGACAAAATCTTGAATAACGGAAGTATGAAGATGATTTGAATATGTGACCATTGAAATATGCGTGATGAATGTATATGTAAGCATGTTATGTTTGACTATAAGTATAACTCATTAAATATCACACAATATGATAGTGGAAGTGTTTGCATGCATTTGTGTATGTAATAAATATGAAACAAATAAACATCATGAGTTTGCATGTAACCACATAAACAATTAAAATCTAATCAACTATAGTATAGGCTCTAAGGGTCTAATAACCTATCCTATATCCCTATAGTCAGGGCTCTGATACCAATCTGTCACACCCCGACCCGCAGCGAAAATGGTGATCGGGGCATGATTGGGTTTTCATCAAAGCTCATGACATTTATTATAAAGTTTCATATTTATTATTTCTTTTTAAAGGAGAATCATTACAATCAATAATACTAGTACAACATGTTCTATACATTTTTCAAGACTTCATTATTTTCTTCTAAGGCAATTTCCTACATGTTCCTTGCTTCAACCTGTCCACCTGTATCATGTGTAAAAATGGTTTTTGGGTCAACAAAAAGTGGGCGAGTGAATCCTATGAAAACATTTAAATGTGTTTATTGTATCGATTATAAAATAAAGTGCATAACCACATATGAGTAAACGTAAATGTAAATTAAATCACATATCACATAATATTAATTAATACACACGCACACACCAAATGTTTGTTTTTGAGGCACACGTTGTTCAACTCGTCTCCCACGAGGAACTGATGGGCCTAATGAATGATTTTGAGGCACGCGTTGTTCAACGAACTGATGGGCCTAATGAATGTTTTTGAGGCACGCGTTGTTCAACTCATCTCCCATTAGGAACTGATGGGCCTAATGAATAAATTGCACACAACTTGACAATATGTAATACATCACAACGAACAATATTTACATTCTAATTATAGATCATATAATGGTATAGCACGAGTTTGAATAAGCGAATTAATTTAAGCGACACATGATACACCCCAAAACATGAGTAAAAAGGGGAGTTTGTAAGAATTCACTCACAGTGGTTGCGTTTTCTTGGATTGATAATGAATGCGCACGAATTTAGATTTAACCATGAGAGAAACTAACCTAAATAATAAAATAATGGTTCGTTAAATAAATGGATTTTATTTGAGATTAATAATTTTAATTCATAACCTTAATAGGATTTCTAGATTTATTTTTGTGAGTTTAAGGACATTTTCTAACTTTAAAAATATTATTTTTAAGTATTTTTAAATAATTTTCTGATTAAATAAATAAATGTAAAAAACGTTGACCGTTGACTTTGACCGTTGACTTTGACCGTTGACCGGTCTGATTGTGTTTATTATGTGCGCTGAGTGAGGTTCGAACTCGTGACCTCCCGTACGCGTGCACGCAGCTCTACCAACTGAGCTACGTGTCTAACCCGAAATATTTCTGATTTTAATTATATTTATATACTATTTGGATTATTCAGATTTTTATTTAATTAAAAAGGTTTTTGAATATCATCTGACCGGCTGGCTTAGTGGGGATCGAACCTGTGACTATCGACTTAACTTGCACCCAGCCCAACAAACTGGGCTGGGTGTCTAACCTGTTATAGACAGAATTTATATTATTTTTATACACTTAACACGTGCTTCAAGATTTGGTTTTTAAAAAAAGGTATGATATTTCAGTGGATCGGAAAACAATAGACTCGAACCCGGGACGTGTACGTTATGTTTGCACACAGTCCATCACTGGACTGTGTGTCTAACCCGGTTATTATTCCGGTTTTTATTATATTTATACACATTTCAAAACTTCATCTTCTTCGATTTATAAAACTAGAGAATCCACCCGACTGTTTAATCGAAAATTTTTATTGAATTAGTTGATTGGTCAATACTGTTAACGAAATAATTTAAACAGAAAGGATTAAAGGTGCTGTACCGAACAGTTGTGATCTCCGATGAAGTTCCGGCGGCTGAGGTTAACTCCGGCGAAGTTTATCTTGCGACAGAGGCTCTACAGGAAGTTTAAGGTGAGTGTGGTGACTTCTGTCTGAATTCTAGAAGTCTTATTTTAGAGTAAGGCAAAGAAATGAGATGGGTTCGGTTTTCCGGTGACCAATTCCGGCGAAATTGAAAATCTCCGGCGACGAGTTTCTGAGCACTTCAACTACGAAAAAGTGTGCGGTCTTGAACGAAAGGATTCCCGAAAGGTTGAGAGGGGTATTTATAGGGTAGAACAGGATGTATTGGGTCGGAATTTCGTCTTGATTCGCGGTCAAGGTTTTCTCCGGCGGTTACGACTGGAATTGACTGTAGAAGTCGGTTAAAACCGATGTCGAATTTAGTTCAGGCGTTTTAGTCAAAAGAAACGGTCATGATTCGCGAAATCTTCGGTTTTTCTGGCGTCTGCGGATTTGGGCGCGCTGATTTCTGATTTTGAGTTTTGGGTTTACTTAAATGTTATTTGTTTCTGTATTTGTTACAAATGGAATGTGTGGCGGAGTGGTGTTTGGTTGTTTGTTGATCTGGCTGACCCGGGTTCGAAACCCGACAGCCTCAAATATTTTTATTCTCTTATTTTTTTATGATTTAATAATTATGTTTTAAAATTCTAACAATGTTTATTAATTATGTATCGTTTAAAATTAAAATAACCAATATATACGCGACGAAAATTATGACTGACTATTCGGTTAATAAACGAAGCGGGTTTTGGAAACCCGTTTTTTTTACGGATGTTACAAAACTTCTTCTCTACCTATTCCATATGGGCGTGTAAGCAAAAATAAAGAGTTTTGCTTGAGGACAAGAAAAGATTCAAGTGTGGGGGTATATGACATACACAAAATGCAATGTATAAATTATATCAAATACGGTATAAAATCAACCCTTTTATGTACTAATGTTGGAAAAAGTGTGTTTCTTTGTATACTTTTGATTTTCAGGATTAATAGAGCTTAAATGTACAAAAGGAACAAATTAATGGCAAAAACCAACATGAATACAAAAGAAGAGAAGTTGATACATCATACCGACCCTCCGTGCTTAACCCCAAGACCAAAAACAACAAATCAGAAGATAAACATGGGGCCGTGCCTGTCACACCCTGACCCGCAGCGGATAAGGTAATCGGGGTATGATTGGGTTTTAATCAAAGCTCATGACATTTCTATTTTAAAGTTTCAGTATTTATTATTTCAATTTAATTAAAAGGAATTCCAATAACACAATATTCAAACAAATCACAATGTAGTTCCAAACAAATTGCAAATAAGGTTTTTATTCTTCCTAGGCCAAACCCTATATGATCCGTGCTTCAAACAAGCTCACCTGTATCATGTGTAAAAGAAAATTTTGGGTCAACATAAGTTGGCGAGTGAATCCATTTTTGTTATTAGTAAAAAAATAATATGTTAAATCTTTTATTTATGAAAACGTGCATTAACCAAAATACGTGAATATCGGGTGCGTCAATTATTAATTTCCACAAACAAACTCATTCGATAAACAAATTAATAATGTACAAGTGTGCACGGTAACGCGGTGTGCTGCAAGATCGAAGCTCAATCAAATGGAGCTGATATCGTATAATAGGCGACATCGAGTTCCGCTCATAGGTAACGGGAAACGAACAACCATTAATGAGGAAATGACTACAATGAATGTAAAACACTAAATGGCAAACAATAATTATCACATAACACGTTAGTTCACATAATGTTAATTGCACGTAATTGAATAAAAAGATAATAATACAGAGCGACACATGATACATCCCAAAAACGTATAAATAAATTAAAATGGGGAGTTGTAGATTCACTCACAGTGGTTGCGTTTGCGAATCCGTGTAGAATAACGTACAAGTAAGATTTTTGAGGAACCGAACGAATGAAACGATTATCCTAGATATTTAAAATACCACACAATTACTCATTGTTATTTAGGTTAAATGAAATCTCTAATTATTATGGTTATAAATTTATTAGTTAGACCTTGAAACTTTAACTCATGTTTACTTTTAAGATTAAAAATCATCGTTCATTGTTTAAGTTATAAATAAACATAGTGGTTTGTTAAATAAATAATGTGAACAAAAATATAATATTCCTAAAAGAGACAATTTGCCAACAAGCAAAATGGGTATGCCCGGATTCGAACCCGCGACCTCTCGCTCATACGCACATGTCCCTTCCGCTGGGACATGTGTCTAACCCGGTTAAAGATCTGCACAATAATACACTTAACATGTTGTTGGAGTGTTCCATGTACTAGTAAAAACAAAACAGAGAGCACGTGCAGTGAGTAGCAAGGGCCGGGACTCGAACCCGCGCCCTGGCCGTGTGCTAATCGCTTTTACCACTTAGACAACAACACAGTTTTGAAAGAGGTTTTGATTTATATTTCTTTTAAACACTGTCGGCAGTTCATCTTCTTCGTTATAATACCCAGAATCTTGAACCCGCCCACTGTACATGGTTTTGCTCCCATTAAACCCGTACGTATTCCAATGTATACGAGAAATAAATTAGATTGTTAGAAAAAGTATACCGATTGTGGAAGGATGAGAGTTTTCGGCGAGTTTGGTTTCTCCGGCGATGTCCGGCTTCGACGGAAGGCGCAAGATGTTTCTTGTTGCTTTGTTTTCGAGTACAGGGGGTGAGAGTTCGTTTATATCTTTACAACATTATGTAATGATTTGCTATACTTTTATAAAATTCCATTTTGTCAAAGTTTCCGAATTTGAAAGGTGGTATTCGGGTTGAAAAGGCGTCCAGGTTCGTGTTTTCATAAGTATGGAAAACAAGCAAAGATGGAAACGCAAATATTGAGGCTACCGGGTTCAGTTTGGGTGGCAAAACAGGTTTCCGCGTTAAATCGAAACTTTGTTTAAAACGTGTGTGCGAACGAGTCTTGCACCGAAACTACAAGTGGTGCAGTGGTGCGCGTAGTTTTGTTTAGCTGGGTAGACCCGGGTTCGATACCCGTGGTCCACCGGTTTTCATATATATATATTTTTTTATTTCTTTGTTATTTATATATAAAGCTCCAAGTTTCGATTATTACACGAAGGGTCCCTCTATGTTAGAGTTGCATTTATTATTTTCTTTGTAATTCGACATAGAGATGGCGTGTGTATATGCGTATAATAATAAAAATAGAAAAACAAACAACGAAAAAAAACCACATTCATTCATTGAAAGTTTGGTTCAAAAAGGGTTGGACTTAGAAATCCATTTTGACGATTGTTACAGTCTTCCCTACTTTTAGGAATTTCGTTCCGAAATTAAGAAGAAGTAGGGTCTCCCTGAAAGAGGTGGAGGTACTTTTTGCGCATCTTGTCTTCACGTTCCCAGGTAAATTCGGGTCCACGCTTTGACTCCCAACGACTGCGTCTTAAGCGTTTTTCACCGAAGTCCATGACTTCAACAGGTCACTCTACAAAGTGCATCGACTCATCGATCTGAATATCCTTTAACGGTATATGCAGATTCTCGTCGGCAAGGCACTTCTTCAGATTGGAAACATGGATCTTGCTAAGTTCTTCGGGTAGATCAAGCTTGTAGGCTACAGGACCAACTCTCTCGAGTATCTTAAAAGGACCAACGTAACATGGTGCCAGCTTGCCTTTTTGTCCAAATCTAATAACTCCCTTCCATGGCGATACCTTCAAAAGTACTTGGTCACCAACACTGAATTCAAGCGGCTTTCGTCGTTTGTTGCATATCTCTTTTGACGTCTCTGGGCTGCCAAAAGGTTATGGCGAATTTGGAGGATCTTGTCGGTTGTTTCTTGTATCAGTTCCGGTCTGGTGATTTGAGCTTCACCAATTCCGTGCCAGCATACTGGTGATCGGCACTTACGACCGTATAAAGCTTCAAAAGGAGTGATTCCAAAGCTGGAGTGGTAACTGTTATTGTAAGAGAATTCGGTTAACGGTAAATGGGCATCCCAATTGCCCTTGAAATTGATAACGCATGATCATAACATGTCTTCGAGAGTCTGTATGGTGCGCTCGGATTGACCATCAGTTTGTGGATGAAAAGCGGTGCTGAGGTCTAGTCGAGTGCCTAACGCTGACTGTACGGCTTGCCACGTGCGTGAAGTAAAGCGCCCATCCCGATCCGAGATAATGCTCAAAGGCACACCGTGTCGACTTACAATTTCATTGATGTAGATACGAGCCAACTTCTCATTTTTGTAGTCTTCGCGGATTGGAATGAAATGAGCGGATTTAGTAAGGCGATCGACGATAACCCAAATCCTATCATGCCCACTAGAGGTGCGAGGTAACCTAGTAATAAAATCCATGGTTATATTTTCCCACTTCCATACCGGTATTTCGGGTTGAACGAGTAGGCCTGAGGGTCTTTGATGCTCTACTTTAACCTTCGAACATGTGAGGCATTTGGAGACAAAAACAGTGATATCCTTTTTCATTCCAGCCCACCAGTAAGAGTATCGTAGATCCTTATACATCTTATCAGCCCCTGGGTGTATGGAATATCCTGTTTTGTGTGCCTTGTTCATAAGAAATGTACGGAGGATGTCACGATCAGGTACCCAAATACGATTTAGATAGTGAAGGATACCATTGGATTTTGATTCTAACTTGGTTTCAGCTCCACAGGATAATTCGTCTCATAAATCATTTTCTGTAACCGAGGTATGTTGTGCTTCATGAATGCGTCTTTGAAGGTCGATTACAATTTGAGAAAACGGAAGGTGGATGGAGTTAGCATATTCTCTTCGACTAAGAGCATCTGCTACGACATTGGCTTTACCTGGGTGATAATGGATTTCGCAGTCATAATCGTTCAGAAGTTCGACCCATCGCTGTTGCCTCATGTTTAACTCTTTTTGGTTGAAGATGTGCTGAAGGCTTTTATGGTTGGTGTAGATCTCACACTTTGTGCCATAGAGATAATGTCTCCATATCTTCAGAGCGAACACGACTGCCCCGAGTTCGAGGTCGTGAGTGGTGTAATTCTTTTCGTGGACTTTGAGTTGTCTTGAGGCATAGGCTAACACCTTACCCCTTTCCATTAAAGTCATCACAACCGCTTAGGAGGGTAAGAACAGGTGCATCATAAAGTCTGTGTTTCAAAGTTTGGAAAGCCTCCTCTTACTTGGGCCCCCAGTCGAAAGGTTTGCCCTTGTGTGTCAAAGCTGTGAGCGGTAAGGCAATGCGGGAAAAGTTGGCGATAAAACGCCGATAATTGCCCGCTAAACCGAGGAATGATCTGACTTCTTTAGGGGTGCGTGGAGCCTGCCAATCTTGCATTGCTTTGATTTTTGTTGGATCAACGTGAATTCCCTTGTCGTTGACAACATGACCAAGGAATTGGACTTCCTTTGACCAGAATTCACATTTTGAAAATTTAGCGTAAAGCTTTTCAGTGCTCAAGAGTGTGAGGATAAGCCGAAGATGTCATTCATGATCTGACTTAGTCTTGGAATAGATAAGGATGTCATTAATAAATATAATGACAAAGCGGTCGAGATAAGGCTTGCACACTCTATTCATTAAATCCATGAAGACAACTGGGGCATTGGTCAATCCAAAGGGCATGACCATGAACTCGTAGTGGCCATAGCGAGTTCGAAATGCAGTCTTTGGGATGTCTTCTTCACGTACTCTAAGCTGATGGTAGCCGGAACGAAGATCAATTTTTGAGAAACATGCGGCACCTTGAAGTTGATCTAAGAGATCGTCGATGCGAGGTAAAGGATAATGGTTCTTGATGGTTAGTTTGTTGAGCTCCCGATAGTCTATGCACATTCGGAAAGTTCCGTCTTTCTTCTTGACAAAAAGAATCGGCGCACCCCAAGGTGATGAACTAGGGCGAATGAACCCTTTGTCCGTCAGCTCTTGCAATTGACTAGCTAACTCTTGCATTTCGGAAGTGTCACACCCCGACCCGCAGCGGAAAAGGTGATCGGGGCATGATTGGGTTATCATCAAAGCTCATGACATTTATTATAACGTTTCATATTTATTGTTACAATTTAAAGGGAAACATACAATCATAATTACATCATGTCCTACACATCATTCTAGACTTCATTATTTTCTTCTAAGGCATTTCCTATGTTTTCCTTGCTTCATCCTGTTCACCTGTATCATGTGTAAAAATGGTTTTTGGATCAACAAAAGTTGGCGAGTGAATCCTATGAAAACATTTGAACAAGCTTATTGAAATGATTATAAAATAAAGTGCACAACCACATATGAGTAAATATAGATGTAAACTTATTCACAAATCACTTAATATTAAATAATGCACACACATACAATAATAGATTGTTTTGAGGCACGCGTTGCTCAACTCGTCTCCCACGAGGAACTGATGGGCCTAATGAATGAGTTTTGAGGCACGCGTTGTTCTACGAACTGATGGGCCTAATGAATGATTTGCATACAACTTGACAATATGAAATACATAACTACAAACAATATTTACATTCTAAGTTTTAATCATGATATGGTATGGCACGAGTTTGAATAAACAAGTTAATTTTAGTGACACATGACACACCCGAAAACGTGTAATTAAAAAGGGGAGTTGTAAGATTCACTCACATTGGGTGCGTTCGGTTGATGATGTTGAATGCGCACAAAGTTGGATTTAGCCACGAGTGAAACTAACCTAGATAATAACATAATGGTTCGGTAAATAAGCGGATTTTATTAATCAATTTTAGTAGGATGATTGGATATATTTTTGTGAGTTTAAGGCTATTTTCTAACTTTAAAAATGTTATTTTTAAGTATTTTTAATTGATTTTTAAATAAAATAAATAAATAAAAATAATAAAAAAATGTTGACTTGTTGACCGTTGACTTGTTGACCGGTTTTATTGTGTAATTGTATGCGCCGGGTGAGGCTCGAACCCGAGACCTCCCGTTCGCGTGCACGCAGCTCTACCAACTGAGCTACGTGTCTAACCCGAAATATTTCTGTTTTTAATTATATTTATATACTAATTGAATTAATCCGAAAATCATTTATTTTAAAAACGATTTTAATGCATGTCTCGGTGCTCGCCACAGGTCTCGAACCCGGGACCTGTGGTTTAGTTTGGCACACAGTCCACCGCTGGACTGTGTGTCTAACTTGGTAATTATTCTGGTTTTTATTATACTTAACATCTTACTGAAGTTAACCCGGTTCGGTCTCTAAAAAAACATTTTATTTCTGTAAAGGTGCGTGTGACAAGAATCGAACTC
Organism: Scalesia atractyloides; assembly: GCA_947069175.1. Classification (NCBI taxonomy): domain Eukaryota; kingdom Viridiplantae; phylum Streptophyta; class Magnoliopsida; order Asterales; family Asteraceae; genus Scalesia; species Scalesia atractyloides. The sequence goes on from CAMTDV010000008.1 coordinate 75,363,731, forward strand.
GGGACGTTATGCATATTGTTTGCACACGGTCCACCACTGGACTGTGTATCTAACCCGTTCATAAAACTGTTTTTAATTAATCTTATATCATATCAGTACTTCGTCTTCTCCGATTAAAATTTCCGATTATGACAATTCAACTGATTTATGTCTCATTCGATTTTCAAGCTTTATAAGTAATTGAAAGGTAAAGAATGGAGAGAGTTTGGGGGAAAGAATATACCGATCAGCGTCTTTCACAGAACTCCGGCGAAGACTCGTCGGCTCTGTTTGTGAACTTCGGCTGTTAGAGTCAATTACCAGTTTTGTTCAATTAGTTATGATATGGAGGTACTTAAACAAGGATTTACAGGAGTTTGGAGGGTTATACCGATTCACAGCGTAAGATCAGAAGTTTCAGAGGTTTTTCCGGCGAGAGCTGAATATTCCGGCTACGTCGTCTGGGATAGATTCTGATGGTTGGATTGAAGTTAGTAACAGTCTAACATCGGATTAAAACGGAAAGAATCGAGGTATTTACCGTGTAGATGAAATCTCGGTTTTCCGGCGACTTGCAGAGATTTTCCGGCGAGTGATATTACGTCGAGTATTTGTGTGATTGTGAGCGAAAAGGTTAACAGAGGCTTGTGGGTGTATTTATAGGAAAGAATCGAGATGCATGGGGTCTGATTTCAGTCTTGATTCGTCGGTCAATGATTTTTCCGGCGGTTATGACTTGTGTCGCGGACTGGACATCGGTTATAAGCGATGCAATAGTTAATATACGCGTTAAGACACAAGAAACCGTCAGTAAAAGGCGAAATCGTCGGGATTTCCGACGACTGCGATTTGGGCGCGTCGATTTGAAATTAAGATTGTGATATTTGAATTAATTGATTTGACATGTTACTAAATAATCAAAGTGGCGGAGTGGTTTGATGTATGTGAGTTAAGGCTTGGCTGCTAACTGGTTGACCCGGGTTCGAAACCCGGCTTCAGCCTTTTATTTTTATTTCATTATTTTTAATACTTTTTCAAATATAAATTATATATTCCAATATACTTATTAATTATGTATCGCTTAAAATTTAATTTGAGCATTAAATACGCAACGAAATTTTTAACTGATTGTTCGGTTAATAAACGGAGCGGGTTTGGTAAATCCGGTTTTTTACGGATGTTACAGGAAGGAGCCAATTGGAATGGATATTTTGTAACTGGGGTGGCACCAGGTACAAGATCCATTCGAAATTTGACTTCTCGTATAGGAAGAAGTCCCAAGACGTCGTCTGGAAAGACTTGGGGAAAATCTCTAACGATAGGGATATCTTCAAGCTTCTTCTCCTTGCCTTCTTTCTTGACAATATGGGCTAGAAAACGCCATGTAGTCTTTGCGAAGATACTTTCGGGCTTGTAGGCACGACATCAACTTAAGTCCCTTGGATGGGGTTTCACCGAATATGCGAAGGTTTTGGCCATCGATGAGCGGAACTCGAATGTATTTTTCATAACATACAACTTTGGCATGGTGTTGACTGAGCCAGTCCATGCCAATGATGACATCAAGGCTTCCCAATTTCATGGGGATGAGATCGATTGAAAAATCATGCTCGTTAAGAGTAAGAGTGCAGTCACGAATGATAGAATCCAGCGTCGTAGGTTCTCCATCGGCTACTTCTACTGTGAACGATTCAGCTAAACCAACACGAGGTAAACCAAAATAGACTTAAACTCTAGGGACACAAAACTCTTATCCACGCCCATGTCAAATAGAATAGATGCATAACTACCATTAATGAGAAACGTACCGTTAACCACGTTGTTATCTGCTCTGGCTTGGTTAGCATTGATATTGAATGCTCTTCCCCTGGCTGGAAGATTGGCTTGGTTAGCTTGATTCATAGGGTTAGCTTTGGCCTGAGCGTTGATTATGTTCACCAATCAAGGGCATGTGTAGCGGAAATGAGTTGGATCTCCGTAATTATAGCAAGCCCTCATTTGAGGCATCATAGGGTAGTTGGGTTGGTAAAAAGGCTTGGCTAAGACCTGAGCAGGTGGTAGCATTAGTGGAGGTGGCTGGTAAGGGGCTTGGCCCACAATTTAGTTATTGGGTTGGGCTTGGTGTTGATTTCGGGCCTGCCTTTGAAGAGTACGACAAGTTTGAATGGTATGGCCTCCTGGGCCGCACCTGGTGCAGTAGGGACATGGGGTTCTCAACTGGGTGGTGGTATTGGCATCAGTTGCACTTCGGGTGAGTTCCTGAATACTGCCTCTTAAATGGTGCGGTAGGAGGAGCAACATGGGTGATTGGGGTTGTTGGGATAGGTTGGTTATACGAGTTTGGCTGATTGGTTTGGGTGACGGCATATTTTTTCCCGTTTCGCTTTCTCTTGTCATTGAAACGAGAAGAAGATCCGGTTTGGGTTGGTTTAGGGGGTTCGGTCAAGGTTTTTCTACTCACACTCTTCTTCTTTTCATCATCGAAATCTCCATATGGTTTTCAGTGAGCTCGGTGGCTAGTTCCATTGCAGCTTCCAAGGTGGCAGGTACAGTGCTCATCACAGAATCTTGGATCTTCGAAGGAAGACCCCGAATATAATGTTCGATAAGGCGGTAGAGAGGGGTGAACAGGTTCGGGAACATCTGATTTAGCTCAAGAAACCTTTTGTTGTAGGTCACATGATCTCCATATTTTTGCTTTAGGAAGTTGAATTCATCTTCCAACTTCTTGATTTCACTCCTTGGACAAAAACACCTTGTCATAAGTTCTCTAAGTTGTTCCCATGTTAGAGCTACCGCTGCTTCAGCACCTCTTTCCCCTTTTCGGCGTTCCACCAGGTTAAAGCTACCCAAAGAGACGACTAGTAGCACAGAGAACCTTATGGTCGTTAGGGCAGTCACAGTTGAGAAAGGTGCTTTCCATTTCTTCGAATCATCGAAGGAGTGCAGTGACCCCTGCGGTTCCCTCGTACTTTGGAGGGTCGCAGGAGTTGAAATGCTTGTAAGTGCACTTGGTGGCACTTGCAGGAGGGTTGGCAACATTGGGTTCATCTTGGTTGGCCTGATTAATGGGGTTAGCAGCGAGAGCTTGTTAAACTTGGATCACAATGTTTGGAATCACGGCGACCATTTGCTTGGCTATTTGGGCAGCCATGTGTTCGTCGGACTTTCCGGATATCTTTCCTCCACGAAGGTGCCTAGAGGACATCTACAGGAAATAACGCAATAAGGTTGTGAGTTTGGCGTGTAGGTGTAATGGGTGTCGTATAAAATTGGGATTAAATTAAAGAAGTTTAATTAAACATCAACAAAATAGAAGAGAAATATAAATCCATTGCATCCATAGGATGCCTTGGGCTTTGCTCATGTTTGGGCCCCATACGTCCCCCATACTTTGCCTATGTAATCATGTGGGCCCCCAAGACTACTGGGCTTGTAGGGTTCACATTGGTTCGGCATGTTAACGTAAGCACAACCTGAATGAAAATCGTAAATCATGGTTGCGAAGTATAAAGTCGGAAGGTATCCTGGTGTGGACACGGTGACAACTCAAAGTGGGGTTAGTTCACACGACGTTTGGTGTGGCATGCTTTGGCCTAATAGGTCCTTTGTACTCTCATCGTTAGTCCCCAGGTAGGCAAACTGGTCCGCTACTTTGGATTTATACGAATGCCAATCCTAGACAGGACGTTCTGACTACCGGTACTTGAACCCTTCCAGTTACTACATGCCCAACGTATGAATTCATTTTGATGAGATTTGAAAATAAAACATCACAAATTTTGAAAAAAGAAAGGAAAATGTTTAGATAAATGGAAATCGAGACTTGCATTATAAAGATATATATATATATATATGTTAGATTGGCGAAATTTATAACACGTTGTATGTTTCACATAGTCAAGTAGCAATTAAAGTGCTTGCATGCAATTGTGTGTGGGAGAAATTTAAAATATCAAACGAATAAATGCCATAAGTTCGAACATAACAAATTTAACATATAAGCAAATATATTCTAATTGACTATAGTATAGGCTCTAATGGGTCTAATAACCTATCTTATATCCCAAAAGTCATTGGCTCTGATACCAATCTGTCACACCCTGACCCGCAACGGATAAGGTAATTGGTACATGATTGGGTTTTCATCAAAGCTCATGACATTTCTATTTTAAAGTTTCAATATTTATTATTTCAATTTAATTAAAAGGAATTCCAACACAATATTCAAACAAATCACAATGTAGTTCCAAACAAATTGCAAATAACGTTTTTATTCTTCTAAGGCCAACCCCTATATGATCCATGCTTCAAACCTGCTCACCTATATGATGTGTAAAAGAAAAACTTGGGTCAACATAAGTTGGCGAGTGAATCCATTTTTGTTATTAGTAAAAAAAAATAATATGTTAAATCTTTTATTTGTGAAAATGTGCATTAACCAAAATACGTGAATATCGCGTACGTCAATTATTAATTTCCACAAACAAACTCATTCGATAAGCAACTTAACAATGTACAAGTGTGCACGGTAACGCGGTGTGCTGCAAGATCGAAACTCAATCAAATAGAGTTGATCTCGTATAATAGACGACGTCGAGTTCCGCTCATAGGTAACAGGGAACGGACGACCATTAATGAGAAAATGACTACAATGAATGTAAAACACTAAATGGCAAACAATAATTATCACATAACACGTTGGTTCACATAATGGTAATTGAATGTAATTGAATAAAAAGATAATAATATAGAGTGACACATGATACAGCCCAAAAACGTATA